>OX451741.1:1380867241-1382122586 GCA_948472305.1 Vicia faba
CTACATCATGGGAGGAGATGCAGAAGAGTTGGATCCAACTCAAGGAGGAACGGAATACTTTTGAAGCCAGCTTCTACGCCAGTGAGAAGAAGGTTTTGGAGCTTACCCGCCGACTTCACGAGGAGGAGACCCTTAACACCTACATCGCACCAAAGAGGATGCGCAACGTCTTTTTACCTTAAGAAGTTTTTGTAATATTTGGCCCATGGGGCATTTATGTACTGACAAAATTTCTTCCTATTAATATGACGTGTGTTCTTTTTGTCTGCAACAATTGTGAATTTCTAAATCCTTGAATGCATTGCATGAATAAACATATCATTAATCATATGCATAAACAGGTCTTCACGCTAGGTGTCCTTATCTTTCTGCTGTTTATTTCAGTAAGATGGATCTCGAACAGACGGTCAAAGATCTGCAGGCACAAAACTCGCAGTTTCAACAGCTCCTAATGACCTTGGCAAAGGGTCAGGAGGATCTAAAAGCACTCTTGGGGAACAAAGAGCAAGAAAAAGTGAAAAAGAAGAAGAAAAGAGTTGGGGTAGCTACACTGGGAAGAAGATTTGAGAATGAAGCTAGGAGAGTTCTTGAATTCCACTCCGCATCTGATGAGGGAACCGATAAGGGAAAAGGAGCTGCACTACCTTCTGAGTCCGAGGCTGAAGAGGAAGGGGTTGAGGAAAATAGAGACTACTCAGAGCAGCAATACCCGCCAGCGGACGACAAATACAAAAACCTAGAGGATAGAATGGCAGCTATGGAGCTGCAAAGGGTTCCCGGGCTAGATTTTGAAGAATTGGGATTGATTGCTAGGATTGTAATCCCTCCAAAGTTTAAGGTGCCTATTTTTGCAAAATATGACGGGCTGTCTTTCCCGAAAATGCACCTAAGGTCATATGTCAGAAGAATTCAACCTCATACATCCGACATAAATCTTTGGGTACACTTCTTCCAGGATAGCCTGTCTGGTACACAACTAGATTGGTTTTACCAACTTGAGAGGTCAGAAGTGCATAATTGGGAAGACTTGGCAGCTGCCTTTTATCGCCAGTATCAATATAACACTGACTTGGCGCCAACCCGTACTCAGCTACATAGTATGGGGATGGCCTCAAATGAGGGATTCAAAGAATACGCCCAGAAATGGCGCGACTTGGCCGGAAGAGTGCAGCCACCTCTTTCTGATAGGGAACTAGTTGATATGTTCTTGGGGACCCTATCGGGCCCATTCTTCAACCATTTAATAGGAAGCTCTTCCGCAGGGTTTACTGAATTGATTCTGACTGGCGAACGGGTGGAAGCTGGTATTAAGAATGGAAAGATTCAAAGGGATGCCTTTGCCTCCACAACTGCTAAGAAATCATTTTCAACCAAGAAGGAGGCAGATGTTATATACTCTCAGAAAAGATCAGGAAGAATTGAGCGCCGACCGGCTGTGGGGGCCGTGATGATCCAAAATTCATCAAATGATCAGCCTCGTAACAATCAGTCCAGACCAAATCAGCAACGGGTGGAACGGCCACAACGGCACTTCACCCACATCAACATGACGCCTGCACAAGTTCTTCCCCACTTGTTGAAGCTGAATCTCACCATTATTAGAGAAGCGCCAAAGATTGTGAATACCGCTTCCCCACACTATCATCCCAATGCTAAATGTGACTATCATTCTGACAGCGCCGGGCATGACACCAACGATTGCTGGGCACTTAAGAATAAAATTCAAGACTTGATAGATGCTAAAGAAGTTGAGTTCGACGCCCCGGAGAAGTCGAATGTGATCTCCGCTCCGATGCCAAAGCATGGTCGCAATGTCCATGCTATTGAAGAAGATCTGTATGTTTCTGCTGTTGATGATTTGGTAACTCCACTACTAACAATCAAGTTGAATCTGTTGAAGGCTGGGATTTTCCTAGGATGTAAAGAAGACTGATATTGTTGTTCATCCCTACCAATCGACTGTCCATTGCTGAAGATAGGCATCCAAGGCCTAATGGACAGCCAATAAATTCTTTTCGAAAATATTCCTGCTACTCCAACCCCTATCGAAGATGTTTCAATAATCACTATTTCCACCAATCTTTCCAAGGTCCCTAAAATGCCTGTTAAGATTACATCCGATACGAAGTTTGTTCCTCTGAAAATAACCATGCCTGGGCCCGTCCCCTACCAATCCGACAAATCGATACCGTGGAATTATGGTGGAGAAATCTACTACCACGGTGTTAAACAAGTTGAGATAACTGAAGAGAGCTCTGACGAAGAAAATTCCGACATTGGAAACATTGCCGGTACGAGCAAGATTACCCGAAGTGGGAGAATTTTCTCTCCAGAGATTGCCCCCCCAAAGGCAATCTTTGGACCCTCAGTTGCTGCCAAGGTTACCCCTGCACCGATAAAACTATCTGCAAGAACGCCATTGATTGAAGAAGCTGTTACTCCTGTGGTTGTCCCTCCTACTTCTGCTGATAAGGGGAAAGGGATCCAAGATGAGCTCGTCAGGACGAGGGCTCAACCATTGGGCATCCCCGAAACCTCTAAGAAAGAAATGGAGGAGATTCTGAAAATAATTAAGAAGAGTGATTATGATATGGTAGAGCAACTGGGGCAAACCCCCTCGAAGATCTCCATGTTAGCATTGCTGCTCTGTTCATAGGCTCATGCCAAAGCATTGATAAGATTTCTGAAGACAGCCCATGTTCCCCAGGAAACCTCGGCCGATCAATTCCAAGAATGTGTAGCCAGCCTTACCGCAGACAACGGCCTGGGTTTCTCTGATGCTGACCTGACTCCGAAAGGAAGAAAGCATAATGACGCATTGCATGTGTCAGTTGAATGCCGAGTAACTACTCTCTCCCATGTCTTGGTCGACACTGGTTCTTCTTTAAATGTGCTACCTAAGAAAGCTCTGGATCGATTGGATTGTGAAGGCTTGGAGCTGAAACCAAGTAATATCATTGCCAGGGCCTTTGACGGGTCTAAAAGAATGGTACATGGGGAGGTCAACATTCCCATCAAGGTGGGCACTGAGGTATTCCACTCAACTTTCTATGTGATGGACATCCGTCCGTCATACTCTTGCTTGCTAGGGAGACCATGGATACATAATGCTGGCGCAGTCACTTCCTCCCTACATCAGATGCTGAAATACCCTGTCAAAGGAAAGATCATAACTGTACACGGTGAGGAGGAATATATGATCAGTCACTTTAACTCCTTTCGGTATGTGGAAGTGGAGGGCAAATTCATTGAAACACCGTTCCAACACTTCGAGGAAATTGCTCCCGAGGTTGCAGTAGCAAAGGCAGTAGCTGAGGAGCCCAAGCAGGTGGCCAGGATGGCATCTCTGAAGGACCCAAACGCTGCAATAAAGGAGGGGAAGAGCTCAACATGGGGTCAGTTGCCTGACATTCCTCACAAAACAGACAAGTTTGGGTTGGGATTTACCGCTTCGGGGCAAAAAACTATGCGTCGCTCAAAAATTGAAAGGACACCCATCAAGATTTCTCCTCATGGAATCAATGCTTTGGAAGACGAAGACGAAGAGGGTAACATTGAAGACTGGATCTTCCCAAGCATCTAAGGGGGACTACACAACTGGGAGGCGAAAGACTTCGTCCCTATTACTTTCATTAATCAGTAACTTATCTTTCGAACATTTCCTGTTGGTCTGTAATAGTTACTTTTAAACAATCTGCACACTACTTTTTCACCTCATGCCTTGCCCGGGGCATGTGGGTCCATTTGTAAGGGTTTTGATTTTCTTCATATTCATATGCCATGTTTAATGAATCATTGGACGTTTTTCATTTATAAACTGTTGTGTTCATTTTCTTTCCTTTTGCATTTTTGTTTGTTTAAGGATGGTTATCCCTTACACACACCCACACTCACAAATGCAGGTACCCATCCACTATGGATACTATGGGTGACTATTCTACTATGTCCTTCAATAACTCTGAAGATTTGGTCAATCAGGCTGAGTATGAAGATGACGAAGATTGTGAAGTACCCGGAGAGCTAGCCAGACTTCTACAACAAGAAGAAAGGGCCATCTTGCCTCACGAAGAGTTATTGGAAACTGTCAACTTAGGAACAGAGGAAGACAAGAAAGAAGTACAAGTGGGTGCCAATCTGGAACCAAGTGTCAAGGAGCACTTAATACAGCTGTTAAATGAATACGTGGAAATCTTCGCCTGGTCTTATGAAGACATGCCGGGTTTAGACACAGACATTGTGGTTCATCGTCTCCCTACAAGAGAGGACTGTCCACCGATCAAGCAAAAAGTCCGCCGAATGAGGCCCGACATGTTTGAGAAGATTAAAGCTGAAGTAATGAAGCAGTTCAACGCTGGCTTTCTGGCTGTTACATCCTATACACAATGGGTTGCTAACTTTGTGCCAGTTCCCAAAAAAGACGGCAAGGTCAGAATGTGTATGGACTACCGGGATTTGAATAGGGCCAGCCCTAAAAATGATTTTCCGCTGCCGCATATCGACATTTTGATTGACAACACGGCTCAACACAAGGTGTTTTCCTTCATGGACAGATTCTCGGGCTACAACCAGATTAAAATGGCCCCCGAGGACATGGAGAAAACAACCTTTGTTACACAATGGGGTACCTTCTGCTACAAGGTGCTGCCGTTCGGACTGAAGAACGCAGGGGCAACTTATCAGCGTGCCATGGTGGCTTTGTTTCATGATATGATACATCATGAGATCGAAGTTTACGTAGACGACATGATAGCTCGATCACAAACAGAGGAGGAACACCTTGAACATCTGGAAAAGCTGTTTGCCAGGTTGAAGGAGTACAAACTCAGGCTGAATCCAAGTAAGTGCACTTTTGGAGTTAGGTCTGGTAAACTTCTAGGATTTATTGTCAGCAATAAAGGCATTGAGGTCGATCCAGCAAAAGTGAAAGCTATACAAGAAATGTCTGCCCCCCGTACTGAAAAGGAGGTTAGAGGGTTCTTGGGGCGCTTGAACTATATTGCCAGATTCATCTCTCATTTGACATCTATCTGTGAGCCAATTTTCAAACTAATGAAGAAAGATCAGGTAGTCGAATGTGTGATCGGTGGATCTGGAACTGACTGTTTAACGCTGGTTCGCGAAATGTCGTGGAAGCAAGAGTCGCCACCGTCTTTTATTTTCTCCAAATGGAAAGGACAAAAGCACAGAAAAATTCCTTATAGAGATTGTTCTCGGTTCGGGAGGTAGGTTATAGAAAGGTAAGGTGTTAGCACCCTTTCTATCCATGGTTATCCATGGGCTCTTAGATACTTGCTCATTTGTGTTTTCAAAAATGGTTTGTTTGCTCTTCAACTGTGGGTTTTAAAAAGTTTCTTTGAGAAATTTCAGTTCGACTTCTTGTATCGGTCCTCAAGAGTGTTTGAAAAATTTGCTTTCGAAAGCTTTTTGAAAAGTGTCGGTGTGAAAAGTATTTTGATTTGTTTTGAAGTTAGAGCAAGTATTTAGAGTCGCCTACCTACCCTAAGGAATTCGTCTGTGTAAATGTCCTTTAAAGTAGTGCCATCCCACCATTGAGAGGTAGGTAGCACCACCGTTGGAGGTGTTCGGGTCAATTCGAGGTTCGGGACATGGTGATCACCAGAGCAATGGGAAGATACCTTAGAAGCTACCCTCATGCCAGGTTCCCGGATCATGAGGACTTACTAAGACATCCTCTACTCGACGATCACCTTCAAGGCAAGGCGACAGTGAGGCGTACCCTAGGGGTGGTGTGTGATTTGTGTGTCAGATTCATTTATTTTTGTCTTGTCATGTCATTGGTGATCTACGCGTTTGTTTTTATTTATTGTCATTCATTCTTGCATGCGGTTTAATTAACAGTTAAAAATTGCGAGAAATGTAAAGTTCTAAACTATTACAAAGGCGCGGGTCCACATCGCCAAAATTTCCAAGACCCGATTTGACAGAAAATAAAGAAATAAAGTGCGAGAAATATAAAACGTCTAATTTACATGGCTTTGGGAGAATTACATAAGAAGAGGAAATAAAATAAACGCGCGAATTGGAACTACGATCGAATGCGAGGACGTTGGACCCTTTTAAATGAAATTAAATTATGATTAACAAATTAATTAAATTAAAGTAAAAAGAAAAGATTTTTGAGGTTTTTTGTATTTATGGAATTTTATGAGAATTAATGGAATTTAGACCTAATTCTAACCATTTTTAATTTATTAAGAAAAATATGTTAAAATTGAATCTAAAATCAACTTAATTATTTAATACAATTTTATTTACAAAAATAAATAATTAATTACTAATAATGATAAAAGAAAAGAAAAAAAGATAAAAGTAATTAAAATCCTAATTCTATGTTTTTTTTTTAATTTATTACAAAAACTATTAAAATTTAACCCTAAAATTAAACAAATTGATTAATACCAATTATCTATAAAGAATAAAATATGTTTTTATATTTTGTAGTTTCTGATTTTTTATTAGATTTTTATATTAGTATCAAGACATATCACACTACTTATCAAAATAATAGAAAAAAAAAGGCTTAACAATTAAAGAAGAAAAATAAATAATAATAAAACATAAAACACAAAACAGCTTAACCTTCCTCTCTCCAAATTATTCGTTCCACTCTTTCCTTTCATTCATCCTTTCGCTTTTCCTTCCTTCATCGTTCTATCTTTTTTCCTGTACCTGATAACAACAAATAACCATGCTTAAAACAAAAACAAGATAAATCAAACCTTGAATTGATGAAAACGGTTGGTGGTCGGAAGGCAATCGGAACGCGAGGAGGCTGGAGGCGGTGGATTTCGTGTGGCCAACCGATTCTCGCGTGTGGTGGCTGGGAACGGATCGTCGTCGGCGCGGCTGGCGCGCGGATGGTCGGCGGTGCGAACAGAGATGGAAGCGTATCGATGGTGAGTTGAGCGATTCCCGGCGATTGGAGGTGGCGCGGTAACGCGATTTGACATCGGTTGGAGGGAGCTTCAGCGAGATCCGGCGGTGGATGAAGTAGAGGTACAGTGATGATGTTGTGTCGGTGCTTGCAAAGGAGTGTGGTTGCGATCTGAAAGGGGTGCTACCGTCGGTCAATAAGTTGAAAGATGGCCGAATAATGTTGTGTAAAGGGATGCAGTTCGCGTGGTCAACTTTGTCGGAAGCATCACTGATTGGAAAATAGACTTCTTCTCTTCTCTTTTTCTTTTGATTCACCGCTGTTGTTTTTTGGTTATGTTTGAAAGATTGGCCTGTATTAGGAAGATGTTTCATGTTGTGGTTTTTGATGAATTTTGACAAATATATGTTGAAATCGTTTGGTATCAAAACTTGTAGGTATTGATATTGATAACGATACGTAGATATGAGTGATGTTAATGTAGTGCACCATGTGAGGATGGTATTTATGACAATGATGAAAAAACTCTAGGGTATGGATGACGTGCTTTGTTAGAAAAGTGAGGATAATGGAGAGAAAAAGAGACATGGTTTATGATATTGAATTGAATGGCCATCATGATACTTTGTGTTATATGTTTTTTCTGAAAACGTGAAAGGTAAAAGGGGTGTTAGTGTATGTGCCAGTCAAAACAAAAATAGGGGTTCTATTTGGTTAGAAGGAACGGAAGCATGGTAGAAATTGGAATCCCTCATCTACGTGTGTTTTTGGTGTAGTATGTATTGGCCTCCTTAAGCAGCTTTTTCGTGTCCTTTGTATTAGGTTTTCATTATGCATATATGTATGAATGGATTAGGTTAAAGATTTGAGTCCAAAAGCCTTGTAATTATGAATCCAATATTTGTTTTTAATGGCATATTTCTTCAAATCTTTTCCATGTGTTTTTGATTCCAATCATGGCCAATCTTTCCAATTTGGGTGTGCACGAATCTTCAATGACCAATGAGAGTAAATGCTGCATAAAAAGATTAAAATGCATTTGTTTAGTATTTTTCCATATTTTATTAAATTAAATGAATTAATTGTGATTAAAAATTCAAATAAATAATAAAAATGATGAAATAAATCCCCTTTGGGCCAAATGGTCGTGCATAGTCTTTGGATGATGAATATTGGAAGAAAATGTGGCCCATTAGCAATTTTAAGACATTTGAAGCAAAGTCGACTTTTCAAAATATCCAAAAATTTCCCAACTTCCACAAGGCATATCTTGCTCAATTTTTAAGCTTTGCTCATGTTCTTGGACATTTTGGAAAGTTCTTTGAGTTCTCTAACCAATTCCTTTGGTCCCATGTCATTTTGATTTACCAATCTCAAGTTATGGCCTTTGACTTAAAGTCCCTTTTTGTTGACTTTTGAAAATGACCTATAATGTTGAAATTGATAACTTTTTGTGAGAGCATTTCTTGGACTTGAAGTGTGAAGAGGAGTTGTAGGAAATGTCTTTCTCTTCGAAATGAGCTTTGGATGGAATTTTTCTGATAATCCATGTGGAAGTTATGCCTTGGTCAAGTTACAGTTGACTTTTTCAACTGTCCAAATATGGAAACTTTTGCATCTTGAGACTTTTTGAGCCAAGCTTTGAGAATCATGATCAAGAATTGATAAAATGATGTTTGTGGCTTCAAAATGAGATGTTGACCAAAAATTTGAACTTTTGACTGTCAAATGACCATTTTGCCCCTGCAGTTGACTGTAGTGCAATTAGGGTTTTTGAGTGTGCAATTTTGTGCTGTAAGTCTTGAAACTTGGTATGAGGATGCTTGACCATGTTTGTAGGCATGTGGGACTTGATTGGACCCTTGGAAACTTCATTTTATTTGTCAGAACCAAAACCCTAGTTTTTGACTGTTAGGAGGCCCTTGAACTGTGCAACCCTTGGGGAGTTTTTGAAGCTTTGACTTTGCAATTCTTGAAGAATATGGGAGGGCAAATTTTGGGGTACAACAGTTGCCCCTGTTCAATCTTCTTAGACCTGATGATGTAGATTGACTGACGTGCCTTTCGTAATCCGAAGGTGGAAGTTGATTGAACACTAGAGTGCCCAGAAATTTGCGCTCACATGGTAGTGTGATATGGGGAATGGGCTTATAGATGCCATTTGGAGATTGATGAATAGGACAATGGGCTTATAGATGCCATGCTGGGAGATGATGGATGGGCTGATGGGCTTATAGATGCCATGCTAAAAGGTGATGGAAGGTGGATGGGCTTATAGATGCTATCTGGGTGTTGATCGCGTAAGAGACTCCTTAGTGAGAACTTGCGTACCTGCAAAAGAAAACGATTATCTGACCTGTTACAGGAGCTGGTCTTCAGATTCTTTGTATAGATGTGTCCTGACTGGTTACAGGAGCTGGATCTGGATCTTCAAAAGGTGATTAATAGACCAGGGATGGTTACCACTTCAACAGGAACGCTGAGAGAACCTCGGATCATTACTACCTCAACAGGAACGCTGAGAGAATCTTGGGCGACTTCAACCTCAACAGTAACGCTGAGAGAATCTGGGGACGATTACTACCTCCACAGTAACGAGGAGAGAACCATAGGCGACTTCAACCTCAACAGTAATCATTGAGAGAATCTTGGGCGACTTCAACCTCAACAGTAATCATTGAGAGAATCTTGAACGACTACAACCTCAACAGTAATCATTGAGAGAATCTTGGGCGACTTCAACCTCAACAGTAATCATTGAGAGAATCTTGGGCGACTTCAACCTCAACAGTAATCATTGAGAGAATCTTGGGCGACTTCAACCTCAACAGTAATCATTGAGAGAATCTTGGGCGACTTCAACCTCAACAGTAATCATTGAGAGAATCTTGGACGACTACAACCTCAACAGTAATCATTGAGAGAATCTTGGGCGACTTCAACCTCAACAGTAATCATTGAGAGAATCTTGGGCGACTTCAACCTCAACAGTAATCATTGAGAGAATCTTGGGCGACTTCAACCTCAACAGTAATCATTGAGAGAATCTTGGGCGACTTCAACCTCAACAGTAATCATTGAGAGAATCTTGGGCGACTTCAACCTCAACAGTAATCATTGAGATAATCTTGGGGCGATTACTACCTCCGCAGTAACGGGGAGAGAAAACAGGCGACTACAACCTCAACAGTAATCATTGAGAGAATCTTGGATATCTTCTACTGAGTCTTTATCAGAAAAATCTGTTAGGGGTCGATTTAGCTGGACTAGAGAAGGCCTTGGACTGGATAAGAAACAGGAAAATCTTAGGGTCGACTTAACTGAACCGGTCTAGGTCTTGAAATCTTCAACTTGATAAGAAACAGGGAGATCTTAGGGTCGATCTGACTGAACCAGAGAAGGCCTTGGACTGGATAAGAAACAGAGAAATCTTAGGGTCGATTTAACTGAACCGGTCTAGGTCTTGAAATCTTCAACTGGATAAGAAACAGGGAGATCTTAGGGTCGATCTTACTGAACCGGTCTAGGTCTTGAAATCTTCAACTAGATAAGAAACAGGGAGATCTTAGGGTCGATCTGACTGAACCAGAGAAGGCCTTTGACTGGATAAGAAACAGTAAAATCTTAGGGTCGATTTAACTGGACCGGTCTAGGTCTTGAAATCTTCAACTGCATAAGAAACAGGGAGATCTTAGGGTCGATCTGACTGAACCTGAGAAGGCCTTTGACTGGATAAGAAACAGAAAAATCTTAGGGTCGATTTAACTGAACCGGTCAAGGTCTTGAAATGTAGCTGAGAATTCAACTGGATCTTTCCTGAAAGGTAAAGGTCAGTCATATGCAATGCATGATATGGATCAAGCAATGATGTTCTCAACATAAATGAGATTTGTAAGATATGATGCGTATATGCATGCCATAGTGCGATGTTTATGAATGTATGTTTTCGTCTTAGGAAAATAAATCCTTGACGGGTGCCGGGAAGTCATATCCTGGGCTGATATTGAAGAATTAGATCTTTGCTTCCGCTGGGGATGATAGTTGCAAGAATACCGGTAGGAGAAGATAACTCTGTTGGGGAATACACTTGGCGAATGGATTACTCTGCGGGGAGAAAAGTACTCTAACAATCTCGCTGGGAAGTAATACTCTGTGGGGAGAGAGATACTTTGTTGAGTTGTTGATAATAACTTGCTGGGGATACCCTTGTTGTGTTGGAAGTGTTTATAGACTTCGCTGGGGATAAGAAGACTCTGCCGAGAACGATCTTTCCGTGGCTTTTGGCTGAGGATAACCCAGTTATATCCTGGTAAGGAAATAACTCTTTGAATAAAGCCGGGAGACGCGTTCGTGTTCTGCGAGGATAAGCTTCCCGAATCTATTGGGGATAAGCTTACTGCTTGGGGAGATGGATTCCAACTTTCCTGGGGAACTAGATTGGACTCTCCTGGGGAAGTTTTGAGATCTGCTGGAGGATACCCAACTTCCTTAAAGTTGATAATAGCTTTGCTTGGCGAGAGTGCACTGACTTGTTGGCTCACTCTCTGGGGAATTAAGATATCTGGTTATGTTCTTTGGCTGAACCTACCTTGGTATATTGGAGGATAGAACGATTAGATTGCTTAGATAACTCTTTATTGCCCCTATTTCTGAGGTGGGAGAGGAAGACCTGTGAGGTACTGATAGTTGATGATGGACAAACCTTCTTCTGGTAGGCAGGTGACAAGATGACAGGACATAGTCGTACGCTTTGATCCCTAACTTTTTCCTGGACCGCCCTTTCGGGTTTTCAGCCCACCGGGATACCTATTTTTGCCCAAGCCGCCTTTTCAGGTTTTCGACTTGCCGGGTGTACAGATTTTTTCATTTCATCCCTTATTTTTGCCCGAACCCTTTTGGTTCACCGGGAAGCCCTTATTTTTGCCTAGGTGTGTCAACCTAGCGGGTCCTTGATTATGCGCAGTATTTTTTTCGACTATGTCCACACTTTCCGGATGTAGGGAGTTGCCCCTGTTAGAAGTGTTTTGCCATGCCACCCGAAGATGTTTGATCAGGCAAGATTCGTTGTTGGAATGCCCCAAGTGACTCAGGCGGTGATTTGTCCCAAGCTGGTTGGCCTTTTGAGAGATTCTCCGAATCTTGACTTAACTGCCCCAGATGATGGACAATAGCCATGCCATGCCCCTTGATTGGAAGTGCTTTTGTTCACTAGGTATTCATCGTGCGAATTTCCCTGCTGTTCAAACAAATAGTCATATGCAAACAATGTTATATCAAAAATGCAAAGCTTATGTCTGTCCTGAAGATTTCAAAAATGCATTCTTTTTCATAAAACAAGTGAATGTTTGTAAAACGTGATGTCAACTCCGTATTTACCATAGGCCTTAAGGAGTCAGGATACCTTTCGTAACAGTATGCTTTCGAACTAACCCATGCTTCAGCTAGGACTTTTACGGGTTATAACGTGGCCTGGTTCACGGTTTAAGAAACAAAGGATAAAGGCTCAAATTATTTGTACCCACCCGTTCTTCGTGATGTTCTTCAATCCTAAACTCAGCTGATCGTGCGTTAGACCTTGATTGAGTCTTTGTCCTGACGTTCCAATGATGGTTCAGATATTGATGATTTATTCTGAATAGGCAGTCATTTTTGTTTTTGTTGAGGGTTTATATGACCTCTTTCTTTTTGATTTCGTTATCCCTATTTTTTGCCTGAACTGTTTCTTTTGTGATTACAGTCAGCGGGATGCCCCAGTTTTGTAAGTCTCCTTCATAGGTTTTGACTTATTGGGTTTTTATTTTTGAGATATAATGACTGCCTATCCTTATGATTATTCGGAATCATCACTGTCTTTTGTTTTGTAAGGACCTCTTTGGCGCCATTCGTTATGCACTTGAATCAACTGAGAGACTACCCTGCCCCAGGTTATGATTAAGGGTTTTAAATTTCGAAAAGAAAAACTCCTACTTCTTTGGCTCAGAGGGGTTGACGAGAGATTATCATCCTTATAACTCCAGTGTTTAGGGGTTGAAACAATGCCTGTACCTCATTAGCGGGGTCTGTTCAAAAGCATATTGTAGATTATGGTATCATTTTTGTCATCCTCCCTCAAGAGGTTTAGAATTATTAATTAAGAGTTGATCATCAGAAAAAATATGAAAATAATTTGCATTTAGTGAATACGAATATATTGTTTCAGAACAGACATATGCGATGCATTAATGAAATAACAATGTTTAACATGAGTAAATGTTTGAACAAAAGAAAATTGCAACTTGAACATTCGAATGAACAAAAATTTCTCAATCCTAGCCATGTTTTGGCAAGGGAGCAGTGATCACGTTGGGAGTCTCGGCGGGCTCGAACTCGATCTCTTTAGCATCGATCATGTTCTGAATCTTGTACTTCAGTGCCCAACAATCCTCAGTATCGTGCCCCGGGCTACCAGAATGGTAAGCGCACCTTGCTTCTGGGTTGTAATTTGGAGAGGAAGTCTTTGGATTTGCAGGAGGGTTGATCACCGCAATCAGGTTCATCCTTAACATGTGCTGCAAAGCTCGTGACCATGGCATGTTGATGTTGGTGAATTGTCTCTTAGGCTCGTCCGACCTGTTCTGATCAACCCGCTGTTCTTGGCGAGGTCGTTGTTGGACCTGTGAAGTAATAGCAACTCGGAGAGGTCTATTCATTGGACCCGACCTTTTCCCTCTTAGAAGCTGTTCCATGACCTGGTCCCTGATTTGGGTTGGTTGCTTCATGCCTTGAGGAAGCTGACTGATCATGGCCCTCAACTCTCCTTGCTCCTGAGCTAAACCTTGAATGAGGGCCCTTTGCCCCAGCATCTGGGTTTTCAATGTGTCTACCTCAGCTTGTAGACGTTTCAGCTGTTCGTCCTTGTCATCTTCAGGACTCTTTCTGGTCAGATTCCCCATGAGGAGTGTCCTCAACTCTTCCTGCCCCTTGGATAGGCTTAGGAAGATCTCCTTGAACTGAGTCTCTTGAGCAAGAAGGTCCTGGTTATCTTGTTGGCGAGCCATTGCTGAAATAAACAGCGGAGATGGTAAGTGACCTGCAACAAGGATACCTGTTATGCAATGATGTGTATGACATGCATGTAATGTTTTCAAGGACCTCGCACGGTAAACAAGAAAATTGTTAGCATTGGAATTTAGCTTGATTGAAGGACACTCATGTTGTTGAGAATTCTTCTTCAAGGGTCAAAGGCTCACCATATCCAGTGGGTCATAGCCCCTGACTTTAGTCATCATGTCTGGTTTTGATTTCCAAACAACCTCGGTTAGGGGAACCTTCTTCAAGAGTCAAAGCTCACCATATCAAGTGGGTCATAGCCCCTGACAACTTTGTCTAGAGGAAAATAAATCCTCTTTGCCCCTTGCTGGGATGGTTGATTTACCATGACCTGCATCACAAGCCCTTGAGATCCTTGAAATGGATTAGTTTTTTATGCAGGATGTATGCAATGGTATGATGTCATGCTATGCATGGGGTAATGTAGGTAAACCCTGTTACGAGTCCTAATTAAGGACTGCAAATCAAAACCTGCAAGAAACTCAGTACACTCTGTTAAGAGTCCCAATTAAGGACTATAAACAAAACCTGCGAGAGACTTCGTAAACCCTGTTATGAGTCCCAATTAAGGACTATAAACAAAACCTGCAAGTAGTTCATGTGTCATATAACAAGCATGCAAGTAGTCAGGTACGAAGGCACACAAGTCACACAAGAGAGACCCTTAGAGTTAGGCCAGCATGAGGTCTGGGTATTACCCTTTTGAAGTTGGTGGGCTCAACCTGTCCTATTAGAAGTAACCAGGTTCTAAGGGTCCCAATATCACGGGATTGCTTTCATTGTTCATCGTTTCGATTTAGCCACTGAACTGGCGACCGAAATATTCCAGGAAAGCAACCCTCAATTGAGTGTAGTATCGAGTATCAACCAACCTCGGATTGCACCAAAGTCAGTTATCTCACTACCCTAAAGAGGCCAAGATAGTTCAATTAAGGTTCCTAAGGTCTGTTAATGCTTCACGACACCACGCGGAGGCCCCGTACTCTCCTTGACTGAACTCAAGGGTTACCGGTACACACCAAAGTGCTGCATCAACGTAGCAGACTGTTTCAACCATGTCGGTATACCCCGCACAGTTCCCTCACAGCCTTATTGCTACTTTCTAAGAAGGTATCCCCAGATCCGGGTTAGGATCTATAGAACTCCCAAGACAGTCCCACAATTTAAAGCAAACAAAGAAGGCAATTGAAAACACAATTATGAACTATCCCTAAGGTACACCTCACTTTAAGTTTATTCCCCAGCAGAGTCGCCAGTTCTGTGATCGGTGGATCTGGAACTGACTGTTTAACGCTAGTTCACGAAATGTCGCGGAAGCAAGAGTCGCCACCGTCTTTTATTTTCTCCAAATGGAAAGGACAAAAGCACAGAAAAATTCCTTATAGAGACTGCTCTCGGTTCGGGAGGTAGGTTATAGAAAGGGAAGGTGTTAGCACCCTTTCTATCCATGGTTATCCATGGGATCTTAGATACTTGCTCATTTGTGTTTTCAAAATGGTTTGTTTGCTCTTCAACTGTGGGTTTTAAAAAGTTTCTTTGAGAAATTTCAGTTCGACTTCTTGTATCGGTCCTCAAGAGTGTTTGAAAAATTTGCTTTCGAAAGCTTTTTGAAAAGTGTCGGTGTGAAAAGTATTTTGATTTGTTTTGAAGTTAGAGCAAGTATCTAGAGTCGTCTACCTACCTTAAGGAATTCGTCTGTGTAAATGTCCTTTAAAGTAGTGCCATCCCACCATTGAGAGGTAGGTAGCACCACCGTTGGAGGTGTTCGGGTCAATTCGAGGTTCGGGACATGGTGATCACCAGAGCAATGGGAAGATACCTTAGAAGCTACCCTCATGCCAGGTTCCCGGATCATGAGGACTTACTAAGACATCCTCTACTCGACGATCACCTTTCGAGGCAAGGCGACAGTGAGGCGTACCCTAGGGGTGGTGTGTGATTTGTGTGTCAGATTCATTTATTTTTGTCTTGTCATGTCATTGGTGATCTACGCGTTTGTTTTTATTTATTGTCATTCATTCTTGCATGCGGTTTAATTAACAGTTAAAAAATTGCGAGAAATGTAAAGTTCTAAACTATTACAAAGGCGCGGGTCCACATCGCCAAAATTTCCAGGACCCGATTTGACAGAAAATAAAGAAATAAAGTGCGAGAAATATAAAACGTCTAATTTACATGGCTTTGGGAGAATTACATAAGAAGAGGAAATAAAATAAACGCACGAATTGGAACTACGATCGAATGCGAGGACGTTGGACCCTTTTAAATGAAATTAAATTATGATTAACAAATTAATTAAATTAAAGTAAAAAGAAAAGATTTTTGAGGTTTTTTGTATTTATGGAATTTTATGAGAATTAATGGAATTTAGACCTAATTCTAACTATTTTTAATTTATTAAGAAAAATATGTTAAAATTGAATCTAAAATCAACTTAATTATTTAATACAATTTTATTTACAAAAATAAATAATTAATTACTAATAATGATAAAAGAAAAGAAAAAAAGATAAAAGTAATTAAAATCCTAATTCTATGTTTTTTTTTAATTTATTACAAAAACCATTAAAATTTAACCCTAAAATTAAACAAATTGATTAATACCAATTATCTATAAAGAATAAAATATGTTTTTATATTTTGTAGTTTCTGATTTTTTATTAGATTTTTATATTAGTATCAAGACATATCACACTACTTATCAAAATAATAGAAAAAAAAGGCTTACCAATTAAAGAAGAAAAATAAATAATAATAAAACATAAAACACAAAACAGCATAACCTTCCTCTCTCCAAATTATTCGTTCCACTCTTTCCTTTCATTCATCCTTTCGCTTTTCCTTCCTTCATCGTTCTATCTTTTTTCCTGTACCTGATAACAACAAATAACCATGCTTAAAACAAAAACAAGATAAATCAAACCTTGAATTGATGAAAACGGTTGGTGGTCGGAAGGCAATCGGAACGCGAGGAGGCTGGAGGCGGTGGATTTTGTGTGGCCAACCGATTCTCGTGTGTGGTGGCTGGGAACGAATCGTCGTCGGCGCGGCTGGCGCGCGGATGGTCGGCGGTGCGAACAGAGACGGAGGCGTATCGGTGGTGAGTTGAGCGATTCCCGGCGATTGGAGGTGGCGCGGTAACGCGATTTGACATCGATTGGAGGGAGCTTCAGCGAGATCCGGCGGTGGATGAAGTAGAGGTACAATGATGATGCTGTGTCGGTGCTTGCAAAGGAGTGTGGTTGCGATCTGAAAGGGGTGCTACGGTCGGTCAATAAGTTGAAAGATGGCCGGATAATGTTGTGTAAAGGGATGCAGTTCGCGTGGTCAACTTTGTCGGAAGCATCACTGATTGGAAAATAGGCTTCTTCTCTTCTCTTTTTCTTTTGATTCACCGCTGTTGTTTTTTGGTTATGTTTGAAAGATTGGCCTGTATTAGGAAGATGTTTCATGTTGTGGTTTTTGATGAATTTTGACAAATATATGTTGAAATCGTTTGGTATCAAAACTTGTAGGTATTGATATTGATAACGATACGTAGATATGAGTGATGTTAATGTAGTGCACCATGTGAGGATGGTATTTATGACAATGATGAAAAAACTCTAGGGTATGGATGACGTGCTTTGTTAGAAAAGTGAGGATAATGGAGAGAAAAAGAGACATGGTTTATGATATTGAATTGAATGGCCATCATGATACTTTGTGTTATATGTTTTTTCTGAAAACGTGAAAGGTAAAAGGGGTGTTAGTGTATGTGCCAGTCAAAACAAAAATAGGGGTTCTATTTGGTTAGAAGGAACGGAAGCATGGTAGAAATTGGAATCCCTCATCTACGTGTGTTTTTGGTGTAGTATGTATTGGCCTCCTTAAGCAGCTTTTTCGTGTCCTTTGTATTAGGTTTTCATTATGCATATATGTATGAATGGATTAGGTTAAAGATTTGAGTCCAAAAGCCTTGTAATTATGAATCCAATATTTGATTTTAATGGCATATTTCTTCAAATCTTTTCCATGTGTTTTTGATTCCAATCATGGCCAATCTTTCCAATTTGGGTGTGCACGAATCTTCAATGACCAATGAGAGCAAATGCTGCATAAAAAGATTAAAATGCATTTGTTTAGTATTTTTTCCATATTTTATTAAATTAAATGAATTAATTGTGATTAAAAATTCAAATAAATAATAAAAATGATGAAATAAATCCCCTTTGGGCTAAATGGTCGTGCATAGTCTTTGGATGATGAATATTGGAAGAAAATGTGGCCCATTAGCAATTTTAAGACATTTGAAGCAAAGTCGACTTTTCAAAATATCCAAAAATTTCCCAACTTCCACAAGGCATATCTTGCTCAATTTTTAATATTTTCTCATGTTCTTGGACATTTTGGAAAGCCCTTTGAGTCCTCTAACCAATGCCTTTGGTCCCATGTCATTTTGATTTACCAATCTCAAGTTATGGCCTTTGACTTAAAGTCCCTTTTTGTTGACTTTTGAAAATGACCTATAATGTTGAAATTGATAACTTTTTGTGAGAGCATTTCTTGGACTTGAAGTGTGAAGAGGAGTTGTAGGAAATGTCTTTCTCTTCGAAATGAGCTTTGGATGGAATTTTTCTGATAATCCATGTGGAAGTTATGCCTTGGTCAAGTTACAGTTGACTTTTTCAACTGTCCAAATATGGAAACTTTTGCATCTTGAGACTTTTTGAGCCAAGTTTTGAGAATCATGATCAAGAATTGATCAAATGATGTTTGTGGCTTCAAAATGAGATGTTGACCAAAAATTTGAACTTTTGACTGTCAAATGACCATTTTGCCCCTGCAGTTGACTGTAGTGCAATTAGGGTTTTTGACTGTGCAATTTTATGCTGTAAGTCTTGAAACTTGGTATGAGGATGCTTGACCATGTTTGTAGGCATGTGGGACTTGATTGGACCCTTGGAAACTTCATTTTATTTGTCAGAACCAAAACCCTAGTTTTTGACTGTTAGGAGGCCCTTGAACTGTGCAACCCTTGGGGAGTTTTTGAAGCTTTGACTTTGCAATTCTTGAAGAATATGGGAGGGCAAATTTTGGGGTACAACATAATGGAACGACGATTGCCAAGCTGCTTTTGATAAGATCAAGGAGTATTTGCTAGAACCTCCTATTCTGATGCCACCCGTCGAAGGAAGGCCGCTGATCATGTATCTAACCGTTTTGGACAACTCAATGGGGTGCGTACTGGGCCAGCATGACGAGTCTGGTCGAAAAGAGCATGCCATTTATTACCTTAGCAAAAATTTTACCGACTGTGAGACTCACTACTCACTGCTCGAGAAAACTTGTTGCACTTTGGTATGGGCCGCTCGCCGACTGAGACAGTATATGTTGACTCATACCACTCTGTTGATTTCCAAAATGGATCCTATCAAGTATATCTTCGAGAAGTCTGCTTTATCTGGAAGAATCGCTAGATGGCAGATGATCCTGACTGAGTATGACATCCAGTATACTACCCAAAAAGCTATAAAGGGAAGTGTACTAGCTGACCATCTAGCTCATCAAGCTATCGAAGATTATCAATCCCTGAGATTCGACTTCTCGGACAAGGACATCATGACATTGGACAACATTGAAGGTAACGGACCATATGACGGACCTGAAAATGGATCCCGATGGACCCTGTACTTTGATGGTGCTTCAAATACACTTGGAAACGGTATCGGTGCGGTACTCATTTCCCCGAAAGGTTGCCATACACCTTTCACGGCCCGACTTTGCTTCAGCTGTACCAACAACATGGCCAAATATGAAGCTTGCATCTTTGGTCTCAGGGCTACTATAGACTTGGGAATCAAATCATTGGTTGTATTTGGGGACTCGGCTTTGGTTATCAGTCAAGTCAAAGGAGAGTGGGATACCAAACATCCTAATCTTATCCCATACAAAGAACATGTCCTGACATTGTTGCCTCATTTCGAGCAGATCACCTTCGAGCATTTCCCACGAGAAGAAAATCAACTAGCAGATGCTCTGGCAACAATGTCTTCCATGTTTAAACTCAACTTGGATAACGAGGCTCCCCAAATCACCATCGAGCGAATGGATGAACCTGCGCACTGTTATGAGATTAATACTGAAGAAGTAGTGGAACAACCTTGGTTTCACGAAATTAAAAGGTATCTCCAGACTAGAGAATATCCCAAAGGAGCTTCCATAAATGACAAGAAGTTCCTAAGGAAATTTGCTGCCAAGTTCTTCCTGAGCAACGACATCCTCTATAAACGCAGCCACGATTGTGTTTTACTCTGATGTGTAGACAAAGCTGAAGCAGAGTTGATTATGACTGAGATACACAGCGGCTCATTTGGCACTCACTTGAGCGGACACATGATGGCTAAGAAAATTCTAAGGGCAGGCTATTACTGGTCTACCATGGAAGCTGATTGCCATCAACATTCCCGTACTTGCCACAAATGTCAAGTCTACACTGACAAGATTCATATTCCTCCTGTTCCTCTCAACGTTCTGACAGCTCCTTGGCCATTCGCAATGTGGGGCATTGACATGATTGGAGAGATCAAGCCCAAGGCATTCAATGGACATCGCTTCATCCTGGTCGCCATTGACTATTTTACCAAATGGGTCGAAGCAGCTTCCTTCGCCTCTGTTACAAAAAATGTGGTTGCCCGCTTCATCAAACAAAACCTCATATGCCTGTATGGTGTCCCCGACAGGATCATCACATACAACGGTACAAATCTGAATAATACCATGATCACCGCTCTATGCGAACAGTTCAAAATTTATCATCACAATTCATCTCCCTATCGGCCGAAGATGAATGATGTTGTTGAAGCTGCGAACAAAAACATTAAGAAGATCATTCAGAAAATGACAGTTACCTACAAAGACTGGCATGAGATGTTACCTTTTGCTCTACATGGATACCGTACCATGGCACGTACTTCAACAGGGGCAACCCCATTTTCTTTGGTATATGGCATGGAAGCTGTCCTACCCATGGAAGTTCAGATTCCTTCTTTAAGGATTATGAAGGACACTGGTTTGAATGAAGACGATTGGATTCAGACCCGACTTGATCAACTCAATTTAATCGACGAGAAGCGACTCACTGCTGTTTTCCATGGTCAGACGTACCAAAAACGGATGATCAAGGATTTCAACAAGAAAGTCAGACGTCAAGTATACCAAGTCGGAGATCTCGTAATCAAGCGGATTATCTTGCCGCAAAGTGATCCCAGGGGCAAATGGACTCCTACTTACGAAGGACCATTTGTAATCAAGAGCATCTTTTCTGGTGGTGCAATGATTCTGATCACCATGGACGGCGACGATTTGCCGCACCCTGTGAACGCAGACATAGTCAAAAGATACTACGCATAAAATCACCCGACAAGTCGAAAAAACCGAAAGGGCGACTTGGGAAAAAATGGGCATCCCGGTGAACCAAAAACCTGAAAGTGCGGTTCAGGCAAAAATTAGGAATAAAACAAAAAATATTTACACCAGGCAAGTCGAAAGCCCGAAAGGGCGGCTTGGGCAAAAAGGGGTTTCCCGGTGGATTGAAAACCCGAAAGGGCGGTCCAGGCAAAAGTTAGGGAACTAAAGCGTATGACTATGTCTCGTCGGATCACTTTAAAGAACAATCTCTTCATCAACATGTTCCGAGCTTCTGATCAATCCAGTCATCGGCGGATGAAGCAGCGAATGGACAGACATTCAGAGTTGTGAAGGCTATAGCAGAATGGGGATCCCATGGAATTGTTTCACATAGCCATCTTTCTTTTGTATAAAATTTTCAATTTTTACGACAACACCCTCTTACTAGGATGTTTGTCTCCTTTGTACGAAGATACTCATAAAAAGTTAATACAAATACTTTTCCAAATACAAAAATTTTCTTTGTCTTCCCTTTTTCTCTTTTGCACTTATGTTTTATTTGAGAAACATCCAATGTTTTGTTATGCATTTGAACATAATCATTTTCTTACAAACCAAGAAAAGATGACTACTGGTAGGTTGAAGGTACAGATAGATATCTTGATGCCCTTTCAGAAGGAATCCCCAGCGGAATTAAACTCCAAATTCCCCAATAAAGTTAACAATCCAGATCTTAATTTCCCGAACAGAGTTAAGCTTCAGGATTCTCAGCAGAGCAAAAGCTTTCTCAAAGTTGATTTCCCCAACCAGAGAGCCTCCCAGAACTTAATTCCCCTCAGAGTTAAGTTTCAGTATCCCCAGTGGAGCCTTAAAAATCTGAAAATTCTATCCCCAGTTGAAGTTAAAACTATCAAACCCCAGCGGAGCTAAAACTTCCAACTGTCAAACCCCAGCGGAGCTAAAAATTCCAACTATCAATCCCCAACGGAGCTAAAACTTCCGACTATCAATCCCCAGCGGAACCAGACCAGTGAACATTCTCCCCACAGAGATACTTCCCATCAAGTTGAAGATTCTCAGTTCTCAAGCATGAGTCTCCCAGGTTCCGAACTCCCAGTAGAGATCATCAGAATTCTCATTCCTCACAAGTCACCAAGGATTTTCAATCCCCAGCAGTAGTCCTAAAATCCCTCAACAACTGAAGATCTTGCTCCCCAAGCAATCAGCAGTCAGCAAGGATTTCTCACCCCCAGTACACGAAGGATTTTCAATCCACAGATTTGGTTATGGATTTACTTCCCCAACATTTGTCAAGGATTTATTTTCCAAAACAAATTACATTTCGAATTGATCGGTCGTTCAAGATTTCCTTCATCACCTGCTGGAAGTTGCTGTCATCATCCAAAAATTCCTTCATCACCTGTTGGAAGTTATGGTCGTCAAAGATCAAATTCTCACAAAATTCAAGTTATGAAGCCCGGATTCGACCGGATAGTACCTTGATCTCTACAGCATATTGTGAAGCCCGGATTATGACCGGATAACAGCATCAGACTACTACAAAGCCTGGATTACGACCAGATGGTGGTATCTCCTAAGAAGCAAGCTATGAAGCCGGTATTCGACCGGATATTAGTTCAATCCCCAACAAGTCTCTGTGAAGCCTGGATTACGACCAGACAGCAGTCAAGAATACTACGAAGCCTGGAATTGACCAGATAGTGGTATATCTTTAACACAAGCCGTGAATCCCGGATTTGACCGGATAGCAGCTCAACAAGTTATTGTGAAGCCTGGATTTTGACCAGATAGCAATACAAGTCTCTGTAAAGCCTGGATTACGACCAGACAGCAGTCAAGAATACTACAAAGCCTGGAATCGACCAGATAGTGGTATATCTTTAACACAAGCCGTGAAGCCCGGATTTGACCGGATAGCAGCTCAACAAGTTATTGTGAAGCCTGGATTTTGACCAGATAACAATACAAGTCTCTGTGAAGCCTGGATTACAACCAGACAGCAGTCAAGAATACTACAAAGCCTGGAATCGACCAGATAGTGGTATATCTTTAACACAATCCGTGAAGCACGGATTTAACCGGATAGTAGCTCAACAAGTTATTGTGAAGCCTGGATTTTGACCAGATAGCAATACAAGTCTCTGTGAAGCCTGGATTACGACCAGACAACAGTCAAGAATACTACAAAGCCTGGAATCGACCAGATGGTGGTATATCTTTAACACAAGCCGTGAAGCCCGAATTTGACCGGATAACGGCTCAACGAGTTATTGTGAAGCCTGGATTTTGACCAGATAGCAATACAAGTTTCTGTGAAAGCTTGGGGATCGACCAGATAACAGTTAATTGTTAACAGAATGAAGATTCTCATCCTTGAAACCTCAGAAGATTGGTATGCTCCCAATTTCTGACCCATAACAGAACGAATACTCTCGTCCTTGAATCCCCAGTAGATTGGCATACAACCCAAGCTCCTGAGTCTCCGACAATGGTCCCAGGACTTCTCATTTTCAGCGATCAGAAGTTTCTTGCTTTCCCCCGCAGCAGTCAAGGATTCACTTTCCCCGGCAGTAGTCAAGATTCTATTATCTTCGGCTATCCAGGACTCATCCATCCTCAGCAAGACAGCTCACCAGCTTACATGCGCATTCATTACATTCATATCATAAACATTGATATACATATATTGCATCATACATTTCATGCAACATGACTTCGTGTTTCAGCTAGTATTTTACCCTTTTCAGGATAAGATTAATACTTCAAGACTTCTGAAAACATTTTACGGGTTCTCCAGATATGGATGTTGATCTATCGCTTGTTCAGATTCCAGACTTCTGAAAACAGTTTACGGATTCTCCAAGCACGGATGTTAATCTATCGCTTGTTCAGATTCAAGACTTCTGAAAACAGTTTACGGATGCTTCCAAATACGAATGTCAATCTATTGCTTATTCAGACCCCAAGTTCAGAGATATTCCAAACATGGATACCTTTCTCATCCAATTGCATAATGAGGATCATCACTTATTTTCCAAAGTTTACTATGCGCTAAATATGAAGAGCAGCATCTTGAGTTTAGGAAAACTATTAGAGAAAGGTTATGACATTTAATCAAGGATAATAACCTTTTGTTAAGAGATAACTTAAGCAAGTTCATTGCTAAGGTGCCGATCAAGCGGATAAAAAATTAAACTAAATATGTTTTTATTTAATATAAATTAAAAACCTACATTTAAATTTATACAGTTTGATCTTAATCTAACAAACGACAAAATAATGAATGTGTGTGTTGTACCCCAAAATTTGCCCTCGCATTTTTTTTCCAAGAAATCTCAGCTTCAAGCCTTTCCTGATTTTTTTAAACTGACTCAAGAATCGGACAAACGGACTTTTCTTGTCAGTCAAGCGAAATTAGGGTTTTTATTGATTTTCAGGGCTCTGGATTGTTTCACAGTTGGCTTAGGGTTTTGATTGATTCTGGTTCAATTTTGATCAGGCGAATGTTCATTGGAAGTTAATCGAGAATTAAGGTTTTATGGGCATATTCTCAGAAAGGTTAAAATTCTACAGTACTTTGCGGTTTATTCCGAGATTCGGGTTGAATTCGCGTTGTTTATAATTTAATCAGTAAGAGGAGGCAGTTGGTTTGAATTCACCAGTCAAAAAGGATGTGTGCAGTGTGGAATTACAGTGCTTGGCAAAGAATCAGTAAGAAAGGATTGCATCTGATCAGTTTTTGTGTTCGACTGTGCGTTGCTTTGAATGATGGAGACGTCCAGTTCATTTATTTTGATCAACAAAGTTTAGTTGATTATTTATGGTTCTAAGAATTAAATACTTGAAATTTAGCTTTCATTTTATTTAATTTAAGGAATTATAAATAACAAGTAAATAAAGAAAAGGAATTGAAAAGAATTAAATGTCAATGGAATTTTTATTTCATATTTAATAGTTGTTACAATTATTATTATTTGGATACAAGTATTTATTACGAAGTATTTAAAATAATAATAGTGTACAAAAATTAAATTGAAAATAAAAATTCTATCCTATTTCTAATTCTTCATTCATCACTTCGCTCCGGTGCTCCATTTTTTATCTGCAAAAAGAAGAAGAAAAGTCAGAAAGCAGTTGAATTAAAAAAAAGACAGATAAAATTTGCTCATCATTAGGGGCCACTGATTGGGATCAGTTAACCCTCTATGCAAATCACGGGATTTCTCCCGGTTCACAAAGAGGGAAGAATTTCATTTTTTATTCATGAATGCAAAATGTCAAATGCATAGAATCTCAAACTACATAGTTTCAAAATCTCAAACTACACAATGCAAACCAAACTGAAAAATCCAATTCCACTTTCTATCAAAAGCAAAAAGAGCAATTTACTGTCAAAAGTACAAGTCTACTCAAGGCTGCCAATAAAAAGATTTGGCAAAGATATGGAAGAAAAGACAAAGTGTAGCAAGCTGTCAAAGAAAGAGAAGGATGCAGAAAAATCTTTTATGCAAAGCAAATTTTTTCATCATTTCCCATCAGAATAGGCCCCTTCAGAAAGTACAGAAATAAAATCATATTAAATTCTTTAAACTGTACTAAAAAAATCAGAAGAAGAGAGATAAGATGCAGGTTTTAGGCTAGAGGCAGGTATAGAAGAAAAAGATATAACACAAAGAAAAGGGACACGGTTCAGCAAGCAAGGAGATAGGAAGAAAAATATACAAAAACCTGAAACCAAGTTCAAACCTGCTACCAGAAGCACACCAGGTTCAAACCTGAAGCAAAACCTGCTAAGTTATGAGGCAAACCTGAAGCCCAACCTCAAACCTGCTGAAGCTTAACCTTAAACCAGAACCACCATACTGTCCAACAACATAACCTACTGCAAGCTTACCTGCTGTCAAAACCTCATCATACCAGCTTAACCAAAACACATACAAACACATAAACTAAACTACCAAACCTGGCCTAGCCTTCAAACCTGATAAACCAACTGAAAAAGACCATACAAACTACACAGCATAACTTGCCAAGACCACTATACTGTCAAACATAAACCAATATAGGCCAAATTCAAAACCTGCTACCAAGTTCAAACCCAAGGCCAAACCTCATAAAACCTGAAGCTCAACCTCAAAGGTCTAACCTGCTATGTCAACAAACCAAGAAAAGTTCAAAACCTTTCCATCTCTGCAAAAATGAAGCAAAACAACAAAATCTGCAAAGGCAACTCCTAAGCCTCAGAATTTCTTCATCATAGGCAAGCATATCCAAAGGCAAAATGAGCAATAGAGAAGAGGAAAGAAGTGAACTCAGAACCCTTTCACCATAAACAAACATCTAAAAACACGTTTTCAACAAGCATTCCCAAATCAAAAATCCTAGGCCCTCAGTATGAACATCATTGGGCAATAAAACGCTTTAGAAGGCATCCAACTCAACAAAGGTATCAAAGGCAAGTTCAAGGTAACACAGGGAAACACGAGAGAAGAAGAAAGAGCATAAATCAGTACCAGGTTTTCAGGGCAAAGGAAAGTCATCATCAAACCCTAGAAAATGGCGAAAAGATAAAAGTACCAAACTTTCCCAAGCTAACTTCCAGCTTCATCACCGAACCTCCGCCATCGAGCCTCCAACTGCCTCCTTCCTCTTCCTTTGTAAAGGTAAAATCTCTTTCACTTTTTTTTCCTTCAAAAACCTCGTATAAGCCAGTAAACAAAAATCAAACAAATATACAACCACGACATGCAAGACGAAAAGAAAGTCAGAATGGGAATGAAAACAAGTTTCTGTACCTGACGGGAGTGACTCATGGAGGATGGTAGACGGAGGAGGAGATGGAACGGTGGCTCTGGGCGGAGGACTGCATTTCAGAGTTCAAGACGATCGGAGAAGATAGGCGAAGACGAGCAAAACGGCGCGCTACGAACCCTAAGGCCTTTGTCTCCAAACGAAAATTCCCAAATGAAACCCTAAACATGACTGACCCCCAAACATGGGCCTGACCCGTTTCAATTCTCTCCGAAGCCCACTAAACGCTTCTTTCCCTTTTTTAACAAAAAACATAAATATTAACCTTTATTATATAAACAACATACTTTTCTTTTATTACAAAATCATATTAATACTACAACTTATTAAAATACTCTTTATCTAAAATATCTAATTTTATTTTATTTTGTATAAATACATTTTTTTATTAAAATTGAAAATACCTTTTTTTTCTTTAATTAAAATATATTTTGTGCATACTAAAGTAAATATACATTTTCTTGCATAATTTAAATTTCTTAAAACATTTTTGTACATAACAATTTAAAAATACTTTTTAACATACATAATTTAATTTTGGACATTTAATACTTTTTGTATAAAAATACATTTTTATCATATAATTAAAAGTGAAAACATTTTTTAATTAAAATATATCTTTGTACATAATAGACAAAATTCATACTTTTTTTAATATAATAAACAATGATACATCATTTCACAATTTAATTAAAATTTGAGCATACAATTAAAACATTCTTTTATACATATTAAAATAAATACAAGATCAATAATTAAATAAACGTTTAATTGTTATTTAGGTCAAATACCCTAATACGCTTCAATTTCACATTTCGCATTTGTAAAATAATCACAATACATATACATCTCACACTTACACTTACACAATACATTGCTCCTATACACTTGTTTATCTTATATTTGTATATTCGATATTTACATTTGATCGCAAATTCGATTTGGTTGTAACTTATTGGATACTATAAGTCTCATCCCCTTTTGTACATTTATACCCCCACTCCCGGACACTATTTTGTAATA
This sequence comes from Vicia faba, assembly GCA_948472305.1. NCBI lineage: Eukaryota > Viridiplantae > Streptophyta > Magnoliopsida > Fabales > Fabaceae > Vicia > Vicia faba. The sequence continues at coordinate 1,380,895,470 of OX451741.1, forward strand.
GCGTAGATTTTACATTCCGCAATTTACAGTTTTCCAATTATACCATGGTTAGACCTAGGGTTTGTATGTACATAAAATCAAACGCTAGATAACCTAATACAAGACAAATACATGTAATCAATACACAATCACACTTGCACCCTCTAGGGTAATCCCACATGTTGCCTTCCAAAATGGGCCATGCTTGCACGTCGAGTATCTTTGGCAAAACAAAATCAAATGATCATAAGTCTCAAAGTGTTGCCTAAACGGAATGATCATAGTCCCTTCAAAGCTAATTGCCAAAGACACTTGGCACCATTGCATTCATGGTCCATACGATGACCCGCGCCCGTCCCGAATGAACTTCCTAAACGCAAGATTGTCCACCAAATTCAATGGTGGAACAAAATTGTTAAAAGGGGTTAAAACATAACAAAAACCTTTTGAGTACAGTAGGGTAGACAAAACTCTTAGTTACTTGAGATCAATTTGCAAAAACACTTGCCTTCTTTTCAAAAACCACAATCCACAACACTTTCAAACAAACTCTCAAAAACATTTGAAACATCTTTTCGAAAAGATCCACACTTTTGTAAAACACTCAATCACGAGTTAAATACATTAGTTGCCTAAGACAAGGCATCTTCTTCCAAAATATTTTCAAAAAGCACCCACACACACACCATTTTCAAAGCAATAAAAAAATCAAGGCAAGTGATCTAAAAAAACAAGTAACTAAGAGCCCATGGATAACCATGGATGAAAAGGGTGCTAATACCTTCCCTTTTCATAATCTACCCCCCGAACCCAAGAAATATCTCAAAAGGTTTTTGCTGTGCTTTTTTAACCTTTCCTTTAGGATAAAATAAAAAGTCGGTGGCGACTCTTGCTCAACCGCACAAGTGCGAATACGAACGCAAAACACTAGTCAGTTCTCCCACCGTATCACAGTGTGTATGCTGAGAATGTTGATTATTTAAATTGTTTATGGATTTGATAGTTTTTGGGCCTTAAGAATTGTAAGCCCAAATTTGGGTTGTAGTAAGTCCAACTTCTAGAAGAATATTCTAGAGAGATTCATGGAGCTCTCTAGAAGATAAGGATAAGTTAGGATTTTTATACATAAATAGAAAAATTTCTAGAGAGTAATTTGTAGCCATTAGATTTAGTTTCTAATTGCAAAATACTAGTCGTTGTTATAGAAATATCACTAGTATAAATAAAGGTGATGTGCTTGAGTTTGACTCAATAATACAAGTAACCTTCTCTCTATCTCAAAAATTTCATATGTTGTTCCAAATACATAAAAACTTTCTCCACCTGATCAAAACTTCATTCCAATAGAGAATTGTCACTACGATGAATCTGATATAGCTACTGAGCATTCCTTATGTAAGTAATTAATTAAATTGTGTTTTATGTTTTCTAGATTTCTTTATCTCTTATAGTTGTTTCTCTTTTCCTATTAGATTTCATCCGTGTCTTGTTTTGCTGTTATGTTTCCACACTGCTAACATATTGCGATTCCTAAAAGGAAAAATGCTCTAAACCACTAATGTTTTTGGTACTAGCGTAAATGATACATAATTGAATTACAACAATGTTACTTTTTTAAATTCAACGTTAATACCTTAAGTTTTTATCAATGACGCTACGATGAGTTTGATATAAATATTGTTATGCACGTGTGATATTTCTTTAGATATGATTCTTCCATCTACTTAATTTCTTCAAATATATACTAAATCTTCTTCTAAATTATGGAGCTTCATTATAACAGTTAATGATGAAGTTTATTCATTCAACGAAAATCTCTACCATGGGATTTTATTGCTCTCTTGTTAGAGATATTTGTTTCTTTTCATCGACCATAATTTCCTTGATTAAATGTGGTTAGTTTTATATTAATCAATGATTTTTGCTGCTATTGGGATCTTGAAGTTTCGTTCATATCAAATGTTTTTTATTATACATTTTATTTTTCTTCTCTAGTTTTCCCCCTTGAGCCAGTTAACGTTGAAGATTGAGAGGGAGACTAATGGAAAGCTTTAGTGGAATTCACATCCTAGGGCCCTTTTCTCTGAATCATCTCACCACTGCTTAGTAAATAACGAAAGATGGATCCTTGATTTCTGATTTTTTATTAAAAAAATTCTGCAAAATTTGAACTACCTACATTTGGAGACATATTTTAAAACGTTTGATTATCCATATAAGACAAACAATTTTATATAAGAAAAACCATTGAGGAGTTTAGGCATTCTATTAATATGTACATTAAACATAAACACCACAATCTAGCCATCAAATGTAAACATGGTGAGCAAATAGAGTACTGAGCTTAGGACTCCCGACAATGAGAATTCCGGCAATGGTCGAGCAGAAAAATCTCAAGAAGGTAAAGTGGCCGTGTTAGGAGATAAAAATGATTGGAAGAGAAAATAAGCAAAAGTGAAAAAACTTCATGATGTAGTTTGCAATTTTGTAATTTATTTGCTAGATTTGATCTCATTAAAGTGGTTGTATTTCATGTTAAGGTTGTAATTCTAGTCAATGGATAGATATATCCGATATTTCATATTGTATTCTCATTGTGCGCCAATGGTTAGATTTAATCTCCTCCAAGCCGAATTATCATATTATTACAACTTCAGTTCTTATTATCAGTGTGATCTTCCAAGTGACTAGTTTTTATATTGTCTTTAAGCTAAAGATTTATTCTATTTATATGTTCACATGTAGTATTTCCACATGTATTAAGAGACAATTTATACGTAACAAATGGTTGTTATAAATAACTTGTTTAAATATGTATTTAGCTTATTTCCATTCTAAAATTTAAATGGCTGCATTTTCTTACTAGATGTAACAAAATCCATAGCATAAAAATGTATATGTGGGATTTTGGATCAAACTCTACTATGATCGAAGTACATGCTGTAGTCGAAGAAGGGTCTAGCATGTATTTGTCGAAATGCTTGTTAAATTAGGTTTTAGTGTTTAAACCCTAATTTGTTAAGTTAGCTTGTTTATTAAGTTAGCTTGTATAATGGGCCTTGTGGAAAAAGCCCATTAGTTAGTATGTTAGGTTTTATTATAAATAGCATACTAGTCTCTCATCATTGAAAAACACAGCAAATCCTAATTTAGGGTGAGAGGGTTATTTGTTATTCTTGTAAACTTGTAATCTTGTTTTCTAAGAGAAAGTAAAGAATAGCAGTTATAACCAATTCTTGTGTTCTTCTTCTTCCTTGTTCCTTATTCCTCCCTTATTCTATACTTTGTTATTGGCATTGAATTCACAACAAATTGGTGCGGTGAGCGTGGAGAAGATGCCTTCAACAAAGTATGAGATTGAAAAGTTCACCGGAGTGAATGATTTCGGTCTATGGCGCTTAAAGATGAAAGCCCTACTGGTTCAGCAGGGTTGTTTGGAAGTGTTGAAGGGAGCGACGGCGATGGACGCTGCGTTAACAGAAAGAGAGAAGACGGCCATGATCGAGAAAGCACACATCGCAATTTTGTTGAGCCTTGGTGATAAGGTTCTTCGACAAGTATCAAAGGAGACGACGGCATCAGGGTTATGGGTGAAACTTGAAAGTTTGTATATGACCAAATCTCTGGTAAACCGACTCTACCTGAAGCAAGCTTTGTATTCATTCAAGATGATTGAAGACAAAGTGTTGGCTGAGCAGTTGGATATGTTCAACAAACTGATTCTTGATCTTGAAAATATTGATGTAAAGATTGATGATGAAGATCAAGCGCTGTTATTGTTGTGCGCTTTGCCCAGATCACATGCTCACTTCAAAGAAACCCTCTTGTATGGAAGAGAGTCCCTGACCTTTGAAGAAGTTCAGTCAGCTTTGTACTCTAAGGACTTGAACGAACGTAAGGAGCATAAACCTTCGACGGTTGGTGAAGGTTTGGCTGTTAAAGGAAAATTCGACAAGAGGAAAGGTAAAAATCAATCGAAGTCTTATAGTGGTGACGCATCTGGTATTAGATGCTATCACTGTAAGAAAGTAGGTCACACAAGAAAGGTGTGCCCTGAACGCCTGAAAGATCATGGAGGTAAGGATAATGGCAATGCAGCTATTGTCCAAGATGATTTCGAATCATCTGATGTTCTTGTGGTTTCAAGCATAACTCGTCGAAGGAGTGGATTATGGATTCTGGATGCACTTGGCACATGACTCCAAACAAAGACTTGTTCGAGGAATTATGTGATCAAGATGGTGGATCTGTATTACTGGGAAACAACAAAGCTTGCAAGATTGCAGGCGTTGGATCTGTGAGATTCAAGCTCCATGATGAGTCAATAAGATTGTTGACTGAAGTCAGGTATGTACCTGATTTGAAGAGAAATTTGATTTCTCTTGGTGAATTCGACAAGAAAGGATATGTGTTTCAAGGAGAGAAAAGTATCCTGAGAGTCATGAAAGGGTCAAAGGAAGTCTTGAGAGGCGTGAAGAAACAAGGCTTGTATACCCTTGAGGCTGAAGTTGTAAGTGGTTCGACAAATGTTGCATCCACGAAACCTTTGTCGAAGACAGAAATTTGGCACATGAGATTGGGCCATGTCAGTGAAAGGGGTCTGGTTGAATTAGGGAAACAAAATCTGCTTGGTGAAGATAAAGTCGAAAAGCTGAAGTTTTGTGAACCCTGTGTACTTGGAAAGTCCTGTAGAATGAAGTTCAACAAAGGCAAACAAAGAACACATGGATCCCTTGATTACATCCATGCTGATCTTTGGGGGCCTGCAAGGTGTCCATCACATTCATGAGCAAAGTATTTTCTATCCATAGTAGATGACTATTCCAGAAAGTTATGGGTATTCATCCAGAAGACTAAGGATGAAACTTTTGAGAATTTCAAAAGTTGGAAGACTCTTGTCGAAAATCAAACTGGCAGAAAGGTAAAGAGGTTGAGAACCGACAATGGCCTTGAGTTTTGCAATGAGGCGTTCGACAGTTTTTGTGTTGCCTCTGGTATTGCAAGACACAGAACTACCGCAGGTACTCCACAACAAAATGGTTTGGCTGAAAGGTTTAATCGAACTATTTTGGAGAGAGTTAGATGCATGTTGACTACTGCGGGATTAAAGAAGGTGTTTTGGGCTGAGGCTGTTTCGACAGCAGCATATCTGATAAACAGATGTCCTTCGACAGCGTTAGATATGAAGACACCTGAAGAAGTTTGGTCGGGACATCCACCAGATCTCGACAAACTAAGAGTATTTGGCTGTGTAGCCTATGCTCACATTAGGCAAGACAAGGTCGAACCTAGAGCTCTGAAATGCATGTTTATGGGATACCCTGAAGGAGTGAAAGCTTATAGGCTATGGTGCCTAGAGCCAGGTCACAGGAGGTGTATCACCAGTCGAGATGTAGTTTTCAATGAAACTGAAATGGCTTTCAAGAAAACTGATGATGTTGACGAAGAGCTGGAACAGGTAGAGATTCCTGTTGAGGTGGAGCATGTTGATGCTGAAATGCGTATCCCAGATGAAGTCGAAGAAGAAACTGAAGATTCTGATGATGTTGAGGAAACTGTTGATGACTACCTATTGTCGAGAGATAGGCAAAGAAGAGTCATAAAACCACCTCAGAGACTTGGATATGCAGATCTTGTAGCTTATGCCTTAATCTCTGCAAGTGAAGTTCTAGACGAAGAACCTAGAGATTATAAGGAAGTTATAAGGAGTCGAATGAAGACTGAATGGCTAAAGGCCATGCATGATGAGATGAAATCTCTTCATGATAATCACACTTGGGAACTAATCAAGAAACCTGTTGGGGCAAGGTTAGTCAGCTGTAAGTGGATTTTCAAAGTTAAGGAAGGAATTGAAGGAGTAATGTCGAAGAGGTACAAGGCAAGATTAGTCGCAAGGGGTTTCACTCAGAAAGAAGGTGTCGACTTCAATGATGTATTTTCCCCTGTTGTGAAGCACAGATCCATCCGAATGTTGCTTGCCATGGTGGCTCAGTTCGACCTTGAACTGGAACAAATGGATGTGAAGACTGCGTTCTTGTATGGTGACTTAGATGAAACAATCCTGATGAGGCAACCTGAAGGGTATGTCGAAAAGGGGAAAGAAGATTATGTGTGCAAACTGAAGAGATCTTTATATGGACTTAAACAATCTCCTCGACAGTGGAATAAGAGATTCGACAAGTTCATGGAACACATAGGTTTCATTAGAAGTCAGTTCGACCATTGTGTTTACTCCAGATTTCGACCTGAAAATTCATTTGTTATTTTGTTGCTTTATGTTGATGATATTCTGATAGCAAGCAACAATGTCGAAGATGTAATGAGGGTGAAGGCTGAACTCAATAAGGAGTTTGACATGAAGGATCTGGGAGCTGCATCTAGGATTCTTGGAATTGACATTCAAAGAGATAGAAAGCAGTCGAAATTATGCTTATCTCAAGAGGCATACCTACGAAAGATTCTTGACAAGTTTGGTATGTCGAATTCAAATCTTGTTGTGACTCCAACAAACCCTCAATTCAAGCTGAGCATTGATCAATGTCCCAGTACTGATGTTGAAAGAACCTATATGAACAACATCCCATATGCTAATATAGTTGGTTCTTTGATGTATGCTATGGTATGTACTAGACCCGACATAGCATATGCAGTAAGTCTTGTAAGCAGGTACATGGCGAATCCTGGAAAGGCTCACTGGCAAGCGTTAAAGTGGATTCTAAGGTACATAAATGGGTCTCTGAACAGAGTCTTAATTTATGGTGGAGCCTTGGGTGAAGATAGTAAAGCAGCTGTCGAAGGCTATGTTGACTCTGATTATGCAGGCTGTATGGATTCCAGAAAATCTATTTCTGGATATGTTTTCACTATGTTTGGTACAGCAATTAGTTGGAAAGCAACTCTTCAGAAGGTTGTTGCCTTATCAACTACTGAAGCAGAATATATTGCCCTAACTGAAGCTGTTAAAGAAGCATTGTGGCTTGAAGGTTTTGCAAAGGAGCTGAAACTTCAAGGTCAAGGTATCACTGTTAAATGTGATAGTCAAAGTGCAATACACCTGTCGAAGAACTCAGCCTATCATGAGCGAACCAAGCACATAGATGTGAGGCTGCATTTCGTCAGAGGGGTAATCGAGCGTGGAGAAGTCCAAGTGCTGAAGGTCTCGACAGATCACAATGCCGCTGATATGATCACCAAAACATTGCCAAGTTGCAAGTTTTTCCACTGTATGCAGTTGATAAAGCTGCATGAAGAAAGCTAGTTAGTGTCTCTTGATGCTGTAGAGTTAGGTCCAAGGTGGAGATTTGTGGGATTTTGGATCAAACTCTACTATGATGGAAGTACATGCTGTAGTCGAAGAAGGGTCTAGCATGTATTTGTCGAAATGCTTGTTAAATTAGGTTTTAGTGTTTAAACCCTAATTTGTTAAGTTAGCTTGTTTATTAAGTTAGCTTGTATAATGGGCCTTGTGGAAAAAGCCCATTAGTTAGTATGTTAGGTTTTATTATAAATAGCATACTAGTCTCTCATCATTGAAAAACACAGCAAATCCTAATTTAGGGTGAGAGGGTTATTTGTTATTCTTGTAAACTTGTAATCTTGTTTTCTAAGAGAAAGTAAAGAATAGCAGTTATAACCAATTCTTGTGTTCTTCTTCTTCCTTGTTCCTTATTCCTCCCTTATTCTATACTTTGTTATTGGCATTGAATTCACAACAGTATACAAATGTATCTATTACTAACCTTTTCAAATTTCTAGAAGAGAACAAATTTATACATTCTACTTTAAACAATACCACAATAACACATGACAAATCATAATGCATGAAAATGCTACAACTATGAGAAGTCGTGGATATTTGCTTCCAAATGTAGAGCTTCTAACAATCATAAATCTAAAGAGATGCCCAACTATGTTGAAGAAATAATCCAAGAAGACAAAAAATTATTGTTGGCACATAAATACATTAAAGAAATATGGAGATAATCATTGGTACCTTGGCACAAGTGCAAGAAACCATATGTTTGGGCGAAGAGGCATGTTTGTAGAGCGAAATGAATGTGATCGGGAATGCGGATTTTGGAGATAAATCAAAAGCATCAGTGAAAGGGAAAGGAAACATTCTCATCCAATTGCAAAATGAGTATCATAAATTATTTTCCAATGTTTACTATGCGCTAAATATGAAGAGCAACATCTTGAGTTTAGGAAAACTATTAGAGAAAGGTTATGACATTTAATCAAGGATAATAACCTTTTGGTAAGAGATCACTTAATTAAGTTCATTGCTAAGGTGCTGATCAAGCGGATAAAAAATTAAATTAATTATGTTTTTATTAAATATAAATTAAATAACTTCATTTCAATTTAGAATGTTTGATCTTGATCCTACAAATGACAAAATAACGAATGTGTGTATGCTGAGAATGGTGATTATTTAAATTGATTATGGATTTGATAGTTTTTGGGCCTTAAGAATGTAAGCCCAAATTTGGGTTGTAGTAGGTCCAACATCTAGAAGCATATTCTAGAGAGATTCATGGAGCTCTCTAGAAGATAAGGACAAGTTATGATTTTTATACAAAAATAGAAAAAATTCTACAGAGTGATTTATAGCCATTAGATTTAGTTTGTAATTACAAAATCCTAGTCGTTGATATAGGAATATCACCCGTATAAATAAAGGTGATGTGCTTGAGTTTGACTCAATAATACAAGTAACATTCTCTTTCTTAAAAATTTCATATGCTCTTCGAAATACTTAAACAATTTCTCCACCTACTCAAAACTTTATTCCCATAGAGAATTGTCCCTACAATGAATCTGATTTAGCTACTGAGCATTCCGTATGTAAGTAATTAATTAAACTGTGTTTCATTTTTGCTAGATTTCTTTATCTCTTATTGTTGTTTCTCTTTTTCTAATAGATTTCATTCATGTCTTGTTTTGCTGTTATGTTTCCACACTGCTAACATATTGCGATTCCTAAAAGGAAAAATTCACTACACCACTAATGTTTTTGGTACTAGCCTAAGAGATACATAATTGAATTACAACAACGTTAGTTTTTTAAATTCAACGTTAATACCTTCAATTTTTATCAATTACGCTACGATGAGTTTGATATAAATATTATTATGCACGTGTGATATATCTTTAGATCTGATTCTCCCATCTACTTAATTTCTTCAAGTATATACTAGATCTTGATCTAAACTATGCAACTTCATTCTAACAGTTAATGAGGAAGTTTATTCATTCAACGAAAATCTCTACCATGATATTTGATTGGTCTCTTGTTCGAGATATTTGTTTCTTTTCATCGACCGTAATTTCCTTGATTTAATGTGGTGAGTTTTATCTCAATCAATGATTTTAGCTGTTATTGGGATCTTGAAGTTACGTTGATATCAAATGTTATTTATTATACATTTTATTTTTCTTCTCTTGTTTTCCTGCTTGAGCCAGTTAACAGTGAACATTGAGAGGGAGAATAATGGCATGCTTCAGTGGCATCCATAACATGGGGCCCTTTTCTATGATTCATCTCACCACTACTTAGTAAATAACGAAAGTGGATCCTTGAATTTTACTTAAACAAATTCTGCAAAATTTGAACTACGTACATTTGAAGATATATTTTGTAATGTTTGAATATCCAAAAACGACAAACAATTTGATATAATACAAGGTAAAGTGGTTATGTTAGGAGATAAAAACTATGGTGAGCAAACGGAGTACTGAGATTAGGACTCCCGGAAATGGGACTTCCAACAACGGTCTAGCAGAAAAATCTCAACAATGTAAAGTGGTTATGTTAGGAGATAAAAACTATTGGAAGAGAAATCAAGCAGAAGAGAAAATAATTCATGATGTAGTTTGCAATTTTGTTTTTCATTTTCTAGATTTGATCTCCTTAAAGTAGTTGTATTATATGTTAAGTTTGTAATTCTAGTCAATGGATATATATATATATATATATATATATATATATATATATATATATATATATATATATATATATATATATATATATATATATATATATATATATATATATATATATATATATATATATATATATATATATATATATATCTGATCTTTAATGTTGTATTCTCCCGGTGTGCCCATGGTTACATTTAATCTCCTCCAAGACGAATTATCACATTATAACAACTTCAGGTCTTATTATCACAATGTGATCTTCCAAGTGACTATTTTTTATATTGCCTTTAAGCTAAAGATTTATCCTATTTATATATTCTCATGTAGTAACTCCACATGTATTAAAAGACAATTTAGATGTAACAAATAATTGTTATAAATAACTTGCCTAAATATATATTTAGCTCATTTCCATTCTAAAATTTAAATGGTTGCATGTTCTTAGTAGATGTAGCAAAATCCATAGCATAAAAATGTATACAAATGTATCTAATATTAACCATTTCAAATTTCTAGAAAAAAACGAATTTATATATTTATTTTTAAACAGTACCACAACAACACATGACAAATCATAATGCATAAAAATTCTACAACTGTAAGAAGTCATGGACATTTGCTTTCAAATGTAGAGCTTCTAACAATCATAAATTTGAAGAGTCGCCCAACTGTGTTGAAGAAATAAGCCAAGAAGACAAGATATTATTGTTGGCACATAAATACAATAAAGAAATATGGAGATAATCATTAGTACCTTGGAAGCGCAAGAAACCATATGTTTGTACCCCAAAAATTTCCCTCCCATTTTCTTTAAGACATCCTCATGAAGTCCCCATTTGCTCAAAACTACTCAAGAATTGATTGGTCAAAAACACCTCCTAAGGAAGGGTCTTCAACTAGGGTTTGGTGTTTCTCAAGGAAGATTTGGTTGAAAGGGTCTCAAATGACTTTCATGGTTCATCGTAGGTCTTCAATAATTCGTATGTCAAAATTCAAGTCTTGGATCACATGTTTGCTCAGTCAATGGCTCGGATGATTAAAAATCGACTATGTCAAACTTCAAGATTTTTTTGTCAACATTAATATTTTGAGTTGATATTCATAATTTGATCAAGGTTTTATCATGATTCCTCAAGGAAAGCCCTCAAATAATTAAAGGTTAGAAAATTTCCAAATTAGGGTTTTGATTAAAGATGAGTGATCATTGACTTTTGACCTAGGGAATGACCTAATGGTTTAAAGTATGATCTCAAGAGGTCAAATACAACATCTTGACCTAAGTACATTGCTCAATACATTTCTAAAATTCCAAGTGATTGATAGTTGAAGAATTGAATCAATCGATGAAAAGTCAACAATTACACAATAGTCAAACTTTGACTTTTTGGTCAACATTGGAATTCAAAAATCAAGAATCATTAAGATATTCAAAACTATAAAACTTGATCATGAAGAATAAAAAAAGTCAACAAAACGCAAAAGTTGAAAAATTTTCCAACACTTAGAAAAATTCTAAGTGTTTTTGTTCATAACAAAGTCACTACTTCATGGCCATTTTTCACTAAGATTGATTCAAAGAAAAATTTCATCAAGAAATTTGTAGGTATTAATGAATTCAACATCTTTGTCAATGTGGGATGATCCTCAAAAAGTGCTTGGATTAAGAAATATAGGCCCATGAAGTTCTGATTATTTTTATCCAACACTTAGAAAACTTTTCAACAAGTTTTGATCAGTTTTTTATCCCAACTTCTTGGCAAATTTCAAACAAGTTCCCATTTGATTTCTCAAAAGTGATCAACATGAAAGTTTTAGACAATGTTTCAAGCTTTCCAAAATGTCCAAGAACACAAATTTATCATACTTGAGCTAGAAGTTTCGAAGAGATAAAGTTGGGTATCTATGGTTGCATTGTAGGTCATTTTCGAGACAAGTTCATAACCAAATTTTCATGCCATGCCTTGGAATCTCATATTGCAGGCCTCTAAACCCACAAATATCTCCCTAATAAGAAGATTATACTTACTTTTGTGCTATTATTCAAGTCTTTGAGCCATTATTCAAAACAATTTTCCATTAATGTCACAAAGTTAACACTTCCATTTTGATAAAGTTTGGTTTAATCACAAAGTTCACTTCTCAACACCAAGAAGCAACATCTCTAAGCCTATCAACCATCCTACATTGCATTGGAACCATGTTCTTCAAAGTTACTTCAAAACCAAGATTCCAAACCATAACTTGTTATGTCAAGATTCTGGTTACTTCAAGCCCTCAAACCTTTTCTCTATAAATAGCAAGGCGATTTGCAAGCCAAGACACAATTTGACAAGCCCTCAAACACTCTCAAACTTCAATTTCACTCGTGCGTTTGTCTTTTTTATCAATCATACACCTTACATACATCATATATAACACATTCAAACACCTGTTACAATTTTGTAACACCATCTTCATCATCCTCTAAACTCCATATTCGACGCTTGCACATTGACTTGGTTGGAGAGATTCAGACACTTTCAGCATAAAGTAAGGATTGGAACAACTTCAGGGAGGTCCAAGAAAGCTTAATCAATCATTTACTTACACTTGGAAGCCTCCATACGTGTTCTCGGTTTTCACTTCAAGAGGCAAGTTTCTCCAAATTTGAAATCCTTACACACGCATCATTTGCTTTCAATTTCAAAAGATAAAATGTAGATATGATTTCCCTGAAACTAACCTTGTCCTTTGTTTTCGTTTATGTTGACTATGTGATGCGAATTTTGGAATTGAAGTTTCTGAAATATTAGGTTTCATTTTGGTACCAAGCAAAACAACTTTCATGGTGAAATTTAGAACAACTTTCATGTTTATATTTTTTTAAGTGATTGAGAATTGAAGGAGTTAGAAATTTGAAAAATGTTGTTGTTGTTGCTAGCGCGAGGAAGAAGATGAAGTCCATCTTCCAATTTTTGAAAACAAGTTTATTATATATTTATTGGGTGTTGTTTCATAACTGGATGAAACAGCTACCCAAGTGGCAAGCACGTGTGTGTCTAAGGCGTTGGTATGCTAGGGAAGGGGTTCGATCTCTGCCTCTGACATTTTATTTTCTAACAATTTCTCTGTCATATCCCATAAGCCATCCCAACGCGCGCATGGTGTACCTCACCCCCACACCATCATATCATCATACAATCAGATCAAACTCACCCAACGTGTGTCCCATGGTATACCTTATGAAAACCAGACCCATTAATTTTCTTTCACAACGCTAGACCCATTAATTTTCTTTTGTTTTTGTTTGTTTTAATTTAATTATTTTTATTTTTTAATATCATTTTTTATTTAATTAAAAAAAATTATAAAATCATAAAAAATTTAGATTTAGATTTTTTTAATTAATTAATCTAATTTTCATTAATAAAAATTAATTTAATTTAATCACCTTGTTTTATTTTAAATAATTAATTAGAATTAGAGTTTATACTATAAAATATTTTCTAAATAAAACATCAAAAATTATTTTCTAACAATTAGTTTCCTATTTTTATTAAAATTAATTTAGACTTCTTTTTTAATTTGATTTAACTAAATTAGCTTTCTTTTTAATTAATTAAAATTAGTTAACATTTTTTCATTTATTATTAAAATTAATCTAGTTTCTTTAGTTTTTTACTAAACTTTTGTTAAAATTAATCAAACAATTAGGTTAATCATCAAACTTTTTCCATCAAAAAATAAATAAAAAAAAAAACAATTTCCTTTCTCTTTTCTTATTTTACAAATCTTCGCGCACTTTATCTTTCGCCTTAATATTGTTTGCCTCGGATTTCAACAGTCTTTCTCTCGAATGTGGGATGCTTTAGCAAATACCCTCAGTTAAAAGATCGTAGTCCCTCGATGACCCTTCGATGCTGCCTTCGGTAAATGATCTTAGTCCCTTACAACAATTACTAAAGTTTCTTACAAGTTGCCTCATATGACTGTACGATGATCCACGCCTATCCGTCATATCCAATAATAGGGCTTCCTAATAACCAATGGTAGGTTAAGCACTACCTAAAGAAGAAGGAAAAGAACAAAGACTTTTTAAGTAGGTAGATTACTCGTAATCGCTTGCTCACGAACTAAAACAATTTCCACATTTCACACTTTCAAAACAACTACTTTCAAAACGCTTTATAAAAACTCTTGAGGACTGATACAACATTTATTATAAAATATACTACCTTACATTGGCATCATCAAAACACTTTTCACAAAACAACACCTTTTCGATAAACATTTTCAAAACAAAATTTTTTGTATACATTCTCAACGATATGAGAATCATTACAAATTGTCGTACTGAGGCATTTTCAAAATATTTGCAAACATACACAAACACGAAGCATTTCAAAAGTGATATATCAATTAAGAGCCTGTAGATAACTGCGGATGAAAAGGATGCTAACACCTTCCCTTTTCATAACCTACCCCCCTTACTCAAAAAATTCTCAAAAGGTCTTTCCTGTTCTTTTCACACTTTCCTTTATTGGATAAAATAAAAAGTAGTGGCGACTCTTGCTATCCGCATCATTTGAGATAAAACGCAAAACCCAAAAGTCAGTTCTCCCACCGTAGTACAGAATGGGCGACTCTGTTGGGGACATGACACTAAAAGTGGGGTTACCTTAATATCTAGGTCAACTTTATTGCTTTACTTGTTTGCTTTGTATGCTTTATATTTAGGGTAATGCTTGGGTTTATTTCTTGTATAGATCCTATACTCGTATCTGAGGGAATTTTAGGTAAGTAACAATAGATCGTGAAAACTGTACGGCGTAGACCGATATGGTTGAAATGATAGCTATGTTGGTGCGAAACTTTGGTTTGTGCTGGTGTCCCTTGAGTCAGTCAAGGAGAATGTTGGGTTGTCGGGTGGTGTCATAAGCACTAACTGGCCGTAGAACCTTAGTTGACACAAGTTAGCCATTAGAAATTAGTGAGATAATTAAATTTGGTGCAGACTGAAGTTGGTTGATACTCGATGCTACACTCATTGAGATTGGACTCTCGGGATATTTTGGTCGCGAATTAGATGCTTGTGCTGAAACAATTCCTGGGAGAAAGATCAGTGTTATTGAGTCTCCTAGAACCCGGTTACTTATTTTAGGACAGGTTGAGCAAACTAAAACTTCAAGAGGGTACTTACCTATAAACTCCATGCAAGCTTAAACCTAAGGCCTTGTGTGTTTTGTTTGTGTATGATTAATTGTTCGAACATGATATCATAACATCATGACATCATACCATATCCTTTTGACTAACCATTTCAAGGACTTGAGGATTTATCTTTGTTCTGTTATGTAGGTTATGGCATCCGCTCGCAGAAACATTATCCAGATCAGTTTTATGAGGATACCTTCTCAACTTAAGGAGTTAGTGTCAAGGGTTCCAAAAATTATCCATTCATCAAAAGGCATGGTCGACTTCTCAGTTTAGGTACCTCAGGTTTTGAAGAAGATGTGATGAGTTTTCTATTCCAGTTCTTTGACCATGTACATCACTGTTTCACCTTTATGGATTATTAGTCGGTACCCATAATGGAGGAGTTTTCTAAATTATTGGGAGTACATGTTCTCAATCAAATACCTTTCACTGTTTTAGAGATAGATCCATAATTGGAAGAAATTGTAGCATCCTTACATGTGAAGAGGTCCGACATTGTATCTAATTGGGAAACAAGAAGTGAAGTCAAGGGTTTTCTTGCTAAATTTATGTTGGAGAAGGCTCGGCTATTTCTGCATACTATGAGTTTTCAAGCTTTCAAAGAAATCTTGGATTTGTTGATATATGGTTGACACAACTGGCCGAACCGTCATCTGATATAAAATGACTGAAGTTTCCACCGAACGTCTTTAATCTCGCCGAAAGGGAAAGGTAAACATCAAGAAAACCTATTGATGGAGAAATCACAGTCTTGCGACCGAGAGATCTAGTAAGTGAGTCCGTTATGCGAGGGGAATGTATTAGCACCCACGACACCCATAGTGCTCTACGGTATTCACTCTTGTTTGTTCTAGTCTAAGGGTGTGTCAAATCTATGTCTAAGCTTAAAAGCTAAAAAGGAAGATGCAATAAGGGAATGCATGCAAAAGAAAGCAGAAAATAATGTATGGAAAATAAAAGTTATGCTCGTTCGGGCCCTACCTGAATGCCTACGTATTCCTTTTAAGGAATCAGCACAGTCGTAGTTCGGCTCACATGTTTTGTTTGTTTTGTGTTTTTTATGGACAATGCTAATTCTGCCTTCTACCACATATCAACCTTAGAGACTACTGTATTGGCACAGAAGTAAATTAATCATGTCCTTACCTGAAAAATGTTTTAGAGAAAAGGTGCTTGGGCGCACAAAAAGGTTTAAGTTGGTTTGTATTTTGTTACCTTGAAAAAGGGTTTAAGTGTGATTAGATTGTTTTTGATTTGTTAGGAAAAACGTTTTAGTTTTAAATGCAAGGATGCAAAAAGGGGGAAAAAGAGTATAAGGGGGACTAGCCTATTTCTAAACCTAATGTTATCATACATTGGTAGCCCTACGTCAAGGATGAAAGGGAGATCTCTAATTAATGTTAGAATGCATGGTTTGCAACCTAAGGTCTAACTTGCGTCCAAAAGGAGAAAGTGCATCCTAATAGAACATGGTATGTACAAGGACAAAACAAGCAAGCTCAAAAGAGCACACATATAAAGAAAAATGAAAAGAAATGAAATGCTTTAGTCAAGGGGAGTGTATCACCCGAGACAAACAAACGGGAGTGAGATGAAAAAGAAAAATATGATGTCCAAAGCCACTGAACATCTAACCAATATATAAAAGATCGAGGTAGACGATAGAAGGCAATATTAACAATCATGGAGCATCAACATTGGCCAATGATAATTCCTTACAAAATGTGGGGGTTCGATTACGGAATCCTTCTCCACTTAAAGACTCGATACGCAAGAGCAGGCACAACTCTGAAGCATCGCGATGCATCACAAGCTAAGGATGACACAGACGAAATTGGGGAGGTTGATTGTGAACCCTTACCCGCTCGCCTCCTTTTGAGGATTTATTATCTGTACACATGCGGGCACAAATGTAAACACACCTGCAGAATACCTACACAATGGTAGGGTTTTAAACAAACCGCACACGAGTAGCAAACATAATGCATACAATGTAGAATTGCCCTAAACGGGTATTTAAATAAACCAGAGGGGTTCCTTACATGATCAAAAATGGAGACCCCTGTCATACATCTCTACCCTACTTCTCGTATCATCAAAAAGCAGTAAAGCCCGACTTTTCATGATTTCTAGAAAATCGGTAAAGAAGTACGATAAAGCGTGGAAATGAGGAATAAAATGAAGTTGCGATGATACCGAATGGAGAAGATCTGTTGCCTCTTCAAAATCACGCAAGAAATAAGAAAATTCTACTAAAATATTCCTCGAATTCCCTTGATGAAAACTACACTCTTAGATTTATTTTGAAAACTTCTTGAGTCTCTTCAACCAAATCTCTTCTTATTTCAAAATCTCACACAAAATTGGCATTAAAATCTACAAAAAAAAAGCCAAAATAACGACAAACAAAATAAAAGAATTAGGATTCTATTCTAACATTTTGAATTTTTATCATGTTCATTGTGCAAAGATATAACATGTTAAAATTAATAGAAAAGAAAAACTATGTAAAACATTAAAATAAAATTAATAAGAAAATGAAACAGTGGAGGGTATTGGACCAAAAAATAGAGGTGCGTATAGATCAGGTCTTGTGTTAGGCCCTTAGTATTGAATCCTGAAGCCTTTTTTGTGCACTGCAAAAATAAACGATGAAGGGCTCGAGGAGTGTGAATAACCCGACCCAATATCTATAGAAAATAAAGTCCAAAAGTTGTGGCTTTTCAGCTTCCTTGTGCAAGTACAAAGATTCTTCTCTCTCGCGGAAATCCAGCGAACTCGCTATCATTTTCTATGCCAGAAGTTTCCATCAAATCGTCGCAAGATGAACATGAATCCTACCTGTTTTGGTCTCCTGAACATGAATCCACCATTAAGTTTCGCTAAATTATCACCAATCAATGGATCAAATTCCTGTTCCATAAAACCTAGGTGTTGCGAATTTCACAGTGGCGGCGCTAAATTTCTAGAGGATACCTTTAATGTTCCTTCTCACAAACCATGACTATTACTAGATGTCGTGAAAATGAAGAAGATGCGGAAGATTGAAGTATCTTGAACCTTGACTATATCGTTGAGGAAGACGATGATCTAAGAGCTTTAGAGATTTCAGGTATGCAAGCTTAATGTTATTCCTGCTCTTCTTTTTGTTTCCACAATTTCTCTATATATCTGAAATTGTTGTTGTTACGATGTTGAAACAATTTGCAATCGAAGTTTGAAAAACGGATTTGAGATATTGGATTGATGATGCGATGAAGATTATACTATGAAGAAATATCAAAAGATAAATAAATTTTTTTGTTGTTGTTGCAGTGAATCGGGGGAAGAGTGCAGAGAGGAACTTCTGGTTTTGCTGAGAAGTTTTCTCTGATTTTCAGTGAGCGATGGTAGTATGCATCAAGGTCGAAGGTTCAAGGAGAGAGATGATGAAGATGACCTCAGAGAGTGAAGAATGGTTTAGAGGTTAAAGAATCTTTTTAGGGAACATGAGGGAGGTTGAAAGATGAGAAAGGAAGCAAAGAGAGAGCACAAAGATATTTCTATGGTTTTTTTGTTGATGGAAGATGAAGATTGAGGGAAGAAGCAGAGGAAGTTTTCTGGAATTCTCTGCAGATTGAAGAAGGAGGCATGAACGGATGAATTCAGAAATGAAAGGTAATTTTCTCATTTTTTATATTAGTGGTTTATTGAAAATCTAGTTGAACCATTGTGTATGAATTGCTTCTCCTTTTTCATTTACATTATGTTACCTTACTGGATGTTTGTTAGAGGGTTAGGAGGTTATGGGTAGAGAATTATGTTAGGGTATTTAGTTGGGGAAGAAGTTTTTAGAAAGCTGGAAATATGTTTCGATTAGGTTCTTCTAGCCTTTCTGTTTGAAGAAAAATCTTTCTGTTCTATATGTTTTTTGAAGTCTATTAGGAAGCAATTAAAAGAGGTTTAAGAATTTTGTTATTTAGTTGGGAGTCAGGTGGTTATTAAATCGAGGGTGGGATTTAGAAGGGTTCAATGGTTAGTTACAGGTTGCTGTTTTTAGAATGCTAGCTGAAATTTTGTTTTGTCTGCTTATTCGGTTTGTGTTGGGAAATAGTTAGAAAATGAGCTGGTAAATTAGTTTTTTGTTGGAAGTTAGTTGGTTCTGTTATGAAGGCTAGTTATATTATTAGCAATTTTTTTTGGTTTTCTGTTAGTAGTCCTGTTTGGAATTGGCTGGAGTTAGAGGAGTTGTTACAGGTTGTCAATTAGGAAACAATTTAATTATTCTATTAGGACAATTTGATTAAAAGTTGGATGGTTGTTATGTTGAGTTATTTTGCTGCTATTTTAGCCTGCATCTGTTATTGGGCTTAAAATGTGATTTACACTTGCTGAAATGCTTGCCCTATTTTAGTGTGAACCAGACGAAACCATTTTCTTGGATTTTTTTAGGATTTGCAATATAAGTTATTTGGCCCTTGATTGAATCAAAATTCTAATTTGTCGTGAATCAAGTGTGTGAGGCTTTTGTTGCTTTTAAGCATGATTGAACTCACATCCCTAAAATCAGATTCCAAACACAAACCCTGATTAAGAATTTGAAGATGAAACTTCTTGTAAACTTTTGTTTAAGTTTCAATGTTTGATTGCTTTCTAACCAATTTCTTTTTTCTTATTTTGTTTTATGAACACAACAATGGTGAAAGCATGAAGAATGAAGATGTAAAGTGGACCGAAATGAGCATGGAGAAGATGCTTGAAGAAGAAGAAGTCAAACCCAAGAACTTAGACTTAGGAAACTCTTGATTTTTCGTTGTATTTAAATTTGAATTTTCCTCAATGTAAATTTTGAAAGCTTAGCAAATTTAGGATAGAATTTGTAAAACAAACTTTTTGTCAAAGTGTTTGTAAAACAAACTGAATCTTAAATGGAATCCAATAAATACTCCTTCAACTTTTGCTTTTGTATTGAAGTGAACTTGTGTTTTCAACATTTGTAAACGTGTATGTATTCAAATTTAAAATAGAACTTGTATGTTTTGAAGACTTGGAACTTGAACTTGAACAAACTTCATTTTATTGTAAAATTGAAACTTTGGTATCTTTTCTCAGGAATTTGAAAGTTCTTGCAAATCTTGAGAATTTTGAGAAATTTGATAATTTCCATTGAGCAATGGTATAAGAACTTTAGTGAGAAATGGATGCAATTTGTATAAAGTTAGACTTGTAGAAATGGTTACCAAAATGAATGAGTAGAACTTGAATTCCAATGATATCCAATTCTAATTAGCCTTGTCCATCTCACTTTGTTTTCTTTTAAAGGGTATGATGAAAGCATGACGTAAACCTCAAAGCAATGGCCATGAATGAAACCTAACCAAACATTTCAAATGGATTCACTTCGAGTAAACAAATAATTCAAACCCCAAATGACGAATCAACCTTTAAAAGTTCATAAGAACCAAATGAAACCTTAATGTCGGGGTGCCATAAATGATGATAATTGCTGGATCAAACCCTGAGTCATCAGATGATACCAAATGCAGTAAAAATGCATCCCAATCCTTAATTTACAGATGAATCTTTCTCCAACTTTGTAACCATAAGCGACTTGCACTTCAAGAAATCAAATATTCACTTGATCTTAGAACCAGATAAAATATCTCTCAGTTGATAATTGAACGTGCCATGCGATAAAACTAAGGTGATAATGCTTGAAAGATCTTTGTCAAGAAAGATGTCGCATATTAAATAATTAAAACATTGGTGAAAAAGCCAATGGATAGGACAAGACAATGATCAATTTCAATATACTTTCACATTTAATATTATGATGAATTAAGGAGACTTTCGAGATATCCTGAAGCATGATAACCTCTTGTAGCTTGAGTTACCCAAAAATTGAAGGTCTGAGACTCATCTCTTCAATGATGATGAAACAACCAACTTCATAATTTTTAGAATATCATGAAAACAAAATATACCTTGATGTTGTCTTTAAAATGCATGAATGTGTATGACAAAATATAAGCCACAAAAGTAAGATGAAGAGGGAAAATTTTGGGGTGCAACAGCTTCCCCTGTTCAATCATATTAAACCTGATAAGTGAGAAAAAGCGACAGCTTTTGAACGTTCATGCTGGAAGTGTATTGAATACTAAAAGAACTCGAAAATTTGCGCTCTGAATATAATAGAAGCGTAGAAACACTAGTAACTGAATATTGCAAGGATGACACCAAACATGAGAAAATAGTGATGATAAATTCATGGAGAATGGGCCAGGGCAAGATTGGAACATATATTAACTCTTGACTATGAGATAAAAACTCAAACTAGGAAGACTAGAAAAGACTAGACTTCCAAAAGGAAAGTTCCAAGACAAAACTGGGATACAAATCACAAAATTGAGACCAAACTCAACTTGGGGAGACTAGATGATACTAGGCTTCAGAAGAATGCGTCGGGACAAATTAAGGGAAGATAGTAAGATGGAACTGAATGATCCCAAAAGTTATAAAAGAGACAATTTTCAACCCAAGATAGATAGTATGAATGAAATGAAATAATCCCAGGAGTAAGAAAGAAAACGAGACGAAACTCGACTTATTAAAACTAGTTAGACGAAACTAAACAAGATGAGTACCAGAACAAAAACTGGATTTCACGCACGGGTAACGAGGCAAAACTCGACCCATATCAATGTGATGAGAGTGCATGTTTCTCAGAGCAACTGCTGGTCTCTAACCGAGGGAAGACAATGAGATTAAACTGAAAGATCCCAAATAAAGAGACAAGTTTCAACCTAAGATAGACAATATGAAGGAACTGAAAGAATTCCAGGAGTAAGAAACAAAACGAGACAAAACTCGACTCATTAAAACTAGTTAGACAAAACTAAACTGGATGAGTACCAGAACAAAAACTGGATTTCATGCACGAGCGACGAGATCGAGACTCGACCTAAAGCAAAGGGGTGAGAGCACATGTTTCTCAAAGCACTTTCTAGTCTCTAACCAAGGGAAGACAATGAGATGGAACTGAAAATCCCAAAAGTTATAAAAGAGACAAGTTTCAACCCAATATAGACAGTATGAAGGAACTGAAAGAATCCCATGAGTGAGAAACAAAAACGATACAAAACTCAACTCGTTATAACTATTTAGACGAAACTAAACTAAATGAATACCAACACGAAAACTGGATTTCATGTGCGGGATAGGAAACGAAACTCAAAACTCAAATTAAAGCAAGGTGATTAGGGCGTACTACTAAAAACCTATTGAAAGCGAATATCGGGACGAAACTGGTATTCGAAAGGTACATCAATTGACATTGAAATGAACCGACAAGGGTAGTGAAGACTAATCCCAAAAAAAACCGCGTCAGGGCAAAACTGAACTACAATGAAGAGTAGACACTCAAC
The DNA here is from genome assembly GCA_948472305.1 of Vicia faba. Taxonomy (NCBI): domain Eukaryota; kingdom Viridiplantae; phylum Streptophyta; class Magnoliopsida; order Fabales; family Fabaceae; genus Vicia; species Vicia faba. Next base: position 1,380,917,993 of record OX451741.1, read on the forward strand.
TATTCAAATGATTAACATCAACAGGATATTTGTATGGGGTGAAACTGGCATATTTAGGATGAAGACCTCGCTAGGGATATAAATTCGAAGTTTAGCAAATTCACTAGGGGAAAACCGAAAAAATAATGGCTTATGTTCTGATGCATGTTTGAATTTTTTTTATATAGCCTAATGCTCCATATAATGGAAATACTACGCATTTTGATAGATGCAATGTAATGATGCATGTTTAAATGCTTCACTGGGGAATGGAAAATCGAGAATCCAATAACCAAATAGTCAAAACCTAACAGGACATGCAAAAATAAATTGCAAAATCCAATGGAGAAGAGAAGATATCAGGAATCGCTGGAGAGAAACCCTTGAAGAGATGAAACTCTATGGGGAGTAACAAAATGAATAACTGGTAGAAATAGGCTACAAACATTGAGAGGAGTTGCAAAAATAAATTGTTAACTCCACTAGAGAAGATCGGTTCAAAACAAATCAACTTCCAGAAGGAATGCCAAATGAAGATTGGGCATTGTGGGAGAAGATCAGCGCAAGACTGTAGCTTCTGAAGGAGAATGCCAAATAGAAATCGGTTGTTACTGGAGAAGATCGGGGAAAGACTGTAATATCTGGAAAAGACGGCGTGAAACTGTGTTGAGGATGATACCAAGATTACAAACCATACGTGAGAAGCGAAACCCTCGTCCGGTAAACTTTCATCGAAAAGTCCTTTACCGATTATTGAAGATTAACAAAATCTCAATTAATCGACCAACAACGACTACACTAGGGATAAGGAAAGATCCTTAAATAAGGATTCCCCGAACAACAAATTATTTTGGAAATGAGAGATCAGGATGAGCAATCTCTAATTGACAACTCCTCCAGGGAATTGAAACTTCTTCAGACTGTGAATTCTCATCTAAGCAATTCCATTGGGGACATGAGACGTCTTCAAACTTGAAGTCTCAGATCAAAGCTTTTCTCTTGAAAAAGATTTATGGGAAACAAAACTCTGCTGAAGAAACAAAACTCCACTGAGGATACAAAACTCCGCCGAGGAGTATTTTGCTGGGGATAGAAAAATCTTTCGGTATGCACCCATAAAATAGACCATATAGATAGTCAAACAGTATCAACTTTACTAGAGATATGGAAATCTCAACTAACATCAACCTTACTGAGGATGATAAAAGATTCTTTTGATATTAAATGCCCCAAGAAAGAAATTAGTTGGGAAAATGTGAATTTCTGAATGCAAACCTCAATGATAATTCAAACTGGAAGGTATACTCCACTGAGAATAGTCTTTATTAAAAACCGAGATAATGATTATCAAGACTTGATTGGGGAATGAAGGTATCCAAAAATCTTATCGGCCTCAAGAATCCCCCATATGAAAATGCTGGGGAAAAACAACTATGCGGGAAATTCCCTATTCCAAAGTAATTTAGACGCAAGACACTCACATAGGTGCGGACAAGCTGCAACTTACAGAGTGAACTATAATTCCTCTAGAGGACTTCATGGGATTCGTACCAGCATTGATATGTTGACCCAGATAGCGGAACTTTGAGAGATTGATCCTCAACATGACTAACCTATATTGGTGAAATGAAAAGACCAATAACTATAGGCCGAACCCTGATAAGACTTCGCAAAAATAAATTGAAAATTCCGCTAGAGAAGATCAAATAAAAACTGTAACATCTGTGAGGAAACGCCAAATGGATACTTGATGTTTCTGGAGAGAACACTAATAAAATGGGGTCTGTGGAAAATCACAATTTACCTGACTTTTGTTTGATAACATGTCAATATCTCACTGGGGATAACTTCCTGGGGAGAATACTGTAAAAAATAAATTGCAGTGCATAAGAAATCTTGAACTATGTTCCACCTCTTAACCTTATGGGGGAAAAGATCCAATATGTCCTTCCACGAATAAAGAGAACCTTGTTGGGAGTTGGGACCTTCTGATGTAAGTCTTTAATGAAAGCGACTTCTACTGGGGAATCGTAGAAATTCTTAGACAAAAGAATTTAACCAGACCAACCCAGGGATACTACTGTTGGGGAGTAACGATCTTTACTTGGGGAAGAGGAGAGTATCTTTGAACCATAAGATTGAGGTTCAAAACTCAACTGAGGAAATATTTCAGCCATACTCTATCACTAGGGATAAAGAGCCTTATACTACCAAGGATGTGAAGATTCGTGTTGGGGTAAGCAACCTTAAAAGATATGCTATTGTTGAAAATATGAGAATATTCTGCTCCACTGGGGAATAAGGATGTGCTTTGATCATAATGAAAACTTTCTATGTTGCTCTATCATGGGGTTAACAACCACAATAGTGTACTCTTTTGGGGAAGCAACATTTATCAACATCCAGGATAGAGATCTATTGGGAAAAGAGAGAATTTGTGCATAAGTACTTTCGAGGAAGCGACTCCAATGGAGAAATGAGAATTACTAAATAGGAGATTTCATGATAAGGCCACTTCACAAGGGGGATGAGGATTTTTGAATAGGAGATTTCTGAAGGCAGCTCCGCCAGGGAGAGGAGAAATTTTGCATAAGAGATCTCAGACAATGGTATTTTATGGAGAGATGAAATAAACCTCAACACAAATTATCTAGTGGAATGAAAATTCCCGAGAGCGAGATCTCCAATAAGGAAGTCCATTGGGGAACGGAAAATCTTGGACAAGAGAACCTCATAAATAGCCTCCTCTAGGGAAGCGAGATGATGCTCCCATGACTTTGCTAAGGAATAAAACATACTTAAATAGTCTTTACTTGGGATGATAAAAGATGATTCTCAACATAACAAATTTCAAACCATGCTTCTGGTATGGAGATTAGAGAATTTTTGAACAAGAAATCTTTATGAAGTGACTTTGCTGGGGAACAGGAGAAATTTCTGAAGGAACTCTCGACTTTAGCTGAGGATGAGAACACTCTACTTTTACTAGGTGATACTGGGAAGACGAAAAATCAAGCACTTGGAGTTTAAGACTCTCTTAATCCAAAATACCAATTAGTCTATCTTTAAAATTTCTCCGCTTCGGGAGATTCACTGTGGAGCATTAGAAACTTCATATCTCCGTAGAAACCCACGATTAATCTCAAACATATTTGGTCTTCTTGAAGTGACTTCATCGGGGAATAAGAATATATTCAACCAAATCTTCAGTCAGGTTAATGATGTTCTGCTCCGAGGCATAGATATTCTCTTACGAACACAAACATGTTAGATTTACCGATAAATGGAAATTCCATATCAAAAGATCACAACTTTCAGTCAAAAGACTTTCTGCTAGGTGATAATCAGCGACAAAGCTTTATGCATCCAGAGAACGAGACTCTTTTAATGCAGAATCCAAATTGGTCAACCTTAAAATTTCGCATTTGGGAATACTTACTTGGGAGAAGTAGAAACTTCAATCCTGCTCGAAGGAAACGGCCCAAGTTAGGGACACTTTAATTATCATGAAAAATGTTGCTCTGGTAATGAAGAATTACGCAGATAATCAAAGCACATGAAAACTCATGCGAAACAGATCACTAAACATGCCCCAAGCATAGTGTGACAACCTCGCTGGAGAGGGTCCTTTTGACTTGAGATAATCGGCCCTAGATTATTCGAGCTCTGGATAATTCTATGATACAACATGTCCATGGATAGATTCACTGAATTTCAATGTAACTGCTTTAGGTTGACTAACATTTGAAGAGATTATCCTCGAGAGGACTTCTCGAGATCCGTGCTGAGAATAACACTCCTAACTTTAGTTGGAGATAATGATCTCAACTACTGATGAAGGAATAACAATACCAGGACTTAAAATTTTGATGAGCTGGGGATAACAATCCTGATTTCTTGTCATGCTCTTCACCTTCATAAATTTTTTATCCCATGATTGGGCTTAAACTGATCAACTATGAAATGGGAGAAATTCCCCTACATAATACCTTGCCCCAGTCTTAGGACCTTTGAAGAAAATTGCCTCGAGAGGTCTTCATGTGATCTATACCATTCAGATGAATTGCCCCAGTGTTTCAAACTTTGAAACAAGGCTTCTGACTAATTAACACTAGAAGTGGCTTCAATAAATCTTGGGTAATGGACCCTGATCATTGGACACTTTGAGAGATTTGACGAATCTCGACATAACAGCCCCAAATTGGCGAAACTTTGAGAATCAATGGATATTAACTTGATTTCCCCAGATTAGGATAATCTTCGCAAACCATTTCCTTACCTCATGCTTACAACGGAATGAGAAATTCATAGATTTTGGAAGTTAACACCTCAGGATAATTGACTTACGTCCTCAAAACAAGCTAGTACACAACCATACTTCTCAACTCGAACTACTTCGCACACAAGCAGATGCTTAAAGAAAATTGTTTTTCGGGACCAACTAGAAATGATACACGATTTCCCAACAAAGACTGGTGGGCAGACAAAACATCCGCACAATCATCAAACAAATAGTTCTCTATCAATCTCTCAAACTAGTCTTCTTCAATTCAAAGGAGTAGCTAGAAAGCATGCACCAGATTAAGATCATTCTTTTCAATAGATTCCTGAAGCAATTCATCCCTCATGTTAATCAAACTCTTCATCTGATTCAAATTATGCAAGCTCGCTTGATGTTTAAGAACTTTTTCATATGCAAAGGATGTTTTATCCTATGAATGATAAATCTAATCAAATCATAACTTGTCTTGAAGTTAGAAAACTTTTATTGAAAAGATGTTGAAACATTAAAGTTTTTCTGTACAAAGAAAATAAAAGAGGGAGTGATACCAACTCAAAAGGTTTTTTTAGCAAGCCTCCTAGGAGCCCGGTTATCGTATTCTCATAACAATTTTGCTTTCGAATTACCCATGCTTCAATAAGGACTTTTAAGGATTGTAATGTGGCATGGTTCACGGTTTTTTTAGAAAAAAGGTTTTTAAGGCTGAAAACTATTTGGTGGCCACCCATTCTCCATGATGTTCTTCAGTCTTACATTCAGTTAACTCGATACGAGCACTCATATCTCAAAAGAGTTCATGATGGTTGAGGAAGCATAACGATTTCTTGGACACAACAGTCACTTAACCTTTGGTTTCTTGGTTGTTCGATCACACAAATTTTCTTTTGATGAGGATTTTTATTGGTTAATACTTTTCTGCCTTTCGGGCTTTTAAAATTTATTTTTCGCTTTCCCTAACTTTTGCCTAGACAAATTCTTTGGAATTTCAATTTGAGAGTCCAGCGGGATGACCTAACTTTTACCTAAGCGACTTGTTTTCAAGTTTCTACTTAGCGGGGCTTTTTGTTTATTTCTTATTCATACTTTCCCTTTTGAACAAGTCATGTCAATGCCTCATTCCTTGGTCGACGAGGGATAACCATTATTGTATCGATTCGATCTCGACCTCAAGATTTTTGTGAGGAAATAACCATTATGGTTTTTATATTTTCCCGACCTTATAATGTGGGGGATAAAATGCAGTGATCCTTAGATGGGACACTCCTTCTAAAATTTGAATGCTCTATCAGATTAACTGAACATCTACCCAGCCCCGGGTTAAAAATAAGGGTTTTTTCTAAATAGAAAAGAAACTCCTACTTCGAAGGCTCAGAGGGGTTAACGAGGGTCTATCTCCCTTTTATCTCTAGTGTTTAGGGATTGAAGCAAGGCTTGTACATCGTCAGTGTAGCGATAAAAAATGTAGCGGGGTAAATCGGAGATCGAATTATTGATTAATTCGTCTCGCAAAAGCAAGAGTCGCCACCGCGCTTTATTGTTTCCAAAGGAAAAGGGAAAAGAGCGAAATAAAACCCTAAATATGCAATGTAAATAAAATACAAATACAAAGCGTTTTTGAAAAGAGATCTTATGGTTCGGGGGTTGGTTATACAATGGGAAGGTATTAGCACCCAATGCATCTATAGTACTCTATAGGAACCTTTTGAAATATCTGTTTTATTTAAAATTGATTGCTTGATTGAAAATAAATTGTTTTGGCCGAAAAGGGATACGGACGGGTTTTTGAAGATACGACGACCTAATGTCGAAGTTTTTGGCTTAAAAGGTATAAGTCTTGAAAAGGTTGAAATTTTGAAGTAATGTGAATGTTTGAAGAAAATTGACCTAAGTTTTTAATGAATGAGAGTATTCGCTCGATCGTTTTTTGAGGACATGAAGTCAACAAAAAATTAGACTATTCCCTTTGGATTGGTGCAAACAGAATAAACAAATACAATGAAATAATTGACAGAAAATTATGAGATAAATGATATACAACAAATTAAATGTGAACATGCATTTTTATATGATTTTGTTTAATATGCGAAAAGAAAAAAGTTTTAATTGGTTTTCATTTTTTTACGCATTTTTAATGATAAAAGGTAATGAGAATTAAGAGAAATGTTTTTTTTAGATTTTATACGTTTCTATTTTTTATGTCTTTTTATATTGGTATTTAATCAAAACGAGGGGAGTAAAATAAAAAAATAAAATGTCTTTTAGTTTCCTCATTTTTTTAATTTCATATGTTTTTTAGAGATACTAAATATCTTTTTTAAATTAAATAAAACTTACAAACCGTGAATTTAAATTGAATTAAAAAATAGGAAGACAAAAATGATTAAATAACCTAAACTTAAATTAAATAAGATTTGGGTGAAATAATAAAATTATCTATTAAAATTATATGTTATTCCTAAGAAACTAATTAATTAAAATTAAAATAGGTTAAGAAAATGAATAGAATTTTAACTAAAACCAAATAAAAGATGGGGGGTGGATTAGCAAATAGAAATGGGCTTTTAGTTAAAAAGGAAATTGAGTTGGGTTGAAGGGAAAGTGGAGCGGTTGGGAGGACCCAGGAACACAAATGCTGTAGCGACAAAACCCTTGGAACGTTGTACCGCCGCCGCCGCCGGTGACTGTCTTGGAGGTCGGTCAAGGAGATAGCGTTTTGACTTGAAAAGAAGACGATTTAAGCGAGGGACGCGATTGTGGTTGTTGGAAATTGAAGAGCGGTTCGACAGTTTGACGCGATGGATGATGAAAGGTGGTCAAGGGCGTTTATCGCAGAATTGAAACGAGGTCGAAGAGGGATGGCCGGGTACAACGGAGGTTGGAGGTACTTGCTTCCTTTCTTTGTTTGTCCTTCTTTTCTGCAACTATTATCCCACAAATGTGCTTCATATCTCCCAGTCCATCTATGCCTTGTAACACCACGGTATTGAGAAGTTCTTTGTCCAAAAGTATCAATAGATTTGCGAGGGATAGGTTCTCTAGCAGAACTAGATTTTGACAAAGACCTTTTCCTAGGATCTTCATTCATCTGAACATTAGAAATTGCACCAACACCACCAACACTAACACCATTTGGAACACTTGGACTCATAGTCAAATTAAGAGATTGAAAGCTGCAACCATTTCCATCATTGGAAACTTTTCCCTTCAGAAAACTGAGCTTGAGTCATCCAAGACTTGTACATAGTACTATTATTGATTAAAGCATGATGATTGTTGTTGTTATCGTTATATGGATGATGGAAAGAGTGAATCAAAGATTGGTTTGTTAGATGGTTGTGATTATGATGATTCTCTACTGTTTCAATCTCTGTGTTATTGTTGGTGCAAAAACTTGGTGAAACATTAACATTGATTTTGGAAATATTAGTATTATTCTGGTTTTGGTTTGAGTAACAGCCCAAAAAATCCTCAAGTTTTGGTCCTTCTTCATTTGAATTTCCACCTGTTATTGCATTCTCATATCTCCATTCTTGAGGTGTAAAGGAATCGGAAACACAAAGTGAACCATCAGATCGTAGAGGCATAACAGAAAGATGATGATGATGAGAAGAAGAAGAAGGAACATAGTTTCTTCCAGTTTCTGAACCTTCTCCATGGTTTTGGTTTTCTGTAGCAAATTCTTCACCAATCCTCAAGTGAGGAGTGAGAGAGAATCCTAACCAGTTACTCATATTAACAAACACAAAGAAAATCTAAAGAGAGGTAACATTGGAGTTTGAGCTTAGAGAGGAAAGCTAAGAATGGTTTGGTTTTAAAAAATATTAAAATATGATTCGCAATGATATTAAATGGCCTTTTTTCATGATTTCAGGAAATTAAGAGAGGATTATTATTCGGTGAGACAAAGGCAACGCAACGGTATAAAGCTTTATGCGAAAAACTGAAGAAACTCACATGGTCGGAGCTAGTCCGACGGTACGATTCCGGCGAAGTCAGGTAAGCTCCGAAGACTTCTCGCTCTTTGTTTTCTGCTACTAATTCTTCTCTTCTTCTCCGTCTAAAAAACTGATTGGAAAATATTGAATAAATGTTTTTTTGGATTTTTGATTATACTGGTTTATCTAAGGTTTTGCTACAGTATGCAAGTTATGGTTTTGCAATATGCTGGAAAATAGTTTTATGCAATATGCAGGTTATGAAATATGCAGGTTGTGAAATATGCAGGTTATGAAATATGCAGGTTGTGAAATATGCTTCAAAAATGGTTTGAGGCAGTATGCAGGTTATGAAATAGTAATATGCAGTTTTTGAATGTTTTTGGTTTTGAATAGTTTGATGCAGGTTTGCAAATGCTTAGAGATGGTTTAGGTTCTGCTTGGGAATAATAGCAATATGCAGGTTTGCAAAATGCTTAGAGATGGTTTTGATTGCAGTATGCTGGTTATGATTCTTTTTGGACTATGCAGTGATGTTCCCCTCTCACTATGCAAGCTCACACTTCCTTTTTGAAGGGATTCCCTTCTCATAGCCGTTGCTTTTTTGGCTCAGGTTTTTAGTATATTAATATATTTTCTGATGCTTTTTACATATGCTGCTACAAGGTTGACTTTATTCCCAATTCATGCTTAGGCCAAAACCTGCAAAATTGAACCTCTTCTCTCTCTCTCCCAAGTACAGAAATTGATATATATAAATGATATACTGTACATTTTTCTGAAATTGTAATGGGCTGGAATATGATGAAAGAGGAAATATACATTGCTTGCTTTCATAGTTTTAAAACTGCACATGCTGGAAATTTCATATTGTTTTTTTGCAGGTTAACGTTGGCTTGTTATTTGTGAACTAAACATGCTGTTTGTATGGTTTATGCAGTTTTGAAATTCATGCATATTTGAAATATGCAGTGGGTTTTTTTTTGATAAAAATGCAATTGATTTTGAAATGTGCTATTTTTTAATTGTGCATTCATTTAAAAATTCCTCTCTTTTTTGTGAACCGGGAGAAATCCCGTGATTTGCAAAAAAGAGTAACTGATTCCGGCCATTGCTTTTAATGATGAACATTGAATTTATTTTCTGCATTTTAATTATTTATTAAATTCTGACTTTTCTTTTAATCGTTTTTGCAGGTAAAATTAAATGAGCGAACAAGAGCATTGGATTGAAGATTTAGAATTAGAATTTAGAAAAATAGCTTTTTATTTACTTTAAGCATTTATGTAATTGTCTTTATAAATATTTTGTAATAACACAACATTTAAATGACAATTGTAATAAATAGAATAAAGTGAATAAAAATTCTATTATTTCTCAATTAATTCTTTTTCTTTCCAATTATTTATTTATTGTTTATAATTCTTTAAATTATATAATGATTAAAAATCAAATTCAATCATTTAAATTTAAAATGATAAACAAATAAATAAACATCACTGATCAATTAATAACTTCAATTATTTATTTTATTATTATTTTTAATTCTCCTAAATTATAATAACTTGAAAAATAGAATTTCAGCTATTTAAATTTAGAACAATAAATAATTAAATAAACATTGCTTGATCAATTAATAGACTCTTTTTCAAATGTTTATTTCATTATTCATAACCTTCAAATTATATAATAACGGAAAACAGGTTCCCATTATTTAAATTTAGGATAGTGAATAATTAATAAACATTATTTGACCCATTAATAAACCTTTTCTCAAATATTCTTTTTATTATTTATAAGTCTTTAAATTACGTAATAATCGAAAATAAATTCCAATTATTTGAATTTAAGATAATAAATAATTAATGAACATTGTTTAAGTCTTGATCAGTTAATGAATTTAGCGTTCAACAAATAAACAGCTTCCGACTCGAAAAAGTTATGAATTTTTAAACTGTTTTGAAAATTTGATAAAAATGGTCAAAACTCTTGCAATGCGAATGATGCAGATGGAAGACGGTATCTTAGGTCAAAATTTGGGGTACAACAGCTGCCCCTATTTAAGTTCCTTCTATCCGGAGATATGAAGATTTGAAATCTTCGTTTCGACGAGATTGAAGGTACTTAAATACATAACTACGCAAATTTTGTCCTATGATGCCGTCATCATGCAGTGATATGAATGTAGTGCATGAATTCACAGAGAAAGATGTTGTATGAAACAAGACAAACGTTGGAGGAATCGAACGCCAACAAAACACAGAGACATGAATTATACGCTACTGGGGAAACAAGCTATCGACTTCAAACGACAGACTCCTGACAGCGAATAAAAAAAAACGAGGGAACACAACCTCTAACCCTAACAAAGAGAGCATCTTGCATAGGCCATAACAAATCATTGATCCAACACAGTGAATTCGCAAATCGAGGTCGACGATAGACAGAGAGTATCAAATTGCGGATAACTGATTACCGACTTCTGGAGGTATAGATTCGTAACAGACTTCTCTGCTAGATTTTCAAAGATATACTCACTAATGCTGAAGTAATGAGACTGTAGATACGAAGGTTGTTCAAATAAAGAAAAACTGCAATTGTCCAGAGAAAATACCGGTAGCATACAAGTTGCTCAAATAAAAAGGCTACCACTTGTTGTCGTCCACAGAAAATACCGATAACAAACAAGCTGCTCAAATAAAGAAGCTGCCACTTGCTGTTTTCCGAAGAAAATACCGATAACAAACAAGCTGCTCAAATAAAGAGGCTATCACTTGCTGTCGTCCAAAGAGAATACCAATAACATACAAGCTGCTCAAATAAAGAAGCTGCCACTTGCTGTCGTCCAGAGACGAAATAACGTGCAAGTTGCTCAAATAAAGAGACCACCGCTTGCCGTTTTCCGAAGAATAATAACGTACTGGTAACTCATGAAGAGTTTGCTGCTTGTTGCTTTCAGAAAAAATAAAATGACGCACTAGTAGTTCGTGAAGAACTGCTGCTCGGTGCCTTCCAACGGAATAAAATGACGCACTAGTAGCTCATGAAGAACTGCTGCTCGGCGCTTTCCGAAAGATAAAATGACGATGACGCACTAGTAGCTCATGAAGAACTGCTGTTCGGCGCTCTCACAAAGTCATAACTGACGCACTAGTAGCTCATGAAGAACTGCTGGCGTTTCAGAAAATAAATAACGCACTAGTAGCTCATGAAGAACTGCTGCTCGGCGCTTTCGAAAAAGATAAAATGACGCACTAGTAGCTCATGAAGAACTGCTGCTCGGCGCTTTCGAAAAAAATAAAATGACGCACTAGTAGCTCATGAAGAACTGCTGCTCGGCGCTTTCGAAAAAGTAAAGTACAAGTTGCTCGTGAAGAGCTACCGCTTGTCGTTTTCCAACATAATTCAGAAGGAAACTGCGATGATACTGGCAGAGAAATAAAATCTTCATCAAAGAGAACCCTGAATCAATCCTTCCCGAGGAGATCATATACTTTAACGTGCAAAATAAATGCACCAACCGTCTAGGTCGCAATTTCACTGGGGAAAATCAAAGAGTATAGCCTATGCAAGAGGCAGCCCCTTCATCCAGGAATAACCAGAGAGAAAACAGTCAAACAAGACTCCTCCCAATGAGAAAGTAAATCGATTGGGGAAATTATCCTATCCAGAAATGGACAAGGTAAGCTAAATCAAAAATCATCCACGAGGATTAGCTCAGTTGGGGAATTAGAAAGGAGGCGCACTTTATGCTTAAGTTGACACCCTATTTGGAACGATCAAATACGTTATTTGAAAAGACACAACCCAGGTGTACGAATTCAAAGACATCAACAGATACAACTGTGCGTGCATGATGCAAGTGTGAATGAATGTCATGAATGTCACGTATATGCTGACAAAACAGACAGGGGAGACGGACAGAAGATGATGAAACATCACAGTACAACCCGACGCTCGGCTAAACTCAACAGGAGGGGAACATCACTGGAGATAGAAGACAAAAGCCAACAACGCTGTAAAATCCTTCTACAAGGCTTAAATCTCTTTGGAGAGGAAAATATTCAACCCAAAGTCCCATCTTCTATCGTCGACAACACGAACAAATCTTCTGCTGGAAGGAGTCATGCTTAGCTGGAGGTACTGGGAACACCAACCTCTGATAAAGTGTGCAATACATAACACACATTCTGACAAGTCTAGATTGCCCCTGGGACCAATGTTGGATGCCCCAAACTCACTGTTGATGAGCTGCATGATGCACGACGATTCTTGCGAATAACCTCACTTCTAAAAATGCCCCAAGCAAAATGGTTGATGGCGAGAAAATCGTCTAACGAGGGTTTTACAAAAGACCTGGCATTCACCATGCTCTGGTGTCTTCAAACTCTTAGAGGAATCATCCAAACTTGACGCGATTGCCCCGGATTGACTGTAGTCGGCACAACAAAGTCTTCGAATTTTTGCCCCAGACGAGCAAACAAATTGGGAAAAGCAATAACTAGGAGAAGCAACCTATCCATGCTTAAGGTCTTCAACTGACATGCCCCTGGATATGATTTTCTTGAATTGATTCTCCAATTACTCAACATAGTTTCAAGCCTTAAAAGGGTAAACTCATCACTGGTGTTTATGTGAGCTTCCTTGACATCAAACGCATGTTTTGCAGTTAGAAAGAGTTTACAATGAGAATGAAAACTCTAATGCAACAGTTATGTAAGTCTTGAAGATTTTGAAAAGATATCGCACAAGTTGTGCGAGCTAGAGCATCATTTATTTTCGTATAGGAAAAACATATGATACCAACATAACTATTTGAAACTCATGGAAGTCAGGAACAATATCTCATTGAAGTATGCTTTCAGAATGACCTTGCTTCAATTAGGACTTTTGAAGGTTGTAATGTGGTCCGGTTTATGGTTTTTTTAGAAAAAGGTTTTAAGGCTCGAAATATTTGGTGCCCACCCATTCTTCATGATGTTCTCCAACTCTATGTTCGGTTAATTCAACATGAGTGTTCATCTCTCAAAGGATTTTGTGACGGTAACATCTTTCTTATGAATTTTGAACACTCAATCAAATTACCAGAAAGCTACCCTGCCCCAGGTTAAAATTCAAGGTTTTTTCGTATAGAAAAGAAACTTCTGCTTCAAAGGCTCAAAAGGGGTTAGCGAAGGATTATCTTCCTTATATCTCCGGTGTTTAGGGATTTGAAACAATGCCTGTACATCGTCAACAAGATTTTATTCAAAAGCATGCAACCAAAGATTTTGCGTTCTTTAGATCATCATCCCCCCTTTCAATCTCTGCCTAGGCAAGAGAATGGGCAATAAGTTGGTATCATAATGTCAAAAGAAATTTGAAATTTGAGAACAAATATGAGTGAAACGAATGAATTTCTTCAAGACAAACATACTCATTGTATTAAAATGATCATTCAGATGCAAATAAGTTCTTACATGCAAACAATGTTTTGATAAATAAGAAAAGCTACAAAAGCAGAAACAAGTTAATAATCTGGGAAGGCTTTCCACTTGAACTACCGAAAACATCTTCAAAAACTCAAAGTCACCCTCAATCGTGTTTACTCTTCGGCGCCTGTTTGATTTGAACTTCAAAACCAACGTCCTTGAACGACAAGATACCACCTCTGACCAACTTCTGAACCTTAATCTTCAAAGCGAAGCAACCCTCCAAGTCATGCCCACGAGCACCTTGATGAAAAGTACAAGCCAAATCAGCTTTGTAGTTCCAATGTATCCTCTTAGGGACCTTCGGTGGAGGTCGGGTCTGAACCAAATTCCTCTGCATCAGGATAGGGAACAACTCTGTATAGGTGATTGGAATCGAATCAAACTGGGTTTTCCTCTGATTAGGAACTTGCTGATTCTGTTGATGAACGTGATGATTCTGATGATGATTATTCCTTCCCTTAGTTCTCTTCTTGGAAAAGTCATTATCAAACTTCTTCACACCATTAACTGAGCTACCCACTTCATATAAACATCCCTTTCCGACATCTTCTTCTAGACGCACTCCCACATTCACCTTGTCAGGAAAGCCATCAGGTGCATTAACCATCACCTTTTCATGGGAAAACGATTTTAGAGTTTCCGTGAAGACTTTTATCCTCGCTTCCTCCCTCCTAGAAGGATTGACTTGGGCGGCAAGCAGAATTTCAACCAAACCAGTTAAGTGATCCAAACCAGCTTTCAAAATAGTCACCTCTCTGCGGAGTTCAGAAACCTCTTGCTTGATATTCTCCATTATCCTCTTAGCGCGAGTGTTGTACTAGTGAGACCAAAAGGAAAAAATAAGACTCGAAAAAAGACCTTTGAAAGTGAGACAAAGAAAATGTAGAATGATGTATGATATGCAAAAGAGAGTTTCATTTGACTTTCAAGGAACTCAAGATATCTAGTTATAAACATCCAAGTATGAAGATAACAAATGAATTTTAAATTGGCTCCAAACATTGATCAAGTTATCGTCAAGATCAATCATCCATTTTGGTGGATTAGGGTTTTCGCCCTATCGACACCCAAGATCCATTGAGTTTGACAAAACTAGTGATGTTTACAAAGAAAGACCTCCAAACTCCTTCAAAGTCAAGTGAAAAGAGTTTTATGGATGCATGAATGCATGGCTATGCAACAACCACGAGCAAGGTCACAAATAAAGTTGAAAGGTTCAACGTCACGAGCATGGAGTCAAAGGTAAGGAACACCCCCACGGTATGTACTAAGGGTTTACTCACACCTGTAGAATAAGGTTCTAAGAGTTCCCAGAGTCTACATTCCTCTTTCGGATATTGCCAACGTCTTGATTACTCGATAATTAGCAATATTCTCAAGAGAAACTCGTCCGAGCGTAGCATCGCGTAACAACTACTTCCGAATTACTCCGTTATAGTCTCCGCGCTACACCTAAAAAGGTCAAGATGGGTTAGGGTTCTACAGTCCTCAACTTCTCGGGCTCCTAGGTCGAAAGTAATAATGTCTTCCCGATTACTCGGTAAACAAATATTAAGTTCAAGAGGGCCTTCCATTGAGTGGGGGATCTCATGCCTCCTTCTTCGGGATTACTCCCTCGAAGTTAACATGACTATACCGCCCGTCCTATTCCTTAAGTGTTACTTAATCCGAGTATAGGATTCGTCCTTTGCAAAAAACCCAAACACCCCAATTTAAACATATAATCAAGCAAATCAAATAATAGTAAAACAGATAAAACAAATTAGGCTTAACCCACTTAGGGATGGACCAGCAAGAGGTCAATCTATCCCCAGCAGAGTCGCCAATTCTGTAGCGATAAAAAATGTAGCGGGGTAAATCGGAGATCGAATTATTGATTAATTCGTCTCGCAAAAGCAAGAGTCGCCACCGCGCTTTATTGTTTCCAAAGGAAAAGGGAAAAGAGCGAAATAAAACCCTAAATATGCAATGTAAATAAAATACAAATACAAAGCGTTTTTGAAAAGAGATCTTATGGTTCGGGGGTTGGTTATACAATGGGAAGGTATTAGCACCCAATGCATCTATAGTACTCTATAGGAACCTTTTGAAATATCTGTTTTATTTAAAATTGATTGCTTGATTGAAAATAAATTGTTTTGGCCGAAAAGGGATACGGACGGGTTTTTGAAGATACGACGACCTAATGTCGAAGTTTTTGGCTTAAAAGGTATAAGTCTTGAAAAGGTTGAAATTTTGAAGTAATGTGAATGTTTGAAGAAAATTGACCTAAGTTTTTAATGAATGAGAGTATTCGCTCGATCGTTTTTTGAGGACATGAAGTCAACAAAAAATTAGACTATTCCCTTTGGATTGGTGCAAACAGAATAAACAAATACAATGAAATAATTGACAGAAAATTATGAGATAAATGATATACAACAAATTAAATGTGAACATGCATTTTTATATGATTTTGTTTAATATGCGAAAAGAAAAAAGTTTTAATTGGTTTTCATTTTTTTACGCATTTTTAATGATAAAAGGTAATGAGAATTAAGAGAAATGTTTTTTTTAGATTTTATACGTTTCTATTTTTTATGTCTTTTTATATTGGTATTTAATCAAAACGAGGGGAGTAAAATAAAAAAATAAAATGTCTTTTAGTTTCCTCATTTTTTTAATTTCATATGTTTTTTAGAGATACTAAATATCTTTTTTAAATTAAATAAAACTTACAAACCGTGAATTTAAATTGAATTAAAAAATAGGAAGACAAAAATTATTAAATAACCTAAACTTAAATTAAATAAGATTTGGGTGAAATAATAAAATTATCTATTAAAATTATATGTTATTCCTAAGAAACTAATTAATTAAAATTAAAATAGGTTAAGAAAATGAATAGAATTTTAACTAAAACCAAATAAAAGATGGGGGGTGGATTAGCAAATAGAAATGGGCTTTTAGTTAAAAAGGAAATTGAGTTGGGTTGAAGGGAAAGTGGAGCGGTTGGGAGGACCCAGGAACACAAATGCTGTAGCGACAAAACCCTTGGAACGTTGTACCGCCGCCGCCACCGGTGACTGTCTTGGAGGTCGGTCAAGGAGATAGCGTTTTGACTTGAAAAGAAGACGATTTAAGCGAGGGACGCGATTGTGGTTGTTGGAAATTGAAGAGCGGTTCGACAGTTTGACGCGATGGATGATGAAAGGTGGTCAAGGGCGTTTATCGCAGAATTGAAACGAGGTCGAAGAGGGATGGCCGGGTACAACGGAGGTTGGAGGTACTTGCTTCCTTTCTTTGTTTGTCCTTCTTTTCTGCAACTATTATCCCACAAATGTGCTTCATATCTCCCAGTCCATCTATGCCTTGTAACACCACGGTATTGAGAAGTTCTTTGTCCAAAAGTATCAATAGATTTGCGAGGGATAGGTTCTCTAGCAGAACTAGATTTTGACAAAGACCTTTTCCTAGGATCTTCATTCATCTGAACATTAGAAATTGCACCAACACCACCAACACTAACACCATTTGGAACACTTGGACTCATAGTCAAATTAAGAGATTGAAAGCTGCAACCATTTCCATCATTGGAAACTTTTCCCTTCAGAAAACTGAGCTTGAGTCATCCAAGACTTGTACATAGTACTATTATTGATTAAAGCATGATGATTGTTGTTGTTATCGTTATATGGATGATGGAAAGAGTGAATCAAAGATTGGTTTGTTAGATGGTTGTGATTATGATGATTCTCTACTGTTTCAATCTCTGTGTTATTGTTGGTGCAAAAACTTGGTGAAACATTAACATTGATTTTGGAAATATTAGTATTATTCTGGTTTTGGTTTGAGTAACAGCCCAAAAAATCCTCAAGTTTTGGTCCTTCTTCATTTGAATTTCCACCTGTTATTGCATTCTCATATCTCCATTCTTGAGGTGTAAAGGAATCGGAAACACAAAGTGAACCATCAGATCGTAGAGGCATAACAGAAAGATGATGATGATGAGAAGAAGAAGAAGGAACATAGTTTCTTCCAGTTTCTGAACCTTCTCCATGGTTTTGGTTTTCTGTAGCAAATTCTTCACCAATCCTCAAGTGAGGAGTGAGAGAGAATCCTAACCAGTTACTCATATTAACAAACACAAAGAAAATCTAAAGAGAGGTAACATTGGAGTTTGAGCTTAGAGAGGAAAGCTAAGAATGGTTTGGTTTTAAAAAATATTAAAATATGATTCGCAATGATATTAAATGGCCTTTTTTCATGATTTCAGGAAATTAAGAGAGGATTATTATTCGGTGAGACAAAGGCAACGCAACGGTATAAAGCTTTATGCGAAAAACTGAAGAAACTCACATGGTCGGAGCTAGTCCGACGGTACGATTCCGGCGAAGTCAGGTAAGCTCCGAAGACTTCTCGCTCTTTGTTTTCTGCTACTAATTCTTCTCTTCTTCTCCGTCTAAAAAACTGATTGGAAAATATTGAATAAATGTTTTTTTGGATTTTTGATTATACTGGTTTATCTAAGGTTTTGCTACAGTATGCAAGTTATGGTTTTGCAATATGCTGGAAAATAGTTTTATGCAATATGCAGGTTATGAAATATGCAGGTTGTGAAATATGCAGGTTATGAAATATGCAGGTTGTGAAATATGCTTCAAAAATGGTTTGAGGCAGTATGCAGGTTATGAAATAGTAATATGCAGTTTTTGAATGTTTTTGGTTTTGAATAGTTTGATGCAGGTTTGCAAATGCTTAGAGATGGTTTAGGTTCTGCTTGGGAATAATAGCAATATGCAGGTTTGCAAAATGCTTAGAGATGGTTTTGATTGCAGTATGCTGGTTATGATTCTTTTTGGACTATGCAGTGATGTTCCCCTCTCACTATGCAAGCTCACACTTCCTTTTTGAAGGGATTCCCTTCTCATAGCCGTTGCTTTTTTGGCTCAGGTTTTTAGTATATTAATATATTTTCTGATGCTTTTTACATATGCTGCTACAAGGTTGACTTTATTCCCAATTCATGCTTAGGCCAAAACCTGCAAAATTGAACCTCTTCTCTCTCTCTCCCAAGTACAGAAATTGATATATATAAATGATATACTGTACATTTTTCTGAAATTGTAATGGGCTGGAATATGATGAAAGAGGAAATATACATTGCTTGCTTTCATAGTTTTAAAACTGCACATGCTGGAAATTTCATATTGTTTTTTTGCAGGTTAACGTTGGCTTGTTATTTGTGAACTAAACATGCTGTTTGTATGGTTTATGCAGTTTTGAAATTCATGCATATTTGAAATATGCAGTGGGTTTTTTTTTGATAAAAATGCAATTGATTTTGAAATGTGCTATTTTTTAATTGTGCATTCATTTAAAAATTCCTCTCTTTTTTGTGAACCGGGAGAAATCCCGTGATTTGCAAAAAAGAGTAACTGATTCCGGCCATTGCTTTTAATGATGAACATTGAATTTATTTTCTGCATTTTAATTATTTATTAAATTCTGACTTTTCTTTTAATCGTTTTTGCAGGTAAAATTAAATGAGCGAACAAGAGCATTGGATTGAAGATTTAGAATTAGAATTTAGAAAAATAGCTTTTTATTTACTTTAAGCATTTATGTAATTGTCTTTATAAATATTTTGTAATAACACAACATTTAAATGACAATTGTAATAAATAGAATAAAGTGAATAAAAATTCTATTATTTCTCAATTAATTCTTTTTCTTTCCAATTATTTATTTATTGTTTATAATTCTTTAAATTATATAATGATTAAAAATCAAATTCAATCATTTAAATTTAAAATGATAAACAAATAAATAAACATCACTGATCAATTAATAACTTCAATTATTTATTTTATTATTATTTTTAATTCTCCTAAATTATAATAACTTGAAAAATAGAATTTCAGCTATTTAAATTTAGAACAATAAATAATTAAATAAACATTGCTTGATCAATTAATAGACTCTTTTTCAAATGTTTATTTCATTATTCATAACCTTCAAATTATATAATAACGGAAAACAGGTTCCCATTATTTAAATTTAGGATAGTGAATAATTAATAAACATTATTTGACCCATTAATAAACCTTTTCTCAAATATTCTTTTTATTATTTATAAGTCTTTAAATTACGTAATAATCGAAAATAAATTCCAATTATTTGAATTTAAGATAATAAATAATTAATGAACATTGTTTAAGTCTTGATCAGTTAATGAATTTAGCGTTCAACAAATAAACAGCTTCCGACTCGAAAAAGTTATGAATTTTTAAACTGTTTTGAAAATTTGATAAAAATGGTCAAAACTCTTGCAATGCGAATGATGCAGATGGAAGACGGTATCTTAGGTCAAAATTTGGGGTACAACAGTCAGCAAGGTTTTTACTCGAAAGCATAACATTTGAGATTCTAGGTAAATTTTTGTCATCCTCCCTCCAAAGTTATTGCTTTATTAACAAGATTTGAATATCAAAAACATAGTAAAAAAAATAAGAATAATAACGAATGGATTAGTTAAAGACAGACATATTCAATGCATTATGATTTACATTCAACAAGATGAGCAAGTTTGCATGCAAGAAAGTACTGAACAAAACAATTAAGATTGCAAATGAAAATGCAAATGAAAATTGAAATTTCCATGTTTAGGAGACAAGACATTGTATGAACTGATTTCTTCAAATGATCTTCACCAACCTTGAGGCTCACTTGAATAAGAGATTCCCCGTTGATCTGGACACGACAGTTTCTAAATTGATCCAAGCTTGGACTTTATTTTTGGATGATAAATTGTTTAAATCTTGAATAGTCGAGTGCTCCAGAATAATGTTCACAGAAGATCCTCTCAAAAGAGAGGGTGAATGTTGTACCAGGAAAAAAGTTCAAAATTGTTTGTCACCTTAGAAATTGGACTTTGGAAAAGACGTTAGACAAATGTTGGACCTTATTTAAACCAACTTTCAATTTTCAACATCAATGCCAAATGCTCCAGAATAGGAGACACACCTAGCATTTGCATCAGGAGAGAGATTAATCAACTGAATAGTATCCACAACATGAAGCTTAATCAACTGAACTCCCAACAAATGAGAAGTTTTAGGATGTAAGGCATTGAGATGGTATCAACATACTTCTCAGGCTTCTTTTATCTCTGCTTGAAAGCTTTGCCCCATGGATTCACTTGGGAAACAAACACTAATTGCTGAAGAGAAGATCAAGTGGCCCAAAGAGGTGGAGAGTTCCCCTGTTTGAATAGTCGTGTACTCCAACATGGTAACCACATATGGCATTGATAATAGGATTTGGAAGGGGGATTTGCAGACGGTATTGAATTACAGAGCCTAACCCATTGAAGCGCAAACAAGTGTGGAAAAAGATGGGAATAAAGTACTGAGATGGGTTCAAAACCATTCTCCAGGCTTCTTCTGTTCTTGCATATAAAACAAACATCTTAAATTCAATTGGAAAATGGGAACCATCTGCTAATAAGAAGTTCGAAGCACTCAAGATAGTGGATGAAATCCACAAGAATTCCATGGTTTGAAAGAAATCCCAAAGTATGAGGAGAAGAGAATAAATCATATTGCAATAGTCGGTGTAGGATTGTTGACATTATCATCAATACTACCATGAACTGACTCAATTGGGTCTTCAACTTATTATCCTACTTCTCGCAGAGTTCTTGATGGCGAGCCAAAGCTTTCATGTATATGACACGAAGTTATTTCATAACTGATCTTTGAGCATGTGACAGTAAGAACTCGAGATTGAACCTATGAAGACAGCATCAGGTCTGAATAAGAATCCCCAATCCTCAAGTACCTGTTATGGATGCATGGGGTGCATGAATGGATGCCATGCCATGTTCTATTATTTCGAAGAAATTTATGTTCCTTGATTTTGATTTTACGCAAGTAAGGGATGGAAAATTTGAATACAAGGCATACAAATATGATTCCCTGGAAATAACAGAACATGTATGTTAAGCATGTGGTAACCATGTTATGTATGCAAAGACATGGGATCAAAGTTTTATCATTTATGTATATGATTGATGCATTGTTCTAAATCATATGAATATTATTAGATCAAAGGTCTGGAATGGCTTCCGCACATAAAAGAACCAAGTACCATGTAGATCATCAATTTTACGGGATCAAGGCTTTTGGAACACCAGATACTGTTGAGCCTTTTCTGAACATGCTGGGAATACCAAGATCGAAGGCTCAAATGAACCTCTAAATAAACAGGTCAGGAACTCAGAAAATAAATTCGAGAACCATAGGGTCACCAACAGAATATAGAATCTGAATAAGTTACCAACAGAAATCAAGAACATAACCATTAGAACAAATAGCCACCATCTGAACATGAGTAACAATCTGAACATAGTCATCACCTGAGAAAGTCACCAACGGTACCTATAAGAATCACCCCCTCCTCACTTACAGGTAAAGACTAGGTTAGGCAAGGCAATGGTAACTCAAAATCACGGGTTTCTATGGTTGTCACTTGGCTTGGGTATTGGGCCTTTTATCTCATAGTAACACCAACCCAACAAGGAAAACTAGAAGGAAATACATCAGATAACCAATATGGAAAGTAGTAAAATGAAATGCAAACACATGCTCAGATAATCATGTACAAATGAATAAACTGAAAGCATAAAAATAAACACCCAAGGAAAAGAAAACAAGATCTAGGAGTGACCCTGTGATGGACTGGCAATTGGTCGACATAGTCCCTAGTGAAGTAGCCTGCTGAAACAACGGGCCGGACCGTCATCTGATATAAAATCAATGAAGTCATCACCGAACATCTTTTATTCCGCCGAAAAGGAAAGGTAAACATCGAGAAAACCTGAAGAGGGAGAAATTATGGTCTTGGGACCGACAGATCGGGTAAGGGAGTCTTTTACGCGAGGGGGAGTTATTAGCACCCCACATGCCTGTAGTACTATACGGTATCCACTATTTTTTGTTCTATTCTAAGGGTGTGTAAAATCTATGTATAAGCTTAAAATCTAAAAAGGAAGATGCAATAAGGGGATGCATGAAAAATAAAGGAAAAAATAATGTAGGGAAAATAAAATTTGAGCTTGTTCAGGCCCTACCGCAATGCCTACATATCCCTTTTAAGGAATCAAATCAGGCGTAGTTCCGCTCAAATGTTTTTTGTTTTGTGTTTTTTATGGATAACGCTAATTCCACCTTCTTCCGTAGCTCAACCTTTGGAAACTCACGTGTTGGCACAAAAGTAAATTAATCAAGTCCTTACCTGAAAAGGGTTTTAGAGAAAAGGTGCTTGGGCGAACAAAAAAGTTTGAGTTGGTTTGTATTTTGTTACCTTGGAAAAGGGTTTAAATGTGATTAGAGTGTTTTTGATTTGTTAGGAAAAATGTTTTAGTTTTAAATGCAAGGATGCAAAAAGGGGAAGAAAAGAGTATGAGGGGGACTAGCCTATTTCTAAACCTAATGTTATCATACAATGGTAGCCTTACATCAAGGATGAAAGGGTGATCTCTACCTAATGTTAGTATGCATGGTTTTCAAACTAAGTCTAACTTACGTCTGAAAGGAGAAAGTGCATCCTAAGGGAACATGGTATGTACAAGGATAAAACAAGAGGCAATTGTAATTTTGAACTTACTAATAAAAATCTTTCTTTCTGTTTCCTTTTGGCTAGAAAATTTATTTCTCCTAAGGTCCTTGAAAACATTGAATCCACATATGATGCATCATTTCATAAGAAGGTTTTCCAATACAGGTTTCCTCATCTATTTACTGTTTATTTAAGTATAAGATGGCTCTCGAACTAACTGACAAGGATCTCCAAACTCAGCATGCACAATTTCAAGAGACTCTTCTATATTTGGAAAAAGGGAAACAAGAGATGATGGCACTCCTCATCACGAAAAAGAAGACTAAGAACCGGGTTGTTATCCTCAACATGAAGAGAAGATTCAAAGGTCCTACTAAACATGTTCGAGTGAATGATGTTTCCTTTGAGAAAGACGATAACCAAGATGAGGATGGCAGAAGTGTCAGGGGGGAATATAGAAATAATCAGGTTTATGAGGATGAAGACTACTCTGAAAAATAATATCCTCTTGTAGATGACAAATACAAGCAGTTGGAAGATCGACTCAAAGCTGTGGAAATCCAGAAAGTTCATGGATTGGGTTTTAGAGAGCTAGTTATGATCCCGGGGGTGATCATCCCTCAAAAATTAAAGATACACATCTTTGCTAAATATGACGGGGTCTCTTGTCCCAAACATCACTTGAGGTTGTATGTTTCAAAAATGCAACCTAATACTACCGACATGATATTATGGGTCCATTACTTTCAAGAAATTTTGTCCATTACTCAACTTGAATGGTTCTATCAGCTGAAAGAAACCAACATTCACACATGGAAATACCTGGTTGCTGCTTCCTACAAGCATTATAAATATAATGTTGACCTTGCACCCACTCGTGTGCAATTGAAAAACATGTCCATGGTCTCGAATAAAGGGTTCAAAGAGTATTCCATAAAAAGGAGAGATCTAGCTGGAAGGGTGCATCCTCCTTAGACTAACCGGGAATTGGTGGATATGTTTATGGGCACTCTGACATGTCCATTATTTAATTTTCTAATTGGGAGTTCTCCATCAGGGTTTACTAAGCCGATTCTGACTGGCGAACGAGTTTAAAGTGGTATCAAGAGCGGGAAGATTTTGTTGGCTACATCTTCTAATACTCAGAAGAAGCCATTCATTGGTAAGAAAGAAACCAAAATTGTCTATGGCCAGAAGAGTAGTAGTAAAAATGACTTCCATCAGTCTATCAGAGCGGTGTTGATCTCTAATTTGGAGCCTGTTAAACAATAACAACATGGCAACCAGCGTAGGTCAGACGCTCTGAGGAGGCAGTTCACCAGGATTAATATTCCATTGGCTCAAGCATTACAACATTTGTTAAAGGCTGACCTCATAACACTACGGGATACTCCTCTTAATCCCAATACAGCCTCTCCAAAGTACAATCCAAATGCAAGATGTTCCTATCATTCAAACAGTCCTGGCAACGACACCAATAACTACTGGGCCCTGAAAAACAAAATTCAAGACATGATTGATAACAAGGAAATTGAGTTCGACCCCCCTGAGACTTCGAACGTGATTACTTCTCCTATATCAAAGCATGACAAAGGCATAAGTTCTATTGAAGATGTTTTGTATGTCACCTATGTAAATGATGTGGTTACTCCTCTCTCGACAGTTAAGAAAAATTTGCTACAAGTCGGTTTATTTCTATTTTGTGTTAAAGAATGTTATTATTGTGCAGTTCAACCCAGTGGTTGCAGGTTACTGAAGGAAGGCATCCAACGCATGATGGATGAACATTTAATTTTGATTGAGAAAATTCCATATGTTGAGAATTTTTGTCAAGATTTGTCTGTCATATCTAGTACTCTTTTCAAGATCACTTCCAAGGGTCCTGTAAGGATTACTGCCAATCCAAAATATGCTCCTTTAATCATTACAAAACCTGGACCCATCCCATATTCCACGGAGAAGGCTATTCCATTGAATTATGGGCTTGAAGTCTATTACCATGCCATTAAACAAGAGTTGTCTAACAAAGATGATGAAAAGGATGATCCCAATATTGACAATATTGTGGGGACCAGCAAAATTACTAGAAGCGGAAGATTTTCTCCCTGGAAATCTCTCCACTTGTTCAAGTCACAATTACCAAGACAACTGCCGAGGCTTGGGGTAAAGAACCATTGATAGAGCATGTCCGGACGGAGGCACCAAAAGAAGATATAGTGAAGAACACCTTTGAACAAGAGTTGGAAGAGGTTTTGAAAATCATCCACAAGAGCAATTATAAAATTGTTGATTAGCTGGGGTAGACCCTGTCCAAAATCTCCATGCTATCTTTACTTCTATGTTCTAAAGCCCATGCACAAGCTTTAATGTAAATTTTGAAGACTTCTCGTTTACCACAAGAGATTTCTACCGTTCAATTTGGAAGCTATGTTGCTAGGTTAACGAATGACAATGGATTAGGTTTCTCTGATGGTGATCGGACTCCAGAAGGAAGAAACCACAATAAATCCTTGTATATCTCCATTGAATGCAGGGGAACTACTTTGGCTCATGTGTTAGTTGATATTGGTTCTTCTCTGAATGTTCTGCTAAAGGACGCTCTTGATAGACTGGATTGTGAAGAGGTTGTGCTGAAACCTAGCCACATTATAGTTCGAGTCTTTCACAGATCAAAAAGAATTTTATATGGAGAAGTGGACCTCCCAATCAAAGTGGCTTCACAGATCTTTGAATCCACATTATATGTAATTGACATCCTACTAACTTATTCTTGTCTACTAGAACGCCCCTGGATCCATGGGGCGGGTGTTGTTATCTCCATATTACACCAGAAATTAAAATATCTTGTAAAAGGGAAGATCTTTACAGTCCATGGAGAAGAGGAGTACATCGTCAGCCATCTGAATTCATTCCGATACGTGGAGATGGACGAAGAACTCATCGAGACTCCATGCCAAGATTTTTAATGTAGTTTCCCCTACTTCTATTGAAAATGTTTCTGTTATTCCAAAGGCTACCATGGTTCCGCATAAAATGGCTTCCTTCAAGGAAGCCAAAGCAACTATAGAAGAAAGTGGTTGTACTATTTGGGTTCAGGTTCCCGATATCCCCTACAAATCTGATAAGTTTGGTTTCGGAATTACTGCAGCGGGTCAAAGGGCTGTTCTCCGTGCTCGTGCTGGAAGACCTCCATTTCGTATTAGCAACAATAGAGTCAAAGCTATAGAGGATGCTGACAATGACAGTGACTTCGATAGCTGGATCTTTCCTGCCATTGGCAATGGACTTAGCAACTAGAAGGAACAAGACATCATCTCAGTCTCCTATAGTCAGGAGTAATAGCGATTTCTGTTTTATTGCTTTAAGAAGTTTGGATATGTAATTTATTTTAAAAATAATTACTTTAAACCTTGTTTCTTACCCGGGGTACAATGGTTCATTTGTTAAGGGTTGTCATTTCATATGTCATTTTTTCATTTAACGAAAACATTGGATGTTTTGCAGTCAAATTTTGCGCTCTCTGTCTTTCTTTTACTTTATTGCACTTTCAAATAGCTATGTGTTCTTACACATACCCACACACTACATTGCAGATCCCCATCCACTCTGGATATCATTGATAACAATTCTGCTATTGTCGCTTATGACTTTGAAAGTCCGATCTACCAAGTCGAGGACGAAGGTTAGTAAGACTGTGAAATACCTGGAGAACTTTCCATACTCTTAATACAAGAAGAAAAGGCTATCCAAACACATAAATAGTCGATTGAAGTAGTAAACTTGGGTTCTGAGACATACATAAAAGAGGTCAAGATAGGCACCAACGTACAAGACAGTATCAAGGGCAGATTGATTCAGATGTTGCACGACTATGTTGAGGTATTTTCTTAGTCATACGAACACATGCCAGGGCTTAATACTGATATTGTGGTTCACCGTCTTCCAGTGAAAGAGGGTTGTTCTCCGATTAAGCAAAAGATTTGTTGCATGCGCCCAAAAATGTCAGAGAAGATCAAGGATAAGGTTATGAAACAATTTAACGCATGTATCTTAGCAGTGACGTCATATCCTCAATGGGTTTCTAATGTTGTTCTGGTACCAAAGAAATATGGAAAGGTACATATGTGTGTAGATTACAGGGACCTGAACAGGGAAAGCCCCAAAGATGACTCCCCCCTTCCACATATTGATGTTCTGGTCGACAACACTGCTCAGCATAAGATATTGCCTTTCATGGATGGTTTCTCGGGTTATAATCAGATCAAGATGACGCCTGAAGACATGGAGAAAACTACCTTCATCACACAGTGGGGCACTTTTTGTTACAAGGTCATGCCATTAGGGTTGAAGAATGATGGGGAAATTTGTCAACGTGCCATGGTAGCCTTATTTCACGACATGATTCACCATGAGATAGTGGTCTCTTTGATGACATGATAGCTAGATTACAAACTGAAGAAAAACATCTTGACCATTTGCATAATTTATTTGAATGGATGAAGAAGTACAACTTAAGGCTAAATCCGAACAAATTCATTTTTAGGGTAAGATGCTATAAACTCCTAGGTTTCATCGTTAGTGGTAAAGGTATTGAAGTTGATCCCAAAAAATTTAAAGTTATTCAAGAAATATCGGATCCTTGTACTGAGAAGGAGGTCAGAGGTTTATTAGAACGAATGAATTACATTGCCCAATTTATTTCTCATTTGACTGCTACCTGTGAGCCAATCTTCAAGCTGCTGAAGAAAGATTAAGTAGTAAAATGGAACGACGACTTTCAAATAGCCTTTGATAAAATCAATGAGTACTTACAAGAACCTTCGAATATGATGTCACTAGTTGAAGGAAGACCTTTAATCATGTACCTAACAGTGCTAGAGAATTCAATGGGGTGTGTATTGGGGAAACATGACGAGTCTGGTCGAAAAGAGCATGCAATATACTACCTTAGCAAAATGTTTACCGACTGTGAAAAAAGCTATTCACTTCTTGAGAAAACTTGTTGCACTTCGGCATGGGTTGCTCGCCGACTAAGACAATATATGTTGACTCATAATACTCTATTGATCTCTAAAATGGATCCCATTAGATACATATTTGAAAAGGCAGCTCTCTCCGGAAGAAAATCCCGATGGAAAATGATCTTAACATAATAAGACATTCAGTACACCACTCAAAAGGCAATCAAAGGAAGTGTATTGGTAGATCATTTGGAACATCAAGCTATAAATGACTACCAATCTATGAACATCGAATTCCCGGATGAGAACATCATGCTAGTTCTTGATTGTGAAGAACCTGGACCGTATGAAGGACCTGAATCAGGATCCCGATGGACTATGGTTTTTGACGAAGCTTCTAACGCACTTAGAAATAGAATTGGTGTTGTAGTTATTTATCCTCAAGGTTCCCATATACCCTCCATGGACAGACTCTGCTTTAACTGCACCAATAGTATGGCTGAATATGAAGCGTGCATCATGGGTATTAAAGCTACTATTGACCTAAGAATCAAATTCCTGAACGTATATGGGGATTCAACCTTGGTAATCAGTCAGGTCAAGGGAGAATGAGATACAAAGCATTCGAATCTTATCCTTTACCGAGAACATGTGCTAACCTTGATTCCATACTTCGAAGAGATTACTTTTGAGCATATCCCAAGAGAAGAGAATCAGTGGACGGATGCATTAGGTACCATTTCATCCATGTTCAAGGTCAGATGGGACAATGAGGCTCCCAAAATTACCATTGAATGATTCGACGAACTGACACATTACTACAGAATTGATATTGATGGAGTGGAAGAAAAACCTTGGTTTCATGAAGCGAAAAGGTACCTTGAAGCTCAAGAATACCCTGAAGGGGCATCAATAAATGACAAGAAATTCCTACAAAGATTCTCGGCTATGTTCTTCTTGAGCATTAGAATTTTTTATAAGCGTAATATTGATTTAACTTTGCTTCGTTGTATGGACAAGAAGGAAGAAGAGAAAATTATGCAAGACATGCACAAAGGCGTTTTTGGTACCCACTCTAGTGGGCATATTGTGATCGGTGGATCTGGAAATGACTGTTTAAAGCTGGTTCGCGAAATGTCGCGGAAGCAAGAGTCGCCACCGTCTTTTATTTTCTCCAAATGGAAAGGACAAAAGCACAGAAAAATTCCTTATAGAGATTGCTCTCGGTTCGGGAGGTAGGTTATAGAAAGGGAAGGTGTTAGCACCCTTTCTATCCATGGTTATCCATGGGCTCTTAGATACTTGCTCAATGTGTTTTCAAAATGTTTGCTTGCTTTTCAATGTGAGTTTAAAAAAGTTTCTTTGAAAATTTTCAGTTCGACTCGTACGTCAGAGTGTTTGAAAAATTTGCTTGGAAAGCTTTTGAAAAGTGTTGGTGTGAAAAGTATTTTTGAATTTGTTTTGAAATTTAGAGCAAGTATCTACGAGAACCTACCTACCCTAAGGAATTCGTCTGTGTAAATGTCCTTTGAAGTAGTGCCATCCCACCATTGAGAGGTAGGTAGCACCACCGTTGGAGGTGTTCGGGTCAATTCGAGGTTCGGGACATGGTGATCACCAGAGCAATGGGAAGACACCTTAGAAGCTACCCTCATGCCAGGTTCCCGGATCATGAGGACTTACTAAGACATCCTCTACTCGACAATCACCTTTCGAAAGGCAACAGTGAGGCGTACCCTAGGGGTGGTGTGTGCGAATTGTGTGTCATGTTTCAGTTATTTGTCTTGTCATGTTTGTTATGATCTACGCTTGATTTTATTTTTAAGGCCATACATTCTTTCAGGCTTTTTAACAGTTATAAAGTTTGCGGGAAAATAAATCTAAACTATTACAAATGGCGCGGGTCCACATCGCCAAAATTAAATCGGACCCGATTTGACAGAAAATAAATAAAGCGAATAAAAGTGCGAAAAGTATAAATTGTACAACGCTTTGGGAGAATTACATGATTATTTAAACGATATAAAATAAATGCGCGAAATTAACAATTAAAAAAAATAGGCGTTGGACCCTTTTGCAAAATTAAAATTAATAAGAAATTACAATTAAAAATTAAAAGAACGTGTTTTTTTAGTATTTTTGTATGTTTTAAGATTTAAAAGAAAAAGGAATTGATTGAAATTAAAATAAACCCTAATTCTAATTATTTTTAGTTATTAAGAAAATATTGAATTTTTGACCTAATTTAAACCTAAATTATTTATGTACAATTTAATTATGAAAATAAATAAATAATAATATTATGATAAAAAGGAAAAATTAAAAAGAATGGAAACTGTTAATTAAACCTAATTCTACCTCTTTTAGATTTATTAAAAAGAATTAAAATTGCAAAAATCCTAATTAAAACTAAATTCATTATATGTTAATTTATTTACAAGAAAATAATTATAAAATAAATATTTTATTATGTTTTTATCTTTTTTCTGATTTTTTTGTGATGTTTTTATATTTTATGGCAATAATTAATTAAATTAAACAATCAAGAAAATAAAATAATAAATTAAATAAAACATAAGAAAAATATAAAAAGAATGGCAAACCAGGGGGGGGGGGGGGGGGTAGCCCCAATATGGAGGTTTTGATGGTAAAGCCTGGCCCAATAAGACATGGCCTTGTTGACTTTCCAAGCAACATGTCTAGGCGTTGACTAGCACTCACGGTACTCCATGGATCCTGGCCTTTGGATTGGATTTGCTGGACGCGTGTATGGTCTGATCTGGGCGTGTATGGTGATCTTGGCCTTTGGTGCTGCATGGGAAGATAATTGAAAAAATATTGTTGAGAATGTAAGAGACCTGGGGTTCGAACCCAGGTCTTGGACGTTACGAGGCTACACCTGTACCACTACGCCATGTTAGCGCGTTTAATATATAAATATCAAATAAATAATATAAAGAAAGCAACGCGTTCAGTGGAGAGAAACGCGCGAAATTCAAATGCCCCAATCGTCTGTGGCCACGTCTTCGTCTCTTTCACGTTCCTTGTACCATAAGCATTCAGCAACGGTTTCTTGGGCGTGGCTTAAGGTAGCTTTTATAAAAATAGCGACTAGCACTATAGGACCAATAAATTGGGCGCGAGTAGTGCTTCTCCTTCGTCTCGACCTGCTTAATCTAATGGCAATAGTCTTGAGGCGTAATTTTTCCTTGGGTGAAAAGCCCCAATCTCAAGCTCTGCAAACCCTAATATTCAAACATGGTAGATTCGTATATATGGCACAAAAATGCAATTGAATGTGTTGGTTAGCTTAGAAACATCACACTGAACAAGAATACATAAATAAAAATGCAAAAGGATGCGTGAATTATGCTATACGATTTCAAGAATTTCGTGACTCAGTTTGAACATAATCTACCAATTCTTGGAGCTTTGTTTGTCGTTTGTGATTGGCACACGTTCAGAGAACCACAATGAAGCTATTGGGATCAAGATTAGGGCTTGAATCGTCTTGTAACCTTGAAATCAGATTTGAGTTTTTTGGACAATTTTTCAAGTTTGTATATTGGTCTTCTGCGCAGCTTTCAGTCTGATGCAATTAGGTTTGTGATCCTGCATATGTAGTGAGACAATTAGGTTAAGAAAACTTGATCAAATCCAATGAATTAATGGTTTTTGAATATTTGATTTCAAGGATCTTTTTTGAATCTTTTTCATGTGCAATTTTGTTCAATCATGCCAAATCAAACCAAAACTTACCTAATTAGGATGTGCACGTGATATTGAGAGTAAAACATGCATGAAAAGATTTTTTAGGTCAAGTTTGATATTTTTCATGTATTTAAATGATTTAAATGAATTAATATAAATAATAATTCAAATAAATAAATAAAAAATGAGAAAATACTTCCCTTTGGGCCAAGTGGTCGTGCATAGGCTTGGAATGATGAATCATGGAAGAAAAATGGGCCCATTTGCATTTTTAGGTCATTTGGATCAAAGTTGACTTTTCAAAATTTCCAAAAATTTCCCAACTTCCACAAGGCATAACTTGCTCAATTTTTAAGCTTTTCACATGTTCTTGGACATTTTGGAAAGGTCTTTGAGTCCTTTAACCAATGCCTTTGGTCCCATGTCATTTTTATTTACCAATCTCAAGTTATGGCCTTTGACTTAAAGTCCCTTTTTGTTGACTTTTGAAAATGACCTATAATGTTGAAATTGATAACTTTTTGTGAGAGCATTTCTTGGACTTGGAATATGAAGATGAATTGTAGGAAATGTCTTTCTCTTCAAAATGAGATTTGGATGGAATTTTTCTGATAATCCATGTGAAAGTTATGCCCTGGTCAATTTCAGTTGACTTTTTCAGTTGTCCAAATATAGTAACTTTTGCATCTTTGATAATTTCTGAGCCAAATTTTGAGAATCATGATCAAGCATTGATCAAATGATGTTTGTGGCTTCAAAATGATATGTTGACCAAAAATTTGAACTTTTGACTGCCAAATGACCATTTTGCCCCTACAGTTGACTATAGTGCAATTTAGGGTTTTGACTGTGCAATTTTGAGCTGAATGCCTTGAAACTTGATATAGGGATGCTTGACCACATTTGTAGGCATGTGAGACTTGATTGGGCTTTTGGAAACTTCCTTTTCTTGATCAGAACACAAACCCTAGTTTTGACTGTATAGGAGATAGTTGCACTGCACAACCCTTGGGGAATTTTGTGACTTGGCTTGGTAATTTCTTGAAGAATATGGGAGGGCAAATTTTGGGGTGCAACAGTTGCCCCTGTTCAATCTTCTTAGACCTGAGGATGCAGATTGGCTGACGTGCCTTTCGTAATCCGAGGGTAGAAGATGATTGGACACTAGAGTGCCCAGAAATTTGCGCTCACATAGTAGCAGTGTGATGGGAATGGGCTTATAGATGCCATTTAGAGGTTGCTGGATAGGGTGATGGGCTTATAGATGCCATCTGGATGTTGATCGCGTAGGAGATTCCTTAGCGAGAACCTGCATACCTGCAAAAGAAAAATGAGTACCTGACACGTTGCAGGAGCTGATTTTAGATGCTTGGTATAGATATGTCCTGACTGGTTACAGGAGCTGAGTCTGGAGCTTCAAACACTGATGAAGGAACCAGGTATGGTTACTTCCTTAGCATGAATGGTAAGAGAACCTTGGATGACTTTAACTTCAACAACGCTCGTTGAGAAAAATCTTGGTGGGAATTACCATCTTTGCAGTATCGGAACGGGAACCATAGACCATTATAATCTGAAGGGGAATCACCTCACTCGCCGTCGGAGAGGGGAATCATAGGGAAAGGAATTGTCGCCTCACACACTGTCGGAGAGGGAACCATAAGAGACTATCACCTCACGCTCATTGTCGGAGAGGGAATCATCTGAAAAGGACTTACTACCTCACACACCGTCGGAGAGGGAACCATGGGAGACTATCACCTCACACTCATCGTCGGAGAGGGAAACATCTGAAGAAGGAATTACCACCTCACGCACTTGCCGGAGAGGGGACCATAAGACTATCACCTCACACTCATCGTCGGAGAGGGAAACATCTGAAGAAGGAATTACCACCTCACGCACTTGCCGGAGAGGGGACCATAAGAGATTATCACCTCACACTCATCGTCGGAGAGGGAAACATCTGAAGAAGGAATTACCACCTCACGCACTTGCCGGAGAGGGGACCATAAGACTATCACCTCACACTCATCGTCGGAGAGGGAAACATCTGAAAAAGGAATCACCACCTCACGCACTTGCCGGAGAGGGGACCATAGAAGACTATCACCTCACACTCATCGTCGGAGAGGGAAATATCTGAAAAAGGAATTACCACCTCACGCACTTGCCGGAGAGGGGACCATAGGAGATTATTACCTCACACTCATCGTCGGAGAGGGAAATATCTGAAGAAGGAATTACCACCTCACGCACTTGCCGGAGAGGGGACCATAAGTTCTGCTGAGTCTTTATCAGAAAAATCTGTTGGGAGTCGATTTAGCTGGACTAGAGAAGGCTTTGAACTATGTTTGAGCATTTTAACTGCGTCTTTCCTGAAAGGTAAAGGTCAGTCATATGCAATGCATTATATGGATCAAGCAATGATGTTCTTAACATAAATGAGATTTGTATGATATGATGCGTCTATGCATGCTATAATGATGTATGTGACGTTTTATGAATGTTTTTGTCTAGGAAAGTAAATCCTTGACGGGTGCCGGGAAGTCGTGTCCTGGGCTGATGTCGAAGAATAAGCTTTTACTTCCGCTGGGGATGATGGTTGCAAGAATACCGGTAGGAGAAGATGACTCCGCTGCGGAATAAACTTGGCAAATGAAGGATTCTGCAGGGAGAAAAGATACTCTTGTGACCATGCTGGGAAGCAATACTCTGTGGGGGTAGAGATGCTTTGCTGAATGTTGATAGTTTGCTGAGGATATCTTGTTGTCGGAAGTGTTAACAGACTTCGCTGAGGATAGGAAAGAACTACGTTGACGACGACCTTTCCGTGGCTTTTGGCTGAGGATAACCCAGTTATATCCTGTTAAGGAAATAACTCTTTAAATCAAGCCGGACGACGCGTTCGTGTTCTGCGAGGTGATAAGCTTCCAGAATCTACTGGGGATAAGCTTATTGCTTGGGGATACAGACTCTATCTTTCTTGGATTAGACTCTTCTGGGGAGTTTTGATATGCTGGGAAATGATTCCTTTGAATATTGAGATACCGCCGGGGAACAATCTTTAGGCCAAGACTGCCGGGGATGCTTGTTTAAGAATATATGCTACTGGGGAAGTATTGAGATCTACGGGAGGATACTCAATTTCCTTGATATTTATCAACTCTGCTTGGAGAAGAATGTACTGTTTTATTGAACCACTCTCTGGGGATTTAAGGTATCTGGTTATGCTCTTTAGCTGGACCTACCTTGGTACCTTCGGAGGATAGAACAATTAGACTGCTCAGACAACTCTTCTATTGCCCCTGTTTCTAGTGTCACCTGCAATTAATTCCTTTGTTTCGTATGCAAATATTTATGAGTTAGCACATTATTGTCAATGCATATATCACAAATTGAACCTTGGACGTTCTTCGCAAAACAAAACAGAAAAAAGAAAAATACTTGGCACGTTTAACTGAAAATATATTTGTATTGATTTTGAATGGCCTGTGAATAGGCGTTTTGTATACAAGAGGCTGACGTCTTAGTAAGAGAACGTCGCCGAACAAGAGAGTTTATACAAGTTTTGTACAAAAGAAATTAAAACAGCTGTGTGAAATATGAATGATCCACTGGGTTTCAACTCTGCTATTGCCTTTATAACTCTGAGCGTCTCATCACTTGATGACCTTGGTTGCAGGTGAAGCTGACTGATCGTTGCCGTCTGAACTTGATGTAGATACCGGACTCTGGATGCCAAGTGATCAATGAGACATAGTATTACGCTTTATCCCTAATTTTTGCCTGGACTGCCCTTTCGGGTTTTCAGTCCACCGGGATACCCATTTTTGCCCAAGCCGCCTTTTCAGGTTTTCGACTTGCCGGGTGTACAGATTTTTTTTCATTTTCATCCCTTCATTTTGCCCGAACCCTTTTGGTTCGACGGGAAGCCCTAATTTTTGCCTAGGCATGTCAGCCTAGCGGGTCTTTTTTTTCATGCGTAGTATTTTTTAACTATGTCTGCATTAGCGGGGTGAGGAAGGTCGTCACCATCCATGTTGGTTAATATCATTGCTCCTCCTGAGAACACATGCTTAACCACAAATGGCCCTTCATACGTAGGGGTCCATTTTCCCCTTGGATCACTCTGAGGAAGGATAATTCTCTTGATCACCAGATCCCCGACTTGGTATTCCTGTGGTCTGACCTTTTTGTTAAATGCCCTGATCATTCGTTTCTGATACGTCTGACCATGACAGATAGCAGCAAGTCTCTTTTCGTCAATGAGGTTGAGTTGATCAAGTCGTGTCTGGATCCAATCATCTTCGTTCAGATTTGCATCCTTCATTATCCGGAGAGAGGGAATCTGTACTTCGATCGGCAAGACTGCCTCCATGCCATAAACCAGAGAGAAAGGAGTTGCCCCGGTTGACATCCTAGCTGAGGTACGGTACCCATGCAGAGCGAACGGTAACATCTCGTGCCAATCTTTGTAGGTCACTGTCATTTTCTGCACGATCTTCTTGATGTTCTTATTTGCTGCTTCTACAGCCCCATTCATCTTCGGTCTGTAAGGAGAAGAATTGTGGTGCTGTATCTTGAACTGTTCGCAGAGCTCAGCAATCATCTTGTTGTTTAGATTGGTACCGTTGTCCGTAATTATCTGCTCAGGGACACCGTATCGACATATCAGGTTGTGTCGAATGAACCGTGCCACAACAGTCTTGGTTACCGTAGCATAGGATGCTGCCTCAACCCACTTCGTAAAATAATCAATCGCCACTAGGATGAAGCGATGTCCGTTGGATGCCGTAGGTTTGATCTCGCCAATCATATCTATGCCCCACATTGCAAACGGCCAAGGCGCAGTCAGAACATTCAGGGGAACCGGAGGAACATGCACCTTGTCTGCATAGATCTGACATTTGTGGCATGTCCTGGAGTGTTGGTAGCAGTCAGTTTCCATGGTGGACCAGTAATATCCTGCCCGTAGGATTTTCTTAGCCATAGTATGTCCACTGGAATGTGTACCAAAGGTCCCTTCATGTAGCTCTTCCATGATTCTTTCTGCTTCAGTCTTATCCACACAACGCAGTAAGGTTGAATCATGGTTTCGCTTGTACAAGATGCCATTGCTAAGGAAGAACTTGGCTGCAAACCTCCTCAGGAATTTCTTATCATTAACAGATGCATCTTCAGGGTATTCCTGAGCTTCCAGATATCTCTTCACTTCGTGGTACCAAGGCTTCTCAGTTACCAATTCAGTTTCGAGATCACAACAGTATGCCGGTTCGTCCAGTTTCCAGATGATGATCCGGGGAGCTTCATTATCCCATTTGACCTTGAACATTGAAGACATTGTAGCTAACGCGTCCGCTAACTGATTCTCTTCTCTTGGAAAGTGCTCAAAGGTTATCTCTGTGATGTGGGGAATCAGGGTCAACACACATTCTCTGTAAGGAATCAAGTTTGGATGTTTCGTATCCCACTCTCCTTTGATCTGATTGATCACAAGAGCGGAATCTCCGAAGACACTTAGAAATTTGATCCTTAGGTCGATCGCCGCTTGAAGACCCATGATGCACGCCTCATACTCCGCCATGTTGTTGGTACAGTTGAAACACAGCCGGGCAGTGAGTGGAGTATGAGTACCTTGAGGAGATATGATTATGGCGCCGATACCGTTTCCCAAAGCGTTGGAGGCTCCGTCAAAGTGCATAGACCATCGGGATCCTGGCTCAGGTCCTTCATCCGGTCCAGGTACTTCACAGTCAGTTACAATCATGATGCTTTCATCCGGAAACTCGAAGTTCATTGATTGATAGTCATCTACAGCTTGATGAGCTAAGTGGTCTGCCAATACACTCCCTTTGATGGCTTTCTGGGTTGTGTACTGAATGTCGTATTCCGTCAAGATCATTTGCCATCTTGCAATTCTCCCAGACAGAGCAGGCTTTTCGAATATGTATTTTATCGGATCCATCTTTGAGATCAACAAGGTAGTGTGAGTCAGCATATACTGTCTCAGCCGGCGAGCAGCCCATACCAAAGCGCAGCAAGTTTTCTCAAGCAGTGAGTATCGGGTCTCACAGTCGGTAAACTTTTTGCTAAGGTAATAAATGGCATGCTCTTTTCGGCCAGACTCGTCATGCTGCCCCAGCACACACCCCATTGAGTTGTCAAGCACTGTCAGGTATAATATCAGAGGTCTCCCTTCAACCAGTGGCATAAGGATAGGTGGTTCTTGGAGATACTCTTTAATCCTGTCGAAGGCAGCCTGACATTCATCGTTCCAACGTACTACCTGATCTTTCTTCAGCAGCTTGAAGATTGGCTCACAGGTAGCAGTCAGATGAGAGATGAAGCGAGCAATGTAATTCAGGCGTCCTAAAAAGCCTCTGACTTCCTTCTCTGTCTTAGGGACTGGCATCTCTTGAATAGCTTTGACCTTAGCAGGGTCCACTTGAATACCTTTATCACTGACCACGAAGCCTAGCAACTTCCCAGATCTTACTCCGAAGGTGCACTTGTTCGGGTTCAATCTTAGCTTGTACAGTTTCAACCGGTCAAACAACTTCTGCAGATGATCTAGATGCTCTTCCTCAGTCTGGGACCTAGCGATCATGTCGTCCACATACACTTCGATCTCATGATGGATCATGTCATGAAATAAGGCAACCATGGCACGTTGGTAGGTTGCCCCAGCATTCTTTAATCCGAACGGCATGACCTTGTAACAGAAGGTGCCCCACTGGGTAACAAATGTAGTCTTTTCCATGTCTTCAGGTGCCATCTTGATCTGATTGTAACCTGAAAAGCCATCCATGAAAGAGAATACCTTGTGCTGAGCCGTATTATCAACAAGGACATCAATGTGAGGTAAGGGGAAGTCATCCTTGGGGCTGGCCCTGTTCAGATCCCTGTAGTCGACACACATTCTGACCTTTCCATCCTTCTTAGGTACCGGCACCACATTAGCAACCCACTGAGGGTAAGAAGTCATTGCAAGAAACCCAGCATCAAACTGTTTCATGACCTCGGCTTTAATCTTCTCGGACATCTCTGGACGCATCCGACGGACCTTTTGTTTAACTGGAGGGCAGTCTTCCTTAGTCGGCAAGTGGTGGACCACAATGTCGGTATCCAACCCTGGCATGTCTTCGTAGGACCAGGCAAAGATCTCCATATAGTCATGCAGCATCTTGGTTAACCGTTGCTTCACGCTGAGCTCTAGGTTGGCACCAATCTTTACCTCTTTCCTGTCTGCTTCGGTACCCAGGTTTATGGTTTCCACTGGCTCTTCATGGGGTTGAATTGCCCTCTCTTCCTGAAGCAACAGTCTTGCAAGCTCGCCGGGCACTTCGCAATCATCTTCACCTTCGTCTTCGGCTAAGTTGATCGGATTTTCGAAGTCATAATTGGCAGTAGCAGAGCTGTTATCGGTGAGATCCAGAGTGGATTGGAACCTGTATGAGTGAGTGTGTGTGTAAATACAGCTGTTTTTGAAAGTTATGTAATGGAAAAGAAAGACAGAAAAGGAACACAATATTTGCAATGCGAAAAAATACGTCCAAGATTTTCATTCATGATATATGAAATGACAGTTTGTATGCCCTCACAAATAGAACCACGGTGCCTCGGGTAAGACACCGGGCCATAGAGTTTATCATTGTTTATTACAAAATAACAAAACATAGGAATTCATTACTTAGTAACAAAAGAAACAGGGAGATTATCCTTTGCGCTCCAATTGTTAAGTCCTTCGTCAGTTGCCGGGTAGATCCAGCTATCAAACTCAGCTTCATCAACTTCCTCTCCATCCCCGATAGCATTAACTCCATGAGCAGGCAGGGGAGCTGTCACCACATTAGGCTTGTCAGATGCCTCAAACTGTACCTCCTTAGCATCAATGAGGTCCTGCAGCTTGTTCTTTAGTGCCCAACAATCATCAGTAGAGTGCCCCGGACTTTCTGAATGGTAAGCACAACGAGCATTCGGGTTGTACTTGGGAGATGTTGTATTGGGGAACTTCGGGGCTTCCCTGACAGTCACTAAGTTGGTGGCTAGCAACTGTGGCAGAATCTGTGATAGGGTCATGCTTAACCGGGTAAACTCCCTCCGGGGTCTTTCAGCCCTTTGAGAATTGTTTGGCCGAGGAGCGGCAGCAGGCTTAGCAATCATCACCGTGCTGACAGATTGGCGGTGCTCAGGTCTCTCTGATTTCCGGGAACCATACACGGCACTAGACTCCTTTTTAAACGGTTTCTTTTCTGAACTAGATGAGGCACTCTTTGCAATCTTCCCAGACTTCAGCCCAGCTTCAATCCTCTCTCCAGTCAAGATCAAATCAGTGAAACCAGCAGAAGAATTCCCAATGAGATGGTTGAAAAACGGCCCAGATAGGGTCCCCAAGAACATGTCAACCAACTCCTGATCAGTCAATGGTGGCTGCACCCTGCCAGCCAGGTCTCTCCACTTCTGAGCGTACTCCTTAAAACCTTCGCTTGCACCTAACGCCATACCCTGGAGTTGGGTACGCGTGGGGGCAAGGTCGGCATTATACTGATACTGCTTGTAGAAAGCAGTAGCCAACTCCTCCCAGTTACGAACTTTGGTCCCATCCAGCTGATAGAACCATTCGAGATGAGTCCCTGAAAGACTCTCCTGGAAGAAGTGGATCCATAGATTCTTATCCGCAGAGTACGGCTGAATTTTCCGAACATAGGACCTTAAGTGCAGCTTGGGACAAGACGCCCCGTCATATTTCGAGAAGGATGGTGCTTTGAATTTATGGGGGATAATCACACCAGTCGACAAACCCAGATCTCCGAAATCCAGCCCAGGTGCCTGTTGCACCTCCATAGCCTTCAACCTGTCCTCCAGTTGTTTGTACCTGTCATCTGAAGGAGGGTATTGCTCTTCATCAAAATCTGTCTCGTTGTCGGAGACGACCGAACTAGGGACCTTTACTTCTGCCTGAGAAGGACTCTTGCCAACAGAAGAACCAGCCTCTTCATGTTGCAGAGTATTGCCAAACCTTCGGCCCGAGTTGAACAGAACAGTTCTTCTCTTCTTCTTCTTCTCCTTTTTCAGGAGCATAGTCTTCAGTTCTTCTTGGCCTTTAGCTAGACCCTTGATTAGTTCCTGGAATTGTGCATTCTGCACCTGAAGAGCCTTGATTGATGTCTCTGTTGATTCAGATCCAGGATTCATGATGCTGAAATAAACAGCGAAGAACTGTAAGCAACCTGAAAAGTGGAAAAACCTGCTATGCACATGATGTATGAAATGCGTATGGATTATGTTTTCAAAGACAATCGGGAATCAACTTCGTAAACAAAAAGAGAACACACTTCATTAGATTCAACTTTGTAACTGAAATTATTCAACAAGTTGCCCGTAGGCGTTACATGAAAGGAAGTACTGGAAAGGAAATAAAAGCTGTAAAGGCACATTCAGAGCTCCTTATTGATCCCATGGTCTCCTCTTCTCAGTGCGGATGTAGGCATTCAGAGCTCTCTCATTCTCCAACTGCTTGGTCAGCTTCTGGATCTTTGATTCCTGCTCGTTGAACTTTTCCCGGTAAGAATCCCGCTCTTCTTGCAGCTGCGACCAGGATCTCTTCAATGTCTCATAATCAGTAGGTATCTGAGGAGGAAGAACAGTTGGAGGAACACCATCTTTGTCAGGACACTCAAGAATGACGGGTCTGACAGCTTCATACGGCATACCTAACTTCTGAGCACGGATGTGAACCCATTTGTAGTAGGCTTCCATAGGTAAAGAAGTCTTTGGCCCTAGCTCTTGTGGGTCAGCTTTATGAACCTTGTCCCAAGCCTTGATGAACCTATGACGCAGCTCGTCACTATCCACCTGAAACTCGAAACTGATGTGAGGCACCAACATCTCATGGGGGCCTGCTCTTCTTGCTCTTCCAAACTGACGGAGTGCTAGACATGGATTGTAAGAGATCCCTCCTTGAGTACCAATCAGAGGAACATTAGGATACTCCCCGCATCGATCAATAATAGCTATCTCATCCAAACCTCTGCAAGTCCAAATGATGTCTTTATCGGTGAGAGACATTAACCTGTGAGCCCAACCTCTTCCTTCTTGGTTCTTCAGTACGAACTTAGGGAGGTGCGAAATAAACCACCTCACCAACAAAGGGATACAACACCATAGGGTTCCTCGTCTTCGGGTAGTACGGGCATGAAGTTGTTGCAAGATGTCACCCAAGAGAGTGGGCACTGGATTCTGAGACATAAAGATCCTTATGGCAGTGACATTGATGAAGTTGTCAGGATTAGGAAACAGGACTAACCCATAGATTAGGAGAGCCAAGATGTCTTCATATGCCCTAAAGTCCAGGTCATTCCAGAAATTATTAGCCTTACCAATCAGAAACTTGGCCAAGAAACCCTTAACTCCGCTTCTAGTTACCCAGTTGTCTGTTACCTCTTGATGGGTCAAAGGAAGAGCTGCAGCCACATCCTCAAGCCTGAGGGTCTTTTCCCAACCAGTAAAGGGAGTCTGATCCAAGATAGGGATACCAAGCAGATTAGAGAACTCTTCCAGGGTAGGGACCAGCTGGAAGTCTTGAAAGGTGAAGCACTGGTACTGAGGGTCATAGAATTGGGTCAGAACACTCATCAACTGTTGATCCCGCTTTGCAGTGACTAAACTGAGAAGAGAGCCATGCCTCTGAATGAAGGAAGTGGTGTTTGGAATTCTGCTAACCAATTCATCAAGCAACTCAGGTGAACGAACAAAGTTGAACCGGATAGTATTCCTTCGCACATGCATCATAATGTCCTACAAAACAGAGCAAAGATGAAACCCTCTTGTCTTTGAAATGGTCAGTTCTTATGCAGGATACATGCAATGCTCATGATGCTATGATGTTATGATAAAGCACACCACATACAGATACAAAGGCAAACATGGTAAGGCACACAAGTCACACAAGGCAAGCCCCTAAAGTTTAGGCCAGCATGAGGTCTAGGTACTACCCTCTTTCAGTTTGTTGGTTCATACCTGTCCTAATCAAAAGTAACCGGGTTCTTAGAGGATCCCAATATCATTGACTACCCTCAATCGGTCATAACTCCAGCATCGCAATCTTTTCTTGCGGCCAGAACCATCACGAGAGTTTAGCCTCAATGGGCGTAACATACTGCTACAATTCTAAAGGCCAAGTTGTGTCAATTAAGGTTCTAAGGTTGTTGGTGCTTAATGACTCCTTAGAAGACCCATATTCTCCTCGTTGCGACACAAGGGATATCGGTACAGACTAAGGTGCCACACCAATGTAGCCACTGCTTCACCTGTGTCGGTCTACGCCGGACAGGTCCCTCACAGCTTATGCTACCTAAACAGGGTATCCCCAGATCCGGGTTAGGATCTATGTAACTCATATGCAACCCACAATAGTAAAGCAAGCAAATCAATACAATTGAAAACATAGTTATGAACTAGCCCTAAGGTACACCCCACTTTAAGTTTGATCCCCAGCAGAGTCGCCAGTTCTGTGATCGGTGGATCTGGAACTGACTGTTTAAAGCTGGTTCGCGAAATGTCGCGGAAGCAAGAGTCGCCACCGTCTTTTATTTTCTCCAAATGGAAAGGACAAAAGCACAGAAAAATTCCTTATAGAGATTGCTCTCGGTTCGGGAGGTAGGTTATAGAAAGGGAAGGTGTTAGCACCCTTTCTATCCATGGTTATCCATGGGCTCTTAGATACTTGCTCAATGTGTTTTCAAAATGTTTGCTTGCTTTTCAATGTGAGTTTAAAAAAGTTTCTTTGAAAAATTTCAGTTCGACTCGTACGTCAGAGTGTTTGAAAAATTTGCTTGGAAAGCTTTTGAAAAGTGTTGGTGTGAAAAGTATTTTTGAATTTGTTTTGAAATTTAGAGCAAGTATCTACGAGAACCTACCTACCCTAAGGAATTC
Source organism: Vicia faba (assembly GCA_948472305.1). Lineage (NCBI taxonomy): Eukaryota > Viridiplantae > Streptophyta > Magnoliopsida > Fabales > Fabaceae > Vicia > Vicia faba. The sequence continues at coordinate 1,380,961,872 of OX451741.1, forward strand.
GTCTGTGTAAATGTCCTTTGAAGTAGTGCCATCCCACCATTGAGAGGTAGGTAGCACCACCGTTGGAGGTGTTCGGGTCAATTCGAGGTTCGGGACATGGTGATCACCAGAGCAATGGGAAGACACCTTAGAAGCTACCCTCATGCCAGGTTCCCGGATCATGAGGACTTACTAAGACATCCTCTACTCGACAATCACCTTTCGAAAGGCAACAGTGAGGCGTACCCTAGGGGTGGTGTGTGCGAATTGTGTGTCATGTTTCAGTTATTTGTCTTGTCATGTTTGTTATGATCTACGCTTGATTTTATTTTTAAGGCCATACATTCTTTCAGGCTTTTTAACAGTTATAAAGTTTGCGGGAAAATAAATCTAAACTATTACAAATGGCGCGGGTCCACATCGCCAAAATTAAATCGGACCCGATTTGACGGAAAATAAATAAAGCGAATAAAAGTGCGAAAAGTATAAATTGTACAACGCTTTGGGAGAATTACATGATTATTTAAACGATATAAAATAAATGCGCGAAATTAACAATTAAAAAAAATAGGCGTTGGACCCTTTTGCAAAATTAAAATTAATAAGAAATTACAATTAAAAATTAAAAGAACGTGTTTTTTTAGTATTTTTGTATGTTTTAAGATTTAAAAGAAAAAGGAATTGATTGAAATTAAAATAAACCCTAATTCTAATTATTTTTAGTTATTAAGAAAATATTGAATTTTTGACCTAATTTAAACCTAAATTATTTATGTACAATTTAATTATGAAAATAAATAAATAATAATATTATGATAAAAAGGAAAAATTAAAAAGAATGGAAACTGTTAATTAAACCTAATTCTACCTCTTTTAGATTTATTAAAAAGAATTAAAATTGCAAAAATCCTAATTAAAACTAAATTCATTATATGTTAATTTATTTACAAGAAAATAATTATAAAATAAATATTTTATTATGTTTTTATCTTTTTTCTGATTTTTTTGTGATGTTTTTATATTTTATGGCAATAATTAATTAAATTAAACAATCAAGATAATAAAATAATAAATTAAATAAAACATAAGAAAAATATAAAAAGAATGGCAAACCAGGGGGGGTAGCCCCAATATGGAGGTTTTGATGGTAAAGCCTGGCCCAATAAGACATGGCCTTGTTGACTTTCCAAGCAACATGTCTAGGCGTTGACTAGCACTCACGGTACTCCATGGATCCTGGCCTTTGGATTGGATTTGCTGGACGCGTGTATGGTCTGATCTGGGCGTGTATGGTGATCTTGGCCTTTGGCGCTGCATGGGAAGATAATTGAAAAAATATTGTTGAGAATGTAAGAGACCTGGGGTTCGAACCCAGGTCTTGGACGTTACGAGGCTACACCTGTACCACTACGCCATGTTAGCGCGTTTAATATATAAATATCAAATAAATAATATAAAGAAAGCAACGCGTTCAGTGGAGAGAAACGCGCGAAATTCAAATGCCCCAATCGTCTGTGGCCACGTCTTCGTCTCTTTCACGTTCCCTGTACCACAAGCATTCAGCAACGGTTTCTTGGGCGTGGCTTAAGGTAGCTTTTAGAAAAATAGCGACTAGCGCTATAGGACCAATAAATTGGGCGCGAGTAGTGCTTCTCCTTCGTCTCGACCTGCTTAATCTAATGGCAATAGTCTTGAGGCGTAATTTTTCCTTGGGTGAAAAGCCCCAATCTCAAGCTCTGCAAACCCTAATATTCAAACATGGTAGATTCGTATATATGGCACAAAAATGCAATTGAATGTGTTGGTTAGCTTAGAAACATCACACTGAACAAGAATACATAAATAAAAATGCAAAAGGATGCGTGAATTATGCTATACGATTTCAAGAATTTCGTGACTCAGTTTGAACATAATCTACCAATTCTTGGAGCTTTGTTTGTCGTTTGTGATTGGCACACGTTCAGAGAACCACAATGAAGCTATTGGGATCAAGATTAGGGCTTGAATCGTCTTGTAACCTTGAAATCAGATTTGAGTTTTTTGGACAATTTTTCAAGTTTGTATATTGGTCTTCTGCGCAGCTTTCAGTCTGATGCAATTAGGTTTGTGATCCTGCATATGTAGTGAGACAATTAGGTTAAGAAAACTTGATCAAATCCAATGAATTAATGGTTTTTGAATATTTGATTTCAAGGATCTTTTTTGAATCTTTTTCATGTGCAATTTTGTTCAATCATGCCAAATCAAACCAAAACTTACCTAATTAGGATGTGCACGTGATATTGAGAGTAAAACATGCATGAAAAGATTTTTTAGGTCAAGTTTGATATTTTTCATGTATTTAAATGATTTAAATGAATTAATATAAATAATAATTCAAATAAATAAATAAAAAATGAGAAAATACTTCCCTTTGGGCCAAGTGGTCGTGCATAGGCTTGGAATGATGAATCATGGAAGAAAAATGGGCCCATTTGCATTTTTAGGTCATTTGGATCAAAGTTGACTTTTCAAAATTTCCAAAAATTTCCCAACTTCCACAAGGCATAACTTGCTCAATTTTTAAGCTTTTCACATGTTCTTTGACATTTTGGAAAGGTCTTTGAGTCATTTAACCAATGCCTTTGGTCCCATGTCATTTTGATTTACCAATATCAAGTTATGGCCTTTGACTTAAAGTCCCTTTTTGTTGACTTTTGAAAATGACCTATAATGTTGAAATTGATAACTTTTTGTGAGAGCATTTCTTGGACTTGGAATATGAAGATGAATTGTAGGAAATGTCTTTCTCTTCAAAATGAGCTTTGGATGGAATTTTTCTGATAATCCATGTGAAAGTTATGCCCTGGTCAATTTCAGTTGACTTTTTCAGCTGTCCAAATATAGTAACTTTTGCATCTTTGATAATTTCTGAGCCAAATTTTGAGAATCATGATCAAGCATTGATCAAATGATGTTTGTGGCTTCAAAATGATATGTTGACCAAAAATTTGAACTTTTGACTGCCAAATGACCATTTTGCCCCTACAGTTGACTGTAGTGCAATTTAGGGTTTTGACTGTGCAATTTTGAGCTGAATGCCTTGAAACTTGATATAGGGATGCTTGACCACATTTGTAGGCATGTGAGACTTGATTGGGCTTTTGGAAACTTCCTTTTCTTGATCAGAACACAAACCCTAGTTTTGACTGTATAGGAGATAGTTGCACTGCACAACCCTTGGGGAATTTTGTGACTTGGCTTGGTAATTTCTTGAAGAATATGGGAGGGCAAATTTTGGGGTGCAACACATATTATGGCTAAAAAGATTCTAAAAGAAGGTTACTATTGGTCTACTATGGAAACCGACTGTCACCACCACTCAAGGACTTCTCTTAAGTGCCAGATCTATGCTGATAAGTTTCATGTGCCTCTGGTTCCTCTGATTGTTTTGACTTCTCGATGGCCATTTGCAATGTGGGGTTTTATGGATACAGTGGAAAAACTAGACTGTTTTAGGAAAATGCTGGTTCGCGTTTTGCGTTTGTGTTTGCAAAATGTCGCGGTAAGCAAGAGTCGCCACTGACTATTATTTTATCCAACTGGAAAGGAAAAAAGCACAAAAAAATTCCTTTCTCAAGATTTTGAGTACGGGGGGTAGATTATAAAAAGGGAAGGTATTAGCACCCTTTCTATCTGTGGTTTTCCACGGGCTCTTAGGTGCTTGCTCATCTTTTAAAAATTTCTTCCGTGTTTGTGTGTTTTGAAAAGTTTTAGTTTTACTTCGATTTAACCCTTGCTTCTGTCTTCAAGTTATACCCTTGGAGTGAATATGTGCGAGTGATTGAATTTCAAGTTATTATCTTTGAACATTTAGGGTTCGCTAACCATTTTAAAATTAACATACATTCTTGTCATGCAACCCTATTATCATACATCTAACAATTAATATTTGCGAAAATTAAAATGCGGAAATTAAAGTTATGCTATTACAAGGCTTCGGGGATTAATTACATAGCCAAAAACCCGTAAAACGATAAATAAACGAAAAAAAGGTCCTAATTAATCTATTACATCCCATGAGCAATTACATCAATATTGTAAAAATAAGTAAACACGCGCGATGAATCGAGGACGAGTGAAATTAGGGTTTTGATCCCGTCTAACCCTAATTAAAAGAAAGATTATTTTTGTTTGTTTTTCATTATGTTTTTGAGAAAATAAGGTTTTAAATTAAATGCAAACCTAATTACTAACTAAATTAAATTAAGAAAATTAATTATTTTTGACCTATTTTGGTTATTTTTAAGAAAATAAAATAAAAAATTAAATTAAACAAAAACCCTAGTTTCTAATTTATTTTAATTTATTTACAAAGACAAATTAAAGTTAGCCCAAAATTAAATAAACTAATTAAATTAATTTTTTTGATAAAAAATAAAACCTAAGTCTAATTTGATGAAAATTGATTTTATGATTTTATATAGAAAAGAATTAATTTTTTTTTGTGTTAGTAAAACAAATTTAAATGAATTAAATAAAGAAAATATAAAAAGGAAAAGAAAAAGAAAATGGGCCTAGTAAACAGCAGTTTGGGGGGTGCCCTTAGCAGCTTCTGGGCCCAAGATCCATTGGCCCACGTTGACTTCCTTGATCCAATGTTTGCATGCTGATTGGGATGGATGGTTGACCCCTACGTGATGGCCTTCAGATTTGGCCTTCTGGAGATCTAATGATTGAATCCTGAGGGTATATGGTGGTCTTCACGCCTGTGTACACGCCTGATCATACAAGTAAAAATAATATGACATACATGGGGGTCATGAGATTCGAACCCAGGTCCTATGGCCTTTTCATCTGCCTCAATACCAATTGAGCCAAGCGCGCTTGTTGTACATCAAACAACAATTAATCAATATATTAAAAACAAACAAAATAAAAATTATTCGCGCGCAAAATTCAAATGGAGAAACCAGGGCTTGCCACGGCATCGTCTCTAGCCTCTCTCTGCTGCTAAAAGCCTAATGACTTTTACCTACGGACCAAAAGCGTAGGTACAAACCAACTATTTTCCAAAATCAACCACAGGCACGATAAATGGAACCGAAGCCATAAACCAATTCGCCTTGGTCTAGTGAGCATCATGGTGCCTTTATTTTGGGCCAATTTTACCTGTACCAAAAGATCCCAAAACGAGACAAAAAAACCCTAACAATGGCATATCTCTATAGGGTTAGCAAAAACGCAATTAACTGTTACCAATAGCTTGAAAATGCTTCCAGGAATCAGAATATATACATGATTCATGCTACAAATGCCTAAAAAATGATATTCGATTCCAAGAATATGTCAAGTTCGTAGACCACTTACAACGAGTTTTAGTGCACGAAAAGGATTGCTTTTGATTTCTATGGCTTCCTTGAATGCCCAGGAAACGAAAGGAATGCTTGGCAAGGCATGAAAGCACCTGGAAATATGAAAACAGATAACCACTTTTTCTTGATTTTTTGAAGTTTGTTATTCCTCTTACACGCCTCTCAAAACCTTGTCCTTTTGGTCTGCATTTGTCCACTATATACCACTGATCGAATTAGGTTTACAAATGTGCCTCCAATCTTTTTCAATTATGGTCTTTGATCATGATTTGATTCCCATTAAGATCTTTCCAAAATAAGCGAAAAATAAATCTTTTTATGCACAAACATGCCTTGCACGATTTAATTTTGTTGCTAGCTGTATGAGGGACCTGAAATATGCACCAAATCTCAAGGCTTAAATGATTTTGATATTTCTATGATTTATTTTGATTTAATTTGATTTAATTGAAATAAAAAATCAAAATAAATGGAAAAAATAAAATAAAGTCAAGAGGGAAGGATCATGGGTCTTGGACCATGTTACAAACTCAAGACAAGCACAAAGCGTTAGGCCCATTTGACAAAAATTGCAATTTGAGGCATATTTGACTTTTGGCAATTTTGCAAAAAAGTCAACTTCACTAGTGCATAACTTCTACAATTTTAAATCTTTGAAGGTGTTCTTGGACTTTTTAGAAATCTTGAGATGTCCTATAAGAAACCTTTTTGGTCTCATCTCAATTGAGTCTTCCATGTTCAATTATGAAGCTTTGACAAAAAAGGTGTTTTTGTTGACTTTTTAAAATGACCTATAATGTCCAAATTCATAACTTCTTGTGAGTGCATATTTTGAACTTGGGAGCTGAAGATGGATTGTAGGGAATTGCATCATATTCAATATGAGCTTTGGATGGGTCATTTCTTATAAAGAATGGTAAAGTTATGCTTGGTAAAAGTTGGGTTGACTTTTCCTACAAAACCCTAATTTAGCAACTTTTGGGTTTTGATGAATTGTGAGCAATCCTTGATGAATCATGATCAAAACTTGATCAAATGATGAATAATACTTACAAATTAGGATGTTGACCAAAAATATTGAGATTTGACTGTATGTGGGCCACAATTGACTTTTGCCCTAGCATAGTCGATTTTCAAGCCTTTGAGCAATTGACTGAGCAAATTTCCTCTGCAAGGCTTGAAACTTGACATGGATGATCTTGAGAACATATTAGGACAATGTTGAGAATTTGGGATCCCTTGGACTCAAATATCTTGATGCAACATGAAACCCTAATTTGAGGTAGACTGCCTTAGGAGAGAGTTTGTCTGGTCAACCCTTGGACTTCCTTAAGCAACTTAAGGATCTTTCTTGAAATGTTTTGAGAAATATGGGAGGGAAAATTTTGGGGTACAACAGGTATTAATATGATCGGAGAAATCAAGCCTACTGCTTCTAATGGACATCACTTCATTCTCATCACCATTGACTACTTCACAAAATGGGTTGAAGCATCCTCATTTGCCTCTATTACCAAGAATGTGGTAGCTCGATTCATTAAGCATAACCCCATCTGTCGGTATGGCATCCTCGAGAGAATCATCACGGACAATGGGACCAACCTCAACAACACTATGATCGATGAACTCTGCGTGCAGTTCAAGATCAAGCACCATAACTCTTCTCCGTATCAACCAAAGATGAATGGCATAGTTGAAGCCGCGAATAATAATATTAAGAAGATCATGCAGAAGATGGTTGTGACTTAGAAATACTGGCACGAGATGTTACCATTTGCTCTTCATGGCTATTGCACTTCAGCGGGAACATCAACTAGGGTAACCCCATTCTCTCTGGTCTATGGTATAGAAGTTGTCCTACTTGTTAGAGTTCAGATTCCTTCTCTGAGGATTATGAATGATGAAAACTTAGAGGAAGACGAGTGGATTTAGACCAGGCTAGACCAGTTGAATCTGATTGATCAAAAGAGGCTTGTAGTTGTCAGTCACATTTAGATGTGTCAGAAACATATGATCATGGAATTCAATAAAGGAAATCAAGCATCGGGTATATCAGGCTGGTGACTTGGTAATAAAGCACATCATTCTACCACAAGGTAATCCCAGGGGAAAATGGACTCCCACCTACGAAGAGCCTTTTATTGTCAAGAAAGTATTTTTGGGCGATGCTATGATATTAACCACCATGGACGATGAAGATTCCCTGCATCTTATGAATGTCGACATAGTTAAAAAATACTACGCATGAAAACGATCCGCTAGGTTGACTGGCTTAGGAAAAAATAAGGGCATCCCGGTGAACCAAAAGGGTTCGGGAAAAATTAGGGACATATATAAAAGATTTTACGCTCGACAAGTCGAAAACCTGAAAAGGCGGCTTGGGCAAAAAAGGGTATCCCAGTGTACTGAAAACCCGAAAGGGCGGTCCAGGAATATGTTAGGGATTAAAAGCGTACGACTATGTCCCGTTGGATCAATTACTGCAAGTTTTATTACCAAAGTCAAAAGTTTGAATAGTACATAACAATTCAATCAACTTCTTTCGACAACAAGGGATGAGATGTTCGAAGACATAAGGACAATAGCGTAGTTGAAATCCAATGAGATCATTTCCACATAACTATATGTTTTGTTTTCACTTTGTACTTTTTTCATTTTACAACAATTTCTTCTTACTAGCATTTATGTCTCTTTGTACAAAATCGTCTGTTTATGGGCAAACTATTAATACAAATACACCCTAAAATTCAAACTTTTTATTTTTATTTTTTTCTGTTTTGTTTGCAAAAACATCCAATGACTAAAATTGAATGAACATATTCATATGAACACGATTAACTGTTAACAAATATATGCATAAGAATAGGAATAAACATTTACTCAAGACTCTAGGAGTTGGGATAACATCCAAGCCGTCCAAAAATACCCACAGATCCCTGGCAGATCGCTCAGTGGATAAAAGAATATGATCTTTTTCTGGAAATATCACCCACCTAGGAGTCCCAATCAGTACAGTTCATGGAAATTCTCTTCCCCGACTGAGCTTATTCCTCCAAAAACTGTAAAACCCCTACAGATTTCTCCTCTCCAGTAGAGCTTGTTTCCTTAACAGGTTATTTCTCTGTCAACAGGGTTTATTTCCCCAACAGGGTTTATTTCCCCTACAGATTATATTCTCCCCAACTTGAGTGTATTCCTCAGATGGCTATGAATTACTGGCTAAATTCCTCCCCAATGAAGTCGCCACTATCGCTAGAGTGTTGCTATGAAACCTGGAACCAGACCAGATATCAGTTTACTTTATCCTCCCCAGACGATTCAGAATGTTATCCATCTCTTTTATCCCCAGTCAGGGTATATGAGAATTAAACTCCCCAAACGAGTTAGAAGGCTATCCATCTCTTGTATCCCTAGTCAAGGTATATAAGAATTAAATTCCCCAGTAGAGCGACGAACGACTGATGTTCCTAAACTCTTCTCCCCAAACAGAAATCAACACTTCCTAGCAAAATTTCCTCAAACAGCAAGCAAGAATCCCCAACGGAAGCATTCTAGACAAGTTTGAAGATTACACATGTTCTTCATCCATAACACCGGTTAGGGATTCATTTTCTCCAGCAAGATACCATACATAAATATTAATACACTTCCAACAACATTTCATATTCATACATCATTTACCAATATCATAACATATGCATACAAAACGCATGTAGCACAATCTCATTTATTTTGAGAACATCATTACACAATGCATTTCATACATCATGACATTACATACAGATAACTCTTTACCTTTTCAGGAAAGATCAATGAATAGACAAACATCATCAATTACTTATTTGACCCGACAATCTTCTCCAAGGCTACATCTGACAAAGGGATATTTCATCAATTTCCTCAGAGGATCATTCTCAAAAACACATCTCATGGCAGATTAAATCGACCATAGATTTATTCTGATACTTCTTCCAGTAGACCTTTTCTGGCTCAAATTAAATCAACCATAACATTTATTCTGATACTTCTTCCACTTACAGACAAAAGGACCTTCTTTGGCTCAGATTAAATCGACCATAAATTTATTCTGATACTTCTTCTAGTTAAACACTGACGCAGACATCTTCTAGCTCAAATTAAGTCAAGCGTAGATTTATTCTGATACTTCTTCCAGTATACATTTTTTGGCTCATAGATTTATTCTGATACTTCTCTCAGTTAAAGACAGACACAAACATCTTCTGGCTTAGATTAAATCAAGCGTAGATTTATTCTGATACTTCATCCAGTAGACATTTTCTAGCTCATATTAAATCAACTAAAGATTTATTCTGATACTTCTCCCAGTTAAAGACAAGCGTATACATCTTCTGGTTAAGGTTAAATCAACCATAGATTTATTCAGATACTTCTTCTAGTAGATATTTTCTGGCTCAGATTAAATTAACCATAGATTTATTCTGATACTTCTCCTAGTTAAAGACAGACGCAGACATCTTCTGGCTCATATTAACTCGACCATATATTTATCGAGATACTTCTTCCAATATAAATTTCTTGGCTCAAATTAAATCAAGCGTAAATTTATTCAGATACTTCTTCCAGTTGAAGTCGAGCGTAAACCTAGTCTAATCTCTACCATTGGTTACTTTGGATGGAATCTATAAGCCCATCACTGACAACTCTCCATCACCTCTCCAAATGGCCTCTTTAAGCCCATTCTCAGTATAATCAACCAACAGTGTTACTTGGTGCACAAGCGAGTTCAAATTTCTTGGCACTTATGTGTTCAATCACCTTCCACCTTCAAGTCACGAATGGCGGACATGCCAATCTTACTTTTCAGGTTTAAGAAGATTGAACAGGGGCAATTGTTGTACCCCAAAATTTTCCCTCCCATTTTCTTCAAGACATTCTCATGAGGTCCCCATTTTCCCATTACTACTCAAGAATTGACTTGTCAAAACCACCTCCTAAGCAAGGGTCTTCAACTAGGGTTTGGTGTTTCTCAAAGAAGATTAGATTGCAAGAGTCTCAAATGACTTTCATGGTTCATCATAGGTCTTCAATAATTCTTATGTCAAAATTCAAGTCTTGCATTACATGTTTGCTCAGTCAATGCCTCAGATGATTGAAAATCAATTGGGTTAAGTAAAAAGTCAACTATAGTCAACATACAGTCAAACTTCATGATTTTTTTGTCAACGTCAATATTTTGAGGTGATATTCATCATGTGATCAAGGGTTGATCATGATTCCTCAAGGAAAGCCCCTAAATCATTAAAGGTTGGAAAATTGCCAAATTAGGGTTTTGATTGAAGATGACTGATCATTGACTATGGACCTAATGCACGACCTAATGGCTTAATGCATAATCTCAAGAGCTCAAATACAACATATTGACCTAATTACATGGCTTAAGACATTTCCAAAGATACAAGTGATTGATAGTTGATGAGTTGAATCAATTGATGAAAAGTCAACAGTCACACAAAAGTCAAATTTTGACTTTTTGGTCAACATTGAAATTAAAAAATAAAGAATCATCAAGATATTCAAAACTATCAAAATTTATCATCAAGAATAAAAAAAAGTCAACAAAAGTCAAAAGTTGGAAAACTTTCCAACACTTAGAAAAATTCTAAGTGTTTTTGTTCTTAACAAAGTCACTACTTCATGGCCATTTTCACTAAGATCCAAGTTGATTCAAAGAAAACTTTCAACATGAAAGTTTTAGGGATTAATGAATTCTACAACTTTGTAAATGTGGTATGATCCTAAATAATTGATTAGATTAAGAGATATAGGCCCATGAAGTTCTGATTATTTTTATCCAACATTTAGAAAAAATTTCAACAAGTTTTGATCAGTTTTTTATCCCAACTTCTTGGCCAATTTCCACTAAGTTCCCTTTTGATTTAGCCAAAGTGATCAACATGAAAGTTGTAGACAATGTTTCAAGATTTCCAAAATGTCCCAGAGCATAAATTTATCATACTTGTGCTAGAAGTTTCGAAGAGATGAAGTTGGGTATCTAAGGTTGCATTATAGGTCATTTTTGTGACAAGTTCATAACCAAATCTTCATGTCATGCCTTGTAATCTCACTTTTCAGGCCTCTAAACCCATAAATCTTTCCATAATCAGAATATTACACTTGCTCTTGAGCTATTATCCAAGTGTTCAAGCCATTATCCAAAACAATTTTCCATTAACGGCACAAAGTTAACACCTCCATTTTGATAATGTTTGCATTAATCACAAAGTCCACTCCTTGAGCCCATACATTGTTGCTTCTGACTTCAAAACATCTCAGCACCAAGAAGAAATATCTCTAACCCTATCAACCACCCTACATTACATTAGAACCATGTTCTTCAAAGTTACTTCAAAACCATGCTTCCAAACCATAAATTGTTATCTCAAGATTATGGTTACTTCAAGCCCTCAAACCTTTTCTCTATAAATAGAGAGGCCATTTATAAGCCAAGACATAATTTGACAAGCCCTTAAATGCTCTCAAACTCAGAATCACTAAGAAACCACCATTGTTGCACATTTGAAGCTTCCAACACCCAACTTCAAATCCACTCGTGCGTTTGTCTTTTTTATCATCCATACACTTTACATACATCACATATAACACATCCAAACACCTGTTACACTTATCTAACACCATCTTCATCATCCTCTAAACTCCATATTTGAAGCATGCTCATTGACTTGGTTGGAGAGATACAAACACTTTCAACACAAAGTAAGAATTGGAACAACTTCAGGGAGGTCCAAGGAAGCTTAATAAATCATTTAATTGCACCTGGAAGCCTCCATACGCGTTCTCAAGTTTCACTTCAAGAGGTAATTTTCTCAAACTTTGAAATCCTTGCATACGCATCATTTGCTTTCAATTTCAAAAGATATAATGTAGATATGATTGCCTTGAAACTAACCATGTCCTTAGTTTTCGTTTATGTTAACTATGTGATTAGAATTTTGGAATTGAAGTTTCTGAAACATTAGGTTTCAGTTTTGTACCAAGAAAATTTCGTTTGAGCCTTTAACTTATAGCTTTCAAAAGTTACATGGTTGAATTCGTGGTGAAATTTAGAACAACTTTCATGTTTATATTTTTGAACAATGTTGTTGTTGTTGTTGCTGGCGCGAGGAAGAAGATGAAGTCCATCTTCCAATTTTTTAAAACAAGTTTATTATATATTTATTGGTGTTGTTTCATAATCGGATGAAACAACCACCCCTGTGGAAAGCGCGCGCGTGTGTGTAAGGCGTTGGTATGCCAGGAAAGGTTCCATACAAGCCATCCCAACGCACGCATGGTTTACCTCACCTGCAAACTATTAGATCATTATACAATTTGATTCAACGCACCAAATGTGTGTCCCATGGTATACCTTCTGAAAACCATCCCCATTGGATCTCAATACAGGCGCCTGGGCTCATCATCTTGGGCTTAATGTTTTCTTCTTTTCACACCCACCCAATTTTTTTTCACAACACCTGGCCCATTAATTTTCTTTTGTTTTTTTTTGTTTTAATTTAATTCTTTTTCTTTTTTAATTTCATTTTTTATTTAATCAACAAAAATCATAAAATCATAAAAATTTAGATTTAGATTTTTTAATTAATTATTTAATTTTCATAAATAAAAATTAATTTAATTTAATCACCTTGTTTTATTTTAAATAATTAATTTGTAAATTAATTAGAATTAGGGTTTATGCTATAAAATATTTTCTAAATAAAATAACAAAAATTATTTTCTAATAATTAGTTTCCTTTTTTTATTAAAATTAATTCAAACTTATTTTTTTAATTGATTTAACTAAATTAGCTTTCTTTTTAATTATTTAAAATTAATTAACCTTTTCATTTATTATTAAAATGAATCTAGTTTCTTTACTTTTTTTACTAAATTTTTGTTAAAATTAATCAAATAATTAGGTTAATCATCAAACTCTTTCCATGAAAAAATTAATAAAAAAAAGAAAACAATTTCCTTTCTCTTTTCTTATTTTACAAATCTTCGCGCACTTTATCTTTCGCCTTAATATTTTTTGCAACTGCTCAATGGTTTGTAATAGCGTTAATTAGGGTTTACTGCTTTTCATCCCCATTCATAAATTTGTACCCCCACTCCTGAAGCATCGTAATAGCGTAGGACATTTAATTTCCGCAATTTACTGCTTTCCTTATTACTGTTAGTCATTAGAGTTTCTATGGCAAGTAAAATCAACCATTAGAAAACCTAATCTCAATATAAATAACTGAAAACAAATCACTTCGCACACACATACCTCTAGGGTAACCTTACCTGTTGCCTCATATTTAAACAGTCATGTCCCTCGAACATGGGATGCTTTAACAAAGACCCTCAGTTAAAAGATCATAATCCCTCGATGACCCTTCGATATTGCCTTCGATAAATGATCTTAGTCATTTACAACAATTGCTAAAGCATCTTACAAGTTGCCTCCTATGACTGTACGATGACCCACGCCTGTCCCTCACATCCAATAATAGGGCTTCTTACTAACCAATGGTAGGTTAAGCATTACCTAAAGGAGGAGGAAAATAACAAATATTTTTTAAGTAGGTAGATCTCTCATAATAGCTTTCTCACGAACTAAAACAATTTCCACATTTCACACTTTCAAAACAACTACTTCCAAAGCACTTTATAAACACTCTTGAGGACTGATACAAGGGTTATTATAAAGCAGACTTCCTTGCATTTGCATCTTCAAAACACTTTTCACAAAACAATACCTTTCTGATAAATATTTTCAAAAAAAAACATTTTGTATACATTTTCAACGATACGAGAATTATTAAAAAATTGTCGTACTTAGGCATTTTCAAAATATTTGCAAACATACACAAACACGAAGCATTTAAAAAGTTAGCTAGAAATTAAAAGCCTGTAGATAATTACAGATGAAAAGGGTGCTAACACCTCCCCTTTTCATAACCTACCCCCTTACTCAGAAAATTATCAAAAGGACTCTTCTGTTCTTTTCACCCTTTCTTTTATTGGTAAAAAGAAAAGTCGATGGCGACTCTTGCTATCTACAACATTTGCGATAAAATACAAAACCTAAAAGTCAGTTCTCCTACCATATTACACATATGTTTGGGAGAAGAGGCATGTTTGTGGAGCGAGATGAATGTGACCGGGAATGCGGCTTTTGGAGATAAATTGAATGTAGAAGTGAAAGGGAAATGAAACGTTCTCATCCAATTGCAGAATAAGTATCATCAATTCATTTCCAATGTTTACTATGAGCCAAATATGAAGAGCAACATCTTGAGTTTAGGAAAACTATTAGAGAAAGGTTATGACATTTAATTAAGGATAATAAACTTTTAGTAAGAGATCACTTAAGCAAGTTCATTGCTAAGGTGCTGATCAAGCGGATTAAAAATTAAATTTATTTTATTTTATTTAATATAAATTAAAAACTACATTTAAATTTAGAATATTTGATATTGATCCAACAAATGACAAAATATTGAATGTGTGTATGGGGAGAATGTTGATTATTTAAATTGATTATGGATTTGATAGCTTTTGGGCCTTAAGAAATGTATGCCCAATTTTGGGTTGTAGTAGGTCCAACTTCTATAAGTATATTCTAGAGAGATTCATAGAGCTCTAAAAAAGAAAAGGATAAGTTAGGATATTTATAGGAAAATATAAAAAAATCTAGAGAGTGATTTATAGCCATTAGATTAAGTTTGTAGTGACAAAATCCAAGTCGTTGATATAGAAATATCACTAGTATAAATAGAGGTTATGTGCTTGAGTTTGACTCAATAATACAAGTAAAATTCTCTTTCTTAAAAGTTTCATATGCACTTTGAAACGACCTGGCGGAATTGTCATCTCCGTAATGAGACATCAACAAAGTCGCCACTGAACGTCTTTTATCCCGCCGAGAGGGAAAGGTAAACATCGAGAAAACCTGAAGAGGGAGAAATCATGGTCTTCCGACCGAGAGATCGGGTAAGGGAGTATGTTACACGAGGGGAAGGTATTAGCACCCCACACGCCCGTAGTACACTACGGTATCCACTCCTATTATCTAATATAATGGGTGTGGTCAGAACCTGTGTATATGGCTTAAAGCTAAAAAGGGAATGCATGTGAGAGAAAAAAGGAAAAAAAATAATGTAGGGAAAATAAAAGATATGCTCGGTTGGGCCCTACCCATTTGCCTACGTATCCCTTTTAAGGAATCAGAGCAGCCGTAGTTCGGCACATATATTCTAGTTGGTTTGTGTTTTTTAGTTAAGACAATAAAAACAGTCAAGATGGCAAAACATCAAATAAATCAACAAACAAATGAGATGGTAAAACATCGACTAAACAATAACAAAGTAACATGTCAAAGATGGCGAAACACCAAATGATAAAACAACACACCTAATAATGACATTAAGAGTCAAAGTAGGATAACCAACATGTGCGATGGTGAAACATCGGCTAGAAGATAACAAGGTATCATGGCAATGATGGCGAAACATCAATAAAACGGATGACAAAACATCACACCTAACAATAATATTGAGAATCAAAGTAGGATAACAAGCATGTGCGATGGCGAAACATCGGCTTCAAACAAATGTGCAATGGCGAAACATCGGCTATAAGTTAACAAGGTATCATGGCAAGGATGGCGAAACATCAATAAAACAGATGATAAAACATCACACCTAACAATGATATTGAGAATCAAAGTAGGATAACAAACATGTGTGATGGCGAAACATCGGCTTCAAACAAATGTGCGATGGCGAAACATCGGCTAAAAGATAAAAAGTTATCATGGCAAGGATGGAGAAACATCAATAAAATGGATGACAAAACATCATACCTAACAATGATATTGAGAATCAAAGTAGGATAACAAACATGTACGATGGCGAAACATCGGCTTCAAACAAATGTGCAATGGCGAAACATCGGCTATAAGATAACAAGGTATGATGGCAAGGATGGCGAAACATCAATAAAACGGATGACAAAACATCACATCTAACAATGATATTGAGAATCAAAGTAGGATAACAAACATGTGCAATGGCGAAACATCGACTTCAAACAAATATGCGATGGCGAAACATCGGCTATAAGATAAGAAGATAGCATGTCATGGTAAGGATGGCAAAACATCAATAAAATGGATGACAAAACATCACACCTAACAATGATATTGAGAATCAAAGTAGGATAACAAACATGTGCGATGGAGAAACATCGGCTTCAGACAAATGTGTGATGTCGAAACATCGGCTATAAGATAACAAGGTATCATGGCAAGGATGGCGAAACATCAATAAAACGGATGATAAAACATCACGCCTAACAATGATATTGAGAATCAAAGTAGGATAACAAACATGTGCGATGGAGAATCATCGGCTTTAAACATATATGCGATGGCGAAACATCGGCTATAAGATAACAAGATAGCATGTCATGGTAAGGATGGCAAAACATCAATAAACCAGGTTTAAAAACAAAGCCAAGAGGCGCACAAACAAATAAGATTGATTTGTATCTTTTACCTTGAAGAAGGGTTTGAGTTTATTAGAGGTGTTTTGTGATTTTCCAAGAAAAACAATTTTTGTTCTAAGATGAAAAAATGCAAAGGAAAGAAAAATAACTAAGGGAAACTAGCATAGCACTATCCCTAGTGTTATCATACAATGATTGACCCTAAGGTTGAGGATAAAGGAAACTCCTAACCTATGCTAGCATACATGGATTTCTAGCTTAATCAACATGTTAAAGGAAGCTTAACAAAACTATCCTATAGAGAACAGGCAATGAGAGCGAAGTTGTGATCTCAATTTCTAAATTGAGTGACTCATCGATCAATAATTAAAGAAACAAACACAATAAATATCCTATAGGGAACATGCACTGAGAGCGAAGTTGTGATCTCAATTTCTAAATTGAGTGACTCATTGATCAATAGGTAAAGAAAAAAATAAACATCCTATAGAGAACATGCACTGAGAGCGAAGTCCTGATCTCAATTTCTAAATTGAGTGACTCATCGATAAATAGTTAAAGAAACAAACACAAACACAACACATGTATTAAACAAAACAGAGGGCCTCCTAACATATATCAGCAATAGAGGTCCCATCATGCAATATAGAATTATACAAAATGAAACTAGAAGAAAGGAAATAGTGCAATACCAACGGATAACTATCCGTAGCAACTGAGCAAGAATAAAAGAAACCCAGAGAACTTCAAGCAAGCTGGCATCAGCAGACAAATCAAGTCAGAAATTACGCCATCAGGATGTAAGTATTGAGATTTTCAAATATGAACAGATCCCATGGGCAATGTATAACATATATATATATATATATATATATATATATATATATATATATATATATATATATATATATATATATATATATATATATATATATATATATATATATATATATATATATATATATATATATATATATATATATATATATATATATATATATATATATATCCTGCATAGACTATCAAATATGCCAAGCACAAGAGTAATGTCAATATAATAAATTGTGTTCCATAAATAAAGTGAAACACAGTAGCCTCAAGTCAAAAATGGAAAACTTTTCTCAGAGTAGCTCGCACATTCAACAGCCAAGTTAGTATTCCCATAAAAAGAATGATGACTCACATGAGGGATGGATGATGACACCATAATGAAGTGAGAAAACATGATAGTAACTATCAAAACATTAGATATGATAGACAAAAAAAAAGAAACAAGCATATGCACAATTTGGTCAAAAGTTAGAGGAATGTTGCTCCTTTTTATCACCATATTGAATTGACAATTAAATATCAATCAAGGATCATGGGAGCTTGAGAATAATACAATCAAAGACCATGAAGGTCAGTAGCAACCACAATTAAATCATACTCAATTACTTCATCACAGCTCATAAGCATAATAGAAGAGGAATCTCACACAATGCATCCAAGACTTAAATCTCAAGCTAACCATGAAAGAAAGTCAAACAAGGACAAAATTAGAGTTTGTAACAATCAAAGATTTGAATTAAAGCTTGCAAAACATGATTAGGACATGATCAAAAGGTTAAAGTGTTGATTCTATAACATGCTACACAAGTGCATTCAAAATGCCTCAAAAACTTAACAAGGATAAAAGGAAGAAGCCAAACTCTATTCATGATTAGAAATAACTTAAGTAATAGGGATCAATTACTCTCAAGTATTCATGAGACTATCATTGAAGTATCATTTCCCTTCATGTTATCATTGGCCATCTAATGACCTCAAACTCAAATTGAAAGCTCAAGTTTCAAAGTAAAAATCAACAAGAAGGCAAAAAGTCATAAAACATGCATCAAAAGGTTCAATCATTCAAACATGGGGCATTAAGTGAAATTACTTGAGTTTATGTGGATAAACAGAACCAACATGATCATTAGGTTCCCGATTATAGGCCTCACTCAAGTTCATTGGCCATCAAGCGAATTGCAACAAGATATGCAACATTAATTGGGTACCTTCACTTCAAAAATACATCAAAAAAAGGAAAAGGATTTCCATAATTGAAACAAAAAATTTCTTAGTATGCTTGAGATGTATAAGAGTGAGCAAACATGTTTTAAGTTCATGGATAGTAGAGGTGAAGATCAAGTGAGGCTCAAGGATCAAAACTAGTTGGCAAAACTACCAAACTAGACAAGCTTTCAAAACAATTTGTGGAAAAAAATCCAATCAAGTCAAATGATTCAAGAAAAATGGTTTTTATATTCTCAATACATCCATGAACCTTAAACAAGACCCAAATTCCAATGAAAACCCAAGGTAAATTGGTTTTGAAAATAAAACTTGCAATGTAAGCCACAAAACCCTAATTGTTTGAATTTTAATCTTAAATATTAATTAGATAAGATAAAAATTCAAACAATTCAAATCAAACTCATACAAATCACAACGAAACCCTAAAGATCAGAAAACATATTTTTTCACATTTTTTGAATTAAAGAAAGGTCAAAAATAAATTCAAATTCAAACTATTAAACAATTAAACAAATATTCACATTTTCAAAATAAAATTCCAGTTAAGAGTCAGAAAAATATCCAACCAAAATTATATTCAAATATAAGAAATAAAAACCAACATCCATGATTTTTTGTGGAATTTTTGAATTAAAGGAAATATTAAAATAAAATCAAACGAACAATTAAACAATTAAACAATTATTTAAAGACAAAAATGCAAACCCTAGCCAAAATTCATAAAAAGGTCAAAACAAAATTATATTCAGACACTATGATTAAAAACAAACTTATATGATTTTTTTGTGGAATTTTTGAATTAAAGGAAATATTAAAACAAAAATTATGAAGCAAACATTTAAAATAAACTTCTCAAATTAAATTTCTAATCAAAAATAGAAAAAAATGCTAAACCAGGACCAAAATCAATTTCGAAATTTTTTTATAATTCAAAGATAATTTTTGTGGAATTTTTAGATCAAAAGAAAATAAAAATAATCATTGTAAAAACAATTAAATAATCTTATGAAATTTTAAACCAATCAAAACATTTTAAAAAATTCCAAATAAAATATGACAAATACTATAAATTATAACTAGCCTATGGTAATTTTTTCATGATTTTTTAAGATGTTTTGATCACAAAAATAAAATTAGAAAAATCAATTGAAATCAAATAATATGAAATGCATTAAAAATTTAAATCATCCAATCACGGAGTTCCACCTCATCGTCTTCAACCTCCAGCATAGGGCAAAACGCGTGCAGAAATAAATTCAACACCTCATGTTCTGATCCTTCGTTCTATCTCAACTCTCAACCAAAATTCATCAAATTAAGCGCAAATCAAAGCTAACATATCATACTACACTATGCAACTTGAATCAATCTCAGAGATCAAATATGGATCAAGAAATCAAGTCTACAAAACTGAAAAAACTCACTGCAAACATCAAAACTAGGAACACGATTTCATCCATTCTTGCTTGAATCAAAGCTCAAATATACATCAATCCTAGTGATTGGCCAGCTAGCAACTCAATGGACATGATCTACATTATTAATTCAAACTGAAACACATAAATCAAAGTTCAAGAAAACTCACATGGATGTGAAAATTGGAAACTCGAATCCTTCACTACAGAAGCAATCCAATGGTACAGGCTTGATCTCCTTACTTCACTGGAGCTGAACCACCAAGAATTTTGAAGAATGATCCAAGGAGAAGAGAGATTCAAAGCAATTTGTAGAGATACTTGAAAATTTTCAGATTTGGAATGTAGCGATTATGAGCCTCCCTCCTACAAACTAAGCCTTGGTTCTCATTATATCGCACGAGAGGAAGAGGATAGAAGTGGTATTTGGTCCTCAAAGCCGTTGGAGGGCAAGTTTGGTAGTTTATGCAAAAAGTGAGGTTGCACATGGATCCTGCATTTCACTCGTGCAAACTCTCATTTTCTTTGAGTTTTATGAGCCAAATGAGGTCATAATGCCATGCTCAATGTTCTAGGTCATGACTAATTGAAATGAGGGAGTGTTGGTGAATTTGCAAAATTGGGCAAGTTTGTGATTTTTTCAATCAAACAAGTACAATACCATATGAGGCTCGAAATGGCTGGCATCATGGGTTATCACAAGTCAAAAATTGGTCATGGGCCTGATTAGAAGTGAAGAGAATGGCTGAGAATGAAGTTCTCAAGTTTTGGAATTTTGCTTGCTTGGTCAAAATTCAATAAAATGCCTCAAAATTGCAAAGCTCATAACTTGCTCATATTTTTGAATTTGGACACAAATGAGTACAACTTGGAAATGTATTGAAAAGATATACAATCCCTTAGTTTTAAGTTTTTGCAATTGAATCCATTAAGATCCTCAAATCTTGACATGAAATATACTAATTTTGGAAAATGACCTATAATTTTAACTTGAGGCATGAACTTACAAAGACCATAACTCCTGACTCTTTGCCAATTTGGACATGAGACCAAAAGGAGATGAAATATCACCCTCTTATCTTTCCAAGCATATTTCATTTGCATTTTTTGATCAAAGGTGAAGAAAATATGAATTTTTGAAGTTAAGTCCTCATTTTCCAAAATTAGAAACTTTTAGGGTTTCCTTATGACAAGTTTCAACCCAAACCTCAATCTTTTTGATCCAATGATCAAAATGTACTTGAAATATGAAAATTACACTCTTGAATTGATGGTTGACCAAAAGTTCACTTGGTCAACCTTGACTTTGACTGATTTTGACCAAAATGACCATTTTGCCCCTTTGAATCAATTGACCCACTTCCCTTCAAAATTGATGATCAAGACTTCAAACATATGATCTTCTAAACATATAGAGGCCATGTACACTGTTTCAATTCAAAATTATCAAGAAATCTTGATAAAATCCCAAACCCTAGTTTTGGTTAACACCTTAGGAGATTGATGAATCATCTCCAAATTTTCAAATCCTCTGGGCATCCTGACCAATTTCCTGTACAAAGACTTTTCAAATACCAATGAGATGTTGTAGCTTCCCAAATCAAGACTTGTACATTGATCAATAGCCTTGATTAAGCAAACCCCTAATTTGACCGGTGAATCAAAAGAGTGATTCTTCTTATAATCAAATCACAAACTTCAATCCTCTGATGATCAAAAGAGATGGATAAAATATCTTGAGATATGCAAAAAATTTGAGCTTGAAAGATCCAGAGGTTTAGATGATAAGATTCTACTTGAGCAACTTGTCAATGAAAACAACCACCAAAGCTTGATGAAGACTTGATAACCAAACTACTTTGATCCTATCACAATGTATGAATGCAATGCAATATGATATTCATGATGAAACATAAGCCTAAATAAAGAGGGTAAAATTTTGGGTGCAACACACTTCCAAATACTTAAACACTTTTATCCACATACTCAAAACTTCATTCCAATAGAAAATTGTCCCTACAATGAATCTGATTTAGCTACTGGACATTCTTTATGTCAGTAATATTTGAAATTGTGTTCGATGTTTGCTAGATTTTTTATATCTTATTGTTGTTTCTCTTATTCTATTAGATTTAATTTGTGTCTTGTTTTGCTGTTATGTTTCCATAATACTAACATATTGTGATTCATAAAAGGAAAAATGTACTAAACCATTAATGTTTTTGGTACTAAACTAAGAGATACATAATTGAATTACAACATCGCTACTAATTCAAATTCAACGTTAATACTGTCAATTTGGATCAATGACGCTACCATGAGTTTGATATAAATATTATTATGCATGTATGATATTTCTTTAGATTTAATTCTCCCATCTACTTAATTACTTCAAATCTTCACTAAATCTTAATTTATATTATGCAGCTTCATTCTAACGGTTAAAGATGAAGTTTATTCAGTCAACAGAAATCTCTTCCAAGGGATTTGATTGGTCTCTTGTTAAAGATATTTGTTTCTTTTCATCGAGCGTAATTTCCTTGATTAAATGTGGTGAGTTTTATCTTAATCATTGATTTTTGCAGTTATTGGGATCTTGAAGTTTCGTTGATATCAAATGTTTTTTATTATACATTTTATTTTTCTTCTCTAGTTTTCCCTCTTGGGCTAGTTAAGTTTGAAGATTGAGAGGGATACTAATGGAAATCTTTAGTGGCATCCACATCCTGGGCCCCTTTTCTTTGATTCATATCACCATGGCTTAGTGAATAATGAAAGATGGATCATTGATGGTTAATTTTTTGCTTAAAAAGTTCTGTAAACTTGTAACTACCTACATCTGGAGACATATTTTGTAATGTTTGATTATCCAGAGAAGACAAACAATTTGATATAACACAAACCATTATGGAGTTTAAGCATTCTATTAATATGTACAATCAACATATACATCACAATCTACCCATAAAATGTAACGATGGTGAGCAAACTGAGTACTGAGCTTAGGACTCCCGACAATGGGACTTCCGTCAATGGTGAAGCAGAAAAATCTCAAGAAGGTAAAGTTGTCGTGTTAGGAGATAAAAACGATTGGAAGAGAAAACAAGCAGAAGAGAAAAAAAATCCATGATGTAGTTTACAATTTTGTATTTTATTTGCTAGATTTGATCTCATTAAAGTAGTTGTATTATATGTTAAGTTTGTAATTCTAGTCAATAGATAGATATATCCGACCTATCTTTCATGTTGTAATCTCCCAGTGCGCCAATGGTTACATTTAATCTCCTCCAAGCCGAATTATCACATTATAACAACTTCAGGTCTTATTATCACAATGTGATCTTCCAAGTGACTATTTTTTATACTATCTTTAAGCTAAATATTTATCCTATTTATATGTTCCTATGTAGTAACTCCATATGTATTAAGAGACAATTTAGATGTAACAAATGATTTTTATAAATATCTTGCTTGAATGTGTGTTTAGCTCATTTCCATTCTAAAATTTAAATGGCTGCATTTTCTTACTAGATGTATCAAAATCCATAGCATAAAAATGTATACAAATGTATTTAATATTAACCATTTCAAAATTCTAGAAGGAAACAAATTTATACATTCATCTTTAAATAATACCACAACAACACATGACAAATCATACTCCATAAAAATGGTACAACTGTGATAAGTCATGGATATTTGCTTTCAAATGTAGAGCTTCTAAGAATCGTAAATTTGAAGAGAAGCTGAGCTATGTTGAAGAAATAAGCCAAGAAGACTAGTAATTATTGTTGGAACATAAATACAATAAATAAATATGGACATAATCATTGGTACCTTGGAAGTAGTGCAAGAAACCATATGTTTGGGCGAAGAGGCATATTTGTAGAGTGAGATGAATGTGATTGGGAATGCGGCCTTTGGAGATAAATCGAAAGTAGCAGCAAAACAGAAAGGGAACGTTCTCATCCAATTCAAGAATCAGTATCATCAATTAATTTCCAATGTTTACTATGTGTTAAATATGAAGAGAAACATCTTAAGTCTAGGAAAACTATTAGAGAAAGGTTATGACATTTAATTAAGGATAATAACCTTTTGGTAAGAGATCACTTAAGCAAGTTCATTGCTAAGGTGTTGATCAAGCGTATAAAAAATTAAATTAAATATTTTTTTATTTAATATAAATTAAAAACTACATTTAAATTTTAGATTGTTTGATCTTGATCAAACGAACAACAAAATATTGAATTTGTGTATGCGGAGAATGTTGATTATTTAAATTGATTATGGATTTGATAGTCTTTGAGCCTTAAGAATTGTAAGCCCAAATTTTGGTTGTAGTAGGTCCAACTTCTAGAAGCATATTCTAGAGAGATTCATGGAGCACTCTAGAAGATAAGGATAACTTAGGATTTTTATATAAAAATAGAAAAAATTCTAGAGAGTGATTTATAGCCATTAGATTAAGTTTGTAGTGGCAACATCCAAGTCGTTGATATAGGAATATCACTAGTATAAATAGAGATGATGTGCTTGAGTTTGACTCAATAATACAAGTAAAATTCTTTTTCTCAAAAGTTTCATAATTTCTTCCAAATACTTAAAAACTTTCTCCACCTTCTCAAAACTTCATTCCTATGAAGAATCTAATTTAGATACTGAGCATTCCTTATGCCAGTAATTAATTAAACTATGTTCGATGTTTGCTAGATTTTTTATCTCTCATTTTGTGTCTTGTTTTGCTGTTAAGTTTCCACACTACTAACATATTGCGATTCCTAAAAGGAAAAATGCATTAAACAATTAATATTTTTTATACTAGACAAAGAGATACATAATTGAATTAAAACAACGCTAATAATTTAAATTCAATGTTAATACCTTCAATTTAAATCAATGACGCTACCATGAGTTTGATATAAATATTGTTATGCACGTGTGATATTTCTTTAGAACTCATTCTCCCATCTAATTAATCACTTAAAATATTCAATAAATCTTGATCTAAATTATGCACCTTCATTCTAAAAGTTAAAGATGCAGTTTATTCATTCAACTAAAATCTCTACCATGGGATTTGATTAGTCTCTTGTTAGAGATATTTGTTTCTTTTCAGAAAGCGTAATTTCCTTGATTAAATATGGTGAGTTTTATCTTAATCAATGATTTTTGATGTTATTGGAATCTTGAAGTTTCATTGATTTCAAATGTTTTTTATATACATTTTATTTTTCTTATCAAGTTTTACCGTTTGAGCCAGATAATATTGAAGATTGAGAGAGAGAATAATGGCAAGCTTCGGTGGCATCCACATCCTGGGGCCCTTTTCTCTGATTCATCTCACCACTACTTAGTGAATAACGAAAGATGGATCCTTGATGTTTAATTTTTGCTTAACAAGATTCTGCAAATTTGATCTACCTACATTTGGAGACATATTTTGTAATGTTTGATTATCCAGAGAAGACAAACAATTTGAAATAAAACAAACCATTGTGGATTTTAAGCATTTTATTAATATGTACATTCAACAAAAACACCACAATCTACCCATCAAATGTAACCTTGGTGAGAAACGGAGTACTGAGCTTAGGAATCCCGACAATGGAACTTCCGACAATGATCAAGAATAAAAATCTCAAGAAGGTAAAGTGGCCGTGTTAGGAGATAAAAACGATTGGAAGAAAAAACAAGCAGAAGAGAAAAAAATTCATGATGTAGTTTGAAATTTTCTATATCCTTTCCTAGATTTGATCTCAATAAAGTGGTTGTATTATATGTTAAGTATTTAATGCTAGTTAATGGATAGATATATCCGATCTTTCATGTTGTATTCTCCGGGTGCGCCATTTGTTACATTTAATCTTCTCCATGCCGAATTATCACATTATAACAACTTCAAGTCTTATTATCACAATGTGATTTTTCAAGTGACTATTTATATATTTTCTTTATGCTAAAGATTTATCCTATTTATATGTTCACATGTAGTAACTCCACATGTATTAAGAGATAATTTAGATGTAACGAATGATTAATATAAATAACTTGCTTAAATATGTATTTAGCTCATTTCCATTCTAAAATTTAAATGGATGCATTTTCTTACTAGATGTAACAAAATCCATATAGCATCAAAATGTATACAAATGTATCTAATATTAACCATTTCAAATTTCTAGAAGCAACCAAAATTATACATTCATCTTTAAACAATACCACAACAACACATGAAAAATCATAATGCATAAAAATGCTACAATTGTGAGAAGTCGTTAATACATGACACAAGGTTTGACTTTCTCTGAATTCACGAGGTTTGACTTTCTTATCAAAAGCTTTCTTCATCCTCTTCTGATATAACTACTCATGACACAAAGTTGTCATCCTCTTCTCTTCGATCAAATTCAATTTATCAAATCTGTTCTGGACCCATTCAGCCTCTGACAACTCGGTTTCCATTATCACACACAAAGAGGGAATCTCAACCTCAATTGAGAGTACCGCTTCCATTCCATACACAAGGGAGAACATAGTTTCTCCTGTTATAGTGCGGACAGATGGCCGATATCCATGCAAAGCAAAAGGGAGCATTCCATGCTAATCTTTATAAGTAACAACCATCTTCTGGATGATATTCTTGATATTCTTATTAGCAACTTGAACAGCCCCGTTCATCTTTGGCAAGTACGAAGATGAGTTGTGATGCACGATCTTGAATTCCTCACAAAGTTCTGTCATCATCTTGTTGTTCAGATTCGAGCCATTGTCGGTGATAATTCTGCTTGGCACACCATACCGACATATAAGATTATTCTTAATGAAGTGCACAACCACCTGCTTGGTAACGTTAGCATATCAAGCAGATTCGACCCATTTGGTGAAGTAACCAATTCCTACCAAGATAAAATAGTGTCCATTCAAAGTTTTGGGTTCTATCATCCTGATCATGTCAATACGCCATATAGAGAAAGGCCATGGGGAAGATATCACATTGAGAAGTGTCGGAGGCACATGAACCTTGTCCGCATAAATATGGCACTTATGACACTTCTTTGCAAATTTGTAACAGTCATATTCCATTGTCAGCCAATAGTAACCTGCCTTTAGCATCTTTTTAGCCATCGAATGTCCATTGGCATGTGTACCAAATGAACCTTCATGAACCTCATGCATCAACATGTCTGCTTTGTGCCTATCCACGCATCTAAGCAGGACCATGTCATAAAATCTCTTATACAACACATTTCCCCTGAGGAAGAAACTTCCAGCCAATCTTCTCAATGTCTTTTTATCTTTATTCGATGCACCAATCGGGTATTCCTGAGTTTGAAGAAAATGCTTGATATCATAATACCAAGGTTTCTCATCCGCTACCTCCTCTGCTGTAAACACATGAGCGTTCCTATCCAGTCGCCGAACCATAATTCGAGGTATATCATTCCAATTATTTACTTAATACATAAAAGCCAGATTTTCCATAGCATTCGCCATTTGATTTTCATCTCTAGGAAAGTGATGGAGTTCTACTTTATTAAAGAAGGGTAACAATCTTCTAGCGTAATCTTTGTAAGGGATCAAGCCAGTGTGACGAGTATCTCATTCTCATTTAATCTGATTTATTACTAAAGCACAATCGCCAAACACATCTAAAATTTTAATTCTGAGATCAATAGCTTCCTCGAGACCCATGATGCAAGCCTCATATTCTTCCATATTATTAGTACAACCAAATGTCAACCTTGCAGTGAAAGGAATATGCGATCCATGTGGAGTGACAATCATATCACCAATTCCTTTACCATAAGCATTCACTGCTCCATCAAATATCATACTCCATCGAGATTCAGGATCAGGACCTTCCTCAGGCAACGGTTCATCACAATCTTTCACTTTCAGAAACATCGCATCCTCATCGGGGAAATCATACCTCACAGACTGATAATCATAAATTGGTTGGTGAGCAAGGTAATCTGCCAACATGCTGCATTTAATAGCTTTTTGTATGCGGTATTCGATGTCATATTCAGATAACAAAATCTGCCAGCAGGCAATTCTCCCAGTAAAAGCAGGCTTTTAAAAAATGTACTTTGTTGGATCCATTTTGGAGATCAACCAAGTAGTGTGATTCAATATATACTGCCGCAAATGTTTTACCGTCTAGGCCAGAGCACAACATGTCTTTTCCAGCATGGAATATCGCGACTCACAATCAATAAACTTTTTACTGAGATAATAAATAGCATACTCTTTCTTCCCCGTTTCATCTTGTTGTCCCAAAATACAGCCCATGGAATTGTCTAACACTATCAGATACATAATCAATGGTCTTCCTTCAACATGAGGGAGCAAGATAGGAGGTTCAAGCAGATATTCTTTAATACTTTCAAATGCCCTTTGGCAGTCATCTGTCCACATGCAACCTTGATCTTTCTTTAACAACTTAAAGATTGGTTCACATGTTGCAGTGATGTGGGAAATGAATCTAGAGATATAATTCAAACTCCCGAGGAATCCCCTGACTTGCTTCTCAGTTCTTGGCGCTGGAATTTCTTGAATTTCTTTGAATTTATCAGGGTCAACTTCAATTCCCTTTTGGCTAACAATGAAACCTAACAATTTCCCTGATCGAACATCGAAGGTAAATTTATTTGGATTCAAGCGGAGACGATACTTCCTTAAACACTGAAACAACTTCAATAAATCTTCTACATGCCCTTCTTCAGTCTGGGATTTGGAAATCATGTCATCGACATATATCTCAATTTCCTTGTGCATCAGGTCATGGAATAGGGTTGTCATAGTCCTCTGGTACGTTGCACCAGCGTTCTTCAACCCGAAGGGCATCACTCTGTAACAGAATGTTCCCTAGGGTGTGATAAACGTTGTTTTTTCCATGTCCTCTGGAGCCATTCTTATTTGATTCTACCTGTAAAATCCGTCCATGAACGAGAAAACTTTGAATTTTTATTTGCTATCCACTAACATATCAATTTGTGTAAATGGAAAATCATCTTTTGGACTAGATTTATTTAGATCTCTGTAATCTATGCACATGCGAACTTTTCCGTCTTTCTTCGATACTGGGACAAAATTGGAAATCCATTAAGGGTACACTGATGTCACAAGAAAACCATCATTAATCTGCTTTAGAATTTCCTCTTTGATCTTTACTGCCATATCTGGGTGAGTTCTTCTCAACTTCTGTTTGATTGGCAGACACTCTGGCTTCAACGGTAAACGGTGTTCTACAATATCTGTATTTAGACCAGGCATATCTTGATAAGACCGAGCAAAAATATCCACATACTCTTTCAACATCTCGATCAACCTACTCTTCACATCAGCTGCAACAATGCTTCAATCTTGACTTCCTTCGGATCTTCTTCTGAACCCAAATTGATTACTTCCAATGGCTATTTATATGGCTGAATGGCATTCTCCTCGCGCTCAAGCAACCGTGAGACCACTTATGAAATCTCATCATAGTCTTCTTCTTCGGCCACATACACAGGACATTCAAGGTTGGGAGAGGGTGCAAGGTCATTGTATTCAACAGGTTTTTTAATTAATCTGCACATATGATTTGTGATTACTTTTTGAAACTGACACATATAACAAGTGATCATGCAGATTGAATTTCAGTTATTATTTATTTTGAAAGGTTTTTTTCTGATTACCATTTTTCAAGAAAAAAGCAAAAAATAAAAACACAATTTGGGAAACAAAGACAACTTTTATTATTGATTTTAAAAGTCACAGCAAACAAATACGGCCATACAATATTAATACTTTCACCTTGGGCAGAGTGAAAGCTTTTCAAAAAGATTAACAAAAAAAATTACTTTGAAACATGTATGCAAGAGGGAACATCAATGGTGGTCCAGTTCTGAACCCTAACTCCGTGCATCACATAATTCAGCATTTCCGGCTCTGCTTCATCTTCCACAATAGCATTAATCCCGGAGACAGTTGGATGAAGATAACCTCCGCTATAGAAGATGTCTTGATACTTGCCTGCAGCAGACTTCGGTTTCATGCTCTTACCTTTATCATTATTCATAGAGAACCCCAAGCCGACTCTATTCTTGTTCACAGGTGGGTCAATAATCTGTCCCCAAACGTTGCTATGGCCATTACTCACAACCTGTTGCGCATCCTTAAGTGAAACCATGGAATTCTCATTTCCTCTTATTTTGTCAATGAATAAGGCTTGGAACTGGGTTCCAACAGCAGCTTCATCCGCCTCCACAATGCTGAAAGAGGACAAATGAGATATCAATAATGTATGTTCTCCATTTATGATTACCATTTTTCCTTCTCGTACAAACTTCGGCTTCTGGTGTAAAGTCGAAGTGACAGTGTAACGTCTCGATATTTAATTATTTATTTAATTAAATATTGTTTTGAATATTTTATTTTATTTCTAATTTTTATCGTTGAAGTCAGGATTATTTTATTAAGTTGGAATAATAATTTAATCAGGTTTTTATTGGTATAAATAATTTGGAGTAACATTTTACTAATAAGCATAAAATTGATGTTGGGCTTAAGTATGGTGTCGCGAGGTAATAAGGAGGGTGTATTGGTTAGGCCCATTTAAGTTACTAAGAATTGAATAATAGTATTTTATTAGAAAATAGAAGAAAGAGAGAAAGTGGTGTTATCAGGAAAAACAAATAAGAGAAAAGAGCATAGGGTTTGTGAGAAGAGGAGAAGAACGAGGAAAGTTGCTGCTAGGGATAATCTCAGAAATTCCATTGAAGCTTTCTTAAGTGTTTTCAAAATCAAACCAGGTAAGGGTGGGTTTCTTATACTATAACATGGTATATGATATTTGTATTTGGGAATTTGTATGTGGAATTGTTACTGTTTTATTGACTTGTGCTTGGCTTGTGTTGTTGTGATACTAATGATTTATATTGTTTTAGTTATAGAACTGTCAACGAAAATATGTGGGTTGCTGTGTTATTGTCTGGGTTGAGTTTGGATTAGGAGACAGAAGAATTACTGAAGTAATATAGAAACTACGCATAGAAATTAAGTATAGGAAATAATAAGAAGGAATGAAACGAAACTGGGAGTCGAAGTGTCGTCCGGCACTTGTGTATATGGGGAGGTTGTCGTTCGGAAACCTTTGGGGAAGGGAGAGGTGCCGATCGGCATATGTGTAGTGGGTGGAGAGAAAGTTCCACTTTGGCACTATGAGGCAGGGGCACTTGCTTCTGTCTGTTTTCTCTATTTCTCTGTTTTCCTCCTCTATGGCATTATGCTGCATAATTTTTAATAGATATCAGTAATTGCTCATAGTAGTATATATGAATGTCACTGTTTCAGTAGCAGTAAATTAAATTAGTTGCTAGAAGCTAGCTTTATGGGGAAGAATGGCACATCCATAGGTTGTATAATTAATTAGTAATTTGAGGAGAACAATTAACAGCGGACTATATATATTTTAAATGGTTGAATTAATATTTTATTAGTGATGAAAATAATTTAGCAATGGGATTAATTGATTAAGTGGCAAATAATTGGAAACGAGACGAATAGTCCGGTGTGTTGATGTATTGATGTATTTTGCGAATTGACCGAAATTTCGTTTTGTTTCGATATATCCGTGGTGAATAAATGTTGTGTATTTACCCTTGATTAATTGGTAATAATGGTGATATAGAAATTTGGCTAATGTTGAAGGTGTGAATTATTGTTATGTTGACCTCTATTATGTTTTTGTCGTTGTTGTGTTGCCAAGTTATGGTTGTTTATATCATCGCATAGCATAACATAACATTAAAGTTGGCATGGATTGACATGTTCTAAGTTGGAGCGAATGCTCACCATGTTGGCCTTTATTGGAAAGATTTATGTTGAGGGCTTATTCCTTATGCCTCAGAAAATTGGCATTTTCTAAGTTGGGAGTTCTTTCCAATGGTACGACATGCATTCGCATAGTTGAGTCGCATTTGGAGTCATTGATTTGTTGCTTATTTGAAGTGTTGTTTATGCACGGTAATGTTATAAGTTGAATTGAGGTGTTGGAGAATGGTATTGCTTTATGTTGATTTGGTATGAAGTGGTGATTTTACATAAACTGATTCTGATATATTATTTATCATATGTTCTATTATAGAATTCAATATCTCACCCCTTCTGTTCGAATGTCACCCTTTGTTGGTAACGTGCAGGTAACCAAGAGGAGTAGCCGTTAGCATTGTCAGTTCGAGTTTGGTGTTATTTGCTCTGATATGTAGCACTCGGGGGAAAATGAACGCTTGTCTTACTTTGTTGTTTATTTATCGCACCTTATGTTTTTATTTGAGGAGTTATCGTATTGGTGTTGTTTTATGATTCAAAAGATGTTATGTCTCATATGGAGAATTATCATGAATCCGCTACGTGATTAATCAAAGTTGGTTTATGTTATGAAGAATTTATTCATGAGTTGTGTTTATTCCATTTTCTTTAAGTTTTATGTATCTATTCTAAAAGCATGACTGGTTTATGTGTCTCTGTTGAATGTGTAGCATCCTGATTATTCTGGAAATTTGTATACTCTGATTTTCTGTAAATTGCTTGGGGTAGAATTGGGGTGTTACAGACAGCCCCTGCCTCATGTATCCACGGCCATCCAAGCAACCAACTATAAGCGGGTACATTATTCATGACTTGGAAAGTAATCTGAAACAAATGTGGTCCTATATGAATAGACAAGTCCACTTCACCGATAACAGATTTCCTTGATCCATCAAACGCTTTCACAATAATGCCACTTGGGTGCATGGGCGTTCCTTGATATTTCAACTTCATAAGTGTTCTCCTCGGTATAACGTTCAATGCAGATCCATTATCAATCAGCACATTGGATAGTGAATCATTCTTACGATTCATAGAGATGTGAAGGGCCAGGTTGTGATTCCTTCCTTCATTTGGAAATTCATCATCGCAGAAACTCAGCTTATTACATGATGTAATGTTCCCCACTACACTGCTGAATTATTCTATAGGCATGTCACTTTCCACGAAAGCTTAGTCCAATACCCTCATCAAAGATTCTCTGTGAGCAGAGGAGTTCATTAATAAAGCCAAGATATATATTTTTGAAGGAGTCTACAGTAGTTGATCTACAATTCTATAGTCGCTCATCATGATTATCTTCAAAATATCATCCACTACTTTCTCTAGCGTAGCTCCAATAGATTCACCCGTAACCTTCTTGGGTTCAACATTTTCAACAATTTTCTTTCCAGCACTAACATCTCCACGAACCACTGGCACAAATACACGACTGCTACGGGTCACTCTACTAGTCTCAGCAATATTCCCAACATCATACATTGGTTGGATGTTAACTTCCACACCATCCTCCAAAATTGTAGCATTATATTTGTAGGTTACAGTCTTATCTATCTTGTAGGGGACAGGACCCGGCAAACTAATCACCAATGGAGTAATAGCCGGCTTCCTATGATACTCAACTTCAAAATGGGAAGGTGCACCAAATCAAGGCACAATAACATTTACCCCTTGTTAAACACAATCAATCATTATTGAGTCATCTCTGGAAAACAAATCCTCATCTGAGGAGAAATACTCATCTGCAGGGGCATACTAATCCTCTGACTCCTATTTAGCCAAACAAAACTCTATCATATCAAATTCATGGCAATCATCCCTTTGACCTGTAACCTTGATGGTTCCATTATCCAACAACAATTGAACCCATTTCCTTACAATTGGACATCCTCGGGAGTCCAGTTAGCAAATTCAGAAAGTAGCATGCAATTGTACAAGATCTTCATTCATATGTTCCACATCAAAGATTCTAAACTCTCCAGGACATCCAGAAACCATTTTTACTTCCTTTTCATACTCTTCCTTAGTCCTGATTATGTGGAAGAGGCCATAATCCATCATCTCTTGCAAATCATCCTTTATCTTGTCGCAACCATGTATGTTTGTACTACAAATAGCACAACCGGAATGGTCATGTGTATAATAGATAAATTCACAGAGGTCTGCATGCATTTTCACCAAATCTCCTCTAACCATATGAATATCAAAAATCCAGAAGTCGCCTGGACAATCGGCCACCATGTTCACAGCATTTGCTCCTCCATGCTTGGGCAGTGGATTAATTTTCACATGAGTGCCCATATCTTTGAAGGATAGAATATCGGACTTCACCAATTTATGCACCTCCGTCTTTAAAGGATAGTAGTTCTCAACATTATTCCCTGGTGCTCCTTGATGAAAAGCACATGTTTGGTCCGCTTTGTAATACCAAGGCAACGGTGATGGTACAGCGGAAGATGGTCGGGTCTGAACCAACTTCTTATAAATTAACGCCAGTAGTAACTGTGTATAACTCATAGGGATAGGGTCATAACTCTCCCTTCTCTGATTATACCCTTGATTCCCTTGCTAGGATGGTCTCTGGTAAGCAACGGTGGTTGGAGCTACACCAACAACTGGAGTAACTGAGGTGACTTGTTGATGACGCTTATAACTTCTTCTATGAGGATTAACTCTCCTCTCTTGTATAACAACATTTGTGCCTCCTTCCTTCTTTTTGGTAAACCCATAGGATGTCTTCTTTGCACTTCCAGAACCTTCACTCTTTCTTAAATGACCCTCTCTTACAGCCTCTTATAACTGGATACCCATGCCTACCATTTCAGTAAAGTCACTTGGCGCACTCTCTACCATCGTCTCAGAGTAGAAAGCATCCATAGTTTTCAAGAAAATATGAGTTATCTCTTTCTCTTCCATGGGAGGAATCACTTTGGCGGCTACTTCACGCCATCATTATGCATATTATTTGAATGATTCCCTTTCTTTCTAAACCATGGCCCTGAGTTGATCACGGTTAGGCGCCATGTCCATGTTGTATTTGTATTGTCTGATAAATGCTTCTCCCAGGTCATTGAAAGTATGGATGTTGACACTGTCCAAACTCATATACCATATCAGCACAGTACCCGTCAAACTATCCTGTAAAAAGTGAATTAGTAGACGCTGATCATCAGTATGGGTAGACATCCTTCTTACATACATCACCAGATGAGCACAAGGGTAAGTTTTGCCCTTGTACTTTTCAAACTCCTGGACCTTAAACTTTGCAGGTATCTTAACATTCGAGACCAAGCATAAGTCATTCATTTTTTCCCAAACAAATCCTTTCCCCTGAGGGCCTTCATCTCCCTCTGCATCTTATCAAACTACTCTTGAAAATAATCCATTCTATCGTAGATCCCTAATTCTTCACTTGGTGGAGCAAAAGGATGATACATATCATCATTAGCAAATGGAATCATATTCACCGAATGAGGTGCAGCAGGAGTAGCATGCACCACAGGAGGTGCAAGAGTAACAATAGTCTGAACAACTGGAGCTTCTTGAGGACCAAGATTGAAACTTTCAGGTGCAAAATTCTCTAGAATTCCCCATGGATAACATTGGGGCATGTGATTCTGAACAACAGATGGAGTAGCAGACACAGGAACAGTCGGAGCTTCAATAGTAGCCCTTGTTGGTTGAGGTTGAATACTCGGTGCCTAATTCTGAGCAACCACCAGAGATTCCATTAGAGCAGTAAGATTGGCCATGCCGGCCATCAAAGCATAAACCTCCTCGCGCAACTTGTGATTCTCTTGTTCTAAGTTGTCCATCTTCCTTCTGAAATTAACTCGATTGTTGTAGTGGTGAGACAACTTGCTGAATGAAGTAAAGAATCTTGGTAATACACCT
Source organism: Vicia faba (assembly GCA_948472305.1). Lineage (NCBI taxonomy): Eukaryota > Viridiplantae > Streptophyta > Magnoliopsida > Fabales > Fabaceae > Vicia > Vicia faba. The sequence continues at coordinate 1,380,997,963 of OX451741.1, forward strand.
GGATATGCATAACAAATGCAAGAAATGTGTGCAATATGACGCATGATATGCAATGCACATGATTTGTTTTATTATTGATATTTTAAGGGACTTAAAGATTTATGGACACAGTGCAAATATCAAAGTAATAACACATTTAAGATACTGAAAAATTTATTATAATAACTTTGAAATGGATTACAAGTTTCAACAATCCGAAGTACAAAATGAAAAAAAAGTATAAAACCCTAAGAAGCAAAGCTGATGGAGATCACTCTATACGCTGGCGCTTCCCTGTAAGCCAGGCGATCTGAGCCTTCAACCTCTGGTTTTCTTCAACATGTCTGGTGGCAACTTCCTTCCAATCTCCTGAATCAGGAAGTGAGCAACTATCAACTAACTGAGGCTTAGGAGAAAATAAATCCCTTTGCCTTTCCATGGTCTCTAACGCCCGATCCTCAAGAATCTCAATCAAGTCGTCTTTCTCCTTCAAGTCTTCTCTATAGGAAATCTCCAAAGTTTGGCACTTATTCTTCCAAGGATCCTTTTCTTGCTTCATCCTTACTAAATCAAGTTGTAGCTCTTCTATATCATCCAATAAGGGAGGAGTGGTCTTCACAAACAAATCAGGCATAGGTGTTTCCAAGGAATACAACATCTTCAACTAAATAGCTCTCTACTGGACCCACTGAAGATATGGTTCCAAAGAAAAAACCCCTCTTGGTCCTAAATCTTTCCTACTCTTCTTATGAATGTGACGCCATGCCTTTACAATCTGCTCCCTAGCTTCCTTATGGTCTTCTCCCTCCTTCAGAAAGAAACTACTCAAATGAATGTTATTTGGCTTATCCCTCATCGGATAACCAAGCTGTCGTCATGCAAGAACAGGGTTATAGTTAATTCCCCCCCCCCCCCCCCCCTTTGTACCAAGAAGAGGTACATTGGGGAAACTACCACAACTGTCGACAATCTCTACATCCTTATATGCTCGATGATACCAATCAATATCTGAGTGAGTAAGTGCCATGATCTTAGGAGCCCAAAGGGGTTCCTTCCTGACATCCCAGAAAGCATATGACTGAGGCATATGAGAGATGAACCACCGGTACAAAAGAGGCGTACAACAAATAATCACCCCCCATGATAAGAATTCCGAAGATGAATAGAGTAATAAGCTTCAACCAACAGTGTAAGATTTGGGTTTCCAATCATGAAGATCCTGATAGCATTAACATCAACAAACTTGTCCACATTAGGAAATAAGAACAACCCGTAAGCAAGTAGAGCAAAGATAGCCTCAAAAGAGATTGTACTCTTCATCCTGGAAAATTAACGAGCTTTCTCCATTAAGAACTGAGCTAGTAATCCTGTAATCCCTCCTTTAGTAGTCATATGGGCTTCAACCTCATACTTCCCCAGATGGATCAAAGCAGCAATCTCGTGTGAATTTGGCCCACCCTCCAAACCAGTGAAAGGAACACAATCGGTAACAGGTAAATGCAACAGATAAGAATACTCCTCTAGTGTAGGCATCAAATGATAATCGGGGGAAGTAAAGCAATGATACATCGGATCATAGATCTGTACCAAGGTCGACAGAATACCCTCCTTCATCCTAAGCTTCGTGAGAGGAATGATGGATCCATACTTCTTCCAAAAATATGCAGAACACTCAATCTCGAGAATTAGACTGATCAACTCATCTATCTTGGGATCCTTGAAACTGTATTTTCTGGTATTTCTTTTTCCATAATCCATGGCCAAAAAGATACCTGAGATATTCACAAATGGTCAACTTTTAAGTCCCTTGAAATGAAATTCCTTCAAAAGATGCTTATGGGAGCATGGATGCATGATGCAACAATCACACACAAGATCACACATATAGGGTTCATAGGTTCAACGTCACGAGCATGAGGTCGAAGGTACTACCCATAAGGTATAGTCTAAAAGTTATCACCTGCCGAACAATGTTCTAGAGGTTCCCAGAGTCTACATCCTTCCTTCGGATATTACCAACTTCCCAATTAACTCGGTAATTAGTAATATTCTCATGAAAAACTCGTTCGAGCGTAGTATCGCGTGACAACTATTTCCGGATTACTCCGTCATAGCTTCCGCACTACACCTAAAATGCCAAGATGGGTTAGGTATTCTACGGTCCTCAGCTTCAGCAGGCTCCCAGGTCGAAAGCATTACGTCTTCCCAATTAATCGGTAAATGACACTACAGTCAAAGGGGCCTCCACTGAGTGGGGGATCTCATGCCTCCTTTTTTGGGATTTCTCCCTCAAACTTAACATGACTATACCGCACATCCTATATTAAAGTTTTCCCAAGTCCGGGTATAGGACTTATGAGTAATCATCAAGCACCCTGAAAACCATGAAAATCCATATAAACATATATATAACATACGACACATAAATAACAATAGCACATATACAGATATAAACAAAGATAGGTTTAACCCACTTAAGGAATGACCAGCAAGAGGTCAATTTGTCCCCAATGAAGTCACCATTTTTTCTCTAGCGGTAAAAATATTTAAGACTAAGCCATTGGATTGACTAGACTTACACAGATTAAAATAAAAATCGCCATCGCGCTTTATTGTTTCCAAAGGAATGAGAAAAGAGCGAGTAACCCAAAAAGAGGGGGAAGGATTCAAGGTAAGGGGGTTGCTTATGCAAAGGGAAGGTATCAGCACCCTAAACATCTACGGTACTCCGTAGGAACCTCTTTGTAAAATCTGTATATTTTGGCTATAAAATGTTGTATAAAAATATATGGTGGAGGTGAGAAAAGAAATACGTTTTTATGATTTTTGCACCCGCCGCGGTTGCGAATCTTTTGTGCCTATGTACAACCTTTCGTGTAATAGGGGATCAGGGTACACGTAGTTCATCTTTTAAAAATTTTAAAACATAAGTGCATTGGTTGATTTTAAGAGATAAGACATCATCGTCATTGTCTGTTTGGAAGACATACTTACTACCCACAATCATGAGAAAGGAGAATTTACATCATCTCAAAGTGGAGGATATGGCTTGGATTTTAAAATCAACAATGCCTCACTCAATAACTTAGTGGAAAATGTCTCTCTTCACTACATATTGTAGAAGTATAGTTGTTTGCATCACTACAAGGATTGACAAGAGTCTAATCTTTTGAGAAAAGTTTTAAAGTAAAAAAGCCAAAGTGGCAAAATGGTTTTTAAATGAGATTGATTGACTTTTAGTCTTCTCATAAAAAATGTCAAGGTATTATTAAATTGATTAGAGTTTATTCATGAAAATGTTTTGAAAATGCATGGACATAAGTCCAAGTTTATTATGAAAATGCTTCATGTTTAAAAAAAACAAGAAGAGTTTTCAAAAGGAGGAAGAAGATTTTTTAAATTAAAGAAGATGGGAGGAGATGAAGAGGCTATCCTAAAGCATAAGGTAAAAGTCTAAGGATAAGAGCTATCTAACCAACAAGAAGCCAATACTTGACATTATGAGTCAAAATAGAATTCTCATTCTTTAGATTGAAACCAAGCAAGCAAAGATACTAGACCTCTTGAGAAAACCAAACTTCAAGTGTATTAAGTCTTCATGAAAATTGGGCAGAGTAACGGTTGTATACAGGTGAATTCCATATTACAAACAAAGTATGTAATCACATTAACCTGAACACAAAACAAACAAACAACCCAATGTCTTAAGGTAAACCTCAAGAACTCCAGAAAAAATATCAATTAAGGACATAAGGTCTCCAACGTAGGTCAAGGTTTCTATTCCTAAGTCCAAGCAGTCCAATACTCCATAATGCCAAGGATAGTAACCAAATAGTCCACGTATCATTAAAGGTTTTTATGGTTAATGTTGATTTTTAGGTGTCTTAGAAAAGAAAAGAAAGGCTCAAGTGAGCAAAAATAAAAATGACAAGAATATAAATGCTCAAGTGAGCAAAATGCAAATATCATGAAATGTAATACTTAAAGTAAATGGTACATAAAGCATAAAAAAATAAAGTAAAATCAATTGTATAATTAGTGGTTAGTTGGATGACCATCTTGAAACTTGCATTTGGAACTCATTAGAGGATTGGTAGAACCAAAGCCTCCACACAACAAGTTTCATTTGCTTTTTAGTCAAGTATATCATCCATTTGGAATCCTCAAAAGTACCATTTAATGATCAAAGATGTTTAAGTGATCCACGTTGACCAAAAGTTTTGTAGATCCATTAGAGGATTGGTAGAACCAAAGCCTCCACACAATGAATCTCAAGGTTATTGGATCAAAGAGATCAAATTAACATACTTGGGCTTGCAAATATAAGTTTGGGCCACGAATTATCATTTATTCGAATCGGGACAAAATTTAGCGCTATGTTAAGCAATCATAAGTGGACTTATGTAGAAGTCGCACCTATTTTGAGGCCGGTCAATAGCAATTTATGCACCATTTATTTTGAGACATGATATAGAGATCATGTTCCAATAACTCTTAGTGCAATAAGAATGGGATGAGATGAAGAGGGATGGGAAAGAATGCAAACCACATTTAAATTAAATTTTAATCAAACTATTATTAAAATCATCCATCCATTTTTATGAATTTAAACTCAACACCATGGATCCAATGATGTTAACAAAGTTCATGATCAAAAAATTCAACCCAAGATCAGCCAGAAAATAATCACAAAATAATATTGCATTTAATATATACATTAAAAAAGGGTTTTAAAATTTTTTAAAATAGAAAATAAAAGAGAAAAATATCAACCATGTTCAAATTAATCAATAAATAATAAGTAAGACCATAGAAAAATAAAAGATGAACTCAAATATTTTTGTAAAATTTTTGGTAATTTTTTTTAAGTCAGGAACTATTTTTAAACTAATTAAAATTGCTCAAACAAATAGAAAATAGATCAAAAATAGTAAACATCAATATGAAATTCCATAAAATTTTCAAAAGGTCAGAAATATGTAAAATGATATCTATGAATTTTTTTAGAATTAAAAAATGTTAGAAAATATTTTTAAAGTAATTAAAAGGAAGAAAATAATGCAAAAAATATATAAAATATAAAATATCAAAATAAAAATGTGAAAATATAGTCATGTGATCATAAATAATTCAAAGTATTTTTGTGAATATTTTCAGAATTTTTGGATAAAAAATAAAAGAGTTATGAATTTTTGAAAATTAAATAAATTAAAATGTAAAATCAGAAAATGAAATAAAACCAAAAAAGATATGGACCATCAGATCATAGTCAAAACGCGTTAGTAAGCTAATTCAATGGACCAGACGCGTTGTGCTTGATATGGACCTTAGTGAGATACGCACAGGATCAGAAAAAGGGCAACCAATGAAATTAAACCGTTTGGCACGCTATCATTGACTGAGACGAGACATGTCATCATCTTCAACCTCTAGCCACCCTGCAATGAAGATTTTGTGAGATCTTTCAAATGGAAAAATTAGGATCCCAGACCAGTATCATTGGATTCGTCTCTTCAAGACGATCCTAACACCAACATCTCACCAAATTTATATAAGGTATGCAAAGAGATATGAATCAAAAACCCAGAAAATAGCGAACACCTTCAATTTGAGATTTCTCTCTCAGTTCTTAATGGATTTAAAAATTGTAAGAAGCACAAGAATCAAGAGAATGAGTAGAACAAGTTAGTGCTTTATTTGGATCCAAATGGTGGAGAATTCTACCTTTTCGAAGTTCAAGAAAGAAGGTCTGAAACTGAACTTATGTAGCTTGAATTATAGCTCGTTTTGTTTGGTTTAAGTGCTGGAGAGTTTGTATGATGCTTAAGGAAGATGAACGTGCAAAGAATTTTGGAAGAAAAGGCTGGAATCTCATAAACAGATTTAAAAAATTTGAAGTTCGTGTCAGGTTTTGACAGAGTGTTTTTGGCTCTCAAAGCTTGAGTAAATGAATGGGGGATGACCCTCTATTTATAGGGAATCAAATGGAATGTTCAAGCGTGTGAAATGATAAAGGTTGGAGGGAAATCGTGTGAACATGATGCGCGAGCAAAGTGTGATCTTATTTGCATCAAAACTCATCCAGTCCTTGCGTTTTAAGGCTCTAATCCACTTTGGCAACTTGGTTAAACATGTTTAGATCACAAACGCGTGCTAATTTGATGTTTAGAGACCAAAACATGAATTTCAAATTCTGACTTATGAAGAAACTTCAGTTTTAAGTTACCAAGTTCAATCAATGGCATTCTCAGCTCAAGGGGTCTTAAGGAATGATTCTTGATGCTTTAGAAAGATGAGATTACAAGCTTTGCAATGGAAAAATAATGGAATCAAATGGATGCTTCTTTTGAAAGTTGCATGGAGTCAAAGTTGGGGAAAAATGTTGACTTTCCATACTTAGAAATATTTCAAATTTTTCTTCAAAAGTGACTTATAATGTTTTGCATCCAAACATGGCCTTCCACTTGGAATTTTCTCTTGACCAAAAAATATGGCATGAAATAGACCACTTGAATGAAATTTTGAAACTTAAACATTCAAAATCTCCAAAAATTGAGGGAGTTATTAATTGTTGAAGTTGGCAAAAAATCATGAAATCACTTATAATCTTTTGTATCCTTAGGGCATTTTCCATCCATTTTCTCACTTTTCACATAAAAGAAGGCATAAAGTTCACATCTTCAAATCATTATGGAAAAATAGTGGGCTCAAGGTGATAAAAATTGACCAAGTTATGATCATCTGAAGTCACACATGGGAAAATGGGGGTTCATCTGGAGGACTTGTACTCTTTCTTCATCATCAAGTTTCTTCCACGTGAAAACTTCTTGAAACTTTTGATGTGATTTTTTAATAACCCTTTGAAGAGAAGGATGTTTTTGTAATCGCTCAAAAATATCAAAAGATGAGCAAGATATAATTTTTTGAAGTTCAAAACCCTAGCTCCTAAATCAAGAAAATCCTTTGAGGAATTTTGACAATTCTGAACAACCTTCTTGTACCAACACTCTTTCTTTGTAAATAGAAGTTATTGAGTATGATATGAGAACTCGTATCCACAAAAACAACTTCCATATCCTGAGAATTTAGAAAAATATGCACTTGTGATCAATAGGAACAAGACCTTGTCCAATCATGACTACTTCTTCAATCAACCCCTTGTGCTTTTGAATCAATCTTGATAACTTTTAAATGTGGTGAACCAAGATAAACCTTGCCATGCCATTTATTCCAAAACAACTTCAATGGTGAGGTTTGGACTTCTCAAGCTTTATTGACTAGGGAGTGGAAATAAACTCATGAACCCATGGATCAACTTGCTAAGCCACATTGCCTTTACCTACATTATTAACAAGTAAGACAAACAAAAATTGAATTTTGTTAATTAGAAAGAAAGTCAAAACAAAAAATGCACAATCACAAAATAAAAATAAGTCAAGGTGCTTGGTGATCTCTCAAAGAGAAAAGCTAAAAAAAGGGAGGAGAACCAAAAGCCCTAATGTGATCTTGTTGTGATTGAATCAACATGGTATGATGGGGGATCTTAGGGGAAAAAGTTGGGGTATAACAGGTTGTTAGAAGATGAAGTTTAGTTTATTATACACTATGTATATTGTTTTTTTCACTAACCTTTAAATGAAAACGCAATCATTTAAATTGATAAAGAAACTTATAATATAAAAATTAAGATGTATTTAAAAATAACCAATAACAATCAATGTTTTCGAAATTTTGTGCTTTTCATTCTGCTCATTTTACGTTACTTAACACATAATAAATGTTTCAATGGTCTGATTCCTATAATACATCAATATCTACAATTATACTTTACCTCGTTGTCGGCGTTTATCATCATGATAGTTAAGATTATGATTGTTATGATGATAAGTCATCATAACAATCAAGATGATAAGCGATGATGATGAGGTAAACAATAACAAAAGATATCGATGCATTGAATGAATCCGACCATTGAACCTTATATGTGTTAAAGAACATGAAATGTGCTGAATGAGACGCATGCAATTCTGCAACAATAATGTGTTTAAGTTTGTTTTCAAGAATAATTTAATTTTTTTATTATATAATTTTTTACCAATTTTAATGGTTGTATTTATTTAATGAGGTGTATGGTAAACCAAACAATATACATTTGTATTTAATAAACTATGGGTACGTTCCTCAACAATTTATTATATTAACTGTGATCTATTGTAATTTATTTGTTGGTGGGTTTCAAACTCAGAACCTCATATATCACAACTGTTAATAAATATTATTATTGTAATATCATACGAGCTTACCAATATACTACAATTGTCCTAGTATGGTGATTATTAGTAGAGAATTTACAATAACACTCTAAACAATAATGCCTGGTCCTGCATGATTATATGTATTTATTATCAATCGTTTTTAAATGGGTTTTTCGTAGTAGTATGATGGTGGTAGAAAGCGTATAGTATGAGTTGATAAGGTTTATATGGTATGAGTAGCAATGGAAAAAAATATAAGAAGTATGAATTCATTGTGGAAACTTTATCTACCATGTATTTCTTTTTCATTACTTCACAAACCAGATGAACTTCATAGTTCCATGATAATTTTCAATTAAAGGTCCGTTCTATAAACAACTTAATATATTTTATGATATTGTATGCCAGTAGTGTTTTGTTGCTGAAATGTATGTTGTTTTTATTGTGTCACATGTATTTGTTATGTTTTTGTATGATGTTTTTGTTGACAATTGTTCTAAAAAACAAGAACAAATCATATCTAACTAATAAAAAAAGACTTCTTGTGACTTAGCAATGTTTTGTTCTTTAAATAAAGGTTGGCAAAAGATGAAGTTTAATTTATTATATACTATGTATATTGTTTGTTTCACTAACCTTTTAATGAAAATGCAATCATTTAAACTGGTATAGAAACTTATAATCTGAAAATTAAGATGTATTTAAAAATCAACCTATATCAATCATTGTTTTCCGAATTGCATGCATCTCATTCTGCATATTTTATGTTCCTTAACACATAATATATGTTTCAATGATCTGATTTCTATAATACCTCAATATCTATAATTCTACTTTACCTCTTCGTCATCGTTTATAGTCATAATTGTTAAGATTATAATTGTTATGATGATTAGTCATCATAACAATCAGGATGATAAGCGACGACGATGAGGTAAAAAAATAATATAAGATATCGATGCATTGAATGAATCCCACCATTGAACCATATACGTGTTAAAGAACATAAAATATGTTGAATGAGACGCATGCAATTCTGAAATAATTGTGTGTACAAGTTGGTTTTCAAGAATAATTTAATTTTCTGATTATATGATTCTTTACCAATTTTTATTATTGTAATTCTTTAATGAGGTGTATGGTAAAACAAGCAATATACATTTGTATTTGATAAACTATGGGTGCATTCCACAATGGTTTTTTATATTAACGGTGATCTAATGTAATTTATTTTCTATTGGATTTAGAACCCAGTACCTTATATATCACAACAGTTAAAAAACATAATCGTTGTGATATCACACGAGCTTACCAATATACTACAACAGTCCCAGGATAATGATTATTAGTATAGAATTTACAACAACATTATACACAACAATGACTGGTCCTGCGTGATTATATGTATTTACAACCAGTTGTTAAATGGCTTTTCGTAGTAGTGTGATGGTGGTAGAAAACGGGTAATATGAGTTGATAAGGTAAATATTGTTTGTGTAGAAATGGAAAAAAATACAAGATGTATGAATTCATTATGGAAACTTTATCCACCTTGTATTTCTTTTGCATTGCTTCACAAACTTGATGAACTTCATAGTTCCATGATTATTTTCAAGTAAAGGTGCATTCTATAAACATCTTAATATATTTGTGATGTTGTATGATGTTAGTGTTTTGTTGCTAAAATGTATGTTTTTTTATTGTGTCACATGTATTTGTTGTGCTTTTGTATAAAGTTTTTGTTAACAAATGTTCTCAAAATAAGAACAAAAAAATTCTAACTCATAAGAAAAAGGCTTCTTGTGAGTTAGAAATGTTTTATTCTTTAAATATAGGTTGACAAAAGATGAAGTTTGGTTTATTGTATACTAAGTATCACTACACCAAATTTGTCTTTTAGCAGCACCCCTACTAAAGCGCTTTTTGTAAAAGCGCTGGTATAGGTTGCGCTAAAAACAAAATAAAAAAACACGCTAAAAAAGCGCTCTTAAAGGGGGGGGTTACAAAAGCGCTTTCAGAAAGCGCTCTTAGAGGCTGGGGTACGAAGGCGCTTTTGAAAAGCGCTCTTATAGTGGGGGGGTATGAAAGCGCTTTCTGAAAGCGCTCTTATAGGGGGCTTATGAAAGCGCTTTCAAAAGCGCTGATATAGGGGGTGGGGTACAAGAGCGCTTTTATCCTCAAAAGCGCTGGTATAGCCTTAGTTACGAAAGCGCTTTTCAAAAGCGCTGTCATACCCTCTTTACAATTAAAATTTTTTAAAACAAGAAATCGTTCATTCTCACAAAATCTTGCATTCTCAGAATACTCTTGCATTCTCAGAAAACTCACAAAATCGTTTCAAAATCTTGCATTCTCAGTTCTCAATCGTCTTCAATCGTTTCCAAATCCCTAAGCTTGGAATCGTCTTCAATCGTTTCCAAATCCCTAAGCTTGGAATCGTCTTCTCCGTTCTCAATCGTCTTCTTCGAAAGAAAAAAAGCTTGGAATACTTAAGGATCAAGAGCTTGCTTCATCAAGTCGTCTCCAATATTTCATCATCATCTTCTTCCTAGAGGTGAGTTCATAGTTAAATTTTAGCTTTGAGAGAAAAATCCATGGTTGGGAAGTTAGGGTTTGTGTTGTTGTTGTTATGAACATGAAACTGTATTTTAGATTTTTCCATTACTTATGAACACCAGGTTCTCAAGTATAATGAAACTAAAACATACCATTTATTTGAAAGGGAAACCATTTTTTCAGATGTAAGAGAAAACCTCTGGTCATGCTGTGAGAGGTTCAGTTAAGATGTCTTGTTAATTTCACAAGAAATAAAGTTAAATGTATAGAACTGATAGCTTGCAGCTCAAACGACACTAAACTAGATGTTGTATTTATAATGCAAAGCTGATTGTAGTTTACCTTGTTTTAGCTTGAATAGGCAGCAAAAAGTTGTTAAAATCAAGAGTTATAATAATACAAGTTTTTCAACAAAAAAAAACATCAATTCATTATACCCCTCTCAAGTCTCAACTATAATATGCTTTTTCTTTGTCCTGAATTCAATTATATATACTTATAACTAGGTAGCTTTAGCTCTGGTATTCAATGTAACTATGGAGTATATATTATTATAGACATACTATCCTAGCTCTTATTCTATAATACTCCAAAACTACTTAGACTCACTGTGAGGAATATGCATATACAGTGACCAATTGATGTTATCATTTTGATGGTTGCAAAATGAATTATTAGCAATATAGGAGAAACTATATGAAGCTATGATAAAAACAGGTATCATCCAAATACTAATGATATATGAAAAGTTAAACCTTGATAGAGACAAAGAGAGTGAAATGTGATGTTGAAAAGTTCCAAATGTAGAATGGTAGTAAAAGTAGTGTGAAGTTCTTACAGCAAAGTTATTTATTTTCAAGTCTGAAAATGCATTCATATTTGTCTGATTTCTTGAAACAAGTAACTACATGTCCTATTCAAAGCATATAATGTGCAACTAAATACTTCACCAGCTAAGAAAAACTCTCACTCTATAGAATGCTCCGAACATATTATTCCTCAAATATAATCTTGCACAAACTCTCAATTTCAATATTGTCAGATTCACTATTTTACATATAGTCTACTTCTTCATTTACTATACTTTTTGAAACATATGTATCTAGTATAGTATCAAGTAATAAAGTTTTTAGCTACCTTTTTGGCCTATAGACAAATTGATACTAGCCATTCGTGAATATATTGTATTTAACCATGGAAAAATTTGTTGAAATCAATCTTTGATGTATGATGTATATGTTCATTTTTGTTGGTGAAAACTTAAGAAGACATATGGTGTATATGTTCATTTTTGTTGGTGACACTTCATAAATTGGAAAATGATGATGTTGCATTTAAGCAAACTCATAGGGGCCTCTATGTCAGTCTGCATGCTTTACCAAAATACATATCCCACCCAAGGAACTGCATTGATATTATGTATATACTGCTACACATTCATAACAATTCAAGGCAAAGCTCTTTTATGAGAAAATGATTTAGCAGCCATCAATTTTGTTCTATCAAAAGAAAGGAAAGATTTTATTTTCAAAAACTATGTTAACATAATTGGTATGTTATTAAATTTTTACAGCTGCATGCTTTTTTTGCATTAAAACTTGATCACATGCATTTCACAATAGCTAGCTAGATCCTCCACTTTTCTCTCTCTCACCAAAAATGACTATGATTTTTCTGTTCTCATCTCCTAGCTAGGTACACATATATAGTGTCTATTAAGTATGTTAATATACTAATTAATTAAACTATCAAACATAGTATGCAATAAAATAAACTTGCTTGAACTGAATGCTAAAAAAAAACTTGATGGTGGCCAAGTAAAATTTGAAATAAGGTTAATGTTTTATGTACATTTATTTAGAAAACAGTAGTTTATTGTACATGTAGAGAAAGCTAGTATAGGTGAATGAAATTGGTAGTATGAAAAGAGAGAGAGATATAGCTAGGTAACAAATAATAGAAGAAGGTGAATTATACCCGACACCAGGAGGAAATGAGAAAGAGACACACATCAAATAAAACCATTCTGATTCTGTTAAGTCTTCCGGCGACAAAGAAGCACATGGTCGACGAGTTGGTGGATTTGTCTCTCCGGCCGATAACGATTCATAGAGTTCTCTTAGTTGCTGGCTTCTTTGTAGAGAAGCTTCTTCTGGACATGGAGTTGGAGCAGCCATTCTTCTACGAGGCATTAATCATATTGTTCCGGAAGTAGTAAAAAAATGTGAATCAACAAAAATTGGGCTGTGTTGTTTCATGAGAACTAAAAAGACAATGAAAATGAGTGTTTTGGATGGGGATTTTTCTGAGCTGAACTGAAAATCAAACCATGTAAGATATAAGAAAGAACAGATAGTAAACTGAACTTTCAACAAGGAGTATATTCTATATATATGTAGACTTGTAGGTATGGCTTGTAGTTGAGATAATGGAAGAAAGTTTGTTGGTTAAGAAAAGAGAAAAGAAAAATTCTCATACCAATACTAGTTTTATGCGTTTTGTAAAATTCTTTTTTTTATGTTCAAAACATTTTTCAAACAAAGCTCTTGTTTGCTTAGAATAGTAATTATTACATATAAATTGTATTATCATCTTTCCTCGTGGACTCATAATTTTAGTCATTGTATTTTGATATTTGTTGACACATCTACTACACATACAATAAAAATTTTAAACAAGACTATCAAAAATTAAGTTCAAACTTAAAACATCTTTTTATTTAAAAGAGATTTCTTACAATTTTAATTTCATATATTTATCTATCGTTAAGTGAGGTACTTACTAACTTTGTGAATTGAATTCGCCATAGGGGTTACTTGTGAAGAGTGAAAGTTTGACCGGTTTTGTTTAGCTTAATTAAGACATGGATAAGACATGGATGAATTCAAACCGATTGTCGAAAGAGTACGAGAAAGGGGTATGGGAATTTGTTGAGTTTGCGGTTGCGCACTCCAAAGACCCGCTTCGAATGCCGTGTCCTTGCTTGGGTTGCTGTTATGCCGGGGGTAAGGTTGACGGGAATCAGTTGGGATCTCATTTACTACGGTTTGGAATTGATAGAAGTTATACATGTTGGACAATGCATGGTGAGAAAAGTACCGGGAATGCTGAGTCGAGTTGTAATAGGAAGTATGCTTCAAACGACGATTGCACAGACACATACGATTGTGATCGAGTCGAAGAGATTGCAGAAGCGCTTGAAGAAGATCTTGCGGATTGTCCCAAAATGTTTGAGAGGTTGGTAAGCGATGCAGAGAAACCGTTGTATGTTGGTTGTTCAAAATTCACAAGATTGTCTGCGGTGTTAAAGTTGTACAACTTAAAGGCGGACAATGGATGGTCGGATAAAAGTTTCACAGAGTTATTAGCCCTTATGAAAGATATGCTACCAGAGGATAATGTTCTTCCCAATCGAACGTATGAAGCCAAAAAGATGTTGTCTTCTATTGGAATGAGCTATGATAAGATACATGCATGTCCAAACGATTGCGTTTTGTTTCGAAACGAGTATGCAGCGTTGAATGAGTGTCCTAAATGTGGTGCCCCTCGATATAAGAAAAAGTTGTCTCCTGCTAAAGTCTTATGGTATTTTCCTATAATTCCGAGATTTAGACGCATGTATCGTAGTGAGACCGATTCAAGACACTTGACTTGGCATGCAGATGAAAGAATTATTGATGGAAAGTTGCGACATCCGGCAGACTCACCACAATGGAGTAAAGTTGATACTGAATATCCTGAATTTGGAAAAGAAGCAAGAAACCTTCGGTTGTCATTGTCTACTGATGGAATGAACCCGCATGGTATTCAAAGTATCTCGCATAGCACATGGCCTGTGATTCTTATGATTTATAACTTACCTCCGTGGCTATGTATGAAGCGTAAGTACATGATGTTATCTATGCTAATTTCTGGGCCTAAACAACCAGGGAATGACATAGACGTATACTTGGCACCCTTAATCGAAGATTTAAAGTTTTTGTGGGAGAGAGGTGTGGAGGTTTACGATGGGTATAGGAAAGAAAGTTTCAACTTGAGGGCGATGTTGTTTGGAACAATTAATGATTTTCCAGCATACGGAAATCTATCCGGGTACAGCAACAAGGGTCAAAAGGCGTGTCCTGTTTGTGAAGATGAAACCGATACGACACGATTGGCGCTTTGTCAGAAGAATGTCTTTCTCGGCCATCGTAGATTCTTAAATTCTAATCATCACTACCGTGGGTGGAGAAAAGCATTCAATGGAGAGGCCGAACATCGTACAGCCCCGCCTTTTTTGTCAGGTGATCAAATTTTTGAAAAGGTGAAAGATGTGAGCACTCAGTTTGGCAAGCCTTTTGCACATTCAATTGTCAAGGGTGGGTGGAAGAAGAAGTCAATTTTCTTTGAACTTCCATATTGGAAGTCGTTGTACGTAAGACATTTCCTGGATGTTATGCATATTGAAAAAAATGTATTTGACAGCGTTATAGGTACGCTACTCAATATACAAGGAAAGTCTAAGGATGGCGTTAACATAAGGAATGACATGGTAAACATGGGGATGAGAACTGAATTGGGGCCCGTGACGAAAGGAAGACGAACATATCTGCCACCTGCTGTTTACACTCTATCTAGAAAGGAGAAGAAAACATTGTGTAAGTTCCTCAGTGAAGTAAAAGTTCCAGAAGGCTACTCTTCAGATATTAGAAGACTTGTGTCCATGAAAGACCTCAAGTTAAAGAGTTTGAAGACGCATGATTGCCATGTTATAATGGAACATTTTTTACCAATAGGTATACGTTCTATTCTGCCAGAAAAAGTAAGAAGCGCAATAACTAAGCTGTGTTTCTTCTTCAGGTCTATTTGCAGTAAGGTGGTCGATCCCGCGATCTTACCAACATTGCAAAATGAGATAGTTGTTACTTTATGTGATCTTGAAATGTATTTTCCTCCCTCGTTTTTTGACATAATGGTTCATCTAGTCGTTCATCTTGTGAAAGAGACACAACTGTGCGGACCAGCTTATATGAGATGGATGTACCCTGCTGAACGTTATATGAAAATATTAAAAGGGTACGTGAAAAACAGAAGTCGACCAGAGGGTTGTATTGCCGAGCGATACGTTGCTGAAGAAGCGGTTGAGTTTTGTACTGAATATCTGTCAAATGTTCAATCAATTGGACTCCCCAAATCTCATATTGTCGAAAAAAAAGAAGGAAAAAGGCTAATTGGAAATAAAGTTGTGACAGTATCAATGGTCGAACGGGATCAAGTGCACTTGTATGTTCTGCACAATGAGATTGAGGTTGAGCCGTTTGTTGAAATGCACAAAGTTGTTCTCCGAGATTTAAATCCAAATAGAAATGAGAACTGGATAGTACGAGAGCACAATCGAAGTTTCATACCGTGGTTTAGAGATCATATTTATTCAAAGTATCGTTCAGATCCTGCTTCAGTAACAGAAAGGTTGAGATGTTTAGCCTATGGTCCATCTGTAATTGTGCTTTCTTATAGCGCATACGCAATTAATGGATACACATTTTATACCAAAGAACAGGATGATAAAAGTACTATGCAAAATAGTGGTGTTACCTTGGTAGCTGAAGCTATGCACATATCAAGTGCGAATGACTTAAATCCGAAATTTGCAAATTTGTCATATTTTGGGGTTATCGAGCGCATTTTGGTGTTTGATTACGCGAAGTTTCAGATTCCTGTATTTGGTTGCAAGTGGGTTGAAAATAATAGTGGCGTACGAATGGATAAGTCAGGATTTTTGCAAGTGGATCTCAATAGGGTAGGGTACAAAGATGAGCCTTTCATTCTAGCCTCTCAAGCTAAACAAGTGTTCTATGTCAATGATCCGACAAGTACGAAATGGTCTATAGTGCTTTTATCTAACAAAATAGTTGATGAAAAAATTGAAGATCAAGGTGATATTGGTGTTGGCATTGAATCTTGTACAAGAAACGATCAAAATGAGAATGAATCTTGTATTAGAAATGATCATAATGAGGGTATTTGGATCAATCCAACCGTCCGCATTGTTAAGAGACGCGTAGTACACAATCCTACCAAGAAAAGAAAGAGACGTTAGTGATAAAGTTAGTGTTAATAGTGTCAATGTTTTAGTTTGTTTGATACAGGTTCAAAATTTGAAGCATTTTTTCTGTGTCAATGTTTCTTGGAATTGGATTAGTATATATTTTGTATGCTATGATGACTTGTTTTATTTTGTATATATTTTAATGGTGTACATGTTCAAATATATACATGTTCTCTCTATTTCAATCTTAATATGAGTATCATCTAATATTATTTTTGTCATTTTTGTCTCCTTCATTTTCCTTAATATCTTCACTAATGTTTTTTATTGGTTACTGGTTCATATACCATCTACATATTATCTAGTTGTTCAAGAGTTAAGGGGTAATTCGAATTAAAGGTATTATCTTTTTATTTTGTTTTAAAGTTTTCATTTTTGTTTTTAGTATATCCTCCAACAGTGTTTTGTTTTTATTTTAATATTAAGATGTTTTTTCTAACATTTTTTTTATGTTTTAGGTATCTCTTCAAAGCAAGAAAAATATTACTGGACTGCTTATTTATTATCTATGGGTTTAGTTTCTTTTGTTGTTAAATACTTTATTATTTTTAGTAAAAGGGGTTGAGTTTTGAGGTTAGAATTGTGTAAGGTTTTAGTTTGTTTGATATCATGAAAATAGTGTACTAATGTGCTTTAGTTTGTTTGATACAGGTTCAATGGCTCCAAATAGAGATGCTCCACCTGAAAACCCACCTGAAAACTCACAAGAAAACTCACAAGAAAGAGTTGCTTCGGATACAAATGCTCCACCTGATACTGAAGCAAAAGAGGTTGCACGAGGCATCACTATTATGAAGGGAATCATTCGACATAGAGACCAAGGATTAGTATACCGATTGGAATGGAATTCTGATAAACAACCAATTGGTCCTAATTCTGCAAAGTTGACAAGTTATATTGGTACACTTGTCCGTATGCATATTCCGGTCTCCGTAGCTACCTGGAAATCGAAAACGAAAAATGCAGAATTGGAGGAGAAAAAACAAGCGATTTGGGAAGAGCTTCAGCTATATATCATATATGGTTAATTGTTGTTATTATCTTGACGATAAATTGTTTAAATTACTTATACTAACACACTATGCGTACGTTTTTTTGCAGAGGACTTTTGAGATACCAGATGAACGTAAAAGCTACATACTTAGTTTGGCCGGCAAAAGATATAGAGGGTGGAAAAGTTTTTTGACAAACACCTATCTTAAGGATAAAGATGGAAAATTTCTTGAAGAGGCACCGGGACGGCCAACAAAGTATGCGACCTTCATTGATGAAGCAGATTGGGCTGAGTTTTTAAAGCAAAGAGATGAAGCTTTTCAGAAAAAGAGTGCCACGAATAGTAAGAGAGCATCCAAACCCGCGTATCCATACAAGAAAGGGCGTTTGGGATATGCACGCTTAGAGGATAAAATTGTAAGTAAATAGAAATGCGTTTTAATTAATTGTCTACATGTGCATGTTTTAATTGACGATTTTATCGTTTGTGTCAATGCATAGTTAGAGGAGACTAAAAGTGAGGAAGCTTCACTTCCTGTACATGTGTTGTGGAAGGAAGCTCGTGTGGGCAAGAATCAAGCTGTCGATCCCGATGTTCAGAGAGTTTATACTGAATGTGTAAGTATAATACTGTGTCTTTAATTAAATCAAATGTTTTTTAATATATAAATGATTTTTTATCTCCACTAATAATTATTTAAATGTAAATGAATTACAGGAGACCTTGTCGCAATCGGCATCCACCGGTGAGGAGAGCGTACTTAGTAGAGTACTAGATGCTCCCGAGTATCCCGGTCGGGTGAGGGGTAAGGGTCATGGTGTGACTCCAACCTCTTTTTATAAGAGTTCTAGGAGAAGATCAAATCTTACCAATGAAGAAGTGTTGCAAAAGTTGCAGGAATTGCAAGCACAGGTCTCTGAATTGCAAAGAGATAAAGATATGTATATGAGAGAAAAATGCAACACTTCATCGGTGAGAGAAACTAGTGATAAGGCTAGTATCAACTATCAAAAGAAATTTCCCGAGGTAATTATAAGTTTTTTTCCTTACAAACTGTTCTATTTTATTAATGATAATGACTTTATATTTTCTATTTGTTTAGGGCATTTCATCTTGCCAACTATACTTATCGTCCCCGAATTATCGACTAGTTGGCAAGGGAAAAGTGCACAACACTTCGGGAGATTTACTTCACCACAGACCCCTCCCGGATGGACACCTGAAAGTATCGGTGGATGTTGTATTAGATCGTGATGCGATTCTACCGGTACCTGACATGGTCTCAGAGACGACATTGCTGCGAGATGCAATAGGATCATTTGTTGCATGGCCCTCGGAGCTCATTACCATTAGTGATGAGGTATACTGAAAACGATTATGAATCATTTAGTTTTCGAATGTCAATTCTAAACCGTTTATTAATTATTTTTTACATTTTAATTTTAGACTGCTCCTATAAAACCCGCAATTAAGGGTAAAGGGATTTTACAGGAGGAGGAGTCTGTTGCATCACTAAAAGAGGTACATTTAAAGTGTTAATATATAGTCTGAATCTAAATCTGCATGATTTTATATTTTACCTAACTTATATGATTTTTAGGCATCCGCTCGGGAGTCACAACAAGTGACGCAGCAGGTTCGTAGCTTACCACCCACTGGTCCTCCGAAGCAAGCGGCAAAAAAAGGCGGTGCTTTTGTGCCTCGATACCGTTCGACACTCGCAACAATGGTTGATATGTCCGATTTGAAGGATGGTGGTTTACGTGAAATCAACATGGATGAAAGTGTCTTCGGTATTGAATTCCAGTCACATATTACATTTGATGACTTGGAAGAGATTTTTAGGCATGATCAACTAGGCGTCAGTAATATGCACTCATACATCCGGTAATATTCACTCATCCGATATATTATTTAATTAGTCCCACAATATAATTTATTTACACATTTCAATGAAAATAATCTAATGTTTATTATGTTTTTATTTAAGGTTGTTGTATGACAGAGTGTTGCGCGGGACTGCATTGTCTAACAGATTCCGTTTCGTGTCTTCCGCCCATTGCAGCGGAATGACAATTGCTTCGGAACCGGAATCAGTTAGACAGCGCTTAGTAGATAGATTCATGTCCACCGGCAATACAGAAAGTCTGCATCTTTGGGCGTATAATACCCGACCAGTAGGGTTAGTTTCTCATTCTTGGTTCATCTAATCTCTGTTTCTTTTGTATATAGCAAAATTTTCATATAACCTATTGTTTTAATTTATAGAGCACACTGGTTGCTGCTTGCTATCAACCCGATAAGAGAAGTCGTGTATTATCTGAATTCGGTAAATGGTGAATGGACCAATTATCCGGCTATGAAGGAAATCGTTGATTTGTAAGTGGGATCGTTCTAAATATATATTCGTGTATATTTATATATTTTCTTATTTGTGGGATTGATTTAAACATATGCTTTTATATATTTAATAATTAGATCAATACAAGTGTTCCGTAGTCAACGGGACGCACAGGTATCCCGGACTAAATCAAACAACATCACTTGGATCCAAGTGCAGGTACATTACTTTTCACAATTTTGCTTATAATATTTATGCTACTTGGTAAAACAAGACAACTATAGAATCTTATTTGTTTTATTATGTAGTGTCCGCAACAGCGAAACAGTCATGATTGCGGATACTTTGTTTTGAGGTTCATGAAAGAAATCCTTCAGGCGAATCAATTAGAGATTCCGCTCACGGTATGAATTTATAACTTAAGATAATTTCATATAATTTATTACATTTAACTAAATATATCATTTATATTATGTTTTTGTTTTGTAGTACCTTGACGAACTCCGTGCTGCTGCGTACCCGAAGCTTAAGTTGGAAGAAATTAAAGAAGATTTGTGTCAATATTATATTAAGCAATTTTTCATGTAGGATTTGTGTCGATTTGAACTATAATATTATTGATGTAATGATGTATATATATAATTTTGGATATTATAATGGTATTATATTAGTATATATATTGTCTTACTGATGGCTGAAATAATAGCGTCGAAAATATATTACAGGTCAAAAATATATTACAGGTCGAAAATATTACAGGTCGAAAACATTACAGGTCGACTGGGAGGATTAAATTATAGGCTGCACATAAAAATACTTCATTTAGAAACGACAGCGCTTTTAAAAAGCGCTCTTAAAGGTCCACCTACTAAAGCGCTTCTTAGTAAAAGCGCTGCCAAAGACCAGTAAAAAAGCATAAAAAATTAAAAAAAAAACGCAGCATACAAAAGCGCTTTTGGAAAAGCGCTCTTATAGGGGGGCCTATCAGAGCGCTTCTTAGTAAAAGCGCTGCCAAAGACCAGTAAAAAAGCATAAAAAATTAAAAAAAAAACTCAGCATACAAAAGCGCTTTTGGAAAAGCGCTCTTATAGGGGGCCTATCAGAGCGCTTTTTCCAGAAAAAGCGCTCTCATAGGGGGGCCTACCAGAGCGCTTTTACAAAAGCGCTTTTGTATGCTGCGTTTTTTTTTAATTTTTTATGCTTTTTTACTGGTCTTTGGCAGCGCTTTTAAAAAGCGCTCTTAAAGGGGGGTCTACCAGAGCGCTTTTTCCAGGAAAGCGCTCTTATAGGGGGTCCTACCAGAGCGCTTTTTCCAGGAAGCGCTCTTAAAGGGGGGGTCTACCAGAGCGCTTTTAAAAGCGCTTTTGTTACCTACGCCAGCGCAAGCTATTAAAGCGCTTTTAAGCGCTTTTAAAGGCCAAAATAAGCGCTTTAGTAGCCCTTTTCCGTAGTAGTGTATGTTGTTTATTTCACTAACCTTTTAATGAAAATGCAATCATTTAAATTGATATAGAAATTTATAATCTGAAAGATAAGATGTATTTAAAAATCAACTTATATCAATCAATGTTTTCCGAATTTTATGCGTTTCATTCTGCAAATTTTATGTTCCTTAACACATAATATATGGTTCAATGGTCTGATTCCTATAAAACATAAATATCTATAATTCTACTTTACCTCGTCGTCTTCGTTTATCATCATGATTGTTAAGATTATGATTGTTATAATGATAAGTCACCATAACAATCACGATGATAAGCGAAGATGATCAGGTAAACAATAATAAAAGATATCGATGCATTGAATGAATATGAGCATTGAACCATATATATGTTAAAGAACATAAAATGTGTGGAATGAGACGCATGCAATTCTGAAACAATAGTGTGTTTAAGTTGGTTTTCGAGAATAGTTTAATTTTCTATCTATATAATTTTTTACCAATTTGAATGGTTGTATTTATTTAATGAGGTGTTTGGTAAAACAAGCAATATACATTTGTATTTAATAAATTATGGGTACGTTCCACAAGGGGTTTCTATATTAACCGTGATCTAATGTAATTTATTTACTGCTGGTTTTCAAACTCAGAACCTTATATATCACAATAGTTAATAAACATAACCATTGTGATATCACGCGAGCTTACCAGTATATTACAATAGTCCTAGGAAAATGATTGTTAGTAGCGAATTTACAACAACATTGTACACAACAACGCCTGATCCTACGTGATTATATATATTTACCAACCATTGTTAAATGGATTTTTCATAGTAGTGTGATAGTTGTAGCAAGCATATAGTATCAGTTGATAAGGTTCACATGGTATGTGTAGCAATGGAAAAAAAATACACAAAGTATGAAGACATTGTGAAAACTCCATCCATCTTGTATTTCTTTTTCATTGTTTCACTAACTTGATGAACATCATAGTTCCACGATTATTTTCAATTAATGGTGCATTTTATATAAAATTTAATATATTTTGTGATATCGTATGTTGGTAGTGTTTTTTTTCTAAAATGTATATTGTTTTTATTGTGTCACATGTATCTTTTGTGTTTTTGTATGATGTTTTTTTTTTACAAATGTTCTCAAAAATAAGAATAAAACATTGCTAACTAATAAAAAAAGGCTTCTTGTGACTTAGCAATGTTTTGTTCTTTAAATAAAGGTTGACAGAAGATGAAGTTTAATTTATTATATACTATGTATATTGTTTGTTTCACTAACCTTTTAATGAAAATGCAATCATTTAAACTGGTATAGAAGCTTATAATTTGAAAATTAAGATGTATTTAAAAATCAACCTATATCAATCATTATTTTCCGAATTGCATGCATTTCATTCTGCATATTTTATGTTTCTTAACACATAATATATGTTTCAATTATCCGATTTATATAATACATCAATATCTATAATTCTACTTTACCTCGTTGTCGTCACTTATCATCATGATTGTTAAGATTATGATTGTTATGATGATAAGTCATCATAACAATCACGATGATAAGCGACGATGATGAGGTATACAATAATAAAAGATATTGATCCATTGAATGAATCTAGCCATTGAACCATATACGTGTTAAAGAACATAAAATGTGTTGAATGAGACGCATGCAATTCTGAAATAATTTTGTGTTTAAGTTGGTTTTCAAGAATAGTTTAATTTTTTGATTATATAGTTCTTTACTAATTTTTATGGTTGTAATTTTTTAGTGAGGTTTATGGTAATACAAGAAATATACATTTGTATTTAATAAACTATGGGTACGTTCCACAATAGTTTTTTATATTAATCATGATACAATGTAATTCATTTTCTG
The DNA here is from genome assembly GCA_948472305.1 of Vicia faba. NCBI lineage: Eukaryota > Viridiplantae > Streptophyta > Magnoliopsida > Fabales > Fabaceae > Vicia > Vicia faba. The sequence continues at coordinate 1,381,021,515 of OX451741.1, forward strand.
TTTGGTTTCGAACCCAATACCTTATATATCACAACATTTAATAAACATAACTGTTGTGATATCCTGCGAGCTTACCAATAACTACAACAGTCCCAGGATAGTGATTGTTAGTAGCTAATTTACAACAACATTATACACAACAACGACTGGTCCTGCATGATTATATGTATTTACCAACAGTTGTTAAATGGGTTATTCGTAGTAGTGTGATGGTGGTAGCAAGCGTATAGTATGAGTCGATAAGGTACATATGGTTTGTGTAGAAATGGAAAAAAAGACAAGAAGTATTAAGTTACTGTGGAATCCTTATCCACCTTGTATTCTTTATAATTGCTTCACAAACTTGATGAACTTCATAGTTCCACGATGATTTTCAATTAAAAGTGCATTCTATAAACAACTTAATATATTTGTGATATTGTATGTTGTTAGTGTTTTTTTTGCTAAAATATGTGTTGTTTTTATTCACTACGCCAAAAATGATTTTTTGTATCACCTAATTTAATAGCACTTTTAAAAAAAATGCTATTAAAATGGAAAAAACACATTTATAATAGCACTTTTTAATCGGCCGCTATTATATAATACAGACTATGTAATTATGATAGCACTTTGTACCAGAACGCTATTATTAAACTTCTTTAAGATAGAATTTTGTTTAAAACGCTATTATTTGACTACCTATATAATAGCATTTATTAAAAAGCGCTATGTTATATATAATAATGAATTAATTAATTAATTGATAAAAAAAAAACAAAACACATTTTCATTTTTAGTCAGATTTAGCTCACTTCTAATTATCTAAAACTAAAAGAAAATGCAAATAAAATTGAATTGGGGTTAGGGTTAAAGAATTGAGTCTTCATCTTCTCACAAAAATACAACTCCCTCTTCTCTGATTCCTCAAGCTATACGCTAATCGCTCACCATATCATGGTCTCTGACTTGTCTCTCAACGAATTCTACTCAGACGTGCGTTGCATTTTTTGTGAAGCTGAAACTTAATGATGATCGAAGATTGAAGTAGAGAGTAGAGCATTGAGGACTTTGTTGTTGAGGGTTACGGTGTGATGAATGAGGAACTGTGAAGAATTTGTGGAAGATGGTGAAGATGCAGATTGAGAAACAGTTATGGAAAGAGAATGCAGAGAGAAATTTTCTCGAGTAACTGATGAAGAATGATGAAGATGAGAGGAGAAGAGATAGTTTGAGAGGGTTTTTGTGTGATTCTTCAGCAATTATGAAGAATAATGAGAATGGATTGAGGTGGTTCAGAGAAAGATCAAGCTCTGAGTTTTTTTTTTTGGTATTTTCTTATTCTCCAATGGTTGTTGAAGAATGAAGGTGAAGTAGAATATGAGAAGAACGAGGGTGTTTTAGCTATTTTTTGGTGATTCTTCTGCAAAATCCAGAATGAATGAATCTCCAGTGAGTTTTTCTGTATTAATTTGTTATGAGTTTGTTAGGAAATAGAAAATCTTAACCTTTTGATTAAAGTTAGTTACAAAAAGTTGAAGGTTGAGATTAAATCTGGTATGAGGTTAGTTTGGGAATTCCCATCTTTTGAGTTTTCGCTCTGATTTTATATTTTTGTGTTTCCAATGTTTTCCTTGATTTCTCTATTTTGAGTGTGAGGCAGTTTTTGTTTGGTAAAGCTTTGATACAGCAGTGATATTATTTAGGCTCGATTTTTTCATTCGGTTTTGTTAAATTAAATGAGCAGGGCTATAACATAGTTTGATCCAATGGTCCATGATGCAAAGTTGAAACTAGCATGGTGTAGCAAAGTTCATGGAGTTTTGAAGCATGAAGTTTGACATGAACTCGTAGAATTAGGACATTCATTAACTTGCAACATTTTTATAGTTTTACTTTAAATGTGACACAGGTGATATGGCTGGTTTTCGGATGTAATTGAATTTTGGTTTATGGACTTTGATGTAATATATTCATAAGTTAGATTGAAATTGTCACTTTTATGTAATTTCGAATGGTTGAAAGTGTATATGTTTTTAGTTCTTGATTTTGTAATAGCCTTGACTGGCCTCCGACGACACGCCGGCGACCGCGAGCGACAACTCAACTGCTTCTGCAACAGCACAATATCGACGCACTCCGGCCCCCTGTAGCGTCACCGGCAGCCACCACTGGGCGTTCGACTCCGACCTCCATCTCCAGCCACTCTCGGTTTTGCTTGCAGGTAAGCAATTTTTTTCCTCTATTTTCTCGATTTGTTGTCATTGTTGTTGGAGAACTTAAATGCTTGATTTGAATCTTGGATTTCTATTTTGTTGTTGTACATAGTTAAGCATTTTTAAAATTGGAATGCTGTCAAAGAAATTGCAGAAGTTGAGTCATTGGTCTGAAACATTAAGATGTTTTATCGCTTATATAAATCAAATTTCCAATATTGTCTTTCAAAGTTGTTATATTCAGTAGCTCCTAACTATGGCACTAAAAGAAAGGTAGCTTAATATCAAAATCATGCATCAAGATCATCTGCTGCAGTAGATTAAAAATTGCATGAGATCAAGCCCTTAAATATACTTTATTGTATATAATATAAAAACTGCAACTCAATAAATTGAATGACAAAAGTCTATATGTTTATGCTTCTCATTTTGTTTCTCATTTTATATGTTTATGCTTCTTCAGTTATGATAGAAGTCTATAAATTTATTGGTGTTTAAGGAAACTTTACACACATTCCACATAACTTAGGTGTTTCAATGTCTTTTGTTGTTGATGTTTCATGTATCCCGATGTTTTCAGGAGAGCCAGAATTCATTCAGTATTGGATTGGCATCACTATAATTTATGATATGGAGCACAGGTACTTGACGCATCTAAATCCAAGAATTTCCGGTCTCTTTTAAGTAATGTCATTTTCTTTGAGCAGTTGAGTTTGCTCTAAGTCTATGGAAACTTCTAAGATAGATAAGAATTGTAGTGTATTAGAATGGCTACAGACTACTAACTATAAGAAAATTTAATCATAAAATTTTAGTTCGTTCTATGGAATCTTGACTCAGTTGTAAGGTTGGTATCGGTGCACTGGTGCTGGTTTTCGTGTTGTAAAGTTTGTAAACCATAATAAGCTTCCTCTATATACTCTTCATGGTTAGAAGTAGTATAAAATTATTTTAATAATTCACCACTAACTACCTGAGTTTTGTTGATCAATTTATCTATGTAGTTGTATGATTCTTGCTGCTGCCACTTGAAGACAAATGATACGCTGAACTAAATCCCTGAAGCATTACGTGGGTCTTACAATCAACATTCCTATTAACAACAGAAAATGAATATCATTGAAGTCTCTTTCAATCCCTGCTACTGAATTTCTTTCTTCTACTGTATATTGGCTAGTTTCTTTTATTACAAATTGGCCTAGTTCTTGTAAAACAAATGATACTGCAGTTTCTGCCATATCATTTCAATGTAGTATGGTACTGCAGTCTCTGCCATATCTTCGCAGGTCTTGCCTTGATGATGATGAGGCATTCTTGACAACTGCAGACTCAGCAATAAGGCTGCTCTCTAAAGCAACTAGGACAGTTAGTGAGTGGAAGGGTCTGGAATACAGAGCAGCATTTCCAATCCTTAAACCTGCCGGTGCTAATTTCTACCCCCTGACATGGACAAAATGGTACCATAGAAAAATTCAGATTTGTTTGGTTTGTGATAGAATATCATGATGTTGTCTGATCAATGGAACCAATCCCATATAGTGAGAAAGGATTTTTGTCGTCATGTAAAGAAGCTATTTTATCAAAACATTTGGTTTGATTTATAAAAAAGATGAAAACTTGTGTTTTGCAGGAGTTCAATTTATGGAATGACAATTTAGCAAAGGATCAACAGACAGAGGCAACAAGCTATTTCACTGTTATTAAAAGGCACAGTGAATTTATTTTAGATTATGGTCTGTCCAATGATAAAGTAGCTTCTTCTAAGGATCTGTATATAGTTCCTTGTTCTCAAGAGTACAAGTCTCTTCTTGCAAAATCTGCTAAATTATTGCATAAAGTTGGAGACATTACCAACTCAACAAGGTATATTGTTCTTTGATCCATTCCCTTATTAAGGGGTCAATTTTCAGCTACATGCTAAACTACTTAAGTTGTTGGTCAATAACGCATTGTTTCCAAGTGTAGTTTGAAGAAGCTGCTACATAGCAAGGCTGATGCTTTCCTTTCAAATGATTATTATGAGTCTGACATAGCCTGGATGGAATTGGTTAGTCAATATTGCCTAGTTTACTTTTTATGATCCAAAAAATAGTAGTTGTCAAGCTGGTGAGATGTGTTGCCAACAGTAGCAAGTTGTTGGCTAACAATTTTTTATCAATCTATGAACTTGGTGTTGGTTAATGATTCTTTATAATTATAGCTATTATTTTCTCTTTATAAATGGTTCATAATAGAATCAGCCTAATAATTGTAAATATTGTGAAAAGTGAATAATATATCTCAAGTATGAATAATGTACATGCACTAATCTGTTTATAGGCTATTATAATGTAATGAGTCTGAAATGGTGAATACTTTTATACACTACTTGAGTTTCAAGTTTAGACAGAACTTATAATCTTATTTTGACATGGTGAATACTTTTGTTGGAGTTCTTCTACTATTTCATCTGTGTTGTGCTCTATGTTTGATCCCATCATTTATCCTTGGTTAATGTGTTTTTTCCGAAACAATGCGCTTGTGTAATTAAGGTAATGAGTTTTATTTTGTATACAATTTCTGAAAAATGATATTATTTGGCATTCTCTTCTCTATGCAGGACTCTAAGTTGGATATCACAATAGGGCCATATGAAACTTACGAAGACAAACTTTTTGGATATAAGGTGATTACTGAAAACCAGGCTTTATGCCGCATAAACAATTCAACGCTTTTGGATCTATGAGTTCAACGCTTTTGGATCATGAAGGTGGTTACTACATGGGATTGTTTTGTTATCCTTTCTTATTTTTTTGGTGTTTTGTTTAGAGAATTTGATTGTATGTTTTTGGATTTGGATTGAAGTACTCATAGATGGGCATCTACAAATTTGGCTATGCAAACGCCCTCTTAATATTCTATATGTTATGATATTTGGAAACAATAGGATTTGGTAATTTAAAATGTTATTTGGTATTTGATGGATCATAATATATATGCAATGAGTAACTTAAAGCGTTATTTGTGTTGAATTGAATATAATTATTTTATATTTACACCAAAAAAAATGATTGTGTAAGAAAAAAATATTGTACTGTACTTATTAAAAATATTGTACCAAATATGTACCATTTATTAGCACTTTATTTGAAAGCGCTATCAAACATATGTTATATATTAGTGCTTTTTGTTTAGAGTGCTATAAAAAAACAAACAACAAACATGCAAAATAATGACTTTGATAGCACTTTAATTAAAACGCTATTATAAATTGGTACTTTAATAGCGCTTTTAAAGTGCTATTAAATAAGAAATATTTACAATAGTGGCGCGGTTAATAGCACTTTTAAGCGCTATCAAAAACAAAAAAAAGCGCTATTAAATAGCTTATTTGGCATAGTGATTGTGTCACATGTATTTTTTGTGTTTTTGTTGACAAATGGATGATGTTTTTATTGACAAATGTTCTCAATATAAGAATAAAACATTGCAAACTAATAAGAAAAAGGCTTCTTGTGACTTAGCAATATTTTGTTCATTAAATATAGGTTGTTAGAAGATGATGTTTAGTTTATTATATACTATGTATATTGTTTGCTTCACTAACCTTTTAATGAAAATGCAATCATTTAAATTGATATAGAAACTTATAATCTGAAAATTAAGACGTATTTAAAAATCAACCTATATCAATGAATATTTTCCTAATTGTATGGGTCTCATTCTGAACATTTTATGTTCCTTAACACATAACATATGTTTCAGTGATCCGATTTCTATAATACATCAATATCTACAATTCTACTTTACCTCGTCGTCATCGTTTATAGTCATAATTATTAAGATTATGATTGTTATGATGTTAAGTCATCATAACAATCACGATGATAAGAGGTGATGATGTGATAAATAATAATAAAAGATATCAGTGCATTGAATGAATCCGACCATTGAACCATATACGTCTTAAAGAACATAAAATGTGTTGAATGAGACGCATGAAATATTGAAACAATTGTGTGTTTAAGTTGGTTTTCAAAAATAGTTTAATTTCCTGATTATATAATTCTTTACCAATTTTAATGGTTGTAATTCTTTAATGAGGTGTACGGTAAAACAAGCAATATACATTTGTATTTAATAAACTATGGGTACGTTCCACAACTATTTTTTATATTAACCGTGATCTAATGTAATTTATTTTCTGTTGGGTTTCGAACCGAGTACATTATATGTCACAGTGGTTAATAAACATAACTGTTATGATATCACACGAGCTTACAAATATACTACAACGGTCCTAGGACAGTGATTGTTAGTAGCGAATTTATAACAATATTATACACAATAACTACCGGTCCTGCGTGACTATATGTATTTACCAACCGTTGTTAAATGGGTTTTTCTTAGTAGGGTGATGGTGGTAGCAAGTGTTTAGTATATGTTGATAAGGTACATATGGTTAATGTATAAATTGAAAAAATACAAGAAGTATGAAGTCATTGTGGAAACTTCATCCACCTTGTATTTCTTTTTCATTGCTTCACAAACTAGATGAACTTCATAGTTCAACAATTATTTTCAATTAAAGGTGCATTCTATAAACATCTTAATATATTTTGTGATATTGTATGTTGTTAGTGTTTTGTTGCTAAAATTTATGTTGTTTTTATTGTGTCACATGTATTTGTTGTGTTTATGTATGATGTTTTTGTTGACAAATATTATCAAAATAAGAACAAAACATTGATAACTCATAAGAAAAAGGCTTCTTATGACTTATCAATGTTTTGTTTTTTAAATACAGATTGACAAAAGATGAAGTTTAGTTTATTATATACTATGCACATTGTTTGTTTCACTAACCTCTTAATGAAAATGCAATCATTTAAATTGATATAGAAACTTATTATAAAAAAATTAAGATGTATTCAAAAATCAACTTATATAAATCAATGTTTTTCGAATGGCATGCGTCTCATTCTACATATTTTATGTTCCTTAACACATAATATATTATTCAATGGTTTGATTCCTACAATACATCAAGATCTACAATTCTACTTTACCTCGTCGTCGTCTCTTATCATCATGATTGTTAAGATTATGATTCTTATAATGATAAATCATCATAACAATCATGATGATAAGCAACGATGATGAGGTAAACAATAATAAAAGATATTGATGCATTGAAGGAGTCATACCATTGAACCATATATGTGTTAAAGAACATAAAAGGTGCATGATGAGATGCCTGAAATTCAGAGTACAATGGTGCATTTAAGCTGGTTTTAAAGAATAGTTTAATTTTCGAATTATATAGTTTTTTTTACCAATTTTAATGGTTGTATTCCAATTAATGAGGTGTATGTTAAAACAATAATATACACTGGTATATAATAATCTATGGGTACATTCCCTAACGGTTTTCGGTTTTATATTTTAACTGTGATCTAATGTAATATATTTGTTGCTGTTGGGTTTCAAACCCAGTATTGTATATATTAGAATGTTTGAAAAGCATAATTGTTGTGATATCACACGCGCTTTCCAGTATACTACAACGGTCCTAGGACCGTGATTTTTAGTAATTAATTTACAACAGCACTCGACACAACAATGTCTGATCCTGTGTGATTATATGTATTTACCAATCATGGTTAAATGAGTTTTTCGTAGTTGTGAACAACATTCAAATAATGAAGATCAACATAATGTTGATAGTGATGATGATTAGTTGCCAAGTAGAAGTGTTGTATGTCTAGCTAGAACCAAAAGAAGTAAAATTTCAGCCCCTCCTCCCTCCAGAAAATCCCAATGAGTTAATGCATCCTACCGAAATCAGATCACCATGTTGTACTTGTATGTTACAGAGATGAATGAATCACGGCCTCTTGAGCTAGAACGTTATCCAACTTTATAATTCTTGTATTATAAGCTTGAGTATGTAAGGGATTTTCTCGTTGGATTTAAGTGGCTAGACATAGGGATATTACAAGTTTGATGCACATAAGTATATAATTGAATATGCATGTTATTATAGAACATTATCATTTTTTTAATTTCTTCTCCCTTAATTTTTTAATTTTCTTTAACCATTTAGGTAAGTACATTCATCATATTTGTATAGAGTTAAATAAATCCAGAATTTATGGAATCTTGAATCCATTTTGGATTCTATGGGAATTTAATGATCAAAAAGCCATTGAAGAGTACATGAAAAGATGGTTAAATGAGGGAGGAAAAGAATATTACTTAGCATCATTTCTCAAAGAGTAAGTAATTTTGTTATTGATGTTTATCTATTATATATTAATTCTTCTATTAGAAAATACTAATTATATATATATATATATATATATATATATATATATATATATATATATATATATATATATATGACTGTGTTTATATAATGGTCATTGGAAATTGATCATTATGTCATTTAGGACGAATACGATAACTACATTGTGGTCCTTATATTATAAACTCGAAAAGAAAATGAAATATATTACTATTAATTGGTAAGTGTATGTTTATACTTTGGATTTTAAATTAATAATTTGTTTCACATTGTAATTAGTTTATTGCATACAATGTTTAATTTATTTTCAATGTACAATATTGTGCAGCTAGTGAATATCATGAACAATGTTAGAAGAAAGCCCACATGGCTCTTGCCTAATCTAAGTGGCCTGATTACTTGTTTATTTCATTTGCATTCATGTGTGGTTATATTTATGTAATTATTGCTTAAATTTATAGACAAGTACACAACCATGGGTATTATGTCATGAAACACATGTTAAATATTGTCCTTCCGACATTGTTGATTCATGGGATAAGTTATATATGTTGCTCAAATGTTTACATATATTATATATAAGTTAACTATTCAATTATTATCATGCATTATATTCACTTTTTTGCTCTTTTTATGTAAATATTTAATGACGATACTCCATTCCCCATTGAGGATTTTGTAGATCTTCGTAAACATTGAGCGTATATCTATAATTTGCTTAAGGTTCTTGCTATTTGATGTACATATATATGTGCTTAAACATATTCTGCTGTTTGATATAAATATTACCGTTGACTTAAACATAGTTTGTATTTGATGTAAATATTAATGTTGGCTTTTGATGTATTTGATGTATAGACTAAAATACATGTTGCTTTTAATTTTCTGATATGGTAAAAATAGATACAAGTTAAAATATGGGGAAGATTTAAAAAGCAGAGAAATCCTTTTTAAAACAACAGAACTTTTGACCGCGATTATAATCCCTAACCATGGTTGTATATGGAACGCTGACCAGAATAATATAAATTACAAAATGCGCGTTTTTCAATATACTACAATGGTCCTAGAATCGTGATTGTAAGTTACACATTTACAACAACACTCCTGTTTAACGTGAAAATTTGTAAACAACCGCTGATCTTCCAAAAAAACTTATTTTGGTTACTTGCAAGATCGATCAGTTTGATCCTAGGACATATGCTAAGTGTTTTTGGGGTTTGATAAGAAGTCTTAACATTGTTAACGAACAAGTTCGACAGGACACTAAGACTAAAGGCTTGGATAGGTTCAAATGCACAGGATGAAGGCCAAAACTTGGTAAAAACGCAAGTAAAGTACATGATAAAGTAAATTTGAAGTAATTTAAAAGGCTGTAATGGTAAAGTTTGCAGGAAAATGTTAAATGGAAAGGATTGTAAAGAAATGTAAAGACTTTGATTGCAATAAAGTATGGTGATTCAAACGTACATTCTCAATATTCTTTCTCTCACAACGGGTACTTGAATAAAATTGAGTGACTTGTACAATGAGTTGAACACACAAAATTCTACACAAAATTCGTATAGTTATACTAATAATAAGTAACTGTCAAATAGTTGCTTCGTTCCGGGATGAGGACAAGTGTCCTCTACATGCTATTCGACCCATATCTTCATGCCACGTTGCTTTTTCCAACTGCCAAATGAATTTCCTTTCCCTCATTTCTTCAGATTCAAATCCACTTGCTGCTGATACAAGAGCTTTTCAGTCGAAACTATCTTTAACTTAGCAAAATTCTCTAAGTGTTTTTTCCTTCTTAGCAAGGATGACTTAGACACAACTCCTTTCATAGGCTCTTCTGTCGGAGTGTCTTCAGCTTAGATTTCTTCAATCTATTTTTAGCCAATAAGGCCAATACATGTGAATGTCGAATTTAGGAGCTAACAAATTGCCCTAAAAAATGTCAATATCGACACAAGAAGAAATAGTCATTATTTGATGTCTCTATTCGACACCTGTCCATTTCTTGGTCACATAAGTTCACAGTGAACTTTCCGTCTTCTACCAACCAATGTTGACATCAGAGCCATCATTATGCTTTTTCCAATACATCACTACCAGTCAGCCGTTATACGCTGCCATGATGACCATTATCCCTATAATCTAAAAAAGCATGGCAAGTGTTCCCATCACTTGTTTCTACAACCGCTTCAAAGATCACCACGTGTCCCACTCCCTCTGCATCATTAAATGACTTTGAGGGAAAACATTCCTCCCTGGCTTCTATAAATAGCCACGAACATCTCCCTTTGGAATTTTTCCAAACGTCTGATATTCTTTGTATTTATGCATTCAAAAGGAAACCTTAAGAACTTCATCTCTTTCACAATCTTTCTACCAACAAAGCCATGGCCTTTCTTTCAAATGCTCCAAACAACCCAAAGACAACAGACGCTTCCGATTCACGACAACAACTACATGTTTTCCCAACCAACTTTGTTCCTGCATTGTCTATGGAGCGAAGGTTCGCTCCTGAACCTGTGACAAAAGAAGGACGCGATGCATACAACCTAAAGGTACTCATTCCTATCAGGTATTCTGGACAAATGTATGCTATGTACGGTCCGTTTACTGTGTGTTTTGAAAACCCTAAACAAAACAATGACTTTTCCCAACACACCCTAGACTCAAACCCATATGTTGCGCAAAGAAGCCTAAAAATGAACCTGAAGATGCAATCCTGCCAACCAACAACATTCCCAGACGAAGGAGGATATAAACCTTCAGTTCATGAACAAAGGGAATAGAATTTTTAGGTCTTGCCCTAGCTTGACCTCAAAATACTCGAAGTGGCTGGTTAAGATAGAAGCAGCTCAATCCCAAATCTGGGAAGATATGGGAATTTATGACCTAGTCATGCTGTCGAAGACTTGGTTAGCTTATTGTCCTCTTATGCTGGTGTCCTCTTTGTATTTCTGGGACAGTGCACACTACACCTTCCATTTACCTTGTGGAATGGTGACACCCACTCTCTTTGATATTGCAGCCATAACTGGCCTTCGACCAACTGGTGATTACTTTGACCCTGATGATATGTCTGAAGACACCATTGGGTTTTCAGCCACGAAACATACCTATACCACCTTAATCAACCACTTCCATGATAAATCAATCGATACTGTCTCTGAAGTGGAACATATAGCTTTCTTAGCTTTACGGTTATCTCGTTTTGTTTTCTGCACTAAGTCACTCCAAGTGACAAAGAAGCTGCTTACTCTTGCCACTCAACATCACCATGGCTACAACCTCAGTTTGGCTGAATTAATTCTAGCCAATACTTATGAGTCCATCAGTAATGGTTTGAATCAACTTAAAGTTATAGGCAATAGAGAAGGACTGTTTCTTTCTAGCCCTTTCAGGCTTCTCCAACTCTGTATTAATGCCACTTTCGAATCATTTCTTCCTCAAAAGAACATAATTAATGAGAAGGCTCCAAAAATTCTCAACAGGAGGGTCGAAAGTACCAGATTGGATCTATTGACTCCAACAGATGAAAGCCAACAATTCCAAAAGGCTTTTATCAGCTTCGTGATGATGTTTGCGAAGCGAAAAGAGTTTGTTTCTACCATGGCTCCATTTTCTAATTGAAAGGTTGGTCCAACATGGTTTACTTGACCATATCCCTCAACTGAAGATCATGTCGAGGAATATGTGGTTGTCTGGGAGTCTTTTCTATGCCCAGGGATTATGCCAATGAGATTCAAAAGTTCCAAGAATCAACTTAGCTTGACCTCTTACAAGCCGAACCTTGTTTCTCGCCAGTTTGGCATTATTCAATCTCTCCTAAATCCCATCTATGCTCGAGAAAAGTCTTTGCTATTTTATAATGCAGACTATTCTTAAGAGGGTGCCACCAAGCAAATTGGTAGATATGTTGGTCGAATTGTTTTAACCTTGTTTGATTTCAAACCCACCTTTCTATGTTCACTCCTCTTTGAAGACTGGTGGAGGCAATACTACAACAAAGAGTTCTTCGACGCCAAATTTTTTGCCAATCATCTTCATGATGCTTTTCTGTTAGTTTCCGACAAGATTAAGAAAAGTACTCTTTATTCCCAAAGCAAATGCCTTATTTTGATTTAATTCAATCATTCGATATCTGGCTCACATTTGCTTGTTTTTTAGCTATTAAGAGAACCACTTCCAAGCCAATTATCAAGAGGGTCACTGAAAGTTCAAAGGGAGGAGACCCGTCTATGAAACCCCTACCACAGTTAAATACTTTTCACTGTCAATTTCCTTTTAAACATCAATACTAATGCTGATGTTTTCGACTCCTTTACTTTTAGGGTACTAAGAAAGCCACACCAAAAAAGAGAAAAGTCTAAGAAATTGAACTTTCTAGTGACGACAAAGAAACACCTCTTATCCTTCCCAAGAAACAAAAGTTAAAAAATCCAGCTCCCATCCCTGAATAACGCCCAAAAACTAAAATTAAGGTTACAAGCAATAGGTCTAGACCTGCTCCCATCATCATCTAAGAACCAACTGAACAAGAAATAAATGTCAGGATGAATGATCCAAGTGAGAGCGACAATTTGAGTCCTGGTATTGAATTTCCTCCCAAGGTAATAGTTTCGACATTAAAGACCATTCTTTGAATCATTTTGCAATAATTCTAACAACAATCTCTTAATCTTCAGGATACTGCTAGTACTTCTAGATAGGCTCCCACACCTGCAGAAGATTCTACCACACCAATAAACAACGAAGGAAATCCTACTTACAAGCCTTCTTCAGCAAAGGGATCTTTTTAAGTTAAGCCAGTGAAGTGAACCAAACTTCAAAACACCAAGTTACAGCAACTGGGGAGCAAAACAATGAAGCCCTTAGTGAGGAAGATCTTGATTTGCAACATGCTAATCTGAGAACTCCACAAGCTGCTGATGATGATCAGGGAGAAGAAGAAGAAGTTGTTGATGATGAAGCAGAAACAGAAATGGAAGGCATATAAAATGAAGAAGATCAAAATGAGGATAACTCAGAGAAACATGCAGAGAACAAGGACAATCCTGCAAATGCTGAAAGAGAAAACTCTATGGAAGATGAAGGAAACCCCGCAAACGTCGAAAGTGCCAATGCCCAGATGCAGGATCCACCAGTTGGAGGTTCAACTTTTCAAAATGTTGATAATGTGGCTCATGCCACCAATGAAAAAGTTCCTTCGACGGGATCCCACACCAAAGAAGACTTGGCACTACTCAAAAGGAATTACCCTTTTGGTTATCTGAGCGCCATTCTTGAAAGCAGAGAAACTTCCTCTGACCAATGTCGTGATGCTTCGACTGCATCTGGTATGTCTACTTCGGCTTCTCCCATTGAGAAGCACTTTAAAAGGTTAAGGCTCAAATTTTCAAGAGGGATCTGATGTTGACCTTAGAGGGAGAACCCACTGCCACTTCATTTCTGAAAAGTAACCTTAAAGTTGTCGATCTCCTTGTTGTTTCTCCTGAAATAGCTAGCATCGTATTAGACCTGACTTCGATCACAAATCATGCTTTAGCTGACTACACTCACCGAAGGAAACTCAACTGCGAAATTGAAGAGGCAAATGGCCATGTTTCTGCTGCTTGGGTTGTTGCTGCTGAATCAACTTCGAAGTTAAATGAGATATCGAAAGAACAAGAATCCAAGCAAAAAGAGGTCGAGGAGATCGACCAGAGTACTGCTAGCATGAAAGCTCAAATCAAAGAACTGGAGACCAAGATTGCTGCAAATGACAAACGCAGAGAAGAGCTTCTTGCCAGCAATGACTCTGAGAGCCAAGAGGAGCTTAACAGTGGACTGAAGTATGCTGAACAAGCCCAAGCCTTGGATGCAAAGATTGAAGCTCTCCATCAGTCGAGGGCTTTGTGTGAAAGGTGCTTGGAACTTCAGAAGACCAAATACCTCCAGATTAAGGCTACTCTTCCGTTTTGATTAGACTTCTCTTTTGTACAACCATGCTTATGTAACGAATATTCGAACACTCATAATGGGTATATGTAATGATTTAGAGCCATTTTGGCCAACTTAATGAATTCTCCATTTTGGCTATATACTTCGTTTGAGATCAATTGCTGAATATTTTAACTTCTTGAAGTGCAGGTCTATAATTTTTCAAATATTTACAATTTACTCTCAAGAGTCTTTTATCTTCACTTAATTCTTCGATCTCATAGGCACCACCAAAAAATACTTAGATAATCTTAAAAGGTCCTTCCCATTTAGGATACCATTTTCCCATGCTCTTATCATTTCGATCCATTGGGAGAATTACCTTCCACACCAAATCTTCAGGCAAGAATGTCTTGGGTTTTACTCTCTTATTATAAGATTTTTCCACTCTTTTCTTCTATATCCTTAAGAGGTCGAAAGCTATCAGTCTTTCTTTTTCCAAATCAAAAAGTTCATCTAACATCATATTCCAATAAGATTAAGAAGGAATATCTTGATGTCTCTGAATTCTTGTTGACTGCAGACAAATTTCTACTAGCAACACTGCATCATCACCATAGGTTAATCGAAATGGTGTTGTATTGGTAGCTTCTTTAGGAGAAGTTCGACATGCCCATAAGATTTGGTTCAACGTCTTATGACAATTCTTTGTATTTTTTCCTACATGCTTTTTTATTAAGCCAATCACTACCCTATTTGTCACTTAGACTTGGCCATTGGCTTGCGCATAATAAGGTGTAGATGTTAACAACTTGAATCCCATTTCTGTAGCAAATTCTTGCATTTTTGACCAGTAAATATCGATCCTTGATAAGTTGTTATTGTCTCAGGGATTCTAAACCTATATATAATGTTCTTTTGAATAAATTCAATGACATCTTCTTGGTCTACATTGACTAAACGAATTGCTTCGAGCCATTTAGTGAAGTAGTCAATGCCCACCAATATATATTTTTGGCTTTTAGATGATGCTGGTCGAATATCTCCAATAAGATTCGAAGCCCTTCCCCTAAAAGGCCAAGGTTTCACAATTTAGTGAAGTTCGCTTGCAGGTAAATGCTGGATGCCTGTATGTACCTGACATTTTGGGAGCCTTTTGCAAACTCAACACAATATTTCAACATAGTAGGCCAATATAATCCTTGTCAAAACAACAACCATTTCATTTTATGGCCTACTTGATGTGCTCCATATGCTCCAGCATGTGTAGTCGAAAGGGCTATATATGCCTTTGTTTCACTTAGGCATCTTCTTGAATAACTCATTTCCTATTAGAATATAACTTAATGCCCTATACCCTGTCTTTCTTTCTGTCGAAGTTGTTGGAATTTGCAAATAGTATACTATAGGCTTTCTCCAATCTTGCTCTGTTAGATTGTCTATGAACAAAATATCAAAGTTTTCTTGGTCAGCGTACCCCAGCTATGTTGTTTCCAAATCTGTTGGAAAAACTTGGTTGATACTACCCTTCCTCTAACTTCGATCGCTTGTTGCAATTTTCTTTTTAAAATTTATACCCAAATGCGATTTGTGTTAAGTCATTAGCCACTTGATTTTCTAATCTTGGTATATGTCGAATATTGATCACTTTGAATTTTTTCAACAAGCGATTGGCTATTACAAAATACAAGATTGGATTTTCTCTTATACATTTGTATTCTTTTGTAACTTTCCTTATGACTAACTATGAGTCTCCCATTATTTTGACTCGAGTTTCCCCCAATTCCAACAAGATTTCAAGGCCAACAATTAAAGCTTCATACTCAACCTCAATGTTCGAACAAGAACCTTCGATCTTGTACTTGAATTTTGTTTGAATTTTATTTGGAGAAATAATTAGAACTACCACTCCAGTTCCATCTTTATGACAGGAACCGTCAAAGTATATCTTCAGCAGTTTAATCTCCAAGTAATTTAAGGATTATTCATTTATCGAGTGGTCGACTATGAAGTCTTCTATAACTTGTCCTTTTACATCCTTGAGAGGCATAAAGGCTAGTGAATACTTAGTTAATGCAAGTGCCCATTTTCCAATTCGATTGTGCAAGATGGGTTTCGAAAACATATATTTGAAAACATCAAAATGAGACGAAACATAAACATCAACTAGTTTAATATATTGGTTGAGTTTTGTACATGAGAAGTAAAGACATAAACATGGTTTTTCAACTTCGTTATATCTAGTTTCTGCATCATTTAAAAATCTACTGAGGTAGTAGATGGGCCTTTCGACACCATTCTTATCCTCTTCAACCAACATGCGCCCTAAAGTTCTATCAGATGCAACTATGTACAATCTCGTATTCCTATTTCTACAAGGAGGCACCAAAATAGGTGGCTTGGTGAGGTATCCTTTGATTTTGTCGAAGGCCTCTTGTTGTTCTTGCCCCCATTTGAATCCTCCATTTTTGAGTCGAAGTAAGGGTGATAAGTCTTGTGTTTTTCCACTTAAGTTGGATATAAATCTCCTTAAGAAATTTATCTTGCCAAGTAGAGATTGTAATTCCTTCTTAATTGTTGGCGCTTTCGCCTCCAAAATGGCCTTGGTCTTGTTCTGTTTTATTTTGATTCCTTTTTTGTGGACCACAAAGCCTAAGAAGTCCACTTCCTTTATGTAGAAAGTGCACTTTAGAAGATTCATCTTCAGACCATAGCTTCTCATCCTTTCAAAGGATTGTCGAAGATGGTCTATGTGATTCTTCCCTAAAATAGATTTGACAACAATATCGTCAATATAAATCTGCATGAAAGTTTCAATAAAGTCATGGAAGATAGAATTCATTGCTCTTTGATATGTTGCCCCTGCATTTTTAGACCAAAAGGCATTACTACCCATTTGTAAGTTCCTAAATCCCCAGGGCATCGAAATACTGTTTTCGACACATCTTCTTCAGCAATGAAAATCTGATTGTACCCAGAGTATCTATCAAGCATACTCATGTACTCGAAGCCAGCGGCAAAATCAACAAGCATTTCCGCCACATGCATTGGATATTCATCCTTGGGTGTTGCAGCATTTAGATCTCTAAAATAAATGCACACCCTTAATGTACCATTTTTCTTTATAACAGGTATTATATTTGCAATCCATTCGACATACCTAGTTGTTCAGATGAACTTGCATTTCAGTAGTCTTTCGACTTCTGTCTTGATCTTCGACAAGATCTCTGGTGCAAAATTCCTTAGAGTTTGCTTGAAAGGATTTTTCCCAGGCTTTATTGGTAGTTAAAGCTCCACCAATCCTCTGTCGGGACTAGACATATCGTTATAATCCCATGCAAAGCAGTCTTTAAACTCCTTCAGCAATTGGATTGCTTTGACTCTGAGCTCTGGATCTATCTTTGCACTGATATATGTTGGTTTCTTCACCATTCCTTCGCCCAAGTTTATCTCTTCAAGAGGATCTTGCGCTACCATTTTAATATTGCTTGCCAGCAGATCCTTCTCAAAACCCAAAGGCTCGTCATCGTAGATGGAATCTAGACTCTGGCCTTGCTCCTCTCTTGAGTTAGGTAGTTCTGGGTCGAAATCTTTCCCAGGGACTTCTGGAAGTGGCACTTGCTCGTTGGCTTTGACAGCCATATATTTCACTTCAGCCTCTAAGGCCGCTATCATTCTGTTTTTGGCCACATATGCCGAAATCCTCTGTAATGCTTGTAACTCGGTCATGGTCACTGAAATCACTTCCCCATCCTGTTGGTCGTATATCATCAATCCCTCTGAAATTAATGTTTGACAAATCATCCATATCCCATTGGAATCCATGATCTGAGTGTAGGTATAGGGAGCAGAAAGCGTTGGGTGCTAGCGCTAAGTCGAAGTCTGGAGGATTACATGGCCCTATGTGGGCCAAATTTTTGTCGAAGGTTGTTCTGTCAACTTTGTTGACTTTGACCATATAGTAACTCTAGTCAGCTTCAATGTTTTCTATTATGCCATCTAGGTGCCAGATTGTAACGCGCGGATGCATCGATGATGGCACTACTCCTATGCCATGGATCCACTCTCTGCCTAGGAGCAAATTGTAGTTAGGTTTTGCTGAGATGACCATAAACATTGTTGGTCGAACTATGGTCCCCAATTTGAGGTCCAATTGGATTACTCCCATGGTGGTCCCAATTCCACCTTCATAATTTGATAAAACCATGTTATGGGGCTTGATGTCTTTATCTCCCTTACCCAGATTTCACAGCATATATCGATGGATTATGTTAACTGTGGCCCCACAATAAACCAAGACTTTGTTGATGGTCGCTTCCCTTATTTTTGCCCTTATGAACAAGGGTTTGAGGTGATTCCTCATTGCCTCAGTGGGACGCTCGAAGAAGGCATTTTTCTCTTCTACACATCCATTATTCATAACTTAGTAGCATACTAGTCTATGCTTGGCCATTTCTTGTTCTACCTCCCACTCGATCTCTTCAACTTCGACCAGTTGGTCATATTCTCTGGGCAGCACAGACACCACATTTACCATGATGTCTAATGTAGCATCACACCCAGAATTAAATTCTTCCTCCGATTCATCTTATTCAGGTCATACCAGCCTCCTAGCAATTGGATTTTTCTCCAAAGGCATTTTTGGTTTAGCCTTTTCTTTTCTTTCTGGCATGTTAGTGCTTGTTTATGGTTGGGGATTTTCTGCAGCCTCTCTTTCGGCCTTTCACCGTCTCTGATACTTTCTCCATTGGGACTGGGTCATATGGTTCTTTACTTTGTAATTGTTCGACACGTGAGCAACCCTAT
This sequence comes from Vicia faba, assembly GCA_948472305.1. Lineage (NCBI taxonomy): Eukaryota > Viridiplantae > Streptophyta > Magnoliopsida > Fabales > Fabaceae > Vicia > Vicia faba. Next base: position 1,381,040,721 of record OX451741.1, read on the forward strand.
TTGTTTTTGTTGACTGAAATTACTTTCTGTAGGCCAAAGATGATCCTCTTGGAATATCTAACATCTTCCATTTTCCCTGGTTAGGCCTTTTTCTATTCGCTGTCTTCAACCAAAAGTCCACAGGGACATTTTTTGGAGGCTTGAAGGTTGATGGCCTACTCACCTGGTTTACTGGCCCCTTTTGGTATCCCCTTATAGCGTCGTACCTTACTTCAGGATCCATGTTAGGCTGGCAAATGTTGCCCCATTTTTTCTTTGCTACAGGCACACCTTGTATGTGCTCAGCAGCTTTTTTTCGAAGATAGAACTGCATCTTGGACACAACATAACTTCTGACTTCTTTTTTCTGGAATCTGTGTAGAAAATCTGCCAGATTTTCGTTTTCCTTAGGAAATGCAAGCTTGTTGGTTTCCTCTTGTCTGATGATGTCTTCTGGATCTGCAGCTTTAGGTTCAGACACTTCAACCATATTTATTTCCACGTTGCTCTTACCAGCTACACTTAGCTTCTACATCTTGGCCTTTAGGCTTTATGTCGAACCTATGACAACAACCAAGTAGGAACCTTCAGTAGTTCCTTTAATTGAGCCTTCAGTGGTCCCTTGTTTAGGCTTTCAGCAGCCTTTCTTTGTACCTCTTCGACAACTTTTCTGCTAATGTCCTCAATGAAACTTCCAAAACACGTTTGTCGATAAAGTCTTCTGAGACTTCGACCATATTGATGCATGAAGGTTCAACATAATGGGCATCTGCCTGCAATTGGTTTGCATCAATCTTTATGGGAGGTTTGTCGGCAAACTTGAGTCTGCTGTCTTTTATTGCGCCTTGAACGAGATCCCTGAAAAGAAAACATTGTGAGGTTTTGTGGCCCAAAAAATCATGATATTTACAAAAACCACTATTTTTCCTTTGATCTAAAGGAGGCATTTTTGTCCCTGGGGGCACTATCATCTGGCCATCTTTAACTAACAAGTCAAATATTTCGTCACATTTTGTGACATCAAAACTATATGTTTTCTTTGCGAAACTATCACTACTCTTTTTAGATTCAGTAGGATTCTTCCCATTTGAGGGTGTTAACAGTTTGCAAGAGTATGGTGGCCCTTACTTTAATTCTGCTAGATTGACCTCACTCTCTTAGACAATTATAGGGTCACTAGATGTCTCTGGATCATCATCATCCACTTCGACATATGCTACCCTTTCTCTTAGATGATTTTTATTCACCTTAGCTTTTTCAGGCTTAAGGAGTTCTACTTGTCAAACTCTATCGGCCAATTGGGTCATATCTCTCAGGTATTGGGTATCTAATTTCTTCCTAATGGAATAATCTAGACCCCCTGCAGCCATTTCGACCAAATCATGTTCAGGCACTTGTGTAAGGCATCTGGCTTTGAGCAGTCAAAATCTATTCAGATACTCATCAATTGGCTCAGTGAATCTCTTCTTCACACTATCCAGTTCTTTCATACTTATTTTGGTCTGTCCCATATAGAATTGTTCATGGAACAATCTTTCCAACTGATTCCAATTGTAAATCAAATTGGCTCGGAGTGTGGTAAAGCAAGTGAAGGAATTTTTGGCTAAGGAGCTTGGGAAATACTTAATCCTAAGATTCTCATTATTTGAGATTTCCCCAACTGTTGTACCCCAAAATTTTCCCTCCCATTTTACTCAACAAATGTTCATGGAGATCCTCAACTTGCTCAAGGATACCAAAGAGTTGACCAGACAAACCCTCTCCTAAAGCAAGGAACCTCCAACTAGGGTTTCCCTTTTCATCAACATGGGTGAGCTCCAAAGGCTTCAAATCTTTTCCATGGTCCTAATATGTTCTCAATCTCCTCCATGTCAAGTTGCATACCTTACACAAGAAGTTTGCTCAGTCAACTGCTCAGATGCTTGAAAATCAACTATATTAGGTCAAAAGTCAATTGTGACCCACATACAGTCAAACTTAAAGAGTTTTGTTCAACATCAACATTTTGAAGTGATATCCATCATTTGATCAAGGGTTGATCATGATTCCTCAAGGAATGCTCCTAATTCATCAAAACTCAAAAGTTGCTAAATTAAGGTTTCTTAGGAAAAGTCAACCAAAATTTGACCAAGCATAAATTTCTTATACTTTATCAGAAATTTCTCATCCAAGGCTCATTTTGAATAGAATCCAATTTCCTACAACTCATCTTCATCCCTCAAGTTCAAAAAATGCACTCATGGAAAGATATGAATTTCTACATTATAGGTCCTTTTGAAAAGTCAACAAAAACACCTTTTGGGTCAAAGCTTCTTACATGAACATGGAAGACCCAATTAAGATGAAACCAAAAGGGTTGTTTAGGGGACATCCTAAGCTTTCTAAAAAGTCCAAGAACGCCTTCTTAGGGTTAAAAATGAGAGAGAGATGTGTATTGTCAAAGTTGACCAATTTTTGGAAATATGCATGAAGTCAACATTGATCAAAATGACTTTTTTTCCAAATGGGCCCATGTTTTCTTGTTCGAAACTTTTTCCTAAGATGGCCCATGACCCCTGATCTTATCCACCTATTATTTTATTGTTTTTATTATTTATTTTTATTTTTTATCCATTTAAATCAAAATAAATCAATTTAAATAGTAGGGTAATCAAATAAAATCGAAGATTTGATTTTATGAGCAAATTATGATTCCATGAACAACTAGCAAATCAAAAAATTCGTGCAAGAGCCAATTGATTGGAAAAGATCTTAATTTGGTCTATTTTGGAAACAAATCATACAAGACAAAGAATGAAATCAAATCTCCATAATTTGCAAAGATATGATTAGTTTTTGTTGACCTAAATCATTCTATGATATATACACAACATTTACAAAGCATAAGAAAGGGTTTTTGGGTCATGAAAACAAGGAGGTCAACTTCAATTTTTTATCAAAAAAAGTGCTGATCACATATTTCTCCATAGACTGATTCAAGCAATTCCAAGGCCAGCAATCCGTTCCTGGACATTTTCTGAAGCCATTCCAATCATCCTCAAGCCTTAAAACCTTCAGAAATCACGCCTCACAGTGCCACGGTTTACATCCTTTTTCAAGATTTGTTTTCAATAATTTATCCATCCTAAACATATTTTGATCATATATTTATGCTTGCTATCATATTTGCAATGTTTTTGATTGGTTTGATTGAAGTTTAAGTGCAGGAATGGCACGATGCCATTGTTAGGATGTTGAGGTCCCAAATTGGGAATTCCAAATAGAAGCAAAATTGGACAAAATCAGGGGTACTATCATGCTTAGAAGATGATTTGCAATTGATCCATGTCTTTGGTTTGAATTTATTCTACTTGTGCTACGTTTTTGAATTTTACAGGTTTATGGCTACGAACAAGATTTGTCACTATAGCTTTTAGTGACGGAAACGACAGTAGGTAAGAGTGTGGCCAAAAAAAACAGTTATGGGGAAGAAGACAATTAGGTGGCAGAATCCCATTCGGTGATTTGAATCACGCACGCGTTTGGGAAAGACCACTTTATTTCCTTTATATTTTATTTATGTTATTATATTTACAACTAACCATCCCATCACAGATGGCAAAGGCGCAGGCGGTGAAGCAAAGGGTTCTGGGTTCGATCCCAGAATGTCACATTTTCATATTTTCCAATTTCTTTGACCCAGATCCAGCGAGCCTCACCTTCAAAAGGGCCATCATGCATCCTCAAATCCATGCCATCAGATCATGTTCTGGCCAGATCTAACGCCTCAAGCATGCAGGTGCATGGTGGACCTCCTAAAGGTCAGCTGCACTGAATCCCCAAGTGGGCAAATGGGCCTATAATTATGGGCTTAACAATTCCATTCCACACCCCCAAGTTGCTACAAACATCAGGCCCAATTTTATTTTTCTTATTTTTTTATATTATTTATCATTCTATTTGTTTTATTTATTTATTATTTTACAACAAAAAAAATCATAAAAGTCAAAAATCACAAAAAAATATAGAATTAGGTTTTTCTTGAAATTAACTTTATTGAAAATAAAATATTTTAATTAGATTAACTTGATATTTTTTTTATTTAAAATTAATTATAGAATTATGTTTAATTTGTAATTAAATTGTTTTCTCACAAAAAAATACACAAAAATATTTTTCTTTAAGTAATTAGATTTAGGTTAAGATTTCAAATATTTTTCTCAATAATAAAAATACAAAAATATTTTCTCTTTAATTGATTAGAATTTTTAGGACTTAGTCTTTATTCCCGTCTTAAGTCTTCGCGCGTAGTTATTTATTTATTTTTCCAATTATTGTACCTGCTTCGAGTTTGTAATAGCTTTAAATTAGGGTTTATTTTACTGCCTTTTATTTACTATTTACTCCCAGGTTTGATTATGTAACCCCCTCCCCAAAGCCTTGTAATAGCTAGGTTTTTATTCTCGCACTCTTTAATTTCCGCAACTATTTAACTGTTAGATGTATGGACAATAGGCTTGCATGTGAAAGATAAATGATTAATACAGTAGAAAACCCTAATTGTGAAAAGATAATTAACTGAAAAAACACACATGCACATGCTCACTCCTAAGGTTTTCCCCACTTGGTTGCCTCGGAAAGTCGTGTCCCTCGAATGTAGGGATACCTTAGCAATGACCCGCAACTCAAAATCGTCATAAAGATCATAGTCCCTTATTGTCTCTCGAGTTGCCTACAAATTGATCTTATGACGATAGTCCCTTCGAAATGCTAAGGTATATTTACTTGTTGCCTTCAGAGACCATTTCGTCCCTTCGAATGTCCCTTTATAAATCCAACAATGGGGCTACCTACTCCTTAATAGTAGGAAAGAACTGTCTAAAGGAAAACGAACAAACTTTTTTCGAGTAGGTAGATAGTTCCTAGGTACTTGCTCAAACAAACATATTTCACACAAACACTTGCAAAACAATTTTCAAAAACAACTTCGTCACACTCTTGAGGACAGATACAAGGGTTATCACGAAGTAAACACATAAGCATTTTAAAATGAGAAACTACCTAAGAGCCCATGGAAAACCATGGATGGAAAGGGAGCTAACAACTTCCCTTTCTATAATCTACCCCCCGTACTCAGAAACATCTCGAAAAAGGTTTTTTCTGTTCTTTTTTCCTTTTCCTGATTGGATAAAATAAAAGTTGGTGGCGACTCTTGCTTACCGTGAGATTTTGCGAACAAAAAAGGCAAACCAGTATTAACAGTCGGTTCTGCCACCGTATCACAGAACTGGCGATTGTGTAAGGGCAAAAGTTAACTGTGACCTACAAACAGTCAAACTTCAAGATTTTTTTTCAAAATTCTCATTTTGAAGGATATTTCATAATTTGATCAAGGGTTGATCATGATTCATCAAGGATTGCTCAAAATTCATCAAGATTCAAAAGTTGCTAAATTAGGGTTTTGTAGGAAAAGTCAACCAAACTTTGACCAAGCATAACTTTCTCATACTTTATGAGAAATGACCCATCCAAATCTCATTTTGAATAAGATTCAATTCCCTACAATCCATCTTCATACCCCAAGTTCAAAAAATGCACTCACAAGAAGTTATGAATTTGGACATTATAGGTCATTTTTGAAAGTCAACAAAAACACCTTTTTTGTCAAAGCTTATAACTTGAGCATGGAATATAAAAATGAGATGAGACCAAAAGGGTTGATAAGAGGACATCTCAATATTTCTAGAAAGTCCAAGAAAATCTCCAAAAGTTCAAAATTGAAGAAGTTATGCATTGTTGAAGTTAGACTTTTTGCAAAATTGCCAAAAGTCAACTATCCCCAAAACTTCAAATTTTGCCAAATGGGCACATTCTTTTTAACTTGTTTTGAGTTTGCATAGTTGCCCACGTGCTCTAGCCTTGGCCATGTGTCCATATCACATTTTTACTATTTAATTTGATTTTTATTTGAATTAATTTATTTTAAATCAAATAAAATCACATACAATCTAAGGCATTGATAACACATGATTGTTTGGCTATTTCAGGCTCCAAATACAGCTATCATGGCAATTGAATTTGTATCAAGGTCTTCATGCACAAGAATATATGATTTGGATTAAATTTGGAAAGGTTTTAATGGAAGATCAAATCAAATATGCAATCATCAATATGGAGAGATTTGGACCAAGTTTTTTACCCTAATCCAATGCACAATACATAAGGAAGCAAGAGGCACGAAAAAGAGGGTTAGAGATCGCTGGAGGAGGCAGAACTAACTTTGCAAAAATCACAAAAAGGCTTGAGATCGAAATCAATCATAGAGGAATTTGCAGGGCTTGAAAGTTGTCTCAATCGATTGCTGGCCATCTCCAGAAGCTAACCCAATCCTAACCACGCGTTTTAAAGCATCCTAAAGCACTGTAAGTACATCACGGATCCGCTTCCTTCTTGAAATCGTAAATCATTATTCTGGCATCCATTGAGTAAATTAATTGCATATTTGTGATCACAATAAAGTTTGCAAGCTTTTGGTATTAATGAATTGCATTTATAAGGCTTGTATAGAAAACCACCATTGTTAGGGTTTGGTTCGCATTTTTGGGAGTTTTCGTTTCAGGTGAAATTGAGATACATGATGGACATGGTTGCATCCATGGGGTTGAGACGAACTCAACCCTGGCCTTAGAAATCATTTTCAAAGTCTGAGGAAGATTTTGGAATGATGTTGCATTTTTAGTTGCAGATAAAAATCCGCAAGTAATGTTTACAGGTTTTGGAGGAAGGAGATGATGAGTTGTCGTCCTCCCATAAGCCCATTCAAAATCGCGCGCGTTTTTTTTGTTTTTTCTGGCATCTAATTTGTTTTTTTATATAATATATTATTTGTATTATTATTAACAAACAACAACATGCCCCAGCGGTTGCCATGTAAGCCTTAAAGTGTTCCAAGGCTGGAGGTCAGGGGTTCAATCCCTGCCTCCACCAAATTTCCTTTTCTCAAATATTTTCAGGAGATCTCGTGCGTGTTGAAGCTAGAGGTTCACCATACTCCTTCACTATCCAAGCGCCAGATGGTCAAAGGGCCAGTTCTGGTGGTCCATATTGGAAGTCTACCACAAGCCAGGTCAATGCACGCACACTGGATCAGGAAAAGTCAAACGGACCAGCTGCTAATGGGCCAAGAAATTGCTACCTACACCCCCTAATCAGGCCCAATCCTCTCTTTGTCTTTATATTTTCTCTTTTTAATTTAGTTATTTTATTTAATTTCAATTAATTACTAAAAAATCATAATTTTTCCTTTTTATCAAAAAATCATCAAAAAATATTTTTACCCAATAAATTTCAGAATTATTTTTTTAATAAATACTAATTAATTAATTTAGGTTTTTTATTCTAGGAAACTTTAATTTATTTTTGTAAATATCTAAAATTAATTAGAATTAATTAGGTTTTATTTCATTTAATTATTTTTAGTTTCTTTCTTAAATTAATAAAAACTCCAAAAATAATTTATTTTTCATTTAATTAATTTAATAATTAATTTAGTATTTAATTTTAGGATTAATTTCTTTTCTTAAAATAAAAACAACAAAACAAAAAGCATTTTTCTTTAATCAAAAGGGTCAAAACCCTAATTCGCATTCGATTCAATCTCCTGCGCGCTTTATTTATTTTTATCCAATTATATATCTGCTTACGGATTGTAATAGTTAAATAGGAAATTTAATTATTTTTACCGCTTTATTTTATTTTCAAAGGTTTGCTTTTGGCGATGTAAATACCCAACGCCTTGTAATTTAATTTCCGCACCTTTAATTTCCGCACATTATAACTGCTAGATGTTTGATAATAGGGCTTGCATGACAAGAATGAATGCCTAATTTAAAAACCAATTAGATCACCCTTAGCATGTGCAAAGATAAAAATAACTGAAAACGACACACTTGCACATGCGCACTCTTAGGGTACACCCCCACTTGGTTGCCTTCGTACACGGTCATTAAGTATAGGTCATCTTAGAGGTCATCCTCTTGTCTAAAAGATCATAAGTTGCCTCATAATGGTTGCCTCGGATATTGTTTCCTCAAACAAATGATCTAAGACTTTAGGGTTACCGCTAAGACGTCCTAACATTACTTTAGTGACCGTCTGTCCCTCATTCGAATTGACCCTCAAACTCCAACGACGATGCTACCTATTCACTAATAGTGGGATAGCATTGTCTAAAGGAAATTAGCATAGAACGATTCTTTTTTTCGAGTAGGTAGATAGTTCTTAGATACTTGCTCATTTAAAACAAAATAAATTTTTCACACTTACACTCTTCGAACAAAGTTTTCTAAACACTTCATTACACTCTTGAGGACAGAAGCAAGAGTTAAATCGAAGTTTTAAAACAAAAAACTTTTTTTTCAAAACCCACAAGCACAAAGTAAACAATTTTGAAAACAATTGAGCAAGTACCTAAGAGCCCGTGGATAACCACGGATAGAAAGGGTGCTAATACATTCCCTTTCTATAATCTACCCCCCGAACCCGAGAAATATCTCGAAAAAAGGAATTTTTCTGTGCTTTTTTCCTTTCCTTGTTGGATAAAATAAAAGTCGATGGCGACTCTTGCTTACTGCGACATTTTGAGAAAACAAACGCAAAACGTAAACCAGCATTTCCAAAAACAGTCAGTTCTTCCCACCGTATCACAGGTAAACCTTAGGATCTAGGTCATATTTAATTGCTTTCTCTTGATTGTCTTGCTTGCTTTATATTAATGGGAACTGTTTGGGTTATTTGATCCTACACCCGGATCGGGAAAGACCTTTTAGGTAAGTAACAATAAACTGTGAGGGAGTTGTGCTGGGGTATACCGACACGGTTAAAGTAGTAGCTACGTTAATGTGGCCCTTTGGTTGGTACCCGTAACCCTTGAGTCAATCAGGGAGATGTACAGGGCCGCCGCGTGGTGTCATAAAGCATCAACTGACCTTAGAACCTTTAATTGCACTCATTGATGTTTGACTTCTGAGTTTTGTTTTATAACGAGTCAATCGTCGATTGAACAAGGCTTGGGGGAAAGATCATTTATATTGAGATCCCTTAGAACCCGATTACTATTTATAGGACAGGTTGAACTAATCCAGCTTCAAGAGGGTATGACCTTAAAACCCATGCAAGCCTAAACCTAAGGTTGTATGCGTCACTTGTGTGCTTTCAACTTGAACTACTTGCAGAGCTTTATTACCTGACAACATGAGTTCCTTGCTGGTTTTATTTACAGTTATTATCCAATAACTTGGATTTCTTGCAGGGTTTACCTGCTTACATCACTTTGCACCTTTTCTTAAAAGCATAGCATACATATCATAACATCATGGCTTAACATTTCCTTAACCATTTCAAGGATCTTGAGGGCCTGTGATACAGGTTATGATAAATCAGACGTCTAGCAAGGGGATTTATTTTCCCCTAGCCAATACCGTCAGAAGATCAAAACTCAACAACTTGAGTCAGGGGCTATGACCCACTTGATATGGTGAGCTTGACTCTCGTAGAAAGACTCTCAATGATACAAAGTTCTTCAATCAAAGCTGCAAAATTCAACTTCTGACATTTTCTTGTTTACCCCGCGAGATCCTTGAAAACATTACATACATATGTAATACATATCATTGCATAAGCAGGTTTCAAAGCAGGTCTCTCATGTTCTCGCTTTTTATTTTAGCAATGGATCTCCAACAAGACAACAAAGATCTCCAAGCTCAAGATGCCCAGTTCAAGGAATTTCTCCTGAATCTATCAAAGGGGCAAGAAGACTTGAAAACACTCTTCGCAGGGAATCTGACCAAGGAACGTCCTGAAAACAACAAGGATGAACAATTGGAGCAACTACAAGCTGAGTTAGAAGCAATAAGAATCCAGATGCTGGGGCAGATGGCTCTTGTAACACCCCAGTTTCAATTTTTTTGATTTATTTAAATTTGGGAAATTATTTTATTAGAATTAATAAAATAAAAAGGGATTATTTATTTTGAAATATGGAGGAAAATAAAAGAAATAAGAAAATGCTGAGTTTCTAAGTTATTGGGCTTGGATGTTGTTAGTAAAGAGTGGGGGTGCAAAAGAAGTAAAGATATGTTTTGGAACTCAAGTTATTTTTCTCATTATTCACGATAACACAGAAGTTGGGATTTTGGGAAGCAGAGCTCTGAAGGTACGAAGAACGAAGAACATCGCTCAAAAAGTTCAAAGCTGCTAATTGATAAGGTAAGGGGGGCTATTACTCGATTTACCTTTGTTTATGGGTTTATGTACGGTTGATTGGGGTAATCGTAGGGAAAACCCCAATTGTTAGATGTTAGTAGGGATCGATACCCTTAGGATTGAACTTTGTTAAAGAGGGTTTAGGTTCTCAATTTTATGAAATCAATTAACGATTTTAGGTTCCTAATGGTGGATTGGGAGTATATCTGCATGATCGTGAATTTACCCTAGAAGTTATAGGGATAACCCCAATGTTAGCAGATTTCCCCAAAATGAACGACTAATCACCTTTAAGGTCGCTATGATACTTGTTGGTAATTAGGGAATTGATGTGTTGTTTTGAATTATACAAAATCGATGTCGTTAGGTACCGAAATGCGCGTTTGGCTGGCATTTTCCCGCGTTTGGCTGCTGTTCTGAGCTGCTGCAGGTACAGGAAAATTCTGTACGCGCTCAGCAACACGGGCCGTGTTGCACAACACGGGCACCCGTGTTGCTTTTCTGTGTTGCACAACACGGGCCGTGTTGCACAACACGGGCCGTGTTGCACAACACGGGCACCCGTGTTGATCCCCCTGTACTGATAAGGATAATGTGTTTTTTTTTTCTAGATATGTTACAACACGGGCCGTGTTGCACAACACGGGCACCCGTGTTGAGGCTACTGTGTTAATTTTCTGAACTTTGTTTTCAGTGCTTGATTTTGGATTTTATTGCCATGCTTTTGGATAATGTTATCGAGCATGAATTATGATATGACTTGATATGATTGATGTTTAAATAGTATGCTGAGTGATTACATGCTATCCGTATCTTGTTATGATTGATGTTGTTGATGTCGCATGATATGTTGATTGATGTTCATAGTATGCTGAGTGTTACATACTTTACATATCATGTTGCATTTGTTAATTCCCATTGTGTGGAATTAACATGGTGGCCAATATACGTGTCCGCGATTTAATGGAATGTTGAGGTGGTAGCCGTGTCCGCGATATAATGGAACGGTGAGTTATCCGTGACCCGAGATTTAATGGGGCGGTAAAGTGGTACCACATGCATGGGTGTGTTGCATTACCTTGAATATAACATGAATGGATGATTTTTCCAATGTTGTATTTGATTGTTTGTATGCACGTATGATTGCTAAATGGTTGACGATGTTTGATGATTATTTGCAAATATGAAAAGTAATATATCATGGGTATATGAATTGTAAAGGTTTTTGTAAACTATGAAATATGCTAATTATTGGGTGATGCTTATGATTTCCTGAATTGATTGTTATGAACGTATAATCAAATGTATAATTGAGATGCTCACCCTTACTGTTGAATATTTCAGATTGAGGAGCTTCGTTCAGGTGCTTGGCGAAGGCTTGTCGTTCTAGTTTATTTTCGCTTTAGTATTGTCCGGGTCATGCTCTGATAGTTGTAACTCCGGGAACGTTTGTTTGTCGAGCTGTTTTAGTCAGACTCGTTTAATTCCTTATGTTTTGTTATAATATGATGTTGACATTTTCCAGGTGTTAATCCCTGATGATTTTGAAAATATTATAACGTTGATTTTATTAATTAAAGTATTCCGCTGTGTAAACATGTATGAGTTACTACTACGTTATGCATGACAGGAATTTGTTTTATTAAAAGAGAATTGTAGCATCCTCGTTAGTACATGTACTCTGAAAATATGATTTTTAGCACTTACGAAATTTTATGCGGGGTTTTAGAGGGTGTTACAATAGTGGTATCAGAGCATAGTCGGTCGTTGCGACCAGAGTCTTGAATCAGTCATCCCTTTGGTATGCGATTAGTGTAAGGTAACACTGTCGATACTGTATTCTAATGAAGAGTATGTTTTAATTCTCAGGAATATGGCTGGAAGAGGTAACGGACGAAATGATGCTGCACTAGCTGAGGCTTTGGGGATGTTAGCTGGTGTACTTGCTGGAAACCCAACTGGAGGCGTGATAGGTGCTGATAGGCAATTGGGAAATTTCCAAAGGAACAATCCTCCGTTGTTCAAAGGTACACATGACCCTGAAGGTGCTCAGAAGTGGCTGAAGGAAATCGAAAGGATTTTCCGTGTAATTGATTGTGCTGAAGATCTGAAAGTCAGATATGGTACGCATATGTTGGCAGAAGAAGCCGACGACTGGTGGGTTGCCACAAGGACTGAAATGGTTCAGGATGGAGAGGCACTGACTTGGGCTAACTTCAGAAGGGCTTTCCTGAGGAGGTACTTTCCTGAAGATGTTCGGGGAAGAAAGGAAATTGAGTTTTTGGAGCTTAAGCAGGGCAATCTGACTGTTAGTGAATATGCTACTAAGTTCACTGAGCTGGCAAAGTATTATGCGCACTACAACAATGATGAGGCTGGAGAATTCTCTAAATGTATCAAATTTGAGAATGGTCTCCGAGATGAGATTAAGCAGGGAATCAGGTACCAGCGTATTCGTAGATTTTCTGATCTGGTGGATTGTAGCAGGATCTTGGAAGAAGATATTACCAAGAATAGGTCGTCTCACTCTCGTGGGGCTGTTGATAAAAGAGGAAAGCAACATATGGACCGTGGCAAGCCATATGGTAGAGATAACCAGAAATCAGGTGGATGGAAAAGGCCTAGTGGGGGAGATTCTAAGGCTCCTATCAGATGCTACAGGTGTGGTGAGTCTGGTCACCACATTCGAGATTGCAAGAGTGATGAGAAGAAGTGCTATAAATGTGGAAAGGCTGGTCATTTGTCTATTGATTGCAAAGGGAAGTCTGTTACTTGTTACAATTGTGGCGAAGAAGGTCACATTCGTCCGCAGTGTCCTAAGCCTAGGAAGGATCAGTCAGGTGGAAAAGTGTTCGCTTTGTCTGGATCTGAGACTACTCCAGAGGATCGATTGATTAAAGGTACGTGTTTTATTCATGGCACACCTTTAGTTGCAATTATTGATACTGGTGCAACTCATTCTTTCATTTCTTTGGATTGTGCTGAGAGGTTGAAACTGGACATATCTGGTATGCAAGGTAGCATGATTGTTGATACTCCTGCATCGGGTTCAGTGACAACTTCACTTGTATGTAGGAATTGTCCTATTGAGATTTTTGGTAGAGGTTTCGGTATGGATTTAGTGTGCCTACCGCTTGAACAAATTGATATTGTCCTTGGGATGAACTGGTTGGAATTCAACCGGGTTCATCTGAACTGCTTTGCTAAGACGGTGATTTTTCCAGAAGCAGTTGGTGTCGAGAACTTGACTATGACTGCTAGGCAGGTACAAGAAGCAATGGAGGACGGTGCTAATGTGTTTATGTTACTTGCTTCATTAGATGCAACAGGAAAGGTCAGGAGTGGCGAATTGCCAGTGGTGTGTGATTTTCCAGAAGTCTTTCCGGATGATGTTGGTGAGTTACCTCTAGAGAGAGAAGTGGAATTTTCTATAGATTTGATTCCCGGTACGAGACCGGTGTCGATGGCGCCATATCGTATGTCTGCGTCTGAGTTGGCTGAATTGAAGAGTCAGTTGGAAGATTTACTGGAGAAGAAGTTTATTCGTCCAAGTGTTTCGCCTTGGGGTGCTCCGGTATTGTTGGTTAAGAAGAAATAAGGTTCTATGAGACTGTGTGTTGATTACAGGCAATTGAACAAGGTAACCATTAAGAATCGGTACCCGTTACCGAGGATTGATGATTTAATGGATCAGCTAATTGGAGCCAGTGTATTCAGTAAGATTGACTTGAGATCTGGATATCATCAGATTCGTGTGAAAGCGGAAGACATTCAAAAGACTGCTTTTCGAACGAGGTATGGGCATTATGAATATTCTGTTATGCCGTTCGGAGTTACTAATGCACCTGGTGTTTTCATGGAATATATGAATAGGATTTTTCATCCGTATCTGGATAAATTTGTTGTGGTTTTTATTGATGACATTCTGATTTATTCCAAGAACGACAAAGAGCATGCGGAACATCTCAGAATTGTGTTAGAGTTGTTGAAAGATAGGAAGTTGTATGCAAAGTTGTCCAAATGTGAGTTCTGGCTGAATGAAGTTAGTTTTCTTGGACATGTGATTTCTAAGAATGGTATTGCAGTGGATCCTACAAAAGTAGAAGCAGTATCTCAGTGGGAAGCGCCGAAAACTGTTTCTGAAATCAGAAGTTTTCTTGGTCTTGCAGGGTATTACAGAAAGTTTATCGAAGGATTCTCAAAGTTAGCATTGCCGTTGACAAAATTGACTCGTAAAGGACAAGCGTTTATTTGGGATTCTGATTGTGAGAAAGGTTTCCAAGAATTGAAACGGAGATTGACTAGTGCTCCTATTCTGATTTTGCCGAATCCGGTGGAATCTTTTGTGGTCTATTGTGATGCATCTCTGTTGGGTTTAGGTGGTGTTTTAATGCAGAATCAACAGGTAGTTGCGTATGCTTCGAGACAGTTGAAGGTTCATGAAAGGAACTATCCTACTCATGACTTAGAGTTGGCAGCAGTTGTGTTTGTCTTGAAATTATGGAGACATTATCTGTATGGTTCGAGATTTGAAGTGTATAGTGATCATAAGAGTTTGAAGTATCTTTTCGATCAGAAAGAGCTCAATATGAGGCAAAGAAGGTGGTTGGAATTTCTCAAAGATTATGATTTTGGTTTGAATTACCATCCTGGTAAGGCAAATGTGAATGCAGATGCTTTGAGCAGGAAATCCTTGCATATATCTATGATGATGGTTCGTGAATTGGATTTAATTGAACAATTCCAAGATTTGAGTTTAGTTTGTGAAAGTACTCCGAGGTGTGTTCGTTTGGGTATGTTGAAACTTACTAGTGGTATCCTAGAAGAGATCAGGATCGGGCAGAAATCTGATGTTAATTTAGTTGATAAATTGACATTGATCAACCAAGATCAAGGTGGTGAGTTTAGAATTGATGAGAATGATGTTATGAGATTTGGCGATAGAGTTTGTGTTCCTAATGTCGCAGAAATCAAGAAGAGTATATTAGAGGAAGGACATCGCAGTGGGATGAGTATTCATCCGGGTGCCACGAAAATGTATCATGATTTGAAGAAATTGTTTTGGTGGCCGGGAATGAAAAAGGAAATAGCTGAATTTGTGTATGCATGTTTAATCTGTCAGAAATCGAAGATTGAACATCAGAAGCCGTCTGGATTTATGCAACCAATGTTTATTCCAGAATGGAAGTGGGATAGTATTTCTATGGATTTTGTATCTGGGTTGCTGAAGACTCCTACGAATTGTGAAGCGATATGGGTCGTTGTGGATAGGTTGACTAAGTCTGCTCATTTTATACCGGTGTGAATGGATTACTCAATGGAGAGATTGGCACAGTTATATATTGAGAAAATAGTGAGTTTACATGGAGTTCCTTCTAGTATTGTGTCAGATAGAGATCCGAGATTCACTTCGAAATTTTGGGAAGGATTGCAGAAGGCTTTGGGTACTAAATTGAGGTTGAGTTCAGCTTACCATCCTCAGACTGATGGACAGACGGAGAGGACGATTCAATCGTTAGAAGATTTATTGCGTGCTTGTGTTTTAGAGCAGGGTGGAGCTTGGGATAGCTATTTGCCATTGATTGAATTTACTTATAACAATAGTTACCATTCGAGTATTGGTATGGCTCCGTTCGAGGCATTGTATGGTAGACGGTGTAGAACACCTTTGTGTTGGTATGAATCTGGAGGGAGTTCGGTAGTTGGGCCAGAGATTGTTCAGCAGACTACTGAAAAGATCAAATTGATTCAAGAGAAGATGAGAGCTTCTCAGAGTCGTCAGAAAAGTTATCATGATAAGAGGAGAAAGAATTTAGAATTCAGTGCTGGAGATCATGTGTTTATGAGAGTTACTCCGATGACAGGTATTGGTCGAGCGTTGAAATCTAAGAAGTTGACTCCGCGTTTTATTGGTCCGTTTCAGATTACGGAAAGAGTTGGAGAAGTTGCTTATCGTATTGCTTTACCTCCGAGACTTGCGAATTTGCACGATGTTTTTCATGTTTCTCAGTTGAGGAGATACATTCCAGACCCATCTCATGTAATCTAAATAGATGATGTACAGGTGAGAGATAACCTGACAGTAGAAACATTGCCTATGAGGATAGAAGATCGGGAAGTGAAACAGTTAAGAGGTAAAGAGATAGAATTAGTGAAGGTTGCTTGGGGAGGTCCAGCAGATGGAAATATCACTTGGGAGCTGGAGAGCCAGATGAAAGAGGCTTATCCGGAACTGTTCGTCTAAGGTATGTTTCCGAGGACGAAAACTCTTTTAGTGGGGGAGAGTTGTAACACCCCAGTTTCAATTTTTTTGATTTATTTAAATTTGGGAAATTATTTTATTAGAATTAATAAAATAAAAAGGGATTATTTATTTTGAAATATGGAGGAAAATAAAAGAAATAAGAAAATGCTGAGTTTTTAAGTTATTGGGCTTCGATGTTGTTAGTAAAGAGTGGGGGTGCAAAAGAAGTAAAGATATGTTTTGGAACTCAAGTTATTTTTCTCATTATTCACGATAACACAGAAGTTGGGATTTTGGGAAGCAGAGCTCTGAAGGTACGAAGAACGAAGAACATCGCTCAAAAAGTTCAAAGCTGCTAATTGATAAGGTAAGGGGGGCTATTACTCGATTTATCTTTGTTTATGGGTTTATGTACGGTTGATTGGGGTAATCGTAGGGAAAAACCCCAATTGTTAGATGTTAGTAGGGATCGATACCCTTAGGATTGAACTTTGTTAAAGAGGGTTTAGGTTCTCAATTTTATGAAATCAATTAACGATTTTAGGTTCCTAATGGTGGATTGGGAGTATATCTGCATGATCGTGAATTTACCCTAGAAGTTATAGGGATAACCCCAATGTTAGCAGATTTCCCCAAAATGAACGACTAATCACCTTTAAGGTCGCTATGATACTTGTTGGTAATTAGGGAATTGATGTGTTGTTTTGAATTATACAAAATCGATGTCGTTAGGTACCGAAATGCGCGTTTGGCTGGCATTTTCCCGCGTTTGGCTGCTGTTCTGAGCTGCTGCAGGTACAGGAAAATTCTGTACGCGCTCAGCAACACGGGCCGTGTTGCACAACACGGGCACCCGTGTTGCTTTTCTGTGTTGCACAACACGGGCCGTGTTGCACAACACGGGCACCCGTGTTGATCCCCCTGTACTGATAAGGATAATGTGTTTTTTTTTCTAGATATGTTACAACACGGGCCGTGTTGCACAACACGGGCACCCGTGTTGAGGCTACTGTGTTAATTTTCTGAACTTTGTTTTCAGTGCTTGATTTTGGATTTTATTGCCATGCTTTTGGATAATGTTATCGAGCATGAATTATGATATGACTTGATATGATTGATGTTTAAATAGTATGCTGAGTGATTACATGCTATCCGTATCTTGTTATGATTGATGTTGTTGATGTCGCATGATATGTTGATTGATGTTCATAGTATGCTGAGTGTTACATACTTTACATATCATGTTGCATTTGTTAATTCCCATTGTGTGGAATTAACATGGTGGCCAATATACGTGTCCGCGATTTAATGGAACGTTGAGGTGGTAGCCGTGTCCGCGATATAATGGAACGGTGAGTTATCCGTGACCCGAGATTTAATGGGGCGGTAAAGTGGTACCACATGCATGGGTGTGTTGCATTACCTTGAATATAACATGAATGGATGATTTTTCCAATGTTGTATTTGATTGTTTGTATGCACGTATGATTGCTAAATGGTTGACGATGTTTGATGATTATTTGCAAATATGAAAAGTAATATATCATGGGTATATGAATTGTAAAGGTTTTTGTAAACTATGAAATATGCTAATTATTGGGTGATGCTTATGATTTCCTGAATTGATTGTTATGAACGTATAATCAAATGTATAATTGAGATGCTCACCCTTACTGTTGAATATTTCAGATTAAGGAGCTTCGTTCAGGTGCTTGGCGAAGGCTTGTCGTTCTAGTTTATTTTCGCTTTAGTATTGTCCGGGTCATGCTCTGATAGTTGTAACTCCAGGAACGTTTGTTTGTCGAGCTGTTTTAGTCAGACTCGTTTAATTCCTTATGTTTTGTTATAATATGATGTTGACATTTTCCAGGTGTTAATCCCTGATGATTTTGAAAATATTATAACGTTGATTTTATTAATTAAAGTATTCCGCTGTGTAAACATGTATGAGTTACTACTACGTTATGCATGACAGGAATTTGTTTTATTAAAAGAGAATTGTAGCATCCTCGTTAGTACATGTACTCTGAAAATATGATTTTAATTATTTGCGAAATTTTATGCGGGGTTTTAGAGGGTGTTACAGCTCTTATCCAAAACTTAGCTCAAGGACAAGAAGAGCTAAGAGCCTTCCTCAAGAAGCTTCACCAAGATGGATGCAGATCCGTGAAACAAACAGTTAAAATTATGGATCAAGAAATTAATCAGCCCCCAGTGAGAGAATATTTTGGTTTGGTCAGGAACAGACCTTTCCAGATTGCTACTACATCACAAGCCCAACCACAACCTCGCCAACGATAACAGGGCAATCGACATAAGAAGAATACATCTGAAACACGCTTCACAGAAATCAATATGTCATTGGATCAAGCATTGCAACGCATGTTGAAGGCCAAGTTTATTATGTTAAGTGTTGTACCCCAAAATTTTCCCTCCTATATTTCTCAAAACATTGCAAGAAAAATCTCCAAGTTCCTCAAGGTTGCTCAAGAATTGACCAGACAAGTTATCTTCTAAAGGCAGTCTACCCCAAATTAGGGTTTTATGTTGAATCAATATCCTTGAGTCCAAACGAACTCAAGTGATCCCCATTGTCCTAATATGTTCTCAAGATCATCCATATCAAATTTCAAGCCTTGCAGAGGATGTTTGCTCAGTCAATTGCTCAAAAGTCCAAAAGTCGATTGTGCTAGGGCAAAAGTCAACTGTGACCTACAAACAGTCAAACTTCAAGATTTTTTGTCAACATTCTCATTTTGGAGTATATTTCAATATTTGATCAAGGGCTGATCATGATTCATCAAGGATTGCTCAAAATTCATCAAGATTCAAAAGTTGCTAAATTAGGGTTTTGTAGGAAAAGTCAACCCAACTTTGACCAAGCATAACTTTCTCATACTTTATGAGAAATGACCCATACAAATTTCATTTTTAATAGGATGAAATTTCATATAATCCATATTCATATCCAAATATCAAAAAATTCACTCACAAGAAGTTATGGATTTTGACATTATAGGTCATTTTTGAAAGTCAACAAAAACACTTTTTTTGTCAAAGCTTATAACTTGAGAATGGAATATTAAAATGATATTCTATTAAAAGGGTTGGTTCGAGGACATCTCAAGATTTCTAAAAAGTCCAAGAACACCTCCAAAAGGTTAAAATTGAAGAAGTTATGTATTGTTGAAGTTGGACCTTTTTGTAAAATTGCCAAAAGTCAACTATCCCCAAAACATCAAATTTTGCAAAATGGGCCCATTCTTTTTCACTTGATTTGAGTTTACATTATTTCCCATGTGCTCTAGCCTTTTCCATGTGTCCATATCTTATTTTTATTATTTAATTTGATATTTATTTGAATTAATTCATTTTAAATCAAATAAAATCGCATAAAATTAAAAATATTGATAACCAAAGATTTTTTGTTGGTTATAGGTTTCAATAGACAGCTTGCATCCTTCCAAACTCGGATCAAGGCATTAGAGCACATAAAGATTGAAATCAAATCAAATTTGGAAAGGTTTAATGGAAGAATCAAATCCAATTCAAGGGCATTGATAGAGCAAGATTTGAACAACAAATGCTACCCTAATCCAATGTACAATACATAAGCAAGCGTGCAAGACAGAGATCAGGGTTAGAGAACATTTGTGGAGGCAGAACAAAAGTTGAAAAAATCACAAAAAAGCTTGAGATCAAAGTCAAGGTTGGAGACATTTTCAGGGCTTGAGACTTGTCCCAATCGATTGCTGGCCATCTCCAGAAGTTAAACCAATCACAACCATGCGTTTTCAAGCATTCTAAATCACTGTAAGCAGTCCACGAATCCACCATGTTCTTGAAATTGAAACTCACTATTCTTGCATCCATTGAATGAAATAACTGCATATTTGTAATCCTCACATCATTTGCAAACTGTTTGTAATAACCAATTTTATTTATATGCTCTGTATCGTGAAACGCCATTGCTAGGGTTTTACGTTTGGTTTTAGGGGTTTTCGTTTTAGGTGCAATTGGTCCACATGAAGGACATGGTTGTGATTAGGAGTTTGTCATGAATCCAACCATGGTCTTAGAGTCCATTTTTGTGGCCTGTGCAAGATTTTGGAGATGAACAAGGTTGTAGTGACGGAGCTTGGTCCGTTGGTATATGTCTTTTGTGTTTTAGCCACGGTTGGGTGGTCAGGGACAATACGTGGCGTCCATCCATTGGGTTATTCAAATAGCGCGCTTTTTTATTTTTGTTCTGACCATTAACTTTGTTTTATTATATCATCTTTTATTCATATTATACTAACAAGTAAAACAGCATGGCATAGTGGTAACCTTGGCAGTGGATATCCCTTCAGGACCTGGGTTCGAATCCCAGGTCCCCCCCCCCCTTTCTCAATATTAGTTATTTTCAGGTATTTCAGTGCACATGCCAATCTGCAATCCACCATACTCCCTCACTATCCAAGCGCCAGATGGCCAAAGGGCCAGATCTGTTGGTCAGTGTTGGAAGTCCACCAAAAGCCAGGTCAACGCGCTTACACTGGATCCAAAAAGTCCAATTGGGTCAGCTTAATGGGCCAAGAAAAATGCTTTCAACACCCCCAAAATTCCAGGCCCACTCTCTCTTTTCTTTATATTTTCTTTTTATTAATTTAGTTATTTTTTTATTTTAATTAATTACTAACCAATCATAATTTTTCCTTTTTATCAAAAAATCATCAAAAAAATATTTTTATCCAATAAAAATTCAGAATTTTATTTTTATTAATAAATACTAACTAATTAATTAGGTTTTTTTTTTATTTTAGGAAACTTTAATTTATTTTGTAAATAAATGAAAATTAATTAGACTTAATTATATTTTAACTACGAATTTAATTACTTTTAAATTCTTTCTTAAATAATCGAAAACTCCAAAAACATGTCATTTATTATTTCTCATCAATTAATTTAATAATTAATTTAGCTTTTAATTTAGGGCTTAATTCCTTTTCTTAATAATAAAAAAAACATTTTCTTTAACCAAAAGGGTCAAAACACTAAACTCGCACTCGATTTAATTTCCCGCGCGCTTTATTTATTTTTATCCATATTGATGTATCTGCTTCCAGTATGTAATAGAAAGTTAGGACATTTTATTTATTTACCGCTTTATTTTATTTTCAAAGGGTTGCTTTTGGCGATGTAAATACCCGACGCCTTGTAATTTAATTTCCGCATTTTAATTTTTGCAAATTATAACTGCTAGATGTTTGATAGTAGGGTTTGCATGACAAGACTAGATGTTTAATCTTAAAATCAAATTAGATCACCCTTAACATGTGCAAAGATAAAAATAGCTAAAAACGACACACTCGCATATGCGCACTCCTAGGGTATACCCCACTTGGTTGCCTTCGTACACGGTCATTGAGTATAGGTCGTTTTAGAGGTCACCCTCTTGTCTAAAAGATCATAGTCTCCTCGAAATGGTTGCCTCGGATATTGTTGCCTCAAACAAATGATCTAAGACATTAGGGTTACCGCTAAGGCGTCCTAACATTGCTTTAGTGACCGTATGTCCCTCATTCGAATTGACCCTCAAATTCCAACGAAGATGCTACCTACTCATTAATAGTGGGATATCATTGTCTAAAGGAAATTAGCATAGAACGATTCCTTTTTCGAGTAGGTAGATAGCTCTTAGATACTTGCTCATCCAAAAAACAAAACTTTTTCACACTTACACTCCTTTTCAAACAAAGTTTTCAAAAACACTTCATTACACTATTGAGGACAAAAGCAAGAGTTAAATCGAAGTTTTAATACAAAGACTTTTTCAAACCCACAAGCACAAAGAAAACAATTTTGAAAACAATGAGCAAGTACCTAAGAGCCCGTGGATAACCACGGATAGAAAGGGTGCCAATACTTTCCCTTTCTATAATCTACCCCCCGAACCCGAGAAATATCTCGAAAAAAGGAATATTTCTGTGCTTTTTTCCTTTCCTTGTTGGATAAAATAAAAGTCGGTTGCGACTCTTGCTTACCGCGACATTTTGCAAAAACAAACGCAAAACACAAACCAGCATTCCAAAAACAGTTAGTTCTTCCCACTGTATCACATTAAGGGACCCTCCTCAGAATCCCAACATAGCCTCCTGTTGTACCCCAAAATTTTCCCTCCCATATTTCCCAATACATTTCAAGTGAGGTCCTCAAATTGCTCAAGGAAGTCTAAGGGTTGACCAGACAAACTCTCTCCTAAGACAGTCTACCTCAAATTAGGGTGTCAGATTGCATCAAGTTACTTGAGTCCAAAGGATCCCAAATTCTCATCATTGTCCTAATATGTTCTCAAGATCATCCATGCCAAGTTTCAAGCCTTGCAGAGTGTTGTACCCCAAAATTTGCCCTCCCATATTCATCAAGAATTGTCAAGTCAAGGTCACAAAAATTCCCCCAGGGTTGTGCAGCTCAACTGGCTCCTATACAGTCAAAACTAGGGTTTGAGTTCTGGTCAAGCAAATGAACTTCTCAAGGGCCCAATCAAGTCTCATATGCCTACAAAAATGGTCAAGCATCCCCATGTCAAGTTTCAAGGCATTCAGCTCAAGATTGCACAGTCAAAACCCTAGATTGCACTACAGTCAACTGTAGGGGTAAAATGGTCATTTGACAGTCAAAAGTTCAAATTTTTGGTCAATATATCATTTTGAGGCCACAAACATCATTTGATCAATGCTTGATCATGATTCTCAAAATTTGGCTTAGAAATCATCAAAGATGCAAAAGTTGCTATATTTGGACAGTTGAAAAAGTCAACTGAAATTGACCAAAGCATAACTTTCACATGGATTATCAGAAAAATTCCATCCAAAGCTCATTTTGAAGAGAAAGACATTTCCTACAATTCATCTTCATGTTCCAAGTCCAAGAAATGCTCTCACAAAAAGTTATCAATTTCAACATTATAGGTCATTTTCAAAAGTCAACAAAAAGTGACTTTAAGTCAAAGGCCATAACTTGAGATTGGTAAATCAAAATGACATGGGACCAAAGGCATTGGTTAAAGGACTCAAAGACCTTTCCAAAATGTCCAAGAACATGTGAAAAGCTTAAAAATTGACCAAGTTATGCCTTGTGGAAGTTGGGAAATTTTTGGAAATTTTTGAAAGTCAACATTAATGCAAAAGGCCTAAAAATGCAAATGGGCCCAATTTTCTTCCAAATTTCTTCATGCCAAGCCTATGCACGACCACTAGGCCCAAAGGGAAGTATTCTCATATTTTTTAATTATTTATTTGAATTAATATTAATTTATATTCATTTAAATGATTTTAATTCATGGAAAATATAAACCTTAACCTAAAAAATCTTTTTATGCACATTATAACCTCAATATTTCGTGCTTAACTGATTAGGGCAAGTTGTGATAAGAATTGAGCATGATTGATACAAAAACTATGAGAAAAAGATTGGAAAAGATCTTGTGAAATCAAATCTTCAAAAATCATTAAAGCAATGGATTTTCTTCAATTTTCTTGACCTAAATGCTCCATACATATACTACAACACAATCCTAATGATAGAAGACTGAAGCTGCGCCCCAAAACAACCCTTACAATATTGAAAATTCTCCTAAAAAACTCAAAACTGAAAAGTGCTTTAGAGGGAGATTCAAGCTTCAACTTCCATTCCAATAGCTTCCTTGGGTGATTCTGGACGTTTCCCAATCATTACCAACAACAAAAACACCTTGAATTGATATCCCATGGTCAAACTGTGAAGCAAAATTTCTGAATTCGCATAGCATGATTCAAGCACGATTTTACATTTTTTTCCATGTATTCATACTCATAATCATGTTTCTAAACTCACCATATGATCTAATTGCGTTTATATGTTGTATATTCAAAATCACCATTGACGAATTTCTAGGGTTACAGGTTGCAATTTTGGGGCTTTTGCGTAGAGGCAAAATTAGACGTTCTCACCACCACGGTTGAACTCAGTGCTTCAAGACGAAGAAGAAAAGCTCATTGCGCCTAATTTATATTGGGACATGACCTAATCGTTATTTCTTGGAAAACGGCTTTAGGCCACACCTGGAAAACTGTTGCCTTTGTTTTGTATATTTCAGAGTACGAGGAAGACGAAATCGTGTCCAGCGCTGGTTGGTTCATTTAAACCAGCGCGCGTTTTTTTTATTTTTAGTGGCCACCAACTAAATTCTCTTTATATTTTTCGTTTGTTAATATATATTAAATGAAGATCACATGGCTCAGTGGCAGGGATAGAAGCGTGCAATCTCCAAGACCTGGGTTCGAACCCCAGGTCTGAATATTCTTCATACTATTTTTCCATATGTTATTCTATGCAGATTCGGCATTAAGGGCTACCATGTTCCATCCATATCGAGCCTACACGCGTCCCGGGAGCTCCATTCAATGGTTCAGATTAAAAGCGCACCATGGAGGCTAGTCAACACGCCACGCAGGATTGGAAAAGTCAACCAAATTCAGGCTTAATGGGCCACAACTCTAGGGCCTGCACCTCACAATCTGGGGTCACCCCCCCTTTGGTTTGCATTCCCTTTCTCTCTATTTTTATTTCTTTTGCTTTTATTGTTTTAATTATTATTTTTCACTGTTTATTTAGTTAATTATTTTTTTTAACCAAAATATAAAAATACATAAAAAATACAGAAAAGACAAAATATAATTAATTTTGATTACTTTTATAAACGAATTAATATGTAATTATTTAGTTAATTAGTTTTTTTTTTTTAACCTTAATTCTTTTCACAAAAAATATAAAAAATGTAGAAATTAGGTTTAATGAATTCCCTTTTTTTTCTTTCTCTTTTTTTTACCATAATATCATTATTTATTTATCTATTTTATAATTAAAATGCACATAAAGTAAATTAGGTTAATTTAGATCTTAATTTAATTCTTTCTTAATAAGTAAAAACACTAGAATTAGGGTTGCCGTCTAATTTAATTTCAATTAACTTCCTTTTTTTATTAAATCTAAAAAAAACACAAAATACCAAAAACATTTAATCATTTAATTTTTAATTCTCATTAACTTTTAATTATTCTTGCAAAAAGGGTTCAACGCCCGTCGCTTTTAATTATTTAATTTTTGCGCATTTATTTTATTGCTTACTATAATTTTGTAATTGCCCCAAAGCGTTGTAATTTACTTTTCGCATTTTTATTTACTTCGCGTTATTTATTTTTCCGCTAAATCGGGTCCGGTTTAATTTTGGCGATGTGGACCCGCGCCATTTGTAATAGTTTAGCTTTATTTCCTCGCAATTTATAACTGTTAAATATGCATGCAAGAATGAATGGACTTAAAATAAAATCAAGCGTAGAACACGACAAACATGACAAGACAAATAACTGAAACATGACACACAATTCGCACACACCACCCCTAGGGTACGCCTCACTGTTGCCTTCCGAAAGGTGATCGTCGAGTAGAAAACGTCTTAGTAAGTCCTCATGATCCGGGAACCTGGCATGAGGGTAGCTTCTAAGGTGTCTTCCCATTGCTCTGGTGATCATCATGTCCCGAATATCGAATTGACCCGAACACCTCCAACGGTGGTGCTACCTACCTCTCAATGGTGGGATGGCACTACTTTAAAGGACATTTACACAGACGAATTCCTTAGGGTAGGTAGACGACTCATGGATACTTGCTCTCTTCAAAACAAACTGAAATCTTTTCACACCAACACTTTTCAAAAGCTTTCAAAGCAAATTTTTCAAACACTCTGACGTATGAGTCGAACTGGAATTTTCAAAGAAACTTTTTAAAACCCACATTGAAAAGCAAACAAACCATTTTTGAAAACACAATGAGCAAGTATCTAAGAGCCCATGGATAACCATGGATAGAAAGGGTGCTAACACCTTCCCTTTCTATAACCTACCTCCCGAACCGAGAGCAATCTCTTTAAGGAATTTTTCTGTGCTTTTGTCCTTTCCTATTGGAGAAAATAAAAGACGGTGGCGACTCTTGCTTCCGCGACATTTCGCGAACCAGCGTTAAACAGTCAGTTCCAGATCCACCGATCACAGAACTGGCGACTCTGCTGGGGATACTTATAAAGTGAGGTGTACCTTAGGGCTAGGTCATAACTGTGTTTTCACTTGTATTGTTTTGCTTGCTTTACTATTGTGGGTTGCATCGGAGTTACATAGATCCTAACCCGGATCTGGGGATACCTTGTTTAGGTAGCATAAGCTGTGAGGGACCTGTCCGGCGTAGACCGACACGGGTGAAACAGTGGCTACGTTGGTGTGGCACCTTGGTCTGTACCGATATCCCTTGTGTTGCAACGAGGAGAATATGGGTCTTCTGAGGAGTCATTAAGCACCAACAACCTTAGAACCTTAATTGACACAACTTGGCCTTTAGAACAGTAGCAGTATGCTACGCCCATTGAGGCTAAACTCTCGTGATGGTTCTGGCCGCAAGAAAAGATTGCGATGCTGGAGTTATGACCGATTGAGGGTAGTCAATGATATTGGGATCCTCTAAGAACCCGGTTACTTTTGATTAGGACAGGTATGAACCAACAAACTGAAAGAGGGTAGTACCTAGACCTCATGCTAGCCTAAACTTTAAGGGCTTGCCTTGTGTGACTTGTGTGCCTTCGTACTTGACTATTTGCATGCTTGTTGTCTAACACTTGAGTTTCTTGCAGGTTTTGTTTACAGTCCTTAATTGGGACTCACAACAGGGTTTGCTAAGTTTCTTGCAGGTTTCGTTTATAGTCCTTAATTAGGACTCATAACAGGTTTTACTTGAATTCCTTGCAGGTTTTGGCTTGCAGTCCTTAATCGGGACTCATAACAGGGTTACCTACATTACCCCATGCATACCATAACATCATACCATTGCATACATCCTAACCCATTTCAAGGATCTCAAGGGCTTGTGATGCAGGTCATGATGAACCAACTGTCCCAACGAGGGGCAAAGAGGATTTATTTTCCTCTAGCCCAGGTTGTCAGAGGCTATGACCCACTTGACATGGTGAGCTTTGACACTTGAATAATGATCCCCTAGTTAAGGTTATCAGAGGCTATGACCCACTAGATATGGTGAGCCTTTTGACCCTTGAAGAAGGACTCTCAGCAATATGAAGTTCCTCCAATCAAGCTACCGGTCTCAAATTCTAACAAATTTTCTTGTTTACCCCGCGAGGTCCTTGAAAACATTACATGCATGTCATACTCATCATTGCATAACAGGTACCCTTGTTACAGGTCACTTACCTTCTCCGCTGTTTATTTCAGCAATGGCTTCACAACAAGATAACCAGGACCTTCACGCTCAAGAGACTCAGTTCAGGGAAATCTTCCTAGGCCTATCCAAGGGGCAGGAAGAGTTGAGGACACTCCTCATGGGGAATCTGATCAGAAAAAGTCCTGAAGATGACAAGGACGAACAGCTGAAACGTCTACAAGCTGAGGTAGACACATTGAAAACCCAGATGCTGGGACAAAGGGCACTCATTCAAGGTTTAGCTCAGGAGCAAGGAGAGCTGAGGGTCATGATCGGTCAGCTTCATCAAGACCTGAAGCAACCAACCCAAGTCAGGGACCCAGTCATTAATCAACTTCCAAGAAGTCAAAGGCCTGGGCCTCCCCAAGCTGCTATTACTTCACCGGTCCAACAACGACCTCGCCCAGAACAACGGGCTGATCAGAGCAAACCAGACAAGCCTAAAAGGCAGTACACCAAACTCAACATGTCGTTGGATCAAGCACTACAACAAATGTTGAAGGCAGGGTTGATCACCTTAAGGGCTCCTCTTCGGAATCCGAACACTTCTGCTCCTAACTATCATCCCAACGATAGGTGCGCATACCATTCTGATAGCCCGGGGCATACTACGGACAACTGCTGGCCTCTCAAAAACAAGATTCAAGACATGATCGACGCTGGAGAGATTCAGTTTGAAGTACCTGAGACTCCGAACATAATCACTGCTCCCTTGCCAAATCATGGCTAGGATTGAGAAATTTTTGTTCATTCGAATGTTCGAGTTGCAATTTTCTTTTGTTTAAACATTTATTCATGTTAAAACATTGTTATTCCATTAATGCATCGCTTATGTCTATTTTTGAATCAATATATTCGTATTCACTATACGCAAATTATTTTCATATTTTTTCTGATGTCAACTCTCAATCAATAATTCTAAGCCTCTTGAGGGAGGATGACGAAAACGATACCGCAATCATTACAGTATGCTTTTGAACAAACTCCGCTGATGAGGTACAGGCATTGTTTCAATCCCTAAACACTGGAGTTATAAGGAAGATAATCCCTCGTCAACCCCTTCGAGCCAAAGAAGTAGGAGTTTTATTTTCGAAAATCAAAACCCTTAATCATAACCTGGGGCAGGGTAGTCTCTCAGTTGATCCAAGTGCATAACGAATAGCACCAAGGAAATCTTTACAAAACGAAGAAAGACAGTGACGGTTCAGAACAATCAAAAGGACAGGCAGTCATCATCAAAATTCATAAATGAAAAGCCCAAAAAGTCTAAACCCATGAAAAGAGACTTACGAAACTGGGGCATCCCGCTGACTGTAATTCCAAAAAGGAAACAGTTCAGGCAAAAAAGAAAGGGATAACAAAATCAAGAAAGAGGTCTCGGAAACCCTCAACCCAAGCAAAAATGACTGCCTAGTCAGAATAAATCATCAACAGCTGAACCATTATTGGAACATCAAAGCAAAGACTCAAGCAAGGTCTAACGTATGATCAACTGAGTTTAGGTTTGGAGAACATCACGAAGAGCGGGTGGGTACAAATAAAATTTGAGCCTTTATCCTTTGTTTCTTAAACCGTGAACCAGGCCACGTTATAACCCTTAAAAGTCCTAGCTGAAGCATGGGTTAGTTCGAAAGCATACTGTGACGAAAGGTATCCTGACTCCTTAAGGCTTACTATAAAGAAGGAGTTGACATCACGTTTTACAAACATTCACTTGTTTTATGAAAAAAAAGGAATGCATTTTCAAAATCTTCGAGACAGACATAAGCGTTGCATTTTTAACATAACTTTGTTTGCATATGACTTTTTGTTTGAACAGCATAGAAATTCGCACGACGAATGCCTAGTGAACAAAAGTGCTTCCAATCAAGGGGCAGACATGACCATGGTCCATTATCTGGGGCAGCCCAATCAAGATTCGGAGAATCTCTCAAAAGGCCAAGTAGCCCGGGGCAAATCTCTGCCTGAGTCACTTGGGGCATTCCAACAATGAATCTTGCCTGATCAAACACTTTCTGGTGGCGTGACAAAACACTTCTAACAGGGGCAACTCCCTACTTTCTGAGAACGGACATAGTCGAAAAGATACTACGCAAAATCAAAGACCCGCTAGGTTAACATACCTAGGCAAAAATAAGGGCTTCCCGGCGAACCAAAAGGGTTCGGGCAAAAATAAGGGATGAAATGAAAAATCTGTACACCCGGCAAGTCGAAAACCTGAAAAGGCGGCTTGGGCAAAAATGGGTATCCCGGTGGACTGAAAACCCAAAAGGGCGGTCCAGGCAAAAATTAGGGATCAAAGCGTACGACTATGTCCTGTCATCTTGTCACCTGCCTACCAGAAGAAGGTTTGACCCTCAATAATTATCGGCATCCCACCTGTGCCTTCTCCCATAGAAACAGGGGCAATAAAGAGTTGTCCAAGCGATCTAATTGTTCTGTCCTCCAAGGTATCAAGGTAGGTTCAGCTGAAGAACACAACCAGGTATCTTAATTCCCCAGAGAGTGAGCCAGCAAGCAGTATACTCTCCTCTAGCAAAGCAGTTATCAACCTTAAGGAAGTTGGGTATCCTCCCGCAGGTCTCAACCTTCCCCAGCAGCATACAGTCTTAACAAGCATCCCCGGCAGTCTTGATTTAAGATTGTTCCCCGGTGGTATATCAACATTCAGAGGAGTCACTTCCCCGGTGCGGTTCAAAACTTCCCCAGGAGAGTCCAATCCAGTGTCCTCAAAGGAAAGTTGGAATTCATCTCCCCAAGCAGTAAGCTTATCCCTAGTAGATTCGGGAAGTTTATCCCCTAGCAGGGCACGAACGCGTCGTCCGGCTTGATTTAAAGAGTTATTTCCTTAACAGGATATAACTGGGTTATCCTCAGCCAAAAGCCATGGAAAGAGCGTCGTCGGCAGAATCTTCTTATCCCCAGCGAAGTCCATTCATACTTCCAATACAGCAAGGTATCCTCAGCAAGTCATCCTCAACAATTCAGCAAAAGCATCTCCCCACAGAGTATTTCTTCCCAGCATGGTCGCCAGAGGATCTTTTCTCCCGCAGAATTATCTCATTTGCCAAGTTTATTCCTCAACGGAGTTGTCTCCTCCTACCGGTATTCTTGCAACGAATCATCCACAGCGGAAGCAAAATCTCTTCATTAGCCCAGGATATGACTTCCCGGCACCCGTCAAGAATTCATTTTCCTAGACAAAAACATACATGAATCATCACATACATCATTATAGCATGCATAACGTATTGCATCATACAAGTCTCCTTTATATTGATAACATCATTACTTGATCCATATCATGCATCGCATATAACTGACCTTTACCTTTCAGGAAAGATGCAGTTGAAATTCTCAAACATATTTCAAGGATTTCTCTAGTCCAGTTAAATCGACTCCAAACAGATTTTTCTGATAAAGACTCAGTAGAAGTTATGGTCCCCTCTCCAACGGCGTGTGAGGTGGTAATTCCTTCTTCAAGATGTTCTCCTCTCCGGCATGAGCGTGAGGTGATATTCTCTTATGGTCCCCTCTCCGACGATGAGCGTGAGGTGGTAATTCCTTTTTCAAGATGTTTTCCTCTCCGACGATGAGCGTGAGGTGATATTCTCTTATGGTCCCCTCTCCGACGATGAGCGTGAGGTGGTAATTCCTTTTTCAAGATGTTTTCCTCTCCGACGATGAGCGTGAGGTGATATTCTCTTATGGTCCCCTCTCCGACGATGAGCGTGAGGTGGTAATTCCTTTTTCAAGATGTTTTCCTCTCCGACGATGAGCGTGAGGTGATATTCTTTTGTGGTCCCCTCTCCGACGGTGAGCGTGAGGTGGTAATTCCTTTTTCAAGATGTTTTCCTCTCCGACGATGAGCGTGAGGTGATAGTCTTTTGTGGTTCCCTCTCCAACGGCGTGTGAGGTGGTAATTCCTTTTTCAGATGTTTCCCTCTCCGGCATGAGCGTGAGGTGATATTCTCTTATGGTCCCCTCTCCAACGGCGTGTGAGGTGGTAATTCCTTCTTCAAATGTTTCCCTCTCCGGCATGAGCGTGAGGTGACATTTCCTTCCAGATTATAATTTCCTATAGTTCCCTCTCCAACGTGAGTGAGGTAACTCCCCTTGAGATTATAATGTCCTTTGGTTCTCTTCCCGACACTACAAAGATGGTAATTCTCACCAAGATTTTTCTCAACGAGCGTTGTTGAAGTTAAAATCACCCAAGGTTCACTTATCATTCAGGCTAAGGCAGTAACCATCCCTGGTTCATTCATCAGCGTTTGAAGCTCCAGACTCAGCTCCTGTAACCAATCAGGACATATCTATGTCAAGCATCTAAAATCAGCCCCTGCGACGTGTCAGGTACTTATTTTTTCTGTTTTGCAGGTATGCCGGTTCTCGCTAAGGGATCTCTTACGCAGTCAGCATCTAAATGGCATCTATAAGCCCATCACCCTATTCAGCAATCTCTAAATGGCATCTATAAGCCCATTCCCCATCATTATCATTATGTGAGCGCAAATTTCTGGGCACTTTAGTGTTCAATCATCTTCTACCCTCGGATTACGAAAGGCACGTCAGCCAATCTGCATCCTCAGGTCTAAGAAGATTGAACAGGGGCAACTGTTGTACCCCAAAATTTGCCCTCCCATATTCATCAAGAATTGTCAAGTCAAGGTCACAAAAATTCCCCCAGGGTTGTGCAGCTCAACTGGCTCCTATACAGTCAAAACTAGGGTTTGAGTTCTGGTCAAGCAAATGAACTTCTCAAGGGCCCAATCAAGTCTCATATGCCTACAAAAATGGTCAAGCATCCCCATGTCAAGTTTCAAGGCATTCAGCTCAAGATTGCACAGTCAAAACCCTAGATTGCACTACAGTCAACTGTAGGGGTAAAATGGTCATTTGACAGTCAAAAGTTCAAATTTTTGGTCAATATATCATTTTGAGGCCACAAACATCATTTGATCAATGCTTGATCATGATTCTCAAAATTTGGCTTAGAAATCATCAAAGATGCAAAAGTTGCTATATTTGGACAGCTGAAAAAGTCAACTGAAATTGACCAAAGCATAACTTTCACATGGATTATCAGAAAAATTCCATCCAAAGCTCATTTTGAAGAGAAAGACATTTCCTACAATTCATCTTCATGTTCCAAGTCCAAGAAATGCTCTCACAAAAAGTTATCAATTTCAACATTATAGGTCATTTTCAAAAGTCAACAAAAAGTGACTTTAAGTCAAAGGCCATAACTTGAGATTGGTAAATCAAAATTACATGGGACCAAAGGCATTGGTTAAAGGACTCAAAGACCTTTCCAAAATGTCCAAGAACATGTGAAAAGCTTAAAAATTGACCAAGTTATGCCTTGTGGAAGTTGGGAAATTTTTGGAAATTTTTGAAAGTCAACATTAATGCAAAAGGCCTAAAAATGCAAATGGGCCCAATTTTCTTCCAAATTTCTTCATGCCAAGCCTATGCACGACCACTAGGCCCAAAGGGAAGTATTCTCATATTTTTTAATTATTTATTTGAATTAATATTAATTTATATTCATTTAAATGATTTTAATTCATGGAAAATATAAACCTTAACCTAAAAAATCTTTTTATGCACATTATAACCTCAATATTTCGTGCTTAACTGATTAGGGCAAGTTGTGATAAGAATTGAGCATGATTGATACAAAAACTATGAGAAAAAGATTGGAAAAGATCTTGTGAAATCAAATCTTCAAAAATCATTAAAGCAATGGATTTTCTTCAATTTTCTTGACCTAAATGCTCCATACATATACTACAACACAATCCTAATGATAGAAGACTGAAGCTGCGCCCCAAAACAACCCTTACAATATTGAAAATTCTCCTAAAAAACTCAAAACTGAAAAGTGCTTTAGAGGGAGATTCAAGCTTCAACTTCCATTCCAATAGCTTCCTTGGGTGATTCTGGACGTTTCCCAATCATTACCAACAACAAAAACACCTTGAATTGATATCCCATGGTCAAACTGTGAAGCAAAATTTCTGAATTCGCATAGCATGATTCAAGCACGATTTTACATTTTTTTCCATGTATTCATACTCATAATCATGTTTCTAAACTCACCATATGATCTAATTGCGTTTATATGTTGTATATTCAAAATCACCATTGACGAATTTCTAGGGTTACAGGTTGCAATTTTGGGGCTTTTGCGTAGAGGCAAAATTAGACGTTCTCACCACCACGGTTGAACTCAGTGCTTCAAGACGAAGAAGAAAAGCTCATCGCGCCTAATTTATATTGGGACATGACCTAATCGCTATTTCTTGGAAAACGGCTTTAGGCCACACCTGGAAAACTGTTGCCTTTGTTTTGTATATTTCAGAGTACGAGGAAGACGAAATCGTGTCCAGCGCTGGTTGGTTCATTTAAACCAGCGCGCGTTTTTTTTATTTTTAGTGGCCACCAACTAAATTCTCTTTATATTTTTCGTTTGTTAATATATATTAAATGAAGATCACATGGCTCAGTGGCAGGGATAGAAGCGTGCAATCTCCAAGACCTGGGTTCGAACCCCAGGTCTGAATATTCTTCATACTATTTTTCCATATGTTATTCTATGCAGATTCGGCATTAAGGGCTACCATGTTCCATCCATATCGAGCCTACACGCGTCCCGGGAGCTCCATTCAATGGTTCAGATTAAAAGCGCACCATGGAGGCTAGTCAACACGCCACGCAGGATTGGAAAAGTCAACCAAATTCAGGCTTAATGGGCCACAACTCTAGGGCCTGCACCTCACAATCTGGGGTCACCCCCCCTTTGGTTTGCATTCCCTTTCTCTCTATTTTTATTTCTTTTGCTTTTATTGTTTTAATTATTATTTTTCACTGTTTATTTAGTTAATTATTTTTTTTAACCAAAATATAAAAATACATAAAAAATACAGAAAAGACAAAATATAATTAATTTTGATTACTTTTATAAACGAATTAATATGTAATTATTTAGTTAATTAGTTTTTTTTTTTTAACCTTAATTCTTTTCACAAAAAATATAAAAAATGTAGAAATTAGGTTTAATGAATTCCCTTTTTTTTCTTTCTCTTTTTTTTACCATAATATCATTATTTATTTATCTATTTTATAATTAAAATGCACATAAAGTAAATTAGGTTAATTTAGATCTTAATTTAATTCTTTCTTAATAAGTAAAAACACTAGAATTAGGGTTGCCGTCTAATTTAATTTCAATTAACTTCCTTTTTTTATTAAATCTAAAAAAAACACAAAATACCAAAAACATTTAATCATTTAATTTTTAATTCTCATTAACTTTTAATTATTCTTGCAAAAAGGGTTCAACGCCCGTCGCTTTTAATTATTTAATTTTTGCGCATTTATTTTATTGCTTACTATAATTTTGTAATTGCCCCAAAGCGTTGTAATTTACTTTTCGCATTTTTATTTACTTCGCGTTATTTATTTTTCCGCTAAATCGGGTCCGGTTTAATTTTGGCGATGTGGACCCGCGCCATTTGTAATAGTTTAGCTTTATTTCCTCGCAATTTATAACTGTTAAATATGCATGCAAGAATGAATGGACTTAAAATAAAATCAAGCGTAGAACACGACAAACATGACAAGACAAATAACTGAAACATGACACACAATTCGCACACACCACCCCTAGGGTACGCCTCACTGTTGCCTTCCGAAAGGTGATCGTCGAGTAGAAAACGTCTTAGTAAGTCCTCATGATCCGGGAACCTGGCATGAGGGTAGCTTCTAAGGTGTCTTCCCATTGCTCTGGTGATCATCATGTCCCGAATATCGAATTGACCCGAACACCTCCAACGGTGGTGCTACCTACCTCTCAATGGTGGGATGGCACTACTTTAAAGGACATTTACACAGACGAATTCCTTAGGGTAGGTAGACGACTCATGGATACTTGCTCTCTTCAAAACAAACTGAAATCTTTTCACACCAACACTTTTCAAAAGCTTTCAAAGCAAATTTTTCAAACACTCTGACGTATGAGTCGAACTGGAATTTTCAAAGAAACTTTTTAAAACCCACATTGAAAAGCAAACAAACCATTTTTGAAAACACAATGAGCAAGTATCTAAGAGCCCATGGATAACCATGGATAGAAAGGGTGCTAACACCTTCCCTTTCTATAACCTACCTCCCGAACCGAGAGCAATCTCTTTAAGGAATTTTTCTGTGCTTTTGTCCTTTCCTATTGGAGAAAATAAAAGACGGTGGCGACTCTTGCTTCCGCGACATTTCGCGAACCAGCGTTAAACAGTCAGTTCCAGATCCACCGATCACACAGAGGAAGTTTGCTCAATCAATTGCTCAAAGGCCTGAAGATCGACTGTGCTAAGGAAAAAGTCAATTGTGACCCACATACAGTCAAACTTCAAGATTTTTGCTCAACATTCCCTTAGAACCCGGTTACTATTTATAGGACAGGTTGAACTAATCCAGCTTCAAGAGGGTATGACCTTAAAACCCATGCAAGCCTAAACCTAAGGTTGTTTGCGTGACTTGTGTGCTTTCAACTTGAACTACTTGCAGAGTTTTATTACCTGACAACATGAGTTCCTTGCAAATTTTGTTTACAGTTATTATCCAATAACTTGGATTTCTTGCAGGGTTTACTTGCTTACATCACTTCGCCCCTTTGCTTAAAATCATAGCATACACATCATAACATCATGCCTTATCATTTCCTTAACCATTTCAAGGATATCGAGGGCCTGTGATGCAGGTTATGATAAATCAGACGTCTAGCAAGGGGCAAGGGGATTTATTTTCCCCTAGCCAATACCGTCAAAAGATCAAAACTCAACAACTTGAGTCAGGGGCTATGACCCACTTGATATGGTGAGCTTGACTCTCGTAGAATGACTCTCAACGATACAAAGTTCTTCAATCAAAGCTTCAAAATTCAACTTCTGACATTTTCTTGTTTACCCCGCAAGATCCTTGAAAACATTGCATACATATATAATACATATCATTGCATAAGCATGTTTCAAAGCAGGTCTCTCATGTTCTCGATTTTTATTTAAGCACTGGCTCTCCAACAAGACAACAAAGATCTCCAAGCTCAAGATGCCCAGTTCATGGAATTTCTCCTGAATCTATCCAAGGGGCAAGAAGACCTGAAAACACTCTTCGCCAGGAATTTGACCAAGGAACGTCCTGACAATAACAAGGGTGAACAATTGGAGCAACTAGAAGTTGAGGTAGAAGCAATGAGAATCCAGATGCCGGGGCAGATGGCTCTTATCCAAGACTTAGCTCGAGGACAAGAAGGGCTAAGAGCCTTCCTCAACAAGTTTCACCAAGATGGATGCAGATCCGTGAAACAAACAGTTAAAATTATGGATCAAGGAATTAATCAACCCCCAGTGAGAGAAGAGGTTGGTTTGGTCAGGAACAGACCTTTCTAGATTGCTACTACATCACAAGCCCAACCATAACCTCGCCAACAACAACGGGGCAATCGACATAAGAAGAATACATCTGAAAGATGCTTCACAGAAATAAATATGTCATTGGCTCAAGCATTGCAACGCATGTTGAAGGCCAAGTTGGTTATGTTTAGGGACCCTCCTCAGAATCCAAACATAGCCTCCCCAAGGTACAATCCAAATGCAAGATGTGTGTACCACTCCAACAGTCCTGGACATGACACCAACAACTGTTGGGTGTTGAGAAATAAAATTCAAGACTCTATTGATGAAGGAGCACTAGAATTCGCACAAGACGGTCAGGCTGAGTTCTTCTGCCATCCCGCCAAGGCATACCATCTGAAGTGACAAGTTCTCACAAGAATAATTTTCGTTCATTATAATTTTCAATGTGTAATTTTCTTTTGTTTTTTTTTGAACATTTATTCATATCAAACCTCGTTATTTCATCAATGCATTGCACATGTTTGTCTTGAATCAATTCATTTGTATTCACTATTTCAAAAATGCGTTCTTATTTCCTTTTGTGATATTAAACTCTTGATTAAAAACTCTAAGCCTTAGAGGGAGGATGACAAAAATGATACCACAATCTCTACAATATGCTTTTGAATGGGCTCCGCTAACGATGTACATGCATTGTTTCAAATCCTAAACAGTGGAGTTATGAGAAAAATAATCCCTAGTCAACCCCTTTGAGCCGAAGAAGTAGGATTTTTTCTTTTCACACAAATTAAAACCCTTAATCATGACCTAGGGCATGGTAGTTTTCTTAGTTAATTCAATCTACCGCTTCGTACACAATGAATGGCATCGAAGACGTCCTTCCAAAACAAAAGACGGTGATGGTTCAGTATAATCGTCAAGACAGGAAGTCATTATCTCTCGAAATAAAATCCCATTAAGTCAAAACCTATGAAGGAGACTTAAGTGAAAAATTGGGGCATCTCGCTGACTGTAATCACAAAAGAAACAGTTCAAGCAAAATAAGGGATAATGAAAAACAAAAAAAGAGGTTACTACAAATCCTCGGAAAAAAGAAGATTACAAAAATGATTGCCTTTTCAAAACAAGTGTTCAATTTCTGAATCATCACCAAGTATCAGAGCAAAGATTCTAGACTCAATCGGGTTCTAAACGCACAAATAAATGAGCATAGGACTGAAGAACATCACGAAGAGCGGGTTGGGTACAAATAAAATTTGAGCCTTTATCCTTTGTTTCTGGAACCGTGAACCAGACCATGTTATAACCCTTAAAATTCCTATCTGAAGCATGGGTTAGTTTGAGAGCATACTGTTACAAAGGTATCCTGACTCTTGTAGGCTTTGTTACAAATCCTGAGTTGATATCATATTCTTGCAAATTTCGTTTTACTACACAAAACACATTTTCAAAAAAATTTCAAGAAAAACATGAGTTTTGCATTCTTTAAATTACATTGTTTGCATATGACTAATTGTTTGACAACAGAGAAATCCGCACAATAGATATTCAATGAACAAACATCCTCTCAATGGACAAAATCACCTCAGCGGGAAAGACACTTCCAATAACAGGTCTTTCATAAGCAGGGGGCATGACATGATGTCTAAACACACCTGGGGAAGTCTCTCCAAAAGTGCCAAATAACCAGGGGCAGATCTCCATCTGAATCTCTTGGGGCATTACGCACGCATTCGAGCAACGAATCATGTGCCATCAAGAAAACATTTTTGACATTACTACAACACAACACTATGGACAGTGACAAATCTCTACATCCTGAAAGCGTGGACATAGTCAGAAAATACTACGCATGAAACAAAGACCCACTAGGTTGACATACCTAGGCAAAAATAAAGGCATCCCGGCGAACCAAAAACCTGAAAACGCGGCTTGGGCAAAAAGGTATCCTGGTGGTTTGAAAACCCGAAAGGGAGGTCCAGGAAAAATTTAGGGATTTAAAACGTACGACTATGTCCCGTCACCTATCTATCAGTGGAATACTTATACCTTGATCAACATTCATCAAGAGCACCAGAATCAAGAAACGGTTCAGATATGATCCAAATGTGGATGCCATTCTGCTACTTATTCAAGATTTTCATACATCGAGAAACGGTTCAGATACGATCCATATACGGGTGTCATTCTGCTACTTATTCAATATTTTCCAACATTGAGAAACAGTTCAGGTACGATCTAGAGACGAATGTTATCCTGGTACTTATTCCAGACTTCTCTTCTAGAAACAGTTCAGGTACGATCCAGAGACAGATATTATCCTGGTACTTATTCCAGACTTCTCTTCTAGAAACAGTTCAGGTACGATCTAGAGACGGATGTTATCCTGGTACTTATTCTTGATTTCTCTTCAAATACAGTTCAGATACGCTCTAGATACGGATGTCATTCTGATACTCATTCATATTCAGATTTCAGATACAGTTTTGATACGCTCCAGATACGGGTGTCATTCTGATACTCATTCAGATTCATCTTTCAGATACAGTTCAGATACGCTCCAGATACGGATGCCATTCTGATACTCATTCGGATTCAGCTTTCAGATACTATTCAGATACGATCCAGAGACGGATGTCATTCTGACACTCATTCGACACATGTTTCAAATACAGTTCAGATACGATCCAGAGACGAATGTCATTCTGACACTCATTCAACACATGTTTCAAGTACAATTCAGATACGATCCAGAGACATATGTCATCCTAACACTCATTAAATACATGTTTAAGTACAATCACGACATAGATCCATTCATAAAATCTCCTCATGTGCCCCGTCCATCATGGTACAAGGGCAGAGATAGTTGGAAGCAAAGTCATTATCATATACAATTCAGTGATACCTATATTCCCCACAGAGCCGAGACAACCAAGGTCCGACCTCCGTATCCCCAAGCAGGAATTCCTTACCCAGCAGGTTCCTTCAGAAATATGATATCTGCATTCCCCAGCCGAGTTTTATAACCATGAGCAGTTTATAAAGCCATCTCCCGAGTAGAGTTTATTTCTCTGACAGCGGAAGCTCAATCTCTAACAGAGCTCTTCTCTCCAGCAATGGAAG
Source organism: Vicia faba (assembly GCA_948472305.1). Classification (NCBI taxonomy): domain Eukaryota; kingdom Viridiplantae; phylum Streptophyta; class Magnoliopsida; order Fabales; family Fabaceae; genus Vicia; species Vicia faba. The sequence goes on from OX451741.1 coordinate 1,381,081,014, forward strand.
TTCATCCCCAACTGAGTTTATTTCTCCAAATTAGCAGATCTTCCAACAGAGTATCTCCCTTCCCCAAAGAGTCATTCCCCCGTAGGATTGTTCTCAGACAGAGTCTCTCCTGGTAGAATATTCTCAAGCAGAATGGATGTAAATCCCCAGCTAATCATCTTCGGCCAATATCCCCACTGGAAACGAAGAACTCAACTCCTTATACTCTCTAGCAGCAGTCCAGGATTTATTTTCCCCAGTTAGAAAATATCACAATATTATTGTATATCCATACATCATGGCATGTGCATACATATTATATAGCACAATCTCATTTATTTTGAGAACATCATTACTCAATACATTTCATACATCATGACATTACATACGACTAACTCTTTACCTTTCAGGGAAAGATGCAATCAAGTTCTTTTCAAGATTTTCTCTGGTTCAGTCAAACCGACACTAAGGTTTCTATTCTAGTTGAAGATGTTTTAAGACTTTCGTCTGGGTCAGCCGAATCGCCGCTAAGATTCCCCTGATTTCTATGCCAGTCAAAGTCAATCTGAGACCTCTCCCGGGATCAGTCAATTAGATACTAAGATTTCTCTCCCAGTTGAAGATCTCACAAATTTTCTCTGGTTTAGTCAAACCGACACTAAGGTTTCTATTCTAGTTGAAGATGTTCTAAGACTTTCGTCTAGGTCAGCCGAATCGCCGCTAAGATTCCCCTGATTTCTATGCCAGTCAAAGTCAATCTGAGACCTTCCCCCGGTTCAGTCAAATCAATACTAAGATTTCTATTCCAGTTTAAAAAGCTATGAAGCCTGGAAATCGACCGGATAATATCTTAATTTACTGAAGCCCGGGACGCGACCAACTAAAAGTAGAAAATACTACGAAGCCTGGAATCGACCAGATAGTGGTATATCTCAAATTCAAGCTATGAAGCCCGGAAATCGACTGGATAATATCTTGATTTCTCCAAAATACTACAAAGCCTGGAATCGACCAGATAGTGGTATATCTCAAATTCAAGCTATGAAGCCCAGAAATTGACTGGATAATATCTTGATTTCTCCAAAATACTACGAAGCCTGGGATCGACCAGATAGTGGTATAAGACACCATGAAGCCTGGAGCACGACCAGATAACGGAATGAGACACTGTGAAGACTGGAGCACGACCAGATAGCGGCAAGAGACACTGTGAAACCTGGAGCACGACTAGATAGTGGCAAGAGACACTGTGAAACCTGGAGCACGACTGGATAACAGTATGAGGTACTGCGAAGCTTGGAATTCGACCAAATAGCAGTTTACTTAGCCAATTACTATTGAAGCCTGGAAACGATCGAATATTAGTGTGCCTTAAATTCAAGTTGAAACCTGGATGCGACCGGATAACCACTTAATTCCTTCTGAAGCCTGGAACACAACCAGATATGAATTGATAAATTGAAAAGCCTAGAGCACGACAGGGATCTTGAACTTAGGTGGGATGACCATCCTTGGGACCAACCCTAGTTCACCAAAATCCAATCCTTGTATCTTCTAGATTTCCATGGCGTTGAGACGATCCTCCAGCTGCTTGTAATTATCGTCAGCAGGAGGATACTGCTCCTTGGATTAGTCAGCTTCATCTTCTTCAGACCCCGAATTGTTGTCTTCTTCATTGGTCTTCTTATTATCTTCATCTTGAGTGTATCCCTCATTTGACAGAGTGGCGAAGTCTAGAGCTCACTTTGCTGGTCCTCTGACTTTTCTCCCCGGGTTCAAGACACCAACCAGTTTCTTAGTCTTCTTCTTCTTGTCTTTCAAGGTGAGAGTCTTCAGATCCTCTTGCCCTTTATCTAGAGCCAAAAACATCTGTTGGATATGAGAATTTTGTGCTTGAAGATCCGTGACGTTTTGTTCGAGTGCCATTTCTTCTTGCTGAAATAAACAGCGAAGGGAGAAGAAACCTTTACTGGAAGACCTGTTATGTAATGACATGTATGCAATGTTTTCAAGGATCTCGTAGGGTAAACATAAAAAGCTGTTAGAATCTGTCTACAACTTTGATTGAAGAAACTATCGTCGAAGGTCCTTCTATGATAATCAAGCTAACCATGTAGAGTGGGTCATAGCCTCTGACTCAAGTTGTTATACTTTGGTCTTTTAACGGCGTTGGCTAGAGGAAAATAAATTCCCTTTCCCCTTTCTAGACGTCTGGTTCATCATAACCTGCATCGCATACCCTTGAGATCCTTGAAATGGTCAAGGAAATGATATGGCATGATGTTATGATGTGTATGATATGCATCAAGCAAAAGTGTAAGGTGATGAAGACAAGTGAGTCTTGCGAGAAGTCCAGATGACTATAAACAAGTCCTGCAAGGAAATCACGTTGTTAGATAATGAAAACAAACAAGTCACACAAGTAACCTTAGGTTCAGGCTTGCATGGGGTTTGTAGGTAAGTACCCTCTTGAAGTTTACTTGGTTCAACCTGTCCTAGAAAGTAACCGGGTTCTAGGGAATCTCAATATCACTGATCTTTCTTCACCGGGCATTGTCTCGGCGCAAGACTCTTTATTGGCGACCAAAATATCCCAGAAGTCCGATCTCAATGAGCGTAGTATCGAGTATCAACCAACTTCAGATTGCACCAAAGCCGACTATCTCACTACTTCCTAATGGCCAAGTTGTTCAATTAAAGCTTCTAAGGTCGGTGGGTGCTTCATGACACCATATAGTCGCCACCATATTCTCCTTGACTACTCAAGGGCTATCGTTACCAACAAATGTGTCACACCAACGTAGCTATCGTTTCAACTGTGTCGGTATACCCCTTATAGTCCCCATGATCTATTGCTACTTACCTAAAAGGTGCCCCAGATCCGAGTGTAGGATCTTTACAATTAAACCCAAACAAAACCCTTGAAAGTAAAGCAAACAAAGCATACAAGGAAAGTAATTTTAAAATGATCTATCTCTAAGGTAACCCCACTTTTTATTTATGTCCCCAGCAGATTCGCCAGTTCTGTGATACGGTGGAAGAACCAACTGTTGTACTGGTTTTGCGTTTGTGTTTGCAAATGTTGCGGTAAGAAAGAGTCGCCACCGACTTTTCTTTTATCCAACTAAGGAAAGGGTGAAAAGAACAGAAAAAGACCGTTCAAGAGTTTTGAGTAAGGGGGTAGATTATGGAAAGGGAAGGTGTTAGAACCCTTTCCATCCGTAGTTTTCTACGAGCTCTTAGATGCTTAGCTCATTTTGAAAAATACCTTGTGCTTTGTGTGTTTTTGAAAAGTATTTTTGAAAATACCAATAGTTAGGCATTTTTATTTATGATAACTATTGTATCAGTCCTCAAGAGTGTTGATAAAGTGTTTGAAAATATTTTTGAAAGTGTTTTGTGTATGTGTAAAAATTTGATTTTTAGCAAGCATCTAGGAACTATCTACTTTACTCGAAAGGGTAGTTCTTTTCCTCTTTTCCTTTAGACAGTGCTATCCTACTATTAGTGAGTAGGTAGCTTTAGTCGTTCGATGTTTAGAGGTACATTCGAAGGGGCGTTTATCGTCACAAAGACAACTGGGTAAGAAATCTTTGAAACAACCCTAAGGTTTTAAGATCATTTTTTACCGAGGCAACGTCGAGAGGGTCATCGAGGGACTTATGATCTTTCAAACCGAAGGGTAGCCACTAAAATGTCTCACGTTTCGAGAGTTGTGACTGTTTTTTTTAAGGAAACCAAAGTGGAAGTACCCTAAAGGTGCACATGTGCAATTGTATTGGGTTTCAGTTATTTATCTTGATGTTAGGTTTGCTAGCGTTCACTTTTAGTCTTATCATGCAATCCTATTAGGCATACATCTAACAGTTAATATATGTATAGGAAATAAATATGTGGGAATTTTGATCTACGCTATTACAAGGCTTCGGGGAGGGGGGATTTACAAGTCCAAAATGGGGAAGAAAATAAACCAATAAAATAAAAGTCCTAGATTAAACTATTACAAACCAGTAAGCAGTTATAATAATATGAAAAAGTGTGAAAGTAAATAAATGCGCGCGAATTAAAAATAATGTCTAAATCCTAAGTGAAAGGAAATCTTTTTTTTTGTTTTTATTATGGGAAAATGATTTAATTAAAATCCTAAGTCTATTTAGTTTTAAATTAAATAAAAGGTTATAAATAAATAATTAATTAATTAACAAAATTTAATTCAAAAATAAAACACTAAGCCTAATGTTTTTTTATGATTTTTGATTTTAATGTTGATTAGAACTAGAAGAAATAAAATAATGAAAAAAAAACAAAATAAATGGAACAAGAAGTAAAAAAAGAAAGGGTGCAAATTGTAGAATGCATACCCGAATCAAAAAGAGGCCTAGAGTTGCCTTTCGATCCAATGAAGAAACTGGCCGAAGGTGCATGATGGACAGCACATTTGGGGACACTGGATTTGGATTGGCCAGCATCTGGCAGCAGGGAAATGATGGTGCATGATATACTCCTTCGATCTGGGAACACTGGATCTGCAGGAAATTCGTTAGAGAAACAAAACAAAATCCCAGACTTGGGTCAAATCTGGTTTTGGATTCGACAGCCTGTGGCTGCATCATCCTAGTTCAAATCCCCTGAGTCTGAATCGAAAGGTATTTCATCTTGAAACATCATGAATCATGAGATTTGAAGGAAGATAAAGATCGTGCCCTAGCAATGACACGATCTCATCCCTGCACTTAAACTTGTATGTAACACATAGAAACAATCACAAACTTCAGCAATAACATGAATGTATGATTAATATGAGTTTAAAACTGCATACTTAGCTAGTTTGAGATCGAAAGAAAATTACCATCAAAGAGATTGTGTGAGTGATGCTCCTGCGTGCGTTGGACCTGCCTAGTGCTTAGAAACGTCTCCTGGAACCTTCAGGGAGTGAGTGGAGTGCTTGTTTTAGATTGAAGAGGCCTAGAAAGGTTGCTTCGATTTTGGATCACTTTGTGAAGATTTTGAGATTGTTGGTGTGGCTTTCTGAGGCAGTGTGTGTGCATCTTCAATAGACAATGTGTGATCTCCCCTTGCTTCTGATTTAGTCTGGTATTTATATGAGTATGATGGTGAACAAAATATTGCATGAATCAGCCATTAATCATGGCTTTGAAAGCAGAATCAAAAGATTTAAAAAGTTGCCATTTTGATAATTTCATGCCATTTTGAGCTTTGAGTGAACCTGGACAGGTTATGGTTGGCGCCTTGCACGAATTCGAATTGCTCAGATCTTTCCTCATCATAGCTTCTTCTATTTAGTCACTATCTGCATTGATTGATTCTTTCGACAAGCTCCCAAGCATTGTTCTCTTCGATGGCTCTGAGTTCTTATTCGAATTTCTTAGAGCTTTCCTCATCAGAGCATTGTTCTCTTTGATGGATCTGAATTCCAATTTGAATTGCTCAAGGCTTTATCATCAAGGCTTATTTGATTTAGTCACCATCTGCATTGATTGATTCTCGATAGGTGGTTCTTCGATCCTTCTAAACAGGTGATTCTCATATCCAATCAGCCTAATCGAACTCAGTTCTTGTTCTTTTCGATCTCCTTTTCTTCTGCATATGTGGTTCTTCGATCCTTCTACACAGGTGATTCTTTGATCCTTCTACTAGTCAAAGGATCACTTTGATCATTATGCCTGGTCGAAGCTGCTTCTTCTCTTTTTGATCTCCTTTCCTTCAATTCGACTAATCAAAGTAGCACTTCTTCATTTTGAATGGTCGAAGTTGCTTCAACTCTTCATCAATCGAAGACTTCTTAACAGCCTCCTTACCCATTCGAAATTCATCAATCAAAAACTTCATAAAATCCTCCTCACACGTTCTTTCGAACTATTCTCTCTTTGATCCAGTGTCAGATATTCAAAACTTGTGTAACCCTAGTTGGAAATCCAATGATTAGGAGGAGAATTTATCTGATCAATTTTTGGTCAACCTTGAGCAATTTAGGATCCTAATGAGCATGTCTTGTGTACAATGGGAGGGAAAATTTTGGGGTACAACAAAGTGATATAAAGAAAGCAATTAACCACTTATGGGAGGTCAAAGTCTTGTCTAATATTATATTTTTCGGGTGGATATTTATTCTCTATAGGATCCCTACCACAAACCAGTTGTTGAGACAGGGAGTTTTCATGGATATAACTTGTGTCTTTTTCTATAGGGATAAAGAAAACATAGCACATCTCTTTGGGTTTTGTGAGGTTTTGGCCAGATTATGGAAGAAGGTAGACAGTTGGATTTGGAAGCGGGCTTGAGTTGTCTTTGACAGATTTGGTGAGTTTTTTCTTCATTGTGAGAAGGTGATAATCAAGTTGATTAGGGTAATTGTTGTTATGATTTGGCTTGCTACTGTTTGGAGCTTATGGTTGATGCGTAATACCATAATTTGTACAGAAAATGTTTTTAGTTTCGATAAATGCATGTCGGGGATAGTCCTTAGGTCGTGGACTTGGTTGAACTCCTTTTATAATACCGGAGATTGCTGTAATTTTTCTGTGTGGAATACTCTACCTCTCCTATATTTTAGGATATAGGAACTTTTAATTTTGTAACATTGGACAGAGTATTCCTTATACTCTTTTTTAATAGATCATTTCCTATTAAAAAAATAAAAAAATACTATTATTATGTTTCCTTGCTCACTTACTTAGGAAAGGTTTTAGAATATTCTCTGTGAAGTTTGTTTGTGTGAGAAAATAAAAGGGTATTTAGAGAAATAGTATTTATAATGGAAATGATTGAAGGTGAAGAAGTAATTTCATCAGATTCAACTAATGTTTACCATAGATTAGAGAGATTAGTTGGTTTTATTTCACACTCCAAATTTGGAAGAGAAAAAATTAGTGAGGTAGTATATGCAACAGAAAGCATTCTACTTTGTTATTCAAGTATAACTTAACAATATGTTTTTATATTGTCTCAAAAATCTCATATTTTATAATAAACTCTTACATATACCACAACGGCTAGAGTGCTTAACCGTTGTGATATGCTATTTTGATGCACTTTAAATTTGGTTATAGCTGGATATCGAACCCATGCCATTATAATTATTACAACGGTTGTTTACGTCAACCGTTGCGATAGAAATTTTACAACAATGGTTCCTATAACTGTGATTTCAAGTGCCGCATATACAACCACACTCTATACAACAACACCTGGACCCGCGTAATTATATATGTTTTTCAACCGTTGTTAAATGAGTTTTCTGTAGCAGTGTGATTAAGTCATCATAACAATCACTATGATAAGCGACGATGATGAGATAGACTTAGCCTATAATTAGTGAAGGACTTGACATTATACCTCGGTTTTTATTTGGGTGAGGTGAAAGCTTCTTCATGAAAATCATTATTTGTCGTTGTGAAGGCCCTTGCTGAAAATCATAGGGGAAAACAGATAAAGTACTAATAAATGATCGCAGCAAAGAGTACACCTCTCGTGAGTTTGACAGATTTTGCAAAAATAAAATCATAGAGCGACAACTTCCAAAGACGCATATTCTCCTCAACAAAATGATATTTTTGAGAGAAGGGAGTGTCTAACACATTTTGGGCTTAAGTAGTCTATACTACTATTTACATACACAATATATATGCAACTAAGGATGTTCAACAGAATACAAAATTATTCTTCTATCAACAAAGTTAACGACATATGGACAGTTAGGGATTTAGCCAGGTCCAGCAACAAAATTATTCATTGGAAATTCATCATTGCTTTAATCATCTCTTAGATATCACTATCTTATAATGATACTCGCAAAACTTTTAATGCTTCTATTTTTAAGTTCTCTATTGACAAAACTTTCAAAGTTATTTGCATCCTCCTAGGAGTCCTATCATTAAGAAAATGTTATGGTACCTGCTACTTTTCCAAAAAAATATAAAAAATTGTATACTACTTAATTACGTGATTTAAGGTAATCTACTAGTTTAAAAATTGAAGGAAAAAAATTGATATTGAAATATTACTTATCGGATAGTTGCACTTAATTAGTTTGATAAATAATCTTCATTAAAAGAGTATCAAACTATGCTAAAATAAAAATTAAATAGTTAGTAAATATGATAAAAATGTATAGATTGCAAACTGACCCATGAATGAATGATCTTTAATTAAAAACTATTTTTGTTATTGGGCCAAAGAGATTCAAACCCGGTTGGTATGAATAAACCCATCATTACATAATTTCAAACCCTAGGTAGACAAACCCTAGCTTTAAATTCTACGGCGCAACTGGTAAACTGTTATCAAATATATCCACTGATAACACCAACTCAACCTGAATATGTATTGGTACTAAATTTTACTTAATTTCATTTGTATATGATATTATAATCTCTACTAAATCGTGTACTATATTATGCAGCGTCGTCCTAACAGTTGAAGATGAAGTTTATTCATTTGGCAGAAATTTCTACGATGCAATCTGATTGGTCTCTTGTCAGAGTTAATTTTTTCTTTTCAACGGCCGTGATTTCCTTGATTAAATCACGTTAGTTTCTATTCAACGAATGATTAAATACTGGTAATGATTCTTGTTTTCATTACGATTTTGAAGTTTGTATGGAATAGTTTTGTATGGAACTGTGATAACATTAAAACATTGGTGAGAGATGACTCTCAAGGAGAGATAACTGTTTGATAAATTGGATTACTGTGGTGCAGCATCTCCCATGTTAAAGTTGTTGGACGAATACTTTCTCCAGAACTCGCCGTGACTATGAGGAGGATTCGACATATGGAAGCTTTAACTTGAAATATTTCCCTCATGAGCATCCTAGTTGGTGTGTGTGGGTATGTGAGCAACTCAGAAGTGGATGATTAATTGGAGTGTAAGAAATATATGGGTGAACTAAATTGTTTTGAAGAAAAATAAACATTATGAAAAAATGGGCCTCTTTCACTGCATGTGAAGCAAATGAAGAATGGGTTTTCCAACGGGAAATAAATAAGGTAGAATGAAATAAACGAAAAATAAATAAGGGTTGAATGAAATAAATGAAAAACATTGGAAAGCACTATTGAGGATTATACTTATGTATATATTTCGAATTCTGCTGAATGCGTTTTCAAACATAAATAAATAAGGACAGAATGAAGTAAATGAAAAAAAAAATTTATTTTATGTTAGGGATTTGTTTTCTCCCCATATTTACTTGCACTTTTTGTACTATTTCAATTTTCTTGGCATGTGTTTGTTTACAGTGATTTCTGATAAACAACCGCTAGTCCTCCAAACTATCGAATAAACTTACTGACTGTTATTCAATTTCTCTAGTAACTCGCAGGATCGACTAGATTGATCCTAGGACGTGTTGGTCATTAGGGTAACTCTCATGATCGAACAGGTATTCATGGTTGGTATTTAGAATATTGTGTAGGTGTTTGACTTATTTCGATTTCTCTCTTAAAGATCTAAAGGTGTAATCAAAATATATGTGCACGAACTAAATTGCATGAACAAAAGTTAATTGTAAAGACATGTAAAAACTGCATAAAAGACAAGTAAATGACTTCGAAACGTAAAGAAAACAGTTAATGTAAAAGATTCGAAATATGAAGAAAGCGTTTAATGCAAGAAAACTGTAAAATTGCTTTAAGTAAAAAAGGTGTTCGAAGGATAAAAACTTGAAGATAAAGGCATGAAATGTATAACAGTTTCTGAAATGTAATGTATTTGAAAATGGAAGGAAAGTATTTAAATGTAAGGCATCAGTAAAAAGAATTTTTTTTATTAATAACCATGTATTAAAAAAATATTTCGCAAATAACCGGGTTTCGGAAAAAATTACGCAAATAACCATGTTTGAGATGGCTCCACAAAGGAGGAGCCATCTCATTTGGCGCATGCACCTAGGGTTTTGCCCTAGGCGCCATCTCACTTGGCGCCTCCATTGGCTTTTAGCCAAGTGAGATGGCGCATGCTCCTTAAAAAGGAGAGGAGGCGCCATCTCACTTGGCGCCTAGGGCAAAACTAGGGTTTTTTGCCGTTTTATAAATAATTCGTCCGTTTCTTTGAAATTTCTCACACTTTCTCGCACTGTATTTTTATTCTGTACTCCCTTATTTACGTAATGACGTCGCCTATGATTTTTAGCAGAGATGGTTACGTTATATTCTCCGCCACGAAACCTGCGATGAAAATGAAATTCTGGCACATTCACTCCATGGAGCGTCTGAAGCGGGAGTTGATGCGGTGGCTAGATGGAGACATCGCCGAGGGGGAAAAAATTCGAAGGATCCAGCGAAAACGAACAACAACCTCGCATGCGACAGGAAGACCTAATGTGTGGTTGGAGGAAGTCAAAACAGACAGTGATGTAATGCTGATGATGCATGGGTCAGATGAAATTGTGTTAACAGTTGTAATTTCCTAGATTGATTATCGTTAATCATTGTTGTACGCAAAAACCCTAATGTAATTTCCTATATTGAATTTCCTAAATTGTGTGAACAGTTTTATTAACGGAAAACCCATAATGTTTACAACACAAATATTGAAAAGATTTATTGTATTACAAAATTTATGTGGTCGAGCCAGACGCCCGATTCGGACAGTTTTTGCGATTGTGTCCGACCTGACGGCATAAACCACACTTTCTTTCCAACCTGTCAAGATCGTCCATTTCTGTTGTTATGCGCCTTCTTTTGGGACGACCCTTCTTGTTCCTTCGCATTTGGTCATTGTGCCAAACTATATCACCGTTGTATTCAGGCCAATAGTCCGGTTTTGCCACCAAAGGAAAGTTGTTGTTGTAAACAGTGAGCAACGTTTCAGATTTATAAACGTTTAAGAGCAGTTGAAGCGCGTCTTGATGGGTATGCGCACAAGCGGCAATGACATGAGAGCAAGGCATACGAAAAGCTTGAAACCTGCCACAATCGCACCATTGAGAAGGTAAAATGACCCTGTATTCTTGTCTTGCCAGGCCTTCATTGTGGTCAATTGTCTCTTTCACAATGAAGTTGTGGCTATGGCGGTCAAACCGTGTAACCATGTGAGTGTTGGCTTTAGCACTTTCAGCCTTAATGTATTTCATACAGCTTTCACTCCATAGTTGTCCTGATTGCAAGACCGCATACCACATTTCACCTGTTTTGGCAAATAACGCAGCCATCCTAAAATACGTGGATTTCACCAAGGCAGTGATGGGGAGGTTTCGTATGCCCTTGAATGTACCATCACTCTCGAAGATGTGTACATGCTACTGGGCCTCCCTATTGACGGTAAAGCGGTGAACGGGTCGGTTCAACAACCCAACTCACAGTGTGAGGAACTGTTAGGTAGGGACATGGTAGAAGGTGGTGGAGCAAGAGGGCAGGGAATACTACTCACTTACCTGAAACGGCATTATGCAAGTATGGAATTAAATGAAAATTCCTCAGAGAATGACCGAGTAGTAAAAGCCCGAACTTATATTATGATACTTTTTGGTACTTTTTTATTTCCCGAAAGTACGGGAAATAGTGTAAATTTCATGTACTTACATTTACTAACAAATTTTGATAAAACTAGAAAATTTAGTTGGGGTTCTGCAGTATTAGCCCACCTGTACAGTTCCTTGTGCAAAAACGCAGTCAAGGAAAAATGTACATTTTATGGGTGCGCATTTTTACTACAAGCCTGGGGTTGGTGGAGGATGGAGTCCTTAAACCCCATCAACAACAACACTTTTGGTTTCCCTTACGCAACAAAGTAAGTCATTAAGTTATAGCATTTATAACTATTCTTCTCTTTCCAAAATATATGCTAAAAATAACATGTTTCTCATTTCCTATAGGTACTGCGTGAGGGGTATGGATTACGGCAAGAATCCCAGATTCAATGTCGCACTCTACCGGAATCTGTTGGATCACTTAGGCCCAGATGACGTAAGTCGTAGCTTTTAACTTTTGTTCATTTTAATTATTTATACATTACTTTTGCGCTTACCTGATTTAAATTTTATCGCAGTTCGTCTGGAGACCATATTTGGGTTTGGACCATTCTCCAAATCCAGAGGATGCAGCAACTTGGACTGCAAAGACTGCACTCATTCGGTTCAACATTGTGGAGATGCACCACAGCGACCGTGTGAAGATGCAGTTCGGAATGATCCAAGAGATACCAAGTGATCCAACAGATTTGTCCCCCTGGCATCTAAAAAGGGTCGACGCCCAGTGGAATCTAACCAACTGGAAAGACTTTGCTCCAGAATGGTGTAAAATGTGGCAAAGGCGTCACCTCTACATCTTGCAATCCCCTATTTTCCTTACTCAAGGTAACATGCGACAGACCGATCAATATATGTCGTGGTACAGGTCGGTTAGTAACCCAGATATGCACGTGTCTCATCCGAGGTACTTGGTTGACCCACGCACACAATGGGCACAACCCTCGATTCCCCACCAACAAACCCAAAATCCATCAACCTCAAACCAACCCCCTAGAAGAAACAGACCAACAAACACACAACCACATTCCCCACCACAACACAACTACAACCAAATGTCGTACTACCAACCACAATCACCGCCAAACTACCAATACCCAGATATGCCTCAAACCCAACCACAATACCAACCCCAATACCAGCAAACCCACATACCCCATACACAATTTCAGTCTTCCACATATCCCAATATGGGGCCCTCAACATCCAGCCTTAGCCCTGATATGGGAATGTCAGAAGATTATGACCAACCCGACCAAACCTACCATCAACCACCATATCACCAAACAACCCAACATCGACAGTACCAAACACCCCAAGATCCATTTCCTTTCTACCCCCCATACTCAGACGACCAATGCTACCGACCAACCATGGAACCCCACCCACCGCCAACACGACCAAACTTCGAGGGTATGGGTAACCGACTGTACCAGAGTGGATCTCCGAGATATGGAGATCTTACTGATTTTATGGATTCGGATCGCATTGACTTCGCTGGGCCATCGACCTTGCCGCAACAGGAAACGAGACGGCACCCAGCAAGAGAAAGGCGAGGACGGGGATGCGGAACTGGGGGTCATTACCGGGTTCCTGGGGATCATTGATGTATCTTTTTTTTTTCCAGTATTTTATGTATCTTTTTATTTACTGTTATTTAAATGTAAAACAGTTCAATGTAATTATTTTTTATCAAATAAAAAATCAATTTTGTTTATCTCTGTCTAATACGCAACGCGCAGGAAAGAAAAAAAAAATTTTTTTTTTGACCTAACTTTGTACATAGGCGCCATCTCACTTGGCTTAGGGCTTGCCATTTGCCCTTAGGCGCCAAATGAGATGGCGCCTCCCTTATAAAAAGAGGAGGATGCGCCAAATGAGATGGCTCCTCCTTTGTGGAGCCATCTCAAACATGGTTATTTGCGTAATTTTTTCCGAAACCCGGTTATTCGCGAAATATTTTTTTAATACTTGGTTATTAATAAAAAAAATTCTCAGTAAAAAGATTTCGAATAAAAAGACTTTAGATGCAAAAACTTGTAAATGGTATTGACATAAAGATAAGGAAAGTACTGGAAATGATAAAGGATTTTCATTAAATCATAAACATGTGGTGCTATCATACGTACATTGCTCTTGCATTCGTTTCCTTAGCCATGTGGTAATTTGAATGTTTACTGAGTTTTTTGTACAAATAGATATGACACACGAAATCCTAATGCTAAGACTTCTATTTATACTACTTCGACCATAACGGTCTTGCTATAAGATTCTGCCACGTTCAGAACATGCAGAGCAATGCCTCTCTCTTGCTTCCACGTGTCTTCGAATGCTCCAGCGCATATATTTCAAATTTCGAACATCCCGCTTGCATTTGAATTTCAAATGTTTTGGCACTTCTTCGCTTCGAACGCACTCCTTAGACACAGCCTTGTTATCATTTCGAGACTTCTTTGGATATATTCTCATAATTGTCACTTGAAGCTCCAAGCTTTGATATGCTCATTCGGAGCATTGCTTCTACTATTTCGAAACATGACGTTTTGTTTCATTTCGATCGAAACGTCCAATTTACTTTGCTTCTAATAATATTATCAAAATCTTCAGCCAACAAAATGCCCCTTTAAAATATGTATTTCGATCCCTTTGAGAAATACTTATTTTAAACATATACACAAGATTTTGATGCGACCTTCGAATCATCGTAACATTTATTGCATTTGACTACAGTCACGTCAATCATAACACTTTTTAGATTCCTTAACCGCCTTGAACCACTTCACAGTATGGTGCAGTTACAAAACAATGATTATCTTTAATCACGCCTATTACCAATGTTAACTTTACGCCACCTCTTCATCAAACCAACCCATGATTACCACGTATCACAACCTTACTCAGTGGATGCTTAAACTTCCATATTATAAAAACCCATCAACTTAGTTTTTTTTTCTTTTCTTTCCACATTCTGAATCTTTTCTCCTCATTTTCTCACCGAAACCCTAAGCTTTCAACATTCTTCCAACAATGTCTTCTTCTACTTCATCCCAACTAAAAAAGATTTCCAAAAAGAAAGGAAAGACCGCAGGAACTACAATGGAAAGCAAGGTTGTCACTCACCAAGGTCAATCTGTTCTTGTTCCCCAGATGATCTAAAAGGAGAAAGAAATGCTTTATGCATCCCAGGTACTTATTCCTACCACCGCTGCTGGTAAGAGGTTAGCTTTAATGGGCCCTCTTACAGTTTTTGAAATTTTAAAAGACACCAGGAAAATTTTCCCAGTTTGCTATAATTTCAAACCCCTGTTTAATAAAATGGACGCCCCTAAGGCAATAGAATCTTCTGGCTCAAACACCATGGAAAATCCAATTGTTCCTCCTAAGGACCCTTTTGTATTGGACTATGTAAAGAGTAACTTCAAACCGTTTCGATCTTGCCCCACCTCCGACACTGCTTATCAAAACTGGTTCAATAAGGTAGAAGCTAAGAAATCCCAGCAATGGGAAGAATTAGGTATCTACAACTTGATTAAGCTGTCGAAGCCAGGTTTTACTTACAGCCACCCATTTTTATTCGCGTCCCTATATTTCTGGGACAGTACTTATAATACCTTCCATCTCCCTGGTGGAATGATTACCCCTACTGTGATCGGTGGATCTGGAACTGACTGTTTAACGCTGGTTCGCGAAATGTCGCGGTAAGCAAGAGTCGCCACCGTCTTTTATTTTCTCCAACATGGAAAGGACAAAAGCACAGAAAAATTCCTTATTGAGATTAGTTCTCGGTTCGGGAGGTAGATTATAGAAAGGGAAGGTGTTAGCACCCTTTCTATCCATGGTTATCCATGGGCTCTTAGATACTTGCTCATTTGTGTTTTCAAAAATGGTTTGTTTGCTTTTCAATTGTGGGTTTTAAAAAGTTTCTTTGAAAATTCCAGTTCGACTCTTGTATCAGTCCTCAAGAGTGTTTGAAAAATTGCTTTCGAAAGCTTTTTGAAAAGGTGTCGGTGTGAAAAGTATTTTTTGATTTGTTTTTGAAATTAGAGCAAGTATCTAGAGTCGTCTACCTACCCTAAGGAATTCGTCTGTGTAGATGTCCTTTAAAGTAGTGCCATCCCACCATTGAGAGGTAGGTAGCACCACCGTTGGAGGTGTTCGGGTCAATTCGAGGTTCGGGACGTGGTGATCACCAGAGCAATGGGAAGACACCTTAGAAGCTACCCTCATGCCAGGTTCCCGGATCATGAGGACTTACTAAGACATCCTCTACTCGACGATCACCTTTCGAGGCAAGGCAACAGTGAGGCGTACCCTAGGGGTGGTGTGTGAATTGTGTGTCATTTTCAGTTTATTATTTGTCTTGTCATTTATTGGTGATCTACGCTTTGATTTTATTTTTGGGCATTCATTCTTTCATGTTATTGTTTAACAGTTAAAAGGTGCGGGAATTTAAAGTGCGGAAAAGATAAAGGTCCTACGCTATTACAAAGGCGCGGGTCTACAACACCAAATTAATCCAGACCCGATTTAAAATAAAATGCAGAAAATAAATGCCTAATTAACTATTACAGGGCTTTGGAGCAAGTACATTATATTCACAAAAAGAAATAAATAAAACGCGCGAAACGAAGATGTAATCGAATGCGAGGGCGTTGGACCCTTTAACGGAATTAAAATAAAATTATTGAAATAATTAAGTTAAATAAAGGAAATGACTTATTCTTTATGTTTTTTGGATTTGTGGATTTAAAGAAAATTAAATTAATTAAAAGTCAAATAATTCTAGTTCTAATTGTTTTTTAATTTATTAAAGAAAAATTACCTAAGTTAAATCTAATTTAAACATAATTGATTAATTACAAGTATTTACGAAATTAATTAATGGTTAAAAATAATTATAATAAGAAAATAAAATATTTATTTAAAAAGATGAAAATGTGCTAAAGACTTATTTTTTTATATTTTTTAGTTATTAAAAAAAAACATTAAAGTTAATAACCTAAAATCAAAACTAAATTAATTATTGAATTTTATTTACAAAAATGGAACTATTAATTGATTAAATAAAATATTTTTATACCTCTTTTATGATTTCCTGATTTTTTTGGTTTTTATATTAAGAAATAAAACTAATTAAATTAGTATTTAGAATCTAATTAAGTCTAATCAATTTTAATATTGCAAAATAATTTAGAGTTTCCTAGAATAAAAAAAACCTAATTACTTAATTAAATTTAGAAAAAAAAGAAAAATCTAAAATTTATTTGGGTAAGAATATTTTTGTGATTTTTTGAAATAAAAAGAAAAATTAATTTTGTTAATAAAAAAGCAAATTAAATAAATTAAAATAAAATAGAAAAGAAAATAAATTCAAGGGAAAAAGGAAATGGGCCTGTTTTCATCAAAACGCAACTCCACATAATCTGAACCCTAGCCATGGAGGTTCACGTTTTGGCCACGAAAAATCCCAAGCGATAGCCCAGACCTGCTCTAAACATCCACTGGAACTCAAAGGTATGGTTAGTAGGGATTAAATCAAGCTATAATCAAAAATACGATCCATGGAAATTCTGCAAAATGGATGTTCATGTAGCTACAGTTTCAGCATGCATGGTTATATGAAAAGAGTGTGTTTATACCTTATTTTGCCTGTAGATCACGATAGGATGGGTGGGAGGTCTTGTGGATGGCTGAATCCTTGAGTTCGATCTTAGTGCAATTCTTTGGAATTTTTGAAAAGAAATTTCTCTTGGCTGCCTCTCTCTCACGTTTTTTCTTATGCCTTGTGATAGTTTTCTCTAGGTTATGTAGGTGATTCCGATCAACATTAAGGCTCATCATACCATGCATTCAAGCTTGAGATTTTAACATAAACTCCCTTAACAAACTTTCCTTTTTGAACCAATTTTTGAAATATTGCTCCATTTGGCCTTGAAACGAAATTGGGAAGTTGCATAATGATGAGTCAAAGTTAGTTAAGACCAAATATTCCTTTTAATTAAACTTTTTGATTTTCCTTTAATTTTAAAAGATTTAAAGTTAATTAAATCCAATAAAATCAATTAAAAATGAAAAAATTAAATTAAAATTTTGAAATAAAAGGTGGGACACGTGGGAAGCATGGCCAAGTTAATTCAAGTGGAAAAAGTGGGCCCCTTTTGTCAAAAAATGAAATTTCAAGGATAAATGATTTTGGCCATTTCACAAAAATTTCCCAACTTCTCCAATGCATATCTTGCTCAATTTTTAAGCTTTGATCATGTTCTTGGACATTTTGGAAAGGTCTTGAAGTCCTTTAACCAATGTCTTTTGTCCCATGTCATTTTGATTTACCAATATCAAGTTATGGTCTTTGACTTAAAGTCCCTTTTTGTTGACTTTTGAAAATGACCTATAATGTTGAAATTGATAACTTTTTGTGGGAGCATTTCTTGGACTTGGAGTGTGAAGATGAGTTGTAGGAAATGTCTTCCCCTTCAAAATGAGCATTGGATGGGATTTTTCTAATGAACCATGAAAAAGTTATGCCTTGGTCAAGTTACAGTTGACTTTTCAGCTGTCCAAAAATAGAAACTTTTGCATCTTGAGACTTTTTGAGCCATGCCTTGAGAATCATGATCAATAATTGATCAAATGATGTTTGTGGCTTCAAAATAAGATGTTGACCAAAAATTTGAACTTTTGACTGTCAAATGACCATTTTGCCCCTACAGTTGATTGTAGTGCAATTAGGGTTTTTGACTGTGCAATTTTGTGCTGAAAGTCTTGAAACTTGATATGAGGATGCTTGACCATATTTGTAGGCATGTGAGACTTGATTGGACCCTTGGAAACTCCATTTTCTTGATCAGAACCAAAACCCTAATTTGACTGGCCTTAGGAGAGTGGTTGACTGTGTGGCCCTTGAGTAGACCTTGAAGCATTTGAAGAGGATGTTTGGCAAAACTTTGAAGATTATGGGAGGGCAAATTTTGGGGTACAACAGTTGCCCCTGTTCAATCTTCTTAGACCTGAGGATGCAGATTGGCTGACGTGCCTTTCGTAATCCGAAGGTGGAAGATGATTGAACACTAGAGTGCCCAGAAATTTGCGCTCACATAGTAGCAGTGTGATGGTGGAATGGGCTTATAGATGCCATTTGGAGATTGATGGATATGATGATGGGCTTATAGATGCCATCTGGGTGTCGATCGCGTAAGAGATTCTTTAGCGAGAACTTGCGTACCTGCAAAAAAAAACGATTACCTGACATGTTACAGGAGCTGGTCTTCAGATGCTTGGTATAGATGTGTCCTGACTGGTTACAGGAGCTGGATCTAGATTTTCAAACGGTGATGAATGAACCAGGGGTGGTTACTACCTCAACAGGAACGGTGAGAGAACCTTGGGTGACCTCAACTTCAACAGCAATTGTTGAGAGAACCTTGGTGGGAATTACCGTCTCCGCAGTATCGGGGAGAGAACCATAGGCGATTACAATCTCAATAGCAATCATTGAGAAAACCTGGAATGGAATTATCATCTCCGCAGGATCGGGGAGAGAACCATAGGCAATTACAATCTCAATAGCAATCATTGAGAAAACCTGGAATGGAATTATCATCTCCGCAGGATCGGGGAGAGAACCATAGGCGATTACAATCTCAATAGCAATCATTGAGAAAACCTGGAATGGAATTATCATCTCCGCAGGATCGAGGAAAGAACCATAGGCAATTACAATCTCAATAGCAATCATTGAGAAAACCTGGAATGGAATTATCATCTCCGCAGGATCGGGGAGAGAACCATAGGCAATTACAGTCTCAATAGCAATCATTGAGAAAACCTGGAATGGAATTATCATCTCTGCAGCATTGGGGAGAGAACCTTGGGCAACTTCAACTTCAACAGCAATCGTTGAGAGAATCTTGGTGGGAATTACCATCTCCACAGTATCGGGGAGAGAACCATAGGCGATTACAATCTCAATAGCAATCATTGAGAAAATCTGGAATGGAATTATCATCTCCGCAGTATCGGGGAGAGAACCATAGGCAATTACAATCTCAAAAGCAAACATTGAGAAAAACCTGGAATGGAATTATCGTCTCCGCAGCATTGGGGAGAGAACCATAGGAAATTATAATCTCAATAACATTCATTGAGAAAAACCTGGGATGGAATTATCATCTCCGCGGGATCGGGGAGAGAACCATAGGCAATTACAGTCTCAATAGCAATCATTGAGAAAACCTGGATAACTTCTACTAAGTCTTCATCAGAAAAATCCGTTTGGGGTCGATTTAGCTGGACTAGAGAAGGCCTTGGACTGGATAAAAAAACATAGAATCTTAGGGTCGATTAACTGAACCGGTCTAGGTCTTGGAATGTCTTCAACTGGGTCTTTATCAGAAAAATCTGTTTGGGGTCGATTTATCTGGACCAGAGAAGGCCTTTGACTGGATAGCAAATCTTTGGAGTCGATTAACTGAACCGGTCTAGGTCTTGAAATATGATTGAGAATTTAACTGAATCTTTCCTGAAAGGTAAAGGTCAGTCATATGCAATGCATGATACGGATCAAGCAATGATGCTTTCAACATAAATGAGATTTGTAAGATATGATGCGTCTATGCATGCTATAATGATGTATGGAAGTGTGATGTTTATGGATTTATTTTTCGTCTAGGAAAATAAATCCTTGACGGATGCCGGGAAGTTGAATCCTGGGCTGATGTGGAAGAAAAGAGCTTCTTGTTTCTGCTGGGGATAATGGTTGCAAGAATACCGGTAGGAGAAGATAACTCCGTTGGGGGATAAACTTGGCGAATGGATTACTCTGCGGGGAGAAAATCACTCTGACGATCTTGCTGGGGAACAATACTCTGTGGGGAGAGAGGTACTTTGCTCGGATATTGATGGTAACTTCGCTGGGGATACCATTGTTATGTTGGAAGTGTGATGAACTCCGCTGGGGATGGGGAGACTTCGCCGAGGACAATCTTTCTGTGGCTTTTGGCTGAGGATAACCCAGTTATATCCTGGTAGAGAAATAACCTTTGAAGAAAGTCGGGAGACGCGTTCGTGCTCTGCGGGGAAGAAGCTTCCAGAATCTACTGGGGAAATTTTTGAGATGTATTTTTTGTAAGTTGAAAGAGGGAACCTATGTAAGGTTACTTTGAGGTTGGGCTCGCGTGAAGCTGCATTTGGAGTTGAAGGAAACCTGTGTAGGGTTTCTTGATGACGAGTTCGTGTAAAACTTCATCTTTGGAAAGAGAGGACCTGTGTAGGGTTTCTTGATGGTGAGTTCGTGTAAAACTGCATCTTTGGAGGGAGGAAACCTATGTAGGGTTTACTGACAATGAGTCCGTATAAGACTGTATCTAGAGCTGAGAAGGAAACCTGTGTAGGGTTTACTGATGACGAGTCCATGTAAAACTGCATCCTTAAAAATAGAGAACCTGTGTAGGGTTTCTGGGTGACGAGTCCGTGTAAAACTACATCTGGAGTTTTGAGAAGGAAACCTGTGTAGGGTTTACTGATGACGAGTCCGTGTAAAACTACGTCTGGAAAGAGATAACCTGTGTAGGGTTATTTCAGGATAAGTCCGTATAAAACTTCTTGATGAACCGGGGTAAGGTTATCTTTGAGGTAAGTCCGTGTAAGACTTCCGGATGAACCGGGGTAAGGTTATCTTTGAGGTAAGTCCGTGTAAGACTTCTGGAGGAAACCGGGGTAAGGTTACTTGTGGAGGGTGAGTCCGTGTAAGACTTCGTGATGAACCGGGGTAAGGTTATCTTAAGATGAGTCCGTGTGAGACTTCATCTGAAAATTGAGAAGGAACCGGTGTAGGGTTACTTTGATGATAAGTCCGTGTAAGACTTTTTTGAAAGAAAAGGAACCGGTGTAGGGTTACTTGTGGATGAGTCCGTGTAAGACTTTGTCTGAAAGTTGAGAAGGAACCGGTGTAGGGTTACTTTGATGATAAGTCCATGTAAGACTTTTTCTGAAATAAAAGGAACCGGTGTAGGGTTACTTGTGGATGAGTCCGTGTAAGACTTTGTCTGAAAGTTGAGAAGGAACCGGTGTAGGGTTGCCTGATGATAATCAAGTGGATGATCGTCCTGTTTGGTTTCGGATGTTAACCCTTGATCTGGAATTTGTAAAGGTAGATGGTAATCATCTTTGTATTAACCTTTCCTTGGTACTTTGGTTGACAGAGCAACTGGATCGCCTGGACGACTTATTATTGCCCCTGTTTCTGAGGTGAGGGGAAAAGATATCTTGTGGAGGTGCTGGATGACTGCCTATTGACAAATCTTCCTTTTGGTAGGCAAGTGACGAGATGCCGGGACATAGTCGTATGCTTTGATCCCTAACTTTTGCCTGGACCGCCCTTTCGGGTTTTCAGTCCACCGGGATACCCATTTTTGCCCAAGCCGCCTTTTCAGGTTTTCGACTTGCCGGGTGTACAAATTTTTCTTTTTCATCCCTTATTTTGCCCGAACCCTTTTGGTTCGCCGGGAAGCCCTTATTTTTGCCTAGGTGTGTCAACCTAGCGGGTCTTTGATTACGCGTAGTATTCTTTTTCGACTATGTCCACGCTCTCAGGGTGTAGGGGGTGCCCCTGTTGATAGTGTTGTGTTGCCCTGCTACCAGAAGATGTCTGATCGTGCAAGATTCGTTGCTGGAATGCCACCAGTGACTCGGGAGGAGGTTTGCCCCAAGCTAGTTGGCCTTGAGAGATTCCTCGAATCTTGACTGGACTACCCCAGATGATAGACACTGATCATGCCATGCCCCTTGATTGGAAGTGTTTCTTCCACTTGAGGTGATCTCTTTGTTGAGAGGACTTTTGTTCATTTGATGTTCTTCGTGCGAATTTCTCTGCTGTTCAAACAAATAGTCATATGCAAACAAGGTTATTTTAAGAATGCAAAGGCTTATGTCTGTCTTGAAGTTTTTTTGAAAAATGCATTTTTTCAGTAAAAACAGCAAATTTTGTAAAATGTGATGTCAACTCGTTATTTTACCGCAAGCCTTAAGGAGTCAGGATACTTTTCGTAACATTATGCTTTCGAACTAACCCATGCTTCAGCTAGGACTTTTAAGGGTTATAACGTGGCCTGGTTCATGGTTCAAGAAACAAAGGATAAAGGCTCAAATTATTTGTACCCACCCGCTCTTCGTGATGTTCTTCAATCCTAAACTCAGCCGATCGTGCGCTAGACTTTGTTTGAGTCTTTGCCTTGATGTTCCAATGATGATTCAGATATTGATGATTCATTCTGAATAGGCAGTCTTTTTTTTTGTTTTTGTTGAGGGTTTGTGCGACCTCTTTCTTTTTGATTTTGCTATCCCTAAATTTTTCCTGAACTGTTTCTTTTGTGATTACAGTCAGCGGGATGCCCCAGTTTTGTAAGTCTCCTTCATAGGTTTTGACTTATTGGTTTTTTATTTTTGAGATATAATGACTTCCTATCTTTATGGTTATTTAGAACCATCACTGTCTTTTGTTTCAGAAGGACTTCTTTTGATGCCATTCGTTGTGCACTTGGATCAGCTGAGAGAACTACCCTGCCCCAGGTTATGATTAAGGGTTTTAATTTTCGAAAAGAAAAACTCCTACTTCTTTGGCTCAAAGGGGTCGACGAGGGATTATCTTCCTTATAACTCCAGTGTTTAGGGATTGAAACAATGCCTGTACCTCATCAGCGGGGTCTGTTCAAAAGCATACTGTAAAGATCGTGGTATCGTTTTCGTCATCCTCCCTCAAGAGGCTTAGAATTTTCAGTCAAGAGTTGATCATCACAAAAATATGAAAGCAGTTTTAAGTACAGTAAACATAATTAATTCAAGACAGACATGTGTAATGCATTCATGAAATAAAAGAGTTTAACATGATAATTGTTTGTTTGATCAAGAAAATAAAAATACAACTTGAATTCAAATGAACAAAAATCTCTCAATCCTAGCCATGTTTTGGCAAAGGAGCAGTGGTCACAACGGGAGTCTCAGCAGGCTCGAACTCGATCTCCTTAGCGTCGATCATATTCTGGATCTTATACTTCAGCGCCCAACAGTCCTCAGTATCGTGCCCCGGGCTATCAGAATGATAAGCACACCTCGCTTCTGGATTGTAGTTTGGAGAGGAGGTCTTGGGATTTGCAGGAGGGTTGATCACCGCAATCATGTTCATTTTCAACATGTGCTGTAATGCTTGTGACCATGGCATGTTGATGTTGGTGAATTGTCTTTTAGGCTCGTCCGGCCTTCTCTGATTTCCCTTTTGTGGTTGGCGGCGTGGTGCAGAACCAGAGATCATGATTGCCCCTGCCTGTTGGTCACGACGACTCTTTTGACCGTATGCAGCATTAGACTCTTTCTTGCCCATGTAAGGCTTTTGGTGAGTATCCG
Organism: Vicia faba; assembly: GCA_948472305.1. Classification (NCBI taxonomy): domain Eukaryota; kingdom Viridiplantae; phylum Streptophyta; class Magnoliopsida; order Fabales; family Fabaceae; genus Vicia; species Vicia faba. The sequence continues at coordinate 1,381,104,881 of OX451741.1, forward strand.
AAGGTGTGGCCTCCTGAATCTTCCCACTCTTGATACCAGCTTCGATTCTTTCCCCAGTCAGAATGAGGTCGGTAAACCCTGCAGATGAATTACCAATGAGATAATTGAAGAACGGCCCAGATAGGGTCCCTAAGAACATATCAACGAGTTCCCGGTCGGTCAAAGGTGGTTGTACCCTCCCAGCAAGGTCCCTCCATCTCTGCGCATATTCTTTGAAACCTTCTCCCGATCCTAACGACATACCCTGGAGTTGGGTACGTGTAGGAGCGAGGTCGGCATTATACTGATACTGCTTGTAAAAAGCAGTAGCCAACTCCTCCCAGTTACGAACCTTGGTCCCATCCAGCTGATAGAACCATTCGAGGTGAGTCCCTGAAAGACTCTCCTGGAAGAAGTGGATCCACAAGTTCTTGTCCACAGTGTATGGTTGAATCTTCCGCACATAAGATCTGAGATGCAGCCTGGGACAGGATGCCCCATCATACTTAGCAAAAGAAGGAACCTTGAATTTGCGTGGGATCACCACACCAGAAGATAGACCCAGGTCCCCGAAATCCAACCCAGGCACTTGTTGAATTTCCATGGCATTCAGACGATCCTCTAGTTGCTTGTACCGGTCCTCAGCAGGGGGGTACTGTTCATCATTGAAGTCTGTCTCGGTGTCGGAGACCATAGGGCTAGGAACCTCTCTCCCTTGGTGACTGCCTTCCCCCACAGATGGAGTAGTCCTCTCAGCTTCATTCTGCAGTGTGTTCCCAGATCTGCGTCTAGGGTTGAACAAAACAGTCCTCTTCTTCTTCTGAATCAGAGTCTTCAATTCCTTTTGACCCTGGGCTAGGCTCATAATCAACTCTTGGAACTGGGCCTGGAGGGCCTTGATAGCTTGTCCATCGGATGATTCAAGATTCATGATGACGGCTGTAATAAACAGCGAAGAAGGTAAGTGGCCTGCAACAAGTGTACCTGTAATGAAATGATATGTATGATATGCATGCGATGTTTTCTAGGATCTCGCGGGGTAGACAAGAAAAATTGTTAGAGTTGAATTTCGTAGCTTGGTTGAAGGGACTGCATGTTGTTGAGAGTCCTTCTTCAAGGGTCAAAGGCTTACCATATCCAGTGGGTCATAGCCTCTGACAACCTTGGCTTAGAGGAAAATAAATCCCCTTTGCCCCTGGCTAGGCAGTTTGGTCCATCGTGACCTGCACCACAGACCCTTGAGATCCTTGAAATGGATTAGTCCTTATGTAGGATGCATGAAATGGCATGATGTCATCATGTTATGCTATGCGTGGGGTAATATAGGTAAACCCTGTTATGAGTCCCATTTAAGGACTGTAAACAAAACTTGCGAGAAACTTAGTAAACCCTGTTATGAGTCCCAATTAAGGACTATAAACAAAACCTGCAAGAAACTCAAATGTCAGATAACAAGCATGCAAGTAGTCAAGTTGGAAGGCACACAAGTCACACAAGAGAAGCCCTTAGAGTTTAAGGCCAGCATGAGGTCTGGGTATTACCCTCTTGAAGTTGGTGGGTTCATACCTGTCCTAATCAAAAGTAACCGGGTTCTTAGAGGATCCCAATATCATTGACTACCCTCAATCGGTCATAACTCCAGCATCGCAATCTTTTCTTGCGGCCAGAACCATCACGAGAGTTTAGCCTCAATGGGCGTAGCGTACTGCTACTGTTCTAATGGCCAAGTTGGGTCATTTAAGGTTCTAAGGTCTGTTGGTGCTTAATGACTCCTTGGAAGACCCATATTCTCCCCGTTTCAACAAGAGGGATATCGGTACAGACCAAGGCGCCACACCAACGTAGCCACTGCTTCACCCATGTCGGTATACGCCAGACAGGTCCCTCACAGCTTATGCTACCTAAACAGGGTATCCCCAGATCCGGGTTAGGATCTATGTAACTCCCATGTAACCCACAATAGTAAAGCAAGCAAGTCAATACAATTGAAAACACAGTTATGAACTAGCCCTAAGGTACACCTCACTTTAAGTTTAATGTCCCCAGCAGAGTCGCCAGTTCTGTGATCGGTGGATCTGGAGCTGACTGTTTAACGCTGGTTCGCGAAATGTCGCGGTAAGCAAGAGTCGCCACCGTCTTTTATTTTCTCCAACATGGAAAGGACAAAAGCACAGAAAAATTCCTTATTGAGATTAGTTCTCGGTTCGGGAGGTAGATTATAGAAAGGGAAGGTGTTAGCACCCTTTCTATCCATGGTTATCCATGGGCTCTTAGATACTTGCTCATTTGTGTTTTCAAAAATGGTTTGTTTGCTTTTCAATTGTGGGTTTTAAAAAGTTTCTTTGAAAATTCCAGTTCGACTCTTGTATCAGTCCTCAAGAGTGTTTGAAAAATTGCTTTCGAAAGCTTTTTGAAAAGGTGTCGGTGTGAAAAGTATTTTTTGATTTGTTTTTGAAATTAGAGCAAGTATCTAGAGTCGTCTACCTACCCTAAGGAATTCGTCTGTGTAGATGTCCTTTAAAGTAGTGCCATCCCACCATTGAGAGGTAGGTAGCACCACCGTTGGAGGTGTTCGGGTCAATTCGAGGTTCGGGACGTGGTGATCACCAGAGCAATGGGAAGACACCTTAGAATCTACCCTCATGCCAGGTTCCCGGATCATGAGGACTTACTAAGACATCCTCTACTCGACGATCACCTTTCGAGGCAAGGCAACAATGAGGCATACCCTAGGGGTGGTGTGTGAATTGTGTGTCATTTTCAGTTTATTGTTTGTCTTGTCATGTATTGGTGATCTACGCTTTGATTTTATTTTTGGGCATTCATTCTTTCATGTTATTGTTTAACAGTTAAAAGGTGCGGGAATTTAAAGTGCGGGAAAGATAAAGGTCCTACGCTATTACAAAGGCGCGGGTCTACAACGCCAAATTAATCCAGACCCGATTTAAAATAAAATGCAGAAAATAAATGCCTAATTAACTATTACAGGGCTTTGGAGCAAGTACATTATATTCACAAAAAGAAATAAATAAAACGCGCGAAACGAAGACGTAATCGAATGCGAGGGCGTTGGACCCTTTAACGGAATTAAAATAAAATTATTGAAATAATTAAGTTAAATAAAGGAAATGACTTATTCTTTATGTTTTTTGGATTTGTGGATTTAAAGAAAATTAAATTAATTAAAAGTCAAATAATTCTAGTTCTAATTGTTTTTTAATTTATTAAAGAAAAATTACCTAAGTTAAATCTAATTTAAACATAATTGATTAATTACAAGTATTTACGAAATTAATTAATGGTTAAAAATAATTATAATAAGAAAATAAAATATTTATTTAAAAAGATGAAAATGTGCTAAAGACTTATTTTTTTATATTTTTTACTTATTAAAAAAAACATTAAAGTTAATAACCTAAAATCAAAACTAAATTAATTATTGAATTTTATTTACAAAAATGGAACTATTAATTGATTAAATAAAATATTTTTATACCTCTTTTATGATTTCCTGATTTTTTTGGTTTTTATATTAAGAAATAAAACTAATTAAATTAGTATTTAGAATCTAATTAAGTCTAATCAATTTTAATATTGCAAAATAATTTAGAGTTTCCTAGAATAAAAAAAACCTAATTAATTAATTAAATTTAGAGAAAAAAAAGAAAAATCTAAAATTTATTTGGGTAAGAATATTTTTGTGATTTTTTGAAATAAAAAGAAAAATTAATTTTGTTAATAAAAAAGCAAATTAAATAAATTAAAATAAAATAGAAAAGAAAATAAATTCAAGGGAAAAAGGAAATGGGCCTGTTTTCATCAAAACGCAACTCCACATAATCTGAACCCTAGCCATGGAGGTTCACGTTTTGGCCACAAAAAATCCCAAGCGATAGCCCAGACCTGCTCTAAACATCCACTGGAACTCAAAGATATGGTTAGTAGGGATTAAATCAAGCTATAATCAAAAATACGATCCATGGAAATTCTGCAAAATGGATGTTCATGTATCTACAGTTTCAGCATGCATGGTTATATGAAAAGAGTGTGTTTATACCTTATTTTGCCTGTAGATCACGATAGGATGGGTGGGAGGTCTTGTGGATGGCTGAATCCTTGAGTTCGATCTTAGTGCAATTCTTTGGAATTTTTGAAAAGAAATTTCTCTTGGCTGCCTCTCTCTCACGTTTTTTCTTATGCCTTGTGATAGTTTTCTCTAGGTTATGTAGGTGATTCCGATCAACATTAAGGCTCATCATACCATGCATTCAAGCTTGAGATTTTAACATAAACTCCCTTAACAAACTTTCCTTTTTGAACCAATTTTTGAAATATTGCTCCATTTGGCCTTGAAACGAAATTGGGAAGTTGCATAATGATGAGTCAGAGTTAGTTAAGATCAAATATTCCTTTTAATTAAACTTTTTGATTTTCCTTTAATTTTAAAAGATTTAAAGTTAATTAAATCCAATAAAATCAATTAAAAATGAAAAAATTAAATTAAAATTTTGAAATAAAAGGTGGGACACGTGGGAAGCATGGCCAAGTTAATTCAAGTGGAAAAAGTGGGTCCCTTTTGTCAAAAAATTAAATTTCAAGGATAAATGATTTTGGTCATTTCACAAAAATTTCCCAACTTCTCCAATGCATATCTTGCTCAATTTTTAAGCTTTGATCATGTTCTTGGACATTTTGGAAAGGTCTTGAAGTCCTTTAACCAATGTCTTTGGTCCCATGTCATTTTGATTTACCAATCTCAAGTTATGGTCTTTGACTTAAAGTCCCTTTTTGTTGACTTTTGAAAATGACCTATAATGTTGAAATTGATAACTTTTTGTGGGAGCATTTCTTGGACTTGGAGTGTGAAGATGAGTTGTAGGAAATGTCTTCCCCTTCAAAATGAGCATTGGATGGGATTTTTCTGATGAACCATGAAAAAGTTATGCCTTGGTCAAGTTACAGTTGACTTTTCAGCTGTCTAAAAATAGAAACTTTTGCATCTTGAGACTTTTTGAGCCATGCCTTGAGAATCATGATAAAGAATTGATCAAATGATGTTTGTGGCTTCAAAATAAGATGTTGACCAAAAATTTGAACTTTTGACTGTCAAATGACCATTTTGCCCCTACAGTTGACTGTAGTGCAATTAGGGTTTTTTACTGTGCAATTTTGTGCTGAAAGTCTTGAAACTTGATATGAGGATGCTTGACCATATTTGTAGGCATGTGAGACTTGATTGGACCCTTGGAAACTCCATTTTCTTGATCAGAACCAAAACCCTAATTTGACTGGCCTTAGGAGAGTGGTTGACTGTGTGGCCCTTGAGTAGACCTTGAAGCATTTGAAGAGGATGTTTGGCAAAACTTTGAAGATTATGGGAGGGCAAATTTTGGGGTACAACACCTACCTTCTTTGACATAGCGGCCATCACTGGGCTATCACCAGTAGGAGAAACATATATCCCTGACAACGAAGAACATTCGAGCATAATCGACTTCGAAGTCAAACTAGCAAGCTTTTCAAAGTTTATCAGCCACTACCATGCTGAAGGAGACAGTGTGTCTGATGTAGAACACATTGCTTTCCTTACCTTATGGCTGTCAAGATATGTCTTTTGCAGTAGATCCCTACAGGTAGCCAGTAGGTTTATTCCTCTAGCTAGAGATTTGCACGAGAATCGAAGAGTGTGCTTGAGCGAATTGCTACTAGTTGATCTTTATGAAAGCCTAAGGTCAGCTGTTTCGAGCCTAAAATCTCACACCTCCAAGAATATCTTGCTAGCTGGCCCTTTCTGGTTGCTTCAGTTGTGGCTAAATTCCATGTTCGAACCTTCATTGTCAACGGCCAACACCATTGCTAAACAAGACCCTGAAATAATGGATAGAATGATTGAAGGCACTAGGCTGCGAAGACTAACCCCAAATGATGATAAGGATGACTTCAAAGTCTTATTCTCAAAATACATCATGATATTCTCCAAGAGGCATAAGTTCGAAGAGACCATGGCGCCTTTTGCTTCAAGGGCTCATGGACCTTCATGGTTCACCATGGCTCTCTCAGAAGCTGTCAAGAGCAAAGAGATTCAAGATGTATGGAGAACCTTCTTGCTACCCAGACTAATCTCTTCAAGAATAACTCCTGCCAAGAATCAGATTTTCCTTTTCGCTTACCAGCCAAATTTTGTTTCGAGACAGTTTGGCTTATGCCAACTAATTCCTGAACCCTTATTTCAAACTGAGAGTGCCATTACCTCTGGGCAAACCTTCAAAGCACGGGAAGCCAAACTACAGCAAGAACAATACCAAGGCTTTGCCCAGTTTGAGCTAATAACTTTCGAACCTACCCACCTTACAGCAAAGGGGTTTCTGGAATGGTGGACAAAGTTTTATCAAACTTATATGTTCGATACTCTTACTATTCAGCAGAAACTAACTGATGCCTTCGATGTGCAGGTACCATCCAAGAAAGGTATGTTCACTCATGCCAAAGAGATTAAAGCTTTTCAAAATTATTTCGAAACTACTTATGATCCCACACACTTGGAATCCACTGTGCATCAAGCGGCTGAGACCTTGAAGGAAAAATTCAAACAAAAAGTTTCTAAGTTAAAACTTCCTTCAGGGTTGTCACCTGAGGATAGGTATAGGTTGGCATTCGAAATGCATCCACCTAAATTTCCTAGATTACCTACCTCAGAACTGGCTCTGGCTTGGTTTCCTACATACCCTTGGTGGTTCACTTGCAAAGAAATGTTCAAACATCTTCAAAAGAAACCAAAGCCATATGAGACTGTGACATGGGCTCGACACTGGCTCCACGATTTCCCAGGACATCTTCGCTATGACCTTTCTGCCATGTCGATTAAATATGATCAAGGCACAGGTGCGAAAGCTTGGGAAAATCCCAAACGTTTTTCATTTTCCATATCTTTAACTTTTGCCTTAATTGTTTCGATTTTCAGCCATCAGGATAAAGACAGCCGCTTCAAATTCGAAAGAAGGGAGCGCCTCTCAAGCCTCTATCGAAACCACTGACAATGTGACTCCATCCGAAACAACAACCATTGCTGCAACAACAACAACAACAACAATACCAACAACAACCAGTGTTCCAACTCCACAGGTAATCACTTAGCCTTGATGTTTCGAATTCACTAATGTTTCATGATTTGCATCTAACTCTTTGTTTAAATATTTTCAGACCAACAAACTTCCGCCTACCACTCCAAAGAAGCGAAAATCAAACACCACTGGGGAAGACCCCAAGGCTGGAGGAAACTTACCAGCTGCTTCGAAGAAGAAGCAGAAGAAGGATATTTCAAAGAGTACCGTACCAACTAGTGTCTCTGGACTCGATTCCAGGGATGCTGCTCCCTCACCCAAATCCAAAATTCCATCTTCGACATCCAACGTAATGTTGGAACGCATAGCTAGAAACCTCTCTTCCGAGAGTCCACAGGTAAATTGAACTTTAAACTTTTGACTAAATAATTATTCATTACCTTGGTGCATGCTTTTAATATTCTTTTGCTCCTTGCAGGATATCTTAAATCCAGCCTTCACCACTTCGACCTCACCATCAAAAGCTGCTGCTCTGATCAACTCCTCTCCTCAAGGAGACTCCAGCAACCTTGTACAGAATAAAGGTTCCTCCAATATGGCGGTCCTGGCTGGGGCTTCTGAGCAGCAAGATGATCAAAGTACCTCTCCTCCTCTAAAAGAAACAAATGAAGCAACGCTTCATGAATCTGCAGAGGCTTCACAAAGAACTTCTCTCCAAAAGTCCCCTCTCGAAACCCTTCAAGAGGACCCAAAGCGCTCACGCTGAAGGAGAGAAAGCTGATTCTGGGCAAAGAAACGAAGAATCTGCAGAAGAAGAGTCTGAGGAGGAGGATGCCAACGATGGTTCGACTGCTGGGACAGAGTCCAATGCAAATAGCAGCGAAAAAGAAGACATCGAAGTGGTGGACTTGGATGATGATGAAGAAGATAATGAGCACGAAACGGATGAAGGGGATGGTGACACAACCAACAAACCCATGGAAGTCGAAATGGACGTGACTCCCCTACGTGTGGAACTCCCTCAACCGTCTTTGTCTCGAATGACTGACGAGGAGCTTGCACTCCTGAGACGAAATGACCCTATTGGGTACATGAAGGCGAAGCTGGCTCAAAGGGACATTCCACTCGCTAGGGCTGACACAAGTTCGACTAGCTATCCTCTTCCCACAGATGAAAGAATTGTACTTCTTAACAGGATCAGGAAAACAATTCTTAATGTGGATATATTCGAAGTGCTCAAACAGGATAGCACTGCTTGCTACACTATGAAGGAGTTGCTTACAAAAGTCAACCTTGCTACCTGCTCCTTGCCAGTTAGTAATATCTTGTTCGATCTTCAATCTTTGCTGAACAACGTAACTGGTTACCTTCTCCAAGATGAATCTGCTGCCAGAAAGGTTCAAGAAAAACGCACTGCAATGGATGCTGCTTATAAACAAGCTTCGAAACTCTCTCAAGAAGCTGAGGATCAAGCTATGCATCTAAAGCAAGCAAAAATTTATTATGAGGCTCGAGCTGAGTTCATCCTTCTCTGGGAAAGGCAGATTCAGGAGCTTCAACAGAAGGTTAAAGAGGCTAAAGAACAACAAATAGCCTTCGAAACCAATACTACTGGTAACCAATTCGAAGAGCTTCTCAACCAGGGGCTTGCAGAAATAGAAACTGCAGAACAACTCAAGGGAGAAGTGGCAACCTTGGAGGGAGCCATGCGTTTTGCTCAACAGAGACTTGAATCTTTTCGAAGTACCTTCAACAGACTGAAGAATAATTCTTATTTCTAAATTTCAGTGTTCATTTGATTACAATTTGGTTTTTTTATATGTAATATTCGAACAACGCCATTTTGGCATCTCATCTTGCCATTTTGGCATTTTTATAATATTTTGGTTACGTTGTTACTATTCGAATCTCTTGCAGGCGTGGCTTATATTTCTTTAAATATTTCCCATTAACCTTTAGGATACGTTTATCATCCGTCAATTCTTTGATTTCATATGCATTGTTTGAGAATACCTTTAGTATTCGAAAAGGCCCTTCCCAATGAGGTGACCATTTACCTAATGTTTTATTTTTCTTGTCCATGGGCAATTTAACTTTCCAGACTAAGTCATTAATAATGAATGCTTTGCTCTTCACCCTTTTGTTGTATGTCCTGGCCACTCTTTCTTTTTGTCTTATCAATATTTCCAATGCATGTAATCTAACTTCGTCCAACTCAACTAATTCATTCATCATCATCTCCCAATATAATGCAGCTGGGATTTCGTTTTGTCTTTGAATTCGAACTGATTGTAGATGAATTTCAACTGGCAACACTGCATCATGACCAAATGTAAGTTGGAAAGGTGTAGTGTTAGTAGCTTCCTTAGGAGATGTTCTACATGCCCATAGTATTTGGTCCAAAGTTTTGTGTCAGTTTCTTGGCTTTTTACCAATATGTTTCTTGATTAACCCTATTATCACTTTATTGGCTGCTTCGACTTGACCATTTGCTTGAGCATAATATAGCGTTGATGTTAGTAATCTAAACCCCATTTCTTGGGCAAATTATTGCATCTTTCTACCAGAAAACACAGAGCCTTGGTCTGTGGTTATGCTCTCTGGCAATCCGAACCTATAGATAATGTGCTTCTGTATAAACTCAATAATAGCCTCTTGATCAGCAACTATTAATGGTATAGCTTCGATCCACTTGGTAAAATAATCTATTCCTACCAAGATATATTTTTGTCCTTTAGACGAAGCAGGATTTATTTCTCCTATCAAATCCAATGCCCATCCTCTAAATGGCCATGGTTTGATGATTGAATGCAATTCACTTGCAGGGGCATGTTGAATCCCTGCATGCTTCTGACATTCCTCACATCCTTTAGCAAAGTCTATACAATCTTTGAGCATGCTAGGCCAATACAATCCGTATCGAAATAACAGCCATTTCATTTTATGACCTGCTTGATGTGCCCCACATGCCCCATTGTGGACTTCTGACAATGCTAAGTATGCCTCACTTTCTCCTAGGCACTTCAATAATACGCCCTCTTGGGTCTTTTTGAACAATTCGTTCCCCATGAGGAGATATGATAATGCTCTGTATTTTGTCTTTCTATCCACATTCAGAGTTGGGTTTGCTAAATAACTCACCAGTGGACTTCGTCAATCTGCATCTGATAAAGTGTTTATGGCTAATATTTCGAATCACTGTTTCTCAGCATATCCCAATTTCGTACTTTCTAGATCTGATGGTGTGAATCTAGTAGCCATAACTCTACCCCTTAATTCAACTAAATCCTCAAAGTTCCTGACAGAAACTTTATAACCCGAAGCCAACTGTGCTAAGTCATTTTCTTCTTGGTTCTCTATTCTTGGTATGTGTTGAATATCCATGTATTCAAATTTCCTAAGTAGCCTGTTGACTATGACGAAGTATATCATCAAGTTTTCCTTTATGCATTTATACTCCTTTGTAATTTGTTTAACCACTAATTCTGAGTCTCCTTTAATTTCGACTCTAGTTGCCCCCAATTCCAACAAAGCTTCAAGTCCAACAATGAGCGCTTCATACTCAGCTTCGTTGTTCGAGCAACGAGGACCATCTAATTTATACTTGAATTTTGTTGGAATTCCTTCAGGAGAAATTAGAAGGACTCCAACACCACTTCCATTCCTGTGGGTTGAACCATCAAAGTATAATTTCCATGGTTGCATTTCGACGTAACTCATGACAGTCTGCTCAACCAATGAATGGTCCACAATGAAATCAGAAATCACTTGGCCTTTCACAGCTTTTAAAGGCATGAAAGTCAAAGAATATTCTGTTAAGGCTAAAGCCCATTTACCAACTCTGCTATGCATTATTGGTTTTGAAAGCATGTGTTTAATGACATCGAAATGAGATGAAACATAAACATCAACAGGCTTTATATAATACTTGAGTTTCATACAAGAGAAATACAAACAGAGACATAGCTTTTCTAAATTGCTATATCTGGTCTCTACATCATTTAGTACTCTACTTAAATAGTATATGGCTCTTTCGATACCATTGCTATCTTCTTGTGCTAACATACTACCTATACTAACTTCAGAGGCGGATATGTACAATCTCATGGGCTTCCCCCATGAAGGTGGAGACAAGATAGGAGGCTGAGAGAGGTATCTTTTTATCCTTTCAAATGCCTCCTGATGGGCTTCGTTCCATTCGAAGGATTGGCCTTGCTTTAGACGAAGCAGCGGAGAGAAAGCTTGGGTTCTCCCACTCAGATTCGAAATGAACCTTCTGAGGAAGTTAATCTTCCCTAGCAGAGATTGCAGCTCCCTTTTTGACGTAGGTGATTTCGTCTCCATTATGGCTTTGGTTTTGTTCTGGTTGATCTCAATCCCTTTCTTGTGAACCACAAAACCAAGGAAATCTCCAGCCTGCACAAAAAATGCACATTTAAAGGGATTCATCTTTAAGCCATGTTTTCTCATTCGTTCGAATGATTGGCTCAGATGATGCAAATGTGTTTCTGCGGATATAGATTTGATGACTATATCATCAATATACACCTGCATAAAGGTTTCAATGAAATCATGAAAAGTCGAATTCATTGCCCTTTGATAAGTTGCCCCAGCGTTCTTTAAACCAAAAGGCATCACCACCCATTCGTAGGTGCCTAAGGCTCCTGGGCAACGAAATGCTGTCTTGGCAACATCTTCTTCAGCAATGAAAATCTTATTATACCCAGAGTATCCATCTAACATACTCAAGTATTCGAACCCTGCAGCAGAGTCTACTAGCATTTCTGCCACAGGCATGGAGTACTCATCCTTAGGGGTTGCAGTGTTTAAATCCCTAAAGTCTATGCAAATTCTTAAAGAACCATTTTTCTTAATAACAGGTACTATATTTGCTAACCATTCGACGTACCTTGTGGTTCTGATGAATTTGCAACGCAGCAACCTTTCGATCTCAGCTTTAATCTTTGTGAGAACCGCTGGTGCGAATCTTCTAGGAGTTTGTTTGATGGGCTTCTTGCCATCTTTGATTGGCATTCTGTGTTCGACTAACTCCCTCTTTAAACCAGGCATTTCGTCATAATCCCATGCGAAGCAATCTTTGTTTTTCTTGAGGACTTCGATTACTTCCTGCTTGAGGCTTGGGCTAAGTTTTACACTTATGTAGGTTATTCTTTTCGTTTTTTCATCCCCTAAGTTGACTTCTTCAAGTGGATCCTGTGCCAACATTTTGGCACCTGAGTCTATGGGGTCCCTTTCGAAGCCTAAGGGTTCGTTATCGTAGATGGCGTCCAACCTTTGATCCATCTTAAGTTCTTTAAAGGGTGAGCATTTCGAGCCATCTCCACTTATTTCGTTCATCTTTACAGCTAATTTATTTATTTCAGCCTCTAAGGCCGCCTTTGATTCGTTCTCAGCCATATAGGCCGAAATCCTTTCAAAAAAGGTGGACTCAGTCATGGATAAGGTTGTCGAAGTCCCAGCCTGTTGGCTGTCTTTGTATATTACTTTCGACTCCCTCTTCTTCACTGATTATTCTTCTATCCCAGTATAGGCCATCATGGCGAAGGGTCATGTAGTAGTGGGCGTTTCTGGTTTCGTTGATCTCATCATTTGGAACACACGGAGCAATCTTTGCCAGATGTTTGTCATAATTCCTTTTGTCAACTAAATTGACTGTTGACATGAAGTAACTCTGGTCTGCTTCAATGTTTTCCACGATCCCATCTTCTCTCCATAGAACTAATCGCTGATGCATTGACGAAGGAACTGCCCCTACGCCATGGATCCGCTCCCTTCCCAACAATAAGTTGTAGTTGGCCTTGGCTTCGATCACCATAAACATGGTGGGCCTACAGCTTGATTCTATTGTCAAGTCCAACTGAACCACTCCCAGTGTTTTGCCCACTTTCCCTTCATAATTGGATAGAACCATATTGTGGGGCTTGATGTCTCCTTCGCGGATCTCTAATCTTTTCAGCATGAAGTGGGGTATCAAATTGACTGCAGCACCCCCATCCACTAGAACCTTATTCACGCTATGGGCACCAACTTTTGCCCGAATAAATAGTGGCTTAAGATGGTTCTTCATAGCTGGTTCTGGATGTTCGAAGAACGCATTTTGCTCCTCGACAGCCCCATTGTCCATCACATAGTAGCACACAGGCATATGCTTCATCAAATCTATGGTATCTTCTTCCTCATATTCATCAATTTCAGTTTCCTGTCCAAATTCACAGGGAAGCACAGATACCACGTTGCAGTTTAGGTTGAACGAAGACTCCCCCTCCGATTCGAAGTTATCAGTTATCATATCTTCGTCTTCTTCTGGGCCTGGAGTGTATTCCTTTGGTTCATCCAGTTGTACTTCAGAGAAAAGCCTCCTATTAACTGGGGGTTTGTCTTCAGTTTGATTTTTTGGTGTGGGTTTATTGGTGCTAGATTCACCTTGGTTCTTTGTTGAAGTTACCCCTTTATTTGCCACAGCCTCTCTCTCAGCCTTTCGAATCATCTGCTGCCTTCGCCACTGGGATCTCGACATGGGGTTCCTCCCTTTGTAGTTCTCTAATCTTACCTCTTCCCTTTTTGCTATGTTGAATTGCCTCATGTATGTCATAGCATGGCGTGCATTTCGTTCGGTGTTTCTCCACCTGTCTTTGCCTTTGTCATTTCTGACCTGCAGCCATCTGTCGGTTGGCACTTCAGCAGGGAGTTTGAACGTCACTCTTCAAGCAGCCTTGGGATGAGGACTATCAGGCCTTCGTTGTTTGTATTTGCTATCGAAACGTGGGCCCATCTGTACAGTTTCTTGATGGTTTCAGCAAGGGGCGAAGGGAATCGTTTCGAAGGCTCTGGCCATGCTTTGATCATACACAGCAGAACACCTTGGGCATATCAAGCACTTGGTTGCCCCTTTGTAGCAGCGAAACACAAATTCCAGCAAACTTTCTCCAGCCTTAGGATAACACCTGAATAGCTGGTTATCCTGGCGCCAATTGTTGCCAGTTCGAGCCCTCTGTACCCTCTCGAAGTTCGCAGCGATTCTCTGATTGCAGAGGATGCTGCACCTAGGGCATAGTATCATTCCTGTATCTCCCTTGTGGAACATCATGAGGTAATCCTTGAGACTAGCATCTCCAGCATGATTATCCTCCATTGTATACTTCTCTTTTTCTAAGTATCTTTCTACCTCCTCCATCTCAGAGCGAGGCCTCTCCATATCCACCATGTTTACCTCAACATCTTTCCCCTTAGCTTCATCGTCTCCCCATCCTATGGGCTTTATATCTTCAATGTGGACTTTTGAACTCTCTGGGGCAGAATATTTGACCAAATAGTCAAATTTTCCACTAGGTTCCCCTAAAGTGTCCCATATTTCTTTATGAGGGGAAGTTGGCTTCGTGATTTGGACTTTCTCCAATTCCAGCCTCAGGCCTTCAGTGACCTGTGTCAATTCTTTGTTTTGATTTTCCTAGCCTTCAGTAGCCTGGATTTCTTTTGCAACAGCTAAAGGTGCTGCTTCAATCGAAGTCTCTGGTAGCTTCTGGACGTCTTCAGTGACCTCCTTATCGACTTCAACTATCACCCAGCTTTCGTTTTCAGTACCTTTCTCTCCTATTGGGGCATCACTTTGGTCAGCTTCCACCATGTTAATCTCTCCAATGCATGCAGGCTCGGAGTAATTGGTGTCTGCCACGTCCAAAGGATCTTCGTCCACTTTCATCTTTGCTTTATCAGCAAACTTCAGTCTGCCATCTTTGATTGCATTCTGAATTAGGTCCCTGAAAAGAAAACACTGTGAGGCTTTGTGGCCTAGGAAACTATGATATTTGCAAAATCCTCTCTTCTTTCTTTGATCTAAAGGAGGTATTTTGACATTTGATGGCACAATGAGTTGGCCATCTTTGACAAGTAAATCAAAAATCTCGTCACATTTAGTGACATCGAAGGTATAAACCTTCTTTGGGAATTTGTCACTTTTCTCATTTTCAACAATCTCTTTCCCTTTTGTGGGAACTAATAATTTGCAGGAGTAGGGTGGTGCCTGTTTTAATTCAGCGAGGTCGATTTCGACCTCTTCGAATTCGAATTCAGGATAATCTTCTGCTTCCTCAGTTCCAACATAGGAGATCCTTTCCTTCTTGTTATTTTTAAGGACTCTGGCCTTTTCGGCCTTTAGCCTTTCGACCTGTCGAACCCTGTCGGCTAACTGAGCCATGTCCCTCAAATATTGAGTGTCTAGTTTCTTTCGAATGGAGTAATCCAAGCCACCAGCGGCCATTTCGACTAACTCATGTTCAGGCACCACTGTGTAACATCTGGATTTCAAAAGCCTAAATCTATTCAGATAATCATCTATGGGTTTAGTGAACATTCTCTTGACACTGGCTAATTCCTTCAAGCTTATTTTTGACCGTCCCATGTAAAACTGCTCATGGAACAATCTCTCCAAAAGAGCCCAAGTATCAATGGACCCAGGAGGCAAAGTGGTGAACCATGTGAAGGCATTTTTAGTCAGGGAACTTGGGAGTATTTGATCCTGAGGTCTTCATTATTGGCTATATCTCCCGCTTCGGTTAGATATCTGGCTATATGTTCGACTGTTGACTCATTGGTATCCCCAGCGAACTTTGTAAATTTAGGGACATTATACCCCCTTGGTAAATCAGTATGCATTATGCAATCTAATATAGGAGAAGCATAATTTGGCCTTCTCATTCCTGTGTTGAGGCCATTCTGGGCCATGACTCTCTCTATCATGGTGGTTAAATTGTTTTCTGCCAAGATGTTATCGTTTCGAATTCTATGAACGAAAGCATCAACATCTTGATTTCGACCCACCATGACAACCCCCCTAGGTTGTTCTTCTCGAAACTCTGGGACTTCCAGCCTTTCGACCCTTGCCCCTGGTTCCATAATTTCTCTTTGTGGTCCTGGGATCATTGGGGCTTCTAGCCTTTGTGCCCTTGCCCCCAAGTTAATTTCTTCTCTAGGTGGTCTATAAGTTGGGTCGTTAGCAGCTTGTTCCATAATAGGTATGTTTGCTCGAACTCCCACCTGATTCTGCCTACGCCTATCTGGGGGAGCAAAGAAATCTGCTATTCGACTCATGTTATCTGCGTTTTCTCTGTTTATCACAATCACATTTTGTACTATTGGGGCAAATATTTCCTGCATAGTTTGTGCTAATACCCTTATCATGTTATGGTTACTGTCATCCATCAATTGCCTGAAAGCCAACTGGTTTTCTGTGGTTAAAATAGGCATTGTGCTATAACCCACTGACCCTTGGTTATTTGTCATAAATTGATTCGCCCCAGACCCAGACCCTAATTGTGGTGATGAATTTGATGTGGAATTGTGTAAACCTGCCATAAAAGATGTTGGCATTCCATAAGAGGAATTTATGGTCCTATTACCATCGAAACCGGGTGGTCTAGTTAGTGGAGTGGCGAAATGGGTTTGTGTCCCTGATGGGGGAACAAATCCCCCAGGATAACCAATGGTTCCAGTATTTCCTAAGATCGAACTATTAGTTGATATGCCACTTACTCCATTAGTGGCTATATTACTGGTAGAAGATGCAACAGACTGTGCATTCGAAGGGATCACATTAGACGTTCCCATCGAAGCGGACACGTTAGTGCCTGTTGTATGTGGGGAATTTTGTTCCCCTTGTTGATTGTCAGAATTAGACATCTTGTTCAAACGTTTCCTTCTGGATAAGCGTTGATTGATGTTGGTTATTTTACCACTTCTTAGGTTCATAAAACAACAAACTTATCACTCAGAGGGTCTTTTATAATGGTTACGTCTCAACAATCTTTATTTCTGTTCTAAATTCCGTAATGTCCAACGATTGGTCCCACCGGGTGTGCCAATTTGTTTACAGTGATTTCTGGTAAACAACCGCTAGTCCTCCAAACTATCGAATAAACTTACTGACTGTTATTCAATTTCTCTGGTAACTCGCAGGATCGACTAGATTGATCCTAGGACCTGTTGGTCATTAGGGTAACTCTCATGATCGAACAGGTATTCATGGTTGGTATTTAGAATGTTGTGTATGTGTTTGACTTATTTTGATTTCTCTCTTAAAGATCTAAAGGTGTAATCAAAATATATGTGCACGAAACTAAATTGCATGAACAAAAGTTAATTGTAAAGACATGTAAAAACTGCATAAAAGACAAGTAAATGACTTCGAAACGTAAAGAAAACAGTTAATGTAAAAGATTCGAAATATGAAGAAAGCGTTTAATGCAAGAAAACTGTAAAATTGCTTTAAGTAAAAAAGGTGTTCGAAGGATAAAAACTTGAAGATAAAGGCATGAAATGTATAACAGTTTCTGAAATGTAATGTATTTGAAAATGGAAGGAAAGCATTTAAATGTAAGGCATCAGTAAAAAGATTTCGAATAAAAAGACTTTAGATGCAAAAACTTGTAAATGGTATTGACATAAAGATAAGAAAAGTACTGGAAATGATAAAGGGTTTTCATTAAATCATAAACATGTGGTGCTATCATACGTACATTGCTCTTGCATTCATTTCCCTAGCCATGTGGTAATTTGAATGTTTACTGAGTTTTTTGTACAAATAGATATGACACACGAAATCCTAATTCTAAGACTTCTATTTATACTACTTCGACCATAACGGTCTTGCTATAAGATTCTGCCACGTTCAGAACATGCAGAGTATGATCGGTGGATCTGGAACTGACTGTTTAACGTTGGTTCACGAAATGTCGTGGAAGCAAGAGTCGCCACCGTCTTTTATTTTCTCCAAATGGAAAGGACAAAAGCACAGAAAAATTCCTTATAGAGATTGCTCTCGGTTCGGGAGGTAGATTATATAAAGGGAAGGTGTTAGCACCCTTTCTATCCATGGTTATCCATGGGCTCTTAGATACTTGCTCACTTGTGTTTTCAAAAATGGTTTGTTTGCTTTTCAACTGTGGGTTTTAAAAAGTTTCTTTGAAAATTTCAGTTCGACTCTTGTATCGATCCTCAAGAGTGTTTGAAAAATGCTTTCGAAAGCTTTTTGAAAATGTGTTGGTGTGAAAAGTATTTTTGATTTGTTTTGTTTTGAATTAGAGCAAGTATCCACGAGTCGTCTACCTACCCTAAGGAATTCGTCTGTGTAAATGTCCTTTAAAGTAGTGCCATCCCACCATTGAGAGGTAGGTAGCACCACCGTTGGAGGTGTTCGGGTCAATTCGAGGTTTGGGACATGGTGATCACCAGAGCAATGGGAAGACACCTTAGAAGCTACCCTTATGCCAGGTTCCCGGATCATGAGGACTTACTAAGACATCCTCTACTCGACGATCACCTTTCGAGGCAAGGCAACAGTGAGGCGTACCCTAGGGGTGGTGTGTGACTTGTGTGTCGTTTTTGGATATTTTTATCTTGTCATGGTATAGGTGATCTATGCGTTTGTTTTTATTTAATCATTCATTCTTGCATGCATTTATTTAACAGTTAAAATATTGCGAGAAATAAAAGTTCTAAAGCTATTACAAAAGGCGCGGGTCCACATCGCCAAAATTTCCAGGACCCGATTTGACAGAAAATAAAGAAATAATGAAAAGTAAAGTGCGAAAGATTTAATTTACATGGCTTTGGGAGAGGTACATGAATAATTAAAAGAAAAAGAAATAAATACGCGAATTAAATTAAAATTAGATTCGAGGGCATTGGACCCTTTTTAATGGAATTAAATTAAATTGCTAAATTAATTAATTTAAAGAAAAATAAATTATTTTTTGGGTTTTTTGTATTTATGAGAATTTAATGAGATTAATCAAAATTAAAATGCTAACCTAATT
This sequence comes from Vicia faba, assembly GCA_948472305.1. Classification (NCBI taxonomy): domain Eukaryota; kingdom Viridiplantae; phylum Streptophyta; class Magnoliopsida; order Fabales; family Fabaceae; genus Vicia; species Vicia faba. Next base: position 1,381,123,752 of record OX451741.1, read on the forward strand.
CTAATTGTTTTTTTTTTAGTTTATTAAAAAATATTAAAGTCGGACCTAAGTTAACCTAATTAATTACATGGAATTTTGATTTATAAAAATAAATAACATTTTAATTATTAGTGAAGAAAAAGAAAAAAAGAATGAAAAGATTTGAAACCCTAATTCTACCAATTTTAGATTTTATTAAAAAATGTTAAGGTTAAATCCTAAATTAAAAACTAAGTTAATTAATGAACTTTATTTACAAAAAATACTAATTAAATAAATATATTTAATTTTTATCTTTTTTCTGATTTTTTATTGTTTTTTTTTAATGTTTTTTATGAAAAATATTAAATTAAAAGAATTAATTAACAATAATAATTGAATCAAAATAAAAACAATGAAAAAAACTTGCAAACCTTGGGGGGTGTTGTCCCCAAATTGGGAGGTAAGTCTTAGCAATTTAAGCCCAATAAGCCTTAGGCCTCGTTGACCTTTTGATTAGCATGCATGTTCATTGACTGAGGTTCATCATAGTCTCCAGATCTGGTCCCTTGATTGAGTGCAATTGGCCACGTGGTGCGTTGAGATTATAGACGTATGGTGATCATCAAGTAACGCGCTGCATAGGAATATATATTGAAAAATATTATGGGATAGAAAGGGGGACCTGGGATCGAACCCAGGTCCTGGAAGTCACCAAGATGCTTGCCTGCCACTGAGCCACCTAGCGCATTTTGTATATATGATAGCTAACAAATAATATAAAATAAGCAAACGTTAGTGGGGCGCTTTTCGCGCGAAATTTGAACCAGCCATTTACGCCTTTCCACTTCATCGTCTTCCTCATTGTTTGTTTATTTCCTGAAACACAAAAAACATTGGCAACGGTTTTGAACCGTTCCAGAAAGTCACTTTTGCAAAAATAACGAATAGCTCAGGGCAGCTCATAAATTGAACGCGAGGGTGGATTTCGCATCGTCTAAACATGCTGAGTTGAATGGACTAGGTTTCATGTTCCAATTTTTCCATATGCACAAACGCCCAATTCAAGGTTCTGAAAAACCTAGATATCGTCCATGGTATTTTCTTCAATGGTGAGTAAAAATTCAATTCAGCTACATGGTTAGCTTCAGGAAGGTCTCATTAGTATAAATCAATCATAAAAATGCAATGAAAATGCTGGGAATTTGAAATACGATTATAAGAAAAATATGAAAAAGTCTGATCTCTATATACCGATTCAAGGCGTTAGAGGGTTGGAGAATTATTCAGTTACGATGCTTGATGCCTCAGGAAGGCAATGGACTGATTATTTTGCCTTGAGATGCTTTGTATCCCTGTTTTCAGTATTGGAATTTTTCTTGAAAAATGCAAGTTTTCTTATGGCTCTTCTGCGCAGCCTCCAGTCCATTAGCATTAGGGTTGCATTTGGTATTTATGTGAGAATGATTTAGGTCAAGAATCTGATCAAAAGAATCAAGGAATTGATGAAACAATATTTGATTTTCTATGCCATTATTTTCAAATCTTTTTCATGCTATTTTGGTCCAAATCATGTTCAATCACCAAGATACTTTCCCAAACCTGATTTGCACGAAATATTGAGTAGATATCATGCATAAAAAGATTCAAAAAGTTAGGTTTAGCATTTTTTATCTATTTATTTTAATTAAATGAATTATTAATGATTAAAAATCCAAATAAATAAATAAAAAATGATAAAAACTTCCCTTTGGGCCAAATGGTCGTGCACATGCCTTGGATGATGAATTGTGGAAGAAAAAGAGGCCCATTAGCATTTTTAGGTCATTTGAATCAATGTTGACTTTTCAAAATATCCAAAAATTTCCCAACTTCCACAAGGCACCACATGCTCAATTTTTAAGATTTGCTCATGTTCTTGGACATTTTGGAAAGGTCTTTGAGTCCTCTAACCAATGTCTTTGGTCCCATGTCATTTTGATTTACCAATCTCAAGTTATGGCCTTTGACTTAAAGTCCTTTTTTGTTGACTTTTGAAAGTGACCTATAATGTTGAACTTGATAAATTTTTGTGAGAGCATTTCTTGGACTTGAAGTATGAAGAGGAGTTGTAGGAAATGTCTTTATCTTCAAAATGAGCTTTGGATGGAATTTTTCTGATAATCCATGTGAAAGTTATGCCCTGGTCAATTTACAGTTGACTTTTTCAACTGTCCAAATATGGAAACTTTTGCATCTTGATGATTTTTGAGCCAAGCTTTGAGAATCATGATCAAGCATTGATGAAATGATGTTTATGGCTTAAAAATGAGATGTTGACCAAAAATTTGGACTTTTGACTGTCAAATGACCATTTTGCCCCTACAGTTGACTGTAGTGCAATTAGGGTTTTTGACAGTGCAATTTTGTGCTGAAAGTCTTGAAACTTGGTATGAGGATGCTTGACCATATTTATAGGCATGTGGGACTTGATTGGACCCTTGGAAACTTCATTTACTTTGTCAGAACCAAAACCCTAATTTTGACTGTTAGGAGGCCCTTGAACTGTGCAACCCTTGGGGAATTTTGAAGCTTTGACTTGGCAATTTCTTGAAGAATATGGGAGGGCAAATTTTGGGGTACAACAGTTGCCCCTGTTCAATCTTATTAGACCTGAGGATGCAGATTGGCTGACGTGCCTTTCGTAATCTGAAGGTGGAAGATGATTGAACACTAGAGTGCCCAGAAATTTGCGCTCACATAGTAGCAGTGTGATGGTGGAATGGGCTTATAGATGCCATTTAGAGATTGATGGATAGGATGATGGGCTTATAGATGCCATGCTAAGAGATGATGGAAGGTGGATGGGCTTATAGATGCCATCTGGATGTTGATCGCGTAAGAGATTCCTTAGCGAGAACTTGCGTACCTGCGAAAGAAAAATGAGTACCTGACATGTTGCAGGAGCTGGTCTTCAGATGCTTGGTATAGATGTGTCCTGACTGGTTACAGGAGCTGAATCTGGAGCTTCAAACGGTGATGAATGAACCAGGGGTGGTTACTACCTCAACAGGAACGGTGAGAGAACCTTGGATGATTTTAACCTCAACAGCAATCGTTGAGAAAATCTTGGATAATTTCAACCTCAACAGCAATCATTGAGCGAAATCTGGGATTACCACCTCCGCAGGATCGGGGAGAGAACCATAGGCGACTACAACCTCAATAGAAATCATTGAGAGAATCTTGGATAACTTCTACTGAGTCTTTATCAGGAAAATCTGTTTGGGGTCGATTTAACTGGACTAGAGAAGGCCTTGGACTGGATAAGAAACAGAGAAATCTTTGGAGTCGATTTAACTGAACCGGTCTAGGTCTTGAAATGTCTTCAACTGGATAAGAAACAGAGAAATCTTTGGAGTCGATTTAACTGAACCAGAGAAAGCCTTGGACTGGATAAGAAACAGAGAAATCTTTAGAGTCAATTTAACTGAACCGGTCTAGGTCTTGGAGTCTTCAACTGGATAAGAAACAGAGAAATCTTTGGAGTCGATTTAACTGAACCAGAGAAGGCCTTGGACTGGATAAGAAACAGAGAAATCTTTGGAGTCGATTTAACTGAACCGGTCTAGGTCTTGGAGTCTTCAACTGAGTCTTCAAAAGAAAAACCTTTAGGAGTCGGTTTAACTGAACCAGAGAACGCCTTTGACTGGATAATAACCAGGAAAATCTTTGGGAGTCGATTTAACTGAACCAGACAAGGTCTTTGGAGTCTTCAACTGAGTCTTCAAAATAAAAACCTTTAGGAGTCGGTTTAACTAGACCAGAGAACGCCTTTGACTGGATAATAACCAGGAAAATCTTTGGGAGTCGATTTAATTGAACCAGACAAGGTCTTTGGAGTCTTCAACTGAGTCTTCAAAAGAAAAACCTTTAGGAGTCGGTTTAACTGAACCAGAGAACGCCTTTGACTGGATAATAACCAGGAAAATCTTTGGGAGTCGATTTAACTGAACCAGACAAGGTCTTTGGAGTCTTCAACTGAGTCTTCAAAAGAAAAACCTTTAGGAGTCGGTTTAACTAGACCAGAGAACGCCTTTGACTGGATAATAACCAGGAAAATCTTTGGGAGTCGATTTAACTGAACCAGACAAGGTCTTGGAATGTAGCTTGAGAACTTAACTGGATCTTTCCTGAAAGGTAAAGGTCAGTCATACGCAATGCATGATATGAATCAAGCAATGATGTTCTCAATATAAATGAGATTTGTAGGATATGATGCGTATCTGCATGCTATAATGATGTATGTGATGTTTATGAGTGTGTCTTTGTCGTCTAGGAAAGTAAATCCTTGACGGATGCCGGGAAGTCACTCCTGGGCTGATGTTGAAGAATAGATTTTGCTTCCGCTGGAGATGATAGTTGCAAGAATACCGGTAGGAGAAGGTAACTCCGTTGGGGAATAAACTTGGCGAATGGATAACTCTGCGGGGAGAAAAGTACTCTAGTGATCTTGCTGGGAAGCAATACTCTGTGGGGAGAAGGATACCTTGTTGAGTTGTTGATAATAACTTGTTGGGGATACCCTTGTTGTGTTGGAAGTGTTGATAGACTTTGCTGGGGATAAGAAGACTGTGTCGAGGACGCTCTTTCCGTGGCTTTTGGCTGAGGATAACCCAGTTATATCCTGGTGAGGAAATAACTCTTTGAATAAAGTCGGGAGACGCGTGTTCGTGCTCTGCGAGGATAAGCTTCCAGAATCTACTGGGGATAAGCTTACTGCTTGGGGAGATGAATTCCAACTTTCCTAGGGAAACTGGATTGGACTCTCCTGGGGAAGTTTTGAACTGTGTCGGGGAAGTGATTCCATTGAATGTTTGATAGACCGCCGGGAAACAATCTTTAGGCCAAGACTGCCGGGGATGCTTGTTAAGAATATATATGCTGCTGGGGAATATTGAGATCTGCTGGAGGATACTCAACTTCTTTAAGTTTGATAGTAGCTTTGCTCGGGGAGAGTATACTGACTTGTTGGCTCACTCTCTGGGGAATTAAGGTATACTGGTTGTGTTCTTTAGCTGAACCTACCTTGGTACCTTGGAGAACAGAACAATTAGATTGCTTAGACAACTCTTTATTTCCCCTGTTTCTGATGTAGGGAGAGGAGGACCTGTGAGGTGCTGATAGTCCTGGACAAACCTTCTTCTGGTAGGCAGGTAATAAGATGATAGGACATAGTCGTACGCTTTGATCCCTAACTTTTGCCTGGACCGCCCTTTCGGGTTTTCGGTCCACCGGGATACCCATTTTTGCCCAAGCCGCCTTTTCAGGTTTTCGACTTGCCGGGCGTACAGATTTTTCATTTCATCCCTTCATTTTACCCGAACCCTTTTGGTTCGCCGGGAAGCCCTTATTTTTGCCTAGGTGTGTCAACCTAGCGGGTCTTTGATTTTGCGTAGTATTTTTTCGACTATGTCCACGCTCTCAAAATGTAGGGAGTTGCCCCTGTTAGAAGTATTTTGTCATGCCACCAAAAGGTGTTTGATCAGGCAAGATTCGTTGCTAGGATGCCCCCAGTGACTCAGACGGAGATTTACCCCAGGTTGTTTGGCCTTTGAGAGATTCTCCGAATCTTGATTGGACTGCCCCTGATTATGGACAATGATCATGTCGTGCCCCTTGATTGGAGGTACTTCTGTTCATTAGGCATTCGTCGTGCGAACTTCTATGCTGTTCAAACAAAAAGTCATATGCAAACAAAGTTATGTTAAAAATGCAAAGCTCATGTCTGTCTTGAAGATTTTAAAAATGCATTCTTTTTCATAAAACAAGTGAATGTTTGTAAAACGTGATGTCAACTCCGTATTTACCGTAAGCCTTAAGGAGTCAGGATACCTTTCGTAACAGTATGCTTTCGAACTAACCCATGCTTCAGCTAGGACTTTTAAGGGTTATAACGTGGCCTGGTTCACGGTTTAAGAAACAAAGGATAGAGGCTCAAATTATTTGTACCTACCCGCTCTTTGTGATGTTCTCCAAACCTAAACTCAGTTGATCATACGTTAGACCTTGTTTGAGTCTTTGTTCTGATGTTCCAATGATGGTTCAGATATTGATGATTTATTTTGAACAAGCAGTCATTTTTTTGTTATTGAGGGTTGGTAGGACCTCTTTCTTTTTTGATTTTTGTTTATCCCTATTTTTTTTGCCTGAACTATTTCCTTTTTTGGAATTATAGTCAGCGGGATGCCCCAGTTTCGTAAGTCCCCTTTATAGGTTTTGACTTTTTGGGCTTTTCATTTATGAATTTGATAATGACTGCCTGTCTTTATCGATTATTCGGAACCATCACTGTCTTTCTTCGTTTTGTAAAGATCTCTTCGGTGCCATTCGTCATGCACTTGGATCAACTGAGAGACTACCCTGCCCCAGGTTATGATTAAGGGTTTTAATTTTCGAAAAGAAAAAACTCCTACTTCTTTGGCTCAGAGAGGTTGACGAGGGATTATCTTCCTTATAACTCCAGTGTTTAGGGATTTGAAATAATGCCTGTACCTCATCAGCGGGGTCTGTTCAAAAGCATATTGTAGATTGTGGTATTGTTTTCGTCATCCTCCCTCAAGAGGCTTAGATTTATTAATTGAGAGTTGATTATCAGAAAAAAATATGAAAATAAGTTGCGTATAGTGAATACGAATATATTGCTTCAAAACAGACATATGCGATGCATTAATGAAATAATAATGTTTGACATGAATATTATTGTTTGAATAAACAAAAAAAAATACGACTTGAATTCAAATGAACAAAAAAGTGCTTTCTATCCTAGCCATGTTTTGGCATGGGAGCAGTGATCACGTTGGGAGCCTCGGGCGCCTCGAACTCAATCTCCTTTGCGCCAATCAAGTCTTGGATCTTTTCAAACTCCAACAATCATCTGTAGTATGCCCCGGGCTGTCAGAGTGATAAGCGCAGCGGGCGTTGGGGTTATACTTCGGTGACGTTGTATTTTGATTCTTCGGAGCTTCTTTTAGAGTTACCAGCTTGGTCTCCAGCAACTGTGGCAATATCTGGGATAAGGTCATGCTGAGCCGAGTGAACTGCCTTCTCTCGCTCTTTTGTTGGTTGTGATGTTGAAGAGCACCAGCAGGTTTTGAGATCACCACTGCATTGGCAGCTTGGCGGCGTTCTGGTCTATTCTGTCTCCTTGAACCATAGACGGCATTGGATTCCTTCTTAAAAGGTTTTTTATCGGTGCTCGATGAAGCATCCTTCTGTATCTTCCCAGCCTTGATACCAGCTTTGATCCTCTCCCCAGTCAAGATCAGATCTGTAAACCCAGCAGAAGAGTTCCCAATCAGATGGTTGAAGAATGGACCAGACAGGGTCCCTAAGAACATGTCGACGAGCTCGAGGTCAGTCAGAGGTGGTTGTTCCCTTCCAGCAAGGTCCCTCCACTTCTGCGCATATTCTTTAAAACCTTCACTTGATCCTAACGACATACCCTGAAGTTGGGTACGTGTAGGGGCAAGGTCGGCATTATACTGATACTGCTTATAGAAAGCAGTAGCCAACTCCTCCCAGTTACGAACCTTGGTCCCATCCAGCTGATAGAACCATTCGAGATGAGTCCCTGAAAGACTCTCCTGGAAGAAGTGGATCCACAAATTTTTATCCGCCGAGTACGGTTGAATCTTCCGCACATAAGACCTGAGGTGTAGCTTGGGACAAGACGCCCCGTCGTACTTAGCAAAAGAGGGTGCTTTGAATTTGTGTGGGATCACCACACCAGAAGTTAGACCCAAATCTCCGAAATCCAAACCAGGTACTTGTTGAATTTCCATTGCATTCAGACGGTCTTCCAACTGCTTGTACTTGTCTTCAGCAGGAGGGTATTGTTCGTCGTTGAAATCTGTCTCGTTGTCGGAGACCACTGGACTGGGAACCCTTTCCTCCTGATGACTGCCTTTCCCCACAGATGGAGTTGTCCTCTCAGCCTCATCCTGTAGTGTATTCCCAGATCTGCGTCTAGGGCTGAACAAAACAGTCCTCTTCTTCTTCTTTTTCAAGAGCAGAGTCTTCAGGTCTTGTTGCCCCTTGGCCAAATTCATGATCAGCTCTTGGAACTGGGCATTCTGAGCCTGGAGGGCCTTGATGGATTGCTCAGTAGACGATTCAGGATTCATGACGAGACTGCTGAAATAAACAGCGGAGAAGGTAAGCAACCTGCAGAGAAAGGGTACCTGTTATGCAATGATATGTATGATATGCATGCGATGCTTTCAAGGACCTCGCGGGGTAAACAAGAAAATTGGTTAGAATTTGGGAACTGGTAACTTGATTGAAGGTACTGCATATTGTTGAGAGTCCTTCTTCAAGGGTCAAAGGCTCACCATATCCAGTGGGTCATAGCCCCTGACAACCTTGGCTAAAGGAAAATAAATCCTCTTTGCCTCTTGCTAGATGTTTGATTTATCATGACCTGCACCACAGACCTTTGAGATCCTTGAAATGGGTTAAGATGTATGCAATGGTATGATGTTATGGTATGCATGGGGTAATGTAGGTAACCCTGTTATGAGTCCCAATTAAGGACTGCAAACCAAAACCTGCAAAAAACTTAGTGAACCCTGTTATGAGTCCCAATTAAGGACTATAAACAAAACCTGCAAGGAGCTCAAGTGTCAGATAATAAACATGCAAGTAGTCAAATACGAAGGCACACAAGTCACACAAGAGAGCCCTTAGAGTTTAGGCCAGCATGGGGTCTGGGTATTACCCTCTTGAAGTTGGTGGGTTCAAACCTGTCCTATCAAAGTAACCGGGTTCTAAGGGTTCCAATATCATTGGATTGCTTTCATTGTTCATCGTTTCGATTTAGCCACTGAACTGGCGACCGAAATATTCCAGGAAAGCAACCCTCAATTGAGTGTAGTATCGAGTATCAACCAACCTCGGACTGCACTAAAGTCAGTTATCTCACTACCCTAAAGAGGCCAAGATAGTTCAATTAAGGTTCCTCAGGTCTGTTGATGCTTCACGACACCACGCGGAGGCCCCGTACTCTCCTTGACTGAACTCAAGGGTTACCGGTACACACCAAAGTGCCACATCAACGTAGCAGACTGTTTCAACCATGTCGGTATACCCCGCACAGTTCCCTCACAGCCTTGTTGCTACTTTCTAAGAAGGTATCCCCCAGATCCGGGTTAGGATCTATAGAACTCCCAAGACAGTCCCACAATTTAAAGCAAGCAAAAAAGCAATTGAAAACACAGTTTATGAACTATCCCTAAGGTACACCTCACTTTATAAGTATTCCCCAGCAGAGTCGCCAGTTCTGTGATCGGTGGATCTGGAACTGACTGTTTAACGCTGGTTCGCGAAATGTCGCGGAAGCAAGAGTCGCCACCGTCTTTTATTTTCTCCAAATGGAAAGGACAAAAGCACAGAAAAATTCCTTATAGAGATTGCTCTCGGTTCGGGAGGTAGATTATAGAAAGGGAAGGTGTTAGCACCCTTTCTATCCATGGTTATCCATGGGCTCTTAGATACTTGCTCACTTGTGTTTTCAAAAATGGTTTGTTTGCTTTTCAACTGTGGGTTTTAAAAAGTTTCTTTGAAAATTTCAGTTCGACTCTTGTATCGGTCCTCAAGAGTGTTTGAAAAATGCTTTCGAAAGCTTTTTGAAAATGTGTTGGTGTGAAAAGTATTTTTGATTTGTTTTGTTTTGAATTAGAGCAAGTATCCACGAGTCGTCTACCTACCCTAAGGAATTCGTCTGTGTAAATGTCCTTTAAAGTAGTGCCATCCCACCATTGAGAGGTAGGTAGCACCACCGTTGGAGGTGTTCGGGTCAACTCGAGGTTTGGGACATGGTGATCACCAGAGCAATGGGAAGACACCTTAGAGGCTACCCTCATGCCAGGTTCCCGGATCATGAGGACTTACTAAGACATCCTCTACTCGACGATCACCTTTCGAGGCAAGGCAACAGTGAGGCGTACCCTAGGGGTGGTGTGTGACTTGTGTGTCGTTTTCGGATATTTTTATCTTGTCATGGTATAGGTGATCTATGCGTTTGTTTTTATTTAATCATTCATTCTTGCATGCATTTATTTAACAGTTAAAATATTGCGAGAAATAAAAGTTCTAAAGCTATTACAAAAGGCGCGGGTCCACATCGCCAAAATTTCCAGGACCCGATTTGACAGAAAATAAAGAAATAATGAAAAGTAAAGTGCGAAAGATTTAATTTACATGGCTTTGGGAGAGGTACATGAATAATTAAAAGAAAAAGAAATAAATACGCGAATTAAATTAAAATTAGATTCGAGGGCATTGGACCCTTTTTAATGGAATTAAATTAAATTGCTAAATTAATTAAATTAAAGAAAAAGAAATTATTTTTTGGGTTTTTTGTATTTATGAGAATTTAATGAGATTAATCAAAATTAAAATGCTAACCTAATTCTAATTGTTTTTTTTTTTAGTTTATTAAAAAATATTAAAGTCGAACCTAAGTTAACCTAATTAATTACATGGAATTTTGATTTATAAAAATAAATAACATTTTAATTATTAGTGAAGAAAAAGAAAAAAAGAATGAAAAGATTTGAAACCCTAATTCTACCAATTTTAGATTTTATTAAAAAATGTTAAGGTTAAATCCTAAATTAAAAATTAAGTTAATTAATGAACTTTATTTACAAAAAATACTAATTAAATAAATATATTTAATTTTTATCTTTTTTCTGATTTTTTATTGTTTTTTTTTAATGTTTTTTATGAAAAATATTAAATTAAAAGAATTAATTAACAATAATAATTGAATCAAAATAAAAACAATGAAAAAAATGAAAAAAACTTGCAAACCTTGGGGGGTGTTGTCCCCAAATTGGGAGGTAAGTCTTAGCAATTTAAGCCCAATAAGCCTTAGGCCTCGTTGACCTTTTGATTAGCATGCCTGTGCATTGACTGAGGTTCATCATAGTCTCCAGATCTGGTCCCTTGATTGAGTGCAATTGGCCACGTGGTGCATTGAGATTATAGACGTATGGTGATCATCAAGTAACGCGCTGCATAGGAATATATATTGAAAAATATTATGGGATAGAAAGGGGGACCTGGGATCGAACCCAGGTCCTGGAAGTCACCAAGATGCTTGCCTGCCACTGAGCCACCTAGCGCATTTTGTATATATGATAACTAACAAATAATATAAAATAAGAAAACGTTAGTGGGGCGCTTTTCGCGCAAAATTTGAACCAGCCATTTACGCCTTGCCACTTCATCGTCTTCCTCATTGTTTGTTTATTTCCTGAAACACAAAAAACATTGGCAACGGTTTTGAACCGTTCTAGAAAGTCACTTTTGCAAAAATAACGAATAGCTCAGGGCAGCTCATAAATTGAGCGCGAGGGTGGATTTCGCATCGTCTAAACATGCTGAGTTGAATGGACTAGGTTTCATGTTCCAATTTTTCCATATGCACAAACGCCCAATTCAAGGTTCTGAAAAACCTAGATATCGTCCATGGTATTTTCTTCAATGGTGAGTAAAAATTCAATTCAGCTACATGGTTAGCTTCAGGAAGGTCTCATTAGTATAAATCAATCATAAAAATGCAATGAAAATGCTGGGAATTTGAAATACGATTATAAGAAAAATATGAAAAAGTCTGATCTCTATATACCGATTCAAGGCGTTAGAGGGTTGGAGAATTATTCAGTTACGATGCTTGATGCCTCAGGAAGGCAATGGACTGATTATTTTGCCTTGAGATGCTTTGTATCCCTGTTTTCAGTATTGGAGTTTTTCTTGAAAAATGCAAGTTTTCTTATGGCTCTTCTGCGCAGCCTCCAGTCCATTAGCATTAGGGTTGCATTTGGTATTTATGTGAGAATGATTTAGGTCAAGAATCTGATCAAAAGAATCAAGGAATTGATGAAACAATATTTGATTTTCTATGCCATTATTTTCAAATCTTTTTCATGCTATTTTGGTCCAAATCATGTTCAATCACCAAGATACTTTCCCAAACCTGATTTGCACGAAATATTGAGTAGATATCATGCATAAAAAGATTCAAAAAGTTAGGTTTAGCATTTTTTATCTATTTATTTTAATTAAATGAATTATTAATGATTAAAAATCCAAATAAATAAATAAAAAATGATAAAAACTTCCCTTTGGGCCAAATGGTCGTGCACATTCCTTGGATGATGAATTGTGGAAGAAAAAGAGGCCCATTAGCATTTTTAGGTCATTTGAATCAATGTTGACTTTTCAAAATATTCAAACATTTCCCAACTTCCACAAGGCACCACTTGCTCAATTTTTAAGCTTTGCTCATGTTCTTGGACATTTTGGAAAGGTCTTTGAGTCCTATAACCAATGTCTTTTGTCCCATTTCATTTTGATTTACCAATCTCAAGTTATGGCCTTTGACTTAAAGTCCTTTTTTGTTGACTTTTGAAAGTGACCTATAATGCTGAACTTGATAACTTTTTGTGAGAGCATTTCTTGGACTTGAAGTATGAAGAGGAGTTGTAGGAAATGTCTTTATCTTCAAAATTAGCTTTGGATGGAATTTTTCTGATAATCCATGTGAAAGTTATGCCCTGGTCAATTTACAGTTGACTTTTTCAACTGTCCAAATATGGAAACTTTTGCATCTTGATGATTTTTGAGCCAAGCTTTGAGAATCATGATCAAGCATTGATCAAATGATGTTTGTGGCTTAAAAATGAGATGTTGACCAAAAATTTGGACTTTTGACTGTCAAATGACCATTTTGCCCCTACAGTTGATTGTAGTGCAATTAGGGTTTTTGACTGTGCAATTTTGTGCTGAAAGTCTTGAAACTTGGTATGAGGATGCTTGACCATATTTATAGGCATGTGGGACTTGATTGGACCCTTGGAAACTTCATTTACTTTGTCAGAACCAAAACCATAATTTTGACTGTTAGGAGGCCCTTGAACTGTGCAACCCTTGGGGAATTTTGAAGCTTTGACTTGGCAATTTCTTGAAGAATATGGGAGGGCAAATTTTGGGGTACAACACAGAGCAATGCCTCTCTCTTGCTTCCACGTGTCTTCGAATGCTCCAGCGCATATATTTCAAATTTCGAACATCCCGCTTGCATTTGAATTTCAAATGTTTTGGCACTTCTTCGCTTCAAACGCACTCCTTAGACACAACCTTGTTATCATTTCGAGACTTCTTTGGATATATTCTCATAACTGTCACTCGAAGCTCCAAGCTTTGATATGCTCATTCGAAGCATTGCTTCTACTATTTCGAAACATGACGTTTTGTTTCATTTCGATCGAAACGTCCAATTTACTTTGCTTCTAATAATATTATCAAAATCTTCAGCCAACAGTGTTATGTTAGAAAACTTATTTTATGTTAGGGATTTTCTGCTTGTGTTATTATTTTGTTAGTTTTACTGCAAAATCTATGAATTGCATTGTTGAATGTTTAATAAGATACTGTGAATTCTGAAAACTTACCTCCTACTCCTTCAAACAAAAAAAATTATGTGGAAGGAACAGAGACATAAACCTTTTACATAAGGAGTCAACTCTATTAGAAAGATGTCGACAGATTTAATATTCGAATAGAAAATGCTAATACTACACATTCATAAGTATTATCTTCATATTAACATATGCAAAATGATACAAAAGATTATTTATATATGACACTATTTCTTCCAAGCCTTCAGGAAACATCTACCTATCATGTTTTTATCTTTCTACACCAACCATAAACATACCCAGACCAGGATAATAGTCATCCATAATGAGAAAAATATGATAATCACAAAGAAGTTTTATGCGAAAATGGGAAGATACACTGGATTCTATTTATTCCTAAAAGGAAAGGGAAAAGATTGAAAAAACCCGCAAAGAAAAGGATAATACGGTCGTCGCAACCGTGAATAGATTTGAGAGTCGATTATACAAGGGAAAGGTATTAATACTTTTGTCAATGAAACTTTCAAAAGAAGGTCCCCCGATCATTCAACTTCTTGACCAATAGAAACGAGAGCCACAATGGATATCAAGGTTTTGGTTTTAACTAGTGTAAATATTCACTCAAGTGTAAATTAATGATCTCCAACAATCGATATCCAACTCACATTGGTATATCCTTCTAATATGGTAGGAAACCTACCAAAATGGAGGTAAGATTTTGATTATTAAAAGATAATAGAAAAATCCTTGATATGGCCTTCCAATTCTCACCATTTAGATTGCTAGTAAATATACTCATTTATTAACTACAAATACTATGTCGGGTCTAGTATATTGCATCAATTATTTTAGACTATCAATTTCACTTGCATATTTCAATTGAGTTACAACTCTTCCATCATTCTTTGAATTTTGACACTAGAATCAAATGAAGTGGTCACTTCCTTAAAGCATAAGTGTTTTAACTTATCAAATGCTATGTCAAGTCTAAAATATTACATCAATCATTTTAGACAATCAATTTCACTTGTATATTTCAATTGAGCTACAACTCTTCCATCATTCCTTGAATTTTGACACTAGAGTCAAATGGAGTGGTCACTTACTTAAAGTGTAAGTGTTTTAACTTATCAAAAAATTTCTCAATATAGTGTGTTTGACGAACTTCATAACCTCCACTATTTTTCTTTACTTTAATATCTTAAATTGTGTCAACTAGTCCAAGATCTTTCGTCTAGAATATGAAAGTTAGAAACCTCATTGTTTCTAAAATTCCATTCATCCCGTTGCTAATGATCAATCATATAATCAATATAGAGACAAAGGAATATCACAATATTCTAACACAACTTTGTATGATGAAGAAAGATTTTAAATCATCATGTATGATGATACAAGAAGGTTTTATATGAAGTAAGGAATAAATTCTGAGTAATTTAAACTAGTATAATATGAATTATAATGAGTCCTTAGTCATGTTCACTTCTATCCAATATTCACTTGAATTTTTATGTTTAGACTTCTTGATCAACTTCTTCATTAATGTGCATGATACTTTTGATTCTTTTCTTCTTTGATAATATTTGTCTTCATCAAAATTGAATTAGAAATACGATGTATCATCACAATCTCCCCCTTTTGGTGATGAGAAACTCTTTGAAATCATGTTATGATAATGATTGAAAATTCTCCGCGTAAGTTGTGTGTCTTCCCTTGATTGGTGAATCTTTTATTTATTACAGAGAAGCACATGAACTTTTGGTTTCCCCATGTACATCACCTCCTCCTATTCCTCTCTGCATTCCTGCTTCGGAAGTATATATCCTCCTTCTACAATGGATGAACAACCTTCTGAAGTTGATGCTTCCATGTTGGTTATATTTTAGAAGCCGTCTGCTTAAGAAGATACCCCTTTTGTCAGTGTGAAGACTATTGTTGGTGAAGAGACGCCATCTGAACTGAAGGAGACTCTTGATGAGCTGCAAAAGTCTAATGCCATCATTTAATCACATCTAGACAAGAAGGATCAAATATATGAGGAGCATAGTGCTTTTATTTATGCTCTAGCCAACATGCTGAAGGACTTCTTGGATAGCATGTCCCCTCCTCCCCCTCCTCCGAACCCTTAGACCATTTTGTTTACCTTTGTTTTTAGAACCCTAGTTGTTTTCTTTGTTTCTAAAACTCTTTATACTTTGGTCTTTAATAAATGAAAATTTTTTCTTTGCCTCTTTAAATCTTTTTTATTTCTAACAAAGGGGGAGAAATTAATGATTTTGATATATATATTCTCAAAATCTTGTTCCCAAACATGTTTTGATATTTTTGTCACTAACATTGTTTGACTCAGGAACTTTGAGAAAGTTCACTCAATTTTTTTAACAGGAAAACTCTGAAGTTTTGATGGATATTCAAAATCTAGGGAATCAAAAGTCATGGGCTATTTTCTGTTTGTTAAAAGGAAATTCAACCAAACTCTGACAATATGACAAGTTCAACTAGACTCTAATACAACATTTTATTCTGATAGCAAGCCAGAATCTGAGATGAAGAATTTTTCAATACTAGTCAAACTCTTATGGTAGACCAGGTCACACACATCATCACGTTCTGATAGCATGCTAAAATCTAAGATGAAGATTTGTGCATCTCTAGTCAGACTCTGATGGTTTGTCAATCAGGGAAGTGTTCCTTCATGCTGATTGATTCATGTTATTTCTCAAAACTTCTTTAAATCTTGAACTCATGGGAGACTCTGAACAAGATTAAACATGTTTTGAGAGTATAGAACACAAAGGGGGCTTCTTAGCTTACTCTGAATTGATTTATGTGATTAAACCTAGTATAAATTATTTATCAAAATAGATGATTTTATCATCATCAAAAAGGGGGAGATTGTAAGAATAAGATTTGGTTCTTCATGTGGGCTTGAGTTTTGATGATAACATTAAATGGGTGATTATATAACAATTTAGTACCCCTGATGGTTTGTTTAGTGTGTAGCTTTTTCTAACAAGTTCTAACTCTGAAGATTTGACGTGTGACGTCATCAGATTCTAGACTCAACACACTAAGAGATACAATGTGTGTTTCATGACTTAGAATGATTCTAAAACAATGGTTCTAACGAACGTTGGTTTTAAAGCTTCTGACTATGACTCTGATAGTAGAGCTTCTGAAGGGTTCTCAAGCTCTGAAGATTCTAAGCTCTCTTGCTCCAAGGTTCTGAAGTTCTAAAGAAAAGGTTCTATTGAACAATTCTGAAGATTCTGAAGACCAACAATTCTGAAGACCAAGTTCTGAAGACTCTGAAGACAAGGTTCTATTGAACAAGCTCTGAAGATTCTGAAGAAAGGTTTCCGAAGACCAAGTGCTGAAGACTCTGAAGAAAAAGTTTTGCAAAACAAGTTCTAAAGATTCTGAATACATGGTTCTGAAGACAAGGTTTGTGGTCCTCCTTATAAGCATGCTTCAACTCTTATATATTCTAAAGCTTCTGAAGATTAGAAGATAAGGTCAAAAGATTTACGTGACAAAATAGTTCAAGTTCAACTCCTTCCACTACTCTGATTATGTGGCACAAGGACTGTACTATTGGTACGATGTTCTCTACCACTCACATTGAATGTTATGCTAGAAGATAACTAGAAATTTGGTATTCCTATTGTACCCTTCAACAAATTTCTTTTTAGCAATAAAATGCAGACTTGGGTGAATTAGAAAACAAAGAATTTTCTCGGAATAATTATGCTAAAACACTGCTAAAATTTCAATGTAGATCTTCGATAAAGTTTTGTAAAGTAGGGAACTTTTGTTAGTTTCCTTGCTAGCAAGGAACTATTGGTCGCTAACTTTCTCTTAACACTTTAGTTTTATTATTTGTACTTCATTTATGTGTAATATGTTTTTAAGAAGCAATATTGTAAACACACAAACTTGTATTCAACATTGAGTTGATTGTTCCTTGAGATACTAGGACTTTAGTCAGAATTCTCAAGAAGACATTGATGAGTTGTCTTTTTTGTTGTAAACATTGAGAGTTAGTCTTTGTTTGTATCCGTAATCAGTTTGGTTATAGTGGATTAAGTCCTTGTTGAGAAAGGTAAATCACAATGGTGGATTGGCTGGATTAACTTAGTTAGCAGTGAACGGCGATAAAAATAATTGTGTTTAACTTTTTTTCTTGTGTTAAATTCAAGTGTTTGTTTGGAAAAGATTTTATTTCAAATAACTCAATTTAAACACCCATTTCTTGTGTTTCTCGCACCTTCAATATTATATATTATGCATTCAATACTTAAAGCAATCAGTGCATGGCATCATCTCCAGGTTTACACTATCCCGTTTCTTTTTTTCATTCGTTTAAGTTTTTGTCTCCTATTCACAAGTCTTTCAGTTATTCTGTCACACTTGACCATGAGCCAAAAACTTATGAGGAAGCATGCATAGAAGAGAATTAGTTACATGCTTTTCAATCCAAATTAGAGTCACTAGCCAACAATGGTACTTGGAAATTGGTAGACCAGACATCTAATCTAAAGCCTATTAGAAGTAGGTGGATATACAAAATCAAGCACAAGGGTGGTGGAACCATTTAGAGGTATAAGGTACAACTAGTTGAAAAAGCTATAAGTTAGTGCCTTTTTTATCCATAAAAACATAATAAATCTGGTATCCCGGTTTTCTTGAGAACTGAGGCAATATCGCTATAAAGAACCACACTTCAAATCCCCGTTGTCGCATTTAAAGCTATTTTCAACTATTTATCACTTGGCGATATTCCCAAGTGTTATTTCATTTGGCAACGATTTCAACGATTTATGACTTGGCAACTTTTTTGCAATATAGTAATGCTTAAAAACTCGATTATAAATAAATTAGAAGAGGCAATAATAGAATAGAATATTTCATTGATAAAAAAAACAACACAACAAAGAAAAATACTTAATAAATTCAAACTACTCATTCCACTCAACTTCAACATTACCCCTAACTATCCCTAACTTATAGTAAAATTGAAAAAGAACTCTTCCATAAGGTAGGAAAATTTTGAAGTAGTTGGGAGGAATTTGAAATGATATGTATTAATTTAACTAAGTCCACTGTATGACCGAACGTAGCTCTGATACCACTGTTAGTAGTGGTGTAGATGATAGTTGATAGAAGATAGTTTTAGAGAGTTGTTTAGAAAGAAGACTATGTCATTGATTTCTTGGATGATACATTACAAGATACGAAATGCCTATTTATAGGCTCATGTCACCAACCTCTCAATAGTGGTGAATGTTTCTACATTACTTTAGATTTTTCTAGAGTTTTCATGATATGGTAGTACACTACAAAAAAGAAGCTTAGTTGCCACGTGAAAATCATGTGGCAAACATCAAAATCACGTGGCAAGTCAAAATTAGCGACGTGGTGAGTTATGTCGCTGGGGAGTAAGTGGCAAGCAAGTAGCGACGTGATTCCCACGTCACAAAGTTGTGACGTGGTATTCACGTCGCTACATATTTGTTAATGACAGCTTTATTAGCGACGTGAGAATCATGTCACTAATTTGTGACATGATTCCCACGTCGCTACAGGGGACGTTTATATTTTTTTAAAAATTGTTAATAATTAATTTTTATATTAATTCATTAATGTAATAAAATTTAAATAATAAAATTTATATAATAAAATTTAAATAATAAAATTTATATAATAAAATTTATATATTAAAATTTATATAATAAATTTTATATAATAAAATTTATATATTAAAATTATTAGAATAATAGTATTTTATTTTATATTTCGAATAATAGAATTTTATAAAATAAATTCACATAATTAAATGTTATATAATTTATTAATTTAAAATGATAAAAATAAATATATCTTACATAAATGCAAATATAAAAACGAAATAAAAAAAATGTTTTCACGGGGCATCTTCACCCGGAAAATTATCAAGATCAAAGTCATCAAGTCCGTCATCATCCGGCTGTGTATGATCAGGAACATTTTGATTTCGACCGCCTTGCATAAACTGTCTCATCTGCTCCTCCATATCAGATTGCCGCTTCCGCATGATCTCTAACTGACGCTCCTGCTCTTGCCTCATTGTCGTCATTTGGGCCTCCATTTCGCGTCTCACTTCACTGGCCGCCAATTGTCGTACTGTTTCAAGTTGAACCTGAGTCAGATTGGGTTGACGTGACCCCCCTTCTCCATCTCTAAGTCTTTGAAACAGATTACGATCACCAACTCTCAAGCCGGCGGCCAAATTTCCTCCCGCAAAAAAGCAACCATTAGGCCCTTTTCCATTAACAACCTCATTCCAAATATAGAAATCAACATCCCCATTAAGCGGCTCCCCCTCTGCTGGCCTGTATTGCGGATTGTGTTCCAGAAAACGTGCTAGCAATGTCTGATAATCATCCTACACATACATTAAATAATACAATTAAAAAAAAATTAAAACATTTATATATTAAATTATACTAAATTCAAATATATTAAAAATTTGTCACGTGATTTTCACAAATCAACTTATGAATTGCCACGTGAGTTTCTCGTGGCAATGTATCAGTTGCCATATGAAAATCAGTCACCTGGCAATTTATCAGTTGCCACATGATAATCACGCCACAACTTATAGATTGCCACGTGGAAATAACGTCACTATTTTTGTTATTAACTTAAAAAAAAAACATAAGTTTAATTACTTACAAAAGCTTTCTGGGTGCGGTCGTCGACAAAACCTCCCGATTTTTTTGTCCGAGTCCTCGTAATCAACTCAATGATCAACGGTGGTCTCCCCATCTCCTTAGTCTAAACAATAAAGTTAAAAATAATTAGTAAAAAATATTATGAATAAAAATATATATAACTTAAAAAATTAGTAATATTTACCATCCGCCGGACATGCTCTGCAGTGCTAATACTTCCAACAGTATTGACACATCCCCCCTTTTCGGATGCCCTCATCTTCTTAAAATTTTCGGATTTGGCCTTGAATTCAGGCGAACTCCAATATGTACGAAGTTCGCCAAAAACCTCTACGCCTATCCAGTTAGGACGGATACCATGCAGCTCATAATTCTCCCTAACCCGCCGCATGATATCAGAAAATCTTCTAGAAGTTCTGCTATAATATATTTTTTCCATTATTTTCTCATTCAACGGATCCCACACACATTTTTCCTGCAATGTTGTATGACATTAAAATAAAAAGTTAAGCAATTATCATTAAAATGTGACTTAAATAACAATACTAAAAAAATATAATAAATTTACAACTTAAATAAATAACAATACCTTAAATTTTTTAAACCATTCTTCTTTATTTGTAACCTCGCCAAAGTTCTTCCAAGAGGATTTATACATCTGCTGGATTATATAATTAATAACCTTGGCAGCCGTCCGACTCGGCGCGAAACTAAACAACAAGATTTTGAATAAACAATATTAATTATAAATTTATACAAAATATTAAAATGAATATGTACTTAAATAAAAGTTTATATAAGAAACTTACTTGCTTCCTTCGGGCCAAATCCAAAACCTCCCGTCAATTACATGAATCTCACTCGGATCATCTGATCTCTCACGACTATCAGCTCCATCTATATCATCAGCTACGACATCTGCATCACCGCCAGCCTGTGTAGGACGTGGGGTGCTGGATCCTGCAGCCTGTGTGGGATGAGGGGTGCGTGACCCTCCGGTCCGTCTAGGACGTGGGGCGCGGGATCCTGCAGCCTGTGCCGGACGTGGACTGTTGGGTCCTCCAATGTGTGTGGAGTGTGGGGTGCTGGACCCTCCCGCCTGCTGGAAGGATGAATACATCTGTGTGGGTCCCCCTGTCTGCTGGAATGATGAAGGCACGCCAGTCTGTATAAATGGAAAACTGGGTCCTCCCCCCGTCTGCTGGAATGATGAGGGGACACCAGTCTGCTGGAAAGATGAAGGCACCTGGGTCGGTGGGAAAGGGAAACTAGATCCTCCCGCATGCTGGAAGGAAGATGGCATCTGAGTCTGTGGGAAAGGAACACTAGATCCTCCCGCCTGCTGGAAGGATGACGGCATCTGGGTCTGTGGGAAAGGGAAACTAGATCCTGCTGCATGCTGGAAGGAAGACGGCATCTGAGTCTGTGGGAAAAGGAAACCGGGGCCTCCAGGTGGCACAAAAGATGCAGGTACCCCAGACGGGAATGTATGGGAGGAGAGTAATGGGACAAAACCCTGAGTACTGGCCAGGGACATATGATCAACCTGACTCTGAGGGGGTGGGCACATGGCTGAGTGAGGAGACTCACATGTTACTACCCTCGGACGCTGAGACTTCTTACCGGTATCCTTATTCTTCGGTGCCATTTTACCTAGTTATATATTTTCATAAACAAAGATAATAAAGTCATTGACATAAATATATATTCATTGACAAATTCACTATATACATGTTCAATAGATATTCATTAATATTACATTAAGTGATTAATTAATCTAAATCTTCATGCTCGTTATCCATATCATGTTCATCATCCGATGTAATATTGTCCTCGGATTCAAACTCTTCATCATTGTCTTCATCCACATTATTATCAACCAACAATATAGACGCATCAACTTGAAGGCCCTCAACAGTTGTATCGGACAAAGTTGTAATGTCTTCAGCTGCAACCACATCATTAATTTGTTCAACGTCATCAACTTGGTAGGCAACATCTTCCACTAGATCTCCAGTTTCAATATGACCTAGCGGTTTTGTTTTTATTACAACACACCATCCTCTTTTACGTATTACAAATGAAGGATAAGGAACATAATAAACTTGCCTAACAATATGTGACATTATGAAAGGGTCATATTCTTTGTATCTCCGGTTCATTTGAATCTCGACAGAACCATATGACTTGTCTATCTTTGTGCCTCTAGTTGGATCATACCATTCACAATAAAACAAGACAACTTTATTTTCCGTGTCCAAGTAATTGTATACCAACTCGTAGATATGTTTAACAAATCCATAGAAGTCGTCTTCACCGCCATCTGTAACTCCTTTTACAAAAACACCATTATTTATGGTTTTTTTCCCTTCGGTCCATGCCTCAGTGTGAAATTTATATCCGTTCACGAAGTATGTGTGCCAATCATTTGCGCTTTGGATAGGGCCTTCTGCCAAGTTTCTCAAATGGAGTATTTCTGGAGTTAGTGCAGGAACGCTAGACAATGTTTGCTTGAACCATGAGGGAAATTGAGCATGAATGACACCTGATGTTGACTGTACCCCGGTACTATGAAAATAGGCATTGTTAAATTCCCTACAAAAAACACACAATAAGTTTAATAAGTTTGGTATACACACACCATAAGTTTAAAAAGTTTTGGTAAACTCACTCAAGATATGGTTTAACTTCAACGCAGTTGATCAAGACATGGACATGTGCAGATTGCATTTCTTTTTGGGTCAACCAATGCACACCCTTCTTTCCAGAAGGTCGACCTGGTAGCGCAAAGACTGATAAGGTGAATTGACTCCTCTGATTGACATTTACAGGATTCCGTATGATTCTAGGAGTTAACATCAAGTGATTGAAATAGTGACTGCAAAAATGTGATGTTTCCCGATGCAAGTAATGTGCACATATAGATCCTTCTACTCTAGCTTTATTTTTTACCGATCTCTTTGAATCACCCATGAACCTTTCAAACGGATACATCCACCTATATTGAACAGGTCCACCAAGATAAGCTTCATATGCAAGATGCACGGGTAAATGTTCCATGGAGTCAAAGAAACCAGGCGGAAATACTTGTTCCAACTTACAAAGAATGAGTGCAATGTTTTGGTCCAACTTAATGATGTCTTCCACTTTTAAAGCTGACGCACAAATATCTCTAAAAAATTGACTAATTTCAGTTAGTGGGTCAAGAACATGTTTGGGTAGCGATCCAAATGCAATTGGTAGCAACTGTTCCATAAAAATGTGACAATCATGACTTTTCATACCATGTAATTTTCCAGTGTTAGGGTCAGCACACCTTGCTAAATTTGATGAATACCCATCGGGCATTCTCAATTCTTTTAACCATCTACAAACCGCTTTAGCTTCTTGGGAAGTCAGACTGAAACAAGCCTTGGGTTTTAATAATTTTCCATTCGGTTGAGGCTTCAACTCCAACTCTCTTCGATTACACCAAATTCCCATGTCTTGTCTGGCCTTCTCATTATCTTTTGTTTTTCCTGTCACATCCATCACTGTGTTAAATACATTATCAAAAAAATTCTTCTCAATATGCATAACATCAAGATTATGGCGCAACAAATTATCTTTCCAATATGGAAGATCCCAAAATATACTTCTTTTTGTCCAATTGTGGGTGACGCCGTATCCTTCAATTCGGCATGCTTTCCCAGTATCTGTAAATTTTGGTAGTTCACATACTTGGTTCCATATAACCCCTGGTGGCAATCGAGGCGGAGGCAAATCTTTCTCTCGTACATCTTTTTTAAAATTTGTCTTGTTTCTTCTATACGGGTGATTTGCTGGTAGGAATCTGCGGTGACAGTCAAACCATGAGCTTTTCCCACCTTTATCCAACGTAAATGCTTTGGTGTATCCCATGCAATGCGGACAACCCATTTTTCCATGCGTACCCCAACCAGACAACATGCCATATGCTGGAAAGTCATTAACGGTCCACATCAAGGCAGCTCGTAATGTGAAGTTCTGTTTACGGGATATATCATAAGTCCATTCTCCAATCCACATCTTCTTCAAATCATCAATTAAAGGTTGTAAGTACACATCAATTCCGGCTTTTGGACTGTGCGGGCCTGGAATAACACACGTCAAAAACATGTATGGTTTTGTCATGCACATCTCAGGAGGGAGGTTGTAAGGTGTTACAATAACTGGCCAACAAGAGTACGCACTTCCTGACGCTTGCACGTATGGGGCAAATCCATCAGAGCATAATCCAAGCCTGACATTTCTAGGTTCTGCAGCAAAATCTGGATGTGTCCGATCAAAGTGCTTCCATGCCTCACCATCAGATGGATGTCGCATAGTGCCAGAACTTGTTTGGTTTGTATGATGCCATGTCATTTGACTTGCACTGTGCATTGAAGCAAACATTCTTTTTAACCTTGGTATTATAGGAAGATAAAACATGGATTTTACTGCTACACGCTTTTGCTTGCTGTTAACGGCTCTACTGCGAACTTGATATCTTGGACTATTACAAAACTTACACTCCTCTAACGATCCATCTTGAGTACCAAACTCATTGTCATAAAACAACATGCAACCGTTAATGCAACAGTCAATCTTTCTTACTTTTAAACCCAACTTCGACACCCACTTCTTTGCGTCATAATAACTTGTAGGCAAATTGTCTTTCGTAGCGGTGGAGTCCAACATCATTTTTGCAAAATGTTCCAAACATTGATCAGAAACATTCCAATTTGACTTGGCAGCCAATAATCTCACACACATTGATAGCTTCGAGTCTGACGACCCCTCAAACAACGGCGTATTCATCTCGTTCAATAATTGATAAAATCTTTGCGCTTCCTCATTCGGCAACTCTTCCCCGTCAAAATCTTCAGGTTCATCATATGTCACGTTCACACCAAAAGCATCCTCAACCATGTCACCGATCAAATTAAAGTTCTCCTCATACTCCATAACCGGTCGACTACTTGAAGCATGCGTGTTGCTAGTCTCTGGTACATTAACCGGTAGTTCTTCACCATTATACGTCCAAACCCAATAATTTTCAATGAATCCCCTTCTATGCAGATGACGTGTTACTTCCTCTGGGTCACTAATTATTGGTCTACATTCACACTTAAGACAGGGACATCTAACCCCTCCTTCGCTTCGACAACAATCCTGAGCAAACGCCCACTTAATAAACCCATCAACTCCTACTATAAAATTGGGTTTAAGTCCACTTCTTCCTGGATATGTTCTATCGTACATCCAACTGCGATAATACCGATAATATTCCATACTGCACATTTATACAATCATTGTCTTTTTCATTAGAAATATTCTTAAACTATTTAATACTATTCTTAGAAATATAAATTTTGCTTTTTTATATATATACTAACATATAAATAAATATTCAAATGTAAAATATATAATTTTTTATTACATAACAATAATATCAAAAAACAATAATATAACATATTTACTTTTTATTATATATACAACAATAATATTAGAAAACAAATAATGTAAGATACATACTATTTATTATTATATATATAACAATAATATTAAAATAATAATATAATATATATATTCTTTTTTTAAATATGTTTTTTATAAATTGTTATTCTAATATATAATTTTTTTTCCATATCTTTAACATATAAATAAAAAAATAAAACTATTATAATAAATACAATTTACATCTATAAAAAACATGTTATTAAATATGTTATTAAATTTATGTTTTCTAAAATTTTAAAAAAATATATTAAATATGTTATTAAAAAATATGCAAATTACATATACACATATACTACTAAAAAATATATAAATCACATATGCAAAAAATATGCAAATTACATATACAAATTACATATGCAAAAAATATATTAAATATGTTATTAAATATGTTTTTAAAATTTTTTTTATTATCAGTAATTTTATACTACTAACAGTATATACATATATTCCTAATTACCACAAAATACATATACAAATCTAATCTATATAATACATATAAAATCTAAAAAAAAATGCATAAATACCTCTATATAATTTCTTCAATAAATTTGCGTCTTCTAGTTCTTGGTGTTCTTCAAATTTCTCTACAAATAATAACGAACAATCGAACAAATACCATGTTAATTAAATACTTCATTCCAGTATAAAAACTAAAGAACAAACGAAATAAACATTTAACATCACATGCATACCTTAGATTTCTTCAACAAATTGGAATGGAAGAAAATTAATTCGCAAAAATGGGTTTGAGTTTGTGAGAGTTGCTGTAAATCAAAATTGGAATGGAAGCAAGCAAAGGCGAAGAAGAAGAAGCACGCTACTGTAAATCAAAACGTTAACATATGTAACTTCTAGTAGCGACGTGACTGTCACGTCGCAACGTTGCCACGTGATAATCACGTCGCTACAATGCAATCATAAATACTTTTCTCTGTCCAACACTGCGCAGCGAAATTATGTTTCCCCCCAAAAATTTAGCGACGTGGCTATCACGTCGCTACAAAATTTCAAACTTCCCTCTCAACAACGTTCACCAGTTTCCATTTAATATCATTAAAATATATTAGCGACGTGGTTATCACGTCGCTACTACCCACGTGATAAGCACGTCGCTAATATATGTCGCTGGGGACATATATTTTTGTAGTGGTATCATGATAGTACTAGGTTCTTCTATCTTTTACATACACTTATAGTTCTAAATTATTCTACCATACTCATAGACACTATAGTTTCTAGAGTATTCTACCATTACCATATATATTATATTTAGAATATTCTAGAAGTTTATAACAATTTTAACAGAAAATTATCTCAAAAAGGTTAAGTTCAACAGTGTGGAGTACAAAATACACCTCACTGTTCTTAAACCAACATTTCCAGTAGTACCCACAATATATACTTAATTATCACCCCAAAGAATGTTGCATTAAAGGATAAAACATATGGGAATCCCAGAGTATAAGTTAGCAACATCTATTCATTAGTTTTATGCTATCACCAAAATTTACAAATTTGCAGTATATCATGCTATCACCAAGTTTAAGGAGAAATTAAGAAAACATTCATTAAAAAAATAAAAAGGTAAATTTTCATACCACAACGAGAGTGAATGATTTTGTGTTGAACATCGGATCCGAGAGTGAGGGTACCACGATGTGTGTTGCAATAGAGAGGGGGAACCACTTGTTCTGAGAGCATGAAGCGACCGTATTTTCGATTCTGAGAGATTTTGGGTTGAGGACGGTTCATTATTTATTTTTATTTTTCTGGTAAAAAGTTAAAAAATCAATACTTTTTTTTCCGCATGCTCATACTAATGTGTAAAGAATATACTCTTGAAATAATTTTTTAGAAATAACTAATTTTTTGCAACGATAATATTATTGTTACGATAAAATAATTTATTAGAATGATCAAGAAGTCGGTACTATATGTATATAAAAAATTATATTATTTTAAACGAAAATAGTTATTGTTAGATTTAAGTCTATTTCACCGAAAAATAATTTGATATTTGCGAGAAAGGAAAAGTTATTATAACGACTTATATAAGTCATTGCGATAGGCATGTAAAAAAGTTGTATTATTATCAGCGACAATAATTATTGTTGCAATAAGTCACTTTTTTCAATGATAATGAGATTGTTGAGAAAAAATAACTTAATTACAACGATTTAAATTGGCCGTTGTTATATGCATGTTATTGTTAGCAAATTGAAAGTTGCTGTAAAAAAGTCGCTGCCAAATATCTTTTTTCTTGTAGTGTCTGCATACCCTAGTCTCGGAGATGGTTTTATGACTCTTCGTGTCCTATCTCTTGCTAATAGGTAGCCATCGATAGTTTCCTCAACTTCATTAGCATCTTCTGCTTCTTCTTCGACTTCATCTGGGATATGCATTTCAGCATCAACATGCTCCACCACAACAAGAATCTCTACTTGTTCCAGCTCTTCGTCAGATATTTATGCACTTCAACCAACATCATCAGTTTTCTTGAAAGTCATTTCAACTTCATTGAAAATGACATCTCGACTGGTGATACACCTATTGTGACCTGACTTTATGCACCATAGCCTATAAGCTTTGACTCCTTCAGGGTATCCCATGAACATGCATTTCACAGCTCTAGGTTCGACCTTGTCTTGCCTAATGTAAGCATAGGCTACGCAACCAAATACTCTCAGTTTGTCGAGATCTGGTGGATGTCCCGACCAAACTTCTTCAAGTGTCTTCATATCTAACACAATCGAAGGACATCTGTTTATCAGATATGTTGTTGTGGAAACAGCCTCAGCCTACTTTGGGGTGATTGAAGAGATTTGGGAAGTTAATTATGTTGTGTTTAAAGTTCCTGTATTTAAATGCAAATGGATTGATATCAACAGTGGTGTCAGAATCGATGATTTTGGAGTTACACTGGTTGATCTTAGCAAGTTAGCTTATGCGGACGAACCATTCATCATGGCATCTCAAGCAAAACATGTGTTTTATGTCACAGATCCTTCTAATAAAAAGTGGTCAGTGGTTTTACAAGGAAAGGTCCATGATAGTGATGAAAATCATGATGAGAATCTTGATATTTCTGAAACTCATCGTTTCTCAAAAAATGTGACTACATTCATTGAAGAAAATGAAGAGGATGATGTGCATGCTATTCGCATAGACCATGAAGAAGGGATATGGGAGGACTAGTAAGATTTTTTGTATAAGTTAATTACACGTTACTTTATTTTCTAATTGTTTTTATTTTGTGCTTAATTTTATTTCTAATTGTTTTTATTTTGTGCTTAATTTTATTTCTAATTGTTTTTATTTTTTGCTTAATATTATTTCTAATTATTTTTGTTTTGTGTAAACAGGTAGATGGGTGATTCAAACCCCAATAAAAGAAGAGTTAGAGGTTCCACTTTAATGACACAAATTGACAAAGTTCATCAAACGGGTGAAAAGATAAAGGTCGAGTTTAATGCAAGAATCTATGAATGTATTGGTGTTAGTAAAAATGCTACACATTTCAAGAGTTATATAGCATCTCTTGCTCGACAGTATTGTAGTATTGTGAAAAATGATTGGAAAGAAGTAGATGAAGGCGTAAAAGATGCTATTTGGACTGATATTCAGGTATTTTAAATATAATACTTTATTATATTTTATAATCATATACTAATTAACAACATATGACATATACTATATTTGTAGGCTCATTTTACTATTCCAGAATGTAAAGATCCAAAGAAGGATAGGTTGAAGAAAGAATGGATTAAATATGCGGGAGACCGATGGAGAGGTTTTAAGACACAAGTAACAGATAGATATATTCATCATCCCATAGAAAATGATCCTCCTCCATATGTCAAGTATAACTTTAATACTAAAGACGCACAGAAAGAGTTTCTCAAGATTCGAGATACCCCTGAATTTAAGGTTAGTAGGAGTTATATGTTTTTGTGTGCATAACATTTTTATTATATTTAGTGATTAATTACTTGTTTGAGTTTATAATAGGAAAAAAGTCAGAAGGGTAAGGATGAAGGAAAATTGCGATCAAAACGCAGCGGAATATAAAATTTTCCTTTAGAGATCCTTACGAATGAGCATGGTCAGTGATAGAAAGTTTTACCTCTTGTGGCGATTCAGACCTTTGATGTCGTGATCACGAGCGTTGATGAAGAACAACGCCTCTACTCAGTCCACACGAACAGACCGCTTCCGGTCACAGTGCTAGCTGATCACGAACGGAAACCTTGAGTGAGAGAGAGAGTCAAAAACGAAAAATGCATCAAGTGAAAAAACTTCATCACAAGGGATCTATTTATAGAATCACTCGTGTGGGCTACAAGCTAAAAGCCCAATTAAGGCTATAAGCTAAAATCCCAATTAAGCTTATGGACATCATACCTTATGATGTACCATATATCACTTATCCACGTGGCACCTTACCACTTTCCGTATTACACTTAAGTTCACCGTACCTTACGGTGTTCCTTATTTATTCTATCTCTCATCAACCTGTCCTTATGTGTGTGACCCTGTAGGTTTTCGCGACGTTGGCAATTATATTAAATTACACATTTAATATAATAAACAGTGAGCGGTATCTAGCAACACATCACTGTTACCCAAGTCACGAAAATGTCATGTGATCTGACCAAACCTTTTCCGTGATAATATTTGTGTTGTACAATTACCCTTTTGCCCTCATGTCTATATTGAACACAAGGCATACACTGTGTCACCCTTGTCCAGTTCAATATTGGGCCCTTAGACATTTATCCTGTTATGCAGGATGAGCAAATTCCATCTAGGTCACTCATGTCCCTTAGCATGCTTTATGAAGTACCCATCAACCATCTTTATAGTCATCCAGTTACAGATGATGTTTGATCAGCAATAAAGTACTTGACTCTACATCTAGGGTCCATAGAGGTTTCAGGTCGAAGGGTGGTATACACCATTATCATCATGAGAATAACTTATGACACTTTGCATAACATTCTATGTAGTATTCTCATAACGGGTCAATCCAATATAAATATTACTCCTAATATTCATACCTATGTCAAGACTTGATAACTCCTTATCTATGATCCATGAGATGTGATCATCAATCTATCTTCATAATAATCTTAATGCTTTAATGTTATCCCACTTCACATTAAAGCTTGACTACGGATACTTTAAGAATAGTTTCTTATGTTCAATGGGATCTCATGATTAAGTCACACTTAACATTTCATTAAACCAATAAACCATTCTAGGGACTTTATTATTTTGGAAAACATAATAAAGAAATGCCTTTTATTATTAATAAATAATTCGATACAAGTACCAAAAGTATTGGCCTCTAGGGCTTACACCAACAATCTCCCACTAGCACTAGAGCCAATCAGGCATACCCCTAATACCCATAGATCTAGTATGCCCATCATGCTTCAGCTGCGCAAGAGGCTTTGTTAATGGGTCAGCAACATTGTCAAGTGTAGGTACTTTGCATATTTTCACATCTCCCCGATCGATTATCTCTCGAATGAGATGATAACGCCTAAGTATGTGTTTGGATCGTTGGTGAGATCTAGGCTCCTTAGCTTGTGCGATAGCACCATTGTTATCACAATAGAGATCAATGGGATCCACAATGCTATGGACTATGCCAAGTTCACTAATGAACTTCTTGATCCAAACAGCTTCCTTTGCTGCAGTTGAGGCAGCAATATACTCAGCCTCGGTTGTAGAATCAGCAACTGTATCTTGCTTTGAACTTTTCCAGCTCACAGCGCCACCATTTAAACAAAACACATAACCAGATTGTGATCTAAAGTCATCCTTATCTGTCTGGAAGCTAGCATCAGTGTATCCAATTACAGCAAGCTCTTCCTGACCTCCATATATCAAGAATGAATCCATAGTCCTTCTCAAGTACTTAAGGATATTCTTGACAGCTACCCAATGAGCATCACCGGGATTAGACCGGTACCTACTCGTTGCACTTAAAGAATACGAGACATCTGGTCGAGTACATAGCATGGCATACATGATAGATCCTATTGCAGATGCATATGGAATCTTATCCATGCGATCCCTTTCTTCCTTACTTGAAGGGGATTGTGTTTTTGACAGACACATGCCATGTTGCATAGGTATGAATCCTTTCTTGGAATCATGCATATTAAAGCGTCTCAACACTTTTTCTATGTATGTACTCTGACTTAGGCCAAGCAGTTTTTGTGACCTAT
The DNA here is from genome assembly GCA_948472305.1 of Vicia faba. NCBI lineage: Eukaryota > Viridiplantae > Streptophyta > Magnoliopsida > Fabales > Fabaceae > Vicia > Vicia faba. The sequence goes on from OX451741.1 coordinate 1,381,155,645, forward strand.
CTCTATAGATCCTGATTCCTAATATATAGGCTGCTTCACCTAGGTCCTTCATTGAAAAGCATTTCCCTAACCAAGTCTTCACTTGTTACAAGGTAGGGACATCGTTTCCAATGAGTAATATGTCATCTACATATAATACCAGGAATACGATCATGCTCCCACTAACCTTCTTGTAGACACAAGGCTCATCTTCATTCTTGATGAATCCATATTGTTTTACTGTTTCATCAAAACGAAGATTCCAGCTTCTGGAAGCTTGCTTTAATCCATAAATTGATCGCTGTAACTTACATATCTTTTGGGCTTCCTCTGGTATGTCAAATCCTTCAGGTTGTGTCATGTACACATCCTCAAGAAGATTCCCATTAAGGAAAGCAGTTTTGACATCCATCTGCCATATTTCATAATCATGATATGCAGCGATAGCAAGTAAAATCCGAACAGATTTAAGCATTGCAACTGGTGAAAAGGTTTCATCATAGTCCACCCCATGAATTTGTTTATAGCCTTTTGCAACCAGTCTTGCCTTATAGGTATGTACCTTACCATCCATGTCAGTCTTCTTTTTGAAGACCCACTTGCATCCTATAGGGTTAACTCCTATAGGAGGCTCTACCAAGGTCCAAACCTGGTTTGTGTACATGGAATCCATTTCAGATTTCATGGCTTCTAGCCACTTCTCAGACTCAGGACCAGTTATGGCCTCTTGGTAGGTCACAGGCTCATCTTGATCCATGAGTAATACATCACCCTGATCACTTATGAGATATCCATATCTCTCAGGTTGTTGACGTATCCTGCTTGACCTACGCTGGTCTTGTTCTACTTGAGCAGGTTGCTCTTCCACAACTACTTGTGTTTCCTGCTCTAATTCCTCCATAGGTGTATCAATGCTTTGTGGTTCTTGAATTTCTTCAAGCTCTATTTTCCTCCCACTGATTCTTTTGGAAATAAAATCCTTTTCCAGAAAAACTCCAGTTCGAGCGACAAACACTTTGCCCTCAGAAGGATTGTAGAAGTAATACCCTCTTGTTTCTTTAGGATACCCAACAAATAAGCATTTGTCAGATTTGGGCTCAAGCTTAGTTGAAATTTGTCGTTTCACATAAACTTCACAACCCCAAATCTTCATGTAAGACATATGTGGTTTCTTACCACTCCATATCTCATATGGTGTCTTCTCAACCTTTTTGGATGGAACTCGGTTAAGTGTGTAAGCTGCAGTCAATAGTGCATGTCCCCAAAAGGAGTTCAGAAGATCGGCATGACTCATCATGGATCGAACCATGTCTAACAAGGTCCGATTTCTTCTCTCGGATACACCATTCCATTGTGGTGTTCCGGGAGGAGTAAGTTGGGATAAAATCCCACATTCCTTTAGATGGTCATCAAACTCTAGGCTTAAATATTCATCGCCTCGATCTGATCGAAGAACTTTAATATTCTTACCTAGTTGGTTTTGTACTTCATTCTTGAATTCCTTGAATTTTTCAAAGGTTTCAGATTTGTGTTTCATTAAATACACATAACCATATCTACTGAAATCATCAGTAAATGTGATGAAGTATTGAAAACCTCCTCTGGCTGGTATGTTCAGTGGTCCACATACATCAGTATGTATGAGGGCCAAAAGATCATTAGCCCTTTCACCTTTTCCTGTGAATGGGGACTTTGTCATCTTTCCAATTAAACAAGATCTGCATGTCTCATATGATTCATAATCAAAAGAGTCCAAGAGTCCATCTTTATGGAGTTTGGAAATGCGTTTCTCATTTATGTGGCCTAAGCGACAGTGCCAAAGGTAGCTTGGATTTAACTCATTAGGTTTAATCCGTTTAGTATTAATGTTATAAATTGGCATTTCAAGATCAAGGACATATAGTCCATTGTTCATTTGTGCAGAAGCATAGAATATATCATTCAAATAAATAGAGCAACAATTGTTCTTTATTATAAATGAAAAACCAAACTTGTCCAAACAAGAAACGGAAATAATATTCCTACTAATTGCAGGTACATAATAACAGTTCTCTAACTGAATTATTAAACCACTAGGTAAAGTCAAAACATAAGTTCCTACGGCTAAAGCAGCAACCTTTGCTCCATTTCCAACTCGTAGGTCAACTTCACCTTTTGCCAAATCTCTACTCCTTTTTAGCCCCTGCACATTAGTACAAATGTGAGAACCGCATCCAGTATCTAATACCCATGATGCAGAAGTAGATAAATTAATTTCAATAACAAAAATACCTGAATTTGAAGTCCCTACTCCATTGTTCTTATCTTCCAGGTACTTTGGGCAGTTTCTCTTCCAATGTCCGGTCTTACCGCAATGGAAGCAAGTGCCCTCCTTTGCTATGCCTCCACTAGGCTTCAAAGCAGGAACAGTAGGTTTAGGCTTGGCAACTTCCTTGCCTTTCCCTTTACCAACCTGCTTGGTAGGCCTCTTGTTCAGCTTCTTCCCATTACTGACCATCAGAATGGACTTCCCTTTTGTCTTCATATTCTGCTCAGCAGTTTTCAACATGCTTAGCAATTCTGGAAGACTCTTATCCATGTCATTCATGTTGAAATTCATGACAAACTGATTAAATCTATCTGGCAACGATTGCAAGATAAAATCAGTTGCAAGTTCCTTTCCAAGCGGAAACCCTAACCTTTCAAGGTTCTCCACATACCCAATCATTTTGAGTACATGGGGACCTACAGGGTTTCCCTCAGATAACTTGCTGTTAAAAAGGGCCTTTGAAACCTGAAACCTTTCATTTCTTGCCTGCTCTTAATAGAGCATTTTCAGATGTCCGATCATATCGAACGCTGACATGTTCTCGTGTTGCTTTTGCAACTCCGAGTTCATAGTAGCTAGCATGAGACAAGCGGCTTCATTAGCATCATCAAGATGCTTCTTATAAGCTTCTCTTTCTGCCTTAGGTGCCGAACTAGGCGGTTCCTCTTCAGGAACAGGTGTCTCCAAGACATACAGCTTCTTATCGTGCTTGAGGACAATCCTCAGATTTCGGTGCCAATCCAGGAAATTTGTCCCAGACAATTTTTCCTTATCTAGGATTGATCGCAAAATATGGTTGTTTGTTGTCATGGTAATCTACAAAAAAAAAATGAAAATATAAGTATCATTAAAACAACATATTTAATTAGGCCTTTAATCAAATATGCTCCCACTATTTTACTCAAACCAAATGACCCTCATCATTTGATTCGGAAAATCCCGTTGGAAGACTTTCTAGTGGGTCGAGATCCACATTTCACTTCGTTCTAAGTCAGCGTTAGGCTGATTACACAAAACTAGGTTATTTAGGTAGGAACTCCTTCCAATTGTATCTCATACAACTCTCGAATATTTTCAGTTGGGTGAATAACTCCTTATTCTAATTCATCATATGAATCATTCCCAACTCTTGCTTCTAAACATGTATAATCTTATTATAATGTGTTTAGTTAAGTTTGACCCATTATTTTAGCAGTTGGATATTACAATTATCCCATCGCACCTTACTAATATAGAACATGCACCTCGCGTAGGCGAAACCTACATTATTCGATACTAGTCTTGATGAGTGCTAAAACTTGGAAAGCATGAACTTAATATTTAACTTGAGGGATTTTGTTATTAGTTTGATATCACCGGCTTAACATGCAATTCGTCTCTCTCATGCATCAACATACAAACACATGCATCAATATACATAAAAGGATACAGTTATGGCCCCTAGCGCAATTGTTCTCCCAAGCCAATGAGAGAACCTAAGCTAACCTAATAACGATCTAAACTTCTCCAAGCAAGATCTCCAAGGTTATCCTCCTTTGATATTGTATTCTTCTCTTTCTTCATAACATTACATTACATAAAAGAAACTCGTTTTACATACGAGGGAGTGAGATGAGAAAAGAAGTTACATCAAGAATTTTAGAGAGAGGCACGACACGCAGGCCGTATTTTACAATCCCAAAACAAAATAAAGGAAAAAAAACTAAGGCCATAACTGATCACCACAAGACAATAATAATAAACACACTTTTATTATTAGTTTAAATTTTGTTAATTAAAAAAAGGCAAATTAAATTTTGATGATTGATCACACTACGCAGAGTTAGCCGGGGGTTCCGCTGACCGTTCAGCGGACGGGGGTCAAGGGGGCAGCGCCCCTTTGAAATCGGCGTCATTTTCGCACAACTCTTATGCATTCACAACCCTAATCGCATAACTCTACAACAACACAACCCTTGTGCCGTCATGAACCCTAATGCAACAGTTTCATGTTGTCAAACACATCTCGATTGATAATTCAGTATGATTAATCACATGCCATTGCTTCACCATACTAATGTCGGATTCCGAAGCATATGAACAGTGATCGGTCAAAGGAATAACAATCATCAAGTGTTTGAATGAACGAAACAGAAACAGTATATCACATATACCATCGTTGCATCAGATTTACTTATATCATATATAAGAGTGATCGATCTTATTTGTGTAACCTATGGACGATCGATGTATCGTTGCTTCACCATACTAATGTCGGATTTCGAAGCATAGTCAACATCAATCATCCAAATCGTACACAACAGATGCCAAATTTAATTAATCGTTTATTATTCAATTCATTCTGGTTTTAATCGAATCAAAACAGAAAATATAGAACATAAACAACTATCAGATCCATGGTTTCGTAAGTGGCTCTGATACCACTGAAGGAAAATTGCGATCAAAACGCAGCGGAATATAAAATTTTCCTTTAGAGATCCTTACGAATGAGCATGGTCAGTGATAGAAAGTTTTACCTCTTGTGGTGATTCAGACCTTTGATGTCGTGATCACGAGCGTTGATGAAGAACAACGCCTCTACTCAGTCCACACGAACAGATCGCTTTCGGTCACAGTGCTAGCTGATCACGAACGGAAACCTTGAGTGAGAGAGAGAGTCAAAAACGAAAAATGCATCAAGTGAAAAAACTTCATCACAAGGGATCTATTTATAGAATCACTCGTGTGGGCTACAAGCTAAAAGCCCAATTAAGGCTATAAGCTAAAAGCCCAATTAAGCTTATGGACATCATACCTTATGATGTACCATATATCACTTATCCACGTGGCACCTTACCACTTAAGTGCACCGTACCTTACGGTGTTCCTTATTTATTCTATCTCTCATCAACCTGTCCTTATGTGTGTGACCCTGTAGGTTTTCGCGACGTTGGCAATTATATTAAATTACACATTTAATATAATAAACAGTGAGCGGTATCTAGCAACACATCACTGTTACCCAAGTCACGAAAATGTCATGTGATCTGACCAAACCTTTTCCGTGATAATATTTGTGTTGTACAATTACCCTTTTGCCATCATGTCTATATTGAACACAAGGCATACACTGTGTCACCCTTGTCCAGTTCAATATTGGGCCCTTAGACATTTATCCTGTTATGCAGGATGAGCAAATTCCATCTAGGTCACTCATGTCCCTTAGCATGCTTTGTGAAGTACCCATTGTTGTACCCCAAAATTTTCCCTCCCATATTCTTCAAGATTTGCCAAGTCAAGCTTCAAAATTCCCCAAGGGTTGCACAGTGTAAAGGCCTCCTAAGCAGTCAAAATTAGGGTTTGTGTTCTGATCAAGAAAATGAAGTTTACAAAGGTCCAATCAAGTCTCACATGCCTATAAATATGGTCAAGCATCCTCATATCAAGTTTCAAGACTTTCAGCACAAAACTGCACAGTCAAAACCCTAATTGCACTACAGTCAACTGCAGGGGCAAAATGGTGATTTGGCAGTCAAAAGTTCAAATTTTTGGTCAACATCTCATTTTGAAGCCACAAACATCATTTGATCAATGCTTGATCATGATTCTCAAAGCTTGGCTCAAAAATCATCAAGATGCAAAAGTTTCCTTATTTGGACAGCTGAAAAAGTCAACTGTAAATTAACCAGGGAATAACTTTCACATGGATTATCAGAAAAATTCCATCCAAAGCTCATTTTGAAGATAAAGACATTTCCTACAACTCATCTTCATACTTCAAGTCCAAGAAATGCTCTCACAAAAAGTTATCAATTTCAACATTATAGGTCATTTTCAAAAGTCAACAAAAAGGGACTTTAAGTCAAAGGCCATAACTTGAGATTGGTATATCAAAATGACATGGGACCAAAGGCATTGGTTAGAGGACTCAAAGACCTTTCCAAAATGTCCAAGAACATGAGCAAAGCTTAAAAATTGAGCAAGTTATGCCTTGTAGAAGTTGGGAAATTTTTGGATATTTTGAAAAGTCAACATTGATTCAAATGACCTAAAATGGCTAATGGGCCCATTTTTCTTCCACAATTCATTGTCCCAAGCATGTGCACGACCATTTGGCCCAAAGGGAAGTTTTTCTCCATTTTTATTTATTTATTTGAATTTTTTATTATTAATAATTCATTTAATCAAATAAAATACATGAAAAATATAAAACCAATGAAATAAAATCTTTTTGTGCATGAAATATATTCAATAATTCGTGCATGATCAGATTTGGAAGGAATTGGATTGATTGGATCATGATTGGTACAAAATTGCATGAAAAAGATTGAAAAAATAATGCTTGAAAATCAAATCTCAAAAACCATGAATGCAAGAGATTTTAATCAAGTTTGTTGACCTAATTTATTCATACATAAGCATAGAACGAAAACCTAATGAGATTAACCACGCAGCTGCTCAAAAATATGAAAAGCAAAGCTTGAAATTTGTCAAAAAATTCCAATTCTGAAAACACATTTGCAGGGTGATTCAAGGCATAATAGTTGTTCAAACATCTTCCTGGAGGATCCCAGAACGATTTCCAATCAAAATCATTCATCAAAACACCAAGAATTGGTACAACGAACCGGACCTGTGCACAAAAAATTTCATAGTCGTGCATCTCAATCCATGCATTCTTTGTGAATTTTAAAGCTTGATTCATGTTTGTCATTTGATTCTGATGCTAACCCAATGATTTAATTGTATTTTTATGCATCATACGCGATTATGCCATTGTTGTTCATTAGGGTTCAGGGAGCTCCGAATTGGGGTTTTTTGAATGAGGAAAAATTGGAGTGTGAAACCACCACCATTCAAATCAGTGCGTCTAGACGATCATAAGGCCATGCTCGCGCTCAATTTATGAGCATCACAGGGCTATTCGCTATTTTCCCAAAACATGCCTAAAAGAACATTTGAAAACCGTTGCTTATGATGTTTATGTTTCAGGAAAAATAAAACACAACGAAGAAGATGGTTCGGTGGCATAAGCTGATTGGTCAATTCAAAAGTTCGCGCGAAAAAAGGAAACATTAACGCGTTTGTTTTATTATGTTTGTTTATTATATTAATTTACAGATGAACGAAGTGGCTTAGTGGCATACGTGTTGGCTGGTAATGTTAATGACCTGGGTTCGAGCCCCAGGTCTTCATGCTTTCAATATTATTTTTCGTTCAGTATTCACATGCAGGTTCAATGTTATTGTTCCATGATGCACCTTCAAAATCCAACGTCCACGTGCCCAAGGGGATCAATCAGAAGGCTAGAATCTGGAGAACACCATAAGCATAAGTCAACGAAGCTACACGTGGTCTGAAAAGTCAGCGAAGCCATGCTGATTTGGGCTCAGAAATATTGGGCTTTCACCTCCTATTTGGGGTCTGAACCCCCTAGGTTTGCATATTTTTTACTTTCTTTACTTTTTTTTATTATTTATACTTCTTTTTATTATTGTTTTATTAATTAGTTTTATTATTTTCATAAATATAAAAAATACCATAAAAAATCAGAAAGAAGGAAAAAATATAATAAATATTTTATTTTAGTATTTTCATAAATAAATTTGCATGTAATTAAATTTAGTTTTAAATTAAGTTTTAATTTTAATTCTTTTAATAAAAATCTAAAAAAACATAGAACTAGGGTTTAATTAATTTTCATCTTCTTTTTCTTTTTCTCCCATAATAATTAAATAATTAAATATTTATTTTTATAATTAAAATTGCATGTAAATTAATTAGGGTTAATATTAGGTTTTAATCTTCTTTTCTTAATAAATTAAAAAAACAAATAGAATTAGGGTTAGCATTTAATTTCAATTAATTCTTTTTTTTTTTTCATTTAAATCCTAAAATACTAAAAAATACCAAAAACATCTCCTTTTCTTTTTAATTAATTAATTTTAATTTTGCAAAAAGGGTCCAACGCCCTCGTTTCGATTTAATTCTTATTCGCATATTTATTTTATTTCGTTTAATATTAATGTAACTCTCCCAAAGCCATGTAATTAATTTCTCGCACTTTCAATTTCTTTACTTTCATTAATTCTTTTATTTCTTTATTTTTCTGTCAAATCGGGTTCGAGAAATTTTGGCGATGTGGACCCGCGCCTTTTGTAATAGCTTAGAATTTTTACTTTCCCGCAATATTTTTAACTGTTAAATAATGGCATGAAAGAATGTATGGACAAAAATAAAAACAAACGCTAGATCACAATGACATGACAAAAGACAAAATATCTGAAAACGACCCACAAATCACACACCACCCCTACGGTACGCCTCACTGTTGCCTTGCCTCGAAAGGTGATCGTCGAGTAGAGGATGTCTTAGTAAGTCCTCATGATCCGGGAACCTGGCATGAGGGTAGCTTCTAAGGTGTCTTCCCATTGCTCTGGTGATCACCATGTCCCGAACCTCGAATTGACCCGAACACCTCCAACGGTGGTGCTACCTACCTCTCAATGGTGGGATGGCACTACTTTAAAGGACATTTACACAGACGAATTCCTTAGGGTAGGTAGGTTCTCGTAGATACTTGCTCTAATTTCAAAACAAATCAAAAATACTTTTCACACCGACACCTTTTCAAAAGTTTTCGAAAGCAATTTTTCAAACACTCTTGAGGACTGATACAAGAGTCGAACTGAAATTTTCAAAGAAACTTTTTAAAACCCACATTGAAAAGCAAACAAACCATTTTTGAAAACACAATGAGCAAGTATCTAAGAGCCCATGGATAACCATGGATAGAAAGGGTGCTAACACCTTCCCTTTCTATAATCTACCTCCCGAACCGAGAGCAATCTCTTTAAGGAATTTTTCTGTGCTTTTGTCCTTTCCATTTGGAGAAAATAAAAGACGGTGGCGACTCTTGCTTCCGCGACATTTCGCGAACCAGCTTTAAACAGTCAGTTCCAGATCCACCGATCACAGAACTGGCGACTCTGCTGGGGATTTAAACTTAAAGTGAGGTGTACCTTAGGGCTAGTTCATAACTGTGTTTTCAATTGTTTTCCTTGTGTGCTTTAAATTGTGGGTTGCTTGGGAGTTCTATAGATCCTAACCCGGATCTGGGGGATACCTTCTTAGAAAGTAGCAACAAGGCTGTGAGGGAACTGTGCGGGGTATACCGACATGGTTGAAACAGTCTGCTACGTTGATGTGGCACTTTGGTGTGTACCGGTAACCCTTGAGTTCAGCCAAGGAGAGTACGGGGCCTCCGCGTGGTGTCATGAAGCATCAACAGACCTTAGGAACCTTAATTGAACAATCTTGGCCTCTTTAGGGTAGTGAGATAACTGACTTTGGTGCAGTCTGAGGTTGGTTGATACTCGATACTACACTCAATTGAGGGTTGCTTTCCTGGAATATTTCGGTCGCCAGTTCAGTGGCTAAATCGAAACGATGAACAATGAAAGCAATCCCGTGATATTGGGACCCTTAGAACCCGGTTACTTTGATAGGACAGGTTGAACCCACCAACTTCAAGAGGGTACTACCCAGACCCCATGCTGGCCTTAAACCCTAAGGGCTTGCCTTGTGTGACTTGTGTGCCTTACATGTTTGTCTTTGTAAATATCTGTGGTGTGTTTAATCATAGCATCATGACATCATCCAGCATCATATGCATTGACTAACCATTTTAGGGGTTCGAATTTTCATCTTTGTTATTATTTTGTAGGACATGGAAACTGTTCGTAGAAAGACAATTCAAGTCAGTCTTGTAAGGATCCCTCCTCAACTTAAGGAGCTTATATCCAGGATTCCCGAGAACTCATCATTCAGTGAAAGACATGGAAGCCTCATCAGCTTGGTCAACACCAACATTGAGGAAGATATGATAAAGGTCCTGTTCCAATTCTTTGACCCTCTGCATCACTGTTTCACCTTCTTGGACTATCAGTTGGTACCTACATTGGAGGAGTTCTCCCGGCTCCTGAAGATCCCTATCCTTGATCAGCTACCCTTCAACGGTACGGAAAAGGAACCCAAGCTTGAAGAGATTGCTAAAGCCTTGCACCTACAGTCATCTGACCTCAAGGGACATTGGGAAGTTAGAAGTGGTATCAAAGGGTTCTTAGCCAGGTTTCTGTTTGAAAAGGCCCATGAATGTTGGAGCTCCCTTGACTTGCAAGCTTTTGAAGAGGTTGTGGCCCTCTTTGTCTATGGTTTGGTGTTGTTCCCTAATCCAGATCAGCTTATAGATATCAGTGCTGTCCAGATCTTTATGTCCAGGAATCCTATACCTACGTTGCTGGGGGACATCCTTCACTCATGTTACACTCGAACCATGAGAAAAAGAGGTGTCCTTATGTGTTGCACTTCTCTCCTGGGAAGGTGGTTTATTTCGCACCTTCCGCAATCAGTCTTGAAGAATGAGCGGGGTTTGAGATGGTCACAACGGTTGATGACTCTTACACATGCAGATATACATTGGTGCCCTAGGGCCAGAGAAGATGTCACTATCATTGATCGTTGCGGGGAGTACCCTAATGTTCCTTTACTTGGAATCAGAGGAGGTATTACTTACAGCCCATGCCTGGCTTGGAGATAGTTTGGTTATGCTCGGAGGGATGGCCCTCATGACATGTTAATTCCTGACATAGTATTTGACTTCGACAACGATACTCAAGGACTTCGCCAGAGGTTTATCAGAGCTTGGAGGATGCCAAGTAGGATAGACAGCAAGACACTGGGGCACAGGAACTCCATCCCGTTGGAACCTTATCTCAAGTGGGTACACGCCCGCTCCCAGAAGTTAGTGATGCCTTATCCTCACATGCTCCCAGTAATCAAAGAACCAGTCTTGGAAGGAGAAGTGTCCTACACTATTCAGCACCCTGATATACCCACATCCTAGGAAGAGATGCAGAAGAGCTGGATCCAGCTTAAGGAGGAAAGGAATTCTCTTGAGACTAGTCTACATGCCAGTGAAAAGAAGGTCTTGGAGCTCACCCGCCTGTTGCATGAGGAGAGGAATCTCAACACTTACATAGCTCCAAAGAGGATGCGCAGTGTATTTTGGGATTGATTTACTTTTGTATTATTTTGCCCATGAGGCTTTGATGTACTAAACAGTTATTTCCTTAATGATAACGTGTGTTCCTTTTTGTCTATAACAAATTTGAACTTTCGAACCCTTGAATGCATTGCATAAACACATCTCATTCATCATGTGCATAGCAGGTTTTCCCCTTTTCAGGTTGCTTACAGTTCTTCGCTGTTTATTTCAGCATCATGAATCCCGACTCATCCTCAACTGAGACATCCATCAAAGCTCTTCAGGCGCAGAATGCGCAATTTCAAGAGTTAATCAAGGGTTTGGCTCAAGGCCAAGAAGAGCTGAAGGCTCTGCTCCTGAAGAAGGAGAAGAAGAAGAAGAGAAGAATTGTTCTGTTCAACTCGGGCCGAAGGTTTGGCAACACATTGCAGCAAGAAGAGGTTGGTTCTTCTGTTGGCAAGGGCACTCCTCAAGAGGCAAGGGTTCCTAGTCCGGTAGTCTCCGACAACGAGACCGATTTTGATGAAGAGCAGTATCCTCCGGCAGAAGACCGTTACAAGCAGTTGGAGGATAGGCTGAATGCTATGGAGATACAACAGGTACCTGGGCTGGATTTCGGAGATCTGGGTTTGTCTACTGGTGTGATTATTCCTCATAAGTTCAAAGCACCATCTTTCGCTAAGTATGACGGGGAGTCTTGTCCCAAGCTACATCTCAGGTCCTATGTTCGGAAAATTCAACCGTACTCTGCGGATAAGAATTTGTGGATCCACTTCTTCCAGGAGAGTCTTTCAGAGACTCATCTCGAATGGTTCTATCAGCTGGATGGGACCAAGGTTCGTAACTGGGAGGAGTTGGCTACTGCTTTCTACAAGCAGTATCAATATAATGTCGACCTTGCCCCTACACGTACCCAACTCCAGGGTATGTCGTTAGGTTCAAGCGAAGGTTTTAAGGAGTACGCCCAGAAGTGGAGAGACCTGGCTGGCAGGGTGCAGCCACCGTTGACTGATCGGGAGTTAGTAGACATGTTCTTGGGGACCCTATCTGGGCCGTTTTTCAATCATCTTATTGGGAATTCGTCTGTAGGGTTCACTGATTTGATTCTGACTGGAGAGAGAATTGAGGCTGGGTTAAAGTCTGGTAAGATTCCGAAGGGTGTATCATCTAGTTCTGAGAAGAAACCCTTCAAGAAGGAGGCTAGTGCCGTGTATGGTTCCAAGAGATCAGAGAGACCTGAGCGCCGCCAATCTGTCAATGCGGTAATGATTGCTAAGCCTGCTGCCGCTCCTCGGCCGACCAATCCTCAAAGGGCTGAAAGACCCCGGAGAGAGTTTACCCGGTTAAGCATGACCCTATCGCAGATCCTGCCACAGTTGCTATCCACCAATTTAGTGACTGTCAGAGAGGCTCCGAAGTTCCCAAATACTGCATCTCCTAAGTACAACCCGAATGCTCGTTGTGCTTACCATTCTGATAGCCCGGGGCATGCTACTGATGACTGTTGGGCATTAAGGAGTAAGGTGCAAGACCTTATCGACGCAAAGGAGATACAGTTCGAAGCGCCTGAGAGGCCGAATGTAGTTACTGCTCCTATGCCTCAGCATGGGGTAAATGCTGTTGACGAAGATGTTTATGCTGTTTCTGTGGATGATCTAGCCACTCCTCTGAAGACTGTCAAGAAGAACCTGCTGCTGGCCGGTTTATTTCCGGGTTGCAGTGAGGGTTGCCTGTTCTGTGCTGTGTCCCTATCTGGTTGTCCCTTGCTGAAGTTAGGCATCCAAAGCCTAATGGATAGCAAGGAGATTCTGTTTAAGAAGTCTGATGTTCAGTTGGTTCCGGTGGAAGAAGTTTCTGTGGTTACCATCTTCAACAATCCGATCAAGGCTCTCCCGAAGAAGCCCGTCCAAATCATGACTGTCGCACCCATTGTTATCACTGTTCCGGGGCCTCTGCCCTATGTATCTGATAAAGCTGTCCCCTGGCACTACGGGGCAGACGTATATGTAAATGGGATTAAACAAGAGTTCAACGCTGGCGCCAGCATCTGTGACATCACTGGCCCAGCCAAAGTCACCCGCAGTGGCAGGCTCTTCTCGCCTGACATTGCACCGCCTGCTGCTCGAAGACCACTTCTTATAACTCCTACAAGTGTACCTGTTCCTGTTACCGATCAAGTTGTTTCTCCTGCTGCCGAGTCATCCAATGCTCGGGGCAAAGGAATTGAAGTTGAGCCTGCCCAGATGGAGGCACCTATACCCGTAACTGCTGAAGCCTCCCAACAAGAGATGGAGGAAATCTTGAAAATTATAAAGAAGAGTGACTTTAATGTTGTGGAACAGCTGGGGCACACGCCCTCCAAGATCTCCATGCTCTCTTTATTGCTGTGCTCCGAGGCCCATGCTAAGGCCTTAATCTCATTCCTCAAGACGGCCCATGTGCCACATGAGACATCTGCAGTCCAGTTCACTGATTGCGTGGCAAATCTGACAGCAGACAATGGCTTGGGTTTCTCAGATGCTGACCTGACCGCGAAGGGGAAGAGACCACAATGATGCCCTGCATGTCTCTATCGAATGCAGGGGCACTACTCTGGCACATGTATTGGTGGATACTGGTTCTTCTTTGAATGTGCTGCCCAAGAAGGCTTTGGACCGTTTAGATTGTGAAGGCTTGGAATTGAAACCCAGCAATATCATCGTCAGGGCCTTTGATGGTTCAAAGAGGATGGTTCATGGAGAGGTCGACATTCCAATTCGTGTGGGCTCTCAGGTGTTTGACTCTACATTTTATGTGATGGATATCCGTCCATCTTACTCTTGTCTATTGGGTCGACCTTGGATACATAAGGCAGGGGCAGTGACCTCTACCTTGCACCAGAAGCTGAAGTACCCTGTCAGAGGGAAGATCATCACTGTGCAGGGAGAGGAGGAGTATATGGTAAGCCACCTGAATTCCTTCAGATACATTGAGATGGATGGGGAGTTTATTGAAACCCCCTTTCAGCATTTCGAGGAGGTGCTTCCAATTACAGCAGCATCAGAAACAGCAACGGAAGAAAGTGTTCCTTTGAAGATGGCTTCCCTAAAGGATGCCCGGGCTGTGGTTCAAAAGGGTGAATGTGCTAACTGGGGCAGGCTTCCAGACTTCACATAGAAAACTGATAAATTTGGGCTGGGTTTTACTGCAGAGGGTCAGAAAGCTATGCGGAAAGCAAAGACCGGAAGACCTCTTGTGATCATTACAAATACAGGAGTGAATGCTATTGGGGAAGACAACGAAGTGGATGAAGCAGAATTCAATAGCTGGATCTACCCGACGACCGAAGGCGGATTGAACAATTGGATTGCCAAAGACCATACTCCTGTTACCTTTGTGACGCAGTAATAAATTTCTTTGTTTCGTTATTTTGTAATAAACAATAAATTAAACTCTATGGCCCGGTGTCTTACCCGAGGCACCGTGGTTTCATTTGTGAGGGCATATAAATTGTCATTTCATATATCATGAATGAAAATCTTGGACGTTTTCTCGCATTGCAAATCTTATGCTCCTTTTCTGTCTTTCTTTCCTTTACATATATTTCAAAACAGCTGTATTTACACACACACACACTCACTCATACAGGTTTCCATCCACTCTGGATCTCACTGATAACAACTCTGCTACTGCCAGTTATGACTTCGAAAATCCGATCAACTTAGCCGAAGACGAAGGTGAAGATGATTGCGAAGTGCCTGGCGAACTTGCAAGACTGTTACTTCAGGAGGAGAGGGCAATTCAACCCCATGAAGAGCCAGTGGAAACAATAAACTTGGGTACTGAGGCAGACAGGAAAGAGGTAAAGATTGGTGCCAACCTAGAGCTCAGCGTGAAGCAACGGTTGACTCAGATGCTGCATGATTATATGGAGATCTTTGCCTGGTCCTACGAAGACATGCCCGGGTTGGATACCGATATTGTGGTCCATCACTTTCCAACTAAGGAAGACTGCCCTCCGGTTAAGCAAAAGGTCCGCCGTATGCGTCCAGAGATGTCTGAGAAGATTAAAGCCGAGGTTATGAAACAGTTTGACGCTGGGTTCCTTGCAGTGACTTCTTACCCTCAGTGGGTTGCTAATGTGGTGCCGGTACCGAAGAAGGACGGTAAGGTCAGAATGTGTGTTAACTACAGGGATCTGAACAGGGCCAGCCCCAAGGATGACTTCCCCTTACCTCACATTGATGTTCTTGTTGATAATACAGCCCAGCACAAGGTGTTCTCTTTCATGGATGGCTTTTCAGGTTACAATCAGATCAAGATGGCACCTGAAGACATGGAAAAGACTACATTTGTTACTCAGTGGGGCACCTTCTGTTACAAGGTCATGCCTTTTGGACTAAAGAACGCTGGGGCAACCTACCAACGCGCCATGGTTGCTTTATTTCATGACATGATCCATCATGAGATAGAAGTGTATGTTGACGACATGATCGTAAGGTCCCAGACTGAGGAAGAGCACCTAGATCATCTGCAGAAGTTGTTTGACCGGTTGAAACTATACAAGCTGAGGCTGAATCCGAACAAGTGCACCTTCGGGGTAAGATCGGGGAAATTGCTAGGCTTCGTGGTAAGTGACAAGGGCATTCAAGTGGACCCTGCCAAGGTTAAAGCTATTCAAGAGATGCCAGTTCCTAAGACAGAGAAGGAAGTCAGAGGCTTTTTAGGACGCCTGAATTACATTGCTCGCTTCATCGCACACCTAACTGCTACCTGTGAACCAATCTTCAAGTTGCTGAAGAAAGATCAAGTAGTACGTTGGAACGATGAATGTCAGGCTGCTTTTGACAGAATCAAAGAGTATCTCCAAGAACCACCCATCCTCCCACCACCGGTTGAAGGGAGACCTCTGATACTATACCTGACAGTACTTGACAACTCAATGGGGTGTGTACTGGGGCAGCATGACGAGTCTGGCCGAAAAGAGCATGCCATTTACTACCTTAGCAAAAAGTTTACCGACTGTGAGACCCGATACTCACTGCTTGAGAAAACTTGTTGCGCTTTGGTATGGGCTGCTCGTCGGCTGAGACAGTATATGCTGACTCACACTACCTTGTTGATCTCAAAGATGGATCCTATAAAGTACATATTCGAAAAGCCTGCTCTGTCTGGGAGAATTGCAAGATGGCAAATGATCTTGACGGAATACGACATTCAGTACACAACCCAGAAAGCCATCAAGGGGAGTGTATTGGCAGACCACTTGGCACATCAGGCCATAGATGACTATCAGTCAATAAACTTCGAGTTTCCGGATGAAAGCATCATGATTGTGACTGATTGTGAAGTACCTGGACCGGATGAAGGACCTGAACCAGGATCCCGATGGTCTATGCACTTTGACGGAGCCTCCAACGCTTTGGGAAATGGTATCTGCGCCATAATCATATCACCTCAAGGTACTCATACTCCACTCACTGCCCGGCTGTGTTTCAACTGTACCAACAACATGGCGGAGTATGAGGCGTGCATCATGGGTCTTCAAGCTGCGATCGATCTAAGGATCAAGTTTCTAAGTGTCTTCGGAAATTCCGCTCTTGTGATCAATCAAATCAAGGGAGAGTGGGATACGAAACATTCGAACCTTATTCCTTACAGAGAATGTGTGTTGACCCTGGTCCCCCACTTCACAGAAATAACCTTTGAACACTTTCCAAGAGAAGAGAATCAGCTGGCAGGCGCGTTAGCTACAATGGCTTCTATGTTCAAAGTTAAATGGGATAATGAGGCTCCCCGGATCATCATCTGGAAATTGGACGAACCGGCATACTGTTGTGATCTCGAGACTGAATTGGTGACTGAGAAGCCTTGGTACCATGAGGTGAAGAGATATTTGGAAGCTCAGGAATACCCTGAAGGTGCCTCTATCAATGATAAAAAGTTCCTGAGAAGGTTCGCAGCCAAGTTCTTCCTTAGCAACGGCATCTTGTACAAGCGAAACCATGATTCAACCTTACTGCGTTGTGTGGATAAGACTGAAGCAGAAAGGATCATGGAAGAGCTACATGAAGGTACCTTTGGTACACATTCCAGTGGACACACTATGGCTAAAAAGATCCTCCGGGCAGGATATTACTGGTCCACAATGGAAACTGACTGCTACCAACATTCTAGGACATGCCATAAGTGCTAGATTTATGCAGACAAGGTGCATGTTCCTCCAGTTCCCCTGAATGTTCTGACTGCGCCTTGGCCATTTGCAATGTGGGGCATAGACATGATCGGTGAGATTAAACCTACGGCATCTAATGGGCATCGCTTTATCCTGGTAGCGATTGATTACTTTACGAAGTGGGTCGAGGCAGCATCCTACGCTACGGTAACCAAGACTGTTGTGGCACGGTTCATTCGGCATAACCTGATCTGTCGATACGGCGTCCCAAAGAGAATTATTACAGACAACGATACCAATCTGAATAACAAGATGATCGCTGAGCTCTGTGAGCAGTTCAAGATACAGCACCACAATTCTTCTCCTTACAGACCGAAGATGAATGGGGCTGTAGAAGCAGCAAATAAGAACATCAAGAAAATCGTGCAGAAGATGACAGTGACTTATAAAGATTGGCACGAGATGTTACCGTTCGCTCTACATGGGTACCGTACCTCAGCCAGGACATCAACCGGGGCAACTCCTTTCTCTCTGGTTTATGGTATGGAGGCAGTCTTACCAATCGAAGTGCAAATACCCTCTCTCCGGATAATGAAGGATGCAAATCTGAACGAAGATAATTGGATCCAGACACGACTTGATCAGCTCAACCTTATTGATGAAAAGAGACTTGCTGCTATCTGTCATGGTCAGACGTATCAGAAACGGATGATCAGGGCATTTAACAAAAAGGTCAGACCACAGGAGTATCAAGTTGGGGATCTGGTAATCAAGCGAATCATCCTTCCTCAGAGTGATCCAAGGGGCAAATGGACCCCTACTTACGAAGGGCCATTTGTGGTTAAGCATGTGTTCTCAGGAGGAGCAATGATACTAACCAACATGGATGGTGATGACCTTCCTCACCCCGCTAATGCAAACATAGTAAAAAGATACTATGCATAAAAAAGACCCGCTAGGCTGACATGCCTAGGCAAAAATTAGGGCTTCCCGTCGAACTAAAAGGGTTCGGGAAAAATGAAGGGATGAAAATGAAAAAATCTGTACACCCGGCAAGTCGAAAACCTAAAAAGGCGGCTTGGGCAAAAATGGGTATCCCGGTGGACTGAAAACCCGAAAAGGCGGTCCAGGCAAAAATTAGGGATAAAAGCGTAATACTATGTCTCATTGGATCACTTTGCATCCAGAATCCGGTATCTACACCAAGTTCAGACGGCATCGATCAGTCAGCTTCATTCTTCGTTTAGGTCATCAAGTGATGAGACGCTCAGTGTAACACCCCGTTTTCAATTAATTGATTTATTTAAGTTTGGGAATTTATTTTATTAGAATTAATAAAATAAAAAGAATTATTTATTTTGGAGTATTTGAGGAAAATAAAAGAAATAAGGAATATTGGGATTTTTATGTTATTGGGCTTAGATGTTGTTAGTAAAGAGTGGGGGTGCAGAGAAATAAAGTTATGTTTGGGACTTAGGCCATTTCTCATTTTTGGTTTTCACGTAAGAACAGAAGTTGGAATTTGGGAAAATAGAGCTCTGAAGAACGGAGAACGAAGAACATCGCCCAAGAACTCAAAGCTGCTAATTGATAAGGTAAGGGGGGTTTATACTCAATTTATATTTGTTTATGGGTTTATGTACGGTTGATTCGGGTAATTGTAGGAAAATCCCAATTGTTAGATGTTTCTAGGGATCGATAACCGTAGTACTGAACCTTGTTAGAAAAGGGTTAGGTTCCCAATTTTTATGAATCGATTAAGAGTTTTAGGTCCCAAATGAGGAATTGGGAGTATATATATCATGATCGTGAATTTACCTTGGAAGTTGTAGGGATAACCTCAGTGTTAGTAGAATTCCCCAAAGGGACGGTTAATCCCCGATTAAGGTTATTATAATAATCGTTGGTAACTTGGATATTGTGGTGTTGTTGTGAATTGTACAAACTCGATGCGTTAGGTACTGAAATGCGCGTTTTGGCGGACGTTTCCCGCGTTTGGACTGCTGTTTCTGAGCTGCTGCAGGTTCAGGAAAATCCTGTACGCGCTCAGTAACACGGGCCGTGTTGCACAACACGAGTGCCCGTGTTGCTCTTCTGTGTTGGAAGAGGGTGTGCTTCTGGTTGCACGACACGGGCCGTGTTGCACAACACGGGTACCCGTGTCAGATCCCCTGTACTGATAAAATTAAATGTGTGTTTTCTGGATGAGCTGCACAACACGGGCCGTGTTGCACAACACGGGCACCCGTGTTGCTCTGCTGTGATGATTTTCTGAATTTTTGGTTTCAGTGTTTTGTTGTTGGATTTTTATTGCCATGCTTTTAGATATGTTATCGAGCATGAATTATGATATAATTGATGTGATTGGTTGATGTTTGAATAGTATGCTGAGTGATTACATGCTATTCGTAACTTGATATGATTGATGTTTAAATGGTATGCTGAGTGGTTACATGCTATTTCATATCATGTTATGTTTGATATTGTTGATGTGCATGATATGTTGATCGATGTTCATAGTATGCTGAGTGTTACATACTTACATATCATGTTGCATTTGTTAATTCCCATTGTGTGGAATTAACATGGTGGCCAATATACGTGTCCGCGATTTAATGGAACGTTGTGGTGGTAGCCGTGTCCGCGATATAATGGAACGGTGAGTTATCCGTGACCCGAGATTTAATGGGGCGGTGAAGTGGTACCACATGCATGGGTGTGTTGCATTACTCGAATATAACATGAATGGATGATTTTTCCAATGTTATATTTGATTGTTTGTATGCACGTATGGTTTGATAAATGATTGATGATGTTTGATGAATAATTGCAAATATGAAAGGCAATATGTCATGGATATATGAATTGTAAAGGTTTTGTAAACTATGAAATATGCTATTGATTGGGTGATGCTTATGATTTCGTGAATTGATTGTTATGAATGTATAACCAAATGTATATTTGAGAAGCTCACCCTTACTGTTGAATATTTCAGATTGAGGAGCTTCGCTCAGGTGCTTGGCGAAGGCTTATCGTGTCTAGTTTAGTTTCGTTTTAGTATGTCCGGGTCATGCTCTGATAGTTGTAACTCCGGGAACGTTTGGTTGTCGAGCTGCTTTAGTCAGACTCGTTTATTTTCTTTTAATTGTTATAATATGACGTTGACTTTTCCAGGTGTTAATCCCTGATGATTTTGGAAAATATTATAACATTTGATTTTATTAAATAAATTATTCCGCTGTGTAAACATGTATGAGTTACTACTAAGATTATGCATGACAGGAATTTATTTTATTAAAAGAGAATTGTAGCATTCCTCGATTATTACATGTACTCTGAGTTTATAATTTTTTAATATTTGCGAAAGTTATTTGGGGTTTTAGAGGGTGTTACAATAGTGGTATCAGAGCATAGTCGGTCGTTGTGACCAAAGTCTTGAGTCAGTCATTCCTTTTCGTATGCGACTAGTGCAAGGTAACACTGTCGATACTGTATTCTGACGTGGAGTATGTTTTAATTCTCAGGAATATGGCGGGAGGTAACGGACGAAATGATGCTGCACTAGCTGAGGCTTTGGGGATGTTAGCTGGTGTACTTGCTGGAAACCCAACTGGAGGCGTGATTGGTGCTGATAGGCAATTGGGAAATTTCCAAAGGAACAATCCTCCGTTGTTCAAAGGTACACATGACCCCGAAGGTGCTCAGAAGTGGCTAAAGGAAATCGAAAGGATTTTCCGTGTGATCGATTGTGCTGAAGATCTGAAAGTCAGATATGGTACGCATATGTTGGCAGAAGAGGCCGACGACTGGTGGGTTGCCACAAGGACTGAAATGGTTCAGGATGGAGAGGCACTGACTTGGGCTAACTTCAGAAGGGCTTTTCTGAGGAGGTACTTTCCTGAAGATGTTCGGGGAAGAAAGGAAATTGAATTTTTGGAGCTTAAGCAGGGCAATCTGACTGTTAGTGAGTATGCTACTAAGTTCACTGAGCTGGCAAAGTATTATGCACACTACAACAATGATGAGGCTGGAGAATTCTCTAAATGTATCAAATTTGAGAATGGTCTCCGAGATGAGATTAAGCAGGGAATCAGGTACCAGCGTATTCGTAGATTTTCTGATTTGGTGGATTGTAGCAGAATCTTGGAAGAAGATATTACCAAGAATCGGTCGTCTCACTCTCGTGGGGCTGTTGATAAAAGAGGGAAGCAACATATGGACCGTGGCAAGCCATATGGTAGAGATAACCAGAGATCAGGCGGTTGGAAAAGGCCTAGTGGGGGAGATTCTAAGGCTCCTATCAGATGCTACAGGTGTGGTGAGTCTGGTCATCACATTCGAGATTGCAAGAGTGATGAGAAGAAGTGCTATAAATGTGGAAAGGCTGGTCATTTGTCTATTGATTGCAAAGGGAAGTCTGTTACTTGTTACAATTGTGGCGAAGAAGGTCACATTCGTCCGCAGTGTCCTAAGCCTAGGAAGGATCAGTCAAGTGGAAGAGTGTTCGCTTTGTCTGGATCTGAGACTACTCCAGAGGATCGATTGATTAAAGGTACGTGTTTTATTCATGGCACACCTTTAGTTGCAATTATTGATACTGGTGCAACTCATTCTTTCATTTCTTTGGATTGTGCTGAGAGGTTGAAACTGGACATATCTGGTATGCGAGGTAGCATGGTTGTTGATACTCCTGCATCGGGTTCAGTGACAACTTCACTTGTATGTAGGAATTGTCCTATTGAGATTTTTGGTAGAGGTTTCGGTATGGATTTAGTGTGCCTACCGCTTGAACAAATTGATATTATCCTTGGGATGAACTGGTTGGAATTTAACCGGGTTCATCTGAACTGCTTTGCTAAGACGGTGATTTTCCCAGAAGCAGTTGGTGTCGAGAATTTGACTATGACTGCTAGGCAGGTACAAGAAGCAATGGAAGACGGTGCTAATGTGTTTATGTTACTTGCTTCATTAGATGCAACAGGAAAGGTCCGGAGTAGTGAATTGCCAGTGGTGTGTGATTTTCCAGAAGTCTTTCCTGATGATGTTGGCGAGTTACCTCCTGAGAGAGAAGTGGAATCCAAGAATGACAAAGAGCATGCGGAACATCTCAGAATTTTGTATGCAAAGTTGTCCAAATGTGAGTTCTGGCTGAGTGAAGTTAGTTTTCTTGGACATGTGATTTCTAAGAATGGTATTGCAGTGGATCCTACGAAAGTAGAAGCGGTATCTCAGTGGGAAGCGCCGAAGACTGTTTCTGAAATCAGAAGTTTCCTTGGTCTTGCAGGTTATTACAGAAAGTTTATCGAAGGATTCTCAAAGTTAGCATTGCCGTTGACGAAGTTGACTCGTAAAGGACAAGCGTTTATTTGGGATTCTGATTGTGAGAAAGGTTTCCAAGAATTGAAGCGGAGATTGACAAGTGCTCCTATTTTGATTTTGCCGAATCCGGTGGAATCTTTTGTGGTCTATTGTGATGCATCTCTGTTGGGTTTAGGTGGTGTTTTAATGCAGAATCAACAGGTAGTTGCGTATGCTTCGAGACAGTTGAAGGTTCATGAAAGGAACTATCCTACTCATGACTTAGAGTTGGCAGCAGTTGTGTTTGTCTTGAAATTGTGGAGACATTATCTGTATGGTTCGAGGTTTGAAGTGTATAGTGATCATAAGAGTTTGAAGTATCTTTTCGATCAGAAAGAGCTCAATATGAGGCAAAGAAGGTGGTTAGAATTCCTCAAAGATTATGATTTTGGTTTGAATTACCATCCTGGTAAGGCAAATGTAGTTGCAGATGCTTTGAGCAGGAAGTCCTTGCATATGTCTATGATGATGGTTCGTGAATTGGATTTAATTGAGCAATTCCGAGATTTGAGTTTAGTTTGTGAAAGTACTCCGAAGTGTGTTCGTTTGGGTATGTTGAAACTTACTAGTGGTATTCTAGAAGAGATCAGGATCGGGCAAAAATCTGATGTTAATTTAGTTGATAAATTGACGTTGATCAACCAAGGTCAAGGTGGCGAGTTTAGAATTGATGAAAATGATGTTATGAGATTTGGCGATAGAGTTTGTGTTCCGGATGTTGCAGAAATCAAGAAAAGTATATTAGAGGAAGGACATCGCAGTGGGATGAGCATTCATCCGGGTGCCACGAAAATGTATCATGATTTAAAGAAATTGTTTTGGTGGCCGGGAATGAAAAAGGAAATAGCTGAATTTGTGTATGCATGTTTAATCTGTCAGAAATCGAAGATTGAGCATCAGAAGCCGTCTGGATTTATGCAACCAATGTTTATTCCAGAATGGAAGTGGGATAGTATTTCTATGGATTTTGTATCTGGGTTGCCGAGGACTCCTACGAATTGTGAAGCAATATGGGTCGTTGTGGATAGGTTGACTAAGTCTGCTCATTTTATACCGGTGCGAATGGATTACTCGATGGAGAGATTGGCACAGTTATATATTGAGAAAATAGTGAGTTTGCATGGAGTTCCTTCTAGTATTGTGTCAGATAGAGATCCGAGGTTCACTTCGAAATTTTGGGAAGGATTGCAGAAGGCTTTGGGTACTAAGTTGAGGTTGAGTTCAGCTTACCATCCTCAGACTGATGGACAGACGGAGAGGACGATTCAATCATTAGAAGATTTATTGCGTGCTTGTGTTTTAGAGCAGGGTGGAGCTTGGGATAGCTATTTGTCATTGATTGAATTTACTTATAACAATAGTTACCATTCGAGTATTGGTATGGCTCCGTTTGAGGCATTGTATGGTAGACGGTGTAGAACACCTTTGTGTTGGTATGAATCTGGAGAGAGTTCGGTAGTTGGGCCAGAGATTGTTCAGCAGACTACTGAAAAGATCAAATTGATTCAAGAGAAGATGAGAGCTTCTCAGAGTCGTCAGAAAAGTTATCATGATAAGAGGAGAAAGAATTTAGAATTCAGTGCTGGAGACCATGTGTTTATGAGAGTTACTCCGATGACGGGTATCGGTCGGGCGTTGAAGTCTAAGAAGTTGACTCCGCGTTTTATTGGTCCGTTTCAGATTACGGAAAGAGTTGGAGAAGTTGCTTATCGCATTGCTTTACCTCCGAGACTTGCGAATTTGCACGATGTTTTTCATGTTTCTCAGTTGAGGAGATACATTCCAGACCCATCTCATGTAATCCAAATAGATGATGTACAGGTAAGAGATAACCTGACAGTAGAAGCATTGCCTATGAGGATAGAAGATCGGGAAGTGAAACAGTTAAGAGGTAAAGAGATAGCATTAGTGAAGGTTGCTTGGGGAGGTCCAGCAGATGGAAATATCACTTGGGAGCTGGAGAGCCAGATGAAAGAGGCTTATCCGGAGCTGTTCGTCTAAGGTATGTTTTCGAGGACGAAAACTCTTTTAGTGGGGGAGAGTTGTAACACCCCGTTTTCAATTAATTGATTTATTTAAGTTTGGGAATTTATTTTATTAGAATTAATAAAATAAAAAGAATTATTTATTTTGGAGTATTTGAGGAAAATAAAAGAAATAAGGAATATTGGGATTTTTATGTTATTGGGCTTAGATGTTGTTAGTAAAGAGTGGGGGTGCAGAGAAATAAAGTTATGTTTGGGACTTAGGCCATTTCTCATTTTTGGTTTTCACGTAAGAACAGAAGTTGGAATTTGGGAAAATAGAGCTCTGAAGAACGGAGAACGAAGAACATCGCCCAAGAACTCAAAGCTGCTAATTGATAAAGTAAGGGGGGTTTATACTCAATTTATATTTGTTTATGGGTTTATGTACGGTTGATTCGGGTAATTGTAGGAAAATCCCAATTGTTAGATGTTTCTAGGGATCGATAACCGTAGTACTGAACCTTGTTAGAAAAGGGTTAGGTTCCCAATTTTTATGAATCGATTAAGAGTTTTAGGTCCCAAATGAGGAATTGGGAGTATATATATCATGATCGTGAATTTACCTTGGAAGTTGTAGGGATAACCTCAGTGTCAGTAGAATTCCCCAAAGGGACGGTTAATCCCCGATTAAGGTTATTATAATAATCGTTGGTAACTTGGATATTGTGGTGTTGTTGTGAATTGTACAAACTCGATGCGTTAGGTACTGAAATGCGCGTTTTGGCGGACGTTTCCCGCGTTTGGACTGCTGTTTCTGAGCTGCTGCAGGTTCAGGAAAATCCTGTACGCGCTCAGCAACACGGGCCGTGTTGCACAACACGAGTGCCCGTGTTGCTCTTCTGTGTTGGAAGAGGGTGTGCTTCTGGTTGCACGACACGGGCCGTGTTGCACAACACGGGTACCCGTGTCAGATCCCCTGTACTGATAAAATTAAATGTGCGTTTTCTGGATGAGCTGCACAACACGGGCCGTGTTGCACAACACGGGCCGTGTTGCACAACACGGGCACCCGTGTTGCTCTGCTGTGATGATTTTCTGAATTTTTGGTTTCAGTGTTTTGTTGTTGGATTTTTATTGCCATGCTTTTAGATATGTTATCGAGCATGAATTATGATATAATTGATGTGATTGGTTGATGTTTGAATAGTATGCTGAGTGATTACATGCTATTCGTAACTTGATATGATTGATGTTTAAATGGTATGCTGAGTGGTTACATGCTATTTCATATCATGTTATGTTTGATATTGTTGATGTGCATGATATGTTGATCGATGTTCATAGTATGCTGAGTGTTACATACTTACATATCATGTTGCATTTGTTAATTCCCATTGTGTGGAATTAACATGGTGGCCAATATACGTGTCCGCGATTTAATGGAACGTTGAGGTGGTAGCCGTGTCCGCGATATAATGGAACGGTGAGTTATCTGTGACCCGAGATTTAATGGGGCGGTGAAGTGGTACCACATGCATGGGTGTGTTGCATTACTCGAATATAACATGAATGGATGATTTTTCCAATGTTATATTTGATTGTTTGTATGCACGTATGGTTTGATAAATGATTGATGATGTTTGATGAATAATTGCAAATATGAAAGGCAATATGTCATGGATATATGAATTGTAAAGGTTTTGTAAACTATGAAATATGCTATTGATTGGGTGATGCTTATGATTTCGTGAATTGATTGTTATGAATGTATAACCAAATGTATATTTGAGAAGCTCACCCTTACTGTTGAATATTTCAGATTGAGGAGCTTCGCTCAGGTGCTTGGCGAAGGCTTATCGTGTCTAGTTTAGTTTCGTTTTAGTATGTCCGGGTCATGCTCTGATAGTTGTAACTCCGGGAACGTTTGGTTGTCGAGCTGCTTTAGTCAGACTCGTTTATTTTCTTTTAATTGTTATAATATGACGTTGACTTTTCCAGGTGTTAATCCCTGATGATTTTGGAAAATATTATAACATTTGATTTTATTAAATAAATTATTCCGCTGTGTAAACATGTATGAGTTACTACTAAGATTATGCATGACAGGAATTTATTTTATTAAAAGAGAATTGTAGCATTCCTCGATTATTACATGTACTCTGAGTTTATAATTTTTTAATATTTGCGAAAGTTATTTGGGGTTTTAGAGGGTGTTACACTCAGAGTTATAAAGGCAATAGCAGAGTTGAAACCCAGTGGATCATTCATATTTCACACAGCTGTTTTATTTTCTTTTGTACAAAACTTGTATAAACTCTTTTTCTCGGCGGCATTCTCTTACTAGGACGTCAGCCTCTTGTACACAAAACGCCTATTTCCAGGCCATTCAAAATCAATACAAATATACTTTTCAGTTAAACGTGCCAACTGTTTTTCTTTTTCTGTTTTGTTTGGCGAAGAACGTCCAAGGTTCAATTTGTTCTGTTTTGTTTGGCGAAGAACGTCCAAGGTTCAATTTGTGATATATGCATTGACAATAATTTGCTAACTCATAAAAATTTACATACGAAACAAAGGATTTATTACAGGTAACATTAGAAACAGGGGCAATAAAGAGTTGTCTAGCAATCTAATTGTTCTACCCACTAAGGTACCAAGGTAGGTTCAGCTAAAGAACATAACCAGATATCCTAATTCCCCAGAGAATAAGTCAGCAGTCAGTACATTCTTCTTCAAGCAAAGTTATCAAACCTTAAGGAAGTTGGGTATCCTCCAGCAGATCTCAACATTCCCCGGCAGTATACATATATTCTTAACAAGCATCCCTGGCAGTCTTGACCTAAAGATTGTTCCCCGGTGGTACATCAAACATTCAAAAGAATCACTTCCCCCGCAGTTCAAAACTTCCCCAAAAGAGTCCAATCCAGCCCAGTTTCCCCAGGAAAGTTGGAATTTACCTCCCCAAGCAGTAAGCTTATCCCCAGTAGATTCTGGAAGCTTATCCCCTCGCAGAGCACGAACGCGTCGTCCGGCTTTATTCAAAGAGTTATTTCCTTGACAGGATATAACTGGGTTATCCTCAGCCATAAGCCATGGAAAGAGCGTCCTCGACGAAGTCCTCTTACTCCCCAGCGAAGTCTATCACACTTCCAATACAACAAAAATATCCCCAGCAAGTTATTATCAACAATTCAACAAAGTATCTCTCTCCCCACAGAGTATCGCTCCCCAGCATGGTCGCTAGAGTATTTTTTCTCCTCGCAGAATCTTCCATTCGCCAAGTTTATTCCTCAACGGAGTCATCTTCTCCTATCGGTATTCTTGCAGTTATCATCCCCAGCAGGAGTAAAAGCTTATTCTTCAATATCAGCCCAGGATATGACTTCCCGGCGCCCGTCAAGGATTTACTTTCCTAGACGAAAGCATACATTCCTAAACATCACATACATCATTATAGCATGCATAGACGCATCATACAAATCTCATTTATGTTGAGAACATCATTGCTTGGTGCATATCATGCATTGCATATGACTGACCTTTACCTTTCAGGAAAGATGCAGTTAAATTCTCAATCATATTTCAAGACCTAGACCGGTTCAGTTAATCGACTCCAAAGAGTTCTTATCCAGTCCAAGGCCTTCTCTAGTCCAGCTAAATCGACTCCCGACAGATTTTTCTGATGAAGACTCAGTAGAAGTTATTCAGGTTTTTCTCAAACGTCCGCTGTTGAGATTATAATTCCCTATGGTTCTCTCCCCGACGGTGCGTGAGAGGATAATTCCAGCCCAGGTTTTTCTCAGACGTCCACTTTTGAGATTATAATTTCCTATGGTTCTCTCCCCGACGGTGCGTGAGATGATAATTCCAGCCCAGGTTTTTCTCAGACGTCCGCTTTTGAGATTATAATTTCCTATGGTTCTCTCCCCGACGGTGCGTGAGATGATAATTCCAGCCCAGGTTTTTCTCAGACGTCCGCTTTTGAGATTATAATTTCCTATGGTTCTCTCCCCGACGGTGCGTGAGATGATAATTCCATCCCAGGTTTTTCTCAAACGTCCGCTTTTGAGATTATAATTTCCTATGGTTCTCTCCCCGACGGTGCGTGAGAGGATAATTCCATTCCAGGTTTTTCTCAAACGTCCGCTTTTGAGATTATAATTTCCTATGGTTCTCTCCCCGACGGTGCGTGAGATGATAATTCCAGCCCAGGTTTTTCTCAAACGTCCGCTTTTGAGATTATAATTTCCTATGGTTCTCTCCCCGACGGTGCGTGAGATGATAATTCCAGCCCAGGTTTTTCCCAGACGTCCGCTTTTGAGATTATAATTTCCTATGGTTCTCTCCCCGATGGTGCGTGAGATGATAATTCCATTCCAAGTTCTTCTCAAACGTCCGCTTTTGAGATTATATTTGCCTATTGGTTCTCTTCCCGATACTGCGAAGATGGTAATTCCCACCAAGATTTTCTCAACGAGCACTGTTGAAGTTAAAGTCACCCAAGGTTCTCTCACTGTTCATGCTGAGGTAGTAACCACCCCTGGTTCACTCATCACCGTTTGAAGCTCTAGACCCAGCTCCTGTAACCAGTCAGGACACATCTATACCAAGCATCTGAAAACAGCTCCTGCAACATGTCAGGTACTCATTTTTTCTTTTGCAGGTATGCAGGTTCCCGCTAAGGAATCTCTTACGCGATCAACATCCAGATGGCATCTATAAGCCCATTATCCTATTCATCAATCTCCAAATGGCATCTATAAGCCCATTTCCATCACACTGCTACTATGTGAGCGCAAATTTCTGGGCACTCTAGTGTTCAATCATCTTCTACCCTCGGATTACGAAAGGCACGTCAGCCAATCTGCATCCTCAGGTCTAAGAAGATTGAACAGGGGCAACTGTTGTACCCCAAAATTTGCCCTCCCATATTCTTCAAGATTTGCCAAGTCAAGCTTCAAATTTCCCCAAGGGTTGCACAGTGTAAAGGCCTCATAAGCAGTCAAAATTAGGGTTTGTGTTCTGATCAAGAAAATGAAGTTTCCAAAGGTCCAATCAAGTCTCACATGCCTATAAATATGGTCAAGCATCCTCATATCAAGTTTCAAGACTTTCAGCACAAAACTGCACAGTCAAAACCCTAATTGCACTACAGTCAACTGCAGGGGCAAAATGGTGATTTGGCAGTCAAAAGTTCAAATTTTTGGTCAACATCTCATTTTGAAGCCACAAACATCATTTGATCAATGCTTGATCATGATTCTCAAAGCTTGGCTCAAAAATCATCAAGATGCAAAAGTTTCCTTATTTGGACAGTTGAAAAAGTCAACTGTAAATTAACCAGGGCATAACTTTCACATGGATTATCAGAAAAATTCCATCCAAAGCTCATTTTGAAGAGAAAGACATTTCCTACAACTCATCTTCATACTTCAAGTCCAAGAAATGCTCTCACAAAAAGTTATCAATTTCAACATTATAGGTCATTTTCAAAAGTCAACAAAAAGGGACTTTAAGTCAAAGGCCATAACTTGAGATTTGTAAATCAAAATGACATGGGACCAAAGGCATTGGTTAGAGGACTCAAAGACCTTTCCAAAATGTCCAAGAACATGAGCAAAGCTTAAAAATTGAGCAAGTTATGCCTTGTAGAAGTTGGGAAATTTTTGGATATTTTGAAAAGTCAACATTGATTCAAATGACCTAAAATGGCTAATGGGCCCATTTTTCTTCCACAATTCATTGTCCCAAGCATGTGCACGACCATTTGGCCCAAAGGGAAGTTTTTCTCCATTTTTATTTATTTATTTGAATTTTTTATTATTAATAATTCATTTAATCAAATAAAATACATGAAAAATATAAAACCAATGAAATAAAATCTTTTTGTGCATGAAATATATTCAATAATTCGTGCATGATCAGATTTGGAAGGAATTGGATTGATTGGATCATGATTGGTACAAAATTGCATGAAAAAGATTGAAAAAATAATGCTTGAAAATCAAATCTCAAAAACCATGAATGCAAGAGATTTTGATCAAGTTTGTTGACCTAATTTATTCATACATAAGCATAGAACGAAAACCTAATGAGATTAACCACGCAGCTGCTCAAAAATCTGAAAAGCAAAGCTTGAAATTTGTCAAAAAATTCCAATTCTGAAAACACATTTGCAGGGTGATTCAAGGCATAATAGTTGTTCAAACATCTTCCTGGAGGATCACAGAACGATTTCCAATCAAAATCATTCATCAAAACACCAAGAATTGGTACAACGAACCGGACCTGTGCACAAAAAATTTCATAGTCGTGCATCTCAATCCATGCATTCTTTGTGAATTTTAAAGCTTGATTCATGTTTGTCATTTGATTCTGATGCTAACCCAATGATTTAATTGTATTTTTATGCATCATACGCGATTATGCCATTGTTGTTCATTAGGGTTCAGGGAGCTCCAAATTGGGGTTTTTTGAATGAGGAAAAATTGGAGTGTGAAACCACCACCATTCAAATCAGTGCGTCTAGACGATCATAAGGCCATGCTCGCGCTCAATTTATGAGCATCACAGGGCTATTCGCTATTTTCCCAAAACATGCCTAAAAGAACATTTGAAAACCGTTGCTTATGATGTTTATGTTTCAGGAAAAATAAAACACAACGAAGAAGATGGTTCGGTGGCATAAGCTGATTGGTCAATTCAAAAGTTCGCGCGAAAAAAGGAAACATTAACGCGTTTGTTTTATTATGTTTGTTTATTATATTAATTTACAGATGAACGAAGTGGCTTAGTGGCATACGTGTTGGCTGGTAATGTTAATGACCTGGGTTCGAGCCCCAGGTCTTCATGCTTTCAATATTATTTTTCGTTCAGTATTCACATGCAGGTTCAATGTTGTTGTTCCATGATGCACCTTCAAAATCCAACGTCCACGTGCCCAAGGGGATCAATCAGAAGGCTAGAATCTGGAGAACACCATAAGCATAAGTCAACGAAGCTACACGTGGTCTGAAAAGTCAGCGAAGCCATGCTGATTTGGGCTCAGAAATATTGGGCTTTCACCTCCTATTTGGGGTCTGAACCCCCTAGGTTTGCATATTTTTTACTTTCTTTACTTTTTATTATTATTTATACTTCTTTTTATTATTGTTTTATTAATTAGTTTTATTATTTTCATAAATACAAAAAATACCATAAAAAAATCAGAAAGAAGGAAAAAATATAATAAATATTTTATTTTAGTATTTTCATAAGTAAATTTGCATGTAATTAAATTTAGTTTTAAATTAAGTTTTAATTTTAATTCTTTTAATAAAAATCTAAAAAAACATAGAACTAGGGTTTAATTAATTTTCATCTTCTTTTTCTTTTTCTCCCATAATAATTAAATAATTAAATATTTATTTTTATAATTAAAATTGCATGTAAATTAATTAGGGTTAATATTAGGTTTTAATCTTCTTTTCTTAATAAATTAAAAAAACAAATAGAATTAGGGTTAGCATTTAATTTCAATTAATTTTTTTTTTCATTTAAATCCTAAAATACTAAAAAATACCAAAAACATCTCCTTTTCTTTTTAATTAATTAATTTTAATTTTGCAAAAAGGGTCCAACGCCCTCGTTTCGATTTAATTCTTATTCGCATATTTATTTTATTTCGTTTAATATTAATGTAACTCTCCCAAAGCCATGTAATTAATTTCTCGCACTTTCAATTTCTTTACTTTCATTAATTCTTTTATTTCTTTATTTTTCTGTCAAATCGGGTTCGAGAAATTTTGGCGATGTGGACCCGCGCCTTTTGTAATAGCTTAGAATTTTTACTTTCCCGCAATATTTTTAACTGTTAAATAATGGCATGAAAGAATGTATGGACAAAAATAAAAACAAACGCTAGATCACAATGACATGACAAAAGACAAAATATCTGAAAACGACCCACAAATCACACACCACCCCTAGGGTACGCCTCACTGTTGCCTTGCCTCGAAAGGTGATCGTCGAGTAGAGGATGTCTTAGTAAGTCCTCATGATCCGGGAACCTGGCATGAGGGTAGCTTCTAAGGTGTCTTCCCATTGCTCTGGTGATCACCATGTCCCGAACCTCGAATTGACCCGAACACCTCCAACGGTGGTGCTACCTACCTCTCAATGGTGGGATGGCACTACTTTAAAGGACATTTACACAGACGAATTCCTTAGGGTAGGTAGGTTCTCGTAGATACTTGCTCTAATTTCAAAACAAATCAAAAATACTTTTCACACCGACACCTTTTCAAAAGTTTTCGAAAGCAATTTTTCAAACACTCTTGAGGACTGATACAAGAGTCGAATTGAAATTTTCAAAGAAACTTTTTAAAACCCACATTGAAAAGCAAACAAACCATTTTTGAAAACACAATGAGCAAGTATCTAAGAGCCCATGGATAACCATGGATAGAAAGGGTGCTAACATCTTCCCTTTCTATAATCTACCTCCCGAACTGAGAGCAATCTCTTTAAGGAATTTTTCTGTGCTTTTGTCCTTTCTATTTGGAGAAAATAAAAGACGGTGGCGACTCTTGCTTCCGCGACATTTCGCGAACCAGCTTTAAACAGTCAGTTCCAGATCCACCGATCACACCCATCAACCATCTTTATAGTCATCCAGTTACGGATGATGTTTGATCAGCAATAAAGTACTTGACTCTACATCTAGGGTCCATAGTGGTTTCAGGTCGAAGGTGGTATACACCATTATCATCATGAGAATAACTTATGACACTTTGCATAACATTCTATGTAGTATTCTCATAACGGGTCAATCCAGTATAAATATTACTCCTAATATTCATACCTATGTCAAGACTTGATAACTCCTTATCTATGATCCATGAGATGTGATCATCAATCTATCTTCATAATAATCTTAATGCTTTAATGTTATCCCACTTCACATTAAAGCTTGACTACGGATACTTTAAGAATAGTTTCTTATGTTTAATGGGATCTCATGATTAAGTCACACTTAACATTTCATTAAACCAATAAACCATTCTAGGGACTTTATTATTTTGGAAAACATAATAAAGAAATGCCTTTTATTATTAATAAATAATTCGATACAAGTACCAAAAGTATTGGCCTCTAGGGCTTACACCAACAAAGGATAATATGGCCAAGAATGTATACCCACACGTATTGTCTCGTGGAGGGTATCGCTTGCTTGAGGAGAAAATTATGAAAGAAAAGTTATCATCGAGAGATAATTCCACATTAGATGATAATGATAGTCCATCTCCACCATCACGCCATGGGTTATGGAAGAGAGCACGACAAAATAAAGGAGGAGAATACACATCAAAATCTACACAAGAGGTTGCTGAAAAAATTGTAAGTAAACAATGAAAAATTATTCAAGTATCATTATATTTGTGATTGATTAATTGATGTTTTTGCATTTTGTAGGATTCTCTAGTTCAAGAAGCTGAAAAAGGTGCAATTGTTCCGAATGGACGTAACGATATCTTATCATTAGCCATTGTAACATCTGAGCATGGAGGTCGTGTTCGTGGTGTTGGAAAACACCATAAACAAAGCACTTACTTTGGAATATCACGTCAACATATTGACGTAAATGAACAACTTGCAATATTGGAAACAAAACTTAGAGCTGAACTTGAAGAAAAGTTGGTTGAAGAGCGTAAGATGTTTCAACAATCATTAATGGAGACACTTAAGTCTATGGGTTTATCACAAAGCACATGTGATAATAAATGCATTGAAAAATTGGAAATTATCGATGAAAGCGGAAAAGGAAGTTGTTCAGCTGCAAAGGGAAGCACAAAAAAAAAGCACAAAAGACGTAAAAGTTGATGATGTTCAGAGATTGTTACTCATGGTTTTGAAAATGGATGATAACCATTTGGCAATACAATTAAGTCATTGTGCGAGCGTCTCTAATTTTTAGGTCATTGGCTTGATGTGTCTATTCTGCAAATCTGGTGCACGTAAGTATATTTTATTGTTTTATTAAAGTCAATCTCTATTAATATGTTATATCTCTCATCACTTTGATTCTAATGTTTATTTTAAAATTATTCAGGTATATTCATCGTGTTTGTCTTGAGAATTCCATTTCAGAATTATATGGATTTATGGACCCTGCTAGGTGTATTTATAATGATAATGTAGCGAAATCTCAAGAAGATGTTAAAAATACGTACTAGAAAAGTTACGTGATGAAAACTGAGTGTGCCACTTACTACCATTAATTCATGGGTAAGAATTATTATGAAATTGTGTTTTATATTATTTAATTTTGATAACATATATAATTTTTGTTCACTTCATCGGGAAATTGACCATCACACGAAGAAAATTATTACAAAGTAAGTTTATCTTTCATGTGACATTCATTGACAACTAATAGTTATGTGATTTTTCATTGGCGAGTAAATTTAGTTATGTGATGTTTATCTTTCTGTATTAGTTCTTTTGGGATTCATCAAATGGCAAATGGAAATAGAAAAAAAGGCTACATGGCTTCATCCCAATGTAAGTGTGATGTAAATTGTAATTCTATAGTTAAATTTATGATAAATATTCACTAATTATGTCATTCAATTGTAGACAAGGCAACAACATAACTCTAATGATTGTGGATACTATGTGATGAAAAATATGTTGGATATTGTCTCTGCTAATATAACCGAGAATTGGATGCAGGTACTAAAAATAACATTACTATGTTATTTACTTTTTGTTTTTCGACTTAATATAAATTTTTTTAAAATAACTCTATATTGTTATATTTATGTATTATAGGTATTTGATGACCCAACAGAATTAACACCAGATAATTTATATGATTTGCGACTCTGTTGGGCAAAATGTTTCTTTGAGTTACATGAAAATTAAGTTTATCTTGATGAGTTTTATAGAATTGTCTAAGTTGTGGTTTTTGCACAATACATGTGGTTTTTGCACATGTATTGAGTTTCTTGATTTTTTTTGCTGATGTTAATTGTTATTATTTATTGTCAGACAATGTGATTTTGGTGTTGTCTACCGAAGATTTTATATTGGTAATTCAAGTTTGGAAACTTAGAAATAGTTGAATATTTTTGTATATTTTGTGAATAATATGTAATTGTAAGTTTTAAAAAAGACTTATAAATAGTTGAATATATTTGTATATTTTGTGAAGAATTTGTAATTGTAAGTTTGTCGTGACTTTATTTGTTGTAATACAATACAAGTTTGCAATACAATTGTTCAATTTGTAAGTTTGTTGTGAAAAATATGAAAACATCGATCTAGATGTGGTCTATGTGATGTTGGAAAGCTATGAAATTTATATAGCGACATAAATATAGTCTGTGTGATATTGGAAAAATATGAAAAAATGGGTACAAATTATTTTTGTATAGGGAAACATCCAGAAAATAAATAATCTATTCCCAAAAAATTTCATACATTTTACATCGGTTATTACTCAAAACTGATGTAAAAACTTTCAAAAAGGGACTTTTTACATCCGTTGGGAGTAATAACCGATGTAAAAAGTTGCGTCACTAGGGACTTTTTACATCGGGTATTACTTCCAACCGATGTAAAAAATTGGATCAATTTTTTTAAAATATTGTAATAACTGTTTCTTACATCATTCTTATATTATAACCGATGTAAAAAAGGAACTTTTTACATCGGTTATTACTTCCAACCGATGTAAAAAATTGGATCAATTTTTTTAAAATATTGTAATAACAGTTTCTTACATCATTCTTATATTATAACCGATGTAAAAAATGGACTTTTTACATCGGTCCCAGAACCGATGTAAAAAGTACCTGATTTACTATATCGCCAGACTTTACATCGGACCCAGAACCGATGTAAAAAGTCAGTTTGACCCGATGTAAAAAGTCATTTCTGCACTAGTGTATGCCCTTTTGATCACGGAGATCAAGCCAGCCTTACCCTTACTAGAGAAGTAGTGAGATGTTGGTTTGTAACAGGGATGACTTGTTTGTAGTGAGATGGGGATTTGTAATAAGGATTTCAAGGTTTTAGGGTTCTTGAAAGAATTTGATATTTTGACAGCGTGGTGGAAAAAGCTTTTTTTTCTCCCTTGTTTGTGTGAAAAGAATGGTATTATATAATAGAAATTAGAGAGAGAAAAAATGGGCTTTGAATGTGCAATTGGGCCTCCAATATTCACTTGAGTCTGTCACGTTCTAGGCAAAATCGCAGGGGCTTAAGTGCAATATTTGAAGTTGAAATGTGAAAACAAAATGTATCCGACATCGAGAACTAACTCATGTCCGAAAATGGGCTCAATCAGATAAACGGTAAATTAGTTATGAATTTTTGAAGTTTCAGCACAGACAAACTTATTTTGGGCTCCAGTGTCGACTCTGACACGTTCTTCAATAAAAAACTGGTATTGATCGGAGCATAATTCGTTCTCGATTTTTGAAGCAAAGTTGTAGATCTCTGAGTCAGTGACCTTGTATAAAAAGATGGGCCCGATCCGATAAAAATTGACCGAGTTATGAATTTTCGAAGTTTCGGCCCAGATGAAATAATATTCAGCATTCAGGATTTTCGGCGCGTCACACACACTCTGAGCAAAAAACGAAGGCCTTTTGAATACCGTTCGAACTTGATACCTCCTGTGAAACCATATCCAACTCAATTTGTGAAATTTGAGTGCCGGAACCAGCTCGATACGATGAAAATCGACAAAGTTATGATTTTCTGAACATGACGCAAATAAATTTCTGTCACAAATTTTCTGTACGAAAATACTTGATAAATCCGCATTTTTGAAGACCTTCTGATCGAAATTGGCTTCCATCCGAAATTGGCTTCTTTAAAGAATTGACTCTTGAGTCGAACCTGAATTTGAGAATACGTTATCAGAGATATCTTGGCGAAAGAACACCTGAATATGACACGCCGGGTTGGACTTGTGAATCTTTGAACCCCGAATCGTTGCAAAACGGCGAACCGATCTTCAGCACGGAAAATACTCTGAGAATATCCATTGACGAAATAAACGTCACTTGTAACCTGAAGAAGCTTGATTAATATACCTTTATTCCATAACCATAAAACCAATAATATGCGTGTATGAAAATTGGGCAAGTTTTGGGGTACAACAGTGTTTTTAACATGTTTTAATATTTCCTTCATAAACTGCCATTTGATAAAGCATGCTTGAATTTCTTTTAGGGTTTAGGGTTGAACTTGTCTTAACATGATAATATTCCTCATAATTGACTTTTATTCATGTTGATTCTTTAGAGTTATACTATATTCTCACAATATTTATATGATTCTTGATACGTCTTAGATGCTTGTTGATTGACTTTAACTTTACTTCCCACATGTTTCTGATACTTTACTCAATTCCACCTTTGATGATTCCATCATTTGTCTTTCATGTTCCCACTTGATATACTTTGATCTTTGTCTTTACCATATACTTTGTATTCCTTGATGTTTGGTAGTTCACATGATTATATATTTTTGTAGTAGTGTGATTAAGTCATCATATCAATCACTATGATAAGCGACGATAATGAGATAGACTTAGCCTATAATTAGTGAAGGACGTGACATTATACCTCAGTTTTTCTTTGGGTGAGGTGAAAGCTTCGTCATGAAAAGCGTTATTTGTCGTTGTGAAGACCCTTGCTGAAAATCATAGGAGAAAACAGATAAAGTACTAATAAGTGATCGCAGCAAAGAGTACATCTCGCGTGAGTTTAACAGATTTTGCAAAGATGAAATCATAGAGCGACAACTTCCAGACGCATATTCTCCTCAATATTTTCGAGAGAAAGAATCGTATAATTATGGAGATGGCAAAATCGATGCTCAAGAGGAAGGAACTGCCTAATACATTTTAGACTTAAGTAGTCTATACTACTATTTACATACTCAATATATATGCAACTAAGGATGTTCAACAGAATACAAAATTATTCTTCTATCAACAAAGTTAACGACATATGGACAGTTAGGAATTTAGCCAGGTCCAGCAACAAAATTATTCATTGGAAATTCATCATTGCTAAAATAAAAATTAAATAGTTAGTAAATATGATAAAAATGTATAGATTGCAAACTGACCCATGAATGAATGATCTTTAATTAAAAACTATTTTTGTTATTGGGCCAAAGAGATTCAAACCCGGTTGGTATGAATAAACCCATCATTACATAATTTCAAACCCTAGGTAGACAAACCCTAGCTTTAAATTCTACGGCGCAACTGGTAAACTGTTATCAAATATATCCACTGATAACACCAACTCAACCTGAATATGTATTGGTACTAAATTTTACTTAATTTCATTTGTATATGATATTATAATCTCTACTAAATCGTGTACTATATTATGCAGCGTCGTCCTAACAGTTGAAGATGAAGTTTATTCATTTGGCAGAAATTTCTACGATGCAATCTGATTGGTCTCTTGTCAGAGTTAATTTTTTCTTTTCAACGACCGTGATTTCCTTGATTAAATCAGGTGAGTTTCTTTTCAACGACCATGATTAAATACTGGTAGTGGTTCTTGTTTTCATTACGATTTTGAAGTTTGTGTTATGAGAGTTTGTTGTGGTGAAATGTTTGTTAGTTCTTTCTTTATTTTTGTATGATGAGGTTCTGTATGGAACTGTGATAACATTAAAATATTGGTGAGAGATGACTCTCAAGGAGAGATAACTGTTTTAGATCTCTAAGATATTATTATTCTGTAGGTAATCTAATGTTTTATAGTTGATCACTTAAATATTTGGTTGAAACTTTTAATTTATCACATCTTATAGCTATTCTTTTTAGGGGTGACAAACTATATATGACAGTTGATATACAAAATGGTAATGGATGCATATGTAGACAAACACACTCACAGTATGATATCACACTTTATGTAAAAAACAGTCATCTTTGCTTATATGTTATTCTGGTATGATAAATTGGATTACTGTGGTGCAGCATCTCCCATATTAAAGTTGTTGGACGAATATTTTCTCCGGAATTCCGGATTTGACATATGGAAGCTGTAGCTTGAAATATTTGCCTCATGAGCACCCTAGTTGGTGAACAACTCAGAAGTGGATGATTAATTGGAGCGTAAGAAAAATAAACATTATCAAAGTTGGGCCTCTGTCACTACATGTGAAGCAAATGAAGAACGGTTTTTTCAACGAAAAATAAATAAGGGTAGAATGAAATAAATGAAAAACATTCGAAAGCACTATTATTGAGGATGATACTTATGTATACATTACAAATTCTGAAACAAATTATGATTATGTAAACAAGTCGAATTAATTGACCTCGGCCATTGTATGTGAAGCAAATGATGAATGGGTTTTCAATCATAAATAAATAAGGATAGAATGAAATAAATGAAAAAAGTTCTTATTTTATGTTAGGGATTTGTTTACTCCCCATATTTACTTACACTTTTTTTGTACTATTTCAACTTTCTTGACATGTGTTATGTTAGAAAAATTTATAGATTTTGTACTTGTGTTAGCCTCGTTATTTTGTTAGTTTTAAAGCAAAATCTATGAATTGCATTGTTGAATGCTTAATGAGATACTGTGAATTCTGAAAACTTACCTCCTACTCCATCAAACAAAAAAATTTATATGTGGAAGGCATAGATACATAAACCTTTTACATAAGGAGGCAACTCTATTAAAAAGATGTCACCAGATTTAATGTTCGAATAGAAAATGCAAATACTCCACATTCATAATTGTTAATTTTCTATTTTTATGATTGACACTAATTATAGTAAAACTAATTTGACAGCAACATATTAAATAGGATGTTCTAAACTTGCACAGAGAACATGTTGGACACGATGTCCTATCTAGTTTATCCGACATCTTGCGACATCTTGTCTGTTACAATTGTGCTCTTGGATTTGTTTAGTGTTGTACCTCCGAAATTTTCCCTCTCATGTCTTCCAAGGTCTCCTCTTACATGGGTGATTACAAACACTTGCCTAAAGAAAATGAAAATTTTGGAATGATAGTGTTGTACCCCAAAATTTGTCCTCCCATTTTCACTCAAGTCATGCCTCTAGAGGTTCTCAATTGCTCAAGGATGATTAAGAATTGACCAGAAAAATTCTCCTCTTAAGGCAACAAACCTCAACTAGGGTATCAATTTCAAGCAAGATGTATGAGTTCAAAGGATCCCAAAGGTTCTCTATTATCCTAATATGTCCTCAAGATCATCCATGCCAAATTTCATGCCTCGAACAATAAATTTGCTTAGTCAACTGCTCAAATGCCTGAAAATCAACTATACTAGGTCAAAAGTCAATTGTGACCCAAATAAAGTCAAACTTCAAGATTTTGGGTCAACATCAACATTTTGAAGTATTATCCATCATTTGATCAAGGGTTGAT
Source organism: Vicia faba (assembly GCA_948472305.1). Taxonomy (NCBI): domain Eukaryota; kingdom Viridiplantae; phylum Streptophyta; class Magnoliopsida; order Fabales; family Fabaceae; genus Vicia; species Vicia faba. The sequence goes on from OX451741.1 coordinate 1,381,196,867, forward strand.
CATGATTCCTCAAGAAATACTCCTAACTCATCAAAAGTCAAAAATGGCAAGTTAGGGTTTCTATAGGAAAAGTCAACCAGACTTTGACCAGGCATAACTTTCTCATAACTTTGACCAATACTCATTTTAAATAGAATCCAATTCCCTACAGCTTCTCTTCATCCTTCAAGTTCAAGAAATGCCTCAATCAAAAGATACAAGTTCATACATTGTAGGTCCTTTCAAAAAGTCAACAAAAACACCTTTTGGATCAAAGCTCCTTACATGAACATGGAAGATCCAATTGAGATGAAACAAATAGGGTTGTTTAGAGGATATCCTAAGCTCTTTAAAAAGTCTAAGAACACTTTCATAGGTTTAAAATTGAGAAAAATATGCATTGCTAAAGTTGGCCAATTTTAGGAAAATGCATAAAAGTCAATGTGAGCAAATTGGATCATTTGGACTAATGGCCGTGGGTTTTGAATCTCAAACATATCCATGGACTTACTTAAGATATTTAAATCTATTATTTTATTTTTATGAAATTTGTTTTTATTTATTTCAATTTTTATTCATTTAAATCATAATAAATCAAATAAAATAGTGAAATAATGAAATAAAATCCAAAGATTTTTTTTATGATCGCATAATGAGTCTAGGATCTGATGAGAAAGTCATAATTTCGTGCAAGGGTTGATTGGAAAGAAAAGGGCATGTTTTGACCAAGTTTGGAAACTTAAAATTTCATAGGCAAATCAAATATTTCTCTCATAAATCTTCAAGATTCCATCCAATTTTATTAACCTAATACGTTCAGATATATAGGCATAACATTTCCAGACCACAAAAAGAGGATTTGGCCGCACGAAACTGATATTGAAGAACTCCAAAATTTCAAGAAAAGTGTGAGTCGAATTTTAAATTAGAGAAGGAGTCAGGGCATTCTGAGGCTTGCAATCAACTCCTGGAGGCCTTCTGAAGCAAATTGCGTCATCCTCAAGTGCCAAAGCTCCAAGAATCATGCCAACACAGTCACAATTTGTTCTTCTTTTTTGAAAATCGATTATGATCATATGCGCATTATAAATGAATTTGGGTCATGCATTCTTGTTTGTATATTTGATTAGAACATGTTTGAATTATTAATTGCTTGTTTAGATACACGTGTGATAATATGCCATTATTAGGGTTTTTACCTCGGATTTAGGATTTTCAGATACAGGTGAAATTGGGCCTAATAAAAGGTACCATCATGCTCATAGGATCAAACTCATTTGATCCATGACCTTGAATTGGATTTATATTGCTTGTGTGAGATTTTTGAGATTTGCAGGTTTTTAGTGACATATATAGTCCGTAGGTAAAAGTGCATGAGCTAAAACGACGGACAGTTGAAGAAGATGAAGGCGTGGCATGACATGGTTGGACCATTTGATGCAGCGCGCGTTTTTTTTTTTGCATAAAAGGAATTTTTGACATTTATTTGAGTTATATTGTTTTATGTTTATTTCATATAACGAATGAACACTTGGCTCAGACGGTAAAAGAAGCGCGCTGGAAGGTAAAGGACCTCGGTTCGAGTCCCAGATCCAACATTTTATGTTTTCTAACTTGTGTCTTGCAGATCCAGTAGGTCTCACCCCCAGGAGCGCATCATGCACCCTCAGATCCAGCCATCCAATCTGCATGGTTCTGGATCTAGAGCCTCTAGCATGAAGGCACACCATGGACCTCCATACCACAACAACACTGAATCAGGCGCTAACAGTGGGCCAATCAAACTTGGGCTTAGACAAATTCAAACAACACACTCCAGTTTGGGTTTCACAACCCCCCCCCCCTTCAGGCCCATTCTTCTTTTCTTTTTATTATTCTTTTTTAATTTCTTTGTCAATTTTAATTATTTCAAAAAAATCATTATTTCTATTTAATCATAAAAAATCATAAAATCATAAAAATTAGGATTTAAAGTTTTTTTTAATAAAATTAATTTTTTGCAAATTAATTAATTCAATTAAATTTTAACCTTATTTCATTAATTAAAATTAATTAGAGAGTTAGGTTAAAATTCAAATATTTTTTTTCATAAAAATACAAAAATATTTTTAAATGAGCATTTAGATTTTTTTAGGGTTTAAAACTTTTTCCCGTTTTAATTTTGCGCGCTATTATTTTTTTCATACGATTTATTTTTTACTACTTATGTAACTACACCTGGTTTGTAATAGTTAACTAGGTTTTTATTTTTGCATTTTTATTTTTCAGTCCATTGCTTATGTATCTATACCAAAGCCCTGTAATAACGTAGGACTTTATTTCTCACTTTTTCTTTACGTGCTTGTATATAATTGTTAGTAACTTAGGCGTGCATGGTAAGAATTAATTAATCAGTAGATCACTAATTGTAAGATAAACATAACTGAAAAACACATTGTTGCACACTTGCACCCTTAGGGTATACTTCACTTGGTTGCCTCGGAAAATAATGGTCATGTCCCTCGAACGTAGGGGTATCTTAGCAAAGAACCTCGGTATAAAAGTCATCATAAAAGATATTGGTCCCTAAATATCCCTCGTGTTGCCTATGAAAAATGATCTTGTCCCTCGATATTGCCTATATGATGACAGTCCCTTTGAATGCTAAGATATCCTTACATGTTGCCTTCAAAGACCATAACGTCCCTTTCGATAGTCCCTCATCCGACGATGGGGCTACCTACTCACTAATAGTAGGATAGAACTATCTAAAGGGTAGGAGGAAAAGAACACCCTTTTTCGAGTAGCCAGATGACTCTTAAGTATTGCACAAATCTTAAATTTTCACGCTTACACATTTTCAAAAAATCTTTTCAAAAACGCTTTATCACACTCTCGAGGACTGATACGAGAGTTACCATGAAGCAAAAAAAATCTTTCAAAACACACAAACACAAACTGTTTTCAAAAATGAGCAAGTACCTAAGAGCCCGTGGAAAACCACAGATGGAAAGGGTGCTAACACCTTCCCTTTCCATAATCTACCCCCATTACTCAGAAAATCTCGGAAAAGGTCTTTTTCTGTTCTTTTCACCCTTTCCTTTGTTGGATAAAAGAAAAGTCGGTGGTGACTCTTTTTTATCGCGACATTTGCGAACAACAAACAAAAACCAATATAACAGTCGGTTCTGCCACCGTATCACAGAACTGGTGACTCTAATGGGGAAAAATTTTTAAAATTGGAGTTTACCTTAGGGTCTAGATCATATTTAACTTGCTTCTCTGTTTATTTGCTTTACTTTTAAGGGTACTTTTTGGGTTATTATAGATCCTACACCCGGATCTGGGGAAACCTTTTAGGTAAGTAGCAATAGATCGCGGAAACTGTGCGGGGTATACCGACACGATTGAAGCGATGGCTACGTTGATGTGACACTTTAGTTGGTACCTGTATCCCTTGAGTCAATCAAGGAGAATACGGGCCCGCTGCATGGTATCATGAAGCGTCAAATAACCTTAAAACCGTTAAATGAACAACTTGGCCATTAGGACGTAGTGAGATGGCCGTCTTTGGTGTATTCCCAAAGTCGGCAGATACTCGATGCTACACTCATTGAGACTTCAATCTTGAGTTTTATTTGGTTGCGAGTCGGTCTCCTATCGAATGAAGCTTGTGGGAAAGGTCAGTGATATTGAGATCCCTTAGAACCCGGTTACTATTTATAGGACGGGTTGAACCAATCCAACTTCAAGAGGGTATGACGTTAAAACCCATGCAAGCCTTAAACCTAAGGTTTTGGTGTGATTTGCTTGTGCTTGCTGTGTATTTGATTTCTTAGCATAATCATGACATCATAACATGGCATATCATACTAACTATTTCAAGGATTTTCTAGGGCTTATCTTTGTTTTGACCCGTTGCACCACTGCTTCACTTTTCCTGATTACCAGTTAGTGCCCACTATGGAGGAGTTCTCTCAGTGATTGGGGGTACCTATCCTTAACTAGCTGCCATTCAATGGTACAGAAAGAGACTCAAAGCCTGAAGAGGTTGCTCAAGCTCTATCTTTACAACGATTTTATGTAGTGGTAAATTGGGAGACCAGAGGAGGTGTCCAAGGATTTCTAGCCAAGTTCCTATTTGAGAAAGCTCACTATTTTTGGGATAATCTAGATTTACAAGCTTTTGAAGAAGTGCCGGCCCTTCTCATCTATGGGATGGTTCTATTTCCCAACACGGACCAACTCATAGATGTGAATGCAGTTAAGGTTATCCTGTCGCATAATTTGGGGCCTAGTTTGCTTGAGGATATTCTAAACTCTCTACATACTCGTACTCTGAAGAGAAGAGGGACCCTTCTGTATTGCACTCCTCTATTGGCTAGGTTGTTTATCTCGCACCTACCCTGGTCTGTCTTGAAGAATGAGCAGGGTATGAGATGGTCTCGTAGGTTGATGTCTCTTACACATTCGAATATTCATTGGTGTTCGCGATCCTCGGAGAAAGTTACCATTATTGATCGCTGTGGGGAATTCTCTAATCTCCCTCTCTTAGGAATTAGGGGAGGAATCACTTATAACCCTTGTTTGGCGTTACGACAGTTTGGTTATGCTAGAAGGGATGTTCCTCACGACACACTCATCCAAGAAATCACATTTGACTATGAGAATGATGTTCAGGGTTATCGCAAGAGGTTCATTCGAGCTTGGGGCATGATAAACAGAGTTGATAGCAAGACATTGGGGCACAAGAATTTCATCCCTCTTGAGCCTTACCTTAAATGGGTGCGTGCTCGTGCTCAATGTCTTATGATGTCTTACCCCGCCAATTTACCTATGATTATGGAGCCAGTCGCAGAGGGAGACACTCCTTACGTTGTCCTTAATCCTGACATGCCAACTGATCTTGAGGAGTTACGGAGGTCCTGGATCCAACTCAAAGAAGAATGGGACACTTTCGAAATCCAATTCTACGCCAACGAGAAGAAGGTTTTAGAGTTCACCAGGTTACTTCATGAGGAGAAGAGCATAAATGCTTACATTGCACCAAAGAGGATGCGCTTGTGGGAAGCCTGAGTCTTCTTTTGCTTGGAGAGTTTTGGTTTTGGCTTTGTTCTCTTGTAAGTCCAAAAGGCATTATTATGATCAATAAAACATCTTAATACAATTAACGTTTGTTCTCTTTCTGTTTAAACAAATTTAAGTCTTAGAAATCCTTGAAAACATTGCATACATATATCATACATATTAAATAGTTAGTAAATATGATAAAAATGTATAGATTACTAACTGACCCATGAATGAATGAATGATCTTTAATTAAAAACTATTTTTGTTATTGGGCCAAAGAGATTCAAACCCGGTTGGTATGAATAAACCCATCATTACATAATTTCAAACCCTAGGTAGACAAACCCTAGCTTTAAATTCTATGGCGCAAGTAAACTGTTATCAAATATATTCGCGTAGGTAGCTTCCACTGTTAACACCAACTCAACCTGAATCAATAGCGCTTCCATGAGTTTGATGTAAATACCGGTATGTAATGGTACTAAATTTCACTTAATTTCATTCGTATATGATATTATAATCTCTAATAAATCGTGTACTATATTATGCACTATCATCCTAACAGTTATAGATGAAGTTTATTCATTTGGCAGAAATTTCTACGATGCAATCTGATTGGTCTCTTGTCAGAGTTAATCTCTTCTTTTCAACGGCCGTGATTTCCTTGATTAAATCAGGTGAGTTTCTTTTCAACGACCATGATTAAATACTGGTAATGATTCTTGTTTTCATTACGATTTTGAAGTTTGTGTTATGAGAGTTTGTTGTGGTGAAATGTTTGTTAGTTCTTTCATTATTTTTGTATGATGAGGTTCTGTATGGAACTGTGATAACATTAAAATATTGGTGAGTTTCTTTTTCTTTATAATTGTTGACTTAATTTATTTTAGGGGTGACAAACTGTATAAGTGATATTGATCCTCCATAGTGTATCGCATTTCTAATGAATTTATAAAATGGTAATGGATGCATATATAGACAGTTTCAATTCTATTTGTGTTGAACTTTAGTGTCCAATAAACACACTCACAGTATGATATCACACTTATATGTTATTCTGGTATGATAAATTGGATTACTGTGGTGCAGCATCTCCCATGTTAAAGTTGTTGGACGAATACTTTCTCCAGAATTTGCCGTGACTATGAGGAGGATTCGACGTATGGAAGCTTTAACTTGAAATATTTCCCTCATGAGCACCCTAGTTGGTGTGTGTGGGTATGTGAGCAACTCAGAAGTGGATGATTAATTGGAGTGTAAGAAATATATGGGTGAACTAAATTGTTTTGAAGAAAAATAAACATTATGAAAAATGGGCCTATGTCACTTCATGTGAAGCAAATGAAGAATGGGTTTTCCAACGGGAAATAAATAAGGTAGAATGAAATAATCGAAAAATAAATAAGGGTAGAATGAAATAAATGAAAAACATTGGAAAGCACTATTGAGGATGATACTTATGTATACATTTTGAATTTTGATGAATGGGTTTTCAAACATAAATAAATAAGGATAGAATGAAATAAATGAAAAAAAATTCTTATTTTATGTTAGGGATTTTGTGCTTGTGTTATTATTCTGTCAGTAAGATACTGTGAATTCTGAAAACTTACCTCCTACTCCTTCAAACCAAAAAAAAATATTATGTAGAAGGCATAGACACTTACATGAGGAGTCAAGTCTATTAGAAAGATGTCGACAGATTTAATATTCGAATAGAAAATGCTAATACTACACATTCATTCATAACTATTATTTTCATATTAACATATGCAAAATGATACTAAAGATTATTTATATAACACTATTTCTTCCAAGCCTTCAGGAAACATCTTCTACCTATCATGTTTTTATCTTTCTACACCAACCATAAACATACCCAGACCAGGATAATAGTCATCCATAATGAGAAAAATATGATAATCACAAAGAAGTTTTATGCAAAAATGGGAAGATGCACTGGATTTTATTTATTCCTAAAAAGAAATGGAAAAGATTGAGAAAACTTGCAAAGAAAAGGATAATACAATCGTCGCAACCGTGAATAGATTTGAGAGTCGATTATACAAGGGGAAGGTATTAATACTTTTGTCAATGGAACTTTCATAAGAAGGTCCCCGATCATTCAGCTTGTTGACCAACAGAAACGAGAGCCACAATGGATATCAAGATTTTGGTTTTAACTAGTGTAAATATCCACTCAAGTGTAAATTAATGATCTCCAACAATCGATATCCAACTCACATTGGTATATCCTTTTAATATGGTAGGAAACCTACCAAATTGGAGGTAAGATTTTGATTATTAAAAGATAATAGAAAAATCCTTGATATGGCCTTCCAATTCTCACCATTTAGATTGCTAGTAAATATACTCATTTATTAACTACAAATGCTATGTCGGGGCTAGTATATTGCATCAATTATTTTAGACTATCAATTTCACTTGCATATTTCAATTGAGTTACAACTCTTCCATCATTCTTTGAATTTTGACACTAGAATCAAATGAAGTGGTCACTTCCTTATAACATAAGTGTTTTAACTTATCAAATGCTATGTCAAGTCTAAAATATTACATCAATCATTTTAGACAATCAATTTCACTTGTATATTTCAATTGAGCTACAACTCTTCCATCATTCCTTGAATTTTGACACTAGAGTCAAATGGAGTGGTCACTTACTTAAAGTGTAAGTGTTTTAACTTATCAAAAGATTTCTCAATATAGTGTGTTTGACTAACTTCATAACCTCCACTATTTTGCTTTACTTTAATATCTTAAATTGTGTCAACTAGTCCAAGATCTTTTGTCTAGAATATGAAAGTTAGAAACCTCATTGTTTCTAAAATTCCATTCATCCCGTTGCTAATGATCAATCATATAATCAATATAGAGACAAAGGAGTATCACAATATTCTCACACAACTTTGTATGATGAAGAAAGATTTTAAATCATCATGTATGATGATACAAGAAGGTTTTATATGCAGTAAGGAATAAATTCTGAGTAATTTAAAGTAGTATAATATGAATTATAATGAGTACCTTAGTCATGTTCACTTCTATCAAATATTCAATTGAATTTTTATGTTTAGACTTCTTGATCAACTTCTTCATTAATGTGCATGATACTTTTGATTCTTTTCTTCTTTGGTAATATTTGTCTTCATTAAAACTGAATTAGAAATACGATGTATCATCACAATCTCCCCCTTTTGGTGATGAGAAACTCTTTTAAATCATGTTATGATAATGATTGAAAATTCTCCCGGTAATTTGTGTGTCTTCCCTTGATTGGTGAATCTTTTATTTATTACAGAGAAGCACATGACCTTTTGGTTTCTCCATGTACATCACCTCCTCTTATTCCTCTCTGCATTCCTGCTTCAGAAGTATATATCCTCCTTCTACAATGGATGAACAACCTTCTGAAGTTGATGCTTCCATGTTGATTAAATTTTAGAAGTCGTCTGCTTAAGAAGGTACCCCTTTTGTCAGTGTGAAGACTATTGTTGGTGAAGAGACGCCATCTGGACTGAAGAAGACTCTTGCTGAGCTGAAGAAGTCTAATGCCATCATTTAATCACATCTAGACAAGAAGGATGAAATATCTGAGGAGCATAGTGCTTTTATTTATGCTCTAACCAACATGCTGAAGGACTTCTTGGATAGGATGTCGCCTCCTCCTCTTCCTCCAAACCCTTAGACCATTTTGTTTACCTTTGTTTTAGAACCCTAGTTGGTTTCTTTGTTTCTAAAACTCTTTGTACTTTGTTCTTTAATAAATGAAATTTTTTTCTTTGTATCTTTAAATCTTTTTTATTTGTAACAAAGGGGGAGAAATTAATGATTTTGATATATCTATTCTCAAAATCTTGTTCTCAAACATGTTCTGATGTTTTTGTCACTAACATTGTTTGACTCAAGAACTTTGAAAAAGTTCACTCAATTTTTTTAACAGGAAAACTCTGAAGTTTTGATGGAGATTCAAAATCTAGGGAATCAAAAGTCATGGGCTATTTTCTCTTTGTTAAAAGGAAATTCAACCAAACTCTGACAATATGACAAGTTCAACTAGACTCTAATACAACATTTTATTCTGATAGCAAGCCAGAATCAAAGATGAATAATTTTTCAATACTAGTCAAACTCTTATGGTAGACCAGGTCAGACACATCATCATGTTCTGATAGCATGCTAGAATCTAAGATGAATATTTGTGTATCGCTAGTCCGACTCCGATGGTTTGTCAATCAGGGAAGTGTTCCTTCATGCTGATTAATTCATGTTATTTCTCAAAACTTCTTTAAATCTTTAACTCAGGGGAGACTCTGAACAAGATTAAACATTTTTTGAGAGTATAGAACACAAAGGGGGCTTCTTAGCTTACTCTGAATTGATTTATGTGATTAAACCTAGTATAAATTATTTATCAAAATAGATGATTTTATCATCATCAAAAAGGGGGAGATTGTAAGAATAAGATTTGGTTCTTCATGTGGGCTTGAGTTTTGATGATAACATTAAATGGGTGATTATATAAAAATTTAGTACCCCTAATGGTTTGTTTAGTGTGTAGCTTTTGCTAACAAGTTCTAACTCTGAAGATTTGACGTGTGATGTCATCATATTCTAGACTCAACACACCAAGAGATACAAGTGTGTGTTTCATGACTTAGAATGCTTCTAAAACAATGGTTATAACGAACGTTAGTTTTAAAGCTTCTGACTATGACTCTGATAGTAGAGCTTCTGAAGGATTCTCAAGCTCTGAAGATTCCAAGCTCTCTTGCTCCAAGGTTATAAAGTTCTAAAGACAAGGTTCTATTGAACAAGTTCTGAAGATTCTGAAGACCAACAATTCTGAAGACCAAGTTCTGAAGACTCTGAAGACAAGGTTTTATTGAACAAGTTCTGAAGATTCTGAAGAAAAGTTTCCGAAGACCAAGTGCTGAAGACTCTGAAGAAAAAGTTTTGCAAAACAAGTTCTAAAGACTCTGAATACATGGTTCTGAAGACAAGGTTTTTGGTCCTCCTTATAAGCATGCTTCAACTCTTATATATTCTAAAGCTTTTGAAGATTAGAAGATAAGGTCAAAAGATTTACGTGACAAAATAGTTCAATTTCAACTCCTTCCACTACTCTGATCATGTGGCGCAAGGATTGTACTATTGGTGTGATGTTCTCTACCACTCACATTGATTGTTATGCTAGAAGATAACTACAAATTTGGTATTCATATTGTACCCTCCAACAAATTTATTTTTAGCAATAAAAGGCATACTTGGGTGAATTAGAAAACAAATAATTTTCTAGGAATAATTATGCTAAAACACTGCTAAAATTTCAATGTAGATCTTTGGTAAAGTTTTGTAAAGTAGGGAACTTTTGTTAGTTTCCTTGCTAGCAAGGAACTATTGGTAGCTAACTTTCTCTTAACACTTTAGTTTTATTATTTGTACTTCATTTATTTGTAATGTGTTTTTAAGAAGCAATATTGCAAACACACAAACTTGTATTCAACAGTGAGTTGATTGTTGCTTGAGATATTAGGACTTTAGTCATAATTCTCAAAAAGACATTGACGAGTTGTCTTTTTTGTTGTAAACATTGAGAGTTAGTCTTTGTTTGTATATGTAATCAGTTTGATTATAGTGGATTAAGTCCTTGTTGAGAAAGGCAAATCACAATGGTGGATTGGCTGGATTAACTTAGTTAGCAGTGAACGGGGATAAAAATAATTGTGTTTAATTATTATTTTTCTTGTGTTAAATTCAAGTGTTTGTTTGGAAAAGATTTTATTTCAAATAACTCAATTTAAACACCAATTTCTTGTGTTTCTCGCACCTTCAATCTTATATATTATGCATGCAATACTTCAAGCAATCAGTGCATGGCATCATCTCCAGGTTTACACTATCCCGTTTCTTTTTTTCATTCGTTTAAGTTTTTGTCTCCTATTCATAAGTCTTTCAGTTATTCTGTCACACTTGACCATGAGCCAAAAACTTATGAGGAAGCATGCATAGAAGAGAATTAGTTACATGCTTTTCAATCCAAATTAGAGTTACTAGCCAACAATGGTACTTGGAAATTGGTAGACCACACATCTAATCTAAAGCCTATTATAAGTAGGTGGATATACAAAATCAAGCACAAGGGTGGTGGAACCATTGAGAGGTATAAGGCACAACTAGTTGAAAAAGCTATAAGTTAGTGCCTTTTTTATCCATAAAACATAATAAACTTGTTATCCCGGTTTTCTTGAGAACTGAGGCAATATATCTATAAAGAACCACACTTCAAATACCCGTTGTCGCATTTAAAACTTTTTTCAAATATTTATCACCTGGCGACATTCCCAAGTGTTATTTCATTTGGCAACGATTTCAACGATTTATGACTTGGAACCTTTTTTGCAATATAATAATGCTTAAAAACTCGATTATAAATAAATTAGAATATGAAATAATAGAATAGAATATTTCATTGATAAAAAAACAACACAACAAAGAAAAATACTTAACAAATTCAAACTACTCAGTCCACTCAACTTCAACATTACCCCTAACTATCCCTAACTTATAGTAAAATTGAGAAAGAACTCTTCCATAAGGTAGGAGAAAATTCATTTCTTCCCGATAATTCTTTATCATTTCCTTCAATATGTTAAAAATGGTCAGAGGAAGATTAACCATGATGTTGTAGGTGAGGTATAACAAGAGATGCTCGACATACCAAGTAAGCGTTTCCAGGTATTTCTCTCTTGGGCGGAGATTTGCCACTAGAAGTTGAAACCAAAATTTTGTATTTGAGAGTAGAGAATCAGGACTGGAGAGCTTATTTTGGTTGACATAAATTCGGTGGAGTTGGGTCGAGTAGACATTTTTGAATTCATAGTGTTAAACACAATTACCTGCCTCTTGACAAATGATTGTTATAGCGATCAGTGATATAGTAATGAAGAAATGAGATCCATTGATATAGAACCGGATGACTTCATCATGACCAATTGGCACAACATAGGCATTCATCCAGAATTCTTTAACAAGATTAGTGCATATGGGCCATGAAGAATGTGAAAGTAATAATTCAAATTTTTGTTTGTTAATAGCTTTCCTTAGTTCTGAACGATTGAAACCATTGAAATCTACATACTTTTCATTGATAATAAACAATAAATTTGCATCCATTTTTAAAACAATGGGACTTTGAAACAAGGAAACAAGACACAGAGAGTTGGTAATGAGATGTGAAAATGGAAAAAGACTTTGAAACAATGTTTGAAGACATGATGAGTTGGTAATTAGATGTTTAAATAGCTCAAAAATGCCCTTGATAATCCAAAAGAGGCGTTATGACTTGACTATAGTTGATCATTGCTCTTCTAGTGATATGATTCTAATGCATGTGTGCAACATCAGTGTTCTAACTTCTCTTTTAATTGTATTTATTATTTGTAAATTAAATGTTCTAACCCGTCGGGTTTCCAAAAAAATCGAGGGGATATTTAGCATTAAAATTGACGATTTTTATCAAATCCTTAATCAAATCCTTGTTGTCCATTTCATGACTTTCAACGCTCAAATCATTACCATTAATGATCCGCGTGAAATATAAATAACTTCCATTATAAAAGCACTTAAAGTTTTGTAAGAGTCTTTTTCATGAAGAGATGTTTATTTATTTGATTAGAAAATCATTTGTTTAACTAACACATTTTTGTCAAACCTTTATTTGTTCATATCAGAAACAAATGCAAGCAAAATCCAAAGAGAATACTATGAACCCATCATTTGATATTCCCATAATATCAAGGATTTGAAGATCCAACAACATGAAGAGTTTAAGGTTTGCAAGAGTGTATGCCATTAATATTTCTCTATGATGGATTGCAAAAGCATAAAATTATTTGGGTTTACGGTTTGTGTTTAAGTATATGTTCGAGCAGAGAATTATTTATTTATCTAATCCTTTTTTGTCTAACCTTTTTTTTATATCAGAAACAAATGTAAGAAAAAGCCTTAGAGAATACCCTTTTTTTGTTTGGAGAAAAGAGTTTCCCATGCATTTTATCTTTCCCGGAATATCAAGGGATTGAAGATCCAACATATGATCTTCATGGACAATTAAATTTTTTTGTGTAAAAATTTAATATTTCGGGTAAACATTGTACTTTGTAAACAAATTATTTTATTAATGTTCTGTTTAAACAATGTAACAATTTTTATTAAATAATAATATTAATAATAATAACCCCTCGATTTTCTTAATAATCAGAAATATAAAAGGCGCTAGTTTTTGTAAATAATAAATATGCAGAAGTTGTGGTTTGAACCCAGCTCTAATAAAATTAGACTTCATTGTTTTATACACCAAGGTGATAAGTCTATACTCTTTAGGATGACCTTATTTACCTCGCTTCTAGTGTCGAGGTAAAACATATTTCGCATCCGATATTAATTCTGTTATTTGTAGTAGTACATGTTTGTAAACTGGTCAAGAGCAACTATTGATTGAAACATACCAGCAGGAAGTGGTATGAAAAACTCAAATCACTAGTGCTTAGTCTTGGTTATACTCAGTCCAACTCAGATTATTCTATTTTTACCCTTATAGGTACATCACTATCTGGGTTTGATCACATTAAACATATCCTTCATAATGCTTTTAAGATCAAAGACCTAGAAATTTTGAAATATTTCCTTTGTCTTGAGGTGGCCTATTATGAAGATGGTATTAGTATTTCATAAAGGAGGTATTTCTTAAACTTATTGAGCGACAATTGATTGCTGGCTTCAAAACCCATTGACACACCTCTCAATCCTTTACTAAAATTAAATCAAGAAAATAGAAAAACATTTGAAGATGTTATTGCTTACAGAAGATTCATTGGTAGTATTTTACCCCAAAATTTTCCCTCTCATTTTCAAATCAAATTATTTCGAGAGGTCTCCATATCTTCCTAGGATTCTAAATTGCTCAAGATTACTCAAGGAATTGATCAGACAAGTCTTCTCCTAAGAAATTAGCCTACAACTAGGTTTTGCATTTCTCAAAGGAAATTGGACTTCTAATACCTCAAATGGTTTTCATGACTCTTATGTCCCTAAGAATGCTCATGTCAAGTTTCAAGGCTTGCACCACAAGTTTGCTCAGTCAATTGCTCATATGATCAAAAATCAACTATATAGGGTAAAAATTCAATTATGGTCAACACGAAGTCAAACTTCAAGATTTTTTGTCAACATCAACATTTTGAAGTGATATTCATCATTTGATCAAGGTTTGATCATGATTCCTCAAGAAAATACTTCAAATCATCAAAAGTCAAAAGTTGTCAAATTAGGATTTCCTTAGGAGAAGTCAACTGAACTTTGACCAAACATAACTTTCACATGCTTCATCAGTATTTCCCCAACCAAAGCTCATTTTGAAATAAATCCAGTTCTCTACATCTTTGTCTCTCTAAGCTTAAATCCAAAAGTGCCTCATTTGAGAGATATGAGACAATACATTACAGGTCATTTCAAAAGTCAACAAAAAGACACTTTTTGTCAAGGTAACTTACATCAAGATAAATTATTCAACTGCAAAAATCATAAACATAGAGATTGTAAAGGGCGTCTTGATCTTTCCAAAAAGTCCTAAGATAATCTTCAAAAGATAAAAATTGAGTGAGATATGGTTTATGCTAGTTGGGCAATTTTTTAGAAAATGCATGAAACTTCATTTTAGCAATTTTGAACTTTTGGACTAATGGGCCTAGATTTTGAGGTTTAAACGCGTTCATAACATGTTAGAGGACCTCTAAGTCTATTTATACATTACTTTGATTTTTTATTTTATTTATTTTTATTTTATTCAAATTAATTTAAAATAAATCAAATAAAACATGAGTTGATGGACCGAAGGGCGTGTGGGCTTCATTTGGGTATCTTCAAGAAGGACCAAGGCCTCTTAAGAGCTAGCAAAAACCGTGAAAACATGTTCGGAACACAAATCTTCAAGTTTGAAAGGTTTTTAAAATAATTTTGGAAAGATTCCAATGTGTTCTGTTTGTAATGAATTGTGACATAATGATACAAGATACTTGTCTTTTATTCCTCTATAAATACATACAACACTCAAGTGTAAGAAAACACAAAAGGGGCTTCGATAGAAGCAAGGTTTCAAAATTACAAATTTTAAAAGAAAGGTGCAAACTCGTATCAAAATTTCCAACCACTCTCAATCAAAACCAAGCCTCAAATCGTGTTCCTGAAGCTTATAGGAATCTTAGCAAGTCCTAAAACAAATCTATTCACGTCTAGAATATCTTACACAAGCCCGTCGATTTTGGTAATTTTCATTAATTCGAATCTTTTAATCTATGCATATTTAACTAATTTTATATGCACAAATGAGTTCATCATGATGTTTATAACATGTTTGAATAAGAAAATGAAAGCTTTTAACGCAGGGATGATGAGTTACTATGGCTAGGGCACGATCAGATTCTCTCTTTGAAACTCAATTTCCACTAATTTATTTCTTTTTTACAATAAAATTAAAATATATAAAAATCAGAATATTACACAAAATCAAAAAATATAGTCTTTTAGGTTTTCTTAAATTTACTTTTTTTCATTTAATTAGATTTTAGGTCTTATTTTTTAATTTGGAAAATTAATTAGAATAATTAGGTTTTTATTAATTATTAACTTAAAATATTTTCTACAAAAATACACAAAAAAAATTAATTTCTAACGTTTTAGATTTTAAGACTTTAAAACATCTTTTCTAACATTTTCTTATTTATTTGCCCCATTACTTTCTTAGAGAAATTGTATAGGTTGTACAGCTTTTTTTGTAATAGTTGCAATTTTAATTTTTCGCAAATTTATACTATTGTATCTGCCCCAAAACCTTGTAATAGCTTTATTAGGATTTACTTTTTTGCACTTTACTTTCTGCACCTATATTATGCTTGCTTGTCTGTATATATTTAACTGTTAGTAATAGGCTTGTATAGCAATATTTAAAATCAATCGTTAGATAACCCTAATCAAGATAAATAATTGAACTTAATCGCTCTTGCACACATGCACCTCTAGGATAGCCTCCCTTGTTGCCTTCAGAAACAGTGGTCATGTCCCTCGAACGTAGGGATGCCATTAGCAAAGACCCTTGGTTAAAGTCATCATTAAGATCATAGTCCCGCGATGTCCCTCGAAGTTGCCTATGAGAAATGATCTTGTCCCTCGATGTTGCCTACGGATATATGATGACAATCCCTTCGAATTACGAAGGTATCCATATATGTTGCTTTCAATGACCATAACGACGATCCCACGCATGTCCCTTCACATTCAATGGACGGGGCTGCCTACCAACTAATAGTATGGATAACACCATCCCTAACAGAGAAGGAAAAGGATAATGAAATACGTTTCAGTGGGTAAGATACCCTTAATTGCTTGCTCACAAACAAAAATAATTTTCACACCTCACCCTTTCAAAACAACTACTTTCAAACGCTTTATGTAACACCCCTTCTAAATAACCCGCGAATATATTAATTAAATCAGAGTAACATGGAAAACGGGGATGTCACAATTCAGGATAAATATAAAAACCTCAAATCTACAGTTGTCATGCTTTACTGAAGGAATTATTAAGATAAATATTCAAATCAATAATCATGTTCTACACAGCGGAAATGTCTCAAAACCGGAATAACTTCACTTCATAAGTATTCCCAACATAAATTAAACAATAGAGTATAAAATGAAAACCCATCATTCAAACGTTTCCCCCAGTGTTACAACCTATCAGAGCACGACCCTGACACGTGGACTTAAAGTAACATAGCTCTAGAGCCATCCTCACCAACTTCTGAGCTGCTAACTTTAATCTGAAATCATTAAAGTAAGGGTGAGATTTCTCATAATTAACATGCATTATAAGCTTCTCAATCAACAGTATATCACAAGCATATTATTTCACCCATTTTAGCATAACTCAGATTCAACACACAGTTTCAATCATACAAGTCATTATGCACAAATCAATAGTCAACCAAAGAATTGTAACACTGGAAGACATCCTAACATGTTACAATTCCATGCAAACACAAATGCAGACACTATGCATGTGGTACCAACACGTGACCAAGTCACCCAACACTGATCCATCATCGACCGAATACAGCAACTATTGATTCGTCCATAAACACTCGGACACGAATCCAACTGATCCATCATCAACCGGATACAGCAATCATCGATTCGTCCATAACACCAGACACGAATCCAGCCTAACCACCCGTCATCACCCGGGTATCGGTTAACGGCAATACAAGTCAAATTCTACACAATGGAAATTAACTTCACCAAAACAATGCATATGCATGCACATCACCAGCATGCAACATCAAATCAGTCTATGAAATACATCAATTTATCATAACTGAACCAACACCGAAAGAAACATGATATCATTATTTATCATACACACATCAAACATCATAAACATGCACTTCATCCACAAGGACCTGATACAATCAATTATCATGGATACCCCATTGCATATACACCAAATATGCACATAATAACAAACCGCATAATCGAAAAGTCAACATCAAATCAACGAAATATGATCACAACATAATTCTAAATAATTCCAAAACCAATATATCACATGATCACATCTCAATCATAATGGATAGCAGGCACAACACATAAGTATCAGTTCTCATTCACCAAATCAGAACAATTTACAAACAATTCTACATCATTCTCAAAATACCAAGTTTACAAAAATCGGGAATTCGACTCTTTTTAAAATAATTTTCATAAAATAATATTTTTCTTATTTTATAAGATATCATTTTAAATTTAAGAAATACTGCCGAAAACGGCACTCAAATCAGACTTACGGTTTGAAAGTTATGAATTTTCAAAGTTTAATATTTTTCAAAAAGTTACGTTTCTGGAAAATGTACTGGAACCCGGTTCCTACCTATACAGGAACCGGTTCCTGCGACCAATTTTGCCAGTTTTGTACGTTTACACAGTGGAACCCGGTTCCTCCCCACTGGGAACCGGTTCCCACGACCTGCAGAGTCAAAATCTGCTATTTTGACAGCATTATTCATTCCAATCTCATCCAATTCATACCCATACGAATTATAACATTTGGAACACCAAAATGCAACCAATACACATCAATACAACATCATAAATCATGTTTCCATCATTCCTATTAATTATCCATCACATTAATGGTTCCAATTCCTATACTCTGACACAATTAGGGATAATCCCACAAACCTAGAATTCCAAAATCGAGATTCCTAACATGCTTAATCAATTCTATTGATTCCAAAACCTATAAGGCATATTAAATAATTGAAATCACCCCTTACCTCGCGATGATCCTTCGAATTCACGGCGTTTGGCTTTTTCCTCTCTTCTCTTCTCTTCTCCAATTTCACGTACAATGACTTTTTCCCAATAACCTTCTTTTTCTTTTCCTTTTTATCCTTCTTTTATATTCCTTTTTATTATTTGCCAAATAATAATAATAAATTAGTTATTATATAGTAGATCTTTTTACTTCACACACCTCTAGTTCAACCTTACACCCCCCGGTCTTCCTTTTTAATTTCATAATTAATTCATCAATTTAATCCAAAATATTATTAATTAAGCCTTTAATTAATTTAATAATTAAATTCCTAATTATTTAACACTTGAATAAATTTGGGGTGTCACAACTCTCCCCAACTAAAAGAGTTTTCGTCCTCGAAAACATACCTTAGACGAACAGTTCGGGATACGAGTCCTTCATCTGGCTCTCCAGCTCCCAAGTGACATTTCCATCTGCTGGTCCTCCCCAAGCCACTCTTACCAATGCGATCTCCTTGCCTCGCAACTGTTTCAACTTCCGATCCTCGATTCTCGCAGGTACTGCTTCCACAGTCAAATTCTCTCGTATCTGTATATCGTCTACCCGAATCTCATGAGACGGATCAGCAATGTACTTCCTTAGCTGGGATACATGAAAAACATCATGCAAATTTGCAAGTGACGGCGGCAAAGCAATCTGATAAGCAACTTTCCCAACTCTCTTGGTAATCTGAAACGGACCAATAAAACGTGGAGTCAACTTCTTTGACTTCAAAGCTCGACCAATACCAGTCATCGGAGTAACTCACATAAAAACATGTTCTCCTTCGCTAAACTCAAGATCTTTCCTCCTCTTATCGTGATAACTTTTCTGACGACTCTGAGAAGTCCTCATCTTCTCCTGAATCATCTTAATCTTTTCCGAAGTCTGTTGGACAATTTCCGGTCCAATCACAGCACTCTCTCCAGATTCATACCAACACAACAGTGTCCGACACCTCCTACCATACAATGCCTCAAACGGAGCCATACCAATGCTCGAATGAAAACTATTGTTGTAGGCAAACTCAATCAATGGTAGATAACTATCCCAAGCTCCACCTTTCTCCAACACACAATCTCTTAACAAATCTTCCAACGACTGAATCGTTCTCTCCGTCTGACCATCTGTCTGTGGATGATAAGCGGAACTCAAACGCAACTTAGTACCCAAAGCTTCTTGCAATCCCGTCCAGAATTTAGATGTAAACCTCGGATCTCGATCCGACACAATACTAGAAGGAATACCGTGCAAACTCACAATCTTCTCAACATACAATTCTGCCAACCTTTCCATCGGATAATCCATTCTTATCGGAATAAAGTGAGCAGATTTCGTCAACCGATCAACAATAACCCAGATAGAATCACAATTCTTCGATGTCCTTGGCAAACCAGACACAAAATCCATAGAGATTCCATCCCATTTCCATTCCGGAACAAACAACGGTTCCATCAATCCTGACGGTTTCTGATGCTCAATCTTCGACTTCTGACAAACCAAACAAGCATACACAAACTCAGAAATTTCCTTTTTCATTCCCGGCCACCAAAACAACTTCTTCAAATCATGGTACATTTTAGTAGCACCAGGATGAATACTCAATCCACTACGATGTCCTTCTTCCAAAATACTCTTCCTAATCTCTGCAACATCCGGAACACACGCCCTATTACCAAATCTCATAACACCATTCTCATCAATCCGGAACTCGCCTCCTTGACCTTGGTTGATCAATGTCAATTTATCAACTAACCCAACATCGGACTTCTGTCCATTCAGAATTTCTTCCAGAATACCACTAGTCAGTTTCAACATACCCAATTTCACACTATTCGGAGTAGTTTCACATACCGAACTTAAATCTCTGAACTGCTCAACCAAATCTAACTCACGGACCATTAACATCGACATATGCAAGGTTTTCCTACTAAAGGCATCCGCAACAACGTTTGCCTTACCAGGATGGTAATTCAAACCAAAATCATAATCCTTTAGAAATTCTAACCATCTCCTCTGCCTCATATTCAACTCTTTCTGATCAAAGAGATACCTCAGACTTTTGTGATCACTGAACACCTCAAACCGAGAACCATATAAATAATGCCTCCACAACTTCAAAACAAACACAACAGCTGCCAACTCCAAATCATGAGTCGGATAATTCCTTTCATGTACTTTTAATTGTCTCGAAGTATAAGCCACCACTTGCTTATCTTGCATCAAGACACCACCTAATCCCATTAATGATGCGTCACAATACACAACAAAAGACTTAGTCGGATTTGGAAAAATCAAGATCGAAGCACTTGTCAACCTCCTCTTCAGCTCTTGAAATCCTTTCTCACATTCAACATCCCAAACAAACATCTGACCCTTCCTGGTCAACTTAGTCAACGGTAACGCTAATTTGGAAAATCCTTCTATAAACTTCCTGTAATAACCTGCAAGACCCAGAAAACTACGGATCTCAGAAGCATTCTTCGGCGCTTCCCACTGAGATACTGCTTCTACCTTCGTAGGATCCACAACAATTCCATTCTTGGAAATTACATGGCCAAGAAAACTTACTTCACTTAACCAGAATTCACACTTGGACAACTTTGCATAAAGCTTCTCCTCTTTCAACAATTCCAACACAACTCTGAGATGTTCTGCATGCTCTTCATCGCTCTTCGAATAAATTAGAATATCATCAATGAACACCACCACAAACTCATCAAGATACAGATGAAATATCCTGTTCATATACTCCATGAAAACACCAGGTGCATTAGTAACTCCAAATGGCATAACAGAATACTCGTAATGTCCATACCTCGTTCTAAATGCAGTTTTCTGAATATCTTCCGACTTCACACGAATTTGATGATATCCAAATCTCAGATCAATCTTACTAAATACACAAGCTCCAACTAGTTGATCCATCAAATCATCGATCCTCGGCAAAGGATACAGATTCTTGATTATAACTTTATTCAACTGTCTGTAATCAACACATAATCTCATTGAACCTTCTTTCTTCTTAACCAACAACACCGGAGCACCCCACGGTGAAACACTCGGACGAATAAACTTCTTCTCAAGAAAATCCTCAAGTTGACTCTTCAACTTTCTCAATCTAGAAGCAGACCTCTTATAGGCATCCTCGAATTCGAACTAGTCCTAGTAACAAAACCCATTAAGACTTCACCTTGCACGCTCACACCGTTCCACTTACTTCATCACGGAACACTTCATAAAAAAAATTACATCCAATAGGTCACATGCCTTTTTCTTGCTCTCGCCGAGATCTAAATCTCTCGTTACGCAAACCATAACGCTTCTCTTCTTGCCGACTCAACTAATTTCACACACTGTAAAGCTGGCACAATAAGTACATCCCATCCAACGCGATCCCGACTACTATCAACAAGAGATTAAGGGTGATCAGTTCCTCAATTTGTCAATAGATAGTCAACAATCATGATGTGGAATCAACCATCGTTACCAAACCACAACAACATCTTCAATCTTACCCTTCAAGCTACTTAAACTTAACCATTCTTGAAGCATCAACTGCTCGGCAATACTTACATCTTACAACCGGCGGTATACTGAACCAACCTCTTGCACAAAACTTCAGAGAAGAAACTTCTCCCCCACTTATTTCACACGTACCTCTGCAGACAACGAAAAGGAAACAATCAAGTACCGACAGTGTTTCACACACATGTCGCATACCAAAAGGGAGTAAACACATAAACAACCTGGCCGATAGACCGACCTGCTCTGATACCACTATTGTAACACCCCTTCTAAATAACCCGCGAATATATTAATTAAATCAGAGTAACATGGAAAACATGGATGTCACAATTCAGGATAAATATAAAAACCTCAAATCTACAGTTGTCATGCTTTACTGAAGGAATTATTAAGATAAATATTCAAATCAATAATCATGTTCTACACAGCGGAAATGTCTCAAAACCGGAATAACTTCACTTCATAAGTATTCCCAACATAAATTAAACAATAGAGTATAAAATGAAAACTCATCATTCAAACGTTTCCCCCAGTGTTACAACCTATAAGAGCACGACACTGACACGCGGACTTAAAGTAACATAGCTCTAGAGCCATCCTCACCAACTCCTGAGCTGCTAACTTTAATCTGAAATCATTAAAGTAAGGGTGAGATTTCTCATAATTAACATGAATTATAAGCTTCTCAATCAACAATATATCACAAGCATATTATTTCACCCATTTTAGCATAACTCAAATTCAACACACAGTTTCAATCATACAAGTCATTATGCACAAATCAATAGTCAACCAAAGAATTGTAACACTGGAAGACATCCTAACATGTTACAATTCCATGCAAACACAAATGCATACACTATGCATGTGGTACCAACACGTGACCAAGTCACCCAACACTGATCCATCATCGAACGAATACAGCAACCGTCGATTCGTCCATAAACACTCGAACACGAATCCAACTAATCCATCATCAACCGGATACAGCAATCATCGATTCGTCCATAACACCGGACACGAATCCAGCCTAACCATCCATCATCACCCGGGTATCGGTTAACGGCAATACAAGTCAAATTCCACACAATGGGAATTAACTTCACCAAAACAATGCATATGCATGCACATCACCAGCATGCAACATCAAATCAGTCTATGAAATACATCAATTTATCATAACTGAACCAACACCGAAAGAAACATGATATCATTATTTATCATACACACATCAAACAGCATAAACATGCACTTCACCCACAAGGACCTGATACAATCAATTATCATGGATACCCCATTGCATATACACCAAATATGCACATAATAACAAACCGCATAATCGGAAAGTCAACATCAAATCAACGGAATATGATCACAACATAATTCCAAATAATTCCAAAACCAATATATCACATGATCACATCTCAATCATAATGGATAGCAGGCACAACACATAAGTATCAGTTCTCATTCACCAAATCAGAACAATTTACAAACAATTATACATCATTCTCAAAATACCAAGTTTACAAAAATCGGGAATTCGACTCTTTTTAAAATAATTTTCATAAAATAATATTTTTCTTATTTTATAAGATAGCATTTTAAATTTAAGAAATATTGTCGAAAACGACACTCAAATCGGACTTACGGTTTGAAAGTTATGAATTTTCAAAGTTTAATATTTTTTAAAAAGTTACGTTTCTGGAAAATGTACTGGAACCCGGTTCCTACCTATACAGGAACCGGTTCCTGCGACCAATTTTGCCAGTTTTTGTACGTTTACACAGTGGAACCCGGTTCCTCCCCACTGGGAACCGGTTCCCACGACCTGCAGAGTCAAAATCTGCTATTTTGACAGCATTATTCATTCCAATCCCATCCAATTCATACCCATACGAATTATAACATTTGGAACACCAAAATGCAACCAATACACATCAATACAACATCATAAATCATGTTTCCATCATTCCTATTAATTATTCATCACATTAATGGTTCCAATTCCTATACTCTGACACAATTAGGGATAATCCCACAAACCTAGAATTCCAAAATCGAGATTCCTAACATGCTTAATCAATTCTATTGATTTCAAAACCTATAAGGCATATTAAATAATTGAAATCACCCCTTACCTCGCGATGATCCTTCGAATTCACGGCGTTTGGCTTTTTTCTCTCTTCTCTTCTCTTCTCCAATTTCACGTACAATGACTTTTTTCCAATAACCTTCTTTTTCTTTTCCTTTTTATCATTCTTTTATATTCCTTTTATTATTTGCCAAATAATAATAATAAATTAGTTATTATATAGTAGAGCTTTTTACTTCACACACCTCTAGTTCAACCTTACACCCCCGGTCTTCCTTATTAATTTCATAATTAATTCATCCATTTAATCCAAAATATTATTAATTAAGTCTTTAATTAATTTAATAATTAAATTCCTAATTATTTAACACTTGAATAAATTTGGGGTGTCACACTTTATAAATACTCTTGAGGACTGATACAAGGGTTATTATAAAGCCTTACATTGACATTTTCAAAATATTTTCAAAGCACGCACAAAGTAAACTAAGTGAGCTAAGCAATTAAGAGCCCGTAGATAACTACGGATGAAAAGGGTGCTAACCTTTCCCTTTTCATAACCTACCCACAGAACTCAGAAAATTCTCAAAGGTCTTTCATGTTCTTTTCACCCTTTCATTTTTAAATATAAAAAAAGGCGGTGGCGATTCCTGCTATCCGCAATATTTGCGATAAAATGCAAAAAAACAAATCAATTCTCCCACTATATTATAGGTAGATTATTATACTTGAATTAAACTAAGTCTGACATTCCTCTTACCACACAACTGTTGAGTCAATTTTTACATTATGCTATTAGAGGGTAATTTAGTATTTTGTTAGTTGAAGATAAGTTTATAATTAGGGCCTATGTGGCATCTTTATTTGTGTATAAATAGGTGTATTAGGATTACATTTATATCAATCAATTCCAATCATTTGTTGTCAGCCTTTATTGCATTTATTCCCTTTCATCTTCTTCCTCAAATTCATCACCTTTGCACTAACAAATTGGTATCAGAGCTCTTGGTTTGATTCTGAAACTCTGGGAAACACGAGTGATAGTGAGCTGTGTGTTTGATTTTTGATTCTTGAACGAAAATCTAAAACAGAATCACACTGATTCTGTGGGTTTGGGAAACACTGAGTGAGAATCTGAGATCTGAGTTTTTTTCTGTGCAAAGGTTTAAGATGAATGGAGGCAGTAGTTTAAACACTAAACTTCCAGTTTTTGATGGTAAAAACTAGAACAGATGGAAGATTCAAATGCGTGTGCTGTTTGGTGCTCAGGATGTTCTGGACCTTGTTTCTGAAGGTTATGTTCCAGCAGCAGCTGATGCTACTGTAGAACAGAAATCAGAAGAAAAAGCTACAAGGAAGAGGGATCAGAAAGCACTGTTTTTCATCCATCAGTGTGTGGATGAAAATGTGTTTGAGAAGATTGTTGATTCGACGACGTCGAAAGGGGCATGGGATATTCTGACCAGATGTTATGGTGGTGACGTATCTGTAAAGAAGGTAAAGCTTCAGTCCCTGCGAAAACAATATGAAAATCTCAGCATGAAAAACAGTGAGAAAGTTTCTGAATACATTTCCAGATTGATTCTGATTACTAATGAAATGAAGGCTTGTGGAGAAACACTTTCTGAACAGGTAATCATAGAAAAGATTCTGAGGTCACTTACGCCTCAGTTTGATTATATTGTTGTTTCTATTGAACACTCTAAAGATCTGGAAACCATGAGAATAGAAGAGTTGCAAAGCAGTCTAGAAGCACAAGAGTTGCGTCTGACTGAAAGAACTTCTGAGAGGGAAGTGGAGCAAGCTCTGAAAGCTTCTTTTGTCAAGAAGGACCAGAAGCAGAATAGACATGGTGATAAATTCCAGAAGTCAGAAACCTCAACTTCTGATGAAAAGAAATATCAGAAGGGAAAGGAAAGGTATGACAAGAAGAAGGTTCAATGTTACTGCTGTAAACAGTTTGGGCATTTTGCCAGAGACTGTAGAAACAAAGGAAGAAAATCAGAAGAAGCAAATATAGCCAGAGAAGATTCTGATGATGAACCTGTGCTACTGATGGCTTCTGATTCTGATGGAAACTGTTCAGGAGATTGGTGGTATATGGACACTGGCTGTTCAAATCACTTGACTGGGAACAAACAATGGCTGACAGACTTTGACTCCAGAAGGAGAACAAAGATCAGATGTGCTGATGATAAGTACCTTAATGCAGAAGGTATGGGAAATGTCAGAGTCAGAGTGAAGAATGGAAGAAACATTCTGATCAAAGATGTCTGGTACGTTCCTGGAATTAAAAGCAATCTGATGAGTGTGGGTCAGCTTGTTGAGAAAGGTTTTTCAGTGGTTATGAAGGACAACCTCTTGACGTTGTACGATTCTAATCAGAAGATGATTATGAAGTCTGAGCAGGGAAGCAACAGAACATTCAAGGTGAATGTAGAAACTTCTGAAGCGGAGTGTCTCAGTGCAGAAGGCGCTGAAGCAGACAGTAAGTTGTGGCACAAGAGGTTGGGGCACTTGAACTATAGAAGCTTAGGGCATCTAAGTTCTAAGAAGCTCGTACATGGCATTTCGAAGATTGTGAAGCCTCAGAAGTCATGTGAGATATGCATGAAAGGCAAGCAACCCAGATTGCCATTTGCGTCAGAAGTAGCCCCCAGAGCAAAACATGCTCTGGGAGTAGTACACTCTGATGTATGTGGACCATTTCCAGTAGCTTCACTTGGAGGAAACAAATATTTCGTGTCTTTTGTGGATGAGTTCACAAGAATGACTTGGGTAAAACTCATCAAGTTCAAGCATGAAGTGTTTACAGAATTCCAGAAGTTCAAGGTGAAGGCTGAGAAGCAGAGTGGTCAGAAGCTGAAGATTCTGAGAACAGATGGTGGAGGTGAGTATAACTCTACAGAGTTCCAGAAGTTCTGTGAGGAGAATGGAATAGAACATGAGGTTACTGCTCCATATACTCCTCAGCACAACGGTCTCGCTGAAAGAAGAAACAGAACTTTGCTTGATATGACCAGAAGTATGCTGAAAGAGAAGAAGTTACCTCACATGTTATGGGGAGAAGCTGTTGCCACTTCAGCATATGTTCTGAACAGGTGTCCAACAAAGAAGCTGAAGGAAACTATTCCTTTAGAAAAATGGACTGGAGACAAGCAGAGTGTTAGCCATCTGAAAGTATTTGGTTCTGTGTGCTACAAACACATTCCAGAGGCTAGAAGACGAAAACTGGATGATAGAAGCAAAACAATGTTACTGGTGGGGTACCACAGTACAGGTGCCTACAAGCTTTATTGTCCAGAAACCAACAAAGTTGAAATCAGCAGAGACGTCGTTGTGAAAGAGTCAGAAACATGGGATTGGAACAAGCTTCAATCAGATTCTGGTGTAGTGCCAACACCAGGGTTAGTTTCTGAAGACGAGTCAGAGTCAGAAGAAGAAGACTCTGAAGATGAGTCAGAATCTCAGGGAGATTCTGATAGTGGATCTGATTCTGATCCAGATTCTGATGATGATCCAGAATCTGGTGGTGATTTTACTTCTGGAAGGGAAAACTCTGAAGACATAGGGTCTGGAGAACAAATTTCCAGAAGTAACTCTGAAGGTGGTAATTCTGAAGGAAGTAGTTCTGGACAAGGTTCAGAAGCCAGTATTGTTCCGAATTCTGGAGAACCTTCAGAACAAGATCAGAGGCCACAGAGAATCAGACGAATACCAAGTAAGTTTGCAGATTTTAGCATGTTACATGATACTGAAGTAGATTCTGAAGGAGAAATCGTTCAGTGTGCCATGCTAGTAGATTCTGAACTAGTGGGTATTGAAGAAGCGCTCAAGAAGAAAGTGTGGCTGAATGCCATGAAAGAAGAACTTGAGGCTATTGAAAGAAACAAGACTTGGAAGCTGACAGAACTTCCAAAAGGCAAGAAAGCCATCAGCGTCAGATGGGTTTTCAAGCAGAAGCTAAAGCCAGATGGATCAATTGGCAAACATAAAGCGAGACTAGTGGCCAGAGGTTTTCTTCAGAAACCTGGACTAGATTACTTTGAGGTATTTGCGCCTGTAGCTAGACACGAAACAATCAGACTGGTGATTGCTTTAGCTGCAAACAGAAATTGGCCTTTGATACATCTGGATGTGAAGTCTGCATTTCTGAACGGTCCATTACAGGAAGAAGTTTATGTGTCACAACCTCCTGGATTTGTGAAAAAGAATCAGGAAGGGATGGTATACAGGTTAAGTAAAGCTCTGTATGGACTGAAGCAAGCGCCCAGAGCTTGGAATCTGAAGATTGATTCGTTTTTCAAGGAACAAGGGTTTCAGAAGTGTGAGATGGAGTATGGTGTTTATGTTCAGCATACTTCAGAAGGTAATATGATTCTGGTCTGTTTATATGTTGATGACATATTACTCACATGAAGTTCTGAACAAGAAACAGCTGAGTTCAAGAAAGTTCTGATGAAGGCGTTTGAGATGACAAATCTTGGAAAAATGAGTTTCTTTCTAGGGATGGAACTTATATACTCTGAGAAAGGAATCATTTTACATCAGAAGAAGTATGAATTAGAGCTTCTGAAGAGATTTGAGCTAGCAAATTGCAAGATTGCTATCACACCTGCTGATACGAATCAGAAGTTGGACTCTGATTCTGATGGAGAGGATGTGGACGCTACAACCTTCAAACAGATGGTTGGTTCTCTGAGGTATTTATGCAATACCAGACCTGATATTTGTTATGCAGTTGGAATGGTCAGCAGATACATGAGCAAACCAAAGTGGTCTCACTACCAAGCTGCTGTCAGAATTCTGAGGTACATAAAAGGAACTCTGAAATATGGAGTGTTATTTCCTTCTGGAGGAAAGATCAAATCAGAACTTCTGAGTTATTCTGATTCTGACTGGTGTGGAGACAGAGTCGACAGAAGAAGCACTTCTGGGTATTTATTTAAGTTTCTGGGAGGTCTAATTTCTTGGTGTTCCAAGAAACAGCCTGTTGTGGCTCTGTCAACATGTGAAGCTGAATACATTGCTGGTGCTGTAGCTGCCTGTCAAGCAGTTTGGCTTCTGAATCTGCTGCATGATCTGGAGGTAGAAGTTGAGGAACCTCTGAAGCTGATGATTGATAACAAGTCTGCAATTAATCTTGCAAAGAATCCAGTCCTACATGGCAGAAGCAAGCACATTGAGACGAAGTATCACTTTCTCAGAAGTCAAGTGCAGAAAGGAGTGCTAGAAGTTCTGCACTGTAGCACTCAGAAGCAGCTGTCAGATGTTCTGACGAAGGCAATAAAAACAGATCAATTTCTGCGCTTAAGAGATGAAATTGGTGTTGTTAACTTCTGATAAATTACTAAATTACGGGATGGTATTAGAGGGTAATTTAGTATTTTGTTAGTTGAAGATAAGTTTATAATTAGGGCCTATGTGGCATCTTTATTTGTGTATAAATAGGTGTATTAGGATTACATTTATATCCATCAATTCCAATCATTTGTTGTCAGCCTTTATTGTATTTATTCCCTTTCATCTTCTTCCTCAAATTCATCACCTTTGCACTAACATATGCAAGCCAAATTCATTATCAAGCAGTATGTAGAGTTATCAGATACTTAAAAGAGAATCTTGACAAAGGTTTGATGTTTCCAAGAGCTTTAACATTGTAGATATTGGAGTATTCTATTGCAGACTGGGCAGGTTGTCACTACAAAAATTTCCTTTAATTATAGCGTTTAATTTAAGAAGATTACGACAATTTTAACCACTAGGATTTACAATTATGGTGTTTTAAAAAATTCCTTAAATTTGGCTGCCATTAGAAAAAAAACGGCGGTTTAAAACTAAAAATCGTGCCAAATGCCATTTTATACATAATTTGATGTGGCGTTTTTTCTATTTAAAATAGTGGTGGTTTCAGAGGCCATATGTCTCGCATAAAAGTAAATATTTGCAAATTATACGTCGGTTAATTTTCTACTACTTATGTAATTTTTGAATGTCGTAATTCAGGCATAATAAATTGTAAACTGCTAAAATTTACATTTTAATTAAAAAAAAAATCTTTTACATATGATAAAATAAGTTTAATACAAAATCTTTTAAATATACACATCCAAGATTACTACGTAATAATCTATTGATATTGTATTATATAACCTTTCAATGATACCAACTTAAAAGATTCAATAAAATCTAGTAATTGTAAAAACTACTTAGAGCCTAGAAGGAAGTTGCAATGAAGAGAGAGTTCAATATAAAATTGGAATCATGTCAACCACTATATTTTTCATATTAATATTCATAAAATAAGTATATATTAATAAGTTACTTTCATATTTTCCTAAATAGAGAAAAAATTAAATATTAAGAAATCAATTTTAGAATATTTTTCTACTCTTGTTTTCATTGTCATTGTTTTCAATATATGTAGTTTAAATTTCAGTATTTTACATCTAAGATGAATAGTTATTACATTCACATTTTGATTGACTATTGAGAGTTTCACGCGGATTATTAATGTTTCACGTGGATTTTAATAGAATAATAATGCAAGTGTGTGTAAGTAGGGAAATAGACACACATTAAATAAGATCGTGGTGACTTGAGAATATATAAGTTGGATAACCCACTAACCTATCACCTTAAGGTTTTAGGTGGACAAGTGATGTGTATTTCACAAAGGTGTCTAGTCCTCAACTTTGTACTGAGGTGAAGTTCTGTCATAAAAAGCGTCATTTGTAGAGTAGCGGTAGAAATGTTCAAGACTAAGCCATTGGATTGACTAGACTTTATACAAATCAAAATAAAAAATCGCAACCGCGCTTTATTGTTTCCAAAGGAATGGGAAAAGAGCGAATAACCCAAAAGTCTAGGAGTACCGTAAACTTTTAAAAATTTGAAACACAAGTGTGTTGGTTAATTTTAAGAGATAAGACATCATCGTCATTGTCCATGTGGAAAACATACTTACTACCCACAATCATGAGAAAGGAGAATTTGAATCATCTCAAAGTGGAGGATATGGCTTGGATCTTAAAATCAATAATGCCTCACTCAATACCCAAGTGGAAAATATCTTACTTCACTACATATTGTAGAAGTATGGTTGTTTGCATCACTACAAAGATTGACAAGAGTCTAATCTTTTGAGAAAAGTTTAAAGATAAAAGCCAAAGTGGCAAGATGGTTTGAAATGAGATTGATTGACTTTTAGTCTTCTTACAAAAATGTCAAGGTATTATTAAATTGATTGGAATTTATTTATGAAAAGATTTTGAAAATGCATGGACATAAGTCCAAGTTTATTATGAAAGTGTTTCAAGTTTAGAAACAAGAAGAGTTTTAAAAAATGAGGGAGAAGATTTTTGAAATTAAAGAAGATGGGAGGAGAAGAAAAGGCTATCCTAAAGCATAAGGTAAAAGTTAAGGATAAAAACCATCTAACCAATAAGAAGCCAAAAACTTGACATTATGAGACAAGGTAGAATTCCCATTCTTTGGATTGAAACCAACCAAGCAAAGATACTAGACCTCTTGAGAGAACCAATCTTCAAGTTTATTAAGTCTTCACAAAAATTGGGCAGAGTAACGGCTGTATACGGGTGAATTCCAGATTTCAAACAGAGAATGTAATCACAAAAACCTGCACACAAAAGCAAACAAGCAACCCAATGTCTTGAGGTAAACCTCAAGAACTCCAGACAAAATAATCAGATAAGATCACAAGGTCTCCAAGATAGGCCAAGGTTTCTAATCCTAAGTCCAAGAAAGAGTCCCATTCTCCATCATGCCAAGGATAGTAACCAAATAGTCCAAGTACCATTAAAGATTTTTTAGGGTTTATGTTGATTATTAAGTGTCTCACTACAACATTTGTTGTCTCTGGCAACACTTTTTTAGGTAACATGTAGAAATTGTTGCCTTAAATTCATATAGGCAACGATTTACGATTGTTGTCAAAAATATGTTTGCAACCCTTGATAATCGTCGTCTAAAATACTTTTGGGGACGTTTATGGAGCGATACTCTTTTATTTTTTTGCCAACGGTTGTTAATTGTGCCCTTAACTGCTTTTGGGGACGATTTTAGAGCGTTAAAATATTATTTCTTTAGCAATGTTTGACAATTGTCCTCTAAAATATTTTTGGGGACATTTTTAGATTGTTACATTAGTTCTAATAAAATGCTACATTTCTGAAATATTGTATAAATTTTTTTAGAATTATCAAATTTTTGGTGGCAATCTTCTCTCCAAAACTTATACACTAAAAAACAAATATTTTTCTCTAAACATTATTAATATATATAAAAAAAAATATTTTTCTAACACAGAAATTTAAAAATAAAAAATTTCAATTAAACAGAAAATAAAAAATTATATATATATATATATATATATATATATATATATATATATATATATAAAACTTATATATATTTCAATTAAACAGGAATTTTTCTTCTAAAAACATAGAAATACACAAAAATCTTGCCACAAAGCATGAGCTGATGTTGGAGGTGGAGACTAAAAAGAATCAAAACATAAACCCTATGCAGCATCATATTTCTATTCACCTTGCATTATTATCATTTTTTTAATGAAGAATGGTTCTGATTTAAAGAGAAAAACCACACACCACCCTTGCTGCAACACACAGTGACAACAAGAGCTTTTCGTTCCGCAGTTGAAGAAGAAAACGAGAGAGGAACGGAACGGAACGAATCTCGAGTGTGAAATCACCTCACTCTATTGATGATGCTAAAACCAAGGTATGCCATTCCCAAATTCTCTCCTAATCCTATTCTAACTTCTTCTACATTGTTTCTTTATCGCTTCTTCAGTCATTTGCAACGCCACTATGGTAGAAAAAGTTCTGGGTTTCATAATGTAGATGCTGCTGTTACTCGTTTCAATTGCTTGATTCGCGCACTTTCTCCGCCACCCACTTGTGAATTTGACAAGGTTTTAGGAGCTATTGTGAGGATGGGTCATTATCCCACTGCAATTTCTCTTTTTTCGCAGTTTCAACTTAGGGGAATTTCACCTTCCATTGCTACTTTCAGCATCTTGATTAACTGTTTTTTTGTCATCAATCTCATATGGGTTTTGCTTTTTCGTTATTGGGTACCATTATTAAGAGTGGCTATGAACCTAACATGGTGACTTTTAATACAATTATTAATGGTTTTTGTATGAATGGGATGATTTTTAAAGCTTTGAACTTTTACCAAGACCTAGTAGCCCAAGGGTATCTTTTTGATGAGTTTACTTATGGGATTTTAATCAATGGGTTGTGTAAAAATGGGCAAACTAGAGCTGCGTTGCATTTGATACAAGAGATGGAGGAACGGTCGGTTGAACCGAATCTAGTAATGTATAGTGCAGTCATTGATGGACTATGCAAAGATGGACTTGTCACGGATGCGCTTAGTTTGTGTTCTCGGATGGCTGATAAGGGAGTTTTACTTGATGTTGTCACGTACAACTCTTTAATTCGTGGTTGTTGTAGTCTGGGTCGATGGCAAGATGTAACCCAGTTACTAACGAGAATGGTGCGGGAAAACATTGAAATGGATGACTTTACATTTAACATATTGATTGATGCACTATGTAAAGAAGGAAGGATCTTAGAAGCACAAGGTGTGTTTGTTATGATGATGAAAAGAGGCGAGAAACCGGATATTATTACTTACAATGCTCTGATGGATGGGTATTGTTTGAGAAAAAGTATTACTGAGGCTAAAGAACTATTCAATAGGATGGTCAAAAGAGGCTTGGAACCTGATGTATTTAATTATAATGTCAGCTTCCACTTATAAACAATATGATACCAGTACCACTGTTTAAATTCATTTACTACAAGGGAAAGACGTTAGTTATGTTTTAAACTAGAGATTTATGTTTGACTTTGGATACAGGAACTTATTGCTGATTTTGAGGTGTCAGAAGGAATATATTCACGTGCTTCTATAGAAGAAACTGATTATGTGTGTTTATGGCTGGGAGCAAATGTTATGTTGGAATATTCATTAGAAGAGGTATTTCTACACTAGTTCAGGGCATTATTGCTGTTTTCCTTTCTGTTAAATTTTAACCTTACATGTGTACAATATGAATATCTGTTGCAGGCTACTGCTCTCCTACAGAAAAATCTGGATAATGCTACTGCTCTCCTGCTAGGACCAAACGACAATTACTCAGGTCTGATTGCAAACTATCAAAGGGTCCATCATATCTTTTTGCTTTTCGCGCATTCTCATAAAATGTAAATATATGTCAACAATATTGAACTTCCATGGCATTTTTCTTTGATCTTAGTCACGTCTTAACATACTCGGTGCCTTAATAACAGTTTGCATCAATTTCTGTTAGAAATTGTTTGTTGAAATCAAGTTTTTGAATTGCATACTGCAATAGGAACAATCTATAGTGATTGTAATAATAACTAACTTTAAATATTTAACAGATGATGTGGGCTCTAGAATATGATCCCTACTTGTTCTGGTTGTATGAAGATTCAGAAGACATATATCAGTTGATGGAAAGAAGTGACAACTTTCCTGTTTGTGGGAAGGTAGTATTTACTTTTGTACTTTTCAAATTCATTCTCACTTAATTGCTTTTAGTACTCTGTTGATGCACATTGTCATTTGTCTCATATATTGGTTTTAATGAAAATTGTCTGAAGGGCCAAAGCAAGATTCAATATGAATTGTGCTAATCATGACTTGAGAGCTTGAAAATGTGTAATAACAAATTGTGTATTCTAGATTTATTAGCTAAATGATGAAATAAAAGCTGAAATTCAACTAATAATGAGAGTTGTTTTTGTTTTATTTTGATATAGGTGATGTTATTTGATGAAACGACTTGATGTTCTGCCATTGGATGTACTTTCTCGTCGATGATGGCACTACTGCTCAATTGTCGCTTACGACTGCTGATGGAGTGTTTGAAGCACATCGCATATCGGATGCAATTTGAACTCTGGTATTGTTATTCAAAATTAGCACTTACTTCTTGGTCTTAATGTTTGAAAGTTCTGCGTTACCGGCATTTTCAGCAACATCTTGTCGCTCGAAGTTCTACACAAAAACACTATAGGAAGATCGCCGATGCACCTTCCAGTCTCGAGCAGGCTATGAAAAGGCGACATCTATATGAAGCTATTATCGAATACAGTATTAGGATGAAGCTATAAAGTGCTAACTTGTGAGTTTGATTGAATGTGATTCCTCTATTCTCAGATTTTAGGCTCCTATCATTCTAATTCAAATAAATTTGATAATGAATTCTTTTTCAAATTTTGCTATCATTCTTGAAAGTTATCAATCTGTAAATTTGGAAATCATTATCAAACCAGAATTAGGAACCTCTAGGCATATGTTTTTTTGGTTGACCTTTTAGAATTTTATGTCTGATTATGTTACAGTTTCTAGCCCTCCATTTGAATGAGATTTACAATAAAGATTTGTTTACTAACTGCAAACATCTCCAACAGGCTAACATGCTTTATTGTTATCAAATAACAATGGAGGCATTGCTTCCTCTATTTATCACAATATTACTTGCCATTTCTTGAGGCATTGCTTTCTTAACTAATTTGATAGCGCCAGATACACATTTTTCTAGACTTAAGTTGCAACTATTTCATCACAACATTACTTTTCGTTTCTTGATAATAAAAAAAGTGTGTATACCTCATAAGAACTTGCTTAAGAAGCAATCTTCTTAGACAAAATATTGGTTTGATACTATATGTGACGCTGCTACTGGACAAACTCCATTCAAAGTTATTTACCCGACGAAGTCACCAGTCATCATTCAATGGTTGCAAGGTGAGGCAAGGGTGGAAGCGGTTAAGAATTAACATGCACGAAAGTTACATCTTCCCTGCATATACTTTAAATTTATATATTTCTTTTCATGACATTATTATGACGAGAAAATTATATTGAAACCAGGAATGCTGAAAAAAAGAATTCATGAGAATCTACAGTTTAGAACGAAAATTCACATCCATTAAAAACCTTCATAATTAATTCACATTCATTAAAAACCTTCATAATTAATTCACATCCATGAGATGTGAAGAATATAAACAATGTGTTTTGCTCATTGGTTTAGTTTTTATTTGTGCGAGGTTTAATTCTTGTTGATGTCTTAATTGTCTTTTAGACCAAAAATACTTATGGTTAATGTGTTTTATTTTATTTTCTTATGCAGCAATGTATCAATGAAGATGTTGAAAAGGACGATATAAATGATGAAATTCAAGAGGACGACATAAATGATAAAATTCAAGAGGACGACCTAAATGATAAAATTCAAGAGGACGACGTAGATACGAATTTCAAGAGGACGACATAGATCTAGATGATGAATTTCAAGAGGAGGATATAGATGGTGAATTTCAAGAGGACGACGTAGATGAAGAATTTATGGAGGATGACATATCTAACGAATTTCAAGAGGACGATCTGGATGCTTTACTCCTAGAAGACAAACTTGAATGAGTTGGATGATGTCTTTTTTTTTTTTGGCTTGTAGTTGAAAGCATTAAACTTAAAATATGATTTTTGTTCTTTTGCTGAACTATGTTTTTAGTTATTTTACTAGGGTCATACTTCAAAGTATTAAAAGTAATATTGTTACGTTAGGCATTTTGTGTACTCTATATACTATATCTTGAATTAAAGTTTGAACTCGATTTTATTATATTACAACTTTTATGGATGTATGGTTTAAGTTATATAATCAATATTATTTTTGAAGCCAATTATTATTGACTATATTATTTTGATAATAATTGCAAAATTGTATATTTTATGTGGACACTATAAAACAACAACTTATAAGTTATGGCTACACTTCAAAAACGATCTTCCTGATTCAGGTTTAAGGTAACGATTGTTAATTATAGCCGAATTTGGTAACGCAACGCTTAAAAAACGTTGTCTCAGAGGCCGTAAATAATCGTCCCTGACAGAACATATCTATATTTGGAACAAATATTGTACACTAATGAGATATAAAGTCAAAGAATATTTACATTGATTAGGCATAATTAGTTTCCTATTATGCAGATTGTAATTCTTGTATATAATACATGTTCATGATCAATAAAAAGCAGTGAAAAACATTTTCTTATATGGTATCAGAACGGTTTTGATCCATTTTTTTCTCTCTTCCGCTCCAAACAAATTCCTTTTTCTCTTCCACCATGTCTTCAACCTCCGAAAACTCTTCAAACAACAGCACCGGCACGGAAACGCCAACATCTCAACCTAAATTTCACTCTGCCTTCGCAATTACAAACGTGAAAACCATCATTCCAATCACATTAGATAATGATTCCAGTCTCTATCTCTCTTGGTCTGCTCTGTTTCAGGTTCAAGCACGTGTCCACAACGTCCTTGATCATATTATCCCTCCCACCGATGCGGCAACCCAACAAGAAGTCGCACAAACAAAGACCAATGATCCAAACCTCTGGAACCGTCTTGACGCTGTTGTTTTACAGTGGATGTATGCCACCGTTACCCAGGACATCCTTAGCTCTATCCTGGTGCTTAACGACACCGCCGAAAGCTGTTGGAAACGAATTGCTGCTATGTTTCAAGATAACAAGCATTCGAGAGCAGTCCACCTCGAACATCAATTCACCAACACGCACTTGGAAGATTTCCCGTCGACAAAAGCATATTGCAATCGCCTCAAACTCCTCGCAGATCAACTTGCAAATGTTGATTCTCCCGTCAACAACACTCGTCTTGTGTTGAAGATGATTTCTGGACTGACAGATTCATATGCAGGATTTGTCACATACATTCAGCAACACGATCCATTACCAACCTTTGAAACGGCGAAATCGCGATTGGAATTAGAAGAATCGACGATGGCCCAACGTACTGCACGCGAATCCAGCACTATCTCTTCTCCAACGGCCCTACTCGTGAAAACCCCAACCTCTGACAACTCCTCCACCTCTCCCAACGCGTTTTCCGCCCGAAATTTGACTGCAAACAATGGAAATCGCGGTATCAACAACAGAGGCAGAAACGGCAACCGAGGTAAAGGTCGAAGCTCCGGCAGAGGAGGACGTCACAACCACGGAGGGATGCAGTTCAATGGTGGTGGTGGACGCGGTGGCCCGAACTCGGGCTGGCAGCAGCAACCTCCTTCTCCGTATCCTTGGCAACAGTGGCAACAACAACAATATGCACCATGGGCTCCTCCTCCATCTCCGTATCCTTCTTATTGGCCTAGGCCCAATGCTGGCCCAAAAACTCAGCAAGCAGGAATTCTTGGAAATAGGCCACAATCTGCTGCCTTTGCTGCAACTGGGCCAAGCCCAACAGATATTGAAGCTGCTCTTCACACTCTCCATCTTGCTCAATCTGACCCATCATGGTACATGGACACTGGAGCAACATCTCATATGACATCCACACAAGGTAATCTCTCATCTTATTTTAATTTGAGCAAAAATAATAGTATTATCGTAGGAAATGGTCATTCAGTTCCTATTCATGGTTTTGGAAATGCTAACTTATCCCCCCCACACCCTCCATTAACTTTATCTAATGTCCTCCATGCACCGAAATTGATTAAGAATTTAATCTCTGTTCGTAAATTCACTACCGATAACCATGTTTCTGTTGAATTTGATCCATTTGGTTTTTCTGTAAAGAACTTTCAGACGGGGATGGTTCTAATGCGATGTGAGAGTCAAGGCCAACTATATCCCATCACCAACACAACAAAGAATAAACACATCTTTCCTTCTGAGTTTGCAGCTTTATCTACCTCTGTCTGGCACAACCGTTTGGGTCATCCAGGAGCATCTATTTTAGATTCTCTTCGGAAAAATAAAATGATTGAATGTGCTCCTAATTTACAGTCCACTTCAACTTTGTGTCCTTCTTGTCCTCTTGGTAAACATGTTAAAATGCCATTTATTGATTCGCAAAATTCTACATTCATGCCATTTGACATACTACATAGTGATGTATGGACATCTCCCGTATTGAGTACTTCCGGTCATAAATATTATGTGCTTTTTTTGGATGACTATTCGAATTTTCTGTGGACTTTTCCAATTTCACATAAATCTCAAGTTTTTCCAACCTTTGAAAAATTAAGAGCATATATTAAAACTCAATTTCAACTGGAAGTTAAAAATATTCAGTGCGATAATGGTAGAGAATATGTCAATAGTAACTTTCAAAAACTTTGTGAAGCAAATGGAATTTCATTTCGTTTCTCATGCCCTCATACTTCATCTCAAAATGGAAAAGCTGAACGAAAAATCCGTTCTATTAATAATATAGTTCGGACTTTACTCATTCATGCATCTTTACCTCCAAGTTTTTGGCACCATGCCTTACAAATGGCAACTTATTTGTTGAACATTTTACCAAATAAAAAGTTGAATTATCAATCACCTCTCAAAATCCTTTTTCAAAAGCATCCATCCTACTCTCATCTACGTGTATTCGGTTGTTTATGTTACCCTCTTTTTCCATCCACTACTATAAATAAACTCCAGTCTCGATCCACCCCATGTGTTTTTTTAGGATATCCTTCCGATCATCGCAGGTACAAATGTTATGACTTATCACAAAATAAAATCATCCTTTGTCGCCATGTCATATTTGATGAATCGGAATTTCCCTTCTCTAAACTACACACTACTAATCCGGAAAATTATCAATTTCTTGATAATGAATTATCACCTTACATCATAAATCACCTCATCACTCAACCTGACCCATATCCAATGACACCGACCCACATCACTCAGCAACAGTCTCAAACCCATGACCAATCAGAACCGGCCCAAACTACCTCTCAATTGGCCCAAACTTTGCCATCCACATCTACTCCGCCAAATATCCCACTTCCTCCCATTTACCAACCTACCCTTAATTCTAACAACAAACCAGTTACGAGGAGCCAACATGGCATTTTTAAACCAAACCAAAAATACATCAATCTCCACACCGAAGTTACAAAATCTCCTCTCCCTCGTAACCCAGTGTTAGCACTAAAAGACCTAAATTGGAAAATGGCTATGGATGATGAATACAATGCTCTTATTCAAAATAAGACGTGGGATTTAGTGCCCCGTCCACCTGATGCAAATGTTATTCGTTCTATGTGGATTTTTAGGCATAAAGAAAAATCTGATGGTTCTTTTGAGAGGCATAAAGCCCGACTTGTAGGTAACGGTGCAGGTCAACAGGTTGGCATAGATTGTGGGGAGACCTTCAGTCCGGTTGTTAAACCAACCACCATCCGAACAGTACTCAGTCTTTCCTTATCTAAAGCATGGAAAATTCATCAGTTAGACGTCAAGAATGCTTTTCTACATGGTGAACTCAAAGAAACAGTGTATATGCATCAACCTTTGGGCTTCAAGGATCCAAATCATCCTCATCATGTCTGCCGTCTGCGAAAATCTTTGTATGGGCTAAAGCAAGCTCCAAGAGCTTGGTACAAACGATTTGCAGATTATGTATATTCTATCGGGTTTTCTCAAAGCAAGTCAGACAACTCTCTTTTCATCTACCGGAAAGATACACACATGGCCTATCTTCTTCTTTATGTGGACGACATCATTCTCACCGCTTCTTCTGATGATCTTCGCAAGTCTATAATATCACGACTCAGCTCTGAATTTGCTATGAAAGACTTGGGACCACTCCATTATTTTTTGGGTATTGCAGTTACTCGACATAATGGTGGTCTGTTCTTATCTCAGAAAAAGTATGCAGATGAAATTCTTGAGCGAGCAGGCATGTCATCATGCAAATCATGTCCCACTCCGGTTGACACTAAACCGAAGCTTAGCGCCAAGACTAGCACTCCCTATGAAGACCCATCATTATACCGTAGCCTTGCTGGTGCTCTCCAATACCTCACTTTCACGAGACCCGACATCACATATGCGGTACAACAAATATGTCTTTTTATGCATGACCCCATGGAAGATCACATGCACTCTCTCCGACGAATTTTGCGTTACATTCAGGGAACTAGTCACTACGGTTTACATCTCTATCCATCATCCACTACATCTTTGATTTCTTACACAGATGCTGACTGGGGAGGATGTCCCGACACTAGACGCTCTACTTCAGGCTATTGTGTTTTTCTTGGAGACAACTTATTATCATGGTCGTCTAAACGACAACCCACACTCTCCCGATCCAGTGCTGAAGCTGAATATCGTGGAGTTGCCAATGTCGTCTCTGAGTCATGCTGGTTACGTAACCTACTCCTCGAGCTACATTATCCGATACACAAAGCTACTATGGTATACTGTGATAACGTAAGTGCCATATATCTTTCTGGTAATCCTGTTCAACATCAACGTACAAAACATATTGAGATGGACATTCACTTTGTACGTGAAAAAGTAGCTCGCGGACAGATACGCGTCTTGCATGTTCCATCGCGCTATCAAATTGCGGATATTTTCACCAAGGGTCTTCCCCTAATACTATTTCAAGATTTCCGAGACAGTTTAAGCGTACGTCAACCTCCCGCTTCAACTGCGGGGGTGTGACAGAACATATCTATATTTGGAACAAATATTGTACACTAATGAGATATAAAGTCAAAGAATATTTACATTGATTAGGCATAATTAGTTTCCTATTATGCAGATTGTAATTCTTGTATATAATACATGTTCATGATCAATAAAAAGCAGTGAAAAACATTTTCTTATAGTCCCCTATTCCTTTACTATAGGCGACGTTTTTCAAAAGCATTCCCAAAAAACATAAAAAAACGTCGCCTAAAACAATAGGTAACACTCGCAAAGGAGACGCCTAGAAAACGTCCCCTATTGTTTTAGGCAACGATTTTCAGAGTTCTGGCAACGTTTTTCAATTGTTGCTGGAGAGCCTAAATGTTGTAGTGTCTTAAGAAAGGAAAAGAAAAGCTCAAGTGAGCAAAGTAAAAATGGCAAGAAAATAAATGCTCAAATGAGCAATGATGAAAATGGCATGAAATGTAAATGCTAAAAGTAAATAGTACATAAAGCATAAAAAAGAATAAAAGCATAAGGTAAAATGATCGCGACTTTGTATGTCTATAAATCTGGAGACTGCAAGTGCACAGTCCTATCGCGTAGTCTTAA
This sequence comes from Vicia faba, assembly GCA_948472305.1. NCBI lineage: Eukaryota > Viridiplantae > Streptophyta > Magnoliopsida > Fabales > Fabaceae > Vicia > Vicia faba. Next base: position 1,381,239,102 of record OX451741.1, read on the forward strand.
AAGATATCGAATCCACATGGACTATGAATCGATCTACCGTAATTTTGGTTACTGGGTAAAGCTAAGGCTAATATTAATTTAATTGACAAAAGGGATCTAATTACTAAATTTAGTTATAAAATTTTTAATTATAAATACCGGTATGTATTTCACCTAAATTTTGGGTTCCGAATTTCCACTGGCCTTTACTTAAATTGGTCAAAAATTATCTTTACGCAAACTTTATTTGTCTAAAAACCTTCCCCTCACACTTTCGTTCTATTAGTTCAGGTTATACGATTAATACCCTAACGTGTGCTTCCGTCACTCCGCCGGATTCAAAAGTAATTTTTGAAAACAGAATAAAATTTAATTGTTTTTAAAATGCTTCCGCCTCTTTAAAAACAATGCCTAATAATCACTATCTGGTTTTAGCCTCAAACTTCCGTTTTATTAGTAAAAACCTTAATCAATTTTAAAACCTCAAACTTCCGTTCTATTGATTTATAAAATCTTAAACAATTCAATTGAATATTAAAACCATGAAAGGTATTTCTTTTACAAAATAATATTAAGCCAATTTATCTCGCATCCCGTTATTTGGTTAATTTACATACCGATATTTAATCGGTTTAGCCGGACATGTTTATTAAATTAAATACGCATAGATAATTAAATTGCGAACAATTATATAAATTCATATCCATAATAACAAACATGTAATAATAATAAATAAATAAAAGCGATTAAATTAAAAACCTGGAAATGTAGAAAACTTCAATAACTTCAATTAAATGCGTTCTTCAAAAACCTTGGAGTATTCCACCACAAGCCGGTTGGATCTACTCGTCGAATCTTGAATTTAATAATAACAAGAAAGTAAAAATACCGGATCTAACGTAAGGTTAAACCGGATAAAATTGCACAACAATTCCCGGTGTAGAAATCGTTGTACGAAAAATAAAGGCAGAAAACTGGAGAAGAAAAGAAATAAAAACAATGGGATGAAATAAAAAATAAAGAAAAAGAGCAGAACAAAAATTAAAATGGAAGGAAATTGACTCTGCTGAAAATAGTATGATCTTGCAAGAATTCTCCGACCCTTGGGATTTTGCTTTCACTTCTATTTATAATGCTTGTAAAATAATTGTATCCCAAAAAGTCAATCCACGTAAAACTGAATATCCAAAAAATATTGATAGTGGACTTTGTTGCATAACGTGCACGGAAATATAGCAAAAGTAGGTTTCTTCATTGACTTGGGACCGGTCGTTCCGTGTGAGGAGGAAATGGCGTGAGAATAGGAAAGGGCAGGGAACGGTCGTTCCACTCAGCTGAAGTGGTCCGGACCGGTCGTTCCCCTTAGTGGGCCGGTCGGTCCCTTCAAGCTGAAGTGGGGAACGTGCGTTCCCTTGGGTATTTGTACGTACATTCTTCTTTTGGGCCTTGCAATTTCATTCTTTTCACCCCCTTTTACTAATCTGCACCACATTGCTCAATTATCTTCATTTTTGTATTAAATTGCATCTATTTCTTCATTTTTCTTCACATAAGCTTATTTGAGGCAAAATACCTGAAACAAAGAAATACCAGCGTAATATGGAAATAAAATAAAATAAATTAAATAAAAACATGAATTATTTGCATTAATTAAGTCGATTTATACGATATAAAATCGTGTTATCAAACTCCCCTACACTTGAACCTTTGCTTGTCCTCAAGCAAGAAATATATATCTCTCTAAATGCGGGTCAGACGCAACAAAAATTGCCACAAGTCAAAAAATGTATTAAGTTGCACATTGCTCTTGAGCTCTCGACTTCGATACTAAAGTCACCGTAACAATACTAAATAAACTCAGGTTCGAAAAACAATTCTAGTGACGCCATTATAACTTAACTCTAAATCCTACATTTTGTTTCACCTTTTTCATTCAGGCGCAATCACATTAAGCCCTTTGCCCTTTCGCGCACATAGTGGAGTGACCGGTTAGTGAATTTGATCTTTTAAGCCTGCTAGGAGTTCTGGTACTTAATAGTTGGTAACTCCTTTTTTTGTTCTTTTGTAAATTGTGGGGAATTGAACCGTAGTTCGTCCTACCAAGTCCAACACCAGAAACCGCTGAACCAATTTACAAAGAATTCATTAATTGATAATTTATAAGGTTCGCGACCGTTGGGCTAAATAGTCTGGTAAGGACTATCTAACTTAGTTAGAGCGTTTCTAAAAATATTATATATATATATATATATATATATATATATATATATATATATATATATATATATATATATATATATATATATATATATATATATATATATATATATATATATATATATATATATATATATATATATATATATATATATATATATATTTTATTTTTTTATTTTCGATCAATCACTTATATTCATCGATCCTCCACGTAGTTTGCTATTTAGACGGTGCTGACTGCTTGTATAAACTACTAAAGGTTACTTTAAAACCTAGAATTTAAATTTTCGGTATATAAAGGGTACTAAAATTTTAATTCATTTTCCTGAGATTTTAAAGCGTTGGTACTAAATATTTTCTTCTAAAGAAGCAACTTTGATACACTTTTTGAGTGTGTATAATTGTGCGTCTGACCATAAATTTTTTTTTTTATGGCTCAAGAATTTGGCGAATTCGGATAATCATGAACTTATATATGTATATAAGACTTAATTTTAATAACAAAAGGGAAATTACAAAAGGGAAATTTGCTTACTTGAAGAAAGATAACAATAGTTAATTCGACCCCCCTACACTTAAACTGAGCATTGTCCTCAATGCTTAAAAATGGGGAATCGAAAAATACAAAAATAAAAAGAAAAGAAATATTAAGAACTAATCGTTACGATGTGGACGACGTCCGCTTCCTCGAGTTCTTGGAAGGCGCTCATCTTGGCGTTGTGGAGGTACGAATTCGTCCAAGCGTAGGTGAAGTGAGTGCATAGAAACTCCAAGGTCAATAACATTTGTATTCAAGGTGTTGTAGTTGTTATGCATTTGTTGTACCAATGCAAATGTTGCGTTTTGTTGGTTTTGCATCTGTTGCATGGTTTGGTAGAGAGTTTCCATGGTCAGATGGTTTTGTTGATTGTTGTTCATTTCTTCTTCCATTTCATCCACGGGAGCATTATTCTCAGCTTCGGGTGCAATTAAATTGAATAACCAACGGCTTCGATTTTGCACATTAATAAGATGGGGACATGGGAGAATAATGCTTGGTACCAAAACTTTATTGACCAATAAAGTAAATCTGTTCTCACCTTGCCTTGGGAGGATTAGATGGGAGTCTCTGCAGTATACCTCATCTAGAAATTGTGCTGGCATGAGGTGTTGAGCAAGAGTTAGGATCTCGTCAGCCAATCCTAGCGAGTAAGCTATCGCGGTAATAATGCCACCGAAAAGAAAAGGGTTGTTTCCGGCGGTTTGAGCACATAGTTGAAAGTGTGATAGCATAAATGGTGCGGCGTTGACACGGCTCCCAGTTAAGGCACAATATAAGAAAAATAACTCATTTTTGGTTACCTTATGGTTGTAGGTGCGTCCGAAGATAGTGTGAGCCAAAATACGGTGAAAATACCGTATTGCTGGATTATGAACGTGGGACGCATATAATAGTCTCCAACCATTTGCGGCTTCCCCACTTATCTCCTCCCAGAATTGTAAACCTTGCTCCTCCCAGGCTGGAATATCATCTTCCGCTTCAAATGGCTTGTAATAAATACCATCCCCTTGTGAGAATCCTAGTGCCTCAGCAATTTGTTCTTGATCTAGCGTATACGCACGGTTGAACATACGGAAACTAGCAGTTCCCGTAGTGTATGGATCTTCAATATCAGTTGAGTAAGAAAAAGAACTCAAAAACTCCAACACTAGAGGTTCAAAGGTTGGGTTTGGTTGGGTACAAAGATTGTATAAACCAGTATTATTTAGCAACCATGACACACTTTCAGTGAGTCCTAAAGTTTGTAGACAATTTATATCTACATACTTTGTTGGAACCACCGAGCGTTTGTATAAGTTGAGATACATGGTGCGTTGCTTATCATCGCAGAAGATAATGTTTGAAAGGTCGGGTTGTTGCCTTTCGGGACGGATGGTTCTCGGAGGCATGGTAATGGTAAGAAAATGGTGGTAGATGTAGAAAGAAGTTAGAGAAGATGAAGATAAATAGTAGAGAAATGTAGTAGAAAGTAAGAAATGGTGTGAAGAGATAGTAAGAAATGAGGGGTATTTATATTGTGAGGGTGTTTAAATGGTGATAATGAGAATTTAATGAGAGTTAATGGGGGAGTTGGAAAGGGTAAAAATTTGAAAAAAAATGAGATAGTGGAGTAGTGGGAATTTAAGAGTGGTTTGAAGTTGTTTTATGGAGAAGATAAATGGTAAAAAGGAGTTTTGAATTTAGTTTGGCGTGGGAGACAAAGAGACACGCTTTACAGCATGCTACAGGGGGCCGGTCGTTCCCTCTTGTACTAGGACAGGGGGACGGTCGGTCCTGCTTTTCAGTCAAAAAAGGGGACCGGTCGGTCCAGGGGGGCATGGTGTGCGTGGGACCGTCCGGTCCTGTGCCTGCGTGGGAAATTCAACTTTTCTTTTTGTTTTCTGTTGATACAGTACGTTATAATATATATCTCAGGCACAGAATGCATAGTGTTTGCAAACAGTATCATTTCAGCTTTATTTGATACCACTTAATAATCTAATAACTAATATAAATAACATTGAAACAAAACAAGAAGATAAATAATGTTGAACTTTAAATTGCATAATTCAAATTGTACTACAAAGAACATAAAATAAACCAAATTGCAAAACATAATTCAAATGAAATCTAAATGCAAATCAAATAAATAACTAACTAAAACTAACTAATTAAATAAATTCTCTCATTAGCCACTTTTTTTATTATCGTCTCCGTTATTCTTCTGCATGGAATAGATATGTTGAAACACTTCATCAAACTGCATAGCTACCGTGTCGACGAATCCAGAATGATCCATCCGGAGTATATTAACTTCATTGTTCGCAGCTGTGAGGTTTTCTTTCAGATTCTTCACTTCTTCCTTCAATTCCTTAATTGTTTCTTCTTGGTTCATGGGATCAGATCCTTGCTTATTTTCTTCAATCACCGGAGTTACCGGTGGTGACAAAGGTTGCTCAGGAAAGTCATGGTACCCAGGTGGTGTCTCAGGGTCAGATTCACTTTCATAAATCTCAGGTATCTCATAATCCTGGATTGTTTCAGTGGAGCGAGCAGGAGATGGTAAACCGTCCAAATTATACAGCCAATTACCTTTATCGTGAACACTGGTGCATGGACTAGGCAAGGTAAAGAGGTTAACTACCTCATTATTAATCAGCAATTCAAACTCTCGTGGACCATGGTTTCCAATTAATCTTCTGTTGAAACAAAAACTGAGATCCATTGGTCGGATACCTCCGTAAGGATGGCAACTCAACAGTGGTTGCCGCAAACCCAAAGCATTTGCTATCATTGTTACCATTCCTCCCATCACGATGGGCATATTATCATCTTGAAGCATTTTCTCAATGGTAACTAATAGAAAAGCGACACCGTTCACGGGCCGATTCTGTACAGCACAAAGCATAATAAACAGCTCATCTCGAGAAACAATAGTGTTATTCTGTTCCTTTCCAAACAGGGTATGTGACAGAATATGGTGAAAATAGCGGAACGCCGGATTATGAATATAATCCGCATGTGGCTCAGGATGCTCAAAGCTACTCAACCCAGTCAATGATTCCCAGAATATGTCGAGCTCGCGGTAATCAAACAATTCTTCCTGCTTTGATGTAAAAGTATCAAATCCATCTGGGAATCCCAGCAAAGCAGAAAAGTCATGAAGATTATACCTATACTCCATTCCAAATAGCCTAAAGAAGATAAGACCTCTCTTCAGGCCCTTCCCATAATGTGGGAGGTAGTTAAAAGAGCTCAGAAATTCCAAAGTCAATTTGCGGTAGGTACAGAACCGCCTTAACATATGAGCATCTTCCCATCCAATTTGATTCAGTAGAAACAAAACACTATCATGAATTCCCAAAGTAGTCATAGCAAAAAGATCAGGATAATATGTCAGGGACATATTCCTTGCAGCTAATGAATTGTATCTGCCTCTTTGGCCTCTTCCTCTGAAAGCTATTTCCTTAGTATCTTCCATTGTTAGTTCGTCAGCTTAATTTTTATATTAATTAAGTTGGCCTGAAATTAATTAGATACAGGAAATTTAATCAGATTTTTGGCCAGATGCCGAAAAGAAGAAAATAAGAATAAGCATAATAGTGATAGAATGAAGAAGAAATATAGATGAAATAGAATATTAGAGAAGATATGTGTATAAGTGATTATGAATGAGAGAAATAAAGAGAAAAATAAGAATAATAATAATAGTAAGAATGATAGTAAGAATAATAAAACAAAAAGGTAAATATAATAATTAATCATAAAAAGGTGGGTTGTCTCCCACTAAGCGCTTTGTTTTATGTCGTAAGCTCGACAAATAAAATCAAAGTTTTAAATTTCTAATTGAGCAGGTGGCTCTATTAAAGTTATTTCTTGAAAGTAATCGTTACTCTCTGCGCTGTGATATGGTTTTAAACGTTGTCCATTAACTATAAAGGGTTCGGAAATCTTTCCTTTGATTTCGACCGCTCCGTTAATAAACGTGTTTGTTATTGTGAACGGACCAGACCATCTGCTGCATAGTTTTCTAGGAAATAATTTTAATCTTGAATTAAACAGTAGTACGATATCACCTATTTTAAAATGTTTTTTATTTATTCTTTTGTCGTGCCATGTTTTCGTTCGTTCTTTATAGATCTTGGCGTTCTCATACGCATCTTGTCTCAATTCCTCTAATTCGTTTATATCAAGGATGCGCTTCTCGCTTGCAGTTGTGTAATTCAAGTTTATATTTTTAATAGCCCAATAGGCCTTGTGTTCTAATTCAACCGGCAAATGGCAAGATTTTCCATAGATGAGCTTAAACGGGGTGGTTCCTATTGGTGTCTTAAATGCGGTCCTATATGCCCATAGAGCTTCAGATAGTTTTGAGGACCAATCCTTTCTCGAAGTTGCTACAGTCTTCTCTAATATTTGCTTGATTTCGCGATTAGAGACTTCCACTTGTCCACTCGTTTGTGGATGATAGGGTGTAGCTACTCGATGTCGGACACCGTATTTCCTTAGGAGTTTTTCGAATATCTTAGAAATAAAATGAGAACCTCCATCGCTTATTACTAATCTTGGTATACCGAATCTCGGAAATATCACGTTTTTGAAGAGCCTTAATACAACTCGGGTATCGTTTGTTGGAGAAGCTATAGCTTCTATCCATTTGGATACATAGTCAACTGCCACGAGTATGTATTTGTTACCAAAAGATGACGGGAATGGTCCCATAAAGTCTATACCCCATACATCGAAAATCTCTACTTCCAGAATGCCTTTCTGTGGCATCTCGTCGCGTCTTGAAATGTTACTAGTGCGTTGGCACCGGTCGCACTTAGTGACTGCGATATGAACATCTTTCCATAGTGTTGGCCAATAAAGACCTGATTGTAGGATTTTCGTACATGTTTTAGAAGTACTCGTGTGTCCTCCGTATGGTGCGGAGTGGCAATGTTTAATCACGCTTTCGACTTCTTCTTTGGGTACGCAACGACGGAAAATTCCATCGGGTCCTCTTTTGAATAACAAAGGTTCGTCCCAGTAATATTGTTTGAGATCGTGAAAGAATTTTTTCTTTTGTTGGTACGTTAACTCTGGTGGTAATACACCGGCAGCTAGATAATTTACGAAATCTGCATACCAAGGGACAGATGAGATTGCTAAGGTTGTTTCAGAATAGTTTTGAGATTCACTTGCTTCGAAGTGGGCGATTAATTTATCATATTGAGATTCGTCATTGATTGGAATTCGTTCTTGTTTTAGATTTTCGATTCTTGATAGATGATCGGCCACTACGTTTTCAGTTCCTTTTTTATCCTTGATTTCTAAATCAAATTCTTGTAGCAACAAGATCCATCTTAGCAGTCTAGGTTTAGCGTCCTTTTTGGTTAGGAGATATCTAATGGCAGCGTGGTCAGTATAAATTATTATCTTAGCTCCTACTAAATAGGATCGGAATTTATCGAGTGCGAAGACTACAACCAAGAGTTCCTTTTCGGTTGTTGCATAATTCATTTGCGCTTCATCTAGGGTTCTACTAGCGTAATATATGACGTGTAATTTTTTATCTTTTCTTTGTCCTAGGACTGCTCCTACGGCATAGTCACTTGCGTCACACATTATCTCAAATGGTTCACTCCAATCTGGGGTCTTCATGATTGGCGCAGTAATTAATGCTTTCTTTAATGATTGAAAGGCTTCAAGGCATTTTTCGTTAAATATGAATTCAGCATCTTTCATTAAGAGTTCTGTTAATGGCTTAGAAATTTTAGAGAAATCTTTAATAAAACGTCGGTAAAAACCGGCGTGTCCTAAGAAACTTCTTATTTCTCTGACAGTTCTAGGGGGTTGAAGGTTTTCGATAACTTCTATCTTGGCCTTGTCAACTTCGACTCCCCTATTAGATATAATATGTCCTAACACAATACCTTCTTGAACCATAAAATGGCATTTTTCCCAATTTAATACTAAGTTTACCTTTACACATCTTTCTAGTACTTTTTCTAAGTTTGCAAGACATCCTTCAAAACTACGTCCGCAGACGGAGAAGTCGTCCATGAATACCTCCATAATATTGTCAAGAAAGTCTGCGAAGATTGCCATCATGCATCTTTGAAAAGTTGCAGGTGCATTGCATAAGCCAAAAGGCATTCTTCGATATGCGAAGGTTCCGAATGGACAGGTGAAGGTAGTCTTTTCTTGGTCATCGGGGTGTATCAGTATTTGAAAGAATCCGGAGTAACCGTCCAAGTAACAGAAATATGAGTGTCTCGCTAGACGCTCCAGCATTTGATCAATGAATGGTAAAGGGAAATGATCCTTCCGGGTGGCTTTGTTAAGTTTCCTATAATCAATGCACATCCTCCATCCTGATTCGATTCGCTTTGTTATGGTTTCTCCTTTGTCGTTTTCGATTACCGTTACGCCTCCTTTCTTGGGGACTACATGAACGGGGCTTACCCATTTACTATCAGATATTGGATAAATGATGCCTGCTTCTAACAATTTTAATATCTCTTTCTTTACTACTTCACTCATTATAGGATTAAGTCTTCTTTGGTGTTCTCTAGAGGTTTTACTATCTTCCTCTAGCATTATGCGATGCATACAGATGGAAGGATTTATTCCTTTAAGATCAGTTAAATTGTATCCTAAAGCAGTTGGATATTTCCTCAGTATATGTAGTAATTTTTCAGTCTCGATTTTTCCTAGATTTGCGTTGATTATTACTGGTCGTTCGAATTCTGGGTCTAAGAATTCGTATCTCAGGTTTTTGGGTAACGTTTTGAGTTCAATGGTTGGTTTGTGTAAACCTTGTGTAGGATCGGGTGTTATTGCTAAGCATTCATCTAAGGTTTTATCTGGATGATCTTCTGCTTCTTTTATACATTCTTCTATCATATCCATAAAGTAGCAGTTGTCATCTATGGCTGGTGCTTTTAGAAATTCGGAAAGAACGAATTCAATCTTTTCTTCGCCTACCTCAAAGGTGAGTTTTCCTTTTTTAACGTCTATAATGGCACCGACAGTTGCTAGGAAGGGTCTTCTTAAAATGATAGGTGTGTTCGTATCTTCCTTAATATCCATTATTATAAAGTCGGTTGGGATGTAGAATTGACCTATTCGAACGGGGACGTTTTCAAGTACTCCTATGGGGTATTTGATAGAACGATCTGCTAACTGAACAGACATTTTAGTTGGTCTCAACTCTCCCATTTCGAGTTTCTTACTGATGGATAAAGGCATTACACTTATGCTTGCTCCTAAATCACATAAAGCTTTGTCTATGACGAATTTTCCTATTACACATGGTATAGAAAAACTACCGGGGTCTTTCAGTTTAAGTGGCATCTTATTTTGGATTATTGCGCTGCATTCAGCTGTAAGAGTAACTGTTTCATTTTCTTCTAACTTTTTCTTATTAGATAGAATTTCTTTTAAGAATTTAGCATATGAGGGAATTTGCGTTATCGCTTCTGTGAAAGGAATTGTTACGTTTAATTGCTTGAGAAGTTCTACAAATTTCTTAAATTGCCCTATGTCTTTTGTTTTAACTAGTCTTTGAGGGTAAGGAATAGGTGGTTTATAGGGAGGTGGAGGTACATAAGGTTTTTCTTGTTCTATTGTTTCTCCATCTTCCTTTCTTTTAGGTTCGTTATCCTCTTCGGCTTGGTTTTCAGAGTTTTGGTGCATGGCCGGGTTTTCAGTTCTTGGATCTAATGGTTCTTCTATTTCTTTACCGTTTCGTAATATAATTGCGTGAGCTTGTCCTTTCGGATTAGGTTGTGGTTGTCCAGGGAAAGTACCGGCTGGTGCGGCAGCAGGCGCTTGTTGTTGAGCCACTTGTGAGATTTGAGTTTCTAACATTTTATTGTGAGTGGCTAAGGCATCTATTTTGTTCGATAGTTGCTTAATTTGCTCGTTAGTGTGTATGTCTCGGTTTAGGAATTCTTTGTTAGTTTGCGCTTGGCTTGCTATAAAGTTTTCCATCATTATTTCGAGATTAGATTTCCTAGGTGCGCTCGGTGCTTTTTGATATCCAGGTGGAGCAATTTGCGCTTGAACAGGTGCGTTCAATGCGTTATTATTCTTGTAGGAAAAATTTGGGTGATTCCTCCAACCTGGGTTGTACGTATTTGAATAAGGGTTTCCCTGAGCGTAGTTTATTTGGTCAGTCGGAGTACCTAACAGAAATTGACATTCGGCGGGAGTGTGACCAGATGTTCCGCATATTTCGCAGTCAGGAGTCACTGCAGCTACGGTAGCTGCAGGAGTTAACGTAAGGTTTTCTATTTTCTGAGTTAGTGCGTCTACCTTAGCGTTTACTTGATCTAGGCTACTAATTTCGTGCATTCCTCCTTTCGTCGGAGGTTTTTCAACGGCAGCTCTCTCGCTTCCCCACTGGTAGTGGTTTTGGGCCATATTATCTATCAGTTCGTAGGCTTGTACATAAGGTTTCTCCATTAGCGCACCACCAGCAGCAGCGTCGATTGTTAATCTCGTGTTGTACAAAAGACCATTGTAGAAAGTATGTATCACTAACCATTCCTCCAGACCATGATGTGGACAGAGTCTTATCATGTCTTTATATCGTTCCCATGCTTCAAATAAAGACTCGGTGTCTTTCTGTCTAAATCCGTTGATTTGAGCTCGAAGCATAGCCGTTTTGCTTGGTGGAAAATATCGGGTTAGGAAAACTTTCTTTAATTCATCCCACGTAGTGATTGAATTAGAAGGTAGAGATTGGAGCCAGGCTCTAGCTCTATCTCTAAGGGAAAAAGGAAATAATCGTAAACGAATAGCTTCCGTGCTGACCCCATTAGCTTTTACGGTATCTGCATATTGTAGAAATATGGATAAATGCAGGTTCGGATCGTCAGTTGGATTTCCAGAAAACTGGTTTTGTTGAACTGCAGATAATAGCGAAGGTTTCAGCTCGAAGTTGTTTGCCTCGATTGCCGGAGCGGCAATACTGTTATGAGGTTCGTCTTGAGAAGGGATTGCGTAAGATTTTAGAGGTCGTGGCGCAGCCATCTCAGCTCGTCTAAGATCAGTTATATCAGGGATATTCGTCGGGGGTAAATTGTTTAGTAGACGATATTCCTGAATTCGGCGTCTCAATCGAAGATAACGCTCGATGTCATTGATTTGTAGATGCAAAGGTTCGCCTTGAGAGCGAGTGTTTGGCATACAAATCAGAAAGAGATGAAAAGAAGAAGACCTTAGTCTCTACGATGTAACTAAAAGAGTTACGATATCGACTTAAATAGTCCCCGGCAACGGCGCCAAAAACTTGATCGCGACTTTGTATGTCTATAAATCTGGAGACTGCAAGTGCACAGTCCTATCGCGTAGTCTTAAAAGATATCGAATCCACAGGGACTATGAATCGATCTACCGTAATTTTGGTTACTGGGTAAAGCTAAGGCTAATATTAATTTAATTGACGAAAGGGATCTAATTACTAAATTTAGTTATAAATTTTTTAATTATAAATACCGGTATGTATTTCACCTAAATTTTGGGTTCCGAATTTCCACTGGCCTTTACTTAAATTGGTCAAAAATTATCTTTACGCAAACTTTATTTGTCTAAAAACCTTCCCCTCACACTTCCGTTCTATTAGTTCAGGTTATACGATTAATACCCTAACGTGTGCTTCCGTCACTCCGCCGGATTCAAAAGTAATTTTTGAAAACAGAATAAAATTTAATTGTTTTTAAAATGCTTCCGCCTCTTTAAAAACAATGCCTAATAATCACTATCTGGTTTTAGCCTCAAACTTCCGTTTTATTAGTAAAAACCTTAATCAATTTTAAAACCTCAAACTTCCGTTCTATTGATTTATAAAATCTTAAACAATTCAATTGAATATTAAAACCATGAAATGTATTTCTTTTACAAAATAATATTAAGCCAATTTATCTCGGATCCCGTTATTTGGTTAATTTACATACTGATATTTAATCGGTTTAGCCGGACATGTTTATTAAATTAAATACGCATAGATAATTAAATTGCGAACAATTATATAAATTCATATCCATAATAACAAACATGTAATAATAATAAATAAATAAAAGCGATTAAATTAAAAACCTGGAAATGTAGAAAACTTCAATAACTTCAATTAAATGCGTTCTTCAAAAACCTTGGAGTATTCCACCACAAGCCGGTTGGATCTACTCGTCGAATCTTGAATTTAATAATAACAAGAAAGTAAAAATACCGGATCTAACGTAAGGTTAAACCGGATAAAATTGCACAACAATTCCCGGTGTAGAAATCGTTGTACGAAAAATAAAGGCAGAAAACTGGAGAAGAAAAGAAATAAAAACAATGCGATGAAATAAAAAATAAAGAAAAAGAGCAGAATAAAAATTAAAATGGAAGGAAATTGGCTCTGCTGAAAATAGTATGATCTTGCAAGAATTCTCCGACCCTTGGGATTTTGCTTTCACTTCTATTTATAATGCTTGTAAAATAATTGTATCCCAAAAGGTCAATCCACGTAAAACTGAATATCCAAAAAATATTGATAGTGGACTTTGTTGCATAACGTGCACGGAAATATAGCAAAAGTAGGTTTCTTCATTGACTTGGGACCGGTCGTTCCGTGTGAGGAGGAAATGGCGTGAGAATAGGAAAGGGCAGGGAACGGTCGTTTCACTCAGCTGAAGTGGTCCGGACCGGTCGTTCCCCTTAGTGGGCCGGTCGGTCCCTTCAAGCTGAAGTGGGGAACGTGCGTTCCCTTGGGTCTTTGTACGTACATTCTTCTTTTGGGCCTTGCAATTTCATTCTTTTCACCCCCTTTTACTAATCTGCACCACATTGCTCAATTATCTTCATTTTTGTATTAAATTGCATCTATTTCTTCATTTTTCTTCACATAAGCTTATTTGAGGCAAAATACCCGAAACAAAGAAATACCAGCGTAATATGGAAATAAAATAAAATAAATTAAATAAAAACATGAATTATTTGCATTAATTAAGTCGATTTATACGATATAAAATCGAGTTATCATAAAACAAGTCAATAATTATTGGTTAGTTGGATGACCATCTTGAAACTTGCATATGGAACTCATTAGAGGATTGGTAGAATCAAAGCCTCTACAAAATAAGTTGCATTTGCTTTTTGTCAAGTATATCATCCATTTGGAATTCTCATAAGTATCATTTAATGATCAACGATGTTTAAGTGATCCGCGTTTACCAAAGGTGTTGTAGATCCATTAGAGGATTGGTAGAACCAAAGCCTCCACACAATGAATCCCAAGGTTATTGGATCAAAGAGATCAAATTAACATACTTGGGCTTGCAATCATAAGTTTGGGCTACGAATGATCATTTATTCGAATCGGGAAAAATTTAGCGCTATGTTAAGCAATCGTAAGTGGACTTATATAGAAGTCGCACCTATTTTGAGGTCGGTCAATAGCAATCTAGGCACCATTTGTTTTGAGGCATGATATAGAGATCATGCTCCAACAACACTTAGTGCAATAAGAAGGGGATGAGATGAAGAGGATTAGGGAAAAAGATGAATAAACCACTTTTGAATTAAAAATTTAATCAAACTATTATTAAAATCGTTCATCCATTTTTTGTGGAGTTAAACTCAACACCATGGATTCAATGATGTTAATAAAGTCATAATCAAAACATCAACCTAAGACAGACAGAAAATAATCACAAAAATAATAATATATTTAATATATACATTAAAAGGTTTAAAAAAATGTTTAAAAAATGGAAAATGATGAGGAAAATATCATTTATGTTAAAATTAATCAATAAATGAAAAATAAGGCCATAGAAAAATCAGAAATGGATCCAAACATTTTTATAAAAATTTTGGTAATTTTTAAAAGTCAGAAACTATTTTTAAAGATTAAAATAAATGTGTAAAATAAACAAAAATAGTAAAAAATAGTAAAGTCAGAAACAAAAATAAAATAAGGTCACCATTGTTTGTCACAATATCATTGGATCATTCTATAATTTTTTCAGAATTTAAAAATGTATAAAAGTATTTTTAAGGATTTTAAACAAATCAAATAAATGTAAAAATTTATAAAAAATACCAAAACACAAAATTAAATTATGAAAAAATAAAAATCAGAAAGAGAATAATCAAAAATATTTTTCATAATTTTTTCAGATTTTTTGGACTAAAAATGAATTTTCTATGATTTTTTGAAATTTAAAACAATTAAAATATAAAAATCAGAAAAAGAAAATAAAAGTAAAATATGTGGACCATTGGATGAGAGTTAAAACACGTTAGTAATCAAATCCAAGGGATCTGGCGTGCTGTGCATATCATGGTCATTAATGAATAATGTACATAATCAATAATAAATCAGATTTTTGAAAAACGCAAATGGGACGTCATCATTGGTTGGAAGATGACACGTAGGTTGTCTTCAACCTCCAGCCAACGTGATTTGCAGGTCTCCCAAACTGTAAAATCAGAAGCTCAGACCTATGTCAATCGCTTCGTCTCTTCAAGACGAAAACAACCACACCCTCGCGCCAAATTTATATAAACTGTAGCTCAAGCAATTTGGAAAGAAAGTTTTGAAAAGGAATTCGAAAATTCATGGTCAAAATGTGCTCCCAGTGAAATGTAAGTGTTGCGACTAGAACCAGGGCAATGAGAACAACACAATGATATCAGATATTTGAAGAATTGATGAAGGAATCTACCTATTGAAGTTGAGTTGTAGAGCTCTGAAACTGGACTTCTATGGAGCAGTATAGGGCACGATTCTTGAATGTAATTATATGGTTAGCTTCAGGGAAGATCAATGAAGGTGAATTGAGGGGGAAAATGGATTGAAAAAGGCTTGAGAATAGATTTCGAAGTTGCTGAATTCTGGGTTGTGAAGCAAGTTTGGCAGGGTGATTCTGGCTATCTAAGCTTGGGAAATTTAATGGGTAATGACCCTCTATTTATAGGGAAACAAATGGTATCAAAAGGAATAGCAAATGATGCGTTTTGGAGGGAATTCATGTGGGTTTGCATCATGAAGAAAGTGTGACTCAAACTTGATCAAAACTCAGCTAAATCGTGCGTTTCATGATGTTAATCACTCTTGGCAAGTTGCTAAACATGATTAAAACCAAAAACGCGTGGAAATCTTGTGATTAGAAGTCAAAACAAAGATTTCAAAATCATGACTTTGTGAAAATTTCAGTTTCAAACTACCCAATTCAAATCCATGGCATTTCCATCTCAAGGGGTCTTGGGGCATAATTCTTAATGCTTTAGAAAGATGAGGTTACAAGCTTTGCAATGGAAAAAGAATGGAATCAAATGGATGCTTGTGCTGAAAGTTACATGGAGTCAAAGTTGAAGAAAAAGAGTTGACTTTCCATAATTAGAAATATTTCAAATTCTTCTTTAAGAATGACCTATAATCTTTTGCATCCAAACATGGCCTTCCACTTAGAATTTTCTCTTGACTAAAAAAGATGGAATGAAGTAGATCTCTTGAATGACATTTTTCAATTTGAACCACTCAAAATCTCCAAAAATTGAGCAAGTTATAACTTGTTGAAGTTCAGAAAAAAAAATCATGAAATGACCTATAATCTTTTGCATTTTAAGGCAACTTCCATCCATTTTCTTACTTTTCACATAAAATAAGGCATGAAGTACACATCCTTAAGATCATCATGGAAAATGAATGGGCTCAAGGTGATACAAATTGACCAAGTTATGACCATTTAATGTCACATATGGAAAATTGGGGATTCATCTGGATGACTTATAATCTTTCTTCTTCACCAAGTTCCTTCCACATGAAAATTCCTTGGAACTTTTGAAGTGATTTATTGGTAACTATTTGAAGATAAAGATGTCTTTGGAATCACTCAAAAATACCAAAAGATGAGCAAGATATGCTCCTTTGAAGTTCAAAACCCTAGCCTCTAGATCAAGAGAATGCTTTGAGGAACTTTGACAAGTTTGAAAAAACTTTTTGTGACAATATTCTTCCTTTGTGAATAGAAGTTGTTGAGGATGATGATGAGAATTCATGGTCACCAAAACCACTTCCATATCTTGAAATTAGAGAGAAAAGTGCTTTTGTGACCAATAGGAACAAGACCTTGTTCAATCATGATAACTTCTTCCCTTAACCCCTTGTACTTTTGAATCAATTTTGATAACTTTGGAATATGATGAGCCAAAGCAACTTTGCCATGCCAATTATTCCAAAAACACTCCAATAGGGAATGGAAATAAACTCATGAACCCATGGAGCAACTTGCTAATCCTCATTTCCTTTACCTACATTATTAACAAGTAAGACAAACCAACATTGTATTTTATTAATTAGAGAGAAAATCAAAGCAAAATATCCGTGATCACAAAAGAAAACAAATCAAGGTGCTTGGTAACTCCTCAAAAGAGAAAGGCTAAAGATAGGGAGAAGAACCAAAAACCCTAATGTGATCTTGTTGTGATTGAAACAATATGGTATGATGCAGGAATCTTAGGGGCAAAAATTGGGGTACAACATGAAGTAGCAGGGAATGAAAATTTATGGAGAAACTTCTAGAAGAAGAGAAGTTTTTAGAAGTTTCCTTAAGAACAAGCAAGAAAAAATCATATATGCGGTATATAAAAAAGACTAGGCCACATAGAAAAATGTGGTTGGTACGGTAATATATCAGAGTGCAATGATTAGAGACTAGTATGCTATTTATAATAAACCTAACATATTAAACTAATGGGATTTTTCACAAATACCCATTACAAGCTAACTTAGAGTACAAGCTAACTTAAACAATTGAAGATAACAAACAGGCCCAATTCGATGCTAACAATCCTAGCATTCTTCATCCACTGCATGCTTGACCTTTCTTCGACTACAACATACAATACTTTCACACTAGCATGTGAGCAATCTTCGACGACATACTAAACTTTATTGAAATGTCAAAACCAAGAAGCTACCTTCACCAACTAGAGTTCGATTCCAATATCTCACAAATCTCCACCTTGAAACAAACTCTAATATCAAAGAATAAACTAGCTTTTTTAATGCAGCTTTATTAATTGCATACAGTGGAAAAACATGCTATTGGATAATGTCTTGGTGATCATATCAGTAACATTGTGATCTGTAGAAACCTTCAACACTTGGACTTTTCCATGCTCGATTACCTCTCTGATGAAATGCATCTTCATATCAATGTGCTTGCTTCGCACAAGATCAGATAAATTCTTCGACAGGTGTATTGCACTTTGACTATCACAATTAACAGTGACAACTTGCCCTTAAACTTTCATCTCCTTAACAAAACCTTCAAGCCAAAATGCTTCTTTCACAACTTCAGTTAAAGAAATATATTCCGCTTCAATGGTTGATAATACGACAACCTTCTCAAGTGTTGCTTTCCAGCTAATTATTGTACCAAACATAGTGAAAACATATTCAGAAATAGATTTTCTAGAATCCATACAACCCGCATAATCAGAATCGAAAAATCCTTCGATTACTACTTTACTATTTTCATCCAAGGCTCCACCATAAATTAAGACTTTGTTCAGAGACTCATTTATGAACCTTAGAATCCACTTCAATACTTTCCAGTGAGCCTTTTCAGGATTCGCCATGTACCTGCTTACAAGACTTATTGCATATGCTATGTCAGGTCTAGTACATACCATAGCATACATCAAAGAACCTACTATATTAGCATATGGGATGTTATTCATATAACTTCTTTCAATATCAGTACTGGGACACTGATCTCTACTCAGTGTGAGTTGAGCATTTGTCGGAGCCACAACAACCTTTTAATTTGACATATCAAACTTATCGATAATCTTCTATAGGTATGCCTCTTGAGATAAGCATAATTTTGAATGGTTTCTCTCTCTTCGAATGTCAATCCCAAGAATCCTGGATGCAACTCCCAGATCCTTCATTACGAACTCTTAATTGAGTTCAACCTTCACCCTAATTATATCTTCGACATTGTTGCTTGCTATGAGAATATCATCAACATAAAGCAACAAAATAACAAATGAGTTACCTGGACGAAATCTGAAGTAAATACAGTGGTCGAACTGACTTATAACGAAACTTATGCGTGTCATGAACTTGTCGAATCTCATATTCCACTGTCAAGGAGATTGTTTCAGCCCATATAAAAATCTTTTCAACTTGCACACATAATCTTCTTTTCTATTTTCGACATACCGTTCAGGTTGCCTCACCAGGATTTTTCCATCTAGATCACCATACAAGAACGCAGTTTCCACATCCATTTGTTCCAGTTCAAGGTCAAACTGTACCACCATGGCAGAAACATTCAAATGGACATGTGTTTCACAACATGAGAGAACACATAATTGAAGTCGACCCTTTCTTTGTGAGTGAAATCCCTTGCAACCAACCATGCCCTGTATCTTTTTCGACGTCACGCCTTTGATTCCTTCCTTACCTTTGAAAATTCATTTACAGCTGACTAACCTGACTCCAACAAGTTTCTTGACAAGTTCACAAGTATTATTATCATGAAGAGATTTCATCTCATCATCCATGACCTTCAACCGTTCAATCTTATTTCGACCCCTTATAACATCCTTATGGTCTCTGGGTTCTTGTCTAAAACCTTACTTACAGAGATTAAGACATAAGCTATAAGATCTCACTACAAGAAATATGAGTTTTTGCAGCGACAAAAATTGTTGAGAAAAACACAAAGTTACTGCAAAATGTGTTTTTTGTAGCGAAAAAATGTTATTGCGTGTTGTTAGTATAAGCTCTGTTGCAAAAAGTTTTGCAACGACATTTAATATCGTTGTCTTAACTTATGTTTTTACAACAATAATTATTGTTGGCTTATTTGATAGAGCACATTGACCATTGTCGTTAAGAAAAGATACTTTGTCCAATGACTTAAGATGTTGTTAAAAGTTGTTTTTGTCAACTATACAAACTGTTACTATATCTTTTATACCTCAACCACAAAAACAGTTGACATAAATTAGATTTTCCAACTTATGTAATTTTAAAAATATATAATTACACTTTTTAACTTCTTAAAATTAGTATCATTTAGATTTTTAATTTAAATTGTTGTTACAAAATTGGGGAGTTATAAACTTTCATATATCTATATATAGTTGCATAGGATGTCCACTTGCTAGCAAGGTTATTGTGATCCATGAGAAAGCTTTCATACTCCCTTGAGAATAGCCAAGGAATAACCAATTTTGTTTGTTCCGAAATTGAAGTGATTTAATTTCATAGAAGTTGCTGCATCATAACATAATAAACAAAAAGAAAATTGTGTCAAGATATATGACAAACAATAAATATTACATGCGTGGGATTCAAACAAATAAGCATAATGAAAGATTCTCTTACCAGTACCAACCATATTTGTTGGCTTGATAATTTATTTAAAAGGATAAATCAACTTGTGTTGCCATAAGCTTTTGTTACCAATATCAATCAACTTCCGTCTTCAACATATTGTTGGTGCAAGGTAATGAAAGAGAGATAAAGAATGAACAATGAATGATAACAAAGATGACTACTTCTTATATTCAAATAGAGGAATGAATTTTGGATATAATATTGATAGCCTAGATAGCATATTTATACTAGAAATAGAAAATGCCAAAATGCCCTAATAAAGAGATAATATTGGAAATTGTGGATATTAAATAAATTACATTTCCAATACCATCTCTTAATTTAGATAATCTATCAGAAACTAACAACACCAATTTCATCTCTTAAGCAAAGAAATTGGTCTGTTTTAATTGTCTTCGTCAGAAGATCTGCAAGTTGTTTGAGTGCTACAGTGCATAACTTCTAACACTCCTTTCTGAACTTGATTTCTGAGAAAGTGATACTTCGTCTCAATGTGCTTGCTTCTTCCATGTAGCACTGGATTCTTGGCAAGATCAATTGCAGACTTATTATCAATCATCAGCTTCAGAGGTTTCTCAACCTCAACCTTTAAATCATGCAGGAGATTCAGAAGCCAAACTGCTTGACAAGCAGCTACAGCATCTGCGATATACTCAGCTTCACATGTTGACATAGCTACAACAGGCTGTTTCTTGGAACACCAGGAAATTAGACCTCCCAGAAATTTAAACAAGTATCCAGAGGTACTTCTCATGTCCACTCTGTCTCCGCACCAGTCAGAATCAGAATAACTTACTAACTCTGACTTTGTCTTTCTTTCAGAAGGAAACAACACTCCATATTCCATAGTTCCCTTAATATATCTCAGAATTCTGACAGCAGCTTGAAAATGAGACTACTTGGGATTACTCATGAATCTGCTGACCAATCCAACTGCATAACAAATGACAGGTCTAGTATTACATAAATACCTTAGAGAGCCAACCAGCTGTTTGAAGGTTGTAGAATCAACAGAATCACCATTAGAGTCAGAATCCAATTTTTGATTGGTTTCTGATGGTGTCATAGCAACTTTGCAGTTCTGCAGCTTAAATCTCTTCAGAAGTTCTTGTTCATATTTTAACTGGTGCAGAATAATACCCTTCTTCGAGTACATAATCTCCATTCCTAGGAAATATGTCATTTTTCCTAGATCGTTCATCTCGAACTCATTCATCAGAACTTCCTTGAACTTCTTTATATCTTCTAGGCAGCTACTTGTTAGCAACATGTCATCAACATAGAGATACACTAGAATCATATTGCTATCAGAGTGTTGTACATAAACTCCATATTCCATCTCACACTTCTGAAACCTCTGCTTCTTGAAAAATGAATCAATTTTCAGATTTCAAGCTCTAGGCGCTTGCTTCAGTCCATACAGAGCCTTATTTAACCTGTATACCATCCCTTCCTGATTCTTTTTCACAAATCCAGGAGGTTGTGATATGTAAACTTCTTCCTGTAATGGACCGTTCAAAAATGCTGACTTCACATCCAGGTGCATTAAAGGCCAATTTCTGTTTGCAGCTAAAGCAATCACCAATCTGATTGTTTCATGCCTAGCTACAGGTGCAAACACCTCAAAATAATCTAGCCCAGGTTTCTGAAGGAAACCTCTAGCTACTAGTCTAGCTTTGTGCTTGCCAATGGAACCATCTGGCTTAAGTTTTAACTTAAAAACCCATTTAACGCTGATGGCTTTTTTCTTATCTGGAAGTTTAGTTAATTTCCAAGTTTTGTTCCTTTCTATTGCCTCAAGCTCTTCTTTCATGGCATTAAGCCATTCTTTCTTCTTGAGAGCTTCTTCAATACCCACTGGTTCAGAATCTACTAACATGGCACACTGAACGACTTCTCCTTCAGAGTCAACGTCATTATCCTACAGCATGTCAAAATTTGCAAACCTTCTAGGTTTTTGTCTGATTCTCTGTGGTCTTTGAGCTTGTTCTGAAGCTGCACCAGAACTACTACTTTCAGAGTTACCACCTTCAGAGTTTTCCCTTCCAGAACTATGATTACCACCAGATTCTGGATCATCATCAGTATCTGGATCATCTTCTTCTAACTCATCTTCAGAATCTTCAGGATCTTCAGAGTCAGATTCATCTTCTGATCTTTCTAAAACATCTTCAGAGGATAACTCTGGTGTTGACACTACACCAGAATCAGATTGAGATTTGTTCCAATCCCATGCTTCAGATTCTTTCACCACAACGTCTCTGCTGACTTCAACTTTATTAGTTTCTGGACAATAAAGCTTATACGCACCTGTACTGTGGTACCCCACCAGAAAAATTATTTTGCTCCTATCATCCAGTTTTTGTCTTCTAGCTTCTGGAACGTGTTTGTAACAGACAGAGCCAAACACCTTCAGATGAATGACACTCTGCTTATCTCCAGTCCATTTCTCTAAAGGAACAGCTTCCTTCAGTTTCTTCGTTGGACACCTGTTCAGAATGTATGCTGATGTGGAAATAGCTTCTCCCCATAACACGTGAGGTAGCTTTTTCTCTTTCAGCATGCTTCTGGTCATATCAAGCAGAGTTCTGTTTCTTCTTTCAGCAAGACCGTTGTGATGAGGAGTATATGGAGCAGTAATCTCATGTTCTATTCCACTTTCCTCACAAAACTTCTGAAACACTGTAGAGTTATACTCACCTCCACCATCTGTTCTCAGAATTTTTAACTTTTGACCACTCTGCTTCTCAGCCTTCACCTTGAATTTCTGGAAGTCAGTAAACACTTCATGCTTGAACTTGATAAGTGTTACCCATGTCATTCTTTTGAACTCATCCACAAAAGACACAAAGTAATTGTTTCCTCCAAGTGAAGGTACTGGAAATGGTCCACACACATCAGAATGTACTACTCCCAGAGCATGTTTCGCTCTGGGGGCTACTTCTGATGTAAATGGTAA
The DNA here is from genome assembly GCA_948472305.1 of Vicia faba. Lineage (NCBI taxonomy): Eukaryota > Viridiplantae > Streptophyta > Magnoliopsida > Fabales > Fabaceae > Vicia > Vicia faba. Next base: position 1,381,262,175 of record OX451741.1, read on the forward strand.
TCTAGGTTGCTTACCTTTCATGCATATCTCACATGACTTCTCAGGCTTCACAATTTTTGAAATACCACGTACGAGCTTCTTAGAACATAGATGCCCTAAGCTTCTATAGTTTAAGTGCCCTAACCTCTTATGCCACAACTTACTGTTACTTTCAGCACCTTCTGCACTAAGGCACGTTGCTTCAGCTGTTTCTACATTCACCTTGAATGTTCTGTTGCCTCCTTGTTCAGATTTCATAATTAACTTCTGATTGGAATCATACAACGTCAGAAGATTGTTTTTCATAACAACTGAAAAACCTTTCTCAATCAGCTGACCTACGCTCATCAGATTGCTTCTAATACCAGGAACATACCAGACGTCTTTGATCAGAATGTCTTTCCCATTCTTCACTCTAATTCTGACATCTCCCATACCTTCTGCATTAAGATACTTATCGTCAGCACATCTGATCTTTGTACTCCTTCTGGAGTCAAAGTCTGTCAGCCATTGTTTGTTTCCAGTTAAATGATTTGAGCAGCCAGTGTCCATATACCACCAATCTTCTGAGCATTTTCCATCAGAGTCAGAGGCCATTAGCAGTACAGGTTCATCATCAGAGTTTCTCTTAGCCATATATGCTTCTTCTGATTTCCTATCCCTGTTTGACCTACAATCTCTGGCAAAATGGCCCAATTGTTTACAGGAGTAACATTGAACCTTCCTTTTGTCATACCTCTCTTTTCCTTTATGATACTTCTTATCATCAGAAGTTGAGGCTTCTGACTTCTGGAATCTATCACCACGTCTATTCTGCTTCTGGTCTTTCTTGACAAAAGAAGCCTTCAGAGCTTGCTCAACTTCTCTCTCAAAAGTTCTCTCAGACAGACGTAACTCCTGTGCTTCTAAGCTGCTTTGTAATTCTTCTATTTTCATGGTTTCCAGATCTTTAGAATGTTCAATAGAAACAACAATGTAATCAAACTGAGGAGTGAGCGACCTCAGAATCTTCTCTATGATTACCTGTTCAGTCAGAGTTTCTCCACACGCCTTCATCTCGTTAGTGATCAGAATCACTCTGGAGATATATTCAGAAACTTTCTCACTGCTCTTCATGTTCAGGTTCTCATATTGCTTTCGTAGGGATTGAAGCTTCACCTTCTTTACTGATGCGTCACCACCGTAACATCTCGTCAGTAAATCCCACGCCCCTTTAGACGTTGTTGAATCAGCAATCTTCTCGAACACATTTTCATCCACACACTGATGGATATAGAACAGAGCTTTCTGGTCCCTCTTTCTCATCAACCTCTCAGCAGTTCTCTGTTCTTCAGTTGCATCTGCTGCAGCTGGTACATAACCATCTGTAACCAGATCTAGAATATCTTGTGCACCGAACAGTACACGCATTTGTATCATCCATCTGTTCTAGTTTTTGCCATTAAAAACTGGAAGTTTAGTGTTCAAACTACCGTCTCCACTCATTTTAAACCTTGCTTTGATTTTCAGATCTTAAACACACTGTTTTCCCAACCCACAGAATCAAAATTCTGTTCAGAATTTTGTTCAATATTTCAACAGAAAATCAAAGAACAAAAACTCAAAACACACAGCTCACAACCACTCGTGTTTCCCAGGAAAAAACAGAACCAAAAGCTCTAGATACCAATTTGTTAGTGCAAGGTAATGAAAGAGAGATAAAGAATGAACAATGAATGGTAACAAAGAGGACTACTTCTTATATTCAAATAGACGAATGAATTTTGGATACAATATTGATAGTCTAGATAGCATATTTATACTAGAAATAGAAAATGCCAAAAGACCCTAATAAAGAGATAATATTGGAAATTGTGGACATTAAATAAATTACATTTCCAATACATATACGACAAATAAGTCAATATCTTATAGAATAAACACATATCATGTAAGTAATTTGGTATAACAAAAATGAACTAGTCAAAATTCTTTTCATATAAGATATCCTTGACAGTTTATAAATTAAGTTGAAAACATGTTATGGAATCATAAGTTATTTCCATAAACTCTTTCAAAACAGTTTCACATATGTCCATGCTTATAAGTACAAGTTCAAATAACTCAATTAAAATAACACTCAGTAAATGACCCTTAACAACTAGTATTAAACTATCACTACTCAGCATTTGACCAAAAGAAAATTATCTCAAAAGGTTAAGTTCAACAGTGTGGAGTACAAAATACACCTCACTGTTCTGAGAGCATGAAGCGACCGTGTTTTCGATTCTGAGAGATTTTGGGTTGAGGACGGTTCATTATTTATTTTTATTTTTCTGGTAAAAAGGGGACGGTTCATTCTGATCGTGCTCTCTATACCATTATATTGAAAGTAGTACCAGATATTCATACTAGTACTCTTAAAAAATCAATACTTTTTTTTTTTCCGCATGCTCATACTAATGTGTAAAGAATATACTCTTGAAAAATATTTTTTTAATATTTGCAAACAAAGTATTATTTTAGAAATAAGTAATTTTTTCCAACGGTAATATAATTGTTACGATAAAATAATTTATTAGAATGATCAAAAAGTCGCTACTATATGTATATAAAAAATTATATTATTTTAAATGAAAATAGTTATTGTTAGATTTAAGTACCTAAAAATAATTTGATATTTGCGTGATAAGAAAAGTTATTATAACGACTTATATAAGTCATTGCGATAGGCATGTAAAAAAGTTGTATTATTATCAACGACAATAATCATTGTTGCAATAAGTCACTTTTTTCAATGATAATGAGATTGTTGAGAAAAAAATTACTTAATTACAACGATTTAAATTGGTCGTTGTTATATGCATGTTATTGTTAGCAAATTGAAAGTTGTTGTAAAAAAGTCGCTGCCAAATATCTTTTTTTTTGTAGTGTCTGCATACCCTGGACTCGGAGATATGCATGTTATTGTTAGCAAATTGAAAGTTGTTGTAAAAAAGTCGCTGCCAAATATCTTTTTTCTTGTAGTGTCTGCATACCCTGGACTCGGAGATGGCTTGATGACTCTTCGCGTCCTATCTCTTGTCAATAGGTAGTCATTGAAAGTTTTGTCAACTTCATCAGCATCTTCTGCTTCTTCTTCGACTTCATCTGGGGTACGCGTTTCAGCATCAACATGCTCCACCTAAACAAGAATATGTACTTGTTCCAACTCTTCGTAAGATATTTCTGCACTTCAACCAACATCATCAGTTTTCTTGAAAGTCATTTCAGCTTCATTGAAAATGATATCTCGACTAGTGATACACCTATTGTGACCTGACTTTATGCACCATAGCCTATAAGCTTTGACTCCTTCAGGGTATCCATGAACATGCATTTCACAGCTCTAGGTTCGACCTTGTCTTGCCTAATGTAAGCATAGGATACGCAACCAAATAATCTCAGTTTATCGAGATCTGGTGGATGTCCCGACCAAACTTCTTCAAGTGTCTTCATATCTAACACAATCGAAGGACATCTGTTTATCATATATGTTGTTGTCGAAACAGTCTCAGCCTAAAACACCTTCTTTAACCCATCACTAGTCAACATGCATCTAACTCTCTCCAAAATAGCTCGATTAAACCTTTCAACCAAACCATTTTGCTATAGAGTACCTGCAGTAGTTCTGTGCTTTGCAATACTAGAGGCAGCACAAAAGTTGTCAAATGCCTCATTGCAGAATTCAAGGCTATTGTCGGTTCTCAACCCCTTGACCTTTCTGCCAGTTTGATTTTCGACCAGAGTCTTCCAACTTTTGAAATTCTTAAAAGTTTCATCCCTAGTCTTCTGGATGAATACCCGTAACTTTCTTGAATGATCATCTACTATAGATAGAAAATACATTGCTCCTGAATGTGATGAACACCTTACAGACCCCTATAGATCAGCATGGATGTAATCAAGGGAACCATGTGTTCTTTGATTGTCTTTGTTGAACTTCACTCTGCAAGATTTTTCAACTACAAAGGGTTCACAAAATTTCAGCTTTTCGACTTTTATCTCCACCAAACAAATTTTGTTTCCCTAATTCGACAAGACCCCTTTCACTGACATGGCCCAATCTCATGTGTCAAATTTTTGTTTTCGACAAAATTTTCGTGGATGCAACATTTGTCGAACCACTTACAACTTCAGCCTCAAGGGAATACAAGCCTTGTGTCTTCACGCCTCTCAAGACTTACTTCAACCCCTTCATGACTCGTAGGATACTTTTCTCTCCTTAGAAAACTTATCCTCTCTTGTCGAATTCACCAAGAGAAATAAAATTTCTCTTCAAATTGGTACATACCTAACTTCAGTCAATAGCCTTATTGATTCATCATGGAGCTTGTATCTCACAGATCCAACACATGCAATCTTATAAGCTTTGTTGTTTCCTAGCAATACAGATCCACCATCTTGGTCACATAAGTCTTCAAACAAGTCTTTGTTTGGAGTCATGTGCCAAGTGCACCCAGAACCCATAATCCACTCCTTCGACAGGTTGCTGCTTTAAACCACAATAAAATAAGATGAGTCGAAATCATCTTGAACAATAGTTGCATTGTCATTATCGTTTCCTCCATGGTCATTCAGGCGTTTAGGACACACTTTTCTTGTATGACCCTCCTTCTTACAATGATAGCAGCGAATACCAGATGCCTCGCCACTATAAGACCTCGACTGACTTTTACCATTCTTCTTATCGAACTTACCATCCTTTCGCAAGAATATTTCTTTAACGGCTAAACCTTCACCAAATATCGAAGGTTTATGCTCCTTTCGTTCGTCAAGTCCTTTCAATACAATGTTGATTGAACTTATTCAAAGGTCAGGGACTCCCTTCCATACAAGAGGGTTTCTTTGAAGTGAACATGTGTTTTGGACAAATCGCACAGCAGTAACAGTGCTTGATCTTCATCGTCGATCTTCATATCAATATTTTCAAGATCAAGAATCAACTAGTTGAACATATCCAAATGCTAAGCTAACACTTTGTCTTCAATCATCTTGAATGAATGCAAAGCTTATTTCAGATAGAGTCGATTTACCAGCGAATTAGTCATGTACAAACTTTCAAGTTTCACCCATAACCCTGTTGTCGTCGTCTCCTTTGATACTTGTCGAAGAATCTTATCACCAAGGCTCAACAAGATTGCATTGTGGGATTTCTCTATCATCGTCGTCTTCTCAGCTGTTGTTAACGCAATTTCATATATGCTTCTCCCTTCAACGCTTCCAAACAACCATGCTGAACTAGTAGGGATTTCGTCTTCAAGCGCCACATAACGAAATCATTTACTCTAGTGAACTTTTCAATCCCATACTTTGTTGAAGGCATCTTCTCCACGCTCACTGCACCAATTTGTTGTGAAAAAACGATACCTTGAAACAAAGTATAAACTTGTTTCTTTATTATTAAGAAACAAATAAGGATAGAAAAGATAGAAAAACTGTTGGAAGCCCACTAAATATCTATGATGAATTTCTACACAATGACACTGAATTATGAGAAAGAAGACAATTATTTTCTGCAGAGTTTCTCTCTGCCCACAAACTATGGTAAACTTTATTTAATCACTTGCAACTGCAAATTCTGTGATTACAATAAATTGACTTGATTACAAAAATAGGGTTTACTCCCTCTATTTATAGATCTAACTTGCATCCTAAGCCCAAAACTATAAAAGCCCAAAATACCTATTTTGATACTAAATAAAATCTATTATATTTTAGATCTAAATCAAATCTATATAAATCTAAAACAAATCTAATCTTTTCGACACTATGAATTACAATTTAACACACCACCTAATTTATTGTGTCTAAACTATCTATATTTATCATGACTCTGAGCCTTCTGAATACTTCTACTTGCACTCCCTTCGTCATAATGTCTACAATCTGATTCTCAGTTCTACAGTGTTCCAAATTCATCTTCCCATCTTCTACTTGCTCTCGAAGATAATGGAACCTCATTTCGATGTGCTTACTTCAACCATGTGCTATTGGGTTCTTCGCCAGATTGATAGCTGACACGCTGTCAATCTTCATGGTAATTACTCCATGATATTTCCCTATTATCTCTTAGACCAAGTTCACCATCCAAGTTTATTGACATACACAAAAAAAAGTAGCTATGTATTCTGCTTCACACGATGATAATGCCACTACTGGTTCCTTTCTTGAATTCTAAACAACTGGTGCACCATCTAGCATAAACACATATCCTGCTGTTGACTTTCGATCTTCAACATCACTACACCAACTCCAATCAGTGTATCCCACTAACTTGCATTCTTTTCCTTTATCAGTTGCAGGAAACAAAATGCCATAGTCATGAGTTCCTTTGAGATACTTCAGTATCCTCTTCACTGCTTCTAGATGTGATACCTTTGGCTTATGCATGAATCTACTTACCGTACCTACACTATATGCTAAGTCAGGCCTTGTATGACAAAGATATCTCAATGATCCAATAAGTCTTTTGTATTGGGTTGGGTAGACATCATCTTCATCTGCAACTTTCGACAGTTCTAGTCTTGGTTCTGTAGGTGTCGAAATTGAGTTGCATTCTTCCATCTCAAACCTCTTGAGAATTTCTACTGCATATCTTCTTTGATGCATCATCAAACCTCTAATGTTCTTGTAAAATTTGATACCAAGGAAATATGAAATCTCACCCAGATCAGACATTTCGAATTCCTTGCTGAGATCACCTTTGAATTCTTCGATCTCACTTTTACAGCTACCTGTTATCAACAAATCATCTACATAGAGACATAGTATAAGCAATTCACTATTGCTTCTTCTTACATATACTCCATGTTCAGTTGTGCACTTTATAAATTCCTTCTCCTTTAGGAAACTATCAATTTTCTTATTCCAAGCTCTTGGAGCTTGTTTCAATCCATACAAGGTTTTATGCAGCCTGTACACCTTTCTCTCTTCGTCATGTTTCACAAACACAACTGGTTGTTTAACATAAACTTCTTCGTCTAAGGGTTCTGTTGTACCCCAAAATTTACCCTCTTTATTTTCATTATTACATACACACATATCATTGGTTTTATGGTTATGGAATCAAGGTATATTTAGCAAGCTTCGTCAGGTTACAAGTCACGTTTATTTCGCCAATGGATGTTCTCATAGTATTTTCCATGCTGAAGATCGGTTCGCCGTTTCGCAATGATCAGGGGTTCAAAGATTCACAAGTCAAACTCGGCGCGTCATATTCAGGTGTTCTTTCGCCAAGATATCCCTGATAACATATTCTCAAATTCAGGTTTGGCTCGAGAGCCAATTCTTTAAAGAAGGTCTCCGAATGTGCGATTTTTTCTCGAAAAAATATGGTGAAAAAGTGTGCTGAACGTGCAGTTTTTACGCACTAAAAAATTCATAACTTAAAGATCTTGGATCGTTTTGAATCCATTCTAGTGGAAAATATTCCGTATTGACGTCAACTAGGTTTTCATCTCTCACGGCCGGAAGCCAATTTCAATCAGAAGTTCTTCAAAAATGTGGATTTATCAAGTATTTTCGTACAGAAAATTTGTGACAAAAGTTTATTTGCGTCATGTTCATAAAATCATAACTTGGGCGATTTTCATCGTATCAAGCTTGTTCCGGCGCCAAAATTTCACAAATTAAGTTATCTACGTTTTCATATGAGGTATCAAGTTCGAACGGTATACAAAAGGCCTTTGTTTTTTGCCCAGAGTGCGCGTAGGGATGTCAGTTTGGACCTGTTAATGGGGATCCCCGCGGGGAACGCCCCGTTCGGGGCCCCAAAGATGGGGAATTTTCCCCCGTGGGGGCGGGGATGGGGAGAAAAATTCCCCCGAGAGCATTTCGGGGACGGGGACGGGGAATACACCCCCCGCCCCGCGGGGACCCCGCCCCGCCTATTATTTTAATATAGTTAATTTAATATATATATTTTAGATTAGGTTTTTTAGTCATTTCCTTTATGTTTATTTATAAAAATAAATAAATAAATATTCATGTATTTATTAAGAGAGAGAAATGTAAATATTAGACCCTAAAAAAGTTGAAGCGTTTCATTGTGCTTTTTATTTTTATAGAAAATATAAACATTTTAAAAAAATAAAATATTAATGAATAAATGTAGGATCTATGGGGATCCCCGCGGGGAACGGGGATCCGCGGGGAACGGGGATGGGGATAGAAATTCCCCCGTGACGGAGATCGGGGACGGGGACGGGGAATGAATTTGATGGCGGGGAAAAAGATGGGGAAGTGTCCCCCCGGCCCCGCCCCGCCCCATTGACATCCCTAAGTGCGCGTGGCGCGCCGAAAATCCTTAATGCTGAATATTATTTCATCTGGGTCGAAACTTTAAAAATTCATAACTCAGTCAATTTTTATCGTATCGGGCCCATATTTTTACACAAGGTCACTGACTCAGAGATCTACAACTTTTCTTCCAATGTCGAGACCGAGTTCTTCTCCGATCAATACCAGTGTTTTATTGAAGAACGTGTCAGAGTTGACACTAGAGTCCAAAATAAATTTGTCTGATTCAAAACTTCAAAAATTCATAACTAATTCACAATTTATCCGATTGATCCCATTTTTAGACAGGAGTTAGTTCTTGATGTCAGTTACATTTTTCTTTCACATTTAAACTTCAAAAATTGCATCTAAGTCTATGTGATTCAGCCCAGAACGTGTCAGACTCAAGTGAACAAAAATCTGCACTATTGCTTGTGGTTATTGGAGGCCCAATTGCACATTCAAAGCCCATATCTTTGCTCTAATTTCTATTATATAATCTCATACTTTTCACACAAACAAGACACGACGAAAAAAACCCTTTCCACAAACTAGTCAAAATTTCAAATTTTTTCAAGAACCTTAGAAATCTTGAAATCCTTGTTACAAACCCCCATCTCACTACAAACAAGTCATCCTTGTTACAAACCCCCATCTCACTACAAACAAGCCATCTCATTCTCCAGTAAGGGTTTATTACAAAACGCTAAGGCCAAAACAGAACAACAACCAATGCATGGCGCATGTCAAGGTAGGCATCCTGAGGAGGCTAAGGGCGTGGGTTCAACACTCACCCTTATTGGTTTTGGTTTTCTTCCATTCTATTTATCCTTTTTATCTATTTTCATTCTTTCTATTTAAAACATTTTTCTTAAAATCTAATATTTTTCACAAACTTTTTATTTTTCATAATAAACTCGAATAATTAATTTTAGGTTTTAAATTAATTTTTGGTTCAACAGCCACCCTTGACATTTGCATTATTTGTATTTTCTAATCCTATTTTCCATTGATGCTTCTTCCGCTATCTATTTTTTGGCAAACTTAATTATTTTTTGTTAATCATTAAACATAAGTTTTTTTTTAAAATCTTCTTTTAATTAAAATTAATTAGGTTTTAGATTTTTTTAATTAACTTTTTCTTTTAAAATTAATCTTTTTATTAATTAAAATTAATTAGCTTTTAAGTTTTTTTTAATTAACTTTTTTCAAAATTAACCTTTTTTTATTAATTAAAATTAATTAGGTTTTTTAGGTTTATTTAATTAATTATCATAAATCATTTTTTTCATAAAAAAATCACCAAAATATTTTTCTTTGCTATTTTCATCTTATTTTTATTTTCCTAGATAAAGTGTATAGGGCGCGTTCAACTGTAATAGCGTAGCTTTATTTTTCTCACTTTTTTTTATCATTATCATGTAATTGCTTTTGGGATGTAATAGTTTTAGGATTTCTTTTCCGCAGTCTTCACTATTATGTAACTGCCCCAAAGCTCTGTAATAGCATAGGTTTATATTTCCGCCTTTACCTTCAGCTACTATATTTTATGCAATGCTTAGATTAATAGGATTGTATGGAAAGATAAAAATGAACGATAGAAAACCCTAATTGCAAGATAAATAACCAAACTGAATCATTTGCACACTTGCACCTCTAGGGTAAGCTTACTTGTTGCCTTCGGAAAAACAATGGTCATGTCCCTCGAACGTAGGGATACCCTTAACAAAGACCCTCGGTTAAAGTCATCATAAAGATCATAGTAACTCAATGTCCCTCGATGTTGCCTATGAATATATGATGACAGTCCCTTCAAACTGCTAAGGTATCCCTATATTTTGCCTTCTATGACCATAACAATGACCCACGTCTGTCCCTCATACATCTAACGATAGGGCTACCTACTCATTAATAATAGGATAACATTGTCTAAATGTTAAGAGGAAAAGAATGACCTTTTCGAGTATAAGTAGATAAGTTCTTAGATGCTTGTTCAAAATAACTTTTTGCACCTACACCAAAATATTCTCAAAAACACTTACAAAAATATTCACCTTGTCAACACTCTTGATGACTAAAACAAGAGTTATCACAAAGCGAATCTCCACACTAAGGAATTTCCGAAATACATAAGGCATAAGCAATTTTCAAAACATGAGCAAGCATCTAAGAGCCCGTAGAAAACTACAGATGGAAAGGGTACTAACACCTTCCCTTTCCATAATCCACCCCCTTACTTAGAAAACTCTGAAAGGTTTTTTTCTGTTCTTTTCACCCTTTCCTTTGTTGGATAAAAGAAAAGTAGGTGGCGACTCTTACTTACCGTGATATTTGTGAATACAAATGCAAAACCAGTATTAAACAGTCAGTTCTGCCACCGTATCGCAGGTCCATTCAGGAATGCACACCTTACGTCCATTTGACATATGTGTCAACTGTTTATTTTTGCTACACCAACAACCAACCTGATTGTTCCGATCCAAGCAACAGGTGCAAAAACTTTATCAAAGTCTATTCTTTGTTTCTGTAGAAATCCTTTCGCCACAAGTATTATTTGGTTTCGAGTTACTTCCCCTTTCAAATTGGTTTTCACTTTGTATACCCACTTGACATCAATTGCCTTCTTACCTTAAGGCAATTCGACAAGTGACCAAGTGTTGTTGTCTTTGATAGACTTCACTTCTTCGTTCATGGATTTCACCCACTTCGAATCTTCAATGCTTCAGCTGCATTAACAGGTTCGACATCTGCATAGAAAGCATAATGTACCAGCTCACCTTAATTATCTATCACATCATCTGATGTAATCACATAATCTTGCACTCTTGCAGGCATGCATCTTATTCTTTGAGGTCTGCTTGTACTTGGTATATCTGCTGGTTCCTCTTTTCAAACTTCTCTTTTGATTTGAGTTTCTGGGTCTTCGAGTAGGATTCCCACTGAATCTTTCTTGACATTTTCAGTCCAATCCCATTCTTTAAACTCATCTATGATTACGTTCCTGCTGATCACAATTTGTTTTTTCACTGGATCAAACAACTTGTAGCCTCCTGCCGAATGATATCCAACTAGAATCATTTGACTTGACTTATCATGTAGTTTTCTTCTTAACTGATCTGGCACATGTCTATGTGCAATAGATCCAAATACCTTCAGATGACTCAAGCTAGGATTCACACCAGACCAACATTCTTCTGGAATGATTCCTTCTAGCTTCTTTGTAGGACATCTGCTCAAAATGTATGTTGCAGTCGAAACAGCTTCACCCCAAAACTCTTTAGGTAAGTTCTTCCCTTTCAACATATTTCTTACCATATTCATAAGGGTTCGATTCTTCCTTTCTGCAATTCCATTTTGTTATGGAGTATAGAGTAGCACCACCTCATGCACAATTCCTTCCTTTTCACATAGCTTGTCGAAGTCTTTCGACACATATTCTCCACCACCATAAGTTCTTAAAACTTTGAGTTTTCGACCACTTTTTCTTTCGACCATAGACTTAAACTTGGAAAATACTTCGATCACTTCACTTTTCTTCTTGATCAGATAAGTCCACAACTTTCGACTGAAATCATCTATAAATGTAACAAAGTATTTGATACCTCTCATCGAATTCACCTGGATTGGTCCACATACATCAGAGCATATGACTTCAAGAATAACCTTCGACCTGCTTCCTGCATCCTTGCTGAAGCTATTTTTGTGTTGCTTCGCCTGTACACATTCCTCACATACCTCGTTTGGAATGTCGAGATCTGGCAATCCTGAAACTATATTTCTTCTCTTCAAATCTCTGTTGTCTTTGAAGTTGAGATGGCCTAGTCTATAATGCCATATCCATTGATCTCTTCAGGTTGCAGTCGAAAGGCACTTGTGCTCCATCACATTTAATTCGATCTTGAAGGTTCGATTCTGAGACATAGGAGCCTTCAAAATTATTCTTCCATTTGCATCGACGACTCTCATCATCTTATCTTTGATTGTCACTTTATAATTCTTTTTGACCAACTGTCTTATATTGAGCAAATTACTCTTCATGCCTGGTATGTACAACACATTGGAAATTACTGACCTTTTGCCATCATTCCTCATAATCATAACATCTCCAATACCTTCAGTTGCTAGGGTATTGTCATCTGCAAATTTTACCATATTTTTCATTGAGGGCTTTATGTTGACAAACCAGTCTTTCCTTCCAGACATATGTGATGAGCATCCTGAGTCCAAGTACCATTGGTCCTTGAATTTATCTTCATCTCTTATTGTGACCATCAGCATCATCTCTTCTCCTTCATGTTTTGCAAGTTTTGCATCACTTTTTTGATTCTTTCATTTTTCTGGAAAATCACTCGAATAGTGATCATACTTCTGACAATTGTAACATTGAATGTGACTCTTATCAGGTTTTCGACCACCACCTCTTCCTCTATATGCAACATCACCTCTTTGTTTTCCTTGGTATGTTCTTCTTTGATTCGAAAAGTTTTCTTCGTTCTGGTTTCCTCTACCATTCGATTTTTTGTATCCTCCTCTACCTTTGTCGAAACATTTTACTTTGCCTTTGGTTTCTTTTGCTGAATGTGTCTGCAAAGCCACATCACTCTTCGATTTTCCTGCAGCTCTTTCGTTCATTCTTTGTTCATGAGATTCAAGCGTCCCTTGAAGCTCTTCCTTTGTCAATTTCGACAAGTCTATCCCCTCTTATATCGCCACCACTATGTGGTTGAACATAGGAGCTAAAGATCTCAAAATCTTCGAAATAACAACTCGTGTTATTAATGTTTCTCCACATACCTTGATTTGATTTAATAGTTTTGTAACTCTAGTGAAGAAATTAGATATGCTTTCATTATCTTCCATCTGAAGCAATTCATACGTTCTCTTGTGAGTTTGTAACCTCACTTCTTTCATCTTTTCTGCACCACCAAAGGACTTCTCAAGAACATCCCAAGCTTCTTTTGCAGATTCTGAATCACTTACTTTTTCAAAGTTTTCTGGACTCACACATTGATGAATTATAAATAGTGCTTTATAACTCAGCCTCTCAATTTATGTGTGTTTCTTCTTTTCTTCTTCTGAAGCATTTTCTCAAAGCGCTTCGACTCCATCTTTTACAAGGTCCCAAAGCCCTTCACACCTGAACAACACTTTCATCTGTTTGCACCAATTCTCATAGTTGTCTACTTTCAGAATTGGTAGAGTTGCTGAATAATTTGCATTCCCATAATTTGTCATCGTGAATTCTTCAATCGTTCTTGATTTATACTTCCCTTGAATCGATTAACAAAGCTCTGATACCAGATGTTGGAAATCCACCAAATATTTATGATGAATTTCTACACAATGACACTGAATTATGAGAAAGAAAAGAAAAGAAAAAAGACAATTATTTTCTGCAGAGTTTCTCTCTGCCCACAAACTGTGGAAAACTTTATTTAATCACTTGTAACTGCAAATTCTGTGATTACAATGAATTGACTTGATTACAAAAATAAGACTTACTCCCTTTATTCATAGATTTAGCTTGCACCCTAAGCCCAAAACTATAAAAGCCCAAACTACCTATTTTGGTACTAAATCAAATCTATTCTATTTTAAATCTAAATCAAATCTATTTAAATCTAAAACAAATCTAACCTTTTCGACACTATGAAATACAATTTAACAAAAACAAGAAGAAAATAAGGATTAGTTATTAACTTATATTCTTTACTTTCTCTTTAAATCAGATTACAAGTACTCAAGAATAACAAGTAACCCTCTCACCCTAAATTAGGATTTGTCGTGTGCAATGAGAGACTAGTATGCTATTTATAATAAGTCTAACATACTAAACTAATGAGTTTTTTCACAAATTCCCATTACAAGCTAACTTAGGGTACAAGCTAACTTAAACAATTGGACATAAAAAACAGACCTAATTCGATGCTAACAATCCTATCATTCTTCGACCATTGCATACTTAACCCTTCTACGACTACAACATACAATACTTCGACAGTAGCATGTGAACAATCTTCGACGGCATGCTAAACTCTGTCGAACTGTCGAAACCAAAAAGCTACCTTCGATCAACTAAAGTTTGATTACAATAGCCCACACACAGTTTTGCAAGGATGAAATCATAGAGCAACAAACTTCAGGCGCATATTCTCCTAAACAATATGGTGTTTCCAAGAGAAAGAATCACTTAGTTATGGAGATGGCTAGATCAATTCTCAACAGAAAGTACCTGCATAACACTTTCTGGAATGAAGCAGTGTACACTACTATTTACATACTCAATAGATATGCAACTAAAGATTTCCAACACAATACAAAATTGTTTTGCTATCAACAAAGTTAACGACATATGGACAGTTCTCCATCAACACAATCTTATAATGACACTCGCAAAACTTTTAGTGCTTTTATTTCCGAGTTCTGCCAAAACTTTCAAAGTTATTTGCATCCTCCAAGGATTCCTATCATTAAGAAAATTTTATGGTACCTCCTACTTTTCCAAAAAAAAAAATTTAATTGTATACTTAATCACGTGATTTAAGGTAATCTACTAGTCTAAAAAAATGAAAAAAAAAAATGTATAATGAAATTTTACTTACCGGATAGTTGCACTTAATTGATTCGAGAAATGATATTCATTAAAAGGCTTTTGTAAAGAACACTTGTATGGAGGTGAAAATTTCCAAAATACGAAAAAGATTGTAAAGTGAAACGTGACAGAATAAAGATGAAATACATAAATACTAGTAAATAAGATAAAGTTGGAAATTTTAAGTTTTGTAAGAGTGACAGATACATTTTTCTTAAATTATTGGTTTAAAAAGAGTTTAAGGTAGTCCAAATAAAGAGGTACATTTTTCTTTAATTAAAAACTATTTTTGTTATTGGGCCAAAGAGATTCAAACCCGGTTGGTATGAATAAACCCATCATTACATAATTTCAAACCCTAGGTAGACAAACCCTAGCTTTAAATTCACGTAGGTAGTTGCCACTGCCAATACCAACTCATGAGTTTGATTTAATTTCTACGGCGCAACTGCTAAAGCGTAGGTAGCTTCCACTCAACCTTAATCAATGGCGCTGCAATGAGTTTGATTTGAATACTGCTATATATTGGTACTATTTCTTTAGATCTAATTCCACAACTACTAAATTTCATTTAATTTTATTCCTATGTGATATTCTACTTTGTACTAAATCTTGTTTTAAATTATGCAGTTTCATCCTAACAGTTGAAGATGAAGTTTATTCATTTGACAGAAATGCCAACGATGCAACACTATGCCAAAAACAAGTTTTAGCAGCGCCTCTACTAAAGCGCTTATTGAAAAAGTGCTGCCATAGCCTTCACAAAAAACAAAATTATAAAAAAGGGAAACCTACGAAGGCGCTTTTTTAAAAGCGCTGGCATAGGGTTACCTACGAAAGCGCTTTTCAGAAAGCGCTTTCATAGGTATTTGAAATATCTAACCTACGAAAGCGCTTTTGAAAAGCGCTCTTATAGGGAACCCTATGCCAGCGCTTTTGAAAAGCGCTTTGATAGGGGGACCTACGAAAGCGCTTTTTACCTCAGAAGCGCTCTTATAGGGTACCCTATGCCAGCGCTTTTTAAAAGCGCTTTCGTAGGTTGTTTTTATATTAAAATTAAAAATCCCTAAATCTGTTCTTTAGTCTTCCTCATTTCTTTCGTTCAGAGCTTCCTCATTGCCGTCGCCGCCGTTCGTCTTAAGCTTTTCAGCCTCCGTTGGTCACCCCCACCGTCTACACCCTTTCCAACCACAATTCCGCTCCATCAACTCCTTCCAGTACACCTACAACGAGCTTCCCCTGTCTTCCTCTAGCTATGCCACCATTTCCGGTATCTTAGAAGTGAAAAGCTTTGCGTCAATCTCAGTTATCATCATCAGGTATCATCAATTCTTCACTACCCAGATGCTAATTCCTCTTTACTTGTTGAATGCTGAATATTCCTAATCATGACATGTTTATTCTGTGCAAATGTTTCTTTAATGAAAATGATCTTTACAGTGTTCTTCACTACCCATTTCAATTGTTTTCAACAACAAACAAGCTAAAGCTCTCAAGATTTAAGGTATCACTATCTTTTGATGCTTCACTAAGTAAGTCATTTGTGATGGATGTCAAGGAAACTTGTGTATTTTTATACTCTTCATTCAACAGTTTCTTCAAACTAATGTCAAAGAAACTAATGTCATTGTTCTTGTTTACCCTAACCAATTGATATTTTCGCATTCCAGGAGAACAATTTCTTTCTCTCGTTCAATTGCTTAAGTAATCTCTCTCATTCAAGTAATCTCAATCCTCCAGAGGCCTTCACGAACTGGTTTTTAGAAGTCCATCTTCTTCATCTAACTTGCTTCCTTCCTCTTAAATCTTAAGTAAGATTTAACATTGTTTTTAAAAATTAATCTTGAAGTAATCTTGTGTTGTTGTAGGTTGGTGTTTTAGTTTGAAGTATAATATTGTGATAATGTGATAATGTGTTTTTGGTTTGTTTTATTAAGTTGATATTCTGGTTTGAAGTATTGTGTTTTTATTGTGATAATGTGATAATTTTTTTTAGTTTGGTGTCTTAGAAGTTGAAATTTTGTAAACTTTAATTATTAGTTACATAAGACATTAATAGAAAAATGGTAGTGTTTATTTTTTAATTTGTTAGGAGTAGAAGGAATTTGTTTATATTAGAGGTGGTTATATTTTTAATGCGCTATAATGTAGTGGAATTGGAATTTAGAGAATTGGTACTTACTAATATGTGTAAGATTGGAACTTAGATAATTTTGAGATTTTGTTGTGTTGTGTTAATTTATTTAATTGATTATGCATCACAAAAGTGATAATGAAGAGTAGAAAAAATGATTCTTTTTTCAATAGGAAAGAAATAGATGAATTTGAAAACTTATGGTTCAAGGATTATGAATTTGAAAACACTCCAAAGAAAGATTATATACTTCTAGCATGAAATGAAACAGTCATGACAAACTTCTTGAAGATTATTTATGATCCAATTGCTAATTGAAGTGATGATATTTTAGGTGTTACTTAAGTGAATCTTCAAATGTTACTTCAGTTTCTATTAGAGTGTTGCTTGAAGAGTGAAAGTTTGACCGTTTTTGTTTAGCTTAATTAAGACATGGATAAGACATGGATGAATTCAAACCGATTGTCGAAAGAGTACGAGAAAGGGGTATGGGAATTTGTTGAGTTTGCGGTTGCGCACTCCAAAGACCCGCTTCGAATGCCGTGTCCTTGCTTGGGTTGCTGTTATGCCGGGGGTAAGGTTGACGGGAATCAGTTGGGATCTCATTTACTACGATTTGGAATTGATAGAAGTTATACATGTTGGACAATGCATGGTGAGGAAAGTACCGGGAATGCTGAGTCGAGTTGTAATAGGAAGTATGCTTCAAACGACGATTGCACAGACACATACGATTGTGATCGAGTCGAAGAGATTGCAGAAGCGCTTGAAGAAGATCTTGCGGATTGTCCCAAAATGTTTGAGAGGTTGGTAAGCGATGCAGAGAAACCGTTGTATGTTGGTTGTTCAAAATTCACAAGATTGTCTGCGGTGTTAAAGTTGTACAACTTAAAGGCGGACAATGGATGGTCGGATAAAAGTTTCACAAAGTTATTAGCCCTTATGAAAGATATGCTACCAGAGGATAATGTTCTTCCCAATCGAACGTATGAAGCCAAAAAGATGTTGTCTTCTATTGGAATGAGCTATGATAAGATACATGCATGTCCAAACGATTGCGTTTTGTTTCGAAACGAGTATGCAGCGTTGAATGAGTGTCCTAAATGTGGTGCCCCTCGATATAAGAAAAAGTTGTCTCCTGCTAAAGTCTTATGGTATTTTCCTATAATTCCGAGATTTAGACGCATGTATCGTAGTGAGACCGATTCAAGACACTTGACTTGGCATGCAGATGAAAGAATTATTGATGGAAAGTTGCGACATCCGGCAGACTCACCACAATGGAGTAAAGTTGATACTGAATATCCTGAATTTGGAAAAGAAGCAAGAAACCTTCGGTTGTCATTGTCTACTGATGGAATGAACCCGCATGGTATTCAAAGTATCTCGCATAGCACATGGCCTGTGATTCTTATGATTTATAACTTACCTCCGTGGCTATGTATGAAGCGTAAGTACATGATGTTATCTATGCTAATTTCTGGGCCTAAACAACCAGGGAATGACATAGACGTATACTTGGCACCCTTAATCGAAGATTTAAAGTTTTTGTGGGAGAGAGGTGTGGAGGTTTACGATGGGTATAGGAAAGAAAGTTTCAACTTGAGGGCGATGTTGTTTGGAACAATTAATGATTTTCCAGCATACGGAAATCTATCCGGGTACAGCAACAAGGGTCAAAAGGCGTGTCCTGTTTGTGAAGATGAAACCGATACGACACGATTGGCGCTTTGTCAGAAGAATGTCTTTCTCGGCCATCGTAGATTCTTAAATTCTAATCATCACTACCGTGGGTGGAGAAAAGCATTCAATGGAGAGGCCGAACATCGTACAGCCCCGCCTTTTTTGTCAGGTGATCAAATTTTTGAAAAGGTGAAAGATGTGAGCACTCAGTTTGGCAAGCCTTTTGCACATTCAATTGTCAAGGGTGGGTGGAAGAAGAAGTCAATTTTCTTTGAACTTCCATATTGGAAGTCGTTGTACGTAAGACATTTCCTGGATGTTATGCATATTGAAAAAAATGTATTTGACAGCGTTATAGGTACGCTACTCAATATACAAGGAAAGTCTAAGGATGGCGTTAACATAAGGAATGACATGGTAAACATGGGGATGAGAACTGAATTGGGGCCCGTGACGAAAGGAAGACGAACATATCTGCCACCTGCTGTTTACACTCTATCTAGAAAGGAGAAGAAAACATTGTGTAAGTTCCTCAGTGAAGTAAAAGTTCCAGAAGGCTACTCTTCAGATATTAGAAGACTTGTGTCCATGAAAGACCTCAAGTTAAAGAGTTTGAAGACGCATGATTGCCATGTTATAATGGAACATTTTTTACCAATAGGTATACGTTCTATTCTGCCAGAAAAAGTAAGAAGCGCAATAACTAAGCTGTGTTTCTTCTTCGGGTCTATTTGCAGTAAGGTGGTCGATCCCGCGATCTTACCAACATTGCAAAATGAGATAGTTGTTACTTTATGTGATCTTGAAATGTATTTTCCTCCCTCGTTTTTTGACATAATGGTTCATCTAGTCGTTCATCTTGTGAAAGAGACACAACTGTGCGGACCAGCTTATATGAGATGGATGTACCTTGCTGAACGTTATATGAAAATATTAAAAGGGTACGTGAAAAACAGAAGTCGACCAGAGGGTTGTATTGCCGAGCGATACGTTGCTGAAGAAGCGGTTGAGTTTTGTACTGAATATCTGTCAAATGTTCAATCAATTGGACTCCCCAAATCTCATATTGTCGAAAAAAAAGAAGGAAAAAGGCTAATTGGAAATAAAGTTGTGACAGTATCAATGGTCGAACGGGATCAAGTGCACTTGTATGTTCTGCACAATGAGATTGAGGTTGAGCCGTTTGTTGAAATGCACAAAGTTGTTCTCCGAGATTTAAATCCAAATAGAAATGAGAACTGGATAGTACGAGAGCACAATCGAAGTTTCATACCGTGGTTTAGAGATCATATTTATTCAAAGTATCGTTCAGATCCTGCTTCAGTAACAGAAAGGTTGAGATGTTTAGCCTATGGTCCATCTGTAATTGTGCTTTCTTATAGCGCATACGCAATTAATGGATACACATTTTATACCAAAGAACAGGATGATAAAAGTACTATGCAAAATAGTGGTGTTACCTTGGTAGCTGAAGCTATGCACATATCAAGTGCGAATGACTTAAATCCGAAATTTGCAAATTTGTCATATTTTGGGGTTATCGAGCGCATTTTGGTGTTTGATTACGCGAAGTTTCAGATTCCTGTATTTGGTTGCAAGTGGGTTGAAAATAATAGTGGCGTACGAATGGATAAGTCAGGATTTTTGCAAGTGGATCTCAATAGGGTAGGGTACAAAGATGAGCCTTTCATTCTAGCCTCTCAAGCTAAACAAGTGTTCTATGTCAATGATCCGACAAGTACGAAATGGTCTATAGTGCTTTTATCTAACAAAATAGTTGATGAAAAAATTGAAGATCAAGGTGATATTGGTGTTGGCATTGAATCTTGTACAAGAAACGATCAAAATGAGAATGAATCTTGTATTAGAAATGATCATAATGAGGGTATTTGGATCAATCCAACCGTCCGCATTGTTAAGAGACGCGTAGTACACAATCCTACCAAGAAAAGAAAGAGACGTTAGTGATAAAGTAATGGTCTCGATAACCTTCACTCGCTTATGTTTAGTAATGGTCTCATTTTTATATTTTTTAATTATTATATTTAGTAATCTGGCATCGAATATGTGAAAATCTTACAATTTGTACTTTAAAACAATTTGACTAAAAATTAAGATTTATTAAATGAACATGCTTTTAATATTGATAGAGTATGCATCCCCTCATCTTTGCCTAAAAGAAATATCATGAAAAAGTAATATTGATTGTATCACATGCTTTTATTTTATTAATAATAAAAAAGTAAATTTTTTCTACTTAACTTAAATTCTTTTTTAAGAAGGAAAGCATACATTGGGTATGTTTGGCAGATGATGCAGGGATGAATATCTTCACGTTGAACAATTAATAATGGATTGATTTTTTCTTCTTCTTATAATAACTTCTATGTTGTAATTTTTTGAAATGTTTCTCATATAAAGTTAGTGTTAATAGTGTACTAATGTGCTTTAGTTTGTTTGATACAGGTTCAATGGCTCCAGATAGAGATGCTCCACCTGAAAACCCACCTAAAAACCCACAAGAAAACTCACAAGAAAGAGTTGCTTCGGATACAAATGCTCCACCTGATACTGAAGCAAAAGAGGTTGCACGAGGCATCACTATTATGAAGGGAATCATTCGACATAGAGACCAAGGATTAGTATACCGATTGGAATGGAATTCTGATAAACAACCAATTGGTCCTAATTCTGCAAAGTTGACAAGTTATATTGGTACACTTGTCCGTATGCATATTCCGGTCTCCGTAGCTACCTGGAAATCGAAAACGAAAAATTTAGAATTGGAGGAGAAAAAACAAGCGATTTGGGAAGAGCTTCAGGTATATATCATATATGGTTAATTGTTGTTATTATCTTGACGATAAATTGTTTAAATTACTTATACTAACACACTATGCGTACGTTTTTTTGCAGAGGACTTTTGAGATACCAGATGAACGTAAAAGCTACATACTTAGTTTGGCCGGCAAAAGATATAGAGGGTGGAAAAGTTTTTTGACAAACACCTATCTTAAGGATAAAGATGGAAAATTTCTTGAAGAGGCACCGGGACGGCCAACAAAGTATGCGACCTTCATTGATGAAGCAGATTGGGCTGAGTTTGTAAAGCAAAGAGATGAAGCTTTTCAGAAAAAGAGTGCCACGAATAGTGAGAGAGCATCCAAACCCGCGTATCCATACAAAAAAGGGCGTTTGGGATATGCACGCTTAGAGGATAAAATTGTAAGTAAATAGAAATGCGTTTTAATTAATTGTCTACATGTGCATGTTTTAATTGACGATTTTATCGTTTGTGTCAATGCATAGTTAGAGGAGACTAAAAGTGAGGAAGCTTCACTTCCTGTACATGTGTTGTGGAAGGAAGCTCGTGTGGGCAAGAATCAAGCTGTCGATCCCGATGTTCAGAGAGTTTATACTGAATGTGTAAGTATAATACTGTGTCTTTAATTAAATCAAATGTTTTTTAATATATAAATGATTTTTTATCTCCACTAATAATTATTTAAATGTAAATGAATTACAGGAGACCTTGTCGCAATCGGCATCCACCGGTGAGGAGAGCGTACTTAGTAGAGTACTAGATGCTCCCGAGTATCCCGGTCGGGTGAGGGGTAAGGGTCATGGTGTGACTCCAACCTCTTTTTATAAGAGTTCTAGGAGAAGATCAAATCTTACCAATGAAGAAGTGTTGCAAAAGTTGCAGGAATTGCAAGCACAGGTCTCTGAATTGCAAAGAGATAAAGATATGTATATGAGAGAAAATTGCAACACTTCATCGGTGAGAGAAACTAGTGATAAGGCTAGTATCAACTATCAAAAGAAATTTCCCGAGGTAATTATAAGTTTTTTTCCTTACAAACTGTTCTATTTTATTAATGATAATGACTATATTTTCTATTTGTTTAGGGCATTTCATCTTGCCAACTATACTTATCGTCACCGAATTATCGACTAGTTGGCAAGGGAAAAGTGCACAACACTTCGGGAGATTTACTTCACCACAGACCGCTCCCGGATGGACACCTGAAAGTATCGGTGGATGTTGTATTAGATCGTGATGCGATTCTACCGGTACCTGACATGGTCTCAGAGACGACATTGCTGCGAGATGCAATAGGATCATTTGTTGCATGGCCCTCGGAGCTCATTACCATTAGTGATGAGGTATACTGAAAACGATTATGAATCATTTAGTTTTCGAATGTCAATTCTAAACCGTTTATTAATTATTTTTTACATTTTAATTTTAGACTGCTCCTATAAAACCCGCAATTAAGGGTAAAGGGATTTTACAAGAGGAGGAGTCTGTTGCATCACTAAAAGAGGTACATTTAAAGTGTTAATATATAGTCTGAATCTAAATCTGCATGATTTTATATTTTACCTAACTTATATGATTTTTAGGCATCCGCTCGGGAGTCAGAACAAGTGACGCAGCAGGTTCGTAGCGTACCACCCACTGGTCCTCCGAAGCAAGCGGCAAAAAAAGGCGGTGCTTTTGTGCCTCGATACCGTTCGACACTCGCAACAATGGTTGATATGTCCGATTTGAAGGATGGTGGTTTACGTGAAATCAACATGGATGAAAGTGTCTTCGGTATTGAATTCCCGTCACATATTACAATTGATGACTTGGAAGAGATTTTTAGGCATGATCAACTAGGCGTCAGTAATATGCACTCATACATCCGGTAATATTCACTCATCCGATATATTATTTAATTAGTCCCACAATATAATTTATTTACACATTTCAATGAAAATAATCTAATGTTTATTATGTTTTTATTTAAGGTTGTTGTATGACAGAGTGTTGCGCGGGACTGCATTGTCTAACAGATTCCGTTTCGTGTCTTCCGCCCATTGCAGCGGAATGATAATTGCTTCGGAACCGGAATCAGTTAGACAGCGCTTAGTAGATAGATTCATGTCCACCGGTAATACAGAAAGTCTGCATCTTTGGGCGTATAATACCCGACCAGTAGGGTTAGTTTCTCATTCTTGGTTCATCTAATCTCTGTTTCTTTTGTGTATAGCAAAATTTTCATATAACCTATTGTTTTAATTTATAGAGCACACTGGTTGCTGCTTGCTATCAACCCGATAAGAGAAGTCGTGTATTATCTGAATTTGGTAAATGGTGAATGGACCAATTATCCGGCTATGAAGGAAATCGTTGATTTGTAAGTGGGATCGTTCTAAATATATATTCGTGTATATTTATATATTTTCTTATTTGTGGGATTGATCTAAACATATGCTTTTATATATTTAATAATTAGATCAATACAAGTGTTCCGTAGTCAACGGGACGCACAGGTATCCCGGACTAAATCAAACAACATCACTTGGATCCAAGTGCAGGTACATTACTTTTCACAATTTTGCTTATAATATTTATGCTACTTGGTAAAACAAGACAACTATAGAATCTTATTTGTTTTATTATGTAGTGTCCACAACAGCGAAACAGTCATGATTGCGGATACTTTGTTTTGAGGTTCATGAAAGAAATCCTTCAGGCGAATCAATTAGAGATTCCGCTCACGGTATGAATTTATAACTTAAGATAATTTCATATAATTTATTACATTTAACTAAATATATCATTTATATTATGTTTTTGTTTTGTAGTACCTTGACGAATTCCGTGCTGCTGGGTACCCGAAGCTTAAGTTGGAAGAAATTAAAGAAGATTTGTGTCAATATTATATTAAGCAATTTTTCATGTAGGATTTGTGTCGATTTGAACTATAATATTATTGATGTAATGATGTATATATATAATTTTGGATATTATAATGGTATTATATTAGTATATATATTGTCTTACTGATGGCTGAAATAATAGCGTCGAAAATATATTACAGGTCAAAAATATATTACAGGTCGAAAATATTACAGGTCGAAAACATTACAGGTCGACTGGGAGGATTAAATTATAGGCTGCACATAAAAATACCTCATTTAGAAACGACAGCGCTTTTAAAAAGCGCTCTTAAAGGTCCACCTACTAAAGCGCTTCTTAGTAAAAGCGCTGCCAAAGACCAGTAAAAAAGCATAAAAAATAAAAAAAAAACGCAGCATACAAAAGCGCTTTTGGAAAAGCGCTCTTATAGGGGGGCCTATCAGAGCGCTTTTTCCAGAAAAAGCGCTCTCATAGGGGGGCCTACCAGAGCGCTTTTCCAAAAGCGCTTTTGTATGCTGCGTTTTTTTTTAATTTTTTATGCTTTTTTACTGGTCTTTGGCAGCGCTTTCTGGGAAAAGCGCTCTTAAAGGGGGGTCTACCAGAGAGCTTTTTCCAGGAAAGCGCTCTTATAGGGGGTCCTACCAGAGCGCTTTTTCCAGGAAAGCGCTCTTAAAGGGGGGGTCTACCAGAGCGCTTTTAGAAGCGCTTTTGTTACCTACGCCAGCGCCAGCTATTAAAGCGCTTTTAAGCGCTTTTAAAGGCCAAAATAAGCGCTTTAAAAGCCCTTTTCCGTAGTAGTGCAATCTGATTGGCTTTATGTCAGAGTTATATATTTATATTCAACGACTGTGATTACCTTGATTAAATAGTTGAGGTCAGTCATAGTTTTTATTTTCGGTATTGATTCTTGTTTTCATTAAGATTTTAAGGTATGCGTTATGTGAGTTTGTTGTGATCAAGTGTTTGTTAGTTGTTTCTTTAGTTGTGTTTGATGAGATTCTGTTACTATCTGTTCTAACAATACAATATAGGCTTGCAGGGTATGTTTGATCTTTTCATTTTGTAGTTTGCCAGATTTTTATTTATTTTGTTGGATTCTTTCCGTTTTGATAGTTTTGAGCTTATTAAAGTTACTGGATTATAGGCTAAACGTGTATCTGTATTCATTCCACTGTTTAATCTTTTAATTACATATATGTTCATTTATTTATTTTTCTATTGGAATGTGCTTTCACTCTAAGCCTCTCAAGGAGATTTCGAATCTATTATTGTTCTGTGTCTGTTCTCATTTTTTATAGTTGTTTGCTTAAATTTTTGGTAGAGACTTCTAAATTATTACTGTCTTATAGCTATGTCATTGCTAGTGAATTTTTGATTTATGTTAAACTTATGAAGGTTTTTCATTTGAACTACTTTTATGCTTTTTTCTTTTTTTTTTTGTTTCACCACCGGTATAGTTTGGTTCGGGGGTCGGTTCTCGTATAGCTCCCTCTCGATCGCAGTTGTGAGGATCGAATTGTGGTCCTCCATACTAAATCCAGCGGTAATCATCACTGAACCATCTAACGATTGGTTTTATTTCATATTTTTAAATGATGCTTATTGTAAATTTATTATGTATGTTATGCTATAATATTTGGTTAGTGATATTTTTACTGTCATCCATTTTTCTTGAATTAATGTTAACATTTTATGTTGTTCTAGCTTATCGAGTATCCTCCTCCTGAAGACATTGAAAGACAAAACATCAGCTCAGGTGAAAGGACTATTAAGGATGTTAGTTATGCTAACATTCCAAATTCTGAAACAGGCTCGAGTTCTGTAAACAAGACCAATTAATGGACCTAAGTCATCGCATATGAAGCAAATGATGAATGGGTTTTGAAACAGAAAATAAAAAAGGGTAGAATGAAAAACAAAAAATAAATAAGGGATGAAAAATATTCTTATTTTATTCTAGGGATGTTTACTTATGGAAACATTCCAAATTCTGAAACAAACTCGGATTATGTATAAAGGTCCAATTAATTGACATCAGTCATTGCATGTGAAGCAAATGATGATTCAAACATGAAATAAATAAGGATGGAATGAAATATTTGAAAAACATTCTGATTTTATGTTAGGGATTTGTTTTCTCTCCATATTTACTTACACTTTTTGTACTATTTCTAATTTCTGGACATGTGTTATGCTAGACAACTTTATAGATTTTGTGCTTGTATTAGTTTCTTTGTTTTGTTAGTTTTACAACGACATGTATGAATTGAATTGTTAAATGTTTAATGAGACACTGTGACTTCTGTGAACTTACGTCCTACTCCTTCAACACAAAAATCTTTTACATAATGAGTCAACCCTATTAGAAAGATTCTAATATCAACAGATTTACTGTATCAATAGAAAAAAGTTGGCAAATTAATGCAAAATTGGATAGAGTTACTCTTAGAGTAAAATGTATTGAAAACAACAAAAATGTTACTATCTGACTGGTGGATTATACACTACTTAACCTTTTGTGATAGGTAGAGAAGTTGTCCCCAACATAAAAAGCCTATAAAATACATGCTTTTGTACATGTAGTATTTATAAAAAATTAAGAAATATAAGAGTAATAAGAATACAATACTTTCTCTGTCCTATTAATTTTATTTCATCTTGTCCTATTTGATATCAAATTTATATGAGAGCAGGTTAGGTTCTCCTAGGGTGAGTGTCAAAATTATTTTTGAGTGTGTGATGAATAAAGAAATTCTCATTATGTCAAAAATTATTGTGAGTATTTTTTTTTCTGTGAGAGAGATAAGGAAAACAATTACAATGTTGTCTTGTTCGGGCCAAAATTTACTACAAAGTAAGATATTAGTTACTGGAATATTTTGATGACAACGTTTGGAGCTTTATGGATCCCAGTTTACTACAAGGAGCTGTCGAAGTCGCTCGTAGAAAGGACCAGTTGGTACATTCACCAATTCATCGAGCACTATGCTAAAATTGATAATTTTTTATCGCCTAATTTAATAGCACTTTTAAAGAAAGTGCTATTAAAAAGGAAAAAACACATATATAATAGCACTTTATGGTCAGACGCTATTATAGGATACATACAATGTGATTTTGATAGCACTTTGTGAAAAAACGCTATTATCACTACTACAAATAACGCTTGCAACGTCGAACGCGCGCTATTATCACTACTACAAATAACGCTTGCAACGTCGAACGCGAAATGCGTTTTACCTCAGCAACCCAGTTGAGGTTACTAAGGTCGTCATGAGAAGTTTGCACTTAACACCTTGGTGTTTTTAACACTGAAGTTATTATTGAAAAGGCCATGGGTTCGACCCCTAGGAACTGCATTTTTTTCTTCATTTTATTGTGTTCTTCATATTACTATCGATTTTATTTATAATCCGAAGTAAAATGGTATTCATTTTACCTCAGTTTTAGAGAATAACCGAGGGGTTTATTATTTAGCTTTTTGGCTATATTTATCAATTTCATTGTTCCCCTGTATAATTTTTTTCTTGTATCATTTCCACTGATCTGTATCATATCATTATAATAAATCTATTAGTCTTCCAGTATTATTTTACACAAAAACTACAAAATATGTAACAAAATTGGAATAATATCATATATCGTTTCAAACCTCTGTTCACATACAAAATAATATTGTTATCATCAAGACAAAATAAGAAAACATTTGTTCATATACAAAATAACATTGTTAGCAACCAACATAAAGAGATATGAAGACAATGGCCCAACGCGATCGGATGTCATCAGTTTCCTACACTTAGAACAAAATTTAAGCTAAACCCAAACTAATTACGGTAACGTTTGACACTTAGCGAGGGGCTAACCCCAAGCAAAGTTTTGTACCGTTTGCGCTCTATATCTTCCTCTTTATCTTCCATTTGTTTCATACACTCTCCCAATTTCTTCTTCTTTCTTCTCTGCAACTCTCATCCTCCTCTTTTCCTTCATTTTTTTCCTCCATTAATCCTACATTTTACTCTATTGGAAGCTTTAATTTTCTATTTCAAAGGTAATAAAATTATTTCTATATGTTATTTAAGATATATATTGTTATATTAATTTATAAATTCTTATTTTTGTTGAATTAAATTTGTAGGTATTATTATATTTTTCTCCATCAACACTAGTTTTGTTTAATAAAGTTTCAAGGTATGTAATTTATTTTATTTTTTTATTTAAATTTTTTCTGAATTATATGTTATATTTAGGTAAATTAAATTGGTTTAGATATGTATTAGATTTAGTTTATAAAGTTAATTGTTATTCGAAAATACAATATATATTTTATATTTTTTTTATTCCAAAAATATATTAAAACAGTTTATATATTATACATTTTTTATTCCGAAAATATATTATATAAAATATATTTATTATATTAAATAGTATATTAAAACAATTTATATATTATTTTGTTTTTTATTCCAAAAATATATTATATATTATATATTTTATTATATTAAATAGATTATTAAAACAGTTTATATATCTTAAATTTTTTATTCCAAAATATATTATATATTATATATTTTATTATATTAAAACAATTTATATATTTAATT
Organism: Vicia faba; assembly: GCA_948472305.1. NCBI lineage: Eukaryota > Viridiplantae > Streptophyta > Magnoliopsida > Fabales > Fabaceae > Vicia > Vicia faba. Next base: position 1,381,291,157 of record OX451741.1, read on the forward strand.
ATATTAAATAGTTTATATATTATATATTATATATCATAAAAACAGTTTATATAAAACATATATTTAATTTATATAAAAAACAGTTTATTTAGATTATAAATAGTATATACTTAGTTATTTTGAAAAATATTATATATTTAGTTTATATTAAAAAAAGTATATTTAGTTTATATAAAATATAATAAATATTTAATTAATATAAATAATAGGATATTTAGTTTATAGAAAAAACAATATATATTTAATTTATATCTAACTTAAATACTTAGTATATTTAGTAAGTATTTAGTTTAAATAAAACATAATATATTTAATTTATATAAAAAAACACTATATTTAGTTTATAAAATGAAGAGTTTGTTGATGAGCGCTCAAGAAAAATTCAAGTAAGTTTTCTTTAAACTTAGTCATTTTATTTATTTCTTTTGTGTCTAACATAATTTAAATTGCAATAACACCTACTCTTTTTAATAGGAGGAGTATGAAAAATAGCTTGCCCTAAGTTTATCACAGCATCCTGAAGATACACCACCTCCGTCGGAATTTCCCACTGATCCTAGTCTGAGTTTTCAGATTTGGTATGATGTATCTCGTGGGAAGAGAAAAAATGGGAGAGTGTATGGTGTTAGAGGTCTCGCCAAAACAATCCGGTAGCGTGATAGGAGTTTCAGAATGCAAATTGCTGATGGTGAAGGATCATTGATTCAAACTTCACTTACCCCAGACATGATGGAAACTGTGAGATCATTAGCGCACTCTGACGCTGCCCGTGAAGTGGAAGCGAGAAATGCTGAAATAGAAGAATTGAAGAAGAGACAAAGAGAAATGGAGGAAGAAATGAGAAGAAAAACTAGAGAATATGAGGAATATATGCATACTTTTCAACAGTTTATGCAACAATTTGGCGGGCGTGATAATCAAGGGCAAAATGACAATGAAGACAGTAACACCGATGAGGAAAATTAATTTTTATCAATAACACTTTTTATTTATAATTATAAACAATGTTCTTGTAATCTTTTAATTTTGATTCAGTATTTTATTAATATAATATTAATTATAAATTATATTATGTATTATATTTAAAAATATATTACTAATATTATTAATATTGAATTTTTTATTTTATTAAATTATAATTATGAAATTCATTGATTATATATATATAATAATAATAAATAAATTAAATAATTACGTTTATAATTTAAAAAATAAATTATGGCTTTTAGCTTGGGGTAAACCCCCTAGCTAATATCACATGTACTATGCACCATTCTACACGCTTCCTTCCTGCACACTCCCTGCGTTTACTGAGCGCCTGCGCCAAAAGCAGGATGGTATTTAGCTAGGGGTAAATCCCCTAGCCAATGGCCAATCAAATTTTTCCTTTAGCGAGGGGTTTAGCCCCAAGCTAATTGGCTAGGTGCTTAGCCCCTTGCCCCTTATCTGTGACTAGTGATTTAGCTAGGGGACATAACCCCTTGTAAATGTTGATTTTGTGAGGTGTTTTTTGGCTTAGTGGAGAGTTAAACCCCTAGCTAAAGAGTTTTTTTCTTGTAGTGACTCTTTCAAATGCCTATGAATGGAGGAGGAAATTGTAAATCAATTTGCAGAAGGAGGAAATGCTCAAATCCCAAATAATCACATTGGAGAATTAGAGAGCTTACAGCCTGAAAATCAAATAAATGAGAAAAATTATTTGATGCATACTTTCTCTAGTATCTTGGAGAAACCAACAAGTACTTGTACTTTGGCTTATTCGATTATATTTCAGATTTCATTTGGGTTTAATGTCTCAAATATGCCTTCTACTTCATCGTAGATCTTAGATTTAGTAGCTACCAACCACATGACCCCATATCCATTTACTTTTCCACATATCAACCTAGACCAAGTAATAATAAAATTTCCACTATTGATGATACTCTATTAACAGTGAAAGGTATTGGAGACATCCAAATAACTGCTTTCATTTTCTTAAAAAATGTCCATCTTGTTCCAAAATTGTCTACAAACCTAGTCTCCACTACTACAAAATGCGTTAACAACAACGTCATGGTCACCACAGTTCTTCCCTACACCATTGTGACATATCTAAACTAAGGCGCTATCATACTATTTTTAGTTTTTGATTAAAAATTATTTGTATATAACAACGGTTGAGGTGTCAACTGTGGTGATACCATTAAGCTTTCATGGGTTCAATCCTCAATGCCCTCATATATTTTATTTCTTTAATGTTAAAGCGTGTTTTTTTTTTTAAATTTATTTTATAAGAAACTTAAAGGATTATGACTACGGTTGGTATGTTCCACCGTAGTAACAAATTTACATATATCACCACAGTTAGAATTGTAAATCGTTGTGAGTATATTTATATAAAAGCAAATTAACACTCGCTCTTTGACAGTAACTCCGTATCTTTCATATCAAAACCCTAGAGCCCATTTTTTCTCTTCTTCATCTTCATCATTATCATTCATATTAAAGAGTATGACCGTAAATCTTGTTCTTCTTACATTACATAACAATATTCTTCTTTTTCCTTATTCTCACATTTTCGTGTATGTTGTTGTTATGTATCACATGGTTTTCCTGTAATTTTCTTCTTGTTAGATTGTTTATTGTTCTTTTCTAGCTTGTAGTTTCACATGTTGATAATATTCATGGTGTTTGTAGGACTCAAGAAACAGCAACAGCAACAAACTTCATCTAGTTTGAGAAGTTATGAGAAAAATACATGAAGTATGAAGTCATTATGGAAACTTCATCCACCTTGTATTTCTCTCATTTTCGTGTATGTTGTTATTATGTTTCACTTAGTTTTCCTATTAATTTTTTCTTGTTAGATAGTTTATGACTCTTTTATTGTTGTATGTTGTTCTATGTTGTTGTTGCATGTTGTATTATTGACAAATAAGTTTTCGGTTTCACATATTGATAATTTTTATGGTGTTTGTAAGACTCAAGAAAAATGAATGAAGAAACAACAATAGCAACAAACTTCGTCTAGTTTTAGAAGCTATGAAAAGAAATATAAGAAGTATGAAGCTATTGTGATGACTTCATCCACCTTATATTTTTTATCATGGTTCACAAACTAGATGAACCATATGATGATGATGATGATAAAGGTGATAGAAAGTATATATTATTAGTTGATAAATGGTTTTTCATGTGGAGCTAGCAAGTGGTCATGGTTTTTTACTTATCACTTAAAGATTCAAGAAATGATTAGTTGTCCAGTTCTCCCAATTTATGTATATTAATTCAATGTTTTTATTGATAAATGTTGTTAGTGAGTTTGTTATATCATATGTGATTGTTTGTTTCACTAACCTCTCATTGAACTTGCATTCATTTAAAAAGAAATTTAAGATGATAATTTAAAAAATTAAGTTATTATTGAAAATCATCCTAGACGATCCAATCTTTTTCTAATTGCATGCATCTTATAAATAAATTCCTCAAAACAATGTTCATATATAGATGTCAGTTTGGATCTTTCACACGAAACTTGATGTTTGAAAAATAAAGTGGAAAAGAAGAGGAAATCAAATTTTATATGAAAGACTCAGACTGACATCCATTTATCAACATTTTTTTGAAGAATTTGAGATTAAATCAAATTCTATAGGCTAAAAGAGGAAATCATTATTTACATGATGCTTGCAATTCTAAAAATATTGGATCGTTTAAGTTGTTTTTCAAGAACAACTTAATTTTTCTGATTATTGTCTCAAAAATCTATTTGAATGGTTTAATATGGTTAATGAGGGGCAGAGAAAAACAAGCAATCCCATATTTTATAATAAACTCTTACATATACCACAACGGCTGAAGTGTTTAACCGTGGTGATATGCTATTTTTATGCGTTTTAAATTTGGTTATAACTAGGTATCGAACCTATGCCACTATAATTATTACAACGGTTGTTTACGTCAATCGTTGCGATAGACATTTTACAACAATGGTTCCTGGAACCGTGATTTTATGTGCCACATATACAACCACACTCTATACAACAACACCTGGACCCGCATAATTATATATGTTTTCCAACCGTTGTTAAATTAGTTTTCTGTAGCAGTGTGATTAAGTCATCATAACAATCACTATGATAAGTGACGGTGATGAGATAGCCTTAGCCTATAATTAGTGAAGAACTTGACATTATACCTCAGTTTTTATTTGGGTGAAGTGAAAGCTTCGTCATGAAAAGCATTATTTGTCGTTGTGAAGGCCCTTGCTGAAAATCATAGGGGAAAATAGATAAAGTACTAATAACTAGGTGATCGCAGCAAAGAGTACACCTCTCGTGAGTTTGACAGATTTTGCAAAGATGAAATCATAGAGCGACAACTTCCAAAGACGCATATTCTCCTCAACAAAATGATATTTTTGAGAGAAAGAATCGTATAGTTATGGAGATGGCAAAATCGATGCTCAAGAGGAAGGGACTGTCTAACACATTTTGGGCTTAAGTAGTCTATACTACTATTTACATACACAATATATATGCAACTAAGGATGTTCAACACAATACACAATTATTCTTCTATCAACAAAGTTAACGACATATGGACAGTTAGGAATTTAGCCAGGTCCAGCAACAAAATTATTCATTGGAAATTCATCATTGCTTTAATCATCTCTTAGATATCACTATCTTATAATGATACTCGCAAAACTTATAATGCTTCTATTTTTGAGTTCTCTATTGACAAAACTTTCAAAGTTATTTGCATCCTCCTAGGAGTCCTATCATTAAGAAAAGTTTATGGTACCTCCTACTTTTCCAAAAAAACATAAAAAATTGTATACTACTTAATTACGTGATTTAAGGTAATCTACTAGTTTAATAAATGAAGGAAAAAAGTTCATAATGAAATATTACTTATCGGATAGTTGCACTTAATTGATTTGAGAAATAATGTTCATTAAAATAGTATCAAACTATGCTAAAATAGATATTAAATAGTTAAATAGTAAATATGATAAAAATGTATAGATTGCAAACTGACCCATGAATGAATGATCTTTAATTAAAAACTATTTTTGTTATTGGGCCAAAGAGATTCAAACCCGGTTGGTATGAATAAACCCATCATTACATAATTTCAAACCCTAGGTAGACAAACCCTAGCTTTAAATTCTACGGCGCAACTGGGAAACTGTTATCAAATATATCCACTGTTAACACCAACTCAACCTGAATATGTATTGGTACTAAATTTTACTTAATTTCATTTGTATATGATATTATAATCTCTACTAAATTGTGTACTATATTATGCAGGATTGAAGATGAAGTTTATTCATTTGGCAGAAATTTCTACGATGCAATCTGATTGGTCTCTTGTCAGAGTTAATTTTTTCTTTTCAACGGCTGTGATTTCCTTGATTAAATCAGGTGAGTTTCTTTTCAACGACCATGATTAAATACTGGTAATGATTCTTGTTTTCATTACGATTTTGAAGTTTGTGTTATGAGAGTTTGTTGTGGTGAAATGTTTGTTAGTTCTTTCTTTATTTTTGTATGATGAGGTTCTGTATGGAACTGTGATAACATTAAAATATTGGTGAAAGATGACTCTCAAGGAGAGATAACTGTTTGAGATCTCTAAGATATTATTATTCTGTAGCTATTCTAATGTTTTATGATATCACACTTTATGTAAAAAACTGTCATCTTTGCTTATATGTTATTCTGGTATGATAAATTGGATTACTGTGGTGCAGCATCTCCCATGTTAAAGTTGTTGGACGAATACTTTCTCCAGAATTACGATGAGGATTTGACATATGGAAGCTGTAGCTTGAAATATTTCCCTCATGAGCACCCTAGTTGGTGTGCATGTGTGTATGTGAACAACTCAGAAGTGGATGATTAATTGGAGCGTAAGAAAAATAAACATTATCAAAAATGGGCCTCTGTCACTACATGTGAAGCAAATGAAGAATGGTTTTTTCAACTAAAAATAAATAAGGGTAGAATGAAATAAATGAAAAACATTCGAAAGCACTATTGAGGATGATACTTATGTATACATTACAAATTCTGAAACAAATTATGAATATGTAAACAAGTCGAATTAATTGACCTCGGCCATTGTATGTGAAGCAAATGATGAATGGGTTTTCAAACATAAATAAATAAGGATAGAATGAAATAAATGAAAAAAGTTCTTATTTTATGTTAGGGATTTGTTTACTCCCCATATTTACTTACACTTTTTTTGTACTATTACAACTTTCTTGAAATGTGTTATGTTAGAAAAATTTATAGATTTTGTACTTGTGTTAGCCTCGTTATTCTGTTAGTTTTAAAGCAAAATCTATGAATTGCATTGTTGAATGCTTAATGAGATACTGTGAATTCTGAAAACTTACCTCCTACTCCTTCAAACAAAAAAATTTATATGTGGAAGGCATAGACACATAAACCTTTTACATAAGGAGGCAACTCTATTAAAAAGATGTCACCAGATTTAATGTTCGAATAGAAAATGCAAATACTACACATTCATAATTGTTAATTTTCTATTTTTATGATTGACACTAATTATAGTAAAACTAATTTGACAGCAACATGTTAAATATGATGTTCTAAACTTGCACAGAGAACATGTTGGACACGATGTCCTATCTAGTTTATCCGACATCTTGCGACATCTTGTCTGTTACAATTGTACTCTTGGATTTGTTTAGTGTTGTACCTCCGAAATTTTCCCTCTCATGTCTTCCAAGGTCTCCTTTTACATGGGTGATTACAAACACTTGCCTAAAGAAAATGAAAATTTTAGAATGATAGTGTTGTACCCCAAAATTTGTCCTCTCATTTTCACTAAGTCATGCCTCTAGAGGTTCTCAATTGCTCAAGGATGACTAAGAATTGACCAGAAAAATTCTCCTCTTAATGCAACAAACATCAACTAGGGTATCAATTTCAAGTAAGATGTATGAGTCCAAAGGATCCCAAAGGTTCTCTATTGTCCTAATATGTCCTCAAGATCATCCATGCCAAATTTCATGCCTTGAACAATAAATTTGCTTAGTCAACTGCTCAAATGCCTGGAAATCAACTGTACTAGGTCAAAAGTCAATTGTGACCCAAATAAAGTCGAACTTCAAGATTTTGGGTCAACATCAATATTTTGAAGTATTATCCATCATTTGATCAAGGGTTGATCATGATTCCTCAAGAAATGCTCCTAACTCATCAAAAGTAAAAAATGGCAAGTTAGGGTTTCTATAGGAAAAGTCAACCAGACTTTGACCAGGCATAACTTTCTCATAACTTTGACCAATGCTCATTTTAAAGAGAATCCAATTCCCTACAGCTTCTCTTCATCCTTCAAGTTCAATAAATGCCTCAATCAAAAGATACAAGTTCATACATTATAGGTCCTTTCAAAAAGTCAACAAAAACATCTTTTGGGTCAAAGCTCCTTACATGAACATGGAAGATCCAATTGAGATGAAACAAATAGGGTTGTTTAGAGGATATCCTAAGCTCTTTAAAAAGTCTAAGAACACTTTCATAGGTATAAAATTGAGAAAGATATGCATTGCTAAAGTTGGCCAATTTTAGGAAAATGCATAAAAGTCAATGTGAGCAAATTGGATTATTTGGACTAATGGGCGTGGGTTTTGGATCTCAAACATATCCATGGACTTACTTAAGATATTTAAATCTATTATTTTATTTTTATGAAATTTGTTTTTATTTATTTCAATTTTTATTCATTTAAATCATAATAAATCAAATAAAATAGTGAAACAATGAAATAAAATCCAAAGATTTTTTTTATGATCACATAATGAGTCTAGGATCTGATGAGAAAGTCATAATTTCGTGCAAGGGTTGATTGGAAAGAAAAGGGCATGTTTTGACCAAGTTTGGAAACTTAAAATTTCATAGGCAAATCAAATATTTCTCTCATAAATCTTCAAGATTCCATCCAATTTTATTAACCTAATACGTTCAGATATATAGGCATAACATTTCCAGACCACAAAAAGAGGATTTGGCCGCACGAAACTGATATTCAAGAACTCCAAATTTTCAAGAAAAGTGTGAGTCGAATTTTAAATTAGAGAAGGAGTCAAGGCATTCTGAGGCTTGCAATCAACTCCTGAAGGCCTTCTGAAGCAAACTGCATCATCCTCAAGTGCCAAAGCTCCAAGAATCATGCCAACACAGTCACAATTTGTTCTTCTTTTTTTAAAATCGATTATGATCATATGCGCATTATAAATGAATTTGGGTCATGCATTCTTGTTTGTATAGTTGATTAGAACATGTTTGAATTATTAATTGCTTGTTTAGATACACGTGTGATAATATGCCATTGTTAGGGTTTTTACCTTGGATTTAGGATTTTCAGATACAGGTGAAATTGGGCCTAATAAAAGGTACCATCATGCTCAGAGGATCAAACCCAGTTGATCCATGACCTTGAATTGGATTTATATTGCTTGTGTGAGATTTTTGAGATTTGCAGGTTTTTAGTGACATATATAGTCCGTAGGTAAAAGTGCATGAGCTAAAATGACGGACAGTTGAAGAAGATGAAGGCGTGGCATGACATGGTTGGACCATTTGATGCAGCGCGCGTTTTTTGCATAAAAGGAATTTTTGACATTTATTTGAGTTATATTGTTTTATGTTTATTTCATATAACGAATGAACACTTGGCTCAGACGGTAAAAGAAGCGCGCTGGAAGGGAAAAGACCTCGGTTCGAGTCCCAGGTCCAACATTTTATGTTTTCTAACTTGTGTCTTGCAGATCCAGTAGGTCTCACCCCCAGGAGCGCATCATGCACCCTCAGATCCAGTCATCCAATCTGCATGGTTCTGGATCTAGAGCCTCTAGCATGAAGGCACACCATGGACCTCCATACCACAACAACACTGAATCAGGCGCTAACAGTGGGCCAATCAAACTTGGACTTAGACAAATTCAAACAACACACTCCAGTTTAGGTTTCACAACCCCCCCCCCTTCAGGCCCATTCTTCTTTTCTTTTTATTATTCTTATTTAATTTCTTTGTCAATTTTAATTATTTCAAAAAAATCATTTTTTCTATTTAATCATAAAAAATCAGAAAATCATAAAAATTAGGATTTATAGTTTTTTTTAATAAAATTAATTTTTTGCAAATTAATTAATTAAATTAAATTTTAACCTTATTTCATTAATTAAAATTAATTAGAGAATTAGGTTTCATAAAAATACAAAAATATTTTTAAATGAGCAATTAGATTTTTTTAGGGTTTAAAACTTTTTCCGGTTTTAATTTTGCGCGCTATTATTTTTTTCATACGATTTATTTTTTACTACTTATGTAACTACACCTGGTTTGTAATAGTTAACTTGGTTTTTATTTTCGCATTTTTACTTTTCAGTCCATTGCTTATGTATCTATACCAAAGCCCTGTAATAACGTAGGACTTTATTTCTCACTTTTTCTTTACGTGCTTGTATATAATTGTTAGTAACTTAGGCGTGCATTCTAAGAATTAATTAATCAGTAGATCACTAATTGCAAGATAAACATAACTGAAAAACACATTGTTGCACACTTGCACCCTTAGGGTATACTTCACTTGGTTGCCTCGGAAAATAATGGTCATGTCCCTCGAACGTAGGGGTATCTTAGAAAAGAACCTCGGTATAAAAGTCATCATAAAAGATCTTGGTCCCTTAATGTCCCTCGTGTTTCCTATTAAAAATGATCTTGTCCCTCGATATTGCCTATATGATGACAGTCCCTTCGAATGCTAAGATATCCTTACATGTTGCTTTCAAAGATCATAACGTCCCTTTCGATAGTCCCTCAACATCCGACGATGGGGCTACCTACTCACTAATAGTAGGATAGAACTATCTAAAGGGTAGGAGGAAAAGAACACCCTTTTTCGAGTAGCCAGACGACTCTTAAGTATTGCACAAATCTTAAATTTTCACGCTTACACATTTTCAAAAACACTTTATCACACTCTCGAGGACTGATACGAGAGTTACCATGAAGCAAAAAAAATCTTTCAAAACACACAAACACAAACTGTTTTCAAAAATGAGCAAGTACCTAAGAGCCCGTGGAAAACCACGGATGGAAAGGGTGCTAACACCTTCCCTTTCCATAATCTACCCCCATTACTCAGAAAATCTCGGAAAAGGTCTTTTTCTGTTATTTTCACCCTTTCCTTTGTTGGATAAAAGAAAAGTCGGTGGCGACTCTTTCTTATCGCGACATTTGCGAACAACAAACACAAACCAGTATAACAGTCGGTTCTGCCACCGTATCACAGAACTGGTGACTCTGATGGGGTAAATTTTTTAAAATGGGAGTTTACCTTAGGGTCTAGATCATATTTAACTTGCTTCTCTGTTTATTTGCTTTACTTTTAAGGGTACTTTTTGGGTTATTAAAGATCCTACACCCAGATATGGGGAAACCTTTTAGGTAAGTAGCAATAGATCGCGGAAACTGTGCGGGGTATACCGACACGATTGAAGTGATGGCTACGTTGATGTGACACTTTGGTTGGTACCGGTATCCCTTGAGTCAATCAAGGAGAATACGGGCCCGCTGCATGGTGTCATGAAGCGTCAAATAACCTTAAAACCGTTAAATGAACAACTTGGCCATTAAGACGTAGTGAGATGTCCGTCTTTGGTGTATTCCCAAAGTCGGCAGATACTCGATGCTACACTCATTGAGACTTGAATCTTGAGTTTTATTTGGTTGCGAGTCAGTCTCCTATCGAATGAAGCTTGTGGGAAAGGTCAGTGATATTGAGATCCCTTAGAACCCGGTTACTATTTATAGGATGGGTTGAACTAATCCAACTTCAAGAGGGTATGACGCTAAAACCCATGCAAGCCTTAAACCTAAGGTTTTAGTGTGATTTGCTTGTGATTGCTGTGTATGTGATTTCTTAGCATAATCATGACATCATAACATGGCATATCATACTAACTATTTCAAGGATTTTCTAGGGCTTATCTTTGTTTTGTTTTGTAGGACATGGCATCCGCTCGCGGGAACAATATCCAAATCAACCTTGTGAAAGTACCTCCTCAGCTCAAGGAGTTGACATCAAGGATTCTTGAAAGCTCTCCCTTCACTGAAAAACATGGTCGACTTCTCAACTTGGTCACTTTAACCCCGGACGAAGAAATGTTAAAAGTGCTCTTTCAGTTCTTTGACCCGTTGCACCACTGCTTCAATTTTCCTGATTACCAGTTAGTACCCATTATGGAGGAGTTTTCTCAGTGATTGGGGGTACCTATCCTTAACTAGTTTCCGTTCAATGGTACGGAAAGAGACTCAAAGCCTGAAGAGGTTGCTCAAGCTCTATCTTTACAACGGTTTTATGTAGTGGTAAATTGGGAGACCAGAGGAGGTGTCCAAGGATTTCTAGCCAAGTTCCTATTTGAGAAAGCTCACTATTTTTGGGATAATCTAGATTTACAAGCTTTTGAAGAAGTGTCGGCCCTTCTCATCTATGGGATGATTCTATTTCTCAACACGGACCAACTCATAGATGTGAATGCAGTTAAGGTTATCCTGTCGCATAATTCAGGGCCTAGTTTGCTTGGGAATATTCTAAACTCTTTGCATACTCGTACTCTGAAGAGAAGAGGGACCCTTATGTATTGCACTCCTCTATTGGCTAGGTTGTTTATCTCGCACCTACCCTGGTCTGTCTTGAAGAATGAGCAGGGTATGAGATGGTCTCGTAGGTTGATGTCTGTTACACATTCGGATATTCATTGGTGTTCGCGATCCTCGGAGAATGTTACCATTATTGATCACTGTGGGGAATTCTCTAATCTCCCTCTCTTAGGAATTAGGGGAGGAATCACTTATAACCCTTGTTTGGCGTTACGACAGTTTGGTTATGCTAGAAGGGATGTTCCTCACGACACACTCATCCAAGAAATCACATTTGACTATGAGAATGATGTTCAGGGTTATCGCAAGAGGTTCATTCGAGCTTGGGGCATGATAAACAGAGTTGATAGCAAGACATTGGGGCACAAGAATTCCATCCTTCTTTAGCCTTACCTCAAATGGGTGCGTGCTCGTGCTCAATGTCTTATGATGCCTTACCCCGCCATTTTACCTATGATTATGGAGCTAGTCGCAGAGGGAGACACTCCTTACGTTGTCCTTAATCCTGACATGTCAACTGATCTTGAGGAGTTACGGAGGTCCTGGATCCAACTCAAAGAAGAATGGGACACTTTCGAAACTCAATTCTACGCCAGCGAGAAGAAGGTTTTAGAGCTCACCAGGTTACTTCACGAGGAGAAGAGCATAAATGCTTACATTGCACCAAAGAGGATGTGCTTGTCGGAAGCTTGAGTCTTCTTTTCCTTGGAGAGTTTTGGTTTTGGCTTTGTTCTCTTGTAAGTCCAAAAGGCATTATTATGATCAATAAAACATCTTAATACAATTAACGTTTGTTCTCTTTCTGTTTAAGCAAATTTAAATCTTAGAAATCCTTGAAAATATTGCATACATATATCATACATATTAAATAATTAGTAAATATGATAAAAATGTATAGATTGCTAACTGACCCATGAATGAATCTTAAATTAAAAACTATTTTTGTTATTGGGCCAAAGAGATTCAAACCCGGTTGGTATGAATAAACCCATCATTACATAATTTCAAACCCTAGGTAGACAAACCCTAGCTTTAAATTCTACGGCGCAACTGGTAAATTGTTATCAAATATATTCGCGTAGGTAGCTTCCACTGTTAACACCAACTCAACCTGAATAAATAGCGCTTCCATGAGTTTGATGTAAATACCGGTATGTAATGGTACTAAATTTCACTTAATTTCATTCGTATATGATATTATAATCTCTAATAAATCGTGTACTATATTATGCAGTATCATCCTAACAGTTATAGATGAAGTTTATTCATTTGGCAGAAATTTCTACGATGCAATCTGATTGGTCTCTTGTCAGAGTTAATTTCTTCTTTTCAACGGCCATGATTTCCTTGATTAAATCAGGTGAGTTTCTTTTCAACGACCATGATTAAATACTGGTAATGATTTTGAAGTTTGTGTTATGAGAGTTTGTTGTGGTGAAATGTTTGTTAGTTCTTTCTTTATTTTTGTATGATGAGGTTCTGTACGGAACTGTGATAACATTAAAATATTGCTGAGAGATGCCTCTCAAGGAGAGATAACTGTCCAATAAACACACTCACAGTATGATATCACACTTATATGTTATTCTGGTTTGATAAATTGGATTACTGCGGTGCAGCATCTCCCATGTTAAAGTTGTTGGACGAATACTTTCTCCAGAATTCGCCGTGACTATGAGGAGGATTCGACATATGGAAGCTTTAACTTGAAATATTTGCCTCATGAGTACCCTAGTTGGTGTGTGTGGGTATGTGAGCAACTCAGAAGTGGATGATTAATTGGAGTGTAAGAAATATATGGCTGAACTAAATTGTTTTGAAGAAAAATAAACATTATGAAAAAATGGGCCTCTTTCACTGCATGTGAAGCAAATGAAGAATGGGTTTTCCAACGGGAAATAAATAAGGTAGAATGAAATAAACGAAAACTAAATAAGGGTAGAATGAAATAAATGAAAAACATTGGAAAGCACTATTGAGGATGATACTTATGTATACATTTCGAATTCTGATGAATAGGTTTTCAAACATAAATAAATAAGGATAGAATGAAATAAATGAAAAAAAATTCTTATTTTATGTTAGGGATTTTGTGCTTGTGTTATTACTCTGTCAGTTTTACTGCAAAATCTCTGAATTCTGAAAACTTACCTCCTACTCCTTCAAACCAAAAAAAAAATATTATGTAGAAGGGAAAGACACTTACCTGAGGAGTCAACTCTATTAGAAAGATGTCGACAGATTTAATATTCGAATAGAAAATGCTAATACTACACATTCATAAGTATTATCTTCATATTAACATATGCAAAATGATACAAAATATTATTTATATATGACACTATTTCTTCCAAGCCTTCAGGAAACATCTACCTATCATGTTTTTATCTTTCTACACCAACCATAAACATACCCAGACCGGGATAATAGTCATCCATAATGAGAAAAATATGATAATCACAAAGAAGTTTTATGGGGAAAATGGGAGGATAGGATACACTGGATTCTATTTATTCCTAAAAGGAAAGGGAAAAGATTGAAAAAACCCGCAAAGAAAAGGATAATACGGTCGTCGCAACCGTGAATAGATTTAAGAGTCGATTATACAAGGGAAATGTATTAATACTTTTGTCAATGAAACTTTCAAAAGAAGGTCCCCAAGGTCCCCCGATCATTCAGCTTCTTGACCAATAGAAACGAGAGCCACAATGGATATCCAACAATCGATATCCAACTCACATTGGTATATCCTTCTAATATGGTAGGAAACCTATCAAAATGGAGGTAAGATTTTGATTATTAAAAGAAAATAGAAAAATCCTTGATATGGCCTTCCAATTCTCACCATTTAGATTTCTAGTAAATATACTCATTTATTAACTACAAATGCTATGTCGGGTCTAGTATATTGCATCAATTATTTTAGACTATCAATTTCACTTGCATATTTCAATTGAGTTACAACTCTTCCATCATTCTTTGAATTTTGACACTAGAATCAAATGAAGTGGTCACTTCCTTAAAGCATAAGTGTTTTAACTTATCAAATGCTATGTCAAGTCTAAAATATTACATCAATCATTTTAGACAATCAATTTCACTTGTATATTTCAATTGAGCTACAACTCTTCCATCATTCCTTGAATTTTGACACTAGAGTCAAATGGAGTGGTCACTTACTTAAAGTGTAAGTGTTTTAACTTATCAAAAAATTTCTCAATATTGTGTGTTTGACTAACTTCATAACCTCCACTATTTTGCTTTACTTTAATATCTTAAATTGTGTCAACTAGTCCAAGATCTTTCGTCTAGAATATGAAAGTTAGAAACCTCATTGTTTCTAAAATTCCATTCATTCCGTTGCTAATGATCAATCATATAATCAATATAGAGACAAAGTAATATCACAATATTCGAACACAACTTTGTATGATGAAGAAAGATTTTAAATCATCATGTATGATGATACAAGAAGGTTTTATATGAAGTGAGGAATAAATTCTGAGTAATTTAAACTAGTATAATATGAATTATAATGAGTCCTTAGTCATGTTCACTTCTATCCAATATTCACTTGAATTTTTATGTTTAGACTTCTTGATCAACTTCTTCATTAATGTGCATGATACTTTTGATTCTTTTCTTCTTTGATAATATTTGTCTTTATCAAAATTGAATTAGAAATACGATGTATCATCACAATCTCCCCCTTTTGGTGATGAGAAACTCTTTGAAATCATGCTATGATAATGATTGAAAATTCTCCCCGTAAGTTGTGTGTCTTCCCTTGATTGGTGAATCTTTTATTTATTACAGAGAAGCACATGAACTTTTGGTTTCCCCATGTACATCACCTCCTCCTATTCCTCTCTGCATTCCTGCTTCGGAAGTATATATCCTCCTTCTACAATGGATGAACAACCTTCTGAAGTTGATGCTTCCATGTTGGTTATATTTTAGAAGTCGTCTGCTTAAGAAGGTACCCCTTTTGTCAGTGTGAAGACTATTGTTGGTGAAGAGACGCCATCTGAACTGAAGGAGACTCTTGATGAGCTGCAAAAGTCTAATGCCATCATTTAATCACATCTAGACAAGAAGGATGAAATATCTGAGGAGCATAGTGCTTTTATTTATGCTCTAGCCAACATGCTGAAGGACTTCTTGGATAGCATGTCGCCTCCTCCCCCTCCTCCGAACCCTTAGACCATTTTGTTTACCTTTGTTTTTAGAACCCTAGTTGTTTTCTTTGTTTCTAAAACTCTTTATACTTTGGTCTTTAATAAATGAAAAAATTTTCTTTGCCTCTTTAAATCTTTTTTATTTCTAACAAAGGGGGAGAAATTAATGATTTTGATATATCTATTCTCAAAATCTTGTTCCCAAACATGTTTTGATATTTTTGTCACTAACATTGTTTGACTCAGGAACTTTGAGAAAGTTCACTCAATTTTTTTAACAGGAAAACTCTGAAGTTTTGATGGAGATTCAAAATCTAGGGAATCAAAAGTCATGGGCTATTTTCTCTTTGTTAAAAGGAAATTCAACCAAACTCTGACAATATGACAAGTTTAACTAGACTCTAATACAACATTTTATTCTGATAGCAATCCAGAATCTGAGATGAAGAATTTTTCAATACTAGTCAAACTCTTATGGTAGACCAGGTCACACACATCATCACGTTCTGATAGCATGCTAAAATCTAAGATGAAGATTTGTGCATAGCTAGTCAGACTCTGATGGTTTGTCAATCAGGGAAGTGTTCCTTCATGCTGATTGATTCATTTTATTTCTCAAAACTTCTTTAAATCTTGAACTCATGGGAGACTCTGAACAAGATTAAACATGTTTTGAGAGTATAGAACACAAAGGGGGCTTCTTAGCTTACTCTGAATTGATTTATGTGATTAAACCTAGTATAAATTGTTTATCAAAATACATGATTTTATCATCATCAAAAAGGGGGAGATTGTAAGAATAAGATTTGGTTCTTCATGTGGGCTTGAGTTTTGATGATAACATTAAATGGGTGATTATATAACAATTTAGTACCCCTGATGGTTTGTTTAGTGTGTAGCTTTTGCTAACAAGTTCTAACTCTAAAGATTTGACGTGTGATGTCATCAGATTCTAGACTCAACACACTAAGAGATACAATGTGTGTTTCATGACTTAGAATGATTCTAAAACAATGGTTCTAACGAACATTAGTTTTAAAGCTTCTGACTATGACTCTGATAGTAGAGCTTCTGAAGGGTTCTCAAGCTCTGAAGATTCCAAGCTCTCTTGCTCCAAGGTTCTGAAGTTCTAAAGAAAAGGTTCTATTGAACAATTCTGAAGATTCTGAAGACCAATAATTATGAAGACCAAGTTCTGAAGACTCTGAAGACAAGGTTCTATTGAACAAGCTCTGAAGATTCTGAAGAAAGGTTTCCGAAGACCAAGTGCTGAAGACTCTGAAGAAAATGTTTTGCAAAACAAGTTCTAAAGACTCTGAATACATGGTTATGAAGACAAGGTTTTTGGTCCTCCTTATAAGCATGCTTCAACTCTTATATATTCTAAAGCTTCTGAAGATTAGAAGATAAGGTCAAAATATTTACGTGACAAAATAGTTCAAGTTCTACTCCTTCCACTACTCTGATTATGTGGCGCAAGGACTGTATTATTGGTGCGATGTTCTCTACCACTCACATTGAATGTTATGCTAGAGGATAACTAGAAATTTGGTATTCCTATTGTACCCTCCAAAAATTTCTTTTTAGCAATAAAATGCAGACTTGGGTGAATTAGAAAACAAAGAATTTTCTCAGAATAATTATGCTAAAACACTGCTAAAATTTCAATGTAGATCTTTGATAAAGTTTTGTAAAGTAGGGAACTTTTGTTAGTTTCCTTTCTAGCAAGGAACTATTGGTCGCTAACTTTCTCTTAACACTTTAGTTTTATTATTTGTACTTCATTTATGTGTAATATGTTTTTAAGAAGCAATATTGTAAACACACAAACTTGTATTCAACATTGAGTTGATTGTTCCTTGAGATACTAGGACTTTAGTCAGAATTCTCAAGAAGACATTGATGAGTTGTTTTTTTTGTTGTAAACATTGAGAGTTAGTCTTTGTTTGTATCTGTAATCAGTTTGGTTATAGTGGATTAAGTCCTTGTTGAGAAAGGCAAATCAAAATGGTGGATTGGCTGGATTAACTTAGTTAGCAGTGAACGGCGATAAAAATAATTGTGTTTAATTTTTTTTCTTGTGTTAAATTCAAGTGTTTGTTTGGAAAAGATTTTATTTCAAATAACTCAATTTAAACACCCATTTCTTGTGTTTCTCTCACCTTCAATCTTATATATTATGCATGCAATACTTAAAGCAATCAGTGCATGGCATCATCTCCAGGTTTACACTATCTCGTTTCTTTTTTTCATTCGTTTAAGTTTTTGTCTCCTATTCACAAGTCTTTCAGTTATTCTGTCACACTTGACCATGAGCCAAAAACTTATGAGGAAGCATGCATAGAAGATAATTAGTTACATGCTTTTCAATCCAAATTAGAGTCACTAGCCAACAATGGTACTTGGAAATTGGTAGACCAAACATCTAATCTAAAGCCTATTAGAAGTAGGTGGATATACAAAATCAAGCACAAGGGTGGTGGAACCATTTAGAGGTATAAGGTACAACTAGTTGAAAAAGCTATAAGTTAGTGCCTTTTTTATCCATAAAAACATAATAAACCTGTTATCCCGGTTTTCTTGAGAACTGAGGCAATATAGCTATAAAGAACCACACATCAAATCCCCGTTGTCGCATTTAAAACTTTTTTCAACTATTTATCACTTGGCGACATTCCCAAGTGTTATTTCATTTGGCAACGATTTCAACGATTTATGACTTGGCAACTTTTTTGCAATATAGTAATGCTTAAAAACTCGATTATAAATAAATTAGAATAGGCAATAATAGAATAGAATATTTCATTGATAAAAAAAACAACACAACAAATAAAAATACTTAATAAATTCAAACTACTCATTCCACTTAACTTCAACATTACCCCTAACTATCCCTAACTTATAGTAAAATTGAAAAAGAACTCTTCCCTAAGGTAGGAGAAAGTTCATTTTTTCCCGAGAATTCTTTATCATTTCCTTCAATATGTTAAAAATGGCCAGAGGAAGATTAACCATGATGTTGTAGGTGAGGTATAACAAGAGATGTTTGGCATACCAAGTAAGTGTTTCCAAGTATTTCTCTCTTGGGCGGAGATTTGCCACTAGAAGTTGAAACCAAAATTTTGTATTTGAGAGTAGAGAATCTGGACTGGAGAGCTTATTTTGGTTGAAATAAATCGGGTAGAGTTGGGTCGAGTAGACATTTTTGAATTCATAGTGTTAAACATAATTACCTTCCTCTTAACAAATGATTGTTATAGCGATCAGTGATGTAGTAATGAAGAAATGAGATCCATCAATATAGAACTGAATGACTTCATCATGACCAATTGGCACAACATAGGCATTCATCCAGAATTTTTTAACAAGATTAGTGCATATGGGCCATGAAGAATGTGAAAGTAATAATTCAAATTTTTGTTTGTTAATAGCTTTCCTTAGTTCTGAACGATTGAAACCATTGAAATCTACATACTTTTCATTGATAACAAACAACAAATTTGCATCCATTTTTGAAACAATAGGACTTTGAAACAAGGAAACAAGACAGAGAGTTGGTAATGAGATGTGAAAAATGGAAAAAGAATTTGAAACAATGTTTGAAGACACGATGAGTTGGTAATTAGATGTTTAAATAGCTCAAAAATGTCCTTGATAATCCAAAAGAGGCGTTATGACTTGACTATAGCTAATCATTTCTATTCTAGTGATATGATTCTAATTCATGTGTGCAACATCGGTGTTCTAACTTCTCTTTTAATTGTATTTATTATTTGTAAATTAAATGTTGTAACCCGTCGGGTTTCCAAAAAAATCGAGGGGATATTTAGCATTAAATTTGACGATTTTAATCAAATCCTTAATCAAATCCTTGTTGTCCATTTCATGACTATCAACGCTCAAATCATTACCATTAATGATCCGCGTGAAATATAAATAACTTCCAATATAAAAACACTTTATGTTTTGCAAGAGTATTTTTCATGAAGAGATGTCTATTTATTTGAGTAGAAAATCATTTGTTTATCTAACACATTTTTGTCAAACCTTTTTTTGTTCATATCAGAAACAAATGCAAGCAAAATCCAAAGAGAATACTATGAACCCATCATTTTATATTCCCATAATATCAAGGATTTGAAGATCCAACAACATGAAGAGTTTATGGTTTGCAAGAGCGTATGCCATGAATAGTTCTCTATGATGGATTGCAAAAGCATAAAATAATTTGGGTTTAGGGTTTGTGTTTAAGTATATGCTTGAGCAGAGAATTATTTATTTATCTAATCCTTTTTTGTCTAACCTTTTTTTATATATCAGAAACAAATGTAAGAAAAATCCTTAGAGAATACCCTTTTTTTGCTTGGAGAAAAGAGTTTCCCATGCATTTTATATTTCCCAGAATATCAAGGGATTGAAGATCCAACATATGATCTTCATGGACAGTTAAATTTTTTTTGTGTAAAAAATTTGATATTTCGGGTAAACACTGTACTTTGTAAACAAATTATTTTATTAATGTTCTGTTTAAACAATGTAACAATTTTTATAAAATAATAATAATAATAACCCCTCTATTTTCTTAATAATCTGAGATATAAAAGGCGCTAGTTTTTGTAAATAATAAATATGCAGAAATTTTGGTTTGAACCCAACTCTAATAAAATTAGACCTCATTGTTATATACACCAAGGTGACAACTATATACTTTTTAGGATTACTTTATTTACCTCGCTTCTAGTGTCGAGGTAAAACGTATTTCGCGTCAGATGTTAATCCTGTTATTTGTAGTAGTGCATGTTTGTAAACTAGTCAAGAGCCACTATTGATTGAAACATACCAGCAGGAAGTGGTATGAAAAACTCAAATCACTAGTGCTTAGTCTTGGTTATACTCAGTCCAACTCAGATTATTCTATTTTTACCCTTATAGGTACATCACTATCTGGGTTTGATCACATTAAACATATCCTTCATAATGTTTTTAAGATCAAATACCTAGAAATTTTGAAATATTTCCTTTAGCTTGAGGTGGCCTATTATGAAGATGGTATTATTATTTCACAAAGGAGATATTTCTTAAACTTATTGAGCGACAATTGATTACTGGCTTCAAAACCCATTGACACACCTCTCAATCCTTTACTAAAATTAAATCAAGAAAATAGAAAAACATTTGAAGATGTCACTACTTACAGAAGATTCATTGGTATTGTTTTACCCCAAAATTTTCCCTCTCATTTTCAAATAAAATTATTTCGAGAGGTCTCCATATCTTCCTATGATTCTCAATTGCTCAAGATTACTCAAGGAATTGATCAGACAAGTCTTCTCCTAAGCAATTAGCCTACAACTAGGTTTTGCATTTCTCAAAGGAAATTGGACTTCTAATACCTCAAATGGTTTTCATGACTCTTCATATGTCCCTAAGAATGCTCATGTCAAGTTTCAAGGCTTGCACCACATGTTTGCTCAGTCAATTGCTCATATGATCAAAAATCAACTATATAGGATAAAAAGTCAATTGTGGTCAACATGAAGTCAAACTTCAATATTTTTTACATCAACATTTTGAAGTGATATTCATCATTTGATCAAGGTTTGATCATGATTCCTCAATAAAATACTTCAAATCATTAAAAGTCAAAAGTTGCCAAATTACGGTTTCCTTAGGAGAAGTCAACTGAACTTTGACCAAACATAACTTTCACATGCTTCATCATTATTTACCCAACCAAAGCTCATTTTGAAATAAATCCAGTTCTATACATCTTTGTCTCTCTAAGCTCAAATCCAAAAGTGCCGCATTTGAGAGATATGATACAATATATTACAGGTCATTTCAAAAGTCAACAAAAAGACACTTTTTGTCAAGGCAACTTACATCAAGATAAATTCTTCAAAAGCAAAAATCATCAACATAGAGATTGTAAAGGACATCTTTAGCGTTCCAAAAAGTTCTAATATCATCTTCAAAAGATAAAAATTTAGTGAGATATGGTTTATGCTACTTGGGCAATTTTTGAGAAAATGCATGAAACTTCATTTGAGAAATTTTGAACTTTTGGACTAATGGGCCTAGATTTTGAGGTTTAAACGCGTTTATAACATGTTAGAGGACCTCTAAGTCTATTTATACATTACATTGATTTTTTATTTTATTTATTTTGATTTTATTCAAATTAATTTAAAATAAATCAAATAAAATATGAGTCGATGGACCGAAGGGCGTGTGGGCTTCATTTGGGTATCTTCTAGAAGGACCAAGGCCTCTTAAGAGCTAGCCAAAACCGTGAAAACATGTTGGGAACACAAATCTTCAAGTGTGGAAGGTTTCTAAAATAATTTTGGAAAGATTTCAATGTGTTCTGTTTGCAATGAATTGTGACATAATGATACAAGATACTTGCATTTTATTCCTCTATAAATACATACAACACTCAAGTGTAACAAAAGGGGCTTCGATAGAAGCAAGGTTTCAAAATTACAAATTTTCAAAGAAAGGTGCAAACACGTATCAAAATTTCCAGCCACTCTCAATCAAAACCAAGCCTCAAATCGTGTTCCTGGAGCTTCTATGAATCTCAGCAAGTCCAGAAACAAATCTATTCACGTCTAGAATAGCTTACACAAGCCCATCGGTTTTGGTAATCTTCTTGAATTCAAATGTTTTAATTTATGCATATTGAACTACTTTTGTATGCACATATGAGTTCATCATGATGTTTATAACATGTTTGAATAATAAAATGCAAGCTTTAACGCAGGGATGATGAGTTTGAAAGAACAAGATTAAGTTCTGACCTATCCCAAATGTTTTGATGATAACTAAATTATACTTAAGATGATTTATGCTCTAATGAATGTGGTTTTTAATGTCTTAGTTAATGTTCTGACAAGAAACATTCCAAAGTGCTAAGCAAAGATTATGAAGAAGTTCTTTGATAAAAGAACCTTTTATTCAAACGCATCTGCTGACTCTGGTAAGAACACTCATTTGTTAAATATATCTTCTAACTTCTAGCAGGCTTCTTGATTCTGAAGATAACTTGAAAGCAAGCGTTGTTCAAAGATCTTAGCAAGCAACGCTCTGACCAGAAGTTGAATAAAGCATGTTCTGAGTTAAAGCAAATACTGAAACAACGTCTTAATCAACGTGTCTTGTCAAAGCAAAGGAAACACGTTCTTACATTCTGACGTTTACTAATTATTGCAAAGACGGATGAAAACACTCAAGTGCCTACAACTAGTTTCTTGGAGAATGGAATTTTGCAAGGATACACACAAAGCATTTAATGCTCTCCATTTCCTCTGAAGGCAGCAACAGTCTTATTATTCCTACTATAAGTAGAAGGACATTTATTGCAAGCTAACAACAATGTTCAAACAAGAAACTACGTGAAAGATTCAAAAGCTTACAAACTCATAGTTCTTATATTATTGTGTATTACATTCTAAGAAAAATCACAGTTGTGATATAGCTTGATTAGAAGCAAACTCTATTTCAATTATCTGTAAAGATTATACTTCTGTATTTGTTCCTTGAGAGACCAAGTTTGGTCAGATTTCTCAAGCAGACTAGGACTAGATTTAAGTCTTAGTGGTGTTAGTCACTTGTAAGTTTACTTGTGCATTGTTAGTCACAACAGTTGTTCTGTGATTGTAATCAGTTGATTATAGTGGATTAAGTCCTTGATGAGAAAGGAGAAATCACCTTGGCGGGTGGACTGGAGTAGTTTGAGTTCAAACGAATCAGGATAAAAACAACTGTGTTATTCCATTACTGTTTTAAGCTTTGTATTGAAAGAACGAAAAGAGTCACTTATTCAACCCCCCACCCCCTTCTAAGTGTTTTCTTACCCCTTCAATTGGTATCAGAGCTTGACTCTGAGCTCAACACTTAACCGTGTCAGGGAAAGATCCAGAAGAAAACACAATGGCCACTAAACAAAACAATAATAGTTATAACAAACCTCCTTCTTACAATGATAGCAGCGAATACCAGATGCCTCGCTACTACAATACCTCGACTGACTTTTACCATTCTTCTTATCGAACTTACCATCCTTTCACAAGAATATTTATTTAACGGCCAAACCTTCACCAACTATCGAAGGTTTATGCTCCTTTCGTTCGTCAAGTCCTTTCAATACGATGTTGATTGAACTTCTTCAAGGGTCAGAGACTCCCTTCCATACGATAGAGTTTCGTTGAAGTGAACATGTGTTTTGGACAAATGGCACAGCAGTAACAGTGCTTGATCTTCATCGTCGATCTTCATATCAATATTTTCAAGATCAAGAATCAACTAGTTGAACATATCCAAATGCTAAGCTAACACTTTGTCTTCAATCATCTTGAATGAATGCAAAGCTTATTTCAGATAGAGTCAATTTACCAGCGACTTAGTCATGTACAAACTTTCAAGTTTCACCCATAACCCTGCTGTCGTCGTCTCCTTTGATACTTGTCGAAGAATCTTATCACCAAGGCTCAACAAGATTGCATTGTGGGCTTTCTCTATCATCATCGTCTTCTCAGCTGTTGTTAACGCAATTTCATGGATGCTTCTCCCTTCAACTCTTCCAAACAACTATGTTGAACTAGTAGGGATTTCGTCTTCAAGCGCCACATACCGAAATCGTTTACTCTAGTGAACTTTTCAATCCCATACTTTGTTGAAGGCATCTTCTCCACGCTCACTGCACCAATTTGTTGTGAAAAAACGATACCTTGAAACAAAGTATAAACTTGTTTCTTTATTATTAAGAAACAAATAAGGATAGAAAATATGGAAAAACTGTTGGAAGCTGTTGTACCCCAAAATTTTCCCTCCCATATTCTTCAAAGTTTTGACAAGCATCATCTAAATTTGCTCAAGTCTACTCAAGGGTTGCATAGTTCAAACCATCCTCCTAAGCCAGTCAAAATTAGGGTTTTGGTTCTTGAAAGGAAGTTGAGGTTTTCAAGGGCTCAATCAAGTCACATATGCCCATACACATTGTCAAGCATCTACATGTCAAGTTTCAAGGCTCACAGGGTCAAGTTGCACAGTCAAAAGCCCTAGTTGCTCCACAATCAACTGTAGGGGCAAAATGGTCATTTGGCAGTCAAAAGTCAAAATTTTTTGTCAACATCTTGTTTTGAAGCCACAATCATCATTTGATCAAGTCTTGATCATGATTCCACATGAATGGCTCAAAAATCATCAAGATGCAAAAGTTTCCATTTTTGGACAGTTGAAAAGTCAACTGTAACTTGACCAAGGCATAACTTTTTCATGGTTCATCAGAAAAATCCCATCCAATGCTCATTTTGAAGGGGATGACATTTAATACAACTCATCTTCACATTCAAAGTCCAATAAATGCTCTCACAAAAAGTTATCAATTTCAACATTATAGGTCATTTTCAAAAGTCAACAAAAATGCACTTTAAGTCAAAGACCATAACTTGAGATTGGTAAATCAAAATGACATGGGACAAAAGGAATTGGTTAGAGGACTTCAAGACCTTTCCAAAATGTCTAAGAACATGTTCATATGATCAAAATTGAGCAAGATATGCATTGGAGAAGTTGGGAAATTCTTGTGAAATGGCAAAAGTCAACTATCCTTGAAACTTCAATTTTTGACAAAAGGGCCCACTTTCTTCCACTTGATTCAGCCTTTTCATGCCACCCACGTGTCCCATGACTAATTTCAAGACCCAACATTTATTTTTTCATTTTTATTTAATTTTTGTGGATTTAATTCATTTTAATCCATAATAATCCAAATAAAATAAAAAAAATTAAAGGAATGGTATCTTGTGGTTTGAAGGGCTTTCATGTGTCATATTCCACCTACCAAATTCGTGCCAAGCTCATTTATGCATAAAAATTCAAAATTTGAACAAACTTGGAAAGTCCTTTAATGGTGGTTATGAAGAATCTCAAAACATCATTGCAATGGATCATTAGCTCATAATGTGACCTAGATTCATTGAGACATACATAAGCAAGCCTTGCATACCTAATTCACGACCTGAACATTGCACAAACGGCCAAACCAATTCAAAAAAAAACTCAAGAAAATTCAAAACTGAAATCCACTTTCCAACGTAATTCCAAGCCTTTTTTCATTTCTAACACGTTGCTGGAACTCTCAGGAGTCTTTTGGAATCAAAATCAGGGGCTGAAGCTTGAGGAATCATGCCAAACAGAATCACGGTTTGTCTATATTTTTCAAAATCGAAACTCCCAATTCATGAACATTTGATATGATTTAAAGCTTGTTTTATATTGCTTGCATCCATACAAAGCTATTGATATCAATTAATTGGATTATCATGTACAGAACTGTGATTTGCCATTAACGACTTTTAGGGTTTTTGAGTTTTTGAATTAGGGCTTTGCTGCACAAGTAAAATCAGAACCAATGATACCCATGGTTGAACTCAGAAGGACAAGACGAACTTGAGCCAACCCTCGCGCCATATTTATATGCCCTGGATTCCTATTCGCTATTTTTGACAGTTTCACTTTGTGGGGGTTTAAAACCCCCGCTAACCATTTTTTTTTTGCAGGCACGAAGAAGAATATGATTACGTGTTTACCTATGGCTGGCTGATTCAAATATAATACGCGCGTTTTTCTTTTTTAGCATATGCGTTTTGTTTTTCTATATTATTTCTATTGGCCACTATAATAACAAAGACATCACCATGGCTTAGTGGAAGAGGACGTGTCTGGTAAGCATTGGGACCTGGGTTCGATTCCCAGGTTCCCCAAATAATTATTTCATATTTTGCTTCATATGATCCTATGCAGGCAATACAAAGTATCTCACCATACGCCTCATCCAGAAGGGCGCCAAGTGGCCTCAAACCCAGATCTAAAGGCCAAAGGGTGATCCACACCATGCTCCCCACTCAAGCCAGCGTGGACAATTCCAAAAGTCAAACAGGCTTTAATGCTATTGGGCCAGATTCCAGATCCACCTCCATTTTTGTTCAGCACCCTTGGTTTACTTTTTTTTCATTTTTCTTTTTTCCTTTTTATTTTCTTTAGTAATTATTCTTAGTATTATTTAATTAGCATAATTAACATTTTTACAAATAAAAATTCAGAAAAAACCAAAAAAAAAACATTTTTATTATTTATTAACTTATTTTGTAAATAAATGTAAATTAAATTAAATTAGTTTAATTAGTTAACTTTAATACTTTTTACAATAAATAAATTAATTTAGAATTAGGTCTTTCTTTTGACAACTTTTAATCCCTTTTATTTTATTTCCATTAAAAATATAAAAAACACAAAAACATTTTTTTCTTTAATTAAATAATTAATTAGTTAATTAGGTTTAATGTTTAATTTAATTCTAAAAAGGGTCAAAACCCTAAGATGTTCCCGATTCAATCTTCGTTCGCGCTTTAATTTCTTTTGATTATATTTATGTATCTGTACAGAGTATGTAATAGTAATTAGGATTTTATCGCCTTATTTAAATTCTCGCACTTTATTTTCCAAAACGGGTTGTTGTTTTTTGGCGATGTATAGACCCGCGCCTTGTAATAGCTAGATTTATCTTCCCGCAATTTATTTTCCGCACTCCTAACTGTTAATTATGCCTGAAAGAATGTATGAAAAATAAAATCAATCTGTAGCTCACAAATAACATGTACAAAATAAACATTAACATGTGTGATCGGTGGATCTGGAACTGACTGTTTAACGCTGGTTCGCGAAATGTCGCGGAAGCAAGAGTCGCCACCGTCTTTTATTTTCTCCAAATGGAAAGGACAAAAGCACAGAAAAATTCCTTATAGAGATTGCTCTCGGTTCGGGAGGTAGGTTATAGAAAGGGAAGGTGTTAGCACCCTTTCTATCCATGGTTATCCATGGGCTCTTAGATACTTGCTCATTTGTGTTTTCAAAAATGGTTTGTTTGCTTTTCATCTGTGAGTGGGTTTGAAAAAAGTTTCTTTGAAAATTCCAGTTCGACTCTTGTATCGGTCCTCAAGAGTGTTTGAAAAATTGCTTTCGAAAGCTTTTTGAAAAGGTGTCGGTGTGAAAAGTATTTTTGAATTTTGTTTTTGAATTTAGAGCAAGTATCTACGAGAACCTACCTACCCTAAGGAATTCGTCTGTGTAAATGTCCTTAAAATAGTGTCATCCCACCATTGAGAGGTAGGTAGCACCACCGTTGGAGGTGTTCGGGTCAATTCGAGGTTCGGGACATGGTGATCACCAGAGCAATGGGAAGACACCTTAGAAGCTACCCTCATGCCAGGTTCCCGGATCATGAGGACTTACTAAGACATCCTCTACTCGACGATCACCTTTCGAGGCAAGGCAACAGTGAGGCGTACCCTAGGGGTGGTGTGTGAATTTGTGTGTCGTTTTCATTTGCATTTATCTTGTCATGTCATTGGCATTCTACGCTTGTTTTTATTTTGTCCATACATTCTTTCATGATTTTGATTAACAGTTAAAAGTTGCGAGAAAAGTAACTCTAAAGCTATTACAAATGGCGCGGGTCCACATCGCCAAAATTAACCAGGACCCGATTTGACAGAAAAATAAGTAAATTAAAAGCAAATAAAGAATTAAAAGTGCGAGAAGTAATTTACATGGCTTCGGGAGAGGTACACAATGACATAAAATAAATATGCAAAGAAATAAGAAATTACGAACGAGGGCGTTGGACCCTTTTGCAAAAACTAAATTAATAACGGAGTTAATTAATTAAAAGAGAAAGAACTTGTTTTTTGGTGTTTTTTAGTATTTTAAGATTTAATAGAAAAAACTAATTGCAATTAAACGCTAACCCTAATTCTATTTTATTTTAATTTATTAAGAAGACGTTAAAATTTAACCTAAATTAAACCTAACTTTTATATTCAATTTAATTCATGAAAATAAATATTTAATTATTTTAATTATTATAAAAGAAAAATAAAAAGGATGAAAAATTGTTAATTAAACCCTAGTTCTACATTTTTTGATTTATTATTTAAAAGAATTAAAATTAACTCCTAATTTAAGACTAATTTTATTTACATGCAAATTTGCTTATGAAAATACTAAAATAAATAATATTTTATTATTTTTTCTCTTTTCTGATTTTTATGTGTATTTTTATATTTTGTGAAAATAATTGATTAATTCAAAACAATAAAGAAAATAAAATAATAGTTGAAAATAAAATATAAGGAAAATATAGAGAATTGCAAACCAGGGAGGGGGTGGTAGTCCCCAAATAGGAGGTTTAATCCAAGAATTCTGGCCCAACAACCTTGGTCCGTTTGACCTTTGCCAGGTAGCATGTTGAAGCATTGACTGGGACTCACCGTGTCTCTTAATTCATAGCCTTTGATCTGATTCTGATGGACACGTGGATGGCTTGGTGGAGAAGGTGCATGGTACACTTTATTATTGAAACTGCATATGATTGAAAATTGAAAAATAATATGGAAACATGAAAGACCTGGGGCTCGAACCCAGGTCATGTACCTTTCCAACCAACACGTTTGCCACTGAAGCGCTTTGTTTATCTGTAAACTAATATAACAAATAAATATTATAAAAGAAGATTATCAATGGCTTTGGAAACGCGCACGAGTTTTTGAATCAACCTATCACCGTGTGCCACGATATCGTCTTCTCCATCATCCCTGAAATATAAAAACATTAGGCAACGGTTTCTTATGTGTTTTCTTAGGCATGCTACTAGAAAATAGCGATTAGCCCTATGACGCTCATAAATTGAGCGCGTGGGCTGGTTCTTGTTCGTCCCAATGCGTTGAATTCAATGACCTTGGTCTCAGCCTCCAATTTTGCCTTATCTCAAAAACCCCAATTTGAAGGTTGAAGAACCCTAAAACTCAAACATGGCATAATCGCGTGTAGCACATAAAAAGACAATTAAATGTATTGGTTAGCTTCAGAACTTCATAATGAACATGAATCAAGTATTAAAAATTACAAAGGATGCGTAAATCATGATGCACGATTATGAATTTTTCTTGATACAGTCTGCACTCGTGTTACCAATTCTTGAGGTTCTGATGAGTATTCTTGATTGAGAATCGTTCAGTGGACCTTGAGGAAGCTAATGGAAGAAGTCTTGAGACCTGAATCGCCTTGCAAAGGTGTTTTCAGTATTGACTTTTTGAGAAAAATTTCAAGTTTGGTTATGGCTTTGTTGAGCTGCTGCGTGTGTATGAACATTAGGGTTTCCTTTAGGCTTATGTAGTGAATGCATTAGGTCAAGAAACTTGCTCAAAATCTCTTGCAATCATGGTTTTGAAGATTTGATTTTTTACCATGATTTCCATATCTTTTTCCATGTGTTTTTGGTTCAAATCATCTCCAATCTCTCCAAATCTTTCCTTATTTGCATATGCACGAAATCTTGAGGGTAAAACATGCACAAAAAGATTTAAAACTTTAGGTTAAGTATTTTTCATATATTTAATTTGATTTAAATGAATTAATATAAATAAAAATTCAAGTAAATAAATAAAAAATGAATAAAACTTCCCGTTGGGCCAAGTGGTCGTGCACATGTCATGGATGATGAATTATGGAAGAAAAATGGGCCCATTAGCAATTTTAGGTCATTTGAATCAATGTTGACTTTTCAAAATACCCAAAAATTTCCCAACTTCCACAAGGCATAACTTGCTCAATTTTTAAGCTTTTCTCATGTTCTTGGACATTTTGGAAAGGTCTTTGAGTCCTCTAACCAATGCCTTTGATCCCATGTCATTTTGATTTACCAATCTCAAGTTATGGCCTTTGACTTAAAGTCCCTTTTTGTTGACTTTTGAAAATGACCTATAATGTTGAAATTGATAACTTTTTGTGAGAGCATTTCTTGGACTTGGAATATGAAGATGAGTTGTAGGAAATGTCTTTCGCTTCAAAATGAGCTTTGGATGGAATTTTTCTGATAATCCATGTGAAAGTTATGCCCTGGTCAATTTCAGTTGACTTTTTCAGCTGTCCAAATAAGGAAACTTTTGCATCTTGATGATTTTTGAGCCAAGCTTTGAGAATCATGATCAAGCATTGACCAAATGATGTTTGTGGCTTCAAAATGATATGTTGACCAAAAATTTGAACTTCTGACTGTCAAATGACCATTTTGCCCCTACAGTTGACTGTAGTGCAATTAGGGTTTTTGACTGTGCAATTTTGAGCTGAATGTCTTGAAACTTGATATGAGGATGCTTGACCATGTTTGTAGGCATGTGAGACTTGATTGGACCTTTGAAAACTTCATTTTCTTGATCAGAACACAAACCCTAGTTTTGACTGCTTAGGAGACCCTTAAACTGTGCAAACTCTGGAGAATTTTGTAGCTTGTCTTGGCAAATCTTTGAAGAATTATGGGAGGGCAAATTTTAGGGTACAACAGTTGCCCCTGTTCAATCTTCTTAGACCTGAGGATGCAGATTGGCTGACGTGCCTTTCGTAATCCGAAGGTAGAAGATGATTGGACACTAGAGTGCCCAGAAATTTGCGCTCACATAGTAGCAGTGATGGTGATGGAGGAATGGGCTTATAGATGCCATTTGGAGATTGATGAATAGGATGATGGGCTTATAGATGCCATCTGGATGTTGATCGCGTAAGAGATTCCTTAGCGAGAACCTGCATACCTGCAAAAGAAAAATGAGTACCTGGCACGTTGCAGGAGCTGATTTTCAGATGCTTAGTACAGATGTGTCCTGACTGGTTACAGGAGCTGAGTCTGGAGCTTCACAAGATGATGAACGAACCAGGGATGGTTACTACCTTAGCATGAATGGTAAGAGAACCTCGGGTGACTTTAACTTCAACAACGCTCGTTGAGAAAATCTTGGTGGGAATTACCGTCTTCGCAGTATCGGGAAGAGAACCATAGGCAATTATAATCTGAAAGGGAATCACCTCACTCACCGTCGGAGAGGGAACCCTAGGAAATTATAATCTGAAAAGGAATTATCACCTCACTCACCGTTGGAGAGGGAACCATCTGAAAAGGAATTATCACCTCACTCACCGTCGGAGAGGGAACCATCTGAAAAGGAATTATCACCTCACTCACCGTCGGAGAGGGAACCATCTGAAAAGGAATTATCACCTCACTCACCGTCGGAGAGGGAACCATAGGAAAAGGAATTATCACCTCACTCACCGTCGGAGAGGGAACCATAGGAAAGGAATTATCACCTCACTCACCGTCGGAGAGGGAACCATCTGAAAAGGAATTATCACCTCACTCACCGTCGGAGAGGGAACCATCTGAAAAGGAATTATCACCTCACTCACCGTCGGAGAGGGGACCATCTGAAAAGAAATTATCACCTCACTCACCGTCGGAGAGGGAACTATCTGAAAAGGAATTATCACCTCACTCACCGTCGGAGAGGGAACCATCTGAAAAGGAATTATCACCTCACTCACCGTCGGAGAGGGAACCATCTGAAAAGGAATTATCACCTCACTCACCGTCGGAGAGGGAACCATCTGAAAAGGAATTATCACCTCACTCACCGTCAGAGAGGGAACCATCTGAAAAGGAATTATCACCTCACTCACCATCGGAGAGGGAACCATCTGAAAAGGAATTATCACCTCACTCACCGTCGGAGAGGGGACCATCTGAAAAGAAATTATCACCCCACTCACCGTCAGAGAGGGAACTATCTGAAAAGGAATTATCACCTCACTCACCGTCGGAGAGGGAACCAATCTGAAAAGGAATTACCACCTCACTCACCGTCGGAGAGGGAACTATAAGGAAAGGAAATACCATCTCACCCACCGTCGGAGAGGGAACCATAAGGAAAGGAATTACCCCCTCACTCACCGTCGGAGAGGGAACCATAGGAAATTATAATCTAGGATAACTTCTACTGAGTCTTTATCAGAAAAATCTATTGGGAGTCGATTTAGCTGGACTAGAGAAGGCCTGGGACTGGATAAGAAATCTTCGAAGTCGATTAACTGAACCGGTCTAGGTCTTGAAATATGTTTGAGAATTTCAACTGCGTCTTTCCTGAAAGGTAAAGGTCAGTCATATGCAATGCATGATATGGATCAAGCAATGATATTCTCGACATAAATGAGTTTTGTATGATATAATGCGTCTATGCATGCTATAATGATGTATGTGATGTTTTATGAATGTATGTTTTCGTCTAGGAAAGTAAATCCTTGGCGGATGCCGGGAAGTCATATCCTGGGCTGATGTTGAAGAATAGATTTTGCTTCCGCTGGGGATGATAACTGCAAGAATACCGGTAGGAGAAGATGACTCCGTTGCGGAATAAACTTGGCAAATGGAAGATTCTGCGGGGAGAAAAGATACTCTAGCGACCATGCTGGGAAGCAATACTCTGTGGGGATAGAGATGCTTTGCTGAATTGCTGATAACTTGCTGAGGATATCCTTGTTGTGCTGGAAGTGTTGATAGACTTCGCTGGGGATAAGGAGACTTCGTTGAGGACGCCCTTTCCGTGGCTTTTGGCTGAGGATAACCCAGTTATATCCTGTTAAGGAAATAACTCTTTGAATAAGGCCGGACGACGCGTTCGTGCTCTGCGAGGGATAAGCTTCCAGAATCTACTGGGGATAAGCTTGCTGCTTGGGGGTATGAATTCCAAATTTCCTGGGGAAACTGGATTGGACTCTCTTGGGGAAGTTTTGATATGTTGGGGAAGTGATCCCTTTGAATGTTGATATGCCGCCGGGGAACAATCTTTAGACCAAGACTTCCGGGGATGCTTGTTAAGAATATATGTATACTGCTGGGGAGTGTTGGGATCTGCTGGAGGATGCCCAACTTCCTTGAGATTTGATAACTCTGCTTGGAGAAGAATGCACTGTTTTGCTGAATCACTCTCTGGGGAATTAATATGTACTGGTTATATTCTTTAGCTGAACCTACCTTGGTACCTTGGAGGATAGAACAATTGGATTATTTAGACAACTCTTTTATTGCCCCTGTTTCTAGTGTCACCTGTAATAAATCTCTTGTCTCGTATGCAAATATTTATGAGTTAGCAAATTATTGTCAATGCATATATCACAAATTGAACCTTGGACGTTCTTCGCAAAACAAAACAGAAAAAGAAAAAACACTTAGCACTTTTAACTGAAAAGTATATTTGTATTGATTTTGAATGGCCTGTAAATAGGCGTTTTGTGTACAAGAGGCTGACGTCCTAGTAAGAGAACGTCGCCAAACAAAAGAGTTTATACAGATTTTGTACAAAAGAAAATAAAACAGCTGTGTGAAATATGAATGATCCCACTGGGTTTCAACTCTGCTATTGCCTTTATAACTCTGAGCGTCTCATCACTTGACGACCTTGGTTGAAGGTGAAGCTGACTGATCGATGCCGTCTGAACTTGATGTAGATACCAGATTCTGGATGCAAAGTGATCAATGAGACATAGTATTACGCTTTATCCCTAATTTTTGCCTGGACCGCCCTTTCGGGTTTTCGGTCCACCGGGATACCCATTTTTGCCCAAGCCGCCTTTTCAGGTTTTCGACTTGCCGGGTGTACAGATTTTTTTCATTTTCATCCCTTATTTTTGCCCGAACCCTTTTGGTTCGACGGGAAGCCCTATTTTTTTTCCTAGGCATGTCAGCCTAGCGGGTCTTTTTTCATGCGTAGTATTTTTTTACTATGTCTGCATTGGCGGGGTGAGGAAGGTCGTCACCATCCATATTGGTCAATATCATGGCTCCTCCTGAGAACACATGCTTAACCACGAATGGCCCTTCGTACGTAGGAGTCCATTTGCCCCTTGGATCACTCTGAGGAAGGATGATTCTCTTGATTACCAGATCCCCAACTTGATATTCCTGTGGTCTGACCTTTTTGT
The DNA here is from genome assembly GCA_948472305.1 of Vicia faba. NCBI lineage: Eukaryota > Viridiplantae > Streptophyta > Magnoliopsida > Fabales > Fabaceae > Vicia > Vicia faba. Next base: position 1,381,325,896 of record OX451741.1, read on the forward strand.
TAAATGCCCTGATCATCCGTTTCTGATACGTCTGACCATGACAAATAGCAGCAAGTCTCTTTTCATCAATGAGGTTGAGCTGATCAGGTCGTGTCTGGATCCAATCATCTTCGTTCAGATTTGCATCCTTCATTATCCGGAGAGAGGGAATTTGTACTTCGATCGGTAAGACTGCCTCCATGCCATAAACCAGAGAGAAAGGAGTTGCCCCGGTTGACGTCCTAGCTGAGGTACGGTACCCATGTAGAGCGAACGGTAACATCTCGTGCCAATCTTTGTAAGTCACTGTCATCTTCTGCACGATTTTCTTGATGTTCTTATTTGCTGCTTCTACAGCCCCATTCATCTTCGGTCTGTAAGGAGAAGAATTGTGGTGCTGTATCTTGAACTGTTCGCAGAGCTCAGCGATCATCTTGTTATTCAGATTGGTACCGTTGTCTGTAATAATTCTCTCCGGGACACCGTACCGACAGATCAGGTTGTGCCGAATGAACCGTGCCACAACAGTCTTGGTTACCGTAGCATAGGATGCTACTTCAACCCACTTCGTAAAATAATCAATCGCCACTAGGATGAAGCGATGTCCATTGGATTCCGTAGGTTTAATCTCGCCGATCATGTCTATGCCCCACATTGCAAACGGCCAAGGCGCAGTCAGAACATTCAGGGGAACCGGAGGAACATGCACCTTGTCTGCATAAATCTGGAACTTATGGCATGTCCTGGAATGTTGGTAGCAATCCGCTTCCATGGTGGACCAGTAATATCCTGCCCGTAGGATTTTCTTGGCCATAGTATGCCCACTGGAATGTGTACCAAAGGTCCCTTCATGTAGCTCTTCCATGATCCTTTCTGTTTCAGTCTTATCCACACAACGCAGTAAGGTTGAATCATGGTTTCTCTTGTACAAGATGCCGTTGCTAAGGAAGAACTTGGCTGCGAACCTCCTCAGGAATTTCTTATCATTGGTAGAGGCACCTTCAGGGTATTCCTGAGTTTCCAGATATCTCTTCACCTCATGGTACCAAGGCTTCTCAGTCACCAATTCAGTCTCGAGATCGCAACAGTATGTCGGTTCGTCCAGTTTCCAGATGATGATCCGGGGAGCCTCATTATCCCATTTGACCTTGAACATAGAGGACATTGTAGCTAACGCGTCCGCCAACTGATTTTCTTCTCTTGGGAAGTGCTCAAAGGTTATCTCTGTGAAGTGGGGGATCAGGGTCAACACACATTCTCTGTAAGGAATCAGGTTTGGATGTTTCGTATCCCACTCTCCTTTGATCTGATTGATCACAAGAGCGGAATCTCCGAAGACACTTAGAAATTTGATCCTTAGGTCGATCGCAGCTTGAAGACCCATGATGCACGCCTCATACTCTGCCATGTTGTTGGTACAGTTGAAACACAGCCGGGCAGTGAGTGGAGTATGAGTACCTTGAGGAGATATGATAATGGCGCCGATACCGTTACCCAAAGCATTGGAGGCTCCGTCAAAATGCATAGACCATCGGGATCCTGGTTCAGGTCCTTCATCCGGTCCAGGTACTTCACAATCAGTCACTATCATGATGCTTTCATCCGGAAACTCGAAGTTCATTGACTGATAATCATCTACAGCTTGATGTGCCAAGTGGTCTGCCAATACACTTCCTTTGATGGCTTTCTGGGTTGTGTACTGAATGTCGTATTCCGTCAAGATCATTTGCCATCTTGCAATTCTCCCAGACAGAGCAGGCTTTTCGAATATGTATTTTATAGGATCCATCTTTGAGATCAACAAGGTAGTGTGAGTCAGCATATACTGTCTCAACCGGCGAGCAGCCCATACCAAAGCGCAGCAAGTTTTCTCAAGCAGTGAGTATCGGGTCTCACAGTCGGTAAACTTTTTGCTAAGGTAATAAATGGCATGCTCTTTTCGGCCAGACTCGTCATGCTGCCCCAGCACACACCCCATTGAGTTGTCAAGCACTGTTAGATATAGTATCAGAGGTCTCCCTTCAACCGGTGACATAAGGATAGGTGGTTCTTGGAGATACTCTTTGATTCTGTCGAAAGCAGCCTGACATTCATCGTTCCAACGTACTACCTGATCTTTCTTCAGCAGCTTGAAGATTGGCTCACATGTAGCAGTCAGGTGTGAGATGAATCGAGCGATGTAATTCAGGCGTCCTAAAAAGCCTCTGACTTCCTTCTCTGTCTTAGGAACTGGCATCTCTTGAATAGCTTTGACCTTAGCAGGGTCCACTTGAATTCCCTTGTCACTTACCACGAAGCCTAGCAACTTCCCAGATCTTACCCCGAAGGTGCACTTGTTCGGGTTCAATCTCAGCTTGTACAGTTTCAACCGGTCAAACAACTTCTGCAGATGATCTAGGTGCTCTTCCTCAGTCTGGGACCTAGCGATCATGTCGTCAACATACACTTCTATCTCATGATGGATCATGTCATGAAATAGAGCAACCATGGCACGTTGGTAGGTTGCCCCATCGTTCTTCAACCCGAATGGCATGACCTTGTAGCAGAAGGTGCCCTACTGAGTAACGAATGTAGTCTTTTCCATGTCTTCAGGTGCCATCTTGATCTGATTGTAACCTGAAAAGCCATCCATGAAAGAGAACATTTTATGCTGAGCTGTATTGTCAACAAGGACATCAATGTGAGGTAAGGGGAAGTCATCCTTGGGGCTGGCCCTGTTCAGATCCCTGTAATCGACACATATTCTGACCTTACCGTCCTTCTTAGGTACCGGCACCACATTAGCAACCCACTGAGGGTAAGAAGTCACTGCAAGAAACCCGGCATCAAACTGTTTCATCACCTCGGCTTTAATCTTCTCAGACATCTCTGGACGCATCCGACGGACCTTTTGCTTAACTGGAGGACAGTCTTCCTTAGTTGGCAAGTGATGGACCACAATGTCGGTATCCAACCCGGGCATGTCTTCGTAGGACCAGGCAAAGATCTCCATATAATCATGCAGCATTTTAGTCAACCGTTGCTTCACGCTGAGCTCTAGGTTGGCACCGATCTTTACCTCTTTCCTGTCTGCCTCAGTACCCAAGTTTATTGTTTCCACTGGCTCTTCATGGGGTTGAATTGCCCTTTCTTCCTGAAGCAACAGTCTTGCAAGCTCGCCAGGCACTTCACAATCATCTTCACCTTCGTCTTCGGCTAAGTTGATCGGATTTTCGAAGTCATAACTGGCAGTAGCAGGGTTGTTGTCAGTGGGATCCAGAGTGGATTGAAACCTGTATGAGTGAGTGTGTGTGTAAATACAGCTGTTTTGAAATATATGTAAAGGAAATAAAGACAGAAAAGGAGCACAAGATTTGTAATGCGAAAATACGTCCAAGATTTTCATTCATGATATATGAAATGACAATTTATATACCCTCACAAATAGAACCACGGTGCCTCGGGTAAGACACCGGGCCATAGAGTTTATTATTGTTTATTACAAAATAACGAAACATAGGAATTCATTACTCAGTAACAAGAGAAACAGGGAGATTGTCTTTTGCGCTCCAATTGTTAAGTCCACCGTCGGTTGCCGGGTAGATCCAGCTATCAAACTCAGCTTCATCGACTTCCTCTTCGTCCCCAACAGCATTCACTCCATGAGCAGGCAGGGGAGCTGTCACTACATTAGGCTTCTCAGATGCCTCAAACTGTACCTCCTTGGCGTCAATAAGGTCCTGCAGCTTGTTCCTTAATGCCCAACAGTCATCAGTGGCGTGCCCCGGGCTATCAGAATGGTAAGCACAACGAGCATTCGGGTTGTACTTAGGAGATGCAGTATTGGGGAACTTCGGAGCCTCCCTGACAGTCACCAAATTGGTGGATAGCAACTGTGGCAGGATCTGTGATAGGGTCATGCTTAACCGGGTAAACTCCCTCCGGGGTCTTTCAGCCCTTTGAGGATTGGTCGGCCGAGGAGCGGCAGCAGGCTTATGAGAAAGAAGACAATTATTTTCTGCAGAATTTCTCTCTGTCCACAAACTATGGTAAACTTTATTTAATCACTTGCAACTGCAAATTCTGTGATTACAATGAATTGACTTGATTACAAAAATAGGGTTTACTCCCTCTATTTATAGATCTAACTTGCATCCTAAGCCCAAAACTATAAAAGCCCAAAATACCTATTTTGGTACTAAATAAAATCTATTCTATTTTAGATCTAAATTAAATCTATATAAATCTAAAACAAATCTAATCTTGTCGACACTATGAATTACAATTTAACACACCACTTAATTCATTGTGTCTAAACTATCTATATTCATCATGACTCTGAGCCTTCTGAATACTTCTACTTGCACTCCCTTCGTCATGATGTCTACAATCTGATTCTCAGTTATATAGTGTTCCAAATTCATCTTCCCATCTGCTACTTGCTCTCGAAGATAATGGAACCTCATTTCGATGTGCTTACTTCAACCATGTGTTATTGGGTTCTTCGCCAGATTGATAGCTGACACGCTGTCGATCTTCATGGTAATTACTCCATGATATTTCCCTGTTATCTCTTAGACCAAGTTCACCATCCAAGTGTATTGACATGCACAAAAAGAAGTAGCTATGTATTCTGCTTCGCACGATGATAATGTCACTACTGGTTCCTTTCTTGAATTCCAAACAACTGGTGCACCATCTAGCATAAACACATATCCTGCTGTTGACTTTCGATCTTCAACATCACTACACCAACTCGAATCAGTGTATCCCACTAACTTGCATTCTTTTCCTTTATCAGTTGCAGGAAACAAAATGCCATAATCATGAGTTCCTTTGAGATACCTCAGTATCCTCTTCACTGCTGCTAGATGTGATACCTTTGGCTTATGCATGAATCTACTTACTGTACCTACATTATATGCTAAGTCAGGCCTTGTATGACAAAGATATCTCAATGATCCAATAAGTCTTTTGTATTGGGTTGGGTAGCCATCATCTTCATCTGCATCTTTCGACAGTTCCAGTCTTGGTTCTGTAGGTGTCGAAATTGAGTTGCATTCTTCCATCTCAAACCTCTTGAGAATTTCTCCTGCATATCTTCTTTGATGCATCATCAAACCTCTAATGTTCTTGTAAAATTCGATACCAAGGAAATATGAAATCTCACCCAGATCAGACATTTCGAATTCCTTGCTGAGATCACCTTTGAATTCTTCGATCTCACTTTTACAGCTACCTGTTATCAACAAATCATCTACATAGAGACATAGTATAAGCAATTCACTATTGCTTCTTCTTACATATACTCCATGTTCAGTTGTGCACTTTATAAATTCCTTCTCCTTTAGGAAACTATCAATTTTCTTATTCCAAGCTCTAGGAGCTTGTTTCAATCCATACAGGGTTTTATGCAGCCTGTACACCTTTCTCTCTTCGTCATGTTTCACAAACCCAACTGGTTGTTTAACATAAACTTCTTCGTCTAAGGGTTCTGTTGTACCCCAAAATTTACCCTCTTTATTTTCATTATTACATACACACATATAATTGGTTTTATGGTTATGGAATCAAGGTATATTTAGCAAGCTTCGTCAGGTTACAAGTCACGTTTATTTCGCCAATGGATGTTCTCATAGTATTTTCCATGCTGAAGATCAGTTCGCCGTTTCGCAACGATTCGGGGTTCAAAGATTCACAATTCAAACTCGGCGCGTCATATTCAGGTGTTCTTTTGCCAAGATATCCCTGATAACATATTCTCAAATTCAGGTTCGGCTCGAGAGCCAATTCTTTAAAGAAGGTCTCCGAATGTGCGATTTTTTCTCGAAGAAATATGGTGAAAAAGTGTGCTGAACGTGCAGTTTTTACGCACTAAAAAATTTATAACTTAAAGATCTTGCTCATTTTGAATCTGTTCTGGTGGCAAATATTCCGTATTGACGTCATCTAGGTTTTCATCTCTCACGGCCGGAAGCCAATTTCGATCAGAATTTCTTCAAAAATGCGGATTTATCAAGTATTTTCGTACAGAAAATTTGTGACAGAAGTTTATTTGCGTCATGTTCAGAAAATCATAACTTGGGCGATTTTCATCGTATCAAGCTGGTTCCGGCGCCAAAATTTCACAAATTGAGTTATCTACATTTTCATATGAGGTATCGAGTTCGAACGGTATACAAAAGGCCTTTGTTTTTTTACCAGAGTGCGCGTGGCGCGCCGAAAATCCTTAATGCTGAATATTATTTCATCTGGGTCGAAACTTCAAAAATTCATAACTCGGTCAATTTTTATCGTATCGGGCCCATCTTTTTACACAAGGTCACTGACTCAGAGATCTACAACTTTTCTTCCAATGTTGAGACCAAGTTCTTCTCCGATCAATACCAGTGTTTTATTGAAGAACGTGTCAGAGTTGACACTAGAGTCCAAAATAAGTTTGTCTGATTCAAAACTTCAAAAATTCATAACTAATTCACAATTTATCCGATTGATCCCATTTTTAGACAAGAGTTAGTTCTTGATGTCAGTTACATTTTGCTTTCACATTTAAACTTCAAAAATTGCATCTAAGTCTATGTGATTCAGCCCAGAACGTGTCAGACTCAAGTGAACAAAAATCTGCATTATTGCTTGTGGTTAGTGGAGGCCCAATTGCACATCCAAAGCCCATATCTTTGCTCTAATTTCTATTATATAATCTCATACTTTTCACACAAACAAGACATGACGAAAAAAACCCTTTCCACAAACTAGTCAAAATTTCAAATTCTTTCAAGAACCTTAGAAATCTTGAAATCCTTGTTACAAACCCCCATATCACTACAAACAAGTCATCCTTGTTACAAACCCTCATCTCACTACAAACAAGCCATCTCATTCTCCAGTAAGGGTTTATTACAAAACGCTAAGGCCAAAACAGAACAACAACCAATACATGGCTCATGTCAAGGTAGGCATCCTGAGGAGGCTAAGGGCGTAGGTTCAACACTCACCCTTATTGGTTTTGGTTTTCTTCCATTCTATTGATCCTTTTATCTATTTTCATTCTTTCTATTTAAAACATTTTTCATAAAACCTAACATTTTTCACAAACTTTTTATTTTTCATAATAAACTCGAATAATTAATTTTAGGTTTTAAATTAATTTTTGGTTCAACAGCCACCCTTGACATTTGCATTATTTGTATTTTCTAATCCTATTTTCCATTGATGCTTCTTCCGCTATCTATTTTTTGGCAAACTTAATTCTTTTTTGTTAATCATTAAACATAAGCTTTTTTTTTTAAATCTTCTTTTAATTAAAATTAATTAGGTTTTAGATTTTTTTTAATTAACTTTTTTCTTTTAAAATTAATCTTTTTATTAATTAAAATTAATTAGCTTTTAAGTTTTTTTTAATTAACTTTTTTTCAAAATTAACCTTTTTTTATTAATTAAAATTAATTAGGTTTTTTCACTACGCCAAAAAAGACCTACGAAAGCGCTTTTTTTGGCCTTTAAAAGCGCTTAAAAGCGCTTTCTAAGGTGGCGCTGCTATAGGTTTTAGCAGCGCTTTTTGTTTAATGAAAAGCGCTTTCGTAGGTCTACTTATGACAACACTTTTTCTAAAAAGCGCTCTCTTAAGTACCCTTATGGCAACGCTTTTTATAAAAAGCGCTCTCTTTAGTACCCTTATGGCAGCGCTTTTTCTAAAAAGCGCTCTCTTAAGTAGGCTTTTGGCAGCACTTTTTCTAAAAAGCGCTCTCTTAAGTAGGCTTTTGGCAGCGCTTTTTTATGAAAAAGCGCTTTCATTGGTGGCGCTTTTTTTGGAAAAAAGCTTTCATAGGTTGTCTTTTAGCAGCGCTTTTTCTTGGAAAAGCGCTGTCATATGTTTACCTTAGACAGCGCTTTATGTGAAAAAGCGATGTCATAGGTCTACCTATGAAAGCGCTTTTCTCCAAAAAGCGCTTTCATAGGGTATTTTTTTTTAGAGGTATAATTTATATAATTCATATACCTGCATTGTTTGCAGCATATTATTTATATAAACCAGTTGCCATAACCTGTAATTCATAAATAGCAGTAATGCATTGTAATTCCGATACCCCGTTCTCGTACTCTTTCGACAATCGATTGGAATACATCCATGTCTTATCCATGGTTTACGGTTTCTGAGTCAATCTGAGCTAAATGATAAATTAGAAAACAAAACTAATACTCAAAACTTGCACTTGCTCTTGCACAACCACATAACAAAACCAATACTCAATACTTTTCACTAAATTCATTTTATTCTATTAACTACTTTAGTACACAAGTATAACACAAGAAACCATAAACAAGAAACTATCATTGCTCAAAATCAATCATAAATTATGTTTGTATCTCAAATTATATATAAACCATTGTTATCAGTATTGTAACTCAAAATCAGTCTTACAAAATCAACCCTAACAACAACTAAACCAGTCTTTATATTATTCTCTGCTCAATAAAATATTGACACAACTCCTCTTTGGTTTCTTCCAACTGAAGTTTCATGTAATATGCATATTTGTACTCATCGAAGTACTACATAACAAAACATAATATGCATGATTTAGTTAAAAGTAAAAAATTATATGAAATATCCGAGAAATAATAAAACAAATCCTAAGTTATAAATTCATACCGTGACTGGAATCTCTATTTGATTCAGTTGAATGATTTCTTTGATAAACTGCATAACGAAGTATCCGCAATCTATACCGTTTTGTTGTTGAGGACACTACATAGAAAAACAAATAAGAATATATAGTTGTATTGTTTTATCAAATAGCGTAAATATTATAAGCAAAATAGTGGAAATTAATATACCTGCACTTTGATCCAATTAATGTTGTTTGATTTAGACCGTCGTACCCGAGCTTCTCTTTGACACCGGAATACTTGTATCGCTCTAACAAAATAAAAATATATATTTAGAATAATGTCACAGAAATAATTAAATACATAAATACACACAAATATTTAGACTAATCTCACTTACGTATCAATCATTAACTTCATATCCGGATAATTTGTCCAATCACCGTCAACCGAATTCAGATAATAGAACACTTCTTTTACAGGATCGATAGCAACCAACAACCAGTGACGTCTATAAATTAAAACAACAGTTTAGAAGAAATTTTTCTACATAAAAATTACAAATATTAAAATGAACTTAGAATGAAAATCTAACCCTGTAGGAATAGTATTATACGCCCAAAGATATAAGCTTTCTGTACTGCCAGTTGCCATGAATCTTTCGACTAAGTGCTCTCTTACTGAATCCGGTTCCCTACCAATTGTCGCTCCGCTGACACGGGAGGAAGACACAAAATGGAATATGTTTGACAATTGATTCCCGCGCATCAATTTGTCATATAACAGCCTTAAATAAAAACATAATTAATATTATAGTATATTCATTGAAAATGTTTAAAAAAGATTTCAGCTAATTACATAATATAAAGATGGGGTTACCGGATGTATGCGTGCATAATACTGACGCCCAATTCTTTATGACGGAAAATCTGTTCCACGTCCTCATGTCCAATTATTTCGGTGCAAGGAAAACCAAAAATACCTTGATCCATATCCATTTGACGAATACCACCATCCATCAAATTTGTTGTTCCCACTATTGTTTCAAGACACTGCCGATATCGAGGGAAAAATCTAGTAGGCACCCTTTTCTTGGGTGGTACACCAACGATTTTCTGGCTCACTTGTTGTGACCCTTGAAAAGGTACCTAAAAATCATATAGACTCAGTTAAATTATAAAATTATGCAGGTTTTTATTCGGATCATATAATTAACACTTTAAACGTACCTCTTTTGGTGATACGTCAGACTCGTCGTGCCGCAAAATCCCTTTACCCTTAGATGCAGGTGTTGTAGGAGTCTATAATTACCGTGGAAATAACTGAGGTCAGAACTGACAGTTGAAGACTTAAAGATTCATAATTGTTTTCAACATACCTGATCATCTATGAAAATCAGGTCTGATGGCCATGCAACAAAAGATCCAATTGCATCTCGCAGCAATGTGGTCTCAGCAACAATATCAGGTACCGGCAGCAATGCATCCATATCTAAAGCAATGTCAACCGATACTTTCATGTGACCATCCGGAAGCGGTCTATTATGAAGTAAATCTCCCGAACTGTTATGGAATTTTCCCTTGCCAACTAGTCGATAAGTCGGTGACGATAGGTATAGATGGCAAGATGAAATGCCCTAAACCAATAATAACCGTTAGAAGTGACTAAAAATATTCTATAGTAATAACGGATATATATTGAAAATCACCTCGGGAAATTTATGCTGACAGTTGATACTAGCTTTGTCACTAGTTTCTTTCAATTGTGAACTGCTCTTTTCCGCCATATATCTCTCTTTATCCTTCTGCAATTCACGAACTTGAGCTTGTAAATCCTGCAATGTTTGCATCACTTCTGCATTGCTAGGATTTCTTCTCCTTGGATGCTTATACAAAGAGGTTGGAGTCACACCATGACCTTTACCCCTCATCCGACCCGGATACTCAGCAATATTTAGTGCTCGACTAAGTACGCTCCTGGTATCATGATGATCCTCACCTGGGGATACCGATTGGGACAAGGTCTCCTGTAATTCAATTACATATAAAAAATTATTAGTGGAGATAAAAAATTACTTAAATATTAATAAACATTAATTGATTTAACTAAAGACACAATCTTATACTTACACATTCATCATACACATGTTGAATATCGGGATTAACAGCTTGATCCTTGTCCACACGGGCTTCCTTCCACAACAAATGTGCCGGTAGTGATGTTGCGTCACTTTTTGTCTCTTCTAACTACGCAATGACGGAAGTCTTAAGATCATCAACTATATAACACATTGAGAGAATTAATAAGATCGTAGAGTTTATATTTACTTACAATTTTTTCCTCTAAGCGAGCATATCCCAAACGCCCTTTTTTGTATGGATATGTGGGTTTTGATGCTCTCTCGCGATTTATAGCACTCACTTTCTTGAAATTCTCGTCTCTTCTTTGGCCTACAAAACCAACCCATTCTTCAGGTGTAATGAAGTTCTCATATTTTTTTGGACGTTCCGGATCCTCTTCAAGAAAATTTCCTTCATCATCTTTAAGATACTTGTTTGTTAAAAATGTTCTCCACCCTCTGTGTCTTTTTCCAGCCAAACCCATTATATACTTTTTACGGGTATCTTCAATGTTAAAAGACCTCTACAAAAAAACATACGCATAAAGTGTGTTAGTAAAAGAAATTTAAACACATATTATCGTCAAGATAAAGCAAATAACAAAAACCATATATGTACCTTTATCTCAGTCCAAACTTTCTCCTTAGCCTCATCCAACTCTCCTCTTTTCCATCTAGGAGTGGTGATCGGAATGTGTATACGAACAAGCGTACCAATGTAGCTTGTCAACTTTGCAGCATTAGACCCAATTAATTGGTCATTATCATTCCATTCTACATTATATGTTACTCCTCTATCTCTATCACGGATGATTCCCCTCATAATAGTTATACCTCGTGTAATATCTTTTTCTGAAGTATTTTCTTGAGTATTTTCAGGAGCATTTTCAGGAGCATTTGCATCTTTTGAGTTTTCTTGATTACTAGCCATTTGACCTGTAATAATGAAAAAAAATAAAAATGAAATGGCAAATAAAAATGAAATGACAAATATAAAAATGAAATGACAAATAAAAATGAAATGGCAAATTAAAATGTAATGATAAATATAAATGAAATGGCAAATAAAAATGAAATGACAAATATAAAAATGAAATGACAAATAAAAATGAAATGGCAAATTAAAATGAAATGACAAATATAAAAATGAAATGACAAATAAAAATGAAGTGACAAATAAAAATGAAATGACAAATTAAATTTTATTGAATGATATAGGCTATAATTATATATACTATTACCCTTTTCACTAAGGTCTCTTTCTTTTCTTGGTAGGAATGTGTTCTACTCGTATCTTAACAATGCTTACAGTTGGATTGATCCAAATACCCTCATTATGATCGTTTCTAATACATGATTCATTATCATTTTGATCAGTTATGGTTAAAGATTCAATGTCAACACCAATATCACTTTGATCTCCAATGCTTTCATCAATTACTTTGTTAGATAATAGCACTATAGACCATTTTGTACTTGTTGGATCATTGACATAGAACACTTGTTTAGCTTGAGAGGCTAGAATGAAAGGCTCATCTTTGTACCCCACCCTATTAAGATCCACTTGCAAAAAACCTGACTTATCCATTCGTATGCCATTATTATTTTCAACCCACTTGCAACCAAATATAGGAATCTGAAACTTCTCGTAATCAAACATCCAAATGCGCTCGATAACCCCAAAATATGACAGGTTTGCAAATTTTGGGTTTACGTCCTTCACACTTGATATATGCATTGCTTCAGCGATCAAGGTGACACCACTATTTTGCATAGTACTTTTGTCATCTTGTTCTTTGGTATAAAATGTGTATCCATTAATTGCATATGCGTTATAAGAAAACACAACTAAACTTGGACCGTATGCTAAACATCTCAATCTTTCTGTTACTGAAGCATGATCTGAACGATACTTTGAATAAATATGTTCCTTAAACCATGGTATGAAACTTCGATTATGCTCTCGTACAATCCAATTCTCATTTCTATTCGGATTTAAACCTCGAAGAACACCCTTGTGAATTTCAACATACGGCTCAACTTCAAGCTCATTATGCAGAACATACAAATGCACTTGATCCCGTTCGACCATTGATATTGTCACAACTTTATTTCCAATTAGCTTCTTACCTTCTTTTTATTCAACAATGTTAGATTTGGGGAGTCCAATTGATTGAACATTTGACAGATATTCAGTACAAAACTCAATCGCTTCTTCAAAAATATATCGTTCAGCAATACAACCCTCTGGTCGACTTCAGTTTTTCACATACCCTTTTAATATTTTCATATAACGTTCAGTAGGGTACATCCATCTCATATAAGCTGGTCCGCACAGTTGTGTCTCTTTGACAAGATGAACGACAAGATGAACCATTATGTCAAAAAACGAGGGAGGGAAATACATTTCAAGATCACATAAATTCAGGATCGATCACCTTGCTGCAAATTGACTTGAAGAAAAAACACAGTTTAGTTATTGCGTTTCTTACTTTTTCTGGAAGAATAGAACGTATACCTATCGGTAGAAAATGTTCCATTATAACATGGCAATCATGCGTCTTTAAACCCTTTAACTTGAGGTCTTGCATAGACACAAGTCTTCTAATATCTGATGAGTAGCCTTCTGGAACTTTAACCTCACTTAGGAACTTACACAATATTTTTTTCTCCTTTCTGTATAGAGTGTAAACAGCAGGTGGTAGATATGTTCGTGTTCCTTTTTTCACGGGTCCCAATTCAGTTCTTATTCCCATCTTTACCATGTCCTCCCTTGCTTTAAGACCATCCTTAGACTTCCCTTTTATATTGAGTAACATACCAATAACACTGTCAAATACATTTTTTTTCAATATGCATAACATCAAGAAAATGTCTTACGTACAAAGATTTCCAATATGGCAATTCAAAAAAAATCGACCTCTTCTTCCACCCACCTGTAACAACTTTATGTGCAAAAGGCTTGCCAAACTGAATACTCACATCTTTCACCTTTTCAAATAATTGATCACCTGTCAATCCAGGCGGAGCTCTACGTTGTTCGGTATCTCCGTTGAACGCTTTTCTCCATCCACGATATTGATGTTTAGAATTTAAGAATCTACGATGACCGAGAAAGACATTGTTCTGACAAAGTTTCAATCGCATCGTATCGGTTCCATCTTCACAGATAGGACATGCTTTTTCACCTTTAATGATATACCCGGATAGATTTCCGTAGGCTGGAAAATCGTTAATTGTTCCAAACAACATCGCCCTCAAGTTGAAACTTTCTTTCCTATACCCATCATAAACCTCCACACCGTTCTCCCACAAAATCTTCAAATCTTCGATTAAAGGTTCCAAATATACGTCTATGTCATTTCCTGGTTGTTTAGGCCCAGAAATTAACATAGACAACATCATGTACTTACGCTTCATACATAGCCACGGAGGTAGGTTATAAATCATAAGAATTACAGGCCATGTGCTATGCGAGATACTTTGAATACTGTTGTACCCCAAAATTTTCCCTCCCATATTCTTCAAGATTTGCAAAGAGCATGCTTCAAAATCCCCCAAGGGTTGCACAGTTCAAGGGCCTCCTAACAGTCAAAAACTAGGGTTTTGGTTATGGCAAAGAAATTGAAGTTTTCAAGGGTCCAATCAAGTCCCACATGCCTATAAACATGGTCAAGCATCCTCATGCCAAGTTTCAAGACTTACAGCACAAAATTGCACAGTCAAAACCCTATTTGCCCTACAGTCAACTGCAGGGGCAAAATGGTCATTTGATAGTCAAAAGTCCAAATTTTTGGTCAACATCTTATTTTGAAGACACAAACATCATTTGATCAATTCTTGATCATGATTTTCAAGGCATGGCCCAAAAAGTCTCAAGATGCAAAAGTTTCCATATTTGGACAGTTGAAAAAGTCAACTGTAACTTGACCAAGGCATAACTTCCACATGGTTTATCAGAAAAATTCCATCCAAAGCTCATTTTGAAGAGAAAGACATTTCCTACAACTCCTCTTCACACTTTAAGTCCAAGAAATGCTCTCACAAAAAGTTATCAATTTCAACATTATAGGTCATTTTCAAAAGTCAACAAAAAGGCACTTTAAGTCAAAGACCATAACATGAGATTGGTAAATCAAAATGACATGGGGCCAAAGGCATTGGTTAGAGGACTTCAAGACATTTCCAAAATGTCCAAGAACATGATCAAAGCTTAAACATTGAGCAAGATATGCCTTGTAGAAGTTGGGAAATTTTTGGGAATTTTGAAAAGTCAACTTTGCTTCAAATGCCTCAAAATTGCTAATGGGCCACAAATTCTTCCAAGAATCATTATCCAAAGCATATGCACGACCCATTAAGCCCAAAGGGATTTACTTTCTTATTTTTAATTAATTAATTGAATTTTTATTTTTATTTATTCATTTAATTAGTTTTAAATATAAGAAAAATATCAAATCATTGGTTTTAAATCTTTTTGTGCAGAAAATAGGTCTATCACATGCTCATTATTTCGTGTGCCAATCAACAAGAGTAAAATCTTCCAAACTTGGCATGTTCTTCATGAAAAAGATTTGAAAAGATTTCATAAAAAATCAAATATTTGATTTATCAAAACATGGATCTTTTGGCTTGATTCTTACCCTAATCCATTCCCATACATAAACAGAACTTAACCCTAGTGCAAACAACCTGGAAGCTGCGCCTCATATCAAAACCCAACTTTGCATTTTTTGTCCAAAAATCTCAAAACTGAAAACTGCATTCTAGCGCAATTCAAAGAAAAGTAACAATTCCAATAGCTTACCAAGGCATCAAGGAAGCTTTCTGAATCTTTTTCCAGTCCCCACGCCTCAAGAATTGGTATATGGATGTCCAACTTTCTCAAAATTTTTCCATAATCGTATTCTAATATGCATACATTTTTGATACATTTTGAATATTGATTTAGACTAATATGAAGGTTCTGAGACTAATGGTAACCTTTAATTTGACTAACAATGCTTGTAGCAAAATATGCCATTGAAATGTTTTAGGGTTTCTCAAGTTTCAAATTGAGCGTTTGCATACACTGTAAAATCAGGACATCCCAGTACCATTGTTAGAATCAGGACGTTTGGACGAATTCAATACACTAGTCGCGCCCTATTTATATGGCCACACGAGCTATTCGCTATTTTGGAAAAGACTGTGTTTTGGGGGGGTTTAAAACCCCCGCTACTTCTTTTTATTTCAGGGACAAACGAAGAAGAAGATCATGTGGCAAGATCTGATTGGATAGTTTGAATTCCAGCGCGCGTTTTTTTGTTTCTATATCATTAACGTCAATTTCTTTTATATTATTTGTTCTTTATTTTATATACAAGGCGTTCAAACAGCACAGTTGGTGGAGAAGAGCGTCTGCAAGCCTTGGGACCTGGGTTCGATTCCCAGGTCCCCCATATGTCTTTCTATTTTTTCTTGTAATATGATCAGGTACTCAACATGTCCAGGTGACCACCAAACACGCAGCGCTGAAGCTTGCCACATGGCCACTGAGATCAATCCAAAAGCCAAGGCATGAGTTCCATGGTGCACCTCAGTCCAGGGGTCCACACGTGACCACCAAAAGTCAACCCAAGGCCTCCAATAATTGGGCCTAATTACTCACAACATAACCTCCAAATTGGGGTCAACACCCCCCATTGGTTTGATTTTTCCATTCTCTTTTTTTCCTCTATTTTATTTGTTTTATTTAGTTTTAGTTTAATTCTTTAAATTAATTTTTTTCTTTAACATAAAAAAAAAATAAAAATCAGAAAGACAAAAAATATAAATATATTTTATTTAAATGTTTTTTGTAAATAAACTTTATTAATTAATTTAGTTTTTTTAATTCTAGGTATAATTCTAATATTTTTCTTAATAAAACTAAAAAATGTAGAATTAGGGTTTTAAATACCTTTATCCTTTTTCTTTTCTTTTCACCATATTTAATAATTAATTATTTTGTAGATAAATTTGCCATTAAATAATTAGGTTAAAACTAGGTTAAATTTAAACATTTTTTTTAATAAATTAAAAATAGTTTAGAATTAGGTTTTAATTCCATTAATTCTCATTAAACTCCATAAATACAGAAAAAAAACTCAAAAATAATTTCCTTTTCTCATTTAATTTAATTAATTTATTAATTGTAATTTAATTTCCTTAAAAGGGTCCAACGCCCTCGCATTCGATCATAATTCTATTTCGCGCGCTTATTTTATTTCCTTTTTATAAATTTCATGTAATTATCCCAAAGCCATGTAATAGATTAATTAGGATATTTATTTTTTCGCACTTTATTTTATTCAAATCGGGTCTTGGACTAATTTGGCGATGTAGACCCGCGCATTTGTAATAGCGTAGGACTTTTTAATTCCGCATCTTTTAACTGTTAATAATTTGCATGAAAGAATGAATGCCAAAATAAAAGCAACGCGTAGATCACCAATCCATGAACAAGATAAACATAAATGAAAACGACACACAAATCACACACCACCCCTAGGGTACGTCTCACTGTTGCCTTGCCCCTCGAAAGGTGGTCGTCGAGTAGAGGATGTTTTAGTAAGTCCTCATGTCCACAAACATGGCATGAGGGTAGCTTCTAAGGTGTCTTCCTATTGCTCCGGTGATCACCATGTCCCGAACCCTCGAATTGACCCGAATACCTCCAACGGTGGTGCTACCTACCTCTCAATGGTGGGATGGCACTACTTTAGGGACATTTACACAGACGAATTCCTTAGGGTAGGTAGATAACTCGTAGATACTTTCTCTAATTTCAAAACAAATCAAAAAATACTTTTCACACCGACACTTTCAAAAAGCTTTCGAAAGCAACTTTTCAAACACTCTTGAGGACTGATACAAGAGTCGAACTGAAATTTTCAAAGAAACTTTTTAAAACCCACAGTTGAAAAGCAAACAAACAATTTTGAAAACACAAGCGAGCAAGTATCTAAGAGCCCATGGATAACCATGGATAGAAAGGGTGCTAACACCTTCCCTTTCTATAAATCTACCTCCCGAACCGAGAGCAATCTCTATAAGGAATTTTTCTGTGCTTTTTTCCTTTCCATTTGGAGAAAATAAAAGACGGTGGCGACTCTTGCTTCCGCGACATTTCGCGAACCAGCGTTAAACAGTCAGTTCCAGATCCACCGATCACAGAACTGGCGACTCTGCTGGGGATTCCTTTAAAGTGAGGTGTACCTTAGGATAGTTCATAACTGTGTTTTCAATTGTATTGACTTGCTTGCTTTATTATTGTGGGCTGCATCGGAGTTACATAGATCCTAACCCGGATCTGGGGATACCCTGTTAGGTAGCATAAGCTATGAGGGACCTGTCCGGCGTAGACCGACATGGGTGAAGCAGTGGCTACGTTGGTGTGGCACCTTGGTCTGTACCGATATCCCTTGTGTTGCAATGAGGAGAATATTGGTCTTCTAGGGAGTCGTTAAACACCAACAGACCTTAGAACCTTAAATGACACAACTTGGCCATTAGAACAGTAGCAATATGCTACGCCCATTGAGGATAAACTCTCGTGATGGTTCTGGTCGCAAGAAAAGATTGCGATGCTGGAGTTATGACCGATTGAGGGTAGTCAATGATATTGGGATCCTCTAAGAACCCGGTTACTGTTGATAGGACAAGTATGAACCAACAAACCGAAAGAGGGTAATACCTAGACCTCATGCTGGCCTAAACTTTAAGGGCCCCTCTGGTGTGATTTGTGTGCCTTCGTACTTGACTGCTTGCATGCTTGTTATCTGACACAGGAACTACTTGCAGGTTTTGTTTATAGTCCTTAATTGGGACTCATAACAGGGTTTACTAAGTTTCTTGCAGGTTTTGGTTTGCAGTCCTTAATTAGGACTCATAACAGAGTTTACCAAGTCTCTTGCAGGTTTTGGTTTGCAGTCCTTAATTGGGACTCATAACAGGGTTACTTACATTACCCCATACATAGCATATCATCATACCATTGCATACATCCTGCATAAAGACTAATCCATTTCAAGTATCTCAAGGGTCTGTGATGCAGGTCATGATGAACCAACTGTCTAGCAAGGGGCACAAAGGATTTATTTTCCTCTAGCCAAGGTTGTCAGGGGCTATGACCCACTGGATATGGTGAGCCTTTGACCCTTGAAGAAGGACTCTCAACAACAGGAAGTTCCTTCAATTAAGCTACCAGACCCAAATTCTAACAAATTTTCTTGTTTATCCCGCGAGGTCCTTGGAAACATTACATGCATGTCATACACATCATTGCATAACAGGTATCCTTGTTGCAGGTCACTTACCTTTCTCGCTGTTTATTTCAGCAATGGCTTCCCAACAAGATAACCAGGATCTTCTTGCTCAAGAGACTCGGTTCGGGGAAATCCTCCTGAATCTATCCAAGGGGCAGGAGGAGCTAAGGATACTTCTCATGGAGACTTTGGTCAGGAACAGCGCTGAGGACGAACGGATGAAACATCTGCAAGCTGAAGTGGATGCAATGAGATCCCAGATGCTGGGGCAGGTGACTATCATCCAAGACTTAGCTCAAAGACAAGATGAGCTCGGGGTTCTCGTCAACCAACTGCTCCGGGATAACCAACTGGGGCAAACATCTAAGGTTGAAGGGCCAGCCATCATTCAACCATCTTTGAGACAAGGAGATAAGGGGAGAGCTCCTCAAATGGCTCCAGTGTCACAAATTCAACATCAACCTCACCAGCTTCAGCCAAACAAGCCCAGGAGGCAATTCACCCGGCTCAACATGTCGCTGTTTCAAGCTTTACAACGCCTGTTGAGGTTGAATCTGATCACATTAAGGGCTCATCCCCGGAACCCCAACACAACATCTCCTATCTATGATCCCAATAAAAGGTGTGCCTACCACTCTGCCAGTCCAGGACATGATACAAATGAGTGTTGGGCTCTGAAGAACAAGATCCAGGACCTGATTGATGAAGGAGCATTGGAGTTCACACAAGATGGTCAGGCTGAGTTTTTCTACCATCCCTCCAAGGCTCACCATTTGAAGTAACAAGCCCTGAGATGAAAAGACTTTTGTTCATTAGGATTTTCAAGTTGTAATTTTCTTTTGTTCAAACATTTACTCATGTTAAACGTTGCTATTTCATTAATTCATCGCATATGTCTGTTTTGAAGCAATATATTCGTATTCACTATATGCAAATTATTTTCATATTTTTTCTGATGATCAAGCTCGATTAATAATGCTAAGCCTCTTGAGGGAGGATGACAAAAACGATACCATGATATACAATATGCTTTTGAACAGACCCCGCTGATGAGGTACAGGCATTGTTTCAATTCCTAAACACTTGAGTTATAAGGAAGATAATCCCTCGTTAACCCCTTTGAGCCAAAGAAGTAGGAGTTTTTCTTTTCGAAAATTAAAACCCTTAATCATAACCTGGGGCAAGGTAGTTTTCTCAGTTGATCCAAGTGCACAACGAATAGCACCAAAGAAGTCCTTACAAAGCAAAAGACAGTGATGGTTCCGAATAATTAAAGAAAGGCAGTTGTTATACCCCAAAATTTGCCCTCCCATATTCCTCAAGAAATTGCCAAGCCAAGTCACAAAGTTCCCCAAGGGTTGTGCAGTGCAACAGTCCTCCATCCAGTCCAAATTAGGGTTTTGAGTCTGATCAAGAAAAGGAAGTTTTCAAAGGCCCAATCAAGTCTCATATGCTTACAAACATGGTCAAGCATCCTCATATCAAGTTTCAAGGCATTCAGCTCAAGATTGTACAGTCAAAACCCTAGATTGCACTACAGTCAACTGTAGGGGCAAAATGGTCATTTGGCAGTCAAAAGTTCAAATTTTTGGTCAATATATCATTTTGAAGCCACAAACATCATTTGATCAATGCTTGATCATGATTCTCAAAATTTGGCTCAGAAATCATCAAGGATGCAAAAGTTGCTATATTTGGACAGCTGAAAAAGTCAACTGAAATTGACCAGGGCATAACTTTCACATGGATTATCAGAAAAATTCCATCCAAAGCTCATTTTGAAGAGAAAGACATTTCCTACAATTCATCTTCATGTTCCAAGTCCAAGAAATGC
This sequence comes from Vicia faba, assembly GCA_948472305.1. Taxonomy (NCBI): domain Eukaryota; kingdom Viridiplantae; phylum Streptophyta; class Magnoliopsida; order Fabales; family Fabaceae; genus Vicia; species Vicia faba. The sequence goes on from OX451741.1 coordinate 1,381,346,705, forward strand.
TCTCACAAAAAGTTATCAATTTCAACATTACAGGTCATTTTCAAAAGTCAACAAAAAGGGACTTTAAGTCAAAGGCCATAACTTGAGATTGGTAAATCAAAATGACATGGGACCAAAGACATTGGTTAAAGGACTCAAAGACCTTTCCAAAATGTCCAAGAACATGTGAAAAGCTTAAAAATTGAGCAAGTTATGCCTTGTAGAAGTTGGGAAAATTTTGTGAAATGGCAAAAGTCAATTATCTTTGAAAATCCAATTTTGACAAAAGGGCCCCATTTTTCTCACTTTGTCCATCCTTGTCATGCCACACACGTGGCCCATGGTTGATTTCAAGACCAAATGTTGACTTTTTTATTTTATTTAATTTTTGATGATTTAATTCATTTTAATTCATTGAAAATTCAAATAAAATTTAAAAATCAATGAAATGGTGTCAAATGAATTTGGACAAGTTCTATACATCATGAACCAACTCAAAAATCAGGCCAAGGTTCATTTTCATACTAAGTCTAGGTTTTGGCTAGAAATTAGGAAAAAATGGTTAATGGACAAACCCTAATGCCAATTCTTTCTCAAGCATGGATTAAGGTCAAATAGCAAGCCTATTCAATTGCAGGATGATCACTGAGTCCAACCCTACCTAGAACATAGCACAAAGCACGCTGAAAAGGCATTTGGACATTTGAAATTTTGGACATAAAAGGCAAAACTGAAATCAATGCTAGGGATCTTTGCAAGCCAAAATTTTTATACCATTAGCATCCTTAAGCAACTCTGAACACGTTCCAATCAATCTCAAGCACAAAAGCTTCAGGAATTGACGCCTAGGACTCAGACTGCATTGCAAAAAATTCACAATCGTATAGCATTCTTTAAGCACTTTTACAACATTCTATGCATTGCATCATGTTTGTTTTGAGCTTCTGAAACTAACCCTTATGCTTGATTGAAGTTTTGCACATTGTACACAAAGATGCCATGGCTGAGTATTAGGGTTCGTGAGATTCAAAATTAGGGATTCCTAAAACAAGAAAAATTAGGACTCAGCAGTATTACCATTGCATCCAGCACACCAAGACGAAGGGATTGGCATACTCGCGAACAATTTATGATGCCCAGGGTTCTATTCGCTATTTTCTTGAAAACCCCCTAAAGCAACATTTCAAAACCGTTGCCTTCTTTGTTTATGTTTCAGGAAATTGGAAGGGACGATGGCGTGGCACCAGTGGATTGGCTGAGCTTGAATTCGCGCGCGTTTTAAATAAGCACTAACCATTTTCTTTTATATATTTTAGTGACTATTATATGTTAAATGGAATCAACATAGCACAGCTGGCCAAGACACGCGCATGTAATCTCAAGGACCTGGGTTCAAGTCCCAGGTCCTGCAAAAATTCAATATCATTTTTCCTTTCCAGGTTCCATGCAACGCTCATATTGATGCTCACCATACACTTCAGCATCAGCCTATCCACGTGTCCCAGGAAACTTATCAAAGGGTCCAGAACAAGGGCATATGGTGGAGGCCAGTCAAAGCATCACACTGGATCCAGAAAGTCAACAAATTCTCACAAAAATGGGCCAGGCCTTTCTAATTGACACCCTCCAAATTGGGGTTCCCTCACCCTGGTTTGCATACTTTGATTATTTTTTTTTATTTATTTATTTTTTATTTTTTATTTATTATTTCAATTGTCATGTTTTATTGTTTTATTTAATTAATTCTTACAAAAATATAAAAAAACACTAAAAATACAGAAAAGACAAAAAAATATAATTAATTTTGATTCTTTTTTTTATAAATTAAAATATAATTCATTTAGTTTAATTAGGTTTTAATGTTAATTTTAATTCTTTTTCATAATAAAAATCCAAAAAAATGTAGAATTAGGTTAATTAGTAATTTTTAATTCTTTCCTTTTTTTCTCACAATATTATTATTTATTATTTATTTTCTATAAATCAAAAATTGTATATAAATTAATTTAGAATTTAATTAGGTTAGAAATTAAATCTTTTTCATAATAAACTTAAAAAATGATAGAACTAGGATTTTAATTTTAATTAACTTTTCTCTTTTTTCTTTTAAACCTAAAAAACACAAAAACATTATTTTTTCATTTAATTTTTAATTTCCTTGATTATTTTAATTATCTGTTAAAGGGTCCAAAGCCCTAATTTTGTTTAGTCTTTATTTCGCACATTTATTAAATACCTCTGTATATGCCCCAAAGCCTTGTAATAAGTTTAGATTTATTTCTCGCACTTTTTATTTATTCGCTTTATTTTATTTTCAGTCAAATCGGGTTCGGTTTTTTGGCGATGTGGACCCGCGCCAGTTGTAATAGTTAGATTTATTTTCTCGCAAATATAACTGTTAATAAATATGCATGAAAGAATGAATGCCCAAAAATAAAATCGAATCGTTAGATCACCAATGCATGACAAGACAAACAATAAACTGAAAATGACACACAATTCGCACACACCACCCCTAGGGTACGCCTCACCTGTTGCCTTTCGAAAGGTGGTCGTCGAGTAGAAAACGTCTTAGTAAGTCCTCATGGTCCGGGAACCTGGCATGAGGGTAGCTTCTAAGGTATTTTCCCATTGCTCCGGTGATCACCACGTCCCTAAAACTCGAATTGACCCGAATACCTCCAACGGTGGTGCTACCTACCTCTCAATGGTGGGATGGCACTACTTTAAAGGACATCTACACAGACGAATTCCTTAGGGTAGGTAGGTTCTCGTAGATACTTGCTCTCTTCAAAACAAAAATCAAAATACTTTTCACACCAACACACTTTCAAAAACTTTCAAAACAAACTTTTCAAACACTCTGACGTACGAGTTGAAATGAAACTTTTCAAAGAATATTTTTGAAACCCACAATTGAAAAGCAAACAATTTTGAAAACACATTGAGCAAGTACCTAAGAGCCCATGGATAACCATGGATAGAAAGGGTGCTAACACCTTCCCTTTCTATAACCTACCTCCCGAACCGAGAGCAATCTCTTTAAAGGAATTTTTCTGTGCTTTTGTCCTTTCCAATTGGAGAAAATAAAAGACGGTGGCGACTCTTGCTTCCGCGACATTTCGCGAACCAGCTTTAAAACAGTCAGTTCCAGATCCACCGATCACAGAACTGGCGACTCTGCTGGGGAGAAACTTAAAGTGAGGTGTACCTTAGGGCTAGTTACGACTGTGTTTTCAATTGTTTTCCTTGTATGCTTTAAATTGTGGGACCGTCTTGGGAGTTCTATAGATCCTAACCCGGATCTGGGGGATACCTCTTTAGAAAGTAGCAACAAGGCTGTGAGGGAACTGTGCGGGGTATACCGACATGGTTGAAGCAGTCTGCTACGTTGATGTGACATTTTGGTGTGTACCGGTAACCCTTGAGTCAGTCAAGGAGAGTACGGGGCCTCCATGTGGTGTCATGAAGCATCAACAGACCTTAGGAACCTTAATTGAACCATCTTGGCCTCTTTAGGGTAGTGAGATAACTGACTTTGGTGCAGTCCGAGGTTGGTTGATACTCGATACTACACTCAATTGAGGGTTGCTTTCCTGGAATATTTCGGTCGCCAGTTCAGTGGCTAAATCGAAACGATGAACAATGAAAGCAATCCCGTGATATTGGGAACCTTAGAACCCGGTTACTTTGATTAGGACAGGTTGAACCCACCAACTTCAAGAGGGTACTACCCAGACCTCATGCTGGCCTTAAACCTTAAGGGCCTGTCTTGTGTGCCTTGTGTGCCTTACATGTTTGTCTTTGTAAATATCTGTGTTTAATCATAGCATCATGACATCATCCAGCATCATATGCATTAACTAACCGTTTCAGGGGTTCGAATTTTCATCTTTGTTCCTGTTTTGTAGGACATGGAAACTGTTCGTAGAAAGACAATTCCAATCAGTCTTGTAAGGATCTCTCCTCAGCTTAAGGAGCTTATATCCAGGATTCCCGAGAACTCTTCTTTCAGTGAAAGGCATGGAAGCCTCATCAGCTTGGTCAACACCAACATTGAGGAAGATATGATAAAAGTCCTGTTCCAATTCTTTGATCCTCTGCATCACTGTTTCACTTTCTTGGACTATCAGTTGGTACCCACATTGGAGGAGTTCTCCCGACTCCTGAAGATCCCTATTCTTGATCAGCTACCCTTCAACGGTACAGAAAAGGAACCTAAACTTGAAGAGATTGCTAAAGCCTTGCACCTACAGTCATCTGACCTCAAGGGACATTGGGAAGTTAGAAGTGGTATCAAAGGGTTCTTAGCCAGGTTTCTGTTTGAAAAGGCCTATGATTGTTGGAACTCCCTTGACTTACAAGCTTTTGAAGAGGTTGTGGCCCTCCTTGTTTATGGGTTGGTGTTGTTCCCTAACCCAGACCAGCTCATTGATATCAGTGCTGTCCAGATCTTTATGTCCAGGAATCCTGTACCTACGTTGCTGGGAGACCTCCTTCACTCATGTTACACTCGAACCATGAGAAAAAGAGGTGTCCTTATGTGTTGCACTCCTCTCCTGGGAAAGTGGTTTATTTCGCACCTTCCACAATCAGTCCTGAAGAACGAGCGGGGTTTGAGATGGTCACAACGGTTGATGACTCTTACACATGCAGATATACATTGGTGCCCTAGGTCCAGAGAAGATGTCACTATCATTGATCGTTGCGGGGAGTACCCTAATGTTCCTTTACTTGGAATCAGAGGGGGTATTACTTATAGTCCATGCCTGGCTTGGAGACAGTTTGGTTATGCTCGGAGGGATGGTCCTCATGACATGTTGATACCTGACATAGTTTTTGACTTCGACAACGATACTCAAGGACTTCGCCAGAGATTTATCAGAGCTTGGAGGATGCCTAGTAGGATAGACAGCAAGACACTGGGGCACAGGAACTCCATCCCTTTGGAGCCTTACCTCAAATGGGTACGAGCCCGCTCTCAGAAGTTGGTAATGCCTTATCCTCACATGCTTCCAGTAATCAAAGAACCTGCCTTGGAGGGAGAGGTGTCTCATGTTATTCAGCACCCTGATATGCCCACATCCTGGGAAGAGATGCAGAAGAGCTGGATCCAGCTTAAGGAAGAGCGGAATTCTCTTGAGACTAGTTTGCATGCCAGTGAAAGGAAGGTCTTGGAGCTCACCCGCCTGTTGCATGAGGAAAGGAGTCTCAACACTTACATAGCTCCAAAGAAGATGCGCAACATATTTTGGATGTGATTTGATCTTTTTGTACTTTTGCCCATGAGGCTTTGATGTATTAAAACAATGATTTTCTTAATAATAAAGTGTGTTCCTTTTGGTCTACAACAAATTTGAATTTTCGAACCCTTGAATGCATTGCATAAACACATATCATTCATCATGTGCATCATAAATACTCTTCTTTTCAGGTTGTTTACCGTTCTTCGCTGTTTATTTCAGCATCATGAACCCTCCTGAATCATCAACCGATGCGGCTATCAAGGCTCTTCAGGCGCAGAACGTCCAGTTTCAGGCGCAAAACGCCCAATTTCAGGAGCTGATCAAGGGCTTGTCTCAGGGTCAACAAGAGTTAAAGACCATGCTGTTGAAGAAGACTAAGAAGAAGAGGAGGACTGTGCTATTTAGCACTGGGCGCAGACTCGGGAACACCTTGCAAATTGAAGCTGAAAGGACTCCTCCATCTGTGACAGAAGGTAGTCACCATGAAAGGGAGGTCACTACTCCTGTGGGCTCTGATACTGAAACAGACTTCAATGACGACCAGTACCCTCCTGCTGAAGACCGGTACAAACAGCTGGAAGACAGATTAAAGGCTGTGGAAGTTCAACGGGTACCTGGATTGGATTTCGGAGACTTGGGGTTATCTACTGGGGTGGTGATCCCCCACAAGTTCAAAACACCTGCCTTCGTGAAGTATGATGGGGCTTCCTGTCCCAAGATGCACCTCCGTTCTTATGTAAGGAAGATCCAGCCTTACACAGCAGACAAGAACCTTTGGATCCACTTCTTCCAGGAGAGTCTTTCAGGGACTCACCTCGATTGGTTCTATCAGCTAGATGGAATCAGCATTCGTAACTGGGAGGATCTGGCCACTGCTTTTTACAAGCAGTATCAGTATAATGCCGACCTCGCTCCTACGCGTACCCAACTCCAGGGTATGTCGCTAGGGTCGGGTGAAGGTTTTAAGGAGTACGCTCAGAAATGGAGAGACCTGGCTGGCAGGGTGCAGCCACCATTGACGGACCGGGAGCTGGTAGATATGTTCTTGGGGACCCTATCTGGTCCATTTTTCAATCATCTCATTGGTAATTCCTCTGCTGGGTTTACCGATTTAATCCTGACTGGTGAAAGGATTGAGGCCGGTATAAAATCGGGGAAGATACAGAAAGTTGCCTCCTCCAGTACTGAGAAGAAACCCTTCAAAAAGGAGGCTAGTGCTGTATATAACTCCCGGAGAACAGAGCGACCTGAACACCGCCAGTCTGTCAGTGCGGTAATGATTGCCAAACCTGCTGCCGCTCCTCGGCCAACTAATCCTCAAAAGTTTGAAAGACCCCGGAGGGAGTTTACCCGGTTAAGCATGACCTTATCACAGATCCTGCCACAGCTGCTATCCACCAATTTAGTGACTGTCAAGGAGGCTCCAAAGTTTCCCAACACTGCATCTCCCAAGTTCAATCCAAATGCTCGCTGTGCTTACCATTCAGATAGCCCGGGGCACTCTACTGATGACTGTTGGGCACTAAGGAACAAGCTGCAAGACCTCATTGATGCAAAGGAGGTACAGTTTGAGGCATCTGACAAGCCTAATGTGGTGGCGGCTCCCCTACCTGCTCATGGAGTGAATGCTATTGGAGACGAAGACGAAGTGGATGATGCTGAGTTTGATAGCTGGATCTACCCGACAACCGACAGTGGGCCTAACAATTGGAGTGCAAAAGACAATCTCTCTGTTTCTATTGTTCCTCAGTAATGAATTTCTTTGTTTTTTGATTTGTAATAAACAATAATTTGAGACTATATGGCCCGGTGTCTTACCCGGGGCACCTTGGTTTTATTTGTGAGGGCTTTTTGTTTGTCATTGTCATATATCATGAATAAAAGCATTGGACGTTTTTCACATTTCAAATTTTGCGCTCCTTTTCTTTCCTTTCTTTACATATTGCAAAACAGCTGTATTTACACACACACTCACTCATACAGGTTTCAATCCACTCTGGATCTCACTGGTAACGACTCTGCTACGGCCAGTTATGACTTCGAAAATCCGATCAACTTAGCCGCCGACGAAGGTGAAGATGATTGCGAAGTGCCTGGTGAACTTGCAAGATTGTTACAACAGGAAGAGAGGGCAATTCAACCCCATGAAGAGCCAGTGGAAATAATAAACTTGGGTACTGAGGAAGACAAGAAAGAGGTGAAGATTGGTGCCAACCTAGAACTCAGCGTGAAGCAACGGTTGACTCAGATGCTGCATGACTATAAAGAAATCTTTGCCTGGTCCTACGAAGATATGCCCGGATTAGATACCGACATTGTGGTCCATCATTTACCAACTAAAGAAGATTTCCCTCCGGTTAAGCAAAAGGTTCGTCGGATGCGTCCAGAGATGTCTGAGAAGATTAAAGCCGAGGTTATGAAGCAGTTTGATGCCGGGTTTCTTGCAGTGACTTCTTACCCTCAGTGGGTTGCTAATGTGGTGCCGGTACCTAAGAAGGACGGTAAGGTCAGGATGTGTGTTGATTACAGGGATCTTAACAGGGCCAGTCCCAAGGATGACTTCCCTCTACCCCACATTGATGTCCTTGTTGATAATACAGCTCAGCATAAAGTGTTCTCTTTCATGGATGGTTTTTCAGGCTACAATCAGATCAAGATGGCACCTGAAGACATGGAAAAGACTACCTTTGTTACTCAGTGGGGCACCTTCTGTTACAAGGTCATGCCGTTCGGGTTAAAGAATGCTGGGGCAACCTACCAACGTGCCATGGTTACCTTATTTCATGATATGATCCATCATGAGATAGAAGTGTATGTGGACGACATGATCGCTAGGTCCCAGACTGAGGAAGAGCACCTAGATCATCTGCAGAAGTTGTTCGACCGGTTGAAACTGTACAAGCTGAGATTGAACCCGAACAAGTGCACCTTCGGGGTAAGATCTGGAAAGTTGCTAGGCTTCGTGGTGAGTGACAAAGGTATTCAAGTGGACCCAGCTAAGGTCAAAGCCATTCAAGAGATGCCAGTTCCCAAGACAGAGAAGGAAGTCAGAGGCTTTTTAGGACGTCTGAATTACATTGCTCGGTTCATCTCACATTTAACTGCTACCTGTGAACCAATCTTCAAGCTGCTGAAGAAAGATCAGGTAGTACGTTGGAACGATGAATGTCAGGCTGCTTTTGACAGAATCAAAGAATATCTCCAAGAACCACCCATCCTTATGCCACCAGTTGAAGGGAGACCTTTGATACTTTACCTGACAGTGCTTGATAATGCAATGGGGTGTGTGCTGGGGCAGCATGACGAGTCTGGCCGAAAAGAGCATGCCATTTATTACCTTAGCAAAAAGTTTACCGACTGTGAGACCCGATACTCACTGCTTGAGAAAACTTGCTGCGCTTTGGTATGGGCTGCTCGCCGGCTGAGACAGTATATGCTGACTCACACTACCTTGTTAATCTCAAAAATGGATCCTATAAAGTACATATTCGAAAAGCCTGCTCTGTCTGGGAGAATTGCAAGATGGCAGATGATCTTGACGGAATACGACATTCAGTACACGACCCAAAAAGCCATCAAGGGAAGTGTATTGGCCGACCACCTAGCACATCAAGCTGTGGATGACTACCAATCAATGAACTTCGAGTTTCCAGATGAAAGCATTATGATAGTAACTGACTGTGAAATACCTGGACCGGATGAAGGACCTGAACCAGGATCCCGATGGTCTATGCACTTTGACGGAGCCTCCAATGCTTTGGGAAATGGTATCGGCGCCATAATCGTATATCCACAAGGTACTCATACTCCACTCACCGCCCGGCTGTGTTTCAACTGTACCAACAACATGGCGGAGTATGAAGCGTGTATTATGGGTCTTCAAGCTGCGATCGACCTGAGGATCAAATTTCTGAGTGTCTTCGGAGATTCCGCTCTTGTGATCAATCAGATCAAAGGAGAGTGGGATACGAAACACCCAAACTTGATTCCTTACAGAGAATGCGTGTTGGCCCTGATCCCCCACTTCACAGAGATAACATTTGAGCACTTTCCAAGAGAAGAGAATCAGCTGGCAGACGCGTTAGCTACAATGTCTTCAATGTTCAAGGTTAAATGGGATAATGAAGCTCCCCGGATCATCATCTGGAAACTGGACGAACCGGCATACTGTTGTGATCTTGAAACTGAATTGGTGACTGAGAAGCCTTGGTACCACGAAGTGAAGAGATATCTGGAAGCTCAGGAATACCCTGAAGGAGCATCTGTCAATGATAAGAAGTTCCTGAGAAGGTTTGCAGCCAAGTTCTTTCTTAGCAACGGCATCTTGTACAAGCGAAACCAGGATTCAACCCTATTGCGTTGTGTAGATAAGCCTGAAGCAAATAGAATCATGGAAGAGCTGCATGAAGGGACTTTTGGTACACACTCCAGTGGACACACCATGGCAAAGAAGATCCTACGGGCAGGGTATTACTGGTCTACAATGGAAGCTGACTGTTACCAACATTCCAGGACGTGCCATAAATGCCAGATCTACGCAGACAAAGTGCATGTTCCTCCGGTTCCCCTGAATGTTCTGACTGCGCCTTGGCCATTTGCAATGTGGGGCATAGACATGATTGGCGAGATAAAACCTACGGCATCCAATGGACATCGCTTCATCCTAGTGGCGATTGACTATTTTACGAAGTGGGTTGAGGCAGCATCCTACGCTACGGTAACCAAGACTGTTGTGGCACGGTTCATTCGGCACAACCTGATCTGTCGGTACGGCGTTCCTGAGCGGATTATTACAGACAACGGTACCAATCTGAACAATAAGATGATCACCGAGCTTTGCGAACAGTTCAAGATACAGCACCACAATTCTTCTCCTTACAGACCGAAGATGAATGGGGCTGTAGAAGCAGCTAATAAAAACATCAAGAAGATTGTGCAGAAGATGACAGTAACGTATAAAGATTGGCACGAGATGTTACCGTTCGCTCTGCATGGGTATCGTACTTCAGCTAGGACGTCAACCGGGGCAACTCCTTTCTCTCTGGTTTATGGCATGGAAGCAGTCTTGCCGATCGAGGTACAAATTCCTTCTCTCCGGATAATGAAGGATGCAAATCTGAATGAAGATGATTGGATCCAGACACGACTTGATCAGCTCAACCTTATTGACGAAAAGAGACTTGCTGCTATTTGTCATGGTCAGACGTATCAGAAACGAATGATCAGGGCATTTAACAAAAAGGTCAGACCACAGGAATATCAAGTCGGGGATCTGGTGATCAAGCGAATCATCCTTCCTCAGAGTGATCCAAGGGGCAAATGGACCCCTACGTACGAAGGGCCATTTGCGGTTAAGCATGTGTTCTCAGGAGGAGCAATGATATTAACCAATATGGATGGTGACGACCTTCCTCACCCCGCCAATGCAGACATAGTTAAAAAATACTACGCATGAAAAAAGACCCGCTAGGCTGACATGTCTAGGCAAAAATTAGGGCTTCCCGTCGAACCAAAAGGGTTCGGGCAAAATGAAGGGATGAAAATGAAAAAAATCTGTACACCCGGCAAGTCGAAAACCTGAAAAGGCGGCTTGGGCAAAAATGGGTATCCCGGTGGACTGAAAACCCGAAAAGGCAGTCCAGGCAAAAGTTAAGGATAAAAGCGTAACACTATGTCTCATTGGATCACTTTGTATCCAGAATCCGGTATCTACATCAAGACGGCATCGATCAGTCAGCTTCACCTTCAATCAAGGTCACCAAGTGATGAGACGCTCAGAGTTATAAAGGCGATAGCAGAGTTGAAACCCAGTGGATCATTCATATTTCACACAGCTGTTTTTTCTGTTGTACAAAACTTGTATAAACTCTTTTGCTCGGCGACGGTTCTCTTACTAGGACGTCAGCCTCTTGTACACAAAACGCCTATTCACAGGCTATTCAAAATCAATACAAATATACTTTTCAGTTAAACGTGCCAACTGTTTTTCTTTTTCCGTTTTGTTTTGCGAAGAACGTCCAAGGTTCAATTTGTGATATATGCATTTGACAATAATTTGCTAGCTCATAAATATTTGCATACGAGACAAAGAACTAATTGCAGGTGACACTAGAAACAGGGGCAATAAAGAGTTGTCTGAGCAGTCTAATTGTTTTATCCAAGGTACCAAGGTAGGTTCAGTTAAAGAACCTAACCAGGCATCTTAAGTTCCCCAGAGAGTGAGACAGCAAGTCAGTGCATTCTTCCCCAGCATATCAAAACTTCCCCAGGAGAGTCCCATCCAAGTTCCCCAGGAAAAGTGGAATTCATCTCCCCAAGCAGTAAGCTTATCCCCAGTAAATTCTGGAAGCTTATCCTTCGCAGAGCACGAACGTGTCGTCCGGCTTGATTTAAAGAGTTATTTCCTCAACAGGATATAACTGGGTTATCCTCAGCCAAAAACCAAGGGAAAGTCGTCGTCAACGTAGTTCTTTCCTATCCCCAGCGAAGTCTATTCACACTTCCAATACAACAACGGTATCCCCAACAGAGTTACTATCAACATTCAGCAAGGCATCACTCTTCCCACAGAGTATTGCTTCCCGGCATGGTCGTCAGAGTAGCTTTTATCCCCGCAGAATCTCCCATTCGCCAAGTTTATTCCGCAACGGAGTCATCTTCTCCTACCGGTATCCTTGCGGTTATCATCCCCAGCGGAAGCAAAATCTATCCTTCGACATCAGCCCAGGATACGGTTTCCCGGCACCCGTCAAGGATTCATTTTCCTAGACGAAAACATACATAAACATCACATACATCATTATAGCATGCATAACGCACAGCATCATACAAATCTCATTTATGTTGAGAACATCATTGCTTGATCCATATCATGCATTGCACATGACTGACTTTTATCTTTCAGGAAAAACTCAGTTAAGTTCTCAAGCTACATTTCAAGACCTAGACTGGTTCAGTCAAAGGCCTTCTCTGGTTCAGTTAGATCGTCCCAAGATTTTTCTGATGCTTATCCCTTTGAAGACATTTCAAGACCTAGACCGGTTCAGTTAAATCGTCCCAAGATTTTCCTGATTGCTTATCCAGTCAAAGGCCTCCTCTGGTTCAGTGAAATCGTCCCAAGATTTTCCTGATTGCTTATCCAGTGGAAGACATTTCAAGACCTAGACTGGTTCAGTCAAAGGCCTCCTCTGGTTCAGTTAAATCGTCCCAAGATTTTCCTGATTGCTTATCCAGTGGAAGACATTTCAAGACCTAGACTTATTCAGTCAAAGGCCTTCTCTGGTTCAGTTAAATCGTCCCAAGATTTTCCTGATGCTTATCCCTTTGAAGACATTTCAAGACCTAGACTGGTTCAGTCAAAGGCCTCCTCTGGTTCAGTTAAATCGTCCCAAGATTTTCCTGATTGCTTATCCAGTGGAAGACATTTCAAGACCTAGACTGGTTCAGTCAAAGGCCTCCTCTGGTTCAGTTAAATCGTCCCAAGATTTTCCTGATGCTTATCCCTTTGAAGACATTTCAAGACCTAGACTGGTTCAGTCAAAGGCCTCCTCTGGTTCAGTTAAATCGTCCCAAGATTTTCCTGATTGCTTATCCAGTGGAAGACATTTCAAGACCTAGACTGGTTCAGTCAAAGGCCTTCTCTGGTTCAGTTAAATCGTCCCAAGATTTTCCTGATGCTTATCCCTTTGAAGACATTTCAAGACCTAGACTGGTTCAGTCAAAGGCCTTCTCTGGTTCAGTTAAATCGTCCCAAGATTTTCCTGATGCTTATCCCTTTGAAGACATTTCAAGACCTAGACTGGTTCAGTCAGAGGCCTTCTCTGGTTCAGTTAAATCGTCCCAAGATTTTCCTGATGCTTATCCCTTTGAAGACATTTCAAGACCTAGACCGGTTCAGTTAAATCGTCCCAAGATTTTCCTGATGCTTATCCCAGTCAAAGGCCTTCTCTGGTTCAGTCAGATCGACCTAAGATCTCCCTGATGCTTATCCCATTGAAGACATTTCAAGACCTAGACCGGTTCAGTTAAATCGTCCCAAGATTTTCCTGATTGCTTATCCAGTCAAAGGCCTTCTCTGGTTCAGTCAGATCGACCTTAAGATCTCCCTGATTCTTATCCCAGCAGAAGACACCCCAGATTTTTCTCAACGAGCGTTGTTGAAGTTAAAGTCGCTCAAGGCTCTCTTACCATTCATGCTAAGGAAGTAATCATCCCTGCAACGTGTCAGGTACTCATTTTCTGTTTTGCAGGTATACAGGTTCTCGCCAAGAAATCTCCTACGCGATCAACATCCAGATGGCATCTATAAGCCCATTCCACCATCGTTGCTAACATGTGAGCGCAAATTTCCGGGCACTCTAGTGTCCAATCATCTTTTACCCTCGGATTACGAAAGGCACGTCAGCCAATCTGCATCCTCAGGTCTAAGAAGATTGAACAGGGGCAACTGTTATACCCCAAAATTTGCCCTCCCATATTCCTCAAGAAATTGCCAAGCCAAGTCACAAAGTTCCCCAAGGGTTGTGCAGTGCAACAGTCCTCCATCCAGTCCAAATTAGGGTTTTGAGTCTGATCAAGAAAAGGAAGTTTTCAAAGGCCCAATCAAGTCTCATATGCTTACAAACATGGTCAAGCATCCTCATATCAAGTTTCAAGGCATTCAGCTCAAGATTGCACAGTCAAAACCCTAGATTGCACTACAGTCAACTGTAGGGGCAAAATGGTCATTTGGCAGTCAAAAGTTCAAATTTTTGGTCAATATATCATTTTGAAGCCACAAACATCATTTGATCAATGCTTGATCATGATTCTCAAAATTTGGCTCAGAAATCATCAAGGATGCAAAAGTTGCTATATTTGGACAGCTGAAAAAGTCAACTGAAATTGACCAGGGCATAACTTTCACATGGATTATCAGAAAAATTCCATCCAAAGCTCATTTTGAAGAGAAAGACATTTCCTACAATTCATCTTCATGTTCCAAGTCCAAGAAATGCTCTCACAAAAAGTTATCAATTTCAACATTACAGGTCATTTTCAAAAGTCAACAAAAAGGGACTTTAAGTCAAAGGCCATAACTTGAGATTGGTAAATAAAAATGACATGGGACCAAAGACATTGGTTAAAGGACTCAAAGACCTTTCCAAAATGTCCAAGAACATGTGAAAAGCTTAAAAATTGAGCAAGTTATGCCTTGTAGAAGTTGGGAAAATTTTGTGAAATGGCAAAAGTCAATTATCTTTGAAAATCCAATTTTGACAAAAGGGCCCCATTTTTCTCACTTTGTCCATCCTTGTCATGCCACACACGTGGCCCATGGTTGATTTCAAGACCAAATGTTGACTTTTTTATTTTATTTAATTTTTGATGATTTAATTCATTTTAATTCATTGAAAATTCAAATAAAATTTAAAAATCAATGAAATGGTGTCAAATGAATTTGGACAAGTTCTATACATCATGAACCAACTCAAAAATCAGGCCAAGGTTCATTTTCATACTAAGTCTAGGTTTTGGCTAGAAATTAGGAAAAAATGGTTAATGGACAAACCCTAATGCCAATTCTTTCTCAAGCATGGATTAAGGTCAAATAGCAAGCCTATTCAATTGCAGGATGATCACTGAGTCCAACCCTACCTAGAACATAGCACAAAGCACGCTGAAAAGGCATTTGGACATTTGAAATTTTGGACATAAAAGGCAAAACTGAAATCAATGCTAGGGATCTTTGCAAGCCAAAATTTTTATACCATTAGCATCCTTAAGCAACTCTGAACACGTTCCAATCAATCTCAAGCACAAAAGCTTCAGGAATTGACGCCTAGGACTCAGACTGCATTGCAAAAAATTCACAATCGTATAGCATTCTTTAAGCACTTTTACAACATTCTATGCATTGCATCATGTTTGTTTTGAGCTTCTGAAACTAACCCTTATGCTTGATTGAAGTTTTGCACATTGTACACAAAGATGCCATGGCTGAGTATTAGGGTTCGTGAGATTCAAAATTAGGGATTCCTAAAACAAGAAAAATTAGGACTCAGCAGTATTACCATTGCATCCAGCACACCAAGACGAAGGGATTGGCATACTCGCGAACAATTTATGATGCCCAGGGTTCTATTCGCTATTTTCTTGAAAACCCCCTAAAGCAACATTTCAAAACCGTTGCCTTCTTTGTTTATGTTTCAGGAAATTGGAAGGGACGATGGCGTGGCACCAGTGGATTGGCTGAGCTTGAATTCGCGCGCGTTTTAAATAAGCACTAACCATTTTCTTTTATATATTTTAGTGACTATTATATGTTAAATGGAATCAACATAGCACAGCTGGCCAAGACACGCGCATGTAATCTCAAGGACCTGGGTTCAAGTCCCAGGTCCTGCAAAAATTCAATATCATTTTTCCTTTCCAGGTTCCATGCAACGCTCATATTGATGCTCACCATACACTTCAGCATCAGCCTATCCACGTGTCCCAGGAAACTTATCAAAGGGTCCAGAACAAGGGCATATGGTGGAGGCCAGTCAAAGCATCACACTGGATCCAGAAAGTCAACAAATTCTCACAAAAATGGGCCAGGCCTTTCTAATTGACACCCTCCAAATTGGGGTTCCCTCACCCTGGTTTGCATACTTTGATTATTTTTTTTTATTTATTTATTTTTTATTTTTTATTTATTATTTCAATTGTCATGTTTTATTGTTTTATTTAATTAATTCTTACAAAAATATAAAAAAACACTAAAAATACAGAAAAGACAAAAAAATATAATTAATTTTGATTCTTTTTTTTATAAATTAAAATATAATTCATTTAGTTTAATTAGGTTTTAATGTTAATTTTAATTCTTTTTCATAATAAAAATCCAAAAAAATGTAGAATTAGGTTAATTAGTAATTTTTAATTCTTTCCTTTTTTTCTCACAATATTATTATTTATTATTTATTTTCTATAAATCAAAAATTGTATATAAATTAATTTAGAATTTAATTAGGTTAGAAATTAAATCTTTTTCATAATAAACTTAAAAAATGATAGAACTAGGATTTTAATTTTAATTAACTTTTCTCTTTTTTCTTTTAAACCTAAAAAACACAAAAACATTATTTTTTCATTTAATTTTTAATTTCCTTGATTATTTTAATTATCTGTTAAAGGGTCCAAAGCCCTAATTTTGTTTAGTCTTTATTTCGCACATTTATTAAATACCTCTGTATATGCCCCAAAGCCTTGTAATAAGTTTAGATTTATTTATCGCACTTTTTATTTATTCGCTTTATTTTATTTTCAGTCAAATCGGGTTCGGTTTTTTGGCGATGTGGACCCGCGCCAGTTGTAATAGTTAGATTTATTTTCTCGCAAATATAACTGTTAATAAATATGCATGAAAGAATGAATGCCCAAAAATAAAATCGAATCGTTAGATCACCAATGCATGACAAGACAAACAATAAACTGAAAATGACACACAATTCGCACACACCACCCCTAGGGTACGCCTCACCTGTTGCCTTTCGAAAGGTGGTCGTCGAGTAGAAAACGTCTTAGTAAGTCCTCATGGTCCGGGAACCTGGCATGAGGGTAGCTTCTAAGGTATTTTCCCATTGCTCCGGTGATCACCACGTCCCTAAAACTCGAATTGACCCGAATACCTCCAACGGTGGTGCTACCTACCTCTCAATGGTGGGATGGCACTACTTTAAAGGACATCTACACAGACGAATTCCTTAGGGTAGGTAGGTTCTCGTAGATACTTGCTCTCTTCAAAACAAAAATCAAAATACTTTTCACACCAACACACTTTCAAAAACTTTCAAAACAAACTTTTCAAACACTCTGACGTACGAGTTGAAATGAAACTTTTCAAAGAATATTTTTGAAACCCACAATTGAAAAGCAAACAATTTTGAAAACACATTGAGCAAGTACCTAAGAGCCCATGGATAACCATGGATAGAAAGGGTGCTAACACCTTCCCTTTCTATAACCTACCTCCCGAACCGAGAGCAATCTCTTTAAAGGAATTTTTCTGTGCTTTTGTCCTTTCCAATTGGAGAAAATAAAAGACGGTGGCGACTCTTGCTTCCGCGACATTTCGCGAACCAGCTTTAAAACAGTCAGTTCCAGATCCACCGATCACAGCAGTCATTATATCTCAAAAATGAAAACCCAATAAGTCAAAACCTATGAAGGAGACTTACAAAACTGGGGCATCCCGCTGACTGTAATTCCAAAAAGGAAACAGCTCAGGCAAAAAACAGGGATAACAAAATCAAAAAAGAAAAGAGGTCATACAAACCCTCAACAATAACAAAAAGGAATGACTGCCTATTCAGAATAAATCATCAATATCTGAACCATCATTGGAACATCAGGACAAGGACTCGAACAAGGTCTAACGCATGATCAACTAAGTTTAGGTTTGAAGAACATCACGAAGAACGGGTGGGTACAAATAATTTGAGCCTTTATCCTTTGTTTCTTAAACCGTGAACCAGGCCACGTTATAACCCTTAAAAGTCCTAGCTGAAGCATGGGTTAGTTCGAAAGCATACTGTTACGAAAGGTATCCTGACTCCTTAAGGCCTACGGTAAATACGGAGTTGACATCACGTTTTACAAACATTCACTTGTTTTATGAAAAAGAATGCATTTTCAAAATCTTCAAGACAGACATAAGCTTTGCATTTTTGATATAACATTGTTTGCATATAACTATTTGTTTGAACAGCAGGAAAATTCACACGATGAATACCTAGTGAACAAAAGCACTTCCAATCAAGGGGCATACGTGATTATTGTCCATCATCTGGGGCAATTCAGTCAAGATTCGGAGAATCTCTCAAAAGGCCAAATAGCCCGGGGCAAATCTCTGCCTGAGTCACTTGGGGCACTCCAGCAACTAGCCTTGCATGATCAAACATCTTCTAATGACATGGCAAAATACTTCTAACAGGGGCACCTCCCTGCATTCTAAGAGCATGGACATAGTTGAAAAATACTACGCAAAATCAAAGACCCGCTAGGTTAACATACCTAGGCAAAAATTAGGGCTTCCCGGCGAACCAAAAGGGTTCGGGCAAAAATAAGGGATGAAATGAAAAATCTGTACACCCGGCAAGTCGAAAACCTGCAAAGGCGGCTTGGGCAAAAATGGGTATCCCGATGGACCGAAAACCCGAAAGGGCAGTCCAGGCAAAAGTTAGGGATCGAAGCGTACGACTATGTCCTGTCATCTTGTCACCTGCCTACCTGAAGAAGGTTTGACCATCAACAACTATCAGCACCTCATAGGTCTTCCTCTCTCACCTCAGAAACAGGGGCAATGATGAGTTGTCCAAACGATCTAATTACTCTGTCCACCAAGGTACTAAGATAGGTTCGGCTGAAGAATAACCAGGATATCATAAGTCCCCAGAGAGTGAGCCAGCAAGTCAATACACTCTCCCCAAGCAAAGTTACAGTCAACCTTAGGGAAGTTGGGTACCCTCCAGCAGATCTCAACATTCCCCAACGATATACAGGCATTCTTAACAAGCATCCCCGACAGTCTTAGTCTAAAGATTGTTCCCCGGCGGTATATCAGGCAGTCAAAGGAGTCACTTCCCTGATACAGTTCAAAAATTTCCCCAGGAGAGTCCAATCCAGTTTCCCCAGGAAAGTTAGGATCCATCTCCCCAAGCAGTAAGCTTATCCCCAGTAGATTCTGGAAGCTTATCCCCGTAGAGTACGAACGCGTCTCCCGGCTTTATTCAAAGGTTATTCCCTTACCAGGGTATAACTGGGTTATCCTCAGCCAAAAGCCATGGAAAGATTGTTCTCGGCGAAGTCTTCTTATCCCCGGCGAAGTCTATTAACACTTCCAACATAACACCGGTATCCCCAGCGGAGTTACCATCAGCATCCCAGCAAGTACCTCTCCCCCACAGAGTATTGCTCCCCAGCAAGATCACTAGAGTATTTTTCTCCCCGCAGAGTAATCCATTCGCCAAGTTTATTCCCCAACGGAGTTATCTTCTCCTACCGGTATCCTTGCAACTATCATCCCCAGCGGAAACGAATATTCTTTTCTTCAAACATCAGCCCAGGAGTTAACTTCCCGGCACCCGTCAAGGATTTAGTTTCCTAGATAAAAACATACGTTCATAAACATCGCATTTCTATACATTATAGCATGCATATACGCATCATATCTTACAAATCTCATTTATGTTGAGAACATCATTGCTTGATCCATATCACGCATTGCATATGACTGACCTTTACCTTTCAGGGAAGATCCAGTTAAGTTCTCAGCTACATTTCAAGACCTTGCCTAGTTCAGTTAAATCGACCCTAAGATTTTCCTATTTCTTATCTAGTCAAAGGCCTTCTCTGGTTCAGTCAGATCGACCCTAAGATCTCCCTGTTTCTTATCCAGTTGAAGATTCCAAGACCTAGTCTGGTTCAGTTAAATCGACCCTAAGATTTTCCTGTTTCTTATCCAGTCAAAGGCCTTCTCTGGTTCAGTCAGATCGACCCTAAGATCTCCCTGTTTCTTATCCAGTTGAAGATTCCAAGACCTAGTTTGGTGCAGTTAAATCGACCCTAAGATTTTCCTGTTTCTTATCCAGTCAAAGGCCTTCTCTGGTTCAGTCAGATCAACCCTAAGATCTCCCTGTTTCTTATCCAGTTGAAGATTCCAAGACCTAGTCTGGTTCAGTTAAATCGACCCTAAGATTTTCCTGTTTCTTATCCAGTCAAAGGCCTTCTCTGTTTCAGTCAGATCGACCCTAAGATCTCCCTGTTTCTTATCCAGTTGAAGATTCCAAGACCTAGTCTGGTTCAGTTAAATCGACCCTAAGATTTTCCTGTTTCTTATCCAGTCAAAGGCCTTCTCTGGTTCAGTCAGATCGACCCTAAGATCTCCCTGTTTCTTATCCAGTTGAAGATTCCAAGACCTTGCTTGGTTCAGTTAAGTCGACCCTAAGATTTTTCTTGATTCTTATCCAATCAAAGGCCTTCTCTAGTCCAGCTAAATCGATCCCTAAAAGATTTTCCTAATGAAGACTCAGTAGAAGACATCCAAGATTCTCTCAGCGTTACCGTTGAGGTTGAAGTCGCCTATGATTCTCTCATCGTTATTGTTGAGGTTGAAGTCGCCCAAGATTCTCTCAGCGTTACTGTTGAGGTTGAAGTCGCCTATGATTCTCTCATCATTACTGTTGAGGTTGAAGACATCCAAGATTCTCTCAGCGTTACTGTTGAGGTTGAAGTCGCCCAAGATTCTCTCAGCGTTACTGTTGAGGTTGAGGTCGCCTATGGTTCTCTCCCCGTTACTGTGGAGGTAGTAATCGCCCCAAGATTCTCTCAGCATTCCTGTTGAGGTAGTAATCGTCGAAGATTCTCTCAGCGTCCCTGTTGAGGTGGTAATCACCCAAGGTTCTCTCACCGTCCCGTTGAGGTAGTAGCCATCCCTGATTCGTTCATCACTGTTTGAAGCTCCAGATTCAATTCCTGTAACCAGTCAGTGCATCTATACAAAGAGTTTGAAGACCAGCTCCTGTAACAGGTCAGGTAATCATTTTCTTTTTCAGGTACGCAACTTCTCGCTAAGGAATCTCTTACGCGATCGACATCCAGATGGCATCTATAAGCCCATCCACCTTCCATCATCTCTTAGCATGGAATCTATAAGCCCATCTTCCTATCCATCAATCTCCAAATGGCATCTGTAAGCCCATTCCCCACATCACACTACTATGTGAGCGCAAATTTCTGGGCACTCTAGTGTTCAATCATCTTCCACCTTCGGATCACGAAAGGCACGTCAGCCAATCTTCATCCTCAGGTCTAAGAAGATTGAACAGGGGCAACTGTTGTACCCTAAAATTTGCCCTCCCATATTCTTCAAGATTTGCAAAGAGCATGCTTCAAAATCCCCCAAGGGTTGCACAGTTCAAGGGCCTCCTAACAGTCAAAAACTAGGGTTTTGGTTCTGGCAAAGAAATTGAAGTTTTCAAGGGTCCAATCAAGTCCCACATGCCTATAAACATGAGCAAGCATCCTCATGCCAAGATTCAAGACTTACAGCACAAAATTGCACAGTCAAAAACCCTAATTGCCCTACAGTCAACTGTAGGGGCAAAATGGTCATTTGACAGTCAAAAGTCCAAATTTTTGGTCAACATCTTATTTTGAAGCCACAAACATCATTTGATCAATTCTTGATCATGATTTTCAAGGCATGGCCCAAAAAGTCTCAAGATGCAAAAGTTTCCATATTTGGACAGTTGAAAAAGTCAACTCTAACTTGACCAAGGCATAACTTCCACATGGTTTATCGGAAAAATTCCATCCAAATCTCATTTTGAAGATAAAGACATTTCCTACAACTCCTCTTCACACTTCAAGTCCAAGAAATGCTCTCACAAAAAGTTATCAATTTCAACATTATAGGTCATTTTCAAAAGTCAACAAAAAGGTACTTTAAGTCAAAGACCATAACTTGATATTGGTAAATCAAAATGACATGGGACCAAAGGCATTGGTTAGAGGACTTCAAGACCTTTCCAAAATGTCCAAGAACATTATCAAAGCTTAAAAATTGAGCAAGATATGCCTTGTAGAAGTTGGGAAATGTTTGGGAATTTTGAAAAGTCAACTTTGCTTCAAATGCCTCAAAATTGCTAATGGGCCACAAATTCTTCCAAGAATCATTATCCAAAGCATATGCACGACCCATTAAGCCCAAAGGGATTTACTTTCTTATTTTTAATTAATTAATTGAATTTTTATTTTTATTTATTCATTTAATTAGTTTTAAATATAAGAAAAATATCAAATCATTGGTTTTAAATCTTTTTGTGCAGAAAATAGGTCTAGCACATGCTCATTATTTCGTGTGCCAATCAACAAGAGTAAAATCTTCCAAACTTGGCATGTTCTTCGTGAAAAAGATTTGAAAAGATTTCATAAAAAATCAAATATTTGATTTATTAAAACATGGATCTTTTGGCTTGATTCTTACCCTAATCCATTCCCATACATAAACAGAACTTAACCCTAGTGCAAACAACCTGGAAGCTGCGCCTCATATCAAAACCCAACTTTGCATTTTTTGTCCAAAAATCTCAAAACTGAAAACTGCATTCTAGCGCAATTCAAAGAAAAGTAACAATTCCAATAGCTTGCCAAGGCATCGAGGAAGCTTTCTAAATCTTTTTCCAGTCCCCACGCCTCAAGAATTGGTATATGGATGTCCAACTTTCTCAAAATTTTTCCATTATCGTATTCTAATATGCATACATTTTTCATACATTTTGAATATTGATTTAGACTAATATGAAGGTTCTGAGACTAATGGTAACCTTTAATTTGACTAACAATGCTTGTAGCGAAATATGCCATTGAAATGTTTTAGGGTTTCTCAAGTTTCAAATTGGGCGTTTGCATACACTGTAAAATCAGGACATCCCAGTACCATGGTTAGAATTAGGACGTTTGGACGAATTCAATACACTAGTCGCGCCCTATTTATATGGCCACACGAGCTATTCGCTATTTTGGAAAAGACTGTGTTTTGGGGGGGTTTAAAACCCCCGCTACTTCTTTTTATTTCAGGGACAAACGAAGAAGAAGATCATGTGGCAAGATCTGATTGGATAGTTTGAATTCCAGCATGCGTTTTTTTGTTTCTATATCATTAACTTCAATTTATTTTATATTATTTGTTCTTTATTTTATATACAACACGTTCAAACAGCACAGTTGGTGGAGAAGAGCGTTTGCAAGCCTTGGGACCTGGGTTCGATTCCCAGGTCCCCCATATGTCTTTCTATTTTTTCTTGTAATATGATCAGGTACTCAACATGTCCAGGTGACCACCAAACACGCAGCACTGAAGCTTGCCACATGGCCACTGAGATCAATCCAAAAGCCAAGGCATGAGTTCCATGGTGCACCTCAGTCCAGGGGTCCACACGTGACCACCAAAAGTCAACCCAAGGCCTCCAGTAATTGGGCCTAATTACTCACAACATAACCTCCAAATTGGGGTCAACACCCCCCATTGGTTTGATTTTTCCATTCTCTTTTTTTTTCTATTTTATTTGTTTTATTTAGTTTTAGTTTAATTCTTTAAATTAATTTTTTTCTTTAACATAAAAAAAAAATCAGAAAGACAAAAAAATAAATATATTTTATTTAAATGTTTTTTGTAAATAAACTTTATTAATTAATTTAGTTTTTTTAATTCTAGGTTTAATTCTAATATTTTTCTTAATAAAACTAAAAAATGTAGAATTAGGGTTTTAAATACCTTTATCCTTTTTCTTTTCTTTTCACCATATTTAATAATTAATTATTTTGTAGATAAATTTGCCATTAAATAATTAGGTTAAAACTAGGTTAAATTTAAACATTTTTTTAAATAAATTAAAAATAGTTTAGAATTAGGTTTTAATTCCATTAATTCTCATTAAACTCCATAAATACAAAAAAAAAACTCAAAAATAATTTCCTTTTCTCATTTAATTTAATTAATTTATTAATTGTAATTTAATTTCCTTAAAAGGGTCCAACGCCCTCGCATTCGATCATAATTCTATTTCGCGCGCTTATTTTATTTCCTTTTTATAAATTTCATGTAATTATCCCAAAGCCATGTAATAGATTAATTAGGATATTTATTTTTTCGCACTTTATTTTATTCAAATCGGGTCTTGGACTAATTTGGCGATGTAGACCCGCGCATTTGTAATAGCGTAGGACTTTTTAATTCCGCATCTTTTAACTGTTAATAATTTGCATGAAAGAATGAATGCCAAAATAAAAGCAACGCATAGATCACCAATCCATGAACAAGATAAACATAAATGAAAACGACACACAAATCACACACCACCCCGAGGGTACGTCTCACTGTTGCCTTGCCCCTCGAAAGGCGGTCGTCGAGTATAGGATGTTTTAGTAAGTCCTCATGTCCATGAACATGGCATGAGGGTAGCTTCTAAGGTGTCTTCCTATTGCTCCGGTGATCACCATGTCCCGAACCCTCGAATTGACCCGAATACCTCCAACGGTGGTGCTACCTACCTCTCAATGGTGGGATGACACTACTTTAGGGACATTTACACAGACGAATTCCTTAGGGTAGGTAGATAACTCGTAGATACTTGCTCTAATTTCAAAACAAATCAAAAAATACTTTTCACACCGACACTTTCAAAAAGCTTTCGAAAGCAACTTTTCAAACACTCTTGAGGACTGATACAAGAGTCGAACTGAAATTTTCAAAGAAACTTTTTAAAACCCACAGTTGAAAAGCAAACAAACAATTTTGAAAACACAAGCGAGCAAGTATCTAAGAGCCCATGGATAACCATGGATAGAAAGGGTGCTAACACCTTCCCTTTCTATAAATCTACCTCACGAACCGAGAGCAATCTCTATAAGGAATTTTTCTGTGCTTTTGTCCTTTCCATTTGGAGAAAATAAAAGACGGTGGCGACTCTTGCTTCCGCGACATTTCGCGAACCAGCGTTAAACAGTCAGTTCCAGATCCACCGATCCCAAATACCGTGTGGGTTCATTCCATCAGTAGACAATGCCAAGCGAAGGTTTCTTGCGTCTTTTCCAAATTCAGGATAATCATTATCAATTTTCATCCACTGTGGTGAATCTGCCAGATGTCGAAACTTTCCATCAACAATTCTTTCATCTGCATGCCAAGTTAAGTGTCTTGAATCGGTTTCACTACGATACATCCGTCTAAATCTCGGAATTATAGGAAAATACCATAAAACTTTTGCCGGAGACAACTTTTTCTTATATCGAGGGGCACCTCATTTAGGACACTCATTTAACGATGCATACTCGTTTCGAAACAAAACGCAATCTTTTGGACAGACATGTATCTTGTCATAGCTCATGCCAATAGAGTACAACATCTTTTTGGCCTCATACGTTCGATTGGGGAGAACATTATCCTCTGGTAGAATATCTTTCATAAGGGCTAATAACTCTGAAACTTTTATCCGACCATCCATTGCCCGCCTTTAAGTTGTACAACTTTAATAACGCAGACAATCTTGTGAATTTTGTACAACCATTATACAACGGTTTCTCTGCATCGCTTACCAACCTCTCGAACATTTGGGACAATCATTAAGATCTTCTTCAAGCGCTTCTGCAATCTCTTCAACTCGATCATAATCGTATGTATCTGTGCCATTGTCGTTTGAAGCATAGGTCCTATTATCCCCCGATTCATCATTCCCGTCACTTTTCTCACCATGCATATTCCAACATGTATAACTTCTACCAATTCCATACCGTATTAGATGCAATGCCAACTGAACCGCGTCAACCCGATTCCCATAACAGCAACACAAACAAGGACATGTCATTCGACCGGGGTCTTCGGCGTGCACAACAGTAAACTTAACGAATTCCGATACCCCGTTCTCGTACTCTTTCGACAATCGATTGGAATACATCCATGTCTTATCCATGGTTTACGGTTTATGAGTCAATCTGAGCTAAATGATAAATTAGAAAACAAAACCAATACTCAAAACTTGCACTTGCTCTTGCACAACCATATAACAAAACCAATACTCAATACTTTTCACTAAATTCATTTTATTCTATCAACTAATCACATTTTATGATTACATCACTAATCACAATTCTTAACTCTCACAATTTTATATAAGCATGCATTCTTTTACCTTAAAAAGTTGTTTTTGTTTCTTTATCCATCTCATTAACAAGTTAATTAATAACTTTACATTATCTCTAATTAAATATACATATAGATATAGATATATAGATACATAATAATGAATGGTAATGTGAAATGGGTAACCCCGTTTGTTAATGAATCATAATTTCCACCACCATTCACTAACACAACACAACATCATTAGCACAACCCTCTACATGTCTGTTTCTTATATACTAGTACACCCTTGTTTCATCAAACTCAAGGGCTACCCTATACCAAACTTCATTTGTTTCTTATATATGGCATGGCCTCATTTTAGTCTAAGATATGTTTTCTGCTACGAAATTTTGTAATAAACAAAAAGGACAAAATATTTTGTATAGATTGAAAAGAAGAAACAATCACCTGACGGTTCTCCTGTGGCAAGCGGTTCTCCGGTGAGATATATGGCTCTTGTTATCTTGTGAGATATGTTGCTCTGAATCGGAAGGTCCTGAAGAAGTTAAAGAAACCGATTAATTTCCAAAACACATTAAACAAACATCAAAAGACAGAGAGCCTTAATTGGGAATCACAACCTGCCGTCCAACTAGTGTGAGTGAGAAACACTAACTGTGCTTGCTAATCAATGAAACAAGAATTTTGTATGTCACTATGGCTTCCAAGAATATATTCCGTGCCAGATTATTCAATAAACCCTCAATAACTTTTAAAACATAATCACCTAACACTAAATCGTCCATTGCTCCAAAAAAAAGGTAACAAAAAAATCATCAATGGGTTATAGGAAACATTCAAAAATCATCAAACAACAACAATAACCAATACACTGTGAATGATGAAGAAAATAATAATCAACGAAAACCAAAACTGATTTCAGAATACATAAATTAAATAATCGGTGCAGTTCGAGAGAGATTGAACCTTGTGAAAAGAGGGACGAGTCGTGCGGCGGCGATGAGAGTTGACGATGGTGGCGATTGAACGAAAAGAGCTACCGTGAGAGGACGAAGAAGGAATAGGAACGAATTTGGGGGTTGGGTTGGAAGAAAGGAAACACAACAGCCACAGTACGAACACACCTTTAATCAAAAACAATAAAATTTATTATAAAACAACCTACGAAAGCGCTTTTAAAAGCGCTTTCTAATGGTCATGTATAACAGCGCTTTTACATAAAAAAGTGCTTTCGTAGCATATCCTATAGCAGCGCTTTTAAAAGCGCTTTCTAAAGGCCAGATTTAGCAGCGCTTTCTAAGGCTAACCTTTAGCAGCGCTTTTGAAAAGCGCTTTCTTAGGTACCCTCTGAAAGGCACCCTTTAGCAGCACTTCTCAAAAAGCGCTTTCTAAGGGTGACCTTTAGCAGCGCTTTTGAAAAGCGCTTTCTTAAGGAACCCTTTGAAAGCGCTTTTTTTAAGCGAATTTTTTTTAATACCTACAACAACGCTTTTTCCTAAAAGTGCTTTCGTATGTGTGCTGCTAAAGCTTATTTTTGGCGTAGTGTTTAGGTTTATTTAATTAATTATCATAAATCATTTTTTTCATAAAAAAATCACCAAAATTTTTTTCTTTGCTATTTTCATCTTATTTTTATTTTCCTAGATAAAGTGTATAGGGCGCGTTCAACTGTAATAGCGTAGCTTCATTTTTCTCACTTTTTTTATCATTATCATGTAATTGCTTTTGGGATGTAATAGTTTTATGATTTCTTTTCCGCAGTCTTCACTATTATGTAACTGCCCCAAAGCTCTGTAATAGCATAGGTTTATATTTCCGCCTTTATCTTCAGCTACTATATTTTATGCAATACTTAGATTAATAGGATTGTATGGAAAGATAAAAATGAACGATAGAAAACCCTAATTGTAAGATAAATAACCAAACTGAATCATTTGCACACTCGCACCTCTAGGGTAAGCTTACTTGTTGCCTTCGGAAAAACAATGGTCATGTCCCTCGAACGTAGGGATACCCTTAGCAAAGACCATCGGTTAAAGTCATCATAAAGATCATAGTAACTCAATGTCCCTCGAGTTTCCTACAAGAAATGATCTTTTGTTGAATGTGTCTGCAAAGCCACATCACTCTTCGATTTTCCTGCAGCTCTTTCGTTCATTCTTTGTTCATGAGATTCAAGCGTCCCTTGAAGCTCTTCCTTTATCGATTTCGACAAGTCTATCCCCTCTTATATCGCCACCACTATGTGGTTGAACATAGGAGCTAAAGATCTCAAAATCTTCGAAACAACAACTCGTGTTATTAATGTTTCTCCACATACCTTGATTTGATTTAATAGTTTTGTAACTCTAGTGAAGAAATTAGATATGCTTTCATTATCTTCCATCTGAAGCAATTCATACATTCTCTTGTGAGTTTGTAACCTCACTTCTTTCATCTTTTCTGCACCACCAAAGGACTTCTCAAGAACATCCCAAGCTTCTTTTGCAGATTCTGAATCACTTACTTTTTCAAAGTTTTATGGACTCACACATTGATGAATTATAAATAGTGCTTTATAACTCAGCCTCTCAATTTATGTGTGTTTCTTCTTTTCTTCTTCTGAAGCATTTTCTCATAGCGCTTCGACTCCATCTTTTACAAGGTCCCAAAGCCCTTCACACCTGAACAACACTTTCATCTGTTTGCACCAATTCTCATAGTTGTCTACTTTCAGAATTGATAGAGTTGCTGAATAATTTGCATTCCCATAATTCGTCATCGTGAATTCTTCAATCGTTCTTGATTTATACTTCCCTTGAATCGATTAACAAAGCTCTGATACCAGATGTTGGAAATCCACCAAATATTTATGATGAATTTCTACACAATGACACTGAATTATGAGAAAGAAAAGAAAAGAAAGAAAACAATTATTTTCTGCAGAGTTTCTCTCTGCCCACAAACTGTAGAAAACTTTATTTAATCACTTGTAACTGCAAATTCTGTGATTACAATGAATTGACTTGATTACAAAAATAGGGCTTACTCCCTTTATTCATAGATTTAGCTTGCACCCTAAGCCCAAAACTATAAAAGTCCAAACTACCTATTTTGGTACTAAATCAAATCTATTCTATTTTAGATCTAAATCAAATATATTTAAATCTAAAACAAATCTAACCTTTTCGACACTATGTTTTACAATTTAACAAAAACAAGAAGAAAATAAGGATTAGTTATTAACTTATATTCTTTACTTTCTCTTTAAATCAGATTACAAGTACTCAAGAATAACAAGTAACTCTCTCACCCTAAATTAGAATTTGTCGTGTGCAATGAGAGACTAGTATGTTATTTATAATAAGTCTAACATACTAAACTAATGAGTTTTTTCACAAATTCTCATTACAAGCTAACTTAGGGTACAAGCTAACTTAAACAATTGGATATAAAAAACAGACCTAATTCGATGCTAACAATCCTATCATTCTTCGACCATTGCATACTTAACCCTTCTACGACTACAACATACAATACTTCGACACTAACATGTGAACAATCTTCTACGGCATGCTAAACTCTGTCGAAACCAAAAAGCTACCTTCGATCAACTAAAGTTTGATTACAATAGCCCACACACAGTTTTGCAAGGATGAAATCATAGAGCAACAAACTTCAGGCGCATATTCTCCTAAACAATATGGTGTTTCCAAGAGAAAGAATCACTTAGTTATGGAGATGGCTAGATCAATTCTCAACAGAAAGTACATGCATAACACTTTCTGGAATGAAGCAGTGTACACTACTATTTACATACTCAATAGATATGCAACTAAAGATTTCCAACACAATACAAAATTGTTTTGCTATCAACAAAGTTAACGACATATGGACAGTTCTCCATCAACACAATCTTATAATGACACTCGCAAAACTTTTAGTGCTTTTATTTCCGAGTTCTTCCAAAACTTTCAAAGTTATTTGCATCCTCCAAGGATTCCTATCATTAAGAAAATTTTATGGTACCTCCTACTTTTCCAAAAAAAAAAAATTTAATTGTATACTTAATCACGTGATTTAAGGTAATCTACTAGTCTAAAAAAATGAAAAAAAAAATGTATAATGAAATTTTACTTACCGGATAGTTGCACTTAATTGATTCGAGAAATGATATTCATTAAAAGGCTTTTGTAAAGAAGAACACTTGTATGGAGGTGAAAATTTCCAAAATACGAAAAAGATTGTAAAGTGAAACGTGACAGAATAAAGATGAAATACATAAATACTAGTAAATAAGATAAAGTTGGAAATTTTAAGTTTTGTAAGAGTGACAGATACATTTTTCTTAAATTATTGGTTTAAAAAGAGTTTAAGGTAGTCCAAATAAAGAGGTACATTTTTCTTTAATTTAAAACTATTTTTGTTATTGGGCCAAAGAGATTCAAACCCAGTTGATATGAATAAACCCATCATTACATAATTTCAAACCCTAGGTAGACAAACCCTAGCTTTAAATTCACGTAGCTAGTTGCCACTGCCAATACCAACTCATGAGTTTGATTTAATTTTTACGGCGCAACTGCGCTGCAATGAGTTTGATTTGAATTATGTATTGGTACTATTTCTTTATATCTCATTCCACAAATACTAAATTTCATTTAATTTCATTCCTATGTGATATTCTACTTTGTACCTTGTTTTAAATTATGCAGTTTCATCCTGACAATTAAAGATGAAGTTTTTCATTTGGCAGAAATGTCTACGATGCAATCTGATTGGTGTTATGTCAGAGTTATGTATTTATATTCAACGACCGTAATTTCCTTGATTAAATAGTTGAGGTCAGTCATAGTTTTTATTTTCGTTATTGATTCTTGTTTTCATTAAGATTTTGATGTATGTGTTATGTGAGTTTGTTGTGGTCAAGTGTTTGTTAGTTGTTTCTTTAGTTGTGTTTGATGAGATTCTGTTACGATCTGTTCTAACAATACAATATATGCTTGCAGGGTATGTTTGATCTTTTCATTTTATTTTGTAGTTTGCCAGATTTTTATTTTTTTGTTGGATTCTTTCAGTTTTGATAGTTTTGAGCTTATTAAAGTTAGGTGTATCTGTATTCATTCCACTGTTTAATCTGGATTATTTATTTTGTTTCACCACCGGTATAATTTGATTTGGGGGTCAGTTCTCGCATATCCCCCTCTCGATCGCAGTTGTGAGGATCGAATTGTAGTCCTCCCTACTAAATCCAGCGTTAATCATCACTGAACCATCTAACGATTGGTTTTATTTCCTATTTTTAAATGATGCTTATTGTAAATTTATTATATATGTTATGCTATAATATTTGGTTAGTGATATTTTTACTGTCATCAATTTTTCTTGAATTAATGTTAACATTTTATGTTGTTCTAGCTTATCGAGTATCTTCCTCCTGAAGACATTGAAAGACAAAACATCAGCTCAGGTGAAAGGACTATTAAGGATGTTACTTATGCTAACATTCCAAATTCTGAAACAATCTCGAGTTCTGTAAACAAGACCAATTAATGGACCTAAGTCATCGCATATGAAGCAAATGATGAATGGGTTTTCAAACAGAAAATAAAAAAGGGTAGAATGAAAAACAAAAAATAAATAAGGGATGAAAAATATTTTTATTTTATTCTAGGGATTTTTACTTATGGAAACATTCCAAATTCTGAAACAAACTCGGATTATGTATAAAGGGCCAATTAATTGACATCAGTCATTGCATGTGAAGCAAATGATGATTCAAACATGAAATAAATAAAGATAGAATGAAATAATTGAAAAACATTCTGATTTTACGTTAGGGATTTGTTTTCTCTCCATATTTACTTACACTTTTTGTACTATTTCTAATTTCTGGACATGTGTTATGCTAGACAACTTTATAGATTTTGTGCTTGTATTAGTTTCTTTGTTTTGTTAGTCTTACAACGACATGTATGAATTGAATTGTTGAATGTTTAATGAGACACTGTGACTTCTTTGAACTTACGTCCTACTCCTTCAACACAAAAATCTTTTACGTAATGAGTCAACCCTATTAGAAAGATTCTAATATCAACAGATTTACTGTATCAATAGAAAAAAAAGTAAATACTATACATTCATAACTATTATTTTCATATGAAAATCTGCAAAATCATACTAAAGAGTATTTATGAGTATGACACTGCCTAATCGTCAGTGTTTAAGTTTTAAATCAAGTGGCTGTTAAAATTGTTTTTTCTTTTATGTTAATTTACTGTCAGTTAGAATAAGCAATGTTAGTGCTGTTAGTGAGTTATTGCTTTTACCTATTCTCTTGCCACTATCCCACATTTTTAGTGTTTGTTAGAGTGGGCTATTTTTTCTCTGATTCAGTTTCTGTAAGGCTATTAAAGAGCCATTTCTTTTATTCAATTCAATAAGAAATATACTCCCTATTATTTTGTAAACACGTATCCTTTACAATTGGTATCAGAGCTCCTCTAGAAGGGGCCTGATCAATACTTGAAACGCAGCAGTCTTTTCAAGCAGATGGCAGAAAACAGCAGTTTTGTTCAACCATCCATTCCAAAGTTTGATGGTCACTATGATCATTGGGCAATGCTCATGGAGAACTTCCTTCGATCCAAGGAATACTGGAGCTTGGTTGAAAATGGGATCCCTACAGCAGTTGGGGGTGCAGAATCAACTGAGGCACAAAGAAAAACTGTTGAAGATCAAAAACTCAAGGATTTAAAGGTAAAGAATTATCTTTTTCAAGCAATTGATAGATCTATCTTGGAGACAATCTTGAAGAAAGAAACGTCAAAGAACATTTGGGACTCAATGAAGCAGAAGTATCAAGGGACGGCAAGGGTTAAACGAGCACAACTACAAGCACTTCGAAGGGAATTTGAAATCTTGCAGATGAAAGCTGGAGAATCGGTGAACGAGTACTTTTCTCGAACCCTCACCATAGCCAACAAGATGAGAACCCATGGAGAGACTATGGGAGATGTTACTGTTATTGAAAAAATTTTGCGGTCCATGACTCCAAAATTCAACTATGTTGTTTGCTCTATTAAGGAGTCAAATGACATTGACGCCTTATCAGTCGACCAACTACAAAGTAGCTTGCTGGTGCATGAGCAACGCATGAATGTTCCTGTTATTGAAGAGCAAGCCTTGAAAGTAACCTATGAAAACAGATCAAGAGGTCGCGGTCGTGGTCGTGGAGGATTTCGCGGACGAGGTGGAGGAAGGGGCATGTCAAATTTTGACAAGTCCACTGTGGAGTGTTATTATTGCCATAAACTTGGTCATTTTCAATATGAATGTCCAAGCAAGGAGAGTGAAGTCAATTATGCAGAATTTCAAGAAGAAATGCTTTTGATGGCATCCGTGGAAAGTAAAGAATCAGATAAGGAAGAAGCATGGTTCATTGACTCAGGGTGTAGTAATCATATGTGTGGTAAGAAGGATGTATTCTCTGATTTGGATGAAAATTTTAGTGAAACTGTGAAGTTAGGAAACAATTCCAGCATGGCTGTGAAAGGAAAAGGAAATGTGAGATTTCAATTGAATGGAATCTCACATATCATTACTAGTGTGTTCTATGTTCCTGAGCTAAAGAACAACTTGTTGAGCATTGGTCAGCTACAAGAAAAGGGGCTAACTATCATTTTTCAACATGGAAAATGCAAGATCTATCATAAGGAGAAAGGCTTGATCATGGAAACTATAATGTCCTCAAACAGAATGTTCATTTTGCCGGTTAAGCCTCAGTCAAGTGTATCGGCTTGTTTCAACACAATTACTGAAGACTCAACTCAGTTATGGCACTGTAGATTTGGACATTTAGGCTTTAAAGGCTTAAGGATTCTTGAGCAAAAAGGGATGGTGAATGGTCTTCCACAACTCAAAACTCCCTCTAAAATTTGTAAAGACTGCCTTGCGGGAAAGCAACAGAGGGATCCATTTCCTAAAGTGAGCACGTGGAGAGCATCTCAAATCCTACAGTTGATACATGCTGACATATGCGGGCCTATTACACCAGCCTCAAATAGCAAAAAGAGGTACCTAATTACTTTCATTGATGACTATAGTCGTAAAACATGGGTATATTTTTTAGTAGAAAAATCTGAAGCTTTTGACACTTTTAGAAGCTTTAAAAATCACGTGGAGAAAGAAACAAATATATTCATCAAATGCTTGCGTACTGACAGGGGTGGTG
Organism: Vicia faba; assembly: GCA_948472305.1. Taxonomy (NCBI): domain Eukaryota; kingdom Viridiplantae; phylum Streptophyta; class Magnoliopsida; order Fabales; family Fabaceae; genus Vicia; species Vicia faba. Next base: position 1,381,380,810 of record OX451741.1, read on the forward strand.
AATTTACATCACAAGAATTTAATGACTTTTGCAAGGATAATGGTATAAATAGGCAACTGAAGGCTGCATATACACCACAGCAAAACGGTGTAGCCGAGAGGAAAAACAAAACCATTATGAACATGGTTCGTTGCATGCTGTATGAGAAACAAGTTCCAAGGAATTTTTGGCCCGAGGCTGTAAATTGGACTGTTCATGTGCTGAACCGATGTCCAACGGTTGCTGTGAAAAACAAGACTCCTGAAGAAGCTTGGAGTGATGTAAAGCCATCAGTTGAGTACTTTAGAGTCTTTGGATGTGTTTCGCATGTCCACATACCCGACAGAAAAAGAACAAAGCTAGACAGAAAAAGTACTAGTTGTGTTCTACTTGGAGTAAGTGAAGAATCAAAGGCATACAGGTTGTACGATCCAATTTCTCGTAAGATTATTGTTAGTAGAGATGTCGTTTTTGAAGAAGATAAAAGTTGGGACTGGAACAAAAGACATGAGGAAAACATCAAAGAAAATTTAGAATGGGAAGATGAACAAGATGAATCTGCCACTGCTGCAAGTGTAGAAAATGATACAAGCATCAATGAAGAAATACAAGGAGAACTTGATCACTCTGATTCAAACGAGTCAATTGAAGAGAGTCGGCAAGATTCAAATAGAAGAATAATACGACAACCTGTATGGATGAGGGATTATGAAAGTGGAGAAGGACTGTCAGAAGAAGAAGAAAACATGACTAACATGGCCATGTTTGCAGGTGCTGACCCAATTTCATTTGAAGAAGCTGTGAAGAGTGAAAAATGGAGAAATGCCATGAATTTGGAATTAGAATCAATAGAGAAGAATGACACTTGGGAGTTGACAAATTTACCGGTTGGTGGAAAGAAAATTGGAGTGAAATGGATATTCAAAACAAAGCTTAATGAGAATGGAGAAATAGACAAACACAAAGCGCGACTTGTAGCAAAAGGATATGCTCAAAAATATGGAGTTGATTATAATGAAGTCTTTGCACCGGTGGCAATATTAGATACCATTCGACTAGTGCTTGCACTTGCTGCTCAAAGGGGATGGACCGTTTATCAGTTGGATGTAAAGTCGGCATTCTTGCACGGTGTACTAAATGAAGAAGTTTTTGTGGAACAGCCTTGCGGATATGAAATCAAGGGCAATGAGCATAAGGTGTACAAGTTAAAGAAAGCACTTTATGGACTGAAGCAAGCTCCACGAGCTTGGTACAGTCGCATAGAATCATATTTTTTGAAGGAAGGCTTTGAAAAATGCACTCATGAACACACTTTGTTTGTTAAGACAAGTGCTGGAGGTAAAATTCTAATTGTAAGCTTGTATGTTGATGATTTGATATTCACTGGCAATGATGAGTCAATGTATGTTGAATTCAAAAAATCCATGATGGTTGAGTTTGATATGACCGATTTGGGAAAAATGAGGTATTTTTTAGGTGTTGAAGTAATGCAAAAGAGTGAGGGCATATTCATTAGTCAAAAAAAATATGTGATGGAAGTATTGGAAAGATTTGGAATGGACAAAAGTAATTCTGTTCTAAATCCAATGGTTCCTGGAGAGAAGCTTCAAAAGGATCAAGATGGCATGAAGATTGATAGTACTTACTACAAGCAGATTGTAGGAAGTCTTATGTACTTAACGGCAACTCGACCGGATGTTATGTTTGCTGTTAGTCTCATAAGTAGATACATGGAGCATCCTACTAAACTACATTTGCAAGCAGCAACCAAAATCTTAAGATACTTAAGAGGGACAGCTGATTATGGTGTGTTTTACAAGAAGGGCGGAAATGAAGAATTAGTCGCGTACACGGATAGTGACTATGCGGGTGACTTGGATGATAGAAAAAGCACGTCGGGATATGTGTTTCTATTGAGCTCTGCTGCAATATCTTGGTTATCAAAAAAACAGCCTGTAGTATCTTTGTCTACTACAGAAGCAGAATTTATTGCTGCATCTACTTGTGCTTGTCAGGCTGTTTGGTTGAGAAAGATTTTGGAGAAGCTTGGACATACTCAAAACAGCTCAACAACTGTTTACTGCGACAGCAACTCAGCAATCAAGCTTGCTAAAAATCCTGTAATGCACGGTCGTAGCAAACATATCGATGTTCGATTCCATTTTCTTCGTGAACTCGCAAAGGATGGAACTATAGAACTAGTTCACTGCAATACTCAAGAACAAGTGGCCGATGTGATGACAAAGCCTTTGAAACTTGATGCTTTTGTGAAATTGCGCAACTTATTGGGAGTGTGTCAACCGCCAATAGTAAACTGATTGTTAAGTAACATTCAGTTTAAGGGAGGATGTTAAAATTGTTTTTTCTTTTATGTTAATTTACTGTCAGTTAGAATAAGCAATGTTAGTGCTGTTAGTGAGTTATTGCTTTTACCTATTCTCTTGCCACTATCCCATATTTTTAGTGTTTGTTAGAGTGGGCTATTTTTTCTCTGATTCAGTTTCTGTAAGGCTATTAAAGAGCCATTTCTTTTATTCAATTCAATAAGAAATATACTCCCTATTATTTTGTAAACACGTATCCTTTACAGTGGCTTGTAGAAATTGTGAGAAGAGTTGGCAAATTAATGTAGTCTTGACTAGACGAATTTAGAAGAACATGCATTGTCCACTAACATTAAACTTAGACGAATTTAGAAGAACATGCATTGTCCACTAACATTAAACTTACAAATTAAGAAAGAGCTCCATTGGAAAAAAATACAAACCACCAATTTCACTTGATGGCTTTACTTAAAGCTTAAGAATAGATACTTAGTCATGAAACATAGAAAGGTGAATTCTTATCTACTCAACACAGAAAATTGGATAGAGTTACTCTTAGAGTAAAATGTATTGAAAACAACAAAAATGTTACAATCTGATTGGTGGATTATACACTACTTAACTTTTTGTGATAGGTAGAGAAGTTGTCCCCAACATAAAAAGGCTATAAAATACATGCTTCTGTACATGTAGTATTTATCAAAAATTAAGAAATGTAAGAGTAATAAGAATGTAATACTTTCTCTGTCCTATTAATTTTATTTCATCTTGTCCTATTTGATATCAAATTTATATGAGAGCAGGTTAGGTTCTGCTAGGATGAGTGTCAAAATTATTTTTGAGTGTGTGATGAATAAAGAAATTCTCATTATGTCAAAAATTATTGTGAGTATTTTTTTCTGTGAGAGAGATAAGGAAAACAATTACAATGTTGTCTTGTTCCGGCCAAAATTTACTACAAAGTAAGATATTAGTTATTGGAATATTTTGATGACAACGAATATAAAAGTTCATAATGTTTGGAGCTTTATGGATCCCAGTTTACTACAAGGAGCAGTCGAAGTCGCTCGTAGAAAGGACCAGTTGGTACATTCACCAATTCATCGAGCACTATGCTAAAATTGATATTTTTTATCGCCTAATTTAATAGCACTTTTAAAGAAAGTGCTATTAAAAAGGAAAAAACACATCTATAATAGCACTTTATGGTCGGACGCTATTATAGGATACATACAATGTGATTTTGATACCACTTTGTGAAAAAACGCTATTATCACTACTACAAATAACACTTGCAACGTCGAACGCGAAATGCGTTTTACCTCAGCAACCCAGTTGAGGTTACTAAGGTCGTCATGAGAAGTTTGCACTTAACACCTACGTGTTTTTAACACTGAAGTTATTATTGAAAAAGCCATGGGTTCGACCCCTAGGAACTGCATTTTTTTCATTTTATTGTGTGCTACTTCATATTACTACGGTTTTATTTATAATCCGAAGTAAAATGGTATTCATTTTACCTCAGTTTTAGAGAATAACCGAGGGGTTTATTATTTAGCTTTTTGGCTATAATTTATCAATTTCATTGGTCCCCTGTATAATTTTTTTCTTGTATCATTTCCACTGATCTGTATCATATCATTATAATAAATCTATTAGTCTGCCAGTATTATTTTACACAAAAACTACAAAATATGTAACAGAATTGGAATAATATCATATATCGTTTTCTAACCTCTATTCATATACAAAATAATATTGTTATCAACAAGACAAAATAAGAAAACATTTGTTCATATACAAAATAACATTGTTAGCAACCAACATAAAGAGATATGAAGACACTGGTCCAACGCGATCGGATGTCATCAGTTTCCTCTGTTGAATATGGTTTTTGGTTGCTAAGCTCCTACACTTAGAACAAAATTTAAGCTAAACCCAAGCTAATTATGGTACCGTTTGACACTTAGCGAGGGGCTAACCCCAAGCAAAGTTTTGTACCATTTGCGCTCTTTATCTTCCATTTCTTTCATACACTCTCCCAATTTCTTCTTCTTTCTTCTCTGCAACTCTCATCCTCCTCTTTTCCTTCATTTTTCCCCTCCATTAATCCTACATTTTACTCTATTGGAAGCTTTAATTTTTTATTTCAAAGGTAATAAAATTATTTCTATATGTTATTTAAGATATATATTGTTATATTAATTTATAAATTCTAATTTTTGTTGAATTAAATTCGTAGGTATTATTATATTTTTCTCCATCAACACTAGCTTTGTTTAATAAAGCTTCAAGATATGTAATTTATTTTATTTTTTTATTGAAATTTTTTCTGAATTATATGTTATATTTAGGTAAATTAAATTGGTTTAGATATGTATTAGATTAAGTTAATTGTTATTCGAAAATACAATATATATTTTATATTTTTATTCCAAAAGTATATTAAAACAGTTTATATATTATATATTTTTTATTCCGAAAATATATTATATAAAATATATTTATTATATTAAATAGTATATTAAAACAGTTTATATATTTTTTTTTATTCCGAAAATATATTATATATTATATATTTTATTATATTAAATAGATTATTAAAACAGTTTATATATATTAAATTTTTTATTCCAAAATATATTATATATTATATATTTTATTATATTAAAACAGTTTATATATTTAATTATATTAAATAGTTTATATATTATATATTATATATTATATATCATAAAAACAGTTTATATAAAACATATATTTATTTTATATAAAAAATAGTTTATTTAGATTATAAATAGTATATACTTAGTTATTTTGAAAAATATTATATATTTAGTTTATATTAAAAAAAGTATATATAGTTTATATAAAATATAATAAATATTTAATTAATCTAAATAATAGGATATTTAGTTTATAGAAAAAACAGTATATATTTAATTTATATCTAACTTAAATACTTAGTATATTTAGTAAGTATTTAGTTTAAATAAAACATAATATATTTAATTTATATAAAAAAACAGTATATTTAGTTTATAAAATGGAGAGTTTGTTGATGAGCGCTCAAGAAAAATTCAAGTAAGTTTTCCTTAAACTTAGTCATTTTATTAATTTTTTTGTGTCTAACATAATTTAAATTGCAATAACACCTACTCTTTTTAATAGGAGGAGCATGAAAAACAACTTGCCCTAAGATTATCACAGCATCCTGAATATACACCACCTCTGTCGGGATTTCCCACTGATCCTAGTCCGAGTTTTCAGATTTGGTATGATGTATCTCGTGGGAAGAGAAAAAAATGGGAGAGTGTGTGGTGTTGGAGGTCTCGCCAAAACAATCCGGCAGCGTGATAGGAGTTTCAGAATGCTAATTGCTGATGGTGAAGGATCATCGATTCAATCTTCACTTATCCCAGACATGATGGAAACTGTGAGATCATTAGCGCACTCTGACGTTGCTCGTGAAGTGGAAGCGAGAAATGCTGAAATAGAAGAATTGAAGAAGAGACAAAGAGAAATGATAGAAGAAATGAGAAGAAAAACTAGAGAATATGAGAAATCTATGCATACTTTTCAACAGTTTATGCAACAATTTGGCGGGCGTGATAATCAAGGGCAAAATGACAATGAAGACAGTAACACCGATGAAGAAAATTAATTTTTATCAATAACACTTATTATTTTTAATTATAAATAATATTCTTGTAATATTTTAATTTTGATTCAGTATTTTATTAATATAATATTAATTATAAATTATATTATGTATTATATTTAAAAATATATTACTAATATTATTAATATTGAATTTTTTATTTTATTAAATTATAATTATGAAATTCATTGATTATATATATATAATAATAATAAATAAATTAAATAATTACGTTTATAATTTAAATAATAAATTATGGTTTTTAGCTTGGGGTAAACCCCCTAGCTAATATCCCATGTACTATGCACCATTCTGCACGCTTCCTTCCTGCACACTCCCTGCGTTTACTGGGCGCCTGCGCCAAAAGCACGATGGTATTTAGCTAGGGGTAAAGCCCCTAGCCAATGACCAATCAAATTTTTCCTTTAGCGAGGGGTTTAGCCCCAAGCTAATTGGCTAGGTGCTTAGCCCCTCGTCCCTTATCTGTGATCAGTGATTTAGCTATGTAACATAACCCCTCGCAAATGTTAATTTTGTGAGGTGTTTTTTTGGCTTAGTGGAGAGTTAAACCCCTAGCTAAAGAGATTTTTTCTTTGTAGTGACTCTTTCAAATGCCTATTAATGGAGGAGGAAATTGTAAATCAATTTGCAGAAGGAGGAAATGCTCAACTCCCAAATAATCACATTGGAGAATTAGAGAGCTTACAGCCTGAAAATAAAATAAATGAGAAAAATTATTTGATGCGGACTTTCTCTAGTATCTTGGAGAAACCAACAAGTACTTGTACTTTGGCTTATTCGATTATATTTCAGATTTCATTTGGGTTTAATGTCTCAAATATTCCTTCTACTTCATCGTGGATCTTAGATTTAGTAGCTACCAACCACATGACCCCATATCCATTTACTTTTCCACATATCAACCTAGACCAAGTAATAATAAAATTTTCACTATTGATGGTACTCTATTAACAGTGAAAGGTATTGGAGACATCCAAATAACTGCTTTCATTTTCTTAAAAAATGTCCATCTTGTTCCAAAATTGTCTACAAACCTAGTCTTCACTACTACAAAATGCATTAACAACAACGTCATGGTGACCACGGTTCTTCCCTACACCATTGTGACATATCTAAACTAAGGCACTATCATAATATTTTTAGTTTTTGATTAAAAATTATTTGTATATAACAACGGTTGAGGTGTCAACTATGGTGATACCATTAAGCTTTCATGGGTTCAATCCTCAATGCCCTCATATATTTCATTTCTTTAATGTTAAGGCGTGTTTTTTCCTTTTTATTTATTTTATAAGAAACTTAAAGGATTATGACTACGGTTGGTATGTTCCACCGTAGTAACAAATTTACATATATCACCACGGTTAGAATTGTAAATTGTTGTGAGTATATTTATATAAAAGTAAATTAACACTCGCTCTTTGACAGTAACTCTGTATCTTTCACAGCACAACCCTTGAGCCCATTTTTTCTCTTCTTCATCTTCATCATTAGCATTCATATTCAAGAGTATGACCGTAAATCTTATTCTTCTTACATTACTTAACAATATTCTTATTTTTCCTTATTCTCACATTTTCGTGTATGTTGTTGTTATGTATAACATAGTTTTCCTGTAATTTTCTTCTTGTTAGATTGTTTATTGTTATTTTCTAGCTTGTAGTTTCACATGTTGATAATATTCATGGTGTTTGTAGGACTCAAGAAACAACAACAGCAACAAACTTCATCTAGTTTGAGAAGTTATGAGAAAAATACATGAAGTATGAAGTCATTATGGAAACTTCATCCACCTTGTATTTCTCTCATTTTCGTGTATGTTGTTATTATGTTTCACTTAGTTTTCCTATTAATTTTTTCTTGTTAGATAGTTTATGACTCTTTTATTGTTGTATGTTGCTCTATGTTGTTGTTGCATATTGTATTGTTGACAAATAAGTTTTCGGTTTCACATATTGATAATTTTTATGGTGTTTGTAAGACTCAAGAAAAATGAATGAAGAAACAACAATAGCAACAAACTTCGTCTAGTTTTAGAAGCTATGAAAAGAAATATAAGAAGTATGAAGCTATTGTGATGATTTCATCCACCTTATATTTTTTATCATGGTTCACAAACTAGATGAATCTTATGATGATGATGATGATGATAAAGGTGATAGCAAGTATATATTATTAGTTGATAAATGGTTTTTCATGTGGAGCTAGCAAGTGGTCATGGTTTTTTACTTATCACTTAAAGATTCAAGAAATGATTAGTTGTCCAGTTCTCCCAATCTATGTATATTAATTCGATGTTTTTATTGATAAATGTTGCTAGTGAGTTTGTTATATCATATGTGATTGTTTGTTTCACTAACCCCTCATTGAACTTGCATTCATTTAAAAAGAAATTTAAGATAATAATTTAAAAAATTAAGTTATTATTGAAAATCATCCTAGACGATCCAATCTTTTTCTAATTGCATGCATCTTGTAAATAAATTCCTCAAAATAATGTTCATATATAGATGTCAGTTTGGATCTTTCACACGAAACTTGAAGTTTGAAAAATAAAGTACAAAAGAAGAGGAAATCAAATTTTATATGAAAGACTCAGACTGACATCCATTTATCAATATTTTTTTGAAGAATTTGAGATTAAATCAAATTCTATAGGCTAAAAGAGGAAATTATTATTTACATGATGCTTGTAATTCTAAAAATATTGGATCGTTTAAGTTGTTTTTCAAGAATTACTTAATTTTTCTAATTATTGTCTCAAAAATCTATTTGAATGGTTTTATATGGTTAATGAGGGGCAGAGAAAAACAAGCAATCCTATATTTTATAATAAACTCTTACATATACCACAATGGCTGAAGTGTTTAACCGTGGTGATGTGCTATTTTTATGCATTTTAAATTTGGTTATAGTTGGATATCGAACCCATGCCATTATAATTATTACAACAGTTGTTTACGTCAACCGTTGCGATAGAAATTTTACAACAATGGTTCCTATAACTGTGATTTCAAGTGCCGCATATACAACCACACTCTATACAACAACGCATGGACCCACGTAATTATATATGTTTTTCAACCGTTGTTAAATGTGTTTTCTGTAGTAGTGTGATTAAGTCATCATATCAATCACTATGATAAGCGACGATGATGAGATAGACTTAGCCTATAATTAGTGAAGGACTTGACATTATACCTCAATTTTTCTTTGGGTGAGGTGAAAGCTTCGTCAGGAAAAGCGTTATTTGTCGTTGTGAAGACCCTTGCTGAAAATCATAGGAGAAAACAGATAAAGTACTAATAAGTGATCGCAACAAAGAGTACACCTCTCGTGAGTTTGACAGATTTTGCAAAAATGAAATCATAGAGAGACAACTTCCAAAGACGCATATTGTCCTCTACAAAATGATATTTTTGTGAGAAAGAATCGTATAGTTATGGAGATGGAAAAATCGATGCTCAAGAGGAAGGGATTGTCTAACACATTTTGGGCTTAAGTAGTCTATACTACTATTTACATACACAATATATATGCAACTAAGGATGTTCAACACAATACAAAATTATTCTTCTATCAACAAAGTTAACGACATATGGACAGTTAGGGATTTAGCCAGGTCCAGCAACAAAATTATTCATTGGAAATTCATCATTGCTTTATTTAATCATCTCTTAGATATCACTATCTTATAATGATACTCGCAAAACTTTTAATGCTTCTTTTTTTGAGTTCTCTATTGACAAAACTTTCCAAGTTATTTGCATCCCCCTAGGAGTCCTATCATTAAGAAAATTTTATTAAGTGTCTTAAGAAAGGAAAAGAAAAGCTCAAGTGAGCAAAGTAAAAATGGCAAGAAAATAAATGCTCAAATGAGCAATGATGAAAATGGCATGAAATGTAAATGCTAAAAGTAAATAGTACATAAAGCATAAAAAAGAATAAAAGCATAAGGTAAAACAAGTCAATAATTAGTGGTTAGTTGGATGACCATCTTGAAACTTGCATTTGGAACTCATTAGAGGATTGGTAGAACCAAAGCCTCTACACAATAAGTTGCATTTGCTTTTTGTCAAGTATATCATCCATTTGGGATTCTCATAAGTATCATTTAATGATCAACGATGTTTAAGTGATCCGCATTTACCAAAGGTGTTATAGATCCATTAGAGGATTGGTAGAACCAAAGCCTCCACACAATGAATTCCAAGGTTATTGGATTAAAGAGATTAAATTAACATACTTGGGCTTGCAATCATAAGTTTGGGCTACGAATGATCATTTATTCGAATCGGGACAAAATTTAGCGCTATGTTATGTAATCGTAAGTGGACTTATATAGAAGTCACACCTATTTTGAGGCCGGTCAATAGCAATCTATGCACCATTTGTTTTGAGGCATGATATATAGATCATGCTCCAACAACACTTAGTGCAATAAGAAGGGGATGAAATGAAGAGGATTAGAGAAAAAGATGAATAAACCACTTTTGAATTAAAAATTTAATCAAACTATTATTAAAATCATTCATCCATTTTTTGTGGAGTTAAACTCAACACCATGGATCCAATGATGTTAATAAAGTCATAATCAAAAAATCAATCCAAGACAGACAGAAAATAATCACAAAAATAATAATATATTTAATATATAAATTAAAAGGTTTAAATTTTTTTTAAAAAAATGGAAAATGATGAGGAAAATATCATTTATGTTAAAATTAATCAATAAATGAAAAATAAGGCCATAGAAAAATCAGAAATGGATCCAAACATTTTTATAAAAATTTTGGTAATTTTTAAAAGTCAGAAACTATTTTTAAAGATTAAAATAAATGTGTAAAATAAACAAAAATAGTAAAGTCAGAAACAAAAATAAAATAACGTCACCAATATTTGTCACAATATGATTGAATCATTCTATAATTTTTTCAGAATTTAAAAATGTATAAAAGTATTTTTAAACATTTTAAACAAATCAAATAATGTAAAAATTTATAAAAAATACCAAAACACAAAATAAAATTATGAAAAAATAAAAATCAGAAAGAGAATAATCAAAAATATTTTTCATAATTTTTTCAGATTTTTTGGACTAAAAATAAATTTTCTATGATTTTTTGAAATTTAAAACAATTAAAATATAAAAATCAGAAAAAGAAAATAAAAGTAAAATATGTGGACCATTGGATGAGAGTTAGAACACGTTAGTAATCAAATCCAAGGGATCTGGCGCGCTGTGCATATCATGGTCATTAATGAATAATGTACATAATCAATAATAAATCAGATTTTTGAAAAACACAAATGGCACGCCATCATTGGTTGGAAGATGACACGTAGGTCATCTTCAACCTCCAGCCAACGTGATTTGCAGGTCTCTCAAACTGTAAAATCAGAAGGTCAGACCTATGTCAATCGCTTCGTCTCTTCAAGAAGAAAACAACCACACCCTCGCGCCAAATTTATATAAACTGTAGCTCAAGCAATTTGGAAAGAAAGTTTTGAAAAGGAATTTGAAAATTCATGATCAAAATGTGCTCCCAGTGAAATGTAAGTGTTGCGACTAGAACCAGGGCAATGAGAACAACACAATGATATCAGAGATTTGAATAATTGATGAAGGAATCTACCTATTGAATTTGAGTTGCAGAGCTCTGAAACTGGACTTCTATGGAGCAGTATAGGGCACGATTCTTGAATGTAATTATATGGTTAGCTTCAGGGAAGATCAATGAAGGTGAATTGAGGGGGAAAATGGATTGAAAAAGGCTTGAAAATAGATTTCAAAGTTGCTGAATTCAGGGTTGTGAAGCAAGTTTGGCAGGGTGATTCTGGCTATCTAAGCTTGGGAAATTGAATGGGGAATGACCCTCTATTTATAGGGAAGCAAATGGCATCAAAAGGAATAGCAAATGATGCGTTTTGGAGGGAATTCGTGTGGGTTTGCATCATGAAGAAAGTGTGACTCAAACTTGATCAAAACTCAGTTAAATCATGTGTTTCATGATGCTAATCACTTCTGGAAAGTTGCTAAACACGATTAAAACGAAAAACGCGTGGAAATCTTGTGATTAGAAGTCAAAACAAAGATTTCAAAATCCTGACTTCCTGAAAAATTCAGTTTCAAACTACCCAATTCAAATCCATGGCATTTCCATCTCAAGGGGTCTTGGGGCATAATTCTTGATGCTTTAGAAAGATGAGGTTACAAGCTTTGGAATGGAAAAAGAATGCAATCAAATGGATGCTTGTGCTGAAAGTTACATGGAGTCAAAGTTGAAGAAAAAGAGTTGACTTTCCATACTTAGAAATATTTCAAATTCTTCTTTAAAAATGACCTATAATCTTTTGCATCCAAACATGGCCTTCCACTTAGAATTTGCTCTTGACCAAAAAAGATGGAATTAAGTAGATCTCTTGAATGACATTTTGCAATTTGAACCACTCAAAATCTCCAAAAATTGAGCAAGTTATGACTTGTTGAAGTTGGGAAAAAATCATGAAATGACCTATAATCTTTTTCATTTTAAGGCAACTTCCATCCATTTTCTTACTTTGCACATAAAATAAGGCATGAAGTACACATCCTTAAGATTATCATGGAAAATGAATGGGCTCAAGGTGATACAAATTGACCAAGTTATGACCATTTGAAGTCACATATGAAAAATTGGGGATTCATCTGGATGACTTGTAATCTTTCTTCTTCACCAAGTACCTTCCACATGAAAACTCCTTGGAACTTTTGAAGTGATTTATTGGTAACTCTTTGAAGATAAAGATGTCTTTGGAATCACTCAAAAATACTAAAAGATGAGATATGCTCCTTTGAAGTTCAAAACTCTAGCCTCTAGATCAAGAGAATGCTTTGAGGAACTTTGACAAGTTTGAACAAACTTTTTGTGCCAATATTCTTCCTTTGTGAATAGAAGTTATTGAGGATGATGATGAGAATTCATGGTCACCAAAACCACTTCCATATCTTGAAATTAGAGAGAAAAGTGCTTTTGTGACCAATAGGAACAAGACCTTGTTCAATCATGACAACTTATTCCCTCAACCCCTTGTACTTTTGAATCAATTTTGATAACATTGGAATATGATGAGCCAAAGCAACTTTTCCATGCCAATTATTCCAAAAACACTACAATAGGGCATGGAAATAAACTCATGAACCCATAGAGCAACTTTCTCATCCTCATTGCCTTTACCTACATTATTAACAAGTAAGACAAACCAACATTGTATTTTATTAATTAGAGAGAAAATCAAAGCAAAATATCCATGATCACAAAAGAAAACAAATCAAGGTGCTTGGTAACTCCTCAAAAGAGAAAGGCTAAAGATAGGGAGAAGAACTAAAAACCCTAATATGATCTTGTTGTGATTGAAACAATATGGTATGATGCAGGAATCTTAGGGACAAAAATTGGGGTACAACATGTAGTAGCAGAGAATGAAATTTTATGGAGAAACTTCTAGAAGAAGAGAAGTTTTTAGAAATTTCCTTAAGAACAAGCAAGAAAAAATCTTCTATGCGGTATATAAAAAAGACTAGGCCACATAGAAAAATGTGGTTGGTAAGGTAATATACCAGAGTGCAATGATGAGAGACTAGTATGCTATTTATAATAAACCTAACATATTAAACTAATGGGATTTTTCACAAATACCCATTACAAGCTAACTTAGAGTACAAGCTAACTTAAACAATTGAAGATAACAAATAGGCCCAATTCGATGCTAACAATCCTAGCATTCTTCGTCCACTGCATGCTTGACCTTTCTTCGACTACAACATACAATACTTTGACACTAGCATGTGAGCAATCTTCGACGACATACTAAACTCTATTGAAATGTCGAAACCAAGAAGCTACCTTCACCAACTAGAGTTCGATTCCAATATCTCACAAATCTCCACCTTGAAACAAACTCTAATATCAAATAATAAACTAGCTTTTTTAATGCAGCTTTATTAACTGCATACAGTGGAAAAACATGCTATTGGACAATGTCTTGGTGATCATATCAGCAACATTGTGATCTGTCAAAACCTTCAGCACTTGGACTTCTCCATGCTCGATTACCCCTCTGATGAAATGCATCTTGATATCAATGTGCTTGCTTCGCACAAGATCGGATAAATTCTTCGACAGGTGTATTGCACTTTGACTATCACAATTAACAGTGATAACTTGCCCTTAAATTTTCATCTCCTTAACAAAACCTTCAAGCCAAAATGCTTCTTTCACAACTTCAGTTAAAGCAATATATTCCGCTTCAATGGTTGATAATACGACAACCTTCTGAAGTGTTGCTTTCCAACTAATTGTTGTACCAAACATAGTGAAAACATATCCAGAAATAGATTTTCTAGAATCCATACAACCCGCATAATCAGAATCGAAAAATCCTTCGATTACTACTTTACTATTTTCATCCAAGGCTCTAACATAAATTAAGACTTTGTTCAGAGACTCATTTATGAACCTTAGAATCCACTTCAATACTTTCCAGTGAGCCTTTTCAGGATTCGCCATGTACCTACTTACAAGACTTATTGCATATGCTATGTCAGGTCTAGTACATACCATAACATACATCAAAGAACCTACTCTATTAGCATATGGGATGTTATTCATATAACTTCTTTCAATATCAGTACTGGGACACTGATCTCTACTCAGTGTTAGTTGAGCATTTGTCGGAGCCACAACAACCTTTTAATTCGACATATCAAACTTATCGATAATCTTCTGTAGGTATGCCTCTTGAGATAAGCATAATTTTGAATGGTTTCTCTCTTCTTCGAATGTCAATCCCAAGAATCCTGGATTCAACTCCCAGATCCTTCATTACAAACTCTTTATTGAGTTCAACCTTCACCCTCATTATATTTTCGACATTGTTGCTTGCTATGAGAATATCATCAACATAAAGCAACAAAATAACAAATGAGTTACCTGGACGAAATCTGAAGTAAATACAGTGGTCGAACTGACTTCTAACGAAACTTATGCGTGTCATGAACTTGTCGAATCTCATATTTCACTGTCAAGGAGATTGTTTCAGCCCATATAAAGATCTTTTCAACTTGCACACATAATCTTCTTTTCTCTTTTCGGGATACCGTTCAGGTTGCCTCACCAGGATTGTTCCATCTAGATCACCATACAAGAACGCAGTTTTCACATCCATTTGTTCCAGTTCAAGGTCAAACTGTACCACCATGGCAGAAACATTCAAATGGACATGTGCTTCACAACATGAGAGAACACATAATTGAAGTCGACCCTTTCTTTGTGAGTGAAATCCCTTGCAACCAGCCATGCCCTGTATCTTTTTCGACGTCACGCCTTTGATTCCTTCCTTACCTTTGAAAATTCATTTACAGCTGACTAACCTGACTCCAGCAAATTTCTTGACCAGTTCACAAGTATTATTATCATGAAGAGATTTCATCTCATCATCCATGACCTTCAACCGTTCAATCTTATTTCGACTCCTTATAACTTCCTTATGGTCTCTGGGTTCTTGTCTAAAGCCTTACTTACAGAGATTAAGACATGAGCTATATAAGATCTCACTACAAGAAATATGAGTTTTTACAGCGACAAAAATTGTTGAGAGAAACACAAAGTTACTGCAAAATGTGTTTTTTGTAGCGAAAAAAATATTGTTGTGTGTTGTTAGTATAAGCTCTGTTGCAAAAAGTTTTGCAACGACATTTAATATCGTTGTCTTAACTTATGTTTTTACAACAATAATTATTGTTGGCTTATTTGATAGAGCACATTGACCATTGTCGTTAAGAAAAGATACTTTGTCCAATGACTTAAGATGTTATAAAAGTTGTTTTTGTCAACTATACAAACTGTTACTATATCTTTTATACCTCAACCACAAAAACAGTTGACATAAATTAGATTTTCCAACTTATGTAATTTTAAAAATATATAATTACACTTTTTAACTTCTTAAAATTAGTATCATTTAGATTTTTAATTTAAATTGTTGTTACAAAATTGGGGAGTTATAAACTTTCATATATCTATATATAGTTGCATAGGATGTCCACTTGCTAGCAAGGTTATTGTGCCCTTCCTTTTTCAATTCAATATTCCCCAGAAATAAAATTAAGCAGTCAACTAAACTACTTTATGATGTGATCCATGAGAAAGCTTGCATACAATTTTGTTTGTTCCGAAATTGAAGTGATTTAATTTCATAGAAGATACTGCATCATAACATAATAAACAAAAAGAAAATTGTGTCAAGGTATATGACAAAGAATAAATATTACATGCGTGGGATTCAAACAAATAAGCATAATGAAAGATTCTCTTACCAGTACCAACCATATTTGTTGGCTTGATAATTTATTCAAAACGATAAATCAACTTGTGTTGCCATAAGCTTTTGTTACCAATATCAATCAACTTTTGTCTTCACGACAAATAAGTCAATATCTTATAGAATAAACACATATCATGTAAGTAATTTGGTATAACAAAAATGAAATAGTCAAAATTCTTTTCATATAAGCTATCCTTGACAGCTTATAAAATAAGTTGAATTCATGTTATGGAATCATAAGTTATTTCCATAAGCTCTCTCAAAACAGTTTCACATATGTCCATGCTTATAATTACAAGTTCAAATAACTCAATTAAAATAACATTCAATAAATGACCCTTAACAACTAGTAATCTTTCTATTACCTGAACTTGTTAGTAGTAGTGTAGTTGATAGTTGATAGAAGATAGTTTTAAAGAGTTGTTTAGAAAGAAGGATATGTCATTGATTTCTTGGATGATCTATTACAAGATACCAAATGTCTATTTATAGGCTCAAGTCACCAACCTCTCAATGGTGGTGAATGTTTCTATATTACTTTAGTTTTTTTTAGAATTTTCATGATATGTTAGTTTCATGATAGTTCTAGGTTCTTCTATCTTTTACATACACTTATAGGTCTAGATTATTCTACCATAGTCATACACACTATAGTTTCTAGGGTATTCTACCATTACCATACATATTTTATTTAGAATATTCTAGAAATTTTTAGCAATTTCAACACTCCTCCTTGATGCAAATTTCTGTAACTCCAAGCATAGTTCGCATCTCTTCAAATCTTAGTCTCGGTAACACCTTCGTGAATATGTCTGCAATTTGTTCTCCTGTTCTGCAGTAGTCGAGTTTGATCTCCTTAGTTGCTTCAGCTTCTCTAATAAAGGGATACTTGGTTGCTATGTGTTTTGTTCTACTGTGATGCACTGGATTTTTCGTCATTGCAATTGCTGATTTGTTGTCACAATTAATTTTAGTAGGCTCATCTTATTTTTCTCCCATGTCTTCAAGTATCCTGCGAAGCCATATAGCTTGACTCGTTGCTTCAGCAGCAGCCACATACTCTACTTCTGCTGTTGATTGTGCAATTGTAGCTTGATTCTTCGACGTCCAAGAGAAAATTCCCGATCCTAGTGAGAAAGCATAGCCAGAGGTGCTCTTCATGTCATCTACCGAACCTGCCCAATCATTATCGGTGTAGCCAAGTAATCTTGAGTTGGTTTCGGTAGTGTACCATATACCAAACTCTTTTGTTCCTTGTAGATACCTTAAAATTCTTTTTCCTGCTCCAAAGTGTATTTGACTTGGGTTTTGCATGAATCTTGATAGAATACTTGTAGCATACATTATGTCTGGCCGTGTAGCTGTCAAATATAGAAGGCTTCCAGTTAGACTTCGATATTTGAATGCATCAACTTCTAGTGTTCCATCATTCTTCTGTAGTTTCTCATTTGTTATGAGTGGAGTAGCGACAGGTTTGCAACCGTACATATTGAATTTCTTAGGTAAGCCTTATGCGTATTTCTTTTGCGAGATGAATATCCCTTCATTTCTCTGACTTACCTCTATACCGAGGAAGTAACTCATTAAATCAAGGTCGGTCATCTCAAAGATCTTCATCATGTCTTCTTTGAACTCCATCATCATCTTGATATTATTTCTCGTGTAGATAAGGTCATCTACATATAGAGAGAGTAAGAGAGTGTACTGACCGTGAGACTTGATATAAAGTGTAGGCTCACTCTTGCTCCTCTTGAATCCTTGATCTATGAAATACTGATCAATTCTGCTATACCATGCTCGAGGTGCTTGCTTCAAACCGTAAAGTGCTTTTCTTAGTCTTAACACTTTGCTTTCTTCGCTTTCAGAAATGGATCCTTGTGGCTGCTCCACATAGATCTCTTCTTCAAGTACACCATTGAGGAAGGTTGATTTGAAATCTAGTTGTTGGATACTCCACCCTCTTTGTGCCGCAATAGCTATTAGAGCTCTAATGGTATTAAGACGAGCTATTGGTGCAAATGTCTCATTGTAGTCAATCCCAGGTTGCTGTGAGTAACCCTTAGCTACTAACCTTGCCTTTTGTTTCTGTATGGTGCCATCAGGGTTGAGCTTTGTCTTATAGACCCACTTAACCCCAATGATATCTTTTCCATGGGGACAATTTACTAACTCTCATGTGTTATTTTTCTCGATCATCTTTATCTCTTCTTCCATTGCCTTGACCCATACTTCTTTCTTTGATGCTTCTTCAAAGCTTACAGGTTTAAGTATGGCCAAGTTACAGATTTCATATATGTCCATCAAAGATCTTACTCATCTTGGAGTTGACTCTGGTGATGATAATTCTTGATCATGTTGTTGTGATGGAGGTGAAGAAGGTTCACCTGGGCCTTCTTCCTCAGATTCTTCTTGAGGTAGTTGAGCTGGTATAAGGATGTTCTTCTCCAATTTTTCTTCATCCCAATTCCAAGAAACATTCTCATCAACTTCAATATCTTGACTGATGACCAGTTCTTTAGTTTGCAAGTTGTAGACGCGGTAGCCTTTAGAGATTGTGCTATACCCCAGGAAGATACCTCATATAGTTTTCTCTTCAAGCTTGTGCCTCTTCACGTCTGGAATATGAATGTAGCATATAGATCCAAAGACCCTTAGGTTCTTTGCTGATGGCTTCTTCCCGTTCCAAGCTTCAATTGGAGTCTTATCTTGTACTGACTTAGTTGGACATCTGTTAAGTATGTAAACAACATTGTAGACTACTTCAGCCCAGAATATGTTAGAAAGTCCCTTCTCCTTAAGCATCGATCTAGCCATCTCCATAATTGCGCAATTCTTTCTCTCAGATACACCATTTTGTTGAGGAGAATATGTGACTGTAAGTTGTCACTCTATGCCTTCATCCTCACAAAATCTGTCAAACTCGCGGGAGGTGTATTCTTTGTCGCGATCACTTCTTAGTACTTTTATCTGTCTTCCACTTTGATTTTCATCAAGGGCCTTGAACTTTTTGAATACTCCAAAGACTTCTGATTTTTCTTTTAGGAAATAGACCCATGTCATTCTAGAAAAGTCATCAATGAAGAGTATGTAGTACCTGTTGTTCTCGTGTGATGGCGTCCTCATCGATCCACAGATATCAGTATGAATTAGCTCCAACAGATCTTTTGCTCTACATGCTCCTCTTGTTGAGAACGGAAATCGGTGTTGCTTACCAATGAGACATCCTTCACACACTTCATTGTTCTCCTTTATGCTTGGAAAATCTCTCATCATATTCTTCTCATGTAACAACTTTAAGGAATGTGTGTTGAAGTGGCCAAATCTTCGATGGCAGAGCCATGAATCATCAACTTGTACCTTCATGGCAATGTTATTTGTATGTTTTAAATTTAGCGGGAAGCTTTTATTGCTCTTATTCATCTTCACTTGGATTATCTCAGCCCTTTTATTTTTGTTGTCTAAGATTTTGCATACTCCTCCTTCAAAGTGAAGTGTGTAGCCTCTCTCCATCATTTGGCCAATGTTTAGAAGATTTTCTTTAAGGTTGGGGACTAGTAAGACATCATGGATGAGTTGCGTACCTTTATCTGTCTCCACCATGACAGTGCATATTCCTTTTGATTCAACCACACTTCCATTTTCCAGTCGATCTTTGAATTTGACAGACTCGTCAATGCTTTTGAAAATAGTCTCATCCTTGGCCATGTGATTGCTACATCCACTATCCAAGTACCAACTTCCTCCTTTTTCTTTGACTGAGTCTTGAGTGACATAGATCATACATTGTTCTTGATCATTCCCCTCTGCGATATTAGCTTAATACCTGTTTTTGTTGCGATAATTTTTCTCTATGTGCCCAAACTTCTTGCAATGGTTGCATTGTGGCATATTACGGAACCAACAATTTTTCTCTCTGTGGCCAAGTCTTTTGCATATAATGTATGGAGGATTTTTATCTGTTTTATTCTTAAGGAAATTCCTAGAACATACTCTGCTTCTTGAAGTTTCTCCATAATTTTTCTTTCCTCCATTTTCTTTGTTTTGGAGATGAAATTGGAGATTTGACTGGAAGACATTTTCAAGTGTATCCTCTTTATGCCTATAAAGTCTTTACTCATATGCTTCAAGAGAGTCCACAAGTTCTGTCACTGATAGAGTGGACAAATCTTTGGTTTCTTCAATCGTTTTCACGATTGGGTCAAACTTTGGGGGCATAGTAATTAGAATTTTCTCAATAATTTTCTTGTCAATAATGTCTTCCCCAAAAGCTCTCATTTGATTAACTATTTCTTTAACTTTAGAATAGTAATCTTTAACTGTCTCAGACTCCTTCATCTTCAATAGTTCAAAACCTCTTCTTAGAGATTGAAGTTTGACAACACGTACCTTAACGCTTCCTTGAAACTCCTCCTGCAATGTGTTCCACGCTTCATTGGCAGTCTTAGCTCCCATAATTCTTAGGAAAATTGCATTAGTTACCGCTTGTTGCAAGGTGAACAATACCTTTGAATTTTTCTGTTTATTTTTCTTCAACTCTTTTTCTTGAGCTGCATTAAGAGCTGAAGTATCTGCGGGAACAATGAATCCTTCTTCTACTATGTCCCATAAATATTGAGAAGAAAAAAATATTTCCATGTTAACACGCCAGAAATCAAAATTTTCACCATTGAAAATAGGGACAGAAATAGTTGATGATTGAGTGCTGTTATCCATGTCTTAGACAAATATTGAAGTGGTTTTATAGTACAAGGGAAATTTTTGAAGTAGTTGAGAGGAATTTGAAATGATATGTATTAATTTAACTACGTATAATGTATGACCGAACCAGGCTCTGATACCACTGTTAGTAGTGGTGTAGTTGATAGTTGATAGAAGATAGTTTTAGAGAGTTATTTAGAAAGTAGGTTATGTCATTGATTTCTTGGATGATCTATTACAAGATACCAAATACCTATTTATAGGCTCAAGTCACCAACCACTCAATGGTGGTGAATGTTTCTACATTACTTTAAATATTTCTAGAGTTTTCATGATATGTTAGTATTGTGATAGTTCTAGATTCTTCTATCTTTTACATACACTTATAATTCTAGATTATTCTACCATACTCATACACACTATAGTTTTTAGGACATTCTACCATTACCATACATATTATATTTAGAATATTCTAGAAATTTGTAGCAATTTCAACAGAACTAATGTACAAGCTTTTTGAGAATTCCTCACTTCAGCTCTTACTCTGAAACCAAACTTTATAAGCTCCCCGTATTAAACTATCACTACTCAGCATTTGACCAAAAGAAAATTATCTCAAAAAGGTTAAATTCAACAGTGTGGAGTACAAAATACACTTCACTGTTCTTAAACCAACATTTCCAGTAGTACCCACAATATATACTTGATTATCACCCCCAAAGAATGTTGCATTAAAGGATAAAACATATGGGAATCACAGAGTATAAGTTAGCAACATCTATTCATTAGTTTTATGCTATCACCAAAATTTACAAATTTGCAGTATATCATGCTTCTAGAACATGGGAAAGTATTAAAAAATATCTCATGAGCGCAATTAATATGAATTAGATTGATAATTTCTCTAGCTCTCCATAGTGGAGATTAAAGAAATCGCCCAACTAAGTATTGACAAGACATATAACGATTTAAGCTAACATATATAAATGAAAATGGTAATTATTCAATTGACAATTAATTAACACCATAACTTTAGAAATACATAACACTTATTTTTCCGATTTTTTTTAATAGCCATGTATTAAATTTTTTTTCCACAAATAACCGCTTTTCGAAAAAAATTACGCAAATAACCATGTTTCAGATGACTCCCCAAAGAAAGAGTCATCTGAATTGGCGCCTACTCCCATTTTTTAAGGGGATGCGCCATCTCACTTGGCGCCTATGTGCTTAGGGCATGCCCTAAGCCAAGTGAGATGACGCCTAGGTGTTATTTTAGGGTAAAATTTGAAAAAAAATTTCACACTATTTCCATACAAGTCTTAAAACATAAAATGATATGTACTAAAGCTTGAGACATGAGAAACCATTCTTCATCAACATCACCTTGACTTAGCTCCTTTCACCAAGTTTAAGGAGAAATTAAGAAAACATTCATTAAAAAAATAAAAAGGTAAATTTTCATACCACAACGAGAATGAATGATTTTGTGTTGAACATCGGATCTGAGAGTGAGGGTACCACGATGTGTGATGCAATAGAGAGAGGGAACCACTTGTTCTGAGAGCATGAAGCGACGGTGTGTTCGATTCTGAGAGATTTTGGGTTGAGGACGGTTTATTATTTATTTTTATTTTTCTGGTAAAAAGGGGACGGTTCATTCTGATCGTGCTCTCTATATCATACTAGTACTCTTAAAAAATCAATAGTTTTTTTTCTTTCCGCATGCTCATACTAATGTGTAAAGAATATACTCTTGAAAAATATTTTTTTAATATTTGCAAACAAAGCATTATTTTAGAAATAAGTAATTTTTTCCAACGATAATATAATTGTTACGATAAAATAATTTATTAGAATGATCAAAAAGTCGCTACTATATGTATATAAAAAATTATATTATTTTAAATGAAAATATTTATTGTTAGATTTAAGTCTATTTCACCGAAAAATAATTTGATATTTGCGAGAAACGAAAAGTTATTATAACGACTATATAAGTCACTGCGGTAGGCATGTAAAAAAGTTGTATTATTATCAACAACAATAATTATTGTTGCAATAAGTCACTTTTTTCAATGATAATGAGATTGTTGAGAAAAAATAACTTAATTACAATCATTTAAATTGGTCGTTGTTATATGCATGTTATTGTTAGCAAATTGAAAGTTGCTGTAAAAAAGTCGCTGTCAAATGTCTTTTTTCTTCTGCATACCTTAGTCTCGGAGATGGTTTGATGACTCTTTGCGTCCTATCTCTTGCCAATAGATAGTCGTCGAAAGTTTCCTCAACTTCATCAACATCTTCTGCTTCTTCTTCGAATTCATCTACGGTACGTTTTTCAGCATCAACTTGCTCCACCTAAACAAGAATCTCTACTTGTTCCAGCTCTTCGTAAGATATTTCTGCACTTCAACCAACATCATCAGTTTTCTTTAAAGCCATTTAAGCTTCATTGAAAATGATATCTCGACTAGTGATACACCTATTGTGACCTGACTTTATGCACCATAGCCTATAAGCTTTGACTCCTTCAGGGTATCCCATGAACATGCATTTCACAGCTCTAGGTTCGACCTTGTCTTGCCTAATGTAAGCATAGGCTACGCAACCAAATACTCTCAGTTTGTCGAGATCTAGTGGACGTCCCGACCAAACTTCTTCAAGTGTCTTCATATCTAACACAATCAAAGGACATTTGTTTATCAGATATGTTGTTGTCGAAACAGCCTCAGCCTAAAACACCTTCTTTAACACATCACTAGTCAACATGCATCTAACTCTCTCCAAAATAGTTCGATTAAACCTTTCATCCAAACCATTTTGCTATGGAGTACCTACAGTAGTTTTGTGTTTTGCAACACTAGAGGCAGCACAAAAGTTGTCGAAAGCCTCATTGCAGAAATCAAGGTTATTATCGGTTCTCAATCCCTTGGCCTTTCTGCCAGTTTGATTTTCGACCAGAGTCTTCCAACTTTTGAAATTCTCAAAGTTTCATCCTTAGTCTTCTGGATGAATACCCATAACTTTCTGGAATAATCATCTACTATAGATAGAAAATACATTGCTCCTAAATGTGATGGACACCTTGCAGGCCCCCATAGATCAACATGTATGTAATCAAGGGATCCATGTGTTCTTTGTTTGTCTTTGTTGAACTTCACCCCGTAAGATTTTTTAAGTACAAAGGGTTCACAAAATTTCAGCTTTTCAACTTTGTCTCCACCAACAAATTTTGTTTCCCTAATTCGACCAGAACCCTTTCACTGACATGGCCCAACCTCATGTGTCAGATTTCTATTTTCGACAAAAGTTTCATGAATATAACATTTGTCGAACCACTTATAACTTTAGTCTTAAGGGAATACAAGCCTTGTTTCTTCACGCCTCTCAAGACTTCCTTTGACCCCTTCATGACTCGTAGGATACTTTTCTCTCCTTAGAAAACATATCCTTTCTTGTCGAATTCACCAAGAGAATTCAAATTGGTACATACCTGACTACAATCAATAGCCTTATTGATTCATCATGGAGCTTGTATCTCACAGATCCAACGCATGCAATCTTACAAGCTTTGTTGTTTCCTAGCAATGCAGATCCACCATCTTGGTCACATAAGTCTTCAAACAAGTCTTTATTTGGAGTCATGTGTCAAGTGCACCCAGAACCCATAATCCACTGCTTCGACGGGCTACTGCTTTCCACAATAAAATAAGATCAGTCGAAATCATCATTTCCTCCATGGTCTTTCAGGCGTTTAAGACACACTTTTCTTGTATGACCCTCCTTCTTTCAATGATAGCATAGAATACCAGATGCCTCACCACTATAAGACCTCGACTGACTTTTACCCTTCTTCTCATCAAACTTACCATCCTTTCGCATGAATATTCCTTTAACGGCAAACATTCACCAACTATCGAAGGTTTATGCTCCTTTCGTTCGTCAAGTCCTTTCAATACGAGGTTGATTGAACTTCTTCAAATGTCAGAGACTCCCTTCCATACAAGAGAGTTTCTTTGAAGTGAGCACATGTTTTGGACAAATTGCACAGCAGCAACAACGCTTGATCTTCATCATCGATCTTCACATCAATATTTTAGAGATCAAGAATCAACTAGTTGAACATATCCAACTGCTCAGCTAACACTTTGTCTTCAATCATCTTGAATGAATACAAAGCTTATTTCAGATAAAGTCGATTTACCAGCGATTCAGTCATATACAAACTTTCAAGTTTCACCCATAACCCTGTTGTCGTCGTCTCCTTTGATACCTGTGGAACAATCTTATCACCAAGGCTCAACAAGATTGTGTTGTGGGCTTTCTCTATCATCGTCGTCTTCTCAGCTGATGTTAACGCAATTTTCATGGCTTCTTCTCTGTTCAACGCTTCCAAATGACCATGCTGAACTAGTAGGGCTTTAATCTTCAACCGACATAGACCGAAATTGTTTATTTCAGTGAGTTTTCAATCCCAAACTTTGTTGAAGGCATCTTCTCCACGCTCACTGCACCAATTTATTTTTAAGAAACAAATAATTTTTGAAAAGATGAAAAAACAAGAAGAACATAATGATTAATTATTAACTTATATTCTTTACCCTCTCACCCTAAATTAGGATTTATCGTGAGCAATGAGAGACTAGTATGCTATTTATAATAAGTCTAACATACTAAACTAATGGGCTTTTTCACAATTTTCCATTACAAGTTAATTTAGGGTACAAGCTAACTTAAATAATTAGACATAACAAACAGACCTAATTCGATGCTAACAATCCTAGCATTCTTCGACCATTGCATGCTTAACCCTTCTACGACTACAACATACAATACTTCGACACCAGCATGTGAGCAATATTCGACGGTATGCTAAACTCTGTCGAACTATCAAAACCAAGAAGCTACCTTCGACCAACTAGAATTTGATTATAATAGCTCACAGACAGTTTTGCAAGGATGAAATCATAGAGCAACAAATTTCAGGCGCATATTCTCCTAAACAATATGGTGTTTCCAAGAGAAGGAATCGCTTAGTTATAGAGATGGTTAGATCGATTCTCAAGAGAAAGTACCTTCATAACACTTTCTGGAATGGAAGAGTCTACACTACTATTTACATACTCAATAGATATGCTACTAAATATTTTCAACACAATACAAAATTGTTTTGCTATCATCAAAGTTAACGACATATGGACAGTTCTCCATCAACACAATCTTATAATGACACTCGCAAAACTTTTAGTGCTTCTATTTTCGAGTTCTCTATTGCCAAAACTTTCAAAGTCATTTGCATTCTACAAGGATTCCTATCATTAAGAAAATTTTATGGTACCTCCTAGATTTCCAAAAAAAAAAATTAATTGTATACTTAATTACGTGATTTAAGGTAATGTACTAGTCTAAAAAAATGAAAAACAATTATAATGAAATTTTATTTACCGGATAGTTGCACTTAATTGATTCGAGAAATGATATTCATTAAAACGCTTTTATAAATAAGAAAACTTGTGTGGAGGTATAAATTTCCAAAATACGAAAAAGATTGTAAAGTGAAACGTGACAAAATAAAGATTAAATACATAAATACTAGTAAATAAGATAAAGTTGGAAATTTTAAGTTTTGTAAGAGTGACAGATACATTTTTCTTACATTATTGGTTTAAAAAGAGTTTAAGGTAGTCCAAATAAACAGGTACATTTTTCTTTAATTTAAAACTATTTTTGTTATTGGGCCAAAGAGATTCAAACCCAGTTGATATGAATAAATCCATCATTACATAATTTCAAACCCTAGGTAGACAAACCCTAGCTTTAAATTCACGTAGGTAGTTGCAACTGCCAATACCAACTCATGAGTTTGATTTAATTTCTACGGCGCAACTGCTAAAGCGTAGGTAGCTTCCACTCAACCTTAATCAATGGCGCTGCAATGAGTTTGATTTGAATACTGCTATATATTGGTACTATTTCTTTAGATCTAATTCCACATATACTAAATTTCATTTAATTTCATTCCTATGTGATATTCTACTTTGTACTAAATCTTATTTTAAATTATGCAGTTTCATCCTAATAGTTGAAGATGAAGTTTATTCATTTGACAGAAATGTCAACGATGCAATCTGATTGGTTTTATGTCAGAGTTATATATTTATATTCAACCACCGTAATTTCCTTGATTAAATAGTTTAGGTCAGTCATAGTTTTTATTTTCGTTATTGATTCTTGTTTTCATTAAGATTTTGATGTATGTGTTATGTGAGTTTGTTGTGGTCAAGTGTTTGTTAGTTGTTTCTTTAGTTGTGTTTGATGAGATTCTGTTACAATCTGTTCTAACAATACAATATATGCTTACAGGGTATGTTTGATCTTTTCATTTTGTAGTTTGCCAGATTTTTATTTATTTTGTTGGATTCTTTCCGTTTTGATAGTTTTGAGCTTATTAAAGTTACTGGATTATAGGCTAAACGTGTATCTGTATTCATTCCACTGTTTAATCTTTTAATTACATATATGTTCATTTATTTATTTTTCTATTGGAATGTGCTTTCACTCTAAGCCTCTCAAGGAGATTTCGAATCTATTATTGTTCTGTATCTGTTCTCATTTTTTATAGTTGTTTGCTTAAATTTTTGGTAGAGACTTCTAAATTATTACTGTCTTATAGCTATGTCATTGCTAGTGAATTTATGATTTATGTTAAACTTATGAAGGTTTTTCATTTGAACTACTTTTATGCTTTTTTCTTTTTTTCTTTTTGTTTCACCACCGGTATAGTTTGGTTCGGGGGTCAGTTCTCGTATAGCTCCCTCTCGATGGCAGTTGTGAGGATCGAATTGTGGTCCTCCGTACTAAATCCAGCGGTAATCATCACTGAACCATCTAACGATTGGTTTTATTTCCTATTTTTAAATGATGCTTATTGTAAATTTATTATATATGTTATGCTATAATATTTGGTTAGTGATATTTTTACTGTCATCCATTTATCTTGAATTAATGTTAACATTTTATGTTGTTCTAGCTTATCGAGTATCTTCTTCCTGAAGACATTGAAAGACAAAACATCAGCTCAGGTGAAAGGACTATTAAGGATGTTAGTTATGCTAACATTCCAAATTCTGAAACAGGCTCGAGTTCTGTAAACAAGACCAATTAATGGACCTAAGTCATCGCATATGAAGCAAATGATGAATGGGTTTTCAAACAGAAAATAAAAAAGGGTAGAATGAAAAACAAAAAATAAATAAGGGATGAAAAATATTCTTATTTTATTCTAGGGATGTTTACTTATGGAAACATTCCAAATTCTGAAACAAACTCGGATTATGTATAAAGGGCCAATTAATTGACATCAGTCATTGCATGTGAAGCAAATGATGATTCAAACATGAAATAAATAAAGATAGAATGAAATAATTGAAAAACATTCTGATTTTACGTTAGGGATTTGTTTTCTCTCCATATTTACTTACACTTTTTGTACTATTTCTAATTTCTGGACATGTGTTATGCTAGACAACTTTATAGATTTTGTGCTTGTATTAGTTTCTTTGTTTTGTTAGTCTTATAACGACATGTATGAATTGAATTGTTGAATGTTTAATGAGACACTGTGACTTCTTTGAACTTACGTCCTACTCCTTCAACACAAAAATCTTTTACGTAATGAGTCAACCCTATTAGAAAGATTCTAATATCAACAGATTTACTGTATCAATAGAAAAAAAAGTAAATACTATACATTCATAACTATTATTTTCATATGAAAATCTGCAAAATCATACTAAAGAGTATTTATGAGTATGACACTGCCTAATCGTCAGTGTTTAAGTTTTAAATCAAGTGGCTTGTAGAAATTGTGAGAAGAGTTGGCAAATTAATGTAGTCTTGACTAGACGAATTTAGAAGAACATGCATTGTCCACTAACATTAAACTTAGACGAATTTAGAAGAACATGCATTGTCCACTAACATTAAACTTACAAATTAAGAAAGAGCTCCATTGGAAAAAAATACAAACCACCAATTTCACTTGATGGCTTTACTTAAAGCTTAAGAATAGATACTTAGTCATGAAACATAGAAAGGTGAATTCTTATCTACTCAACACAGAAAATTGGATAGAGTTACTCTTAGAGTAAAATGTATTGAAAACAACAAAAATGTTACAATCTGATTGGTGGATTATACACTACTTAACTTTTTGTGATAGGTAGAGAAGTTGTCCCCAACATAAAAAGGCTATAAAATACATGCTTCTGTACATGTAGTATTTATCAAAAATTAAGAAATGTAAGAGTAATAAGAATGTAATACTTTCTCTGTCCTATTAATTTTATTTCATCTTGTCCTATTTGATATCAAATTTATATGAGAGCAGGTTAGGTTCTGCTAGGATGAGTGTCAAAATTATTTTTGAGTGTGTGATGAATAAAGAAATTCTCATTATGTCAAAAATTATTGTGAGTATTTTTTTCTGTGAGAGAGATAAGGAAAACAATTACAATGTTGTCTTGTTCCGGCCAAAATTTACTACAAAGTAAGATATTAGTTATTGGAATATTTTGATGACAACGAATATAAAAGTTCATAATGTTTGGAGCTTTATGGATCCCAGTTTACTACAAGGAGCAGTCGAAGTCGCTCGTAGAAAGGACCAGTTGGTACATTCACCAATTCATCGAGCACTATGCTAAAATTGATATTTTTTATCGCCTAATTTAATAGCACTTTTAAAGAAAGTGCTCTTAAAAAGGAAAAAACACATCTATAATAGCACTTTATGGTCGGACGCTATTATAGGATACATACAATGTGATTTTGATACCACTTTGTGAAAAAACGCTATTATCACTACTACAAATAACACTTGCAACGTCGAACGCGAAATGCGTTTTACCTCAGCAACCCAGTTGAGGTTACTAAGGTCGTCATGAGAAGTTTGCACTTAACACCTACGTGTTTTTAACACTGAAGTTATTATTGAAAAAGCCATGGGTTCGACCCCTAGGAACTGCATTTTTTTCATTTTATTGTGTGCTACTTCATATTACTACGGTTTTATTTATAATCCGAAGTAAAATGGTATTCATTTTACCTCAGTTTTAGAGAATAACCGAGGGGTTTATTATTTAGCTTTTTGGCTATAATTTATCAATTTCATTGGTCCCCTGTATAATTTTTTTCTTGTATCATTTCCACTGATCTGTATCATATCATTATAATAAATCTATTAGTCTGCCAGTATTATTTTACACAAAAACTACAAAATATGTAACAGAATTGGAATAATATCATATATCGTTTTCTAACCTCTATTCATATACAAAATAATATTGTTATCAACAAGACAAAATAAGAAAACATTTGTTCATATACAAAATAACATTGTTAGCAACCAACATAAAGAGATATGAAGACACTGGTCCAACGCGATCGGATGTCATCAGTTTCCTCTGTTGAATATGGTTTTTGGTTGCTAAGCTCCTACACTTAGAACAAAATTTAAGCTAAACCCAAGCTAATTATGGTACCGTTTGACACTTAGCGAGGGGCTAACCCC
This sequence comes from Vicia faba, assembly GCA_948472305.1. Lineage (NCBI taxonomy): Eukaryota > Viridiplantae > Streptophyta > Magnoliopsida > Fabales > Fabaceae > Vicia > Vicia faba. The sequence continues at coordinate 1,381,411,432 of OX451741.1, forward strand.
AAGCAAAGTTTTGTACCATTTGCGCTCTTTATCTTCCATTTCTTTCATACACTCTCCCAATTTCTTCTTCTTTCTTCTCTGCAACTCTCATCCTCCTCTTTTCCTTCATTTTTTCCCTCCATTAATCCTACATTTTACTCTATTGGAAGCTTTAATTTTTTATTTCAAAGGTAATAAAATTATTTCTATATGTTATTTAAGATATATATTGTTATATTAATTTATAAATTCTAATTTTTGTTGAATTAAATTCGTAGGTATTATTATATTTTTCTCCATCAACACTAGCTTTGTTTAATAAAGCTTCAAGATATGTAATTTATTTTATTTTTTTATTGAAATTTTTTCTGAATTATATGTTATATTTAGGTAAATTAAATTGGTTTAGATATGTATTAGATTAAGTTAATTGTTATTCGAAAATACAATATATATTTTATATTTTTATTCCAAAAGTATATTAAAACAGTTTATATATTATATATTTTTTATTCCGAAAATATATTATATAAAATATATTTATTATATTAAATAGTATATTAAAACAGTTTATATTTTTTTTTAATCCGAAAATATATTATATATTATATATTTTATTATATTAAATAGATTATTAAAACAGTTTATATATATTAAATTTTTTATTCCAAAATATATTATATATTATATATTTTATTATATTAAAACAGTTTATATATTTAATTATATTAAATAGTTTATATATTATATATTATATATTATATATCATAAAAACAGTTTATATAAAACATATATTTATTTTATATAAAAAATAGTTTATTTAGATTATAAATAGTATATACTTAGTTATTTTGAAAAATATTATATATTTAGTTTATATTAAAAAAAGTATATATAGTTTATATAAAATATAATAAATATTTAATTAATCTAAATAATAGGATATTTAGTTTATAGAAAAAACAGTATATATTTAATTTATATCTAACTTAAATACTTAGTATATTTAGTAAGTATTTAGTTTAAATAAAACATAATATATTTAATTTATATAAAAAAACAGTATATTTAGTTTATAAAATGGAGAGTTTGTTGATGAGCGCTCAAGAAAAATTCAAGTAAGTTTTCCTTAAACTTAGTCATTTTATTAATTTTTTTGTGTCTAACATAATTTAAATTGCAATAACACCTACTCTTTTTAATAGGAGGAGCATGAAAAACAACTTGCCCTAAGATTATCACAGCATCCTGAATATACACCACCTCTGTCGGGATTTCCCACTGATCCTAGTCCGAGTTTTCAGATTTGGTATGATGTATCTCGTGGGAAGAGAAAAAAATGGGAGAGTGTGTGGTGTTGGAGGTCTCGCCAAAACAATCCGGCAGCGTGATAGGAGTTTCAGAATGCAAATTGCTGATGGTGAAGGATCATCGATTCAATCTTCACTTATCCCAGACATGATGGAAACTGTGAGATCATTAGCGCACTCTGACGTTGCTCGTGAAGTGGAAGCGAGAAATGCTGAAATAGAAGAATTGAAGAAGAGACAAAGAGAAATGATAGAAGAAATGAGAAGAAAAACTAGAGAATATGAGAAATCTATGCATACTTTTCAACAGTTTATGCAACAATTTGGCGGGCGTGATAATCAAGGGCAAAATGACAATGAAGACAGTAACACCGATGAAGAAAATTAATTTTTATCAATAACACTTATTATTTTTAATTATAAATAATATTCTTGTAATATTTTAATTTTGATTCAGTATTTTATTAATATAATATTAATTATAAATTATATTATGTATTATATTTAAAAATATATTACTAATATTATTAATATTGAATTTTTTATTTTATTAAATTATAATTATGAAATTCATTGATTATATATATATAATAATAATAAATAAATTAAATAATTACGTTTATAATTTAAATAATAAATTATGGTTTTTAGCTTGGGGTAAACCCCCTAGCTAATATCCCATGTACTATGCACCATTCTGCACGCTTCCTTCCTGCACACTCCCTGCGTTTACTGGGCGCCTGCGCCAAAAGCACGATGGTATTTAGCTAGGGGTAAAGCCCCTAGCCAATGACCAATCAAATTTTTCCTTTAGCGAGGGGTTTAGCCCCAAGCTAATTGGCTAGGTGCTTAGCCCCTCGTCCCTTATCTGCGATCAGTGATTTAGCTATGTAACATAACCCCTCGCAAATGTTAATTTTGTGAGGTGTTTTTTTGGCTTAGTGGAGAGTTAAACCCCTAGCTAAAGAGATTTTTTCTTTGTAGTGACTCTTTCAAATGCCTATTAATGGAGGAGGAAATTGTAAATCAATTTGCAGAAGGAGGAAATGCTCAACTCCCAAATAATCACATTGGAGAATTAGAGAGCTTACAGCCTGAAAATAAAATAAATGAGAAAAATTATTTGATGCGGACTTTCTCTAGTATCTTGGAGAAACCAACAAGTACTTGTACTTTGGCTTATTCGATTATATTTGGGTTTAATGTCTCAAATATTCCTTCTACTTCATCGTGGATCTTAGATTTAGTAGCTACCAACCACATGACCCCATATCCATTTACTTTTCCACATATCAACCTAGACCAAGTAATAATAAAATTTTCACTATTGATGGTACTCTATTAACAGTGAAAGGTATTGGAGACATCCAAATAACTGCTTTCATTTTCTTAAAAAATGTCCATCTTGTTCCAAAATTGTCTACAAACCTAGTCTTCACTACTACAAAATGCATTAACAACAACGTCATGGTGACCACGGTTCTTCCCTACATCATTGTGACATATCTAAACTAAGGCACTATCATAATATTTTTAGTTTTTGATTAAAAATTATTTGTATATAACAACGGTTGAGGTGTCAACTATGGTGATACCATTAAGCTTTCATGGGTTCAATCCTCAATGCCCTCATATATTTTATTTCTTTAATGTTAAGGCGTGTTTTTTCCTTTTTATTTATTTTATAAGAAACTTAAAGGATTATGACTACGGTTGGTATGTTCCACCGTAGTAACAAATTTACATATATCACCACGGTTAGAATTGTAAATTGTTGTGAGTATATTTATATAAAAGTAAATTAACACTCGCTCTTTGACAGTAACTCTGTATCTTTCACAGCACAACCCTTGAGCCCATTTTTTCTCTTCTTCATCTTCATCATTAGCATTCATATTCAAGAGTATGACCGTAAATCTTATTCTTCTTACATTACTTAACAATATTCTTATTTTTCCTTATTCTCACATTTTCGTGTATGTTGTTGTTATGTATCACATAGTTTTCCTGTAATTTTCTTCTTGTTAGATTGTTTATTGTTATTTTCTAGCTTGTAGTTTCACATGTTGATAATATTCATGGTGTTTGTAGGACTCAAGAAACAACAACAGCAACAAACTCCATCTAGTTTGAGAAGTTATGAGAAAAATACATGAAGTATGAAGTCATTATGGAAACTTCATCCACCTTGTATTTCTCTCATTTTCGTGTATGTTGTTATTATGTTTCACTTAGTTTTCCTATTAATTTTTTCTTGTTAGATAGTTTATGACTCTTTTATTGTTGTATGTTGCTCTATGTTGTTGTTGCATATTGTATTGTTGACAAATAAGTTTTCGGTTTCACATATTGATAATTTTTATGGTGTTTGTAAGACTCAAGAAAAATGAATGAAGAAACAACAATAGCAACAAACTTCGTCTAGTTTTAGAAGCTATGAAAAGAAATATAAGAAGTATGAAGTTATTGTGATGATTTCATCCACCTTATATTTTTTATCATGGTTCACAAACTAGATGAATCTTATGATGATGATGATGATGATAAAGGTGATAGCAAGTATATATTATTAGTTGATAAATGGTTTTTCATGTGGAGCTAGCAAGTGGTCATGGTTTTTTACTTATCACTTAAAGATTCAAGAAATGATTAGTTGTCCAGTTCTCCCAATCTATGTATATTAATTCGATGTTTTTATTGATAAATGTTGCTAGTGAGTTTGTTATATCATATGTGATTGTTTGTTTCACTAACCCCTCATTGAACTTGCATTCATTTAAAAAAAAATTTAAGATAATAATTTAAAAAATTAAGTTATTATTGAAAATCATCCTAGACGATCCAATCTTTTTCTAATTGCATGCATCTTGTAAATAAATTCCTCAAAACAATGTTCATATATAGATGTCAGTTTGGATCTTTCACACGAAACTTGAAGTTTGAAAAATAAAGTACAAAAGAAGAGGAAATCAAATTTTATATGAAAGACTCAGACTGACATCCATTTATCAATATTTTTTTGAAGAATTTGAGATTAAATCAAATTCTATAGGCTAAAAGAGGAAATTATTATTTACATGATGCTTGTAATTCTAAAAATATTGGATCGTTTAAGTTGTTTTTCAAGAATTACTTAATTTTTCTAATTATTGTCTCAAAAATCTATTTGAATGGTTTTATATGGTTAATGAGGGGCAGAGAAAAACAAGCAATCCTATATTTTATAATAAACTCTTACATATACCACAATGGCTGAAGTGTTTAACCGTGGTGATGTGCTATTTTTATGCATTTTAAATTTGGTTATAGTTGGATATCGAACCCATGCCATTATAATTATTACAACAGTTGTTTACGTCAACCATTGCGATAGAAATTTTACAACAATGGTTCCTATAACTGTGATTTCAAGTGCCGCATATACAACCACACTCTATACAACAACGCATGGACCCACGTAATTATATATGTTTTTCAACCGTTGTTAAATGTGTTTTCTGTAGTAGTGTGATTAAGTCATCATATCAATCACTATGATAAGCGACGATGATGAGATAGACTTAGCCTATAATTAGTGAAGGACTTGACATTATACCTCAATTTTTCTTTGGGTGAGGTGAAAGCTTCGTCATGAAAAGCGTTATTTGTCGTTGTGAAGACCCTTGCTGAAAATCATAGGAGAAAACAGATAAAGTACTAATAAGTGATCGCAACAAAGAGTACACCTCTCGTGAGTTTGACAGATTTTGCAAAAATGAAATCATAGAGAGACAACTTCCAAAGACGCATATTGTCCTCTACAAAATGATATTTTTGAGAGAAAGAATCGTATAGTTATGGAGATGGAAAAATCGATGCTCAAGAGAAAGGGATTGTCTAACACATTTTGGGCTTAAGTAGTCTATACTACTATTTACATACACAATATATATGCAACTAAGGATGTTCAACACAATACAAAATTATTCTTCTATCAACAAAGTTAACGACATATGGACAGTTAGGGATTTAGCCAGGTCCAGCAACAAAATTATTCATTGGAAATTCATCATTGCTTTATTTAATCATCTCTTAGATATCACTATCTTATAATGATACTCGCAAAACTTTTAATGCTTCTTTTTTTGAGTTCTCTATTGACAAAACTTTCCAAGTTATTTGCATCCCCCTAGGAGTCCTATCATTAAGAAAATTTTATGGTACCTTCTACTTTTCCAAAAAAACATAAAAAATTGTATACTACTTAATTACGTGATTTAAGGTAATCTACTAGTTTAAAAATTGAAGGAAAAAAATTGATAATGAAATATTACTTATCGGATAGTTGCACTTAATTAATTTGATAAATAATCTTCATTAAAATAGTATCAAACTATGCTAAAATAAAAATTAAATAGTTAGTAAATATGATAAAAATGTATAGATTGCTAACTGACCCGTGAATGAATGATCTTTAATTAAAAACTATTTTTGTTATTGGGCCAAAGAGATTAAAACCCGGTTGGTATGAATACACCCATCATTACATAATTTCAAACCCTAGGTAGACAAACCCTAGCTTTAAATTCTACGGCGCAACTGGTAAACTGTTATCAAATATATCCACTGTTAACACCAACTCAACCTGAATATGTATTGGTATGTATTGGTACTAAATTTTACTTAATTTCATTTGTATATGATATTATAATCTCTACTAAATCGTGTACTATATTATGCAGCGTTGAAGATGAAGTTTATTCATTTGGCAGAAATTTCTACGATTCAATCTGATTGGTCTCTTGTCAGAGTTAATTTTTTCTTTTCAACGGCCGTGATTTCCTTGATTAAATCAGGTTAGTTTCTATTCAACGAATGATTAAATACTGGTAATGATTCTTGTTTTCATTACGATTTTGAAGTTTGTATGGAATAGTTTTTTATGGAACTGTGATAACATTAAAACATTGGTGAGAGATGACTCTCAAGGAGAGATAACTGTTTGATAAATTGGATTACTGTGGTGCAGCATCTCCCATGTTAAAGTTGTTGGACGAATACTTTCTCCAGAACTCGCCGTGACTATGAGGAGGATTCAACATATGGAAGCTTTAACTTGAAATATTTCCCTCATGAGCACCCTAGTTGGTGTGTGTGTGGGTATGTGAGCAACTCAGAAGTGGATGATTAATTGGAGTGTAAGAAATATATGGGTGAACTAAATTGTTTTGAAGAAAAATAAACATTATGAAAAAATGGGCCTCTTTCACTGCATGTGAAGCAAATGAAGAATGGGTTTTCCAACAGGAAATAAATAAGGTAGAATGAAATAAACGAAAAATAAATAAGGGTAGAATGAAATAAATGAAAAACATTGAAAAGCACTATCGAGGATTATACTTATGTATACATTTCGAATTCTGCTGAATGGGTTTTCAATCATAAATAAATAAGGATAGAATGAAATAAATGAAAAAAGTTCTTATTTTATGTTAGGGATTTGTTTTCTCCCCATATTTACTTACACTTTTTTGTACTATTTCAACTTTCTTGACATGTGTTATGTTAGAAAAATTTATAGATTTTGTACTTGTGTTAGTCTCGTTGTTCTGTTAGTTTTAAAGCAAAATCTATGAATTGCATTGTTGAATGCTTAATGAGATACTGTGAATTCTGAAAACTTACCTCCTACTCCTTCAAACAAAAAAATTTATATGTGGAAGGCATAGACACATAAACCTTTTACATAAGGAGGCAACTCTATTAGAAAGATGTCACCAGATTTAATGTTCGAATAGAAAATGCAAATAGTATATATTCATAACTGTTAATTTTCTATTTTTATGATTGACATTAATTATGGTAAAATTAATTTGACAGCAACATGTTAAATATGTTTGTTACAATTGTACTCTTGGATTTGTTTAGTTTTACCAGATCTTGAATATTCTGGGAATATTAGGATATTATATTTGACATCCAAAACCCAAGAATAAGAGATGTTGTGTGAATTCAGAAGATTAATTTGTTTATTTTGATGTTGAGACATTTTAGGAAACATATTATAAAAGTCCTATTTTTATGCAGAAGATTCTGCAGATTCTCAGCAACAACCCTACTACCTTTTTGAAGCCCAAATCCAGTCAGACGTTGCTTATAAAGGAAAGACTCTAAACCTAAAAAAGATATGAGCCACATATGTAAAAGTGTTATTTATTAGGGCTTCGTCTGTTTATTTTTATGAGCCACTCTTATATTGATTAATGGTTGCGTTGGACTATTAGTTGAGTTGTAATTGTGAATCATTCATAAGCATTTAAGTAAGAGTGAATTCTATTTATTGGAGTGTATCCTTCTTGATTGTCTTGTTGCTTTATCATAGGTTGTTTGATTGAGTTGAATTGTGTTCTTGTCATTGTGTTGTAACTGTAAGGGAAGTGAGAGGGGTCTCATACCTAGGTGTGTCTTAGGTAGAAGTATACCACGAGTAGTGATTAAGTGAGAAGTTGTAAACGAGGTAGTTTACCTTTGAATTGATATTATTTAGTAGATTTCCTTATTGGCGTTGTAGTCCATAAATGTAGGTGTTATTGTAAACCAGGTTAACAATTATGTGTGTTCCTTTAAGTTTCTGCACTGTTTAATTATTTGAAATTGTTCATTGTGTTGTTGTTTAGAGATCAGTGTCTCGATATTTCTTAGAACATCTGATATTTGAATACCAAAATTTCAATTGGGATCAGAGCAAGCATCATGCTCTGTTTCTGGGTAAGATTTAGGGAAGAAACTTTCTGGTACAATGAACAAGGAAGAAGGATTTCTGATTAAAAGATCTTTGCAAAGGGCTGATTTGAAGAAGATATATTATGAGGTGATTACAAGGAAATTCAGTGGTAACACTCCTAAAGCATGTGACAAAATCAAGGAATGCAATAGGTTATTTGATTTGGGCAAAAGGTGGAAGACTACCTAAAGATGATAAAGATTATTTTGTTCCCAATGCTATAGTGTGTTTCTGCTGCTATTGTTGATGGTGGTATGTGTGTGCATGATGTCTTACCAAATGTTATGACATCTTGTCTGATGTGTGAACTTGGGTTTTCCTCTTGAGGGGGAGAAGTGTCTATGTGAAACATGGGGAGTAATGGTTCTACTTTAGTAACTGCAGATTATCTTTGACATATCATTATTGTTTGCAGTTTTGTTAATTGTGCACGTGATGTGAACCATATGCAAACTACTATAACTATTGTCTTGGAGCTCTTGAAGTATGTTGACCTAAGCATGAGGCAACATAATTTTTTTTGTTTGATTATTTTCAAACCTATGTGGTTTTGTTGTCATCTGAATTGTGATGCTTATGTGCAAAGGTTGATGAGGATGTTTCTTATTTGTGTTCCGCTGCATGTGTGTCTAATCTAAAACCTCTCGTAGTTCTTTGTGTCTTTGGTATACCAATAGGTGAAGAGCATTGTGATCTGGTCTTTTGATAAGTGAATATTGTAGCTATTTTTGTATATACTTTTTGTTGCACTTATCGATTCTTTGTTTTTATTATCGGTTGAATAAACCTGACTTTTGTGTAAATATATATACTTAGTGTATAATTGTATATATGATTCATTTGTGTATAATTTGATAGTTTTAATGTATTTTTGTAGGTATTTTCGCGTATTTGGAGCATCGAGGAATAAGGTGTCAAAGGCACGACTCTGCATAGGCATTTTTGGAAAATTCTAGAAATAATGTTACTCCAGGTCGTGCTTAGGGCACTCTCAACGCGGGTTCTGGAGCACGGGCAGAGGTGAGCACGCATAGTGCAATTTTTGGCGCTTAGCACGTGTTGTACCCCAAAATTTGCCCTCCCATATTCTTCAAGATTTGACAAGCATCACCCCAAATGGCTCAAAATCTATTCAAGGGCTACACAGTCAACCATCCTCCTAAGGCAGGCAAAATTAGGGTTTTGGTTCTTGCAAGGAAGCTGAGGTTTTCAAGGGCTCAATCAAGTCCCATATGCTCATATACATTGTCAAGCACCTACATGTGAAGTTTCAAGGCTCACAAAGGTCAAGTTGCACAGTCAAAAGTCCCATTTGCTCAACAGTCAACTGTAGGGGCAAAATGGTCATTTGGCAGTCAAAAGTCAAAATTTTTGGTCAACATCTCATTTTGAAGCCACAATCATCATTTGATCAATTCTTGATCATGATTCCACAAGCCTGGCTCAAAAAGTCTCAAGATGCAAAAGTTTTTATTTTTGGACAACTGAAAAGTCAACTGTAACTTGACCAAGACATAACTTTTTCATGGTTCATCAGAAAAATCCCATCCAATGCTCATCTTGAAGGGGAAGACATTTCCTACAATTCATATTCACATTCCAAGTCCAAGAAATGCTCTCACAAAAAGTTATCAATTTCAACATTATAGGTCATTTTCAAAAGTCAACAAAAAGGCACTTTAAGTCAAAGACCATAACTTGATATTGGTAAATCAAAATGACATGGGACCAAAGACATTGGTTAGAGGACTTCAATACCTTTCCAAAATGTCCAAGAACATGTTCATAGCTTCAAAATTGAGCAAGATATGCATTGGAGAAGTTGGGAAATTTTTGTGAAATGGCCAAAGTCAATTATCCTTGAAATTTCATTTTTTGACAAAAAGGGCCCACTTTTTCCACTTGATTCAGCTTGGCCATGCCTCCCACGTGTCCCACAATTTATTTCAAGATTAAAAATTAAATTTTCCATTTTTATTTAATTTTATTTGATTTAAATCATTTTAAATCTTTAAAATTCAAATAAAAATCAAGAAAGTTAATGGAGGGATATCTTTGAGTTTGAATAGCTTTGATACACCATCATTCACCTTCCAAATTCGTGCAAGGCCTATTCCAAGCAAGAAATTCAAATTTTGACAAGAATGGCAAGTTGCTTTAATGGAGGTTATGGCAAAATCTCAAGCATAATTGCAATGGTTAAAGGCTCATCATGTGACTGATTCTCATTCATTACTATATATACAAGCCTTCCCAACCTCATTCAAAAAATAGTGTGTGCAGAAACGGCCAAGAGCAAAACCAAAAATTATTCAAAAAGTGAGAGTTCTAAAACATAGTTGCGAGCATCTTCAGATCAAAACAAGCACGTGGTTCTATTCCTTGCCACACCCTGAAGCTAAAGCAACCTTTGCCAAGTCCTGAGGCTCATACCGCGCTGTAAGTTCTTCCCAGGTCCCCCATAATTCTCATATCATTTTTGTTAACGCGTTCTTGTGCAGTTTCTCAAGTAGTTTCCACCATAAGCCTCACCCATCCAACAAGCCAAGTGTCATTGGAGGCAGATCTAAAGGCCCAGAACACAAGAGTACTATGCTCTGGAGTCAGCGCATGCGTAGGCAAACGAAAAAGTAAAATAAGGCTTCTTGTTGTTGGGCCATAATTACTTCAGAAAACCTCCATGAAGGCCATCTCACCCCCCTTGGGTTTATTTACTTTTTTCTTATTTTATTTTGTTTTGCCATTTTCTTTTCTTTTATTTATTTGCCTTATTTTATTTTTTTAATAATTAGCATAATTAACATATTTTCATAAAAAATCAAAAAAATAGAACTAACATCATTATCATTATTATTATATTATTTTGTAAATAAAATTAATTGAAATAGTTTAATTAGGCAATTTTGACTTTTCTTTTAATAATTAAAATAATTTAGAATTAGGTTGACTTAATTTTGTTTCTTTTTATTTTATTTCATAAAAAACATAAAAAACACAAAAATATATTTTCTTTTAATTAATTAGTTTAATTATTTAATTAATTGCATTTAATTGACAAAAAGACAAAAAATCAATTTCTTTTCTAAAAAGGGTCAACACCCTTAAGACGTCCCGATTCTTTCTTTCGCGCGCATCTTAGTTTTAATTCCTTATTTTGGATTATTATGTAATTGCATCCGGATGTAATAGTAATTAGGACTTTTACTGTTTTTATTTACCTTCCGTACTTATTTATCAAAACGGGTCTCTGTAATTTTTGGCGATGTATAGACCCGCGCCTTGTAATAGCGTAGGATTTATGTTTCCGCAATTTACTTTCTGCACCCCTTAACTGCTAAACTTACATGAAAGAATGTATGTAAATAAAAACAACTCGTAGCTCACTAATTACAAAGACAAACATTAACTGAATACAAATGCACACTCCACTTCTAGGGTACGCCTCACTCGTTGCCTTCGAAACGTGGTCGTCAAGTATAGGACGTCTTAGCGGTCCTTATGTCCATGATCCAGTTGCCTCGAAACAGTTGCCTCAGAACAGTTACCTCGAAACAGTTGCCTCGAAAAAGTTGCCTCGAAACGGTTGCCTCAGATTAAAAAAGGATCAAGGACATAAGGGTAGCTTCTAAGGTGTCCTACTATTGCTTCGGTGACCACAATGTCCCTAAATCGAATTGACCCGAACACCTCCAACAGTGGTGCTACCTACCTCTCAATGGTGGGATAGCACTACCTAAAGCACACTTACACAGCTTAATTCCTTAGGGTAGGTAGATGACTCATGGGTACTTGTTCTTTTCAAAAACAAACAAAAAATCTTTTCACACTGACACTTTCAAAAAGCTTTCAAAACAATTTTTCAAACACTCTTGAGGACAGATACAAGAGTTATTCAGAAATCTTTCAATAAAACTTTTTCAAACCCACCCACATTTTGAAAAGTAAACATTTTGAAAACATAAGAGCAAGTATCTAAGAGCCCATAGATAACCATGGATAGAAAGGGTGCTAAACCTTCCCTTTCTATAAATCTACCTCCCGAACCGAGAAACATTCTCATAAGGAATTTTGCTGTGCTTTTGTCCTGTCCAGGTTGGAGAAAATAAAAGACGGTGGCGACTCTTGCTTACCGCGACATTTCGCGAACCAGCTTTAAATAGTCAGTTCTGATTCCCACCGATCACAACACGCTCTAAGGAAGTTTAGTCAATAAATGAAGGCACATTCAGTGCAGTTTTTAGGGCTATGTGTGGTCTGCGATTTTCAATTTTTATATAAATAGCTTAGAACAACTTTTTAAGGGGTTTTATCGACTCTTTCCCTCTTGGAGGAGCTCTGGTTTGATTTTCTGAAGTTTAGAGGTTTATCCAACATCATTTGGTGGTGCATCTTGTCGATTGGTTATGGGTTGTCTCGAATCGTGTTTGCACCATGAAAAGTGTCTGATTCATCTCCTTCTTCCCTATGTATCATTCCAATGGTTGGTGTTGTATGTAGATACTTACTCTTTATGTATGTACATTTGTTGATCATGGGATTGTATGAAATCTCTTTTACAAATTAATACCAGTGTTTGTTCTTGATTTTTGCTTTATCGCGGAGTTTTGGTTTGTCATAAACATATGCTTTTCGAATCACTTTCTTAAATGAATATCTATTAGTTCCCAGACTCTAGACATAGACTTAGGCTTAATATTCATATGGGTATTGATTATGAAATTCATCTAGGTTGTTTGAGTTGCATGCAAAATCTCCTCCGAGAGAAATACAGGTGATGTCTCACTTTGCGTTAGAGATAGCCTTAGTGTGAGCGATACGTTATGTTATTGACGAGTGATTTAGGTTGCATGTAATTGATGTGTAATTTTAAGTATTTTACGGGTAGAGTGAAATGTGATTCCATAATGAATTCTCTTAGGCTAGAGATAATTGTTTATCGCTTTATTTCAAACCAAGAAGGATTGAAATGATTGAACGATAGTTTTTTCCTCTCGCTAATCGAGGGGATATTTAGCATTAAAATTGAGGATTTTTATCAAATCCTTAATCAAATTCTTGTCGTCCATTTCATGAATATCAATGCTCAAATCATTACCATTAATGATCCGCGTGAAATATAAATAAATTCCATTATAAAAGCACTTTAAAATTTGCAAGAGTCTTTGTCCTGAAGAGATGTGTTTTTATTTTAGTAGAAAATCATTTGTTTATCTAACACTTTTTTGTCAAACCTTTTTTTGTTCATATCATAAACAAATGCAAGCAAAATCCAAAGAGAATATTATGAACCCATCATTTGATATTCCCATAATATCAAGTATTTGAAGATCCGACAACATGGAGAGCTTAAGGTTTGCAAGAGTGTATGCCATGAATAATTCTCTATGATGGATTGCAAAAGCATAAAATTATTTGGGTTTACGGTTTGTGCTTAAGTATATATTTGAGCCGACTTTGTAAAAAAATTATTTTATTAATGTTCTGTGTAAACAATGTAACAAGTTTTATTAAATAATAATAATAATAATAATAATAATAATAATAATAATAATAATAATAATAATAATAATAATAATAATAATAAAAATAATAATAATAACCCCTCGGTTTTCTTAATAATAAATATGCAGAAGTTGTGGTTTGAACCCAGTGCTAATAAAATTGGACCTCGGTGTTTTATACACCGAGGTGATAAGTCTATACTTTTTAGGATGACCTTATTTTCCTTGCTTCAAGTGTCGAGGTAAAACGTATTTCACATCCGACGTTAATTCTGTTATTTGTAGTAGTGCAAGTTTGTAAACTGGTCAAGAGCCAATATTGATTGAAACATACCAGTAGGAAGTGGTATGAAAAATTCAAATCACTAGTGCTTAGTCTTGGTTATACTCAGTCCAACTCAGATTATTCTATGTTTACCTTTATAGGTACATCACTGTCTGAGTTTGATCACATTAAACATATCCTTCATAATGCTTTCAAGATCAAAGACCTAGGAATTTTGAAATATTTCCTTTGTCTTGAGGTGGCCCATTATGAATATGGTATTGTCATTTCACAAATTAGGTATTTCTTAAACTTATTGAGCGACAATTGATTGCTGGCTTCAAAACACATTGACACACCTCTCAATCCTTTACTAAAATTGTATCAAGAAAATAGAAAAACATTTAAAGATCTCACTGCTTACAAAAGATTCATTGGTAGTGTTTTACCCTAAAACTTTCCCTCTAATTTTAAAATCAAATTATTTCAAGAGGACTCCATATCTTCCTAGGATTCTCAGTTGCTCAAGATTACTCAAGGAATTGATCAGGCAAGTCCTCTCCTAAGAAATTAGCCTACAACTAGGGTTTTTCTTTTTCAAAGGAAATTGGACTTGTAATGCTCAAATGGTTTTCATGACTCTTCATATGTCCCTAAGAATGCTCATGTCAAGTTTCAAGTCTTGCACCACAAGTTTGCTCAGTCAATTGCTCAGATGATGGAAAATCAACTATATAGGGTAAAAAGTTAGTTGTGGTCAACATGAAGTCAAACTTAAAGATTTTCGGTCAACATCAACAATTTGAAGTAATATTCACCATTTGATCAAGGTTTGATCATGGTTCCTCAAGAAAATCACTCAAATCATCAAAAGTCAAAAGTTATCAAATTAGGGTTTCCTTAAGAGAAGTCAACTGAACATTGACCAAACATAACTTTCACATGCTTAATCAGTTTTTCCCAAACCAAAGCGCATTTTGAAGGAAATACAATTCTCTACAACTTTGTCTCTCTAAGCTCAAACCCAAAAGTGAATCATTTGAGAGATATGAGCCACTACATTACATGTCATTTCAAAAGTCAACAAAAAGACACTTTTTGTCAAGGCAACTTACATCAAGATAAATTCTTCAAATGCAAAAATCATCAACATAGAGATTGTAAAGGACATATTGAGCTTTCCAAAAATTCCTAAGGTCATCTTCAAAAGATAAAAATTGAGTGAGATACGGTTTGTGCTAGTTGGGCAATTTTTAAGAAAAATGCATGAAACTTCATTTGAGCAATTTAAAACTTTTGGACTAATGGGCCTAGCTTTTGAGGTTTAAACAAGTTTATAAGATGTTAGAGGACCTCTAAGTCCATTTATAAATTAATTTGATTTTTTATTTTATTTATTTAGATTTTATTCAAATTAATTCAAAATAAATCAAATAAAATATGAGTTGATGGACCGAAGGGCGTGTGGGCTTAATTTAGGTATCTTATAGAAGGACCAAGGCCTCTTAAGAGCTTGCCAAAACCGTAAAAACATGTTGGGAACACAAATCTTCAAGTTTGAAAGGTTTTAAAACAATTTTGAAAAGATTTTAATGTGTTTTCTTTGCAATGAATTGTAACATAATGATATAATATCCTTATCTTGTTTTGATCCATTTCATTCCTCTATAAATACATACAACACTCAAGTGTAAAAAAACACAAAAGGGGCTGCCATAGAAGCAAGGTTTCAAAATCAAAAAATTTCAAAGAAAGGTGCAAACTCGTATCAAAATTTTCAGCCACTCTCAATCAAAACCAAGCCTCAAATTGTGTTCCTGAAGCTCCCAGGAATCTCACCAAGTCCAGAAACAAACCTATTCACGTCTAGAATATCTTACACAAGCCCACCGGGTTTGGTAATTTTCTTGAATTCAAATCTTTTAATCTATGCATATTTAACTAATTTCAAGTGCACAGATAAGTTCATCATGGTGTTTAGAACAAGTTTGAATAAGAAAATACAAGCTTTAACGTAGGGATGATGAGTTACCATGGCCAGGGCACGACCAGATTATCTCATTGAAACTCTATTTCCACTAATTTATTTCTTTTTTACAATTAAAATAAAAACATATAAAAATCAAATATTACACAAAATAAAAAAAAATGTAGTCTTTTAGGTTTTCTTAAATTAACTTTTTTTCATTTAATTAGATTTTAGGTCTTATTTTTTAATTTGGAGAATTAATTAGAATAATTAGGTTTTTATTAATTATTAACTTAAAATATTTTCTACAAAAATACACACAAAAAATTAATTTCTAACGTTTTAGATTTTAGGACTTTAAAACATCTTTTCTAACATTTTCTTATTTATTTGCCCCATTACTTTCTCAGAGAAATTGTATAGGTTGTACAATTTTTTTGTAATAGTTGTAGTTTTTGTTTCTCGCAAATTTATACTATTGTATCTGTCCCAAAGCCTTCTAATAGCTTTATTAGTGTGTACTTTTTCGCATTTTACTTTCTACACCTATATTATGCTTGCTTGTCTGTATATATTTAACTGTTAGTAATAGGTTTGTATGGAAATATTTAAAATCAATCGTTAGATAACCCTAATCAAGATAAATAACTGAACTTAATTGCACTTGCACACATGCACCTCTAGGGTAGCCTCCCTTGTTGCCTTCAGAAACAGTGGTCATGTCCCTCGAATGTAGGGATACCATTAACAAAGAACTTCGGTTAAAGTCATCATTAAGATCGTAGTCCCGCGATGTCCCTCGAAGTTGCCTATGAGAAATGATCTTGTCCCTCTATGTTGCCTATAAATATATGATGGCAATCCCTTCGAATTGCTAAGGTATCCATATAATGTTGTCTTCAATGACCATAACGACGACCCCACGCATGTCCCTTCACATCCAATGGACGGGGCTACCTACCAACTAATGGTATGGATAACACCATCCCTAACAGAGGAAGAAAAGGATAACGAAAGGCGTTTCAGTGGGTAAGATACCCTTAATTGCTTTCTCACAAACTAAAATAATTTTCATACCTCACACTTTCAAAACAACTACTTTCAAACCCTTTATAAACACTCTTGATGATTGATACAAGAGTTATTTTAAAGCAGGCTGACTTACATTGACATTTTCATAATATTTTCAAAGCACGCACAAAGCAAATTAAAGTGAGCTAAGCAATTGAGAGCTCGTAGATAACTACATATGAAAAGTGTGCTAACACTTTTCTTTTTCATAACCTACCTCCGGAACTCAAAAAATACTCAAAGGTCTTTCCTGTTCTTTTCACCCTTTCATTTCTGGATAAAAGAAAAGTCAGTGGCGACTGTAACGCCCGTAATTTAATTAATTATTTAATTAAATTATTTGTGGAATATTTGTGAAGTTGTGTCACGTTTAATTGGATTTAAGTATTCTATTAAGTGGAGAAATAATATTAGAAGTATAATATTATTTGATGTGGGCTTGTTTTAAAGGAATAAAAGTAATAAGGGGGTGTATTAGTTTTAAGCCCAATAAGGAATAAAGAATAATAGTTTCTTTTATTATTGTTAGAAAGAATAGAAAAGAAGAAGCAGTAGAAGAATAAGGGTTGGAAAGAAGAACGTGAAGCTGCTGGAAAAAAAAGGAAAAACGGCAGAACGAGGTTTCGGTCGGAAGATTATATAGCGGTCTTCAATCCAAGATAAGGGTGGAGTTCTGACTCTATAATTGGGTTCATGATAATTGGTATGTGGGGTTAGAGGTGATTGTTGTCTTTTTCATGAATTGAATTTGTATGATTGTTATATGATGAAATTGATGAATTATAGATGAATAATGATGTCCTGATGCTGTGTAATTGATGTAGAAATATAAGGTAATTGTAAGTGATGATTATCCATGATTATATTAAGTTTGTAGCGCTTAAATTATAGAACCCGTAGTGAAAACGCAGAGGAAATCGCAGAATTTATGTAGGATAGAGTAGTATGCGTAGACCCCAAACATGATGTGTCGATACAAGAAGGTTTAGAGACTAGAAATGAGTCGACACGAAGAGGTTTTGCGTCGATACATGAGGACTTCTAGACTTAGGATGAGTCGATACATAGGAGCATGTGTCGATACATGCTGTGTGGTAGACTCAGGATGAGTTGATACAAGAGAGGATGCATCGACTCATGTTGCGAGTTCAGTGCAGTACGCGTCGATCCAAGGAGTTATGCGTCGACCTATGTTGTCTTGTTTTTGGCAGATTCAGTTTGAAAATGCTGCAACTTGTGTTTTCGGACTCCGTTTGAGGTGCCATTCGAAGCGTTGAATAGCTAACGCAATGAACTTCATTATTATTGATTAAAATAAAGAACGTGAAGGATAACCCTAGTAATCCCAATTAGGACTAGAGTTAATTCCCACATTAATCATTATATTGGTTTTTGTGAAGAATGATGAAGATGAGATGTATATAGGTTGCTGTTTGGTTTGTAACAGTAGGATTAATAATAATAATGGTGTAATAGTATAGAATAGTGTAAGTAAGAAGTGCGCCTAAGAGGGGGTGAATTAGGTACTTTAAAAGTTTTAACGTTTTAGTGAGATGAAATATTTGCCATTTGAACTGAGCACCTTGAGAGATGAGTAATCGAATTGTCTCCATTCTTGCAACAGGCGCGAATACTTCGTCATAGTCAATGCCAGCTTTCTGCTTGTATCCCTTTGCAACCAGCCGTGCCTTGTATCTTTCGATCTCTCCTTGAGCGTTCATCTTTTTCTTAAATACCCACTTTACACCAATGGGTTGACTTCCTTTTGGTAATTCTACCAGCTCCCAAGTTTTGTTGTGTTCGATTGCTTTAATTTCTTCGTCCATGGCGCTTTTCCACTTCTCATCTCTTAATGCTTCTTCAACACTTATGTCGGTGGCGACTCTTGCTTACCGCGACATTTTGCGAACAAAAACACAAAACGCAAACCAGCATTTTCCTAAAACGGTCCGGTTCTACCACCGTATCACAGAACTGGCGACTCTGATGGGGAATAATAAGTGGGGTATATCTTAGGATTAGTTCATCATAAATTACTTCTCTTGTTTGATTTGATTGCTTTACTTTTGAGGGTTTTGTATTGGGAGTTACTATAGATCCTAACCCGGATCTGGGGAACACCTTTTAGGTAAGTAGCAATAAACTGTGAGGGAAATGTACGGCGTAGACCGATATGGTTGAAGCTGTAGCTACATTGATGTGGCACATTGGTTGGTACCCGGTATCCCTTGTGGAGAAATGAGGAGAATACGTGGCTGCCATATGGGTCGTTAAGCATCAACTGACCTTAGAACCTATAATTGACCAACTTGGCCGTAGGAAGTAGTGAGATAGTCGGTCTCAGTATAAAGCTGGGAACTGGTTGATACTCGATGCTACACTCATTGAGACCATACTCTCGAGTTAGTTCCGGCTGCAAGAAAAGATTGCGTGAGCTGAAACCATGACTGATGGAGGATGATCAGTGATATTGAGAACCTCTAGAACCCGGTTACTATTATTAGGATAGGTTGAAACTGACTGAACTTCAAGAGGGTAGTACCTAGACCCCATGCAAGCCTGAAATTTAAGGGCTTTTGTGTGACTTGTTTTCCTTTACAATGTGTTGTACTCCAAAATTTTCCCTCTCATTTCATCAACATTTTCTCACCACAAGACTCTTGGAACTCAAGATCAAGTTAGGGTTTGCTCTACTTAAGACCCCTCCTTGCACTGTTGACCCAAATTAGGGTTTGAGTTTGCACAGGGATGTTTTGACCTAAAAGGCCCAAAATGACTTTCATGCTTCATGATGGACTTACAAGTTTATCCATACCAAGTTTCAAGCCTTGATTCCAATCTTTGCCCAGTCAATTGGACAGTTGACCTAAAAATCAACTGTATTGGGGAAAAAGTCAACTGTGGCCAATTGACAGTCAAACCTCATGATTTTTGACCCACATCAACATAATAAACTCACATAAACCATTTGGTCAAGTTTGGATCACAATTTCACAAGAAATTTGATCAAATCACCAAAAGGGCAAAATGGTCATTTTTAGGGTTTTGACTGCACAAAGGCAATTTTTGACTGTTTGACCTAACCAGTGGCAAATCAAGCTCACATATGGACTCAAGGACTCAATGGAATTGTCTTGACCCATTCAACAAGTTCAAAAGATCTCAAATGCATAGGATTGACAGATGAATTTTTCAGTCAACTGATCAAAATTTGACTGTATACTGAAAAGTCAAACTTTGAATTTTTGGTCAAAATCAAGTGCCAAGATTCATTTTTCATCAAGACATGTCAAATTATGAAACTTGTTCATCAAGAAACCCAAAATTGCAAATTAGGGTTTAAAATGAAGAAATTTCATAACTTAGAAATTTTCAATGTTATGAAATTTCCTTATTTTTTCCTAAATTTGTCCCATTTTTTCACCAAGATGCATATGGATTCAAACAAAACTTGAAACATGAAAGTTATAGTCCATTGCAAAATCTACAACTTTGATTCACAAAGTTTTCTCAAAGGAAGCTTTTATCTCAAGTTATGATTTTTGGAACAAGGGTGCAAAACATTTTTAACTTAGAGAAATTTTGCCCTATTCTAGGCAGGATTTTTGTCCAACTTCTTGGCCATTTTTCACATGGTTCCACTTGGATTTTCAATTTTCATTGCAAAGATGGATTTTAGTACATATTTCAAGCTTTCCAAATAGTCCAAGAACTTCTCAAACACCTTTGTGGTTAAAGAGAATTGAATTTGCAAAGTTGGTCAAAACTCATTCTTGTTCATGGCCAAAACATGTTCATGGCAACTTGCATTTTCAAATCAGCTTGTACAATGCTAGCTTGCAGGCCTCAAAACCATTTTCACACACCTTAATTTAATGCCAAACCATTGTATTAAGGTATTATTTCATCCATTTGGACATTACATGCTAAACTAATCCTTAATTGGAAAAAGGTGAATTGCCATTTTGATAAAGTGGTGCTTTATGTCAAATACCAAATCCAAGAGGCATGGGGCCATATCTCTGAAACCAAATCAAGTCTACAAGGTACAAGTCTCAAGAAAAAGGGGTGCAGCATAGATTTGGGTATTGTACTGGCTTATATCCAAGAACACACTTTCTTGCTTACATTGGAAGAAACATTGCAAAAACAAAAAAAAACTCTGATTTCTTGTAAACACAAGCCCAAACAAACTTCATGAACATTTTCCATACATCAAACCAAGCTTGAAACACAACTCAATCATCCCTCATACCTCCCAAAACACAAAAACACTGTTTTGCTACAAAAACAGGGCATCCCTGCAGTTTGACTTGGCCAGCGTTATCCACTCGTGCGTTTTTGCCCAAACAAGTTCCAATACATTCCATTCCATCCACTGAAACTATTCCAAGCCCTGAAATCAAGCTGTAACACCCTTAACTATGTTTTCCATTTTTACTTTCAAGCTGTGCAGGTGGACTTCCATAGCACGATACAATTGGTTTCAAAGCAAGCTAGGTACTTGGGAAGCATCCTTGGACTTCAGGCAAGCTCAACCAAAGCTCAAACTCCATTGAAGATACCTACATTGCTCTGTTCGAGTCAAGCTGAAACAGGTAATCTATGAACTTCTATCTCTCAATCTAGGAAGAGTTAGGCTTAGGTTTGTGAATGAAACATGCTCTACTCATAGCCCTGAAGCCATACATATGATTACTTTTCATTTATGTTAAGCGTGCTGTGAGAATTTTAGCCATGAACATTGAAGAAAAATTAGGTCAGAAATTGGGGGTGACGAAATTCTCCCTGGTTTCTTAGAGTTAGGTCAAGTTTTTTACATATTTGGAATCGTGATTTGATGCTCTACATTGTTTGTGTTATGAGTTTTTGCTAAAAATCAAAGAATCAGGAGTTTGTGTTTTGAACAAAGAAGCGCGCGCTTGACAGAAGCTGGAGGAAGAAGATGATGGCTTGGGCTGGGCCTGAGCCATCCTTGCTGTTTGCACCCTTTTTTCAATTTGCACCCCCTGGCCCATTATGTGAAATACTTGTCATTTTGCATTTTTCTTTTTTGATTCTGACTTAATATTTTTTGTCCAAACATAAAAAACTCCAAAAAAATTTTTTTCACATTTTTTGCATTTATTTGTTTTATTTAACATATGTATGTAAATAATATAAAACCTCTTTTATTTAAAACCCTAAAAATAATACAAAAATATTTATTTTTTCAGTTATTATTTTTTGTTTACATTTTCTAAAATATACATTTTTTTGTAAATAATTAATATTTTATTTTTGTATATACTTAGTATATTTAATATATAATATATAAATACTTGTATCTTTTATTAGAATACTTAGGATAAAAATATAGAAATAATACATTTATATTTTTATTTAATATTTGACATCAAAAAATACTTTTTTACAATATACTTCTTATTTTTTGTATATAATTAACAAATATTGTATATAATTAATAAATAAATACTATTTATTCAAAAACTAGGGTTTTGCCCTAAATGACAAAAATATTTAAAATTTGACCTTTTTATTTTTGTTTATATTTCACATTGAAAAATACTTTCACATACATAAAAAATCATTTAGTGCATAATACATTTTGTATATTTATTGTATTTATTTAAATATTGTACAATTAAATATTTGTATATTCGATATGGATGTAATAACTTAGAATTTAATTTCTTGTCAAATATCCTCAAACTCAAACTTGTACCCCCATCCCCATAATCATTGTTGTAATAGCTTAGCATTTAAATTTCCGCATTTAAAAGCTTTCAAATTATGCCATGATAGACCTAGGGTTTGTATGCAAAAATCAATTAACAAGTATCTTGACCAAATTCAAGATAAACATGCATGAAAAAACAAACACAATGCACACTTGCACCCTTAGGGTTACTCCACTTGTTGCCTTCAAAAATGGGCCATGTTTGCATGTCAAGTGTCTTTGGCAAAACAAAAACAAACAAATGATCATAGTCCCTCGATGACGCTATAATGGTTGCCTAGAAAATGATCAAGTCCCTTAAAGAAAATTGCCAAAATACTTGACACTATTTCATTCATGGTCTAAACGATGACCCGCGCCCGTCCCGTTAACATCCTAACACAAGGTTGTTCACCAAATACAATGGTGAAACAACAATGTTAAAAGGGTTAAAACACGAGAAAGATCTTTGAGAAATTTAGGGTAGATAGCTCTTGGTTACTTGACCAAACTTGCAAAACAATCCTTGCCATTTTCTTAAAACACACTTCACAAACACAATTTCCAAACAACTTTCAAAAACATTGAAACATCTTTTCAAAAAGACAAACACCTTTGTACAACATTCGAGTAAAGAATTGTTAAACTGGTTGCCTAGACAAGGCATCTTTTTCAAAACATTTTCAAAAACCACACACACAAAGCACCATTTCAAACAATTGAAAAGCAAAGGCAAGTGATCTAAGTAAGTAACTAAGAGCCCATGGATAACCATGGATAGAAAGGGTGCTAATACCTTCTCTTTCTATAATCTACTCCCCGAACCCACGAAAACATCTCTAAGGTTTTTCCTATGCTTTTTAACCTTTCCTTAGGATAAAATAAAAAGTCGGTGACGACTCTTGCTAAACCGAAACATTTGTGAAAACAAACGCAAAACCTCAAGTCAGTTCTCCCACCGTATCACAGAACTGGCGATTCTGCTGGGGAATAAAATTTGAAAGTGGAGTAACCTTAGGGATTAGATCACCCTTTTGCATGACTAATTGTTTACTTTGATTGCTTTACATTTTGGTTCTCTTGTTTGGGCTTGAAATCCTACACCCGGATTTGGGAAACATTCATAGATAGCAATACGTTGTGGAAACTGTGTGGGGTATACTGACACGGTCGAAGCAATAGCTATATTAGTGCGACATATTTGTGAGTACCGGTAACCCTTGAGTTCAATCAAGGAGAGTACGGGGCCGCTGAGTGATGTCACAAAGCACTAATGACCTAGAACCTTACTTGACCATCTTGGCTTTTTATTAGGGGTAATGAGATGACCGACTTTGGTGCAGTCCAAAGTTGGTAGATACTCGATACTACACTCATTGAGGGTTGTTTTCTTGGAATATTTTGGTCGCTAGTTAAGTGGCTAAACCAAAACAATGAACATGGAAAACAATCCAATGATATTGAGCTCCTTAGAACCCAGTTACTATTTATAGGACAAGTTTTTAAGCCAACTACACTCAAGAGGGTACTTACCTATGAAACCTCATACAAGCCTGAAACTAGGGTTTTTGTGTGATTTGCTTATACATGTGTTTGTGCATACATCATGAACATCATAAAGCATCATATGCATCCACTAACCATTTCAAGGGTTTGGATCTTCATCTTTGTTCTTGTTTTGTAGGTCATGGAAATTCTACGCAGGAAAACTATTCAAGTCAACCTTGTGAGAGTCCCTCCTCAACTCAAAGAGCTTACATCTAGAATTCCAGAAAGCTCTCTCTTCAGTGAAAGACATGGTAGACTGCTCAACCTAGTCAACACCAACATTGAAGAAGACATGGTGAAAGTGTTGTTCCAATTCTTTGACCGCCTTCACCATTGTTTCACATTCCCCGACTACCAATTGGTGCCTACTTTGGAGGAATTTTCTCAACTCCTGAGAATTCCTATTCTTAATCAACTACCCTACAATGGTACGGAAAAAGAACCAAAACCTGAAGATATTGCTCAAGCACTACACTTGCAATCATCTGACATCAAGGGGCATTGGGAAACTAGAAGTGGTGTCAAAGGCTTCTTGGCAAAATTCTTGTTTGAGAAGGCACAAGAGTGTTGGAATTCTCTGGATCTGCAAGCCTTTGAAGAGATTGTGGCACTCCTCATTTATGGGATGGTCTTGTTCCCAAATCCTGACCAACTTATAGATGTGAATGCTGTCAAGATTTTCCTATCCAGGAATCCCATACCTACATTGCTTGGGGGCATCCTCCACTCATTTTACACACGAACAATGAGGAAGAGAGGTGTTCTCATGTGCTGTACTCCTCTCCTTGCAAGGTGGTTTATTTCTCACCTTCCACAATCTGTTTTGAAGAATGAGCAAGGTTCAAGGTGGTCACAACGATTGATGACCCTCACACATTCTGATGTACATTGGTGTTCTCGGTCCAGAGAAAATGTCATCATCATCGATCCATGTTGTGCCCCAAAATTTGCCCTCCCATATTCTTCAAAGTTTTGACAAGCATCATCTCAATTTGCTCAAGTCTACTCAAGGGTTGCACAGTTCAAACACCCTCCTAAGCCAGTCAAATTAGGGTTTTGGTTCTTGCAAGGAAGTTGAGGTTTTCAAGGGCTTAATCAAGTCCCATATGCTCATATACATTGTTAAGCACCTACATGTCAAGTTTCAAGGCTCACAAGGTCAAGTTGCACAATCAAAAACCCTAATTGCTTCACAATCAACTGTGGGGGCAAAATGGTCATTTGGCAGTCAAAAGTCAAAAATGTTGGTCAACATCTTATTTTGAAGCCAAAATCATCATTTGGTCAAATCTTGACCATGATTTCACAAGAATGGCTCAAAAATCATCAAGGTGTCAAAAGTTTCTATTTTTGGACAACTGAAAAGTCAACTGTGACTTGACCAAGGCATAACTTTTTCATGGTTCATCATAAAAATCCCATTCAATGCTCATTTTGAAGGGGAGGAAATTTCCTACAACTCATCTTCACATTCCAAGTCCAAGAAATGCTCTCAAAAAAAGTTATCAATTTCAACATTATAGGTCATTTTCAAAAGTCAACAAAAAGGCATTTTAAGTCAAAGGCCATAACTTGAGATTGGTAAATCAAAATGACATGGGACCAAAGGCATTGGTTAGAGGACTTCAAGACCTTTCCAAAATGTCAAAGAACATGTTCATATGATCAACATTGAGCAAGATATGCATTGGAGAAGTTGGGAAATTTTTGTGAAATGGCAAAAGTCAACTATCCTTGAAGCTTCAATTTTTCACAAAAGGGCCCACTTTCTTCCACTTGATTCAGCCTTGTCATGCCACCCACGTGTCCCATGATTAATTTCAAGATTAAACATTAATTTTTCTATTTTTATTTAATTTTATTGATTTAATTCATTTTAAATCCATAAAATTCAAATAAAAATCAAAAAAATTAATTAAGTGATATCTTGTGGTTTGAATGACCTTGATGCATCATAATACACATATCAAATTCGTGTAAAGTCCATTTCAAGCATGAAATTCAAATTTTGAACAAACATGGCAAGTTCCTTTAATGGTGGTTATGGAGAAATCTCAAAACATAATTGCATTGGTTTAAGGCTCCTAATTTCACTTGATTGCATTCATACACATATATGCAAATGTTCCAGACCAAAGACACGACCTAGAACTCTCTCAAATAGCAAAACCAAATTCAAAAAAATTTGAAAGAAAAGTTGCAAACTGAAATCCATATTCCAGCACAATTCAAGCACTTTTCTTGCTTCTAACACGTTGCCAGCATTGCCAGGAACCTATTGCAGTCATAAACCAGTCCTAACACTCAAGAACTCGTGCTACACAGTCACACGGTTCATCATTTTTTTCCATAATCGAAATTCATTTTTTACGCATCATTAATACATTTTGATTATTGTTTTGGATTGCTAACATCTTCATGAAGCTTTTGATATAGTTTAATTTGATTATGGTACCCTAAAACGAAAGTTGCCATTGGAGAATCTTAGGGTTTCAGAGCTTTTGATTTAGGGCTTTTCATATACTGTAAAATCAAGCCTCCAAACACACATGGTTGAAACCGCCTGAGTGAGACGAATTCATTGATACCATCGCACCTTTTTTATGTTATCTGTAACTCTAATCGCTATTCTTGGCAGTTTTGGTTTGTGTGGGTTAAAAACCACCGCTATCTTGTTTTTGTTTTGCAGATAAATGAAGACGATGATGAGGTGTCCATGTATGGCTGGCTGATTCAAATAGGCGCGCGCTTTTTCTTTGGTCCATCATATAATGTGTTCATTTTATATAATATTTAGTTCTCATTATGCTTACAAACGCGCATGAGTGGTCTAGTGGTACAGGTGTTGGCTGTGAATCACTGGGGCCTGGGTTCGATTCCCAGGTCCCCCCATAATTCCATGTTATTTTTTCTAATGCTTTCTTGTGCAGCGTTCCAAGGATGGCACACCATATACCCTTACAGATCAGCATGCCAAGTGTCCCAAGCGTCCATCCAAGGGCCAAGAGGTGAGGAGAACCATGCTCTCAGTCAACAAGCATTCTTGGCAATCCAGAAAGTCAACGGGCTTTGCGCAAATGGGCCTCAGATTCCAACAAAAACCTCCAAAAAAGGACCCAAACCCCCCATGGTTCTTTCATATTTTCTTTTCTTTTCTTTTTTTATTTTTTTTTATTTTAACTAATTATTATTATTAACTGTTATTATGTAATTAACTCATAATTAATTTTCCACAATAAAATTAAAAAAAACCAAAAAAAATGTAAATACTTTATTAATTTCATTTAGGTAATTATTTTGTAAATAAATACTAATAAATTGAATTAGTTTTAATTAGGCAACTTTAACCTTTTTTCTTAATAACTAAAATAAATTTAGAATTAGGTTTTTATTAACTCTTAATTTTAATTCCTTTTATTTCATTAAAAACATAAAAAATAAAAAAAACATTTTTCTTTTAATAAATTAAATAATTAGTTTTAATTCCATTCCATTAAAAAAGTGACAAAAATTCAATTCCTTCTTAAAAAGGGTCAACACCCTCGAGACGTTCCCAATTTAATTCTTTCGCGCTCATTTATTTTATTTTGATTACTTATGTAACTGTCTCCAGAAATGTAATAGTTAAATAGGACTTTTTTTACCGCTTTATTTAATTTCTCGTACTTATTTACCAAAACGGGTTTTTGTTTTTGGCGATGTATAGACCTGCGCCTTGTAATAGCTTAGAATTTACATTTCTGCAATTTATTTTCCGCACCCCTAACTGTTAACAATGCATGAAAGAATGTATGTAAATAAAATTTAATCCGTAGCTCACAAATAACATGTACAAAGACAATTAACTGAAAAACAACACACAAAGCACATGCCACTCTTAGGGTACGCCTCACTGGTTGCCTCGAACGTGGTCATCAAGTATAGGGTGTCTTAGAGGTCGTCCTTCTGTCCAAAAGATCCAGTTGCCTCGAAACGGTTGCCTCGGATAAAAGGATCTAGGACATTAGGGTTACCACTAAGATGTCCTACCATTGCTTTGGTGACCACACTGTCCCGATAATCGAATTGATCCGAACACCTCCAACGATGGTGCTACCTACCTCTCAATGGTGGGATAGCTCTATCTAAAGGACTCTTACACAGCTTAATTCCTTAGAGTAGGTAGATTCTCTTAAGTACTTGCTCTTTCCAAACAAACAAAAACAACTTTTTGCACCCGCAATTTCTAAAAGTTTTCAAAAAAATTTCACACACTCTTGAGGAATGATACAAGAGTTACTTAGAAATTTTTCAAACGAAATTTTTTCAAAACCCACACACACTTGAAAAGCAAACAAATATTTTGAAAACATAAGAGCAAGTACCTAAGAGCCCGTGGATAACCACAGATAGAAAGGATGCTAACACCTTCCCTTTCTATAAATCTACCTCCCGAACCGAGAAACATTCTCAAAGAAGGAATTTTGTTGTGCTTTTGTCCTTTCCATGTTGGAGAACATAAAAGACGGTGGCGACTCTTGCTTACCGCGACATTTCGCGAAACCAGCTAAAAAACAGTCAGTTCTATTTCCACCGATCACAGAACTAGCGACTCTGTTGGGGATTATAAAAGTGAGGTGTACCTTAGGATTAGATCATACTTATGTTTTCAATTTCTTTGCTTTGATTGCTTTATATTTGTGGGCTTTGCATCAGAGTTTCATAGATCCTAACCCGGATCTGGGGATACCCTTTTAGGTAGCATAAGCTGTGAGGGACCTGTCCGGCGTAGACCGACACGGGTGAAGCAGTGGCTACGTTGGTGTGGCACCTTGGTCTGTATCGATATCCCTTGTGTTGCAACGAGGAGAATATGGGTCTTCTGAGGAGTCATTAAGCACCAACCGACCTTAGAACCCAAATGTGACCCAACTTGGCCATAGAACAGTAGCAGTATGCTACACCCATTGAGGCTAAACTCTCGCGATGGTTCTGGCTGCAAGAAAAGATTGAGACGCTGGAGTTATGACCGATTGAGGGTAGTCAGTGATATTGGGATCCTCTAGAACCCGGTTACTTTTGATAGGACAGGTCTTAACCAACGAAACTGAAAGAGGTTAGTACCTGAACTTCATGCTGGCCTAAACTCTAAGGGCTGTCTGGTGTGACTTGTGTGCCTTATCGTGTTTGCCTTTGTGAATACTTGTGGTGTGCTTTACCATAACATCATACCATCATACCATTGCATGCATCCTGCATAAGGACTGACTTATTTCAAAGACAAGAGGGTTTCACCTTTGCTCTGTTTTGTAGGACATCATGATGCCTGTGCGAAGGAACACTATCTGGCTCAACTTTGTTCACCCACCTGATTTGCTTAAAGAGTTGGTTGACAGAATTCCAAACACTGCTTCCTTCATCCAGAGGCATGGTTCTCTTCTCGGTTTAGTCACTTCAAAGTGGGACCAACAACTGATGAGTGTCTTGACCCAGTTTTATGATCCCTTGTACAATTGCTTCACCTTTCAAGACTTCCAGCTGGTCCCTACCCTGGAAGAATTCTTTGATTTGCTTGGTATCCCTATCTTGGATCAGACCCCATTCACTGGTTAGGAAAAGACTCTTAGGCTTTAGGAGATTGCTGCAACCCTTCCCTTCACCAACAAGGAGGTAATGGACAACTGGGTGACTAGAAGCGGAGTTAAGGGCTTCTTGGCTAAGTTTCTGATTGGTAAAGCTAACAGTTTCTGGAATGACTTAGACTTCAGGGTGTACGAAGACATTCTGGCTCTCTTAATCTATGGTCTAGTATTGTTTCCAAATCCTGATAACTTTGTCAATATCAATGCCATAAGGATCTTCATGTCTCGGAACCCTGTACCCACTCTCTTGGGTGATATCCTGCAACAACTCTATGCTCGTACTGCCTGAAGACGAGGAACTCTGTGGTGTTGTACTCCTTTGTTAGTGAGGTGGTTTATTTCGCACCTCCCCAAGTTCGTGCTGAAGAACCAAGAAGGAAGAGGCCGGGCTCATAGGTTAATGTCTCTCACTGATAATGACATCATTTGGACTCTCAGAGGTTTAGATGAGGTGGCTGTTATTGATCGTTGCGGAGAGTATCCTAATGTTCCATTGATCGGTACCCAGGAAGGAATCTCTTATAATCCATGTTTAGCTCTCCGTCAATTTGGAAGAGCCAGAAGAGCAGGGCCTCATGAGATGTTGGTACCTCACATCAGTTTCGAGTTTCAGGTAGATAGTGACGAACTGCGCCGTAGATTCATCAAAGCTTGGGACGGAATTCACAAAGCTGACCCATATGAGTTGGGACCGAAGACTTCTCTACCAATGGAACCCTATTACAGATGGGTCCGCATCCGTTCTCAGAAGTTAGGTATGCCATATGAAGCTGTCAGGCCTATCATTCTTGAAATTCCTGATAGAGACGGGGTTCCTCCAACCATACTCCCTCCTCAGATACCCACTGATGTTGATACCCTAAAGAGGTCTTGGGCGCAACTACAAGAAGAGCGGGATTATTACCGGGAAAAGTTCAACGAACAGGAACAGAAGATCTAGAAGCTGACCAAGCAATTGGAGAACGAACAGATCATGAATGACTATATCCGTACTGAGAAGAGGAGGCCATGGGAGCACTGATGGGCTTTGGATGTTTCCTTTACAGCTTTTATTTCCTTTTTAGTATTTTCATTCCTGTAACGCCTAAGGGCAATTTGTTGAACAATTTAAATTCCAAAGTTTAAATCTAATAAAGTGTGTTCCTTTTGTCTACAAAGTTGATTCCCGATTGTCTTTGAAAACATAATTCATGCGCATTTCATTCATCATATGCATCACATGTACCCTTTTTCTACAGGTTGCTTAATCTTCTTCGCTGTTTATTTCAGCACTCAATCATCATGAATCCTGAACCAACTACTGAACGCCCAGTTTCAACAGATGGTCACGAACTTGGCCCAGGGACAACAGGAGTTGAAGGCTTTGCTCCTGAAGAAGAAGAAGAAGAGGACTGTGTTGTTCAACACTGGACGCAGACTCGGGAATACACTGCAGAATGAAGCTGAGAGGACTACTCCATCTGTTGGGGAAGGCAGTCACCAAGGGAGAGACGTCCCTAGTCCCGTGGTCTCTGACACTGAGACAGACTTCAATGATGAACAATACCCTCTTGCTGAGGACAGGTACAAACAGCTGGAGGACCGGTAAAATGCTATGGAGATTCAACGTGTGCCTGGGTTGGATTTTGGAGACTTAGGGTTATCTTCTGGGGTGGTGATCCCGCACAAGTTCAAGGCACTTGCCTTCGTGAAGTACGACGGGGCTTCCTGTCCTAAACTGCACCTCCGTTCTTATGTAAGGAAGATCCAGCCTTACACTGCAGACAAGAACTTATGGATCCATTTCTTCCAGGAGAGTCTTTTAGGGACTCATCTCGAATGGTTCTATCAGCTGGATGGAACCAATATTCGTAACTGGGAGGACTTGGCCACTGCTTTTTATAAGCAGTATCAGTACAATTCTGACCTCACTCCCACGCGTACCCAACTCCAGGGTATGTCACTGGGAACGGGTGAAGGTTTTAAGGAGTACGCACAGAAATGGAGAGACCTGGCTGGCAGGGTGAAGCCACCGTTGACGGATCGTGAGCTAGTGGACATGTTCTTGGGGACCCTATCTGGTCCATTCTTCAACCATCTCATTGGTAATTCCTCTATTGGGTTTACAGACCTGATCCTGACTGGTGAGAGGATCGAAGTTGGTATCAAATCGGGGAAGATACAGAAGGGAGCCTCCTCAAATACTGAAAAGAAGCCCTTCAAGAAGGAAGCTAGTGCTGTGTATGGTCCCAGGAGACAGAGCAAACCGGAACGCCGCCAAGCTGTCAATGCGGTGGTAATTTCTAAGCCTGCTGCTGCTCCTCAGCAGTACAACCAGCCAAGAGTTGAGAGGCCCAAAAGACAGTATACTCGGCTCAGCATGACCCTCTCTCAGATATTACCGCAATTGCTGTCAACCAGCCTGATAACTGTCAAAGAAGCTCCAAAGGTGGTAAACACAACATCTCCGAAGTACAACCCCAACGCCCGTTGCGCTTATCACTCTGATAGCCCAGGGCATTCTACTGATGATTGTTGGGCCCTGAGGAATAAGGTTCAGGACCTTATTGATGCTAAAGAGGTACAGTTTGAGGCGCCCGAGAAGCCTAATATGGTGACTGCTCCCATGCCTAACCATGGAGTAAATGCTATTAGGGATGAAGACGAAGTGGAAGAATCCGAATTCGATAGCTGGATCTACCCAATGACCGAAGATGGACCAAGCAACTGGACTGCCAAAGACTCCATGCCTATTACTTTTGTCACTCAGTAATAAACTCTTTTGTTTTGAATTTGTAACAAACAATAATTTGAAACTTTATGGCCCGGTGTCTTACCTGGGGCACCGTGGCTTCATTTGTGAGGGATTTTGTGTGTCACTATCATATATCATGAACAAAAGCATTGGACGTTTTTCGCATTTCAAATCTTGTGCTCCCTTTCTTTCTTTATACATATTGCAAAACAGCTATATTTACACACACTCACTTATACAGGTTCCAATCCACTCTGGATCCCACTGGTAACGACTCTGCTACTGCCAGTTATGACTTCGAAAATCCGATCAACTTAGCCGAAGACGAAGGTGA
Source organism: Vicia faba (assembly GCA_948472305.1). Lineage (NCBI taxonomy): Eukaryota > Viridiplantae > Streptophyta > Magnoliopsida > Fabales > Fabaceae > Vicia > Vicia faba. The sequence goes on from OX451741.1 coordinate 1,381,444,246, forward strand.
AGATGATTGCGAAGTGCCTGGTGAGCTTGCCAGACTGTTACTCCAGGAAGAGAGGGCCATTCAGCCACAAGAAGAGCCAGTGGAAATGGTAAATTTGGGTACTGAGACAGACAGAAAGGAAGTCAAGATTGGTGCCAATCTGGAGCTCAGTGTGAAACAATGGTTGATTCAGATGCTGCATGACTATGTGGAAATCTTTTCCTGGTCTTACGAAGACATGCCTGGGTTGGATACTGACATTGTGGTTCATCACCTGCCTACCAAGGAAGACTGCCCTCCGGTAAAACAGAAGGTCCACCGTATGCGTCCAGAGATGTCTGAGAAAATCAAGGCTGAGGTTATGAAACAATTTGATGCTGGTTTTCTTGTAGTAACTTCTTACCCTCAGTGGGTTGCCAACGTGGTCCCGGTGCCAAAGAAAGATGGTAAGGTCCGAATGTGTGTTGATTACAGGGATTTGAACAGGGCGAGCCCTAAGGATGATTTCCCTCTACCTCACATCGACGTTCTGGTTGACAAAACTGCTTAGCATAAGGTATTCTCCTTCATGGACGGGTTCTCCGGTTATAATCAAATCAAGATGGCTCCTGAAGACATGGAGAAGACCACTTTTGTTACTCAGTGGGGCACCTTTTGCTACAAGGTCATGCCTTTTGGGTTGAAAAATGTTGGGGCAACCTACCAACGTGCCATGGTTGCTTTGTTTCATGACATGATCCATCATGAGATCGAAGTGCATGTCGACGATATGATTGCAAGGTCCCAAACTGAGGAGGAACACCTTGACCATCTACAGAAGCTGTTTGACCGTCTGAAGTTGTACAAGCTGAGGTTGAACCCGAACAAGTGCACCTTTGGGGTGAGATCTGGAAAACTGCTAGGCTTAGTCGTGAGCGACAAAGGTATTCAAGTGGACCCTGCCAAAGTGAAAGCCATACAAGAGATGCCAGCTCCCAAGATAGAGAAATAAGTCAGAGGTTTTCTAGGACGACTGAACTACATTGCCCGATTCATCTCATATCTAACTGCTACCTGTGAACCAATCTTCAAGCTACTGAAGAAAGATCAAGTAGTACGTTGGAACGATGAATGTCAGACCGCTTTCAACAGAATCAAAGAGTATCTCCAAGAGCCACCCATTCTTATGCCACCGGTTGAAGGGAGACCTCTAATCTTATACTTGACAGTACTTGACAACTCAATGGGGTGAGTGCTAGGGCAGCATGACGAGTCTGGCCGAAAAGAGCACGCCATTTATCACCTTAGCAAAAAGTTTACCGACTGTGAGACCCGATACTCACTGCTCGAGAAAACTTTCTGCGCTTTGGTATGGGCTGCTCGCCGGCTGAGATAGTATATGTTGACTCACACTACTTTGTTGATTTCAAAAATGGATCCAATCAAGTACATATTCGAAAAGCCTGCTCTGTCCGGAAGAATAGTAAGATGGCAGATGATCTTGACAGAATACGACATCTAGTACACGACTCAGAAAGCAATCAAGGGAAGTGTGTTGGCAGACCATTTGGCACACCAAGCAGTGGACGACTACCAATCTATGAACTTTGAATTTCCAGACAAGGATATCATGGTAGTAACTGATTGTGAAGTACCTGGACCGGATGAAGGACCTGAGGAAGGATCCCGATGGTCTATGCACTTTGATGGAGCCTCAAACGCTTTGGGTAACGGTATTGGCGCTGTGATCATGTCCCCAAAAGGCACTCATACTCCAGTTACTGCCCGACTATGTTTCAACTGCACCAACAACATGGCAGAGTATGAGGCATGCATTATGGGTCTTCAAGCTGCAATTGACTTAAGGATCAAGTTTCTGAGTGTCTTCGGAGATTCCGCTCTCGTGATCAACCAGATCAAAGGCGAGTGGGATACGAAACACCCAAATCTTATTCCTTACAAAGAGTATGTTTTGGCGTTGATTCCCCACTTCGAGGAGATAACTTTTGAACACTTCCCAAGAGAGGAGAATCACTTGGCGGACGCGCTGGCTACGATGTCTTCCATGTTCAAAGTCAAATGGGACAACGAGGCTCCCCGGATTATTATCTGGAAATTGGACGAACCTGCATATTGCTGTGATCTTGAGGCTGAAGAGGTAACTGAAAAACCTTGGTATCACGAAGTGAAGAGGTACTTGGAAGCTCAAGAATACCCCGAGGGTGTATCTGTTAATGACAAGAAGTTTCTGAGGAGGTTCGCGGCAAAGTTCTTCCTCAACAACGGCATTCTGTACAAGCGAAACCATGATTCAACCTTACTGCGTTGTGTGGATAAAACTGAAGCAGAAAAGATCATGGCAGAGCTACATGAAGGTACCTTCGGAACGCATTCCAGTGGACATACCATGGCAAAGAAAATCCTTCGGGCAGGATATTTCTGGTCCACAATGGAAGCTGACTGTTACCAACATTCTCGGACGTGTCACAAATGCCAGATCTACGCTGATAAGGTGCACGTTCCTCCAGTTCCTCTGAACGTCTTGACAGCACCTTGGCCTTTTGCAATGTGGGGCATTGATATGATCGGCGAGATCAGACCTACGGCATCCAATGGGCATCACTTCATCCTGGTAGCGATTGATTACTTCACAAAGTGGGTCGAAGCAGCCTCCTACGCTACCGTAACCAAGAACGTCGTGGCACGGTTCATTCGGCATAACCTGATCTGTCGATACGGTGCCCCGAAAAGAATCATTACGGACAATGGTACCAATCTCAACAACAAGATGATCATTGAGCTCTGCGAGCAATTCAAGATACATCACCACAACTCTTCTCCCTACCGGCCGAAGATGAATGGGGTTGTCGAAGCAGCTAATAAGAATATTAAGAAGATTGTGCAGAAGATGACAGTGACCTACAAATATTGGCACGAGATGTTACCATTTGCTCTTCATGGGTACCGTACCTCAGCGCGGACGTCAACAGGGGCAACACCCTTTTCCTTGGTCTATGGCATGGAGGCAGTCTTGCCTATTGAAGTCCAGATACCCTCTCTCCGGATAATGAAGGATGCAGGTTTGAGCGAAGATGACTGGATCCAGACTCGGCTTGATCAATTAAATCTAATCGACGAAAAGAGACTCACCGCTATTTGTCATGGTCAAACGTACCAAAAACGGATGATCAGGGCATTTAACAAGAAAGTCAGACGCCAAGAGTATCAAGTTGGGGATCTGGTAATCAAGCGCATCATTCTTCCTCAAAGTGATCCCAGGGGCAAATGGACCCCTACGTACGAAGGGCCATTTGTGGTTAAACATGTCTTCTCAGGAGGAGTTATGATTCTAACTACCATGGACGGTGACGACCTTCCTCACCCCGCCAATGCAGATATAGTAAAAAGATACTACGCATAAATTAAAGACCCGCTAGGTTGACACACCTAGGAAAAAATAAGGGCATCCCGGCGAACCAAAAGGGTTCGGGCAAAAATAAGGGATGAAATGAAAAAATTTGTACACCCGACAAGTCGAAAACCTGAAAAGGCGGCTTGGGCAAAAATGGGTATCCCGGTGGACTGAAAACCCGAAAGGGCGGTCTAGGCAAAAGTTAGGGATAAAGCGTAATACTATGTCTCATTAGATCACCTTGCATCCAGAATTCGGTATCAACTATCAGGTTCAGACGGCACCAATCAGTCAGCTTCATCTTCAACTGAGCAGCAAAGTGATGAGACGTTTGAAGACATAAAGGTGATAGCAGAGTTGAAACCCAGTGGGATTTTTCACATAGCTGTTTTGTTTTCCTTTTCAAAATTTTATAAACTCTATGTTGTTCGGCGGCGTTCTCTTACTAGGACGTCAGCCCCTTGTACATAAACGCATATTTACAGGCAAATTCAAAAATCAATACAAATTCACTTTTCAGACCAATTGCCAATTATTTTTTTTCCTTTTTTCTGTTTTGTCTTGCGAAGAACGTCCAATGTTCATTTTTGATATATGCATTTGACAGTAATTGCTAACTCATAAATATTTGCATACGAAACAAAGGATTAATTACAGGTGACATCAGAAACAGGGGCAATAATGAATTGTCTAAGCGATCTAGTTGCTTTGTCCACCAAGGTACCGAGGTAAGTTCAGCTGAAGAACGTGACCAAGATACCTTCACTCCCCGCAGAGTAAGACAAGATTCAGCGATACTCTCCCCCGAGCAGAGTTGGTCTCCCAATCAGCCCTGAGAAGGCACAATATCTCCAGCAAGTCAACATCCCTCTCCCCAAGCAGAGTTAGCCTACAGTCAGCCTTATGGAAGTTGGGCATCCCCAGAAAATCTCAACATTCCCCAGCGGAGTATACAGATGTTCCTAGGCAAGCATCCCCAGCAGTCTTGATATAAGATTACTCCCCGACGGAATACCAGACACCCCAGTGGAGCCATTCCTCAGTACAGTCCAAAGTCTCCCCAGGAGAGTTGATTCAACCTCCCCAGTAGGAAGCTTATCCCCAGTAGATTTTGGAAGCTTATCACCTGCAGAGTACGGACGTATCTCCCCTGCTTTATTCAAAGGTTATTCTCCACTAGAGCTTATAACTGGGTTATCCTCAGCTAATTACCACGGAAAGATCGTCCTCGGCGAAGTTCTTCCTATCCCCCAGCGGAGTTCATCAAATCTGCCAACATAACTCATCAACGGTATCCCCAGCGGAGTTATCATCAAACCTCAGCGAAGTATCTCTTCCCACAGAGTATTCCCCGCAGAGTAATCTCTCCAACAAGTTTATTTCCCAACGGAGTCATCTTCTCCTACCGGTTTATTCTTGCAACCATCATCCCCAGCGGAAACGAAGAACTCTACTCTTCAACGTCAGCTCAGGATTCAAGCTCCCGGCATTCGTCAAGCATTTATTTTCCTAGACGAGAATACATTCATAAACATTACATTATCATACACCATGACGCATGCATATACGCATCATAAACACACAATCTCATTTATTTTTGAGAACATCATGACATCATGCATTTCATACATCATGACATTGCATACAACTGACGTTTTGCCTTTTCAGGAAAAAGGTCAATCCAAAGATAATTACTATCAACTGTCACAATTCCAGATTCGACGCCTGTATCCAGCCATGGCATATCTGTAGACGACTAATTCCAGATTCGATTCCTGTATCTAGCCATGGCACGTCTGAAGAGTTTGAAGATTTGATTCCTGTATCTAGCCAGGGCATATCTGTAGACGACTAATTCCAGATTTGATTCCTGTATCCAGCCAGGGCACGTCTGAAGAGTTTGAAGATTCGATTCCTGTATCCAGCCAGGGCATATCTGTAGACGACTAATTCCAGATTTGATTCCTGTATCCAGCCAGGGAACGTCTGAAGAGTTTGAAGATTCGATTCCTGTATCCAGCCAAAGCATATCTGTAGACGACTAATTCCAGATTCGATTCCTGTATCTAGCCAGGGCACGTCTGAAGAGTTTGAAGATTCGATTCCTGTATCCAGCCAGGGCATATCTGTAGACGACTAATTCCAGATTTGATTCCTGTATCCATCCAGGGCACGTCTGAAGAGTTTGAAGATTCGATTCCTGTATCCATCCAGGGCATATCTGTAGACGACTAATTCCAGATTCGATTCCTGTATCCAGCCAGGGCACGTCTGAAGAGTTTGAAGATTCGATTCCTGTATCCAGCCAGGGCATATCTGTTGACGACTAATTCCAGATTCGATTCCTGTATCTAGCCAGGGCACGTCTGAAGAGTTTGAAGATTCGATCCCTGTATCCAGCCAGGGCATATCTGTTGACGACTAGTTCCAGATTCGATTCCTGTATGCAGCCAGGGCACGTATGAAGAGTTTGAAGATTTGATTCCTGTATCTAGCCAGGACATATCTGAAGAGTTTGAAGATTCGATACCTGTATCCAGCTAGGGCATATCTGTAGACGACTAATTCCATATTCGATTCCTGTATCCAGCCAGGGCATATCTGTGAGTAACTGATTGTAGATTCGACCCCTGTATCCAGCCAGGGCATGTCTGCATGAAGAGTTTAGAGATTCGATACCTGTATCTAGCCAGGACACGTCTGTAAGAAACCTTTTGAAGTTCCGGATTTGATTCCTGTATCTAGCCAGGGCACATCTGTGAACGATTAATTGTAGATTCGATACCTGTATCTAGCCAGGGCATATCTACATGAAGAGTTTGAAGATCAACCCCTGTAACAGGCCAGGAAACCATCTTCCTTTCTCAAGTACGCAAGTTCTCGCTAAGGAATCTCTTACGCGATCGACACCTTCCGATGGCATCTATAAGCCCATCTCTACAACTATCCATCACCTTTCCAAATGGCATCTATAAGCCCATTCCCGACAAGATTCTGTCACATCTCCAGATGGAATCTATAAGCCCATCCTCCTACCAACAATCTCCAGATGGCATCTATAAGCCCATCCTCCCATCCACCGTCTTTTCAAATGGCATCTGTAAGCCCATTCCCGCTGTCACATTGCTGATACCACACTATGTGAGAGCAAATTTCTAGGCACTCTAGTGTTCAATCATCTTCCACCCTCGGATCACGAAAGACGCACAAGCCAATCTACATCCTCAGGTCTAAGAAGATTGAACATGGGCAACTGTTGTACCCCAAAATTTTCCCTCCCATATTCTTCAAAGTTTTGACAAGCATCATCTCAATTTGCTCAAGTCTACTCAAGGGTTGCACAGTTCAAACACCCTCCTAAGCAAGTCAAATTAGGGTTTTGGTTCTTGCAAGGAAGTTGAGGTTTTCAAGGGCTCAATCAAGTCCCATATGCTCATATACATTGTTAAGCACCTACATGTCAAGTTTCAATGCTCACAAGGTCAAGTTGCACAGTCAAAAACCCTAATTGCTTCACAATCAACTATGGGGGCAAAATGGTCATTTGGCAGTCAAAAGTCAAAATTTTTGGTCAACGTCTTATTTTGAAGCCACAATCATCATTTGGTCAAATCTTGACCATGATTTCACAAGAATGGCTCAAAAATCATCAAGGTGTCAAAAGTTTCTATTTTTGGACAGCTGAAAAGTCAACTGTGACTTGACCAAGGCATAACTTTTTCATGGTTCATCAGAAAAATCTCATCCAATGCTCATTTTGAAGGGGAGGACATTTCCTACAACTCATCTTCACATTACAAGTCCAAGAAATGCTCTCACAAAAAGTTATCAATTTCAACATTATAGGTCATTTTCAAAAGTCAACAAAAAGGCATTTTAAGTCAAAGACCATAACTTGAGATTGGTAAATCAAAATGACATGGGACCAAAGGCATTGGTTAGAGGACTTCAAGACCTTTCCAAAATGTCCAAGAACATGTTCATATGATCAAAATTGAGCAAGATATGCATTGGAGAAGTTGGGAAATTTTTGTGAAATGGCAAAAGTCAACTATCCTTGAAGCTTCAATTTTTGACAAAAGGGCCCACTTTCTTCCACTTGATTCAGCCTTGTCATGCCACCTACGTGTCCCATGATTAATTTCAAGATTAAACATTAATTTTTCTATTTTTATTTAATTTTATTGATTTAATTCATTTTAAATCCATAAAATTCAAATAAAAATCAAAAAAATTAATTAAATGATATCTTGTGGTTTGAATGACCTTGATGCATCATAATACACATACCAAATTCGTGTAAAGTCCATTTCAAGCATGAAATTCAAATTTTGAACAAACATGGCAAGTTCCTTTAATGGTGGTTATGGAGAAATCTCAAAACATAATTGCATTGGTTTAAGGCTCCTAATGTCACTTGATTGCATTCATACACATATATGCAAATGTTCCAGACCAAAGACACGACCTAGAACTCTCTCAAACAGCAAAACCAAATTCAAAAAAATTTGAAAGAAAAGTTGCAAACTGAAATCCATATTCCAGCACAATTCAAGCACTTTTCTTGCTTCTAACACGTTGCCATCATTGCCAGGAACCTATTGCAGTCATAAACCAGTCCTAACACTCAAGAACTCGTGCTACACAGTCACACGATTCATCATCTTTTTCCATAATCGAAATTCATTTTTTACGCATCATTAATACATTTTGATTATTGTTTTGGATTGCTAACATCTTCATGAAGCTTTTGATATAGTTTAATTTGATTATGGTACCCTAAAACGAAAGTTGCCATTGGAGAATCTTAGGGTTTCAGAGCTTTTGATTTAGGGCTTTTCATATACTGTAAAATCAAGCCTCCAAACACACATGGTTGAAACCGCTTGAGTGAGACGAATTCATTGATACCATCGCGCCTTTTTTATGTTATCTGTAACTCTAATCGCAATTCTTGGCAGTTTTGGTTTGTGGGGGTTAAAAACCCCCGCTATCTTGTTTTTGTTTTGCAGATAAATGAAGACGATGATGAGGTGTCCATGTATGGCTGGCTGATTCAAATAGGCGCGCGCTTTTTCTTTGGTCCAGCATATAATGTATTCATTTTATATAATATTTAGTTCTCATTATGCTTACAAACGCGCATGAGTGGTATAGTGGTACAGGTGTTGGCTGTGAATCACTGGGGCCTGGGTTCGATTCCCAGGTCCCCCTATAATTCCATGTTATTTTTTCTAATGCTTTCTTGTGCAGCGTTCCAAGGATGGCACACCATATACCCTCACAGATCAGCATGCCAAGTGTCCCAAGCGTCCATCCAAGGGCCAAGAGGTGAGGAGCACCATGCTCTCAGTCAACAAGCATTCTTGGCAATCCAGAAAGTCAACGGGCTTTGCGCAAATGGGCCTCAGATTCCAACAAAAACCTCCAAAAAAGGACCCAAACCCCCTGTGGTTCTTTCATATTTTCTTTTCTTTTATTTTTTTATTTATTTTTTATTTTAACTAATTATTATTATTAACTGCTATTATTTAATTAACTCATAATTAATTTTCCACAATAAAATTAAAAAAAACCAAAAAAAATGTAAATACTTTATTAATTTCATTTAGGTAATTATTTTGTAAATAAATACTAATAAATTGAATTAGTTTTAATTAGGCAACTTTAACCTTTTTTTCTTAATAACTAAAATAAATTTAGAATTAGGTTTTTATTAACTCTTAATTTTAATTCCTTTTATTTCATTAAAAACATAAAATAAAAAAAAACATTTTTCTTTTAATAAATTAAATAATTAGTTTTAATTCCATTCCATTAAAAAAGTGACAAAAATTCAATTCCTTCTTAAAAAGGGTCAACACCCTCGAGACGTTCCCGATTTAATTCTTTCGCGCTCATTTATTTTATTTTGATTACTTATGTAACTGTCTCCAGAAATGTAATAGTTAAATAGAACCTTTTTTACCGCTTTATTTAATTTCTCGTACTTATTTACCAAAACGGGTTTTTGTTTTTGGCGATGTATAGACCCGCGCCTTGTAATAGCGTAGAATTTACATTTCTGCAATTTATTTTCCGCACCCCTAACTGTTAACAATGCATGAAAGAATGTATGTAAATAAAATTTAATTCGTAGCTCACAAATAACATGTACAAAGACAATTAACTGAAAAACAACACACAAAGCACATGCCACTCTTAGGGTACGCCTCACTGGTTGCCTCGAACGTGGTCATCAAGTATAGGGTGTCTTAGAGGTCGCCCTTCTGTCCAAAAGATCCAGTTGCCTCGAAACGGTTGCCTCGGATAAAAGGATCTAGGACATTAGGGTTACCACTAAGATGTCCTACCATTGCTTTGGTGACCACACTGTCCCGATAATCGAATTGATCCGAACACCTCCAACGATGGTGCTACCTACCTCTCAATGGTGGGATAGCTCTATCTAAAGGATTCTTACACATCTTAATTCCTTAGAGTAGGTAGATTATCTTAAGTACTTGCTCTTTCTAAACAAACAAAAACAACTTTTCGCACCCGCAATTTCTAAAAGTTTTCAAAAAATTTTCACACACTCTTGAGGACTGATACAAGAGTTACTTAGAAATTTTTCAAACGAAATTTTTTCAAAACCCACACACACTTGAAAAGCAAACAAATATTTTGAAAACATAAGAGCAAGTACCTAAGAGCCCGTGGATAACCACGGATAGAAAGGGTGCTAACACCTTCCATTTCTATAAATTTACCTCCCGAACCGAGAAACATTCTCAAAGAAGGAATTTTGCTGTGCTTTTGTCCTTTCCATGTTGGAGAACATAAAATACGGTGGCGACTCTTGCTTACCGCGACATTTCGCGAAACCAGCTAAAAAACAGTTAGTTCTATTTCCACCGATCACAATCGCTATGGTGAGTTCCCTAATGTTCCATTACTTGGCATTAGGGGAGGCATTACCTACAACCCTTGTCTAGCTTTGAGACAATTTGGATATGCTCGGAGGGATGGCCCTCATAACATGCTGATTCCTGACCTAGTTTTTGACTTCGACAACGATGCGCAAGGACTTCGCCAAAGATTCATCAGAGCTTGGAGGATGCCTAACAAGGTAGATAGTAAGACACTAGGGCACAAGAACTTCATCCCTCTTGAGCCTTACCTCAAGTGGGTACGAACCCGAGCCCATAATCTTATGATGCCTTAACCTCACATTCTCCCTTTGATTAAAGAGCCTGTTAAGGAAGGAGAGGTTCCATACACCATCCTACATCCTGACATGCCAACATCATGGGAGGAAATGCAGAAGAGTTGGATCCAACTCAAGGAAGAAAGGGATACTTTTGAAGCCAGCTTCTACGCCAGTGAGAAGAAAGTTTTGGAGCTTACCCACTATTGTACCCCAAAATTTGCCCTCCCATATTCTTCAAAGTTTTGACAAGCATCACCTCAAATGGTTCAAAGTCTACTCAAGGGCTACACAGTCAAGCACCCTCATAAGCTAGTCAAATTAGGGTTTTGGTTCTTGCAAGGAAGTTGAGGTTTTCAAGGGCTCAATCAAGTCCCATATGCCCATATACATTGTCAAGCACCTACATGTCAAGTTTCAAGGCTCACAAGGTCAAGTTGCACAATCAAAAACCCTAATTGCTTCACAGACAACTGCAGGGGCAAAATGGTCATTTGGCAGTCAAAAGTCAAAAATTTTGGTCAACATCTCATTTTGAAGCCACAATCATCATTTGGTCAAATCTTGACCATGATTTCACAAGAATGGCTCAAAAATCATCAAGATGCAAAAGTTTCTATTTTTGGACAGCTGAAAAGTCAACTGTAACTTGACTAAGGCATAACTTTTTCATGGTTCATCATAAAAATCCCATCCAATGCTCATTTTGAAGGGGAGGACATTTCCTACAATTCATCTTCACATTCTAAGTCCAAGAAATACTCTCACAAAAAGTTATCAATTTCAACATTACAGGTCATTTTCAAAAGCCAACAAAAAGGCACTTTAAGTCAAAGACTATAACTTGAGATTGGTAAATCAAAATGACATGGGACCAAAGGAATTGGTTATAGGACTTCAAGACCTTTCCAAAATATCCAAGAACATGTTCATATGATCAAAATTGAGCAAGATATGCATTGGAGAAGTTGGGAAATTTTTGTGAAATGGCCAAAGTCAACTATCCATGAAACTTCAATTTTTGACAAAAAGGGCCCACTTTTTCCACTTGATTCATCCTTGTCATGTCTCCCACGTGTCCCATGATTTATCTCAAGATTAAACCTTAATTTTTCTATTTTTATTTAATTTTATTGATTTAATTCATTTTAAATCCTTAAAATTCAAATAAAAATCAAAAAATTTAATCAAAGGATATCTTGTGGTTTGAATGGCCTTGATACATCATAATTCACATGCCAATTTTGTGTAAGGCCTATTTCAAGCATGAAATTCAAAATTGAACAAAAATGGCAAGTTCTTTAAATGGTGGTTATGGAGAAATCTCAAACTTCATTGCATTGGTTAAAGGTTCATTATAGTGACTGATTCTCATTGATAACCATATATTCAAGCCTCCCACACATGATTCACGACCTAGAAAACACCTGAAACAGCATATCCAATTTCCAAAATTCCAAAGAAAAGTGTGAAACTGAAATCTCACTTGCAGCATAATTCAAGCCTTCCTTTTGATCCAAATACATTCCCAGCATTGCCAGGAACCTATTGCAAGCATAAACAAGTCAAGAAAGGGAGCACACTATACTCCTGGTCAACCAGCGCCCCACATAATCCAGAAGGTCAACAAGCTTTGTGCAAATGGGCCTCAAATTCCAATCACACCCTCCAATCTGGTCCAAAACCCCCTTGGTTTGCAATTTTTATTTTGTCATTTATATTTTGTTTGTCCTATATTATTTTTTTTCCTTTTATTAATTATTAACATAACTAACTTGTTTTATAAAAATCAAAAAAAAAAAATTTTACATTATTATTATTATTATTAATTTCATGTTATTTTTGTAAATAAAATATTAACAAATAAAATAGTCTAATTAGGTCAACTTTAATTTCTTTTTTCTTTACAATCAATAAAAATAATTTAGAATTAGGTTAACTTAGAATTTTAATTCTTTTATTTTATTTCATTAAAAAACATAAAAACACAAAAAATATTTTTCTTTTAATAAATTAATTAATTAGTAATTATGCTTTACTTAATTAATTGCATTTAATTCAAAAAAGACAAAAAATTCATTTCTTTTCTTAAAAGGGTCAAAACCCTTAAGGCATTCCCGATTATATTTTATTCGCGCGCATTTACTTTATTTTGATTATTATGTAACTGCTTCAAGAATGTAATAGTAATTAGGTTTATTGCTTTCTTTACTTTCCGCACTTTATCAAAACGGGTCTTTGTATTTTTGGCGATGTATAGACCCGCGCCTTGTAATAGCGTAGAATTTATATTTCCGCAATTTACTTTCCGCACCCCTAACTGTTAAATGCATGGAAGAATGTATATAAATAAAACTAATCCGTAGCTCACAAATAACATGTACAAAAACAATTAACTGAAAAACAACACACATATGCACATACCACTCTTAGGATACGCCTCACTGGTTGCCTCGACGTGGTCATCAAATATAGGACGTCTTAGAGGTCACCCTTTGTCTAAAGATCCAGTTGCCTCGAAACGGTTGCCTCGGATAAAAGGATCTAGGATATTAGGGTTGCTTCTAAGGTGTCCTACCATTGCTTAGGTGACCACACATGTCCCTAATAATCGAATTGACCCGAACACCTCCAACGATGGTGCTACCTACCTCTCAATGGTGGGATAGCACTATCTAAAGGACTCTTACACAGCTTAATTCCTTAGAGTAGGTAGATTCTCTTAAGTACTTGCTCTTTTCAAACAAACAAAAACAACTTTTCACACCTCACACTTTCAAAAAGTTTTCAAACAAATTTTTCACACACTCTTGAGGACTGATACAAGAGTTACTTAGAAATCTTTCAAACGAAACTTTTTTCAAAACCCACACACACTTGAAAAGCAAACAATTTTGAAAACATAAGAGCAAGTACCTAAGAGCCCGTGGATAACCACAGATAGAAAGGGTGCTAACACCTCCCCTTTCTATAAATCTACCTCCCGAACCGAGAAACATTCTCGAATAAGGAATTTTGTTGTGCTTTTGTCCTTTCCATGTTGGAGAACATAAAAGACGGTGGCGACTCTTGCTTACCGCGACATTTCGCGAAACCAGCTAAAAAACAGTCAGTTCCATTTCCACCGATCACACACGCCGACTTCACGAGGAGGAGACCCTCAACACTTACATCGCACCAAAGAGGATGCGCAACGTCTTTTTACCTTAAGAAGTTTTTGTAATATTTGGCCCATGGGGCATTTATGTACTGACAAAATTTCTTCTTATTAATATGACGTGTGTTCTTTTTGTCCTCAACAATTTTGAATTTCTAAATCCTTGAATGCATTGCATGAATAAACATATCATTCATCATATGCATAAACAGGTCTTCACACCAGGTTTCCTTATCTTTCTGCTGTTTATTTCAGTAAGATGGATATTGAGCAGACGGTCAAAGATCTGCAGGCACAAAACTCGCAGTTTCAACAGCTCCTTATGACCTTGGCAAAGGGTCAGGAGGATCTTAAAGCACTGTTAGGGAATAAAGAGCAAGAAAAAGGAAAAAAGAAGAAGAAAAGAGTTGGGGTAGCTACACTGGGAAGAAGATTTGAGAATGAAGCTAGGAGAGTCCTTAAATTCCCCTCCACATCCGACGAGGGGACCGAAAAAGGAAAAGGAGCTGCATTACCTTCTGAGTCCGAGGCTGAAGAGGAAGAGGTTGAGGAAGATGAAGATTATTCAGAGCAGCAATACCCGCCAGCGGACGACAAATACAAAAACCTGGAGGATAGACTGGCAGCTATGGAGCTGCAAAGGGTTCCCGGGCTAGATTTTGAAGAATTGGGATTGATTGCTGGGATTGTGATCTCTCCAAAGTTTAAGGTGCCAACTTTTGCAAAATATGATGGCCCGTCTTGCCCGATGAAGCACCTAAGGTCGTATGTCAGAAAAATTCAACCTCATTCATCCGATAGAAATCTTTGGGTACACTTCTTCCAGGACAGCATGTCTGGTACACAGCTAGATTGGTTTTACCAGCTTGAGAGGTCAGAAGTGCATAACTGGGAAGATTTGGCAGCTGCCTTTTATCGCCAGTATCAATATAACGCTGACTTGGCGCCGACCCGTACTCAGTTACAAAGTATGGGGATAACCTCAAATGAGGGATTCAAAGAATACGCCCAGAAATGGCGTGACTTGGCCGGAAGAGTACAACCACCGCTTTCAAATAGGGAGCTAGTTGATATGTTCTTGGGGACCCTATCTGGCCCTTTCTTCAACCATTTGATCGGGAGCTCTTCCGCAGGGTTTACTGAATTAATTCTGACTGGCGAAAGAGTAGAAGATGGTATTAAGAGTCAGAAGATTCAAAGGGATGCCTCTGCCTCCCCAACTGTTAAAAAACCTTTCCCAACTAAGAAAGAAGAAGCTGCCAGATACTCTCAGAAAGGATTAGGAAGAACTGAGTGCCGGCCAAATGTAGGGGCCGTGATGATTCAAAATTCGTCAAGTGATCAGCCTCGTAACAATCAGTCCAGACCTAAACAGCAATGGGGAGAACGGCCACAACGGCAGTTCACCCGCATCAGTATGACGCCTGCACAAGTTCTTCCCCATTTGTTGAAGCTAAATCTCACCAATATTAAGGAGGCGTCAAAGAATGTGAACACCACTTCCCCACACTTTCATCCCAATGCTAAGTGTGCCTATCATTCTAACAGCGCCGGGCATGACACCAACGATTGTTGGGCGCTTAAGAATAAAATTCAGGATTTGATAGACGCTAAGGAGGTTGAGTTTGACGCCCCTGAGAAACCGAATGTAATCTCCGCTCCAATGCCAAAGCATGGTCACAATATCAATGCTGTTGAAGAGGATCTGTTTGTTTCTACTGTTGATGATCTGATAACTCCACTACTGAAAATCAAGTTGAATCTGTTGAAGGCTGGGATTTTCCCAGGTTGTAAAGAAGATTTCTACCTTTGTTCCTCCCTACCAATCGACTGTTCATTGCTGAAGATAGGCATCCAACGCCTAATGGACAACCAACAAATTCTTTTCAAAAAGACTCTTGTTACTCCAACTCTTATCAATGAAGTTTCAATAATAACCGTTTCCACCAATCTTTCCAAGGTCCCCAAAAGGCCTGTTAAGATTACATCTGCTCCGAAGATTGTACCCTTGAAGATAACCATGCCTGGGCCCGTCCTATACAAATCTGACAAATCAATACCGTGGAATTATGGTGGAGAAATCTACTACCACGGTGTTTAACAAATTGAGATAACTGAAGAGAGCTCTGACGAAGAAACTGCCGACATTAGAAACATTGCCGGTACGAGCAAAATTACCCGAAGTGGAAGAATTTTCTCTCCAGAGATTGCCTCTCCGAAGGCAATCTTTAGACCCTCAGTTGTTCCCAAGGTTACCCCTGCACCGGTAAAACTATCTGCAAAAACTCCAATGATTGAAGAAGTTGTTACTCCTGTGGTTGTCCCTCCTGCTGCTGCTGATAAAGGGAAAGGGATCCAAGAAGAGCTCGTCAGGACGAGGGCTCAGCCATTGGTCATCCCCGAGACCTCTAAAAAAGAAATGGAGGAGATTCTGAAAATAATCAAGAAGAGTGATTATGATGTGGTGGAGCAACTAGGGCAAACCCCCTCGAAGATCTCCATGTTGGCCCTGCTGCTTTGTTCGGAGGCTCATGCCAAAGCTTTAATAAGGTTTTTGAAGACAGCCGACGTGCCCCAAGAAACCTCAGCCGATCAATTCCAGGATTGTGTAGCCAGCCTTACCGCCGACAACGGCCTGGGTTTCTCTGATGCTGACCTGACTCCTAAGGGAAGAAAGCACAATGACGCACTGCATGTGTCAGTTGAATGCCGAGGAACCACTCTCGCCCATGTCTTGGTCGATACTGGTTCTTCTCTAAATGTGCTGCCTAAGAAAGCTCTGGACCGGTTGGATTGTGAAGGCTTGGAGCTGAAACCAAGTAATATCATTCTCAGGGCCTTCGACGGGTCTAAAAGAATGGTGCATGGGGAGGTCGACATTCCCATCAAGGTAGGCACTGAAGTGTTCCACTCAACATTCTATGTGATGGACATCCGCCCATCTTACTCTTGCTTGCTAGGAAGACTGTGGATACATAATGCTGGGGCAGTCACTTCTTCTCTACATCAGATGCTGAAATACCCTGTTAAGGGTAAAATCATAACTGTACACGGTGAGGAGGAGTACATGATCAGTCATCTGAACTCCTTTCGGTATGTGGAAGTGGACGGCGAATTCATCGAAACACCCTTCCAACACTTTGAGGAAGTCTCTCCCGAGGTGGCGGTAGCAAAGGCAGTAACTGAGGTACCCAAGCAGGTGGCCAGGATGGCATCTCTGAAAGACGCAAAGGCTGCAATGAAAGAGGGAAAAAGCTCAACATGGGGAAAGTTGCCTGACTTTCCTCACAAGACAGACAAGTTTGGGTTGGGGTTTACCACTGCGGGGCAAAAGGCTATGCGTCGCTCCAAAATTGAAAGGACACCCATCAAGATTTCTCCTCATGGAATCAATGCTTTAGAAGACGAAGACGAAGAGGGTAATGTTGAAGATTGGATCTTCCCAACCATTGAAGGGGGACTGCACAACTGGGAGGCGAAAGACTTCGTTCCCATTACTTTCATCAATCAGTAATTTATCTTTCGAACATTTCCTGTTGGTCTGTAATAATTACTAAAACAATCTGCACACTATTTTTCACCTCATGCCTTGCTCGGGGCATGTAGGTCTATTTGTAAGGCTTTTGATTCTCTTCATAATCACATGCCATGTTTAATGATTCATTGGACGTTTTTCATTTATAAACTGATGTGTTCATTTTCTTTCCTTTTGCATTTTTGTTTGTTTAAGGATGGCTATCCCTTACACACACCCACACTCACAAATGCAGGTACCCATCCACTTCGGATTCCATGGGTGACTATTCTGCTGTATCCTTCAATAACTCTAAAGATTTGGTCAATCAGGCTGAGTACGAAGACGACGAAGATTGTGAAGTACCGGGAGAGCTAGCCAGACTTCTACAATAAGAAGAGAAGGCCATCTTACCTCATGAAGAGTTGTTGGAAACCGTCAACTTAGGAACAGAGGAAGACAGGAAAGAAGTCAAAGTGGGTGCCAATCTGGAACCAAGTGTCAAGTAGCGCTTAATACAACTGTTAAATGAATACGTTGAAATCTTTGCCTGGTCTTATGAGTACATGCCGGGTTTGGACACAGATATCATGGTTCATCGTCTCCCTACAAGAGAGGACTGTCCACCGATCAAGCAAAAGTCTGCCGAATGAGGCCCGACATGTCTGAGAAGATTAAAGCTGAAGTAATGAAGCAATTCAACGCTGGCTTTTTGGCTGTTACATCCTATCCACAATGGGTTGCTAACATTGTGCCCGTTCCCAAAAAAGACGGCAAGGTTAGAATGTGTGTGGACTACCGGGATTTAAACAGGGCCAGCCCTAAAGATGATTTTCCGCTGCCACATATCGACATCTTGATTGACAACACGACTCAGCACAAAGTGTTTTCTTTCATGGACGGATTCTCGGGCTACAACCAGATTAAGATGGCCCCCGAGGACATGGAGAAAACAACCTTTGTTACACAATGGGGTACCTTCTGCTACAAGGTGATGTCGTTCGGACTGAAGAACACAGGGGCAACTTATCAACGTGCCATGGTAGCTTTGTTTCATGATATGATACATCATGAGATCAAAGTTTACGTAGACGATATGATAGCTCGATCACAAACAGAGGAGGAATACCTTGAACATTTGCAGAAGCTGTTTGCCAGGTTGAAGGAGTACAAGCTCAGGCTGAATCCAAGTAAGTGCACTTTTGGAGTTAGGTCTGGCAAACTTCTGGGATTTATTGTCAGCGACAAAGGCATTGAGGTCGATCCAGCAAAATTAAAGGCTATACAAGAAATGCCTGCCCCCCGTACTGAAAAGGAGGTTAGAGGGTTCTCGGGACGCTTGAACTATATTGCCAGATTCATCTCTCATCTGACGTCTACCTGTGAGCCAATTTTCAAACTATTGAAGAAAGATCAGGTAGTTGAATGGAACGATGATTGTCAAACTGCTTTCGATAAGATCAAGGAGTATTTGCTAGAACCTCCTATTCTGATGCCACCCGTCGAAGGAAGGCCGCTGATCATGTATCTGATTGTTTTGGACAATTCAATGGGGTGTGTACTGGGTCAACATGACGAGTCTGGTCGAAAAGAGCATGCCATTTATTACCTTAGCAAAAAGTTTACCGACTGTGAGACTCGCTACTCACTGCTCGAGAAAACTTGCTGCGCTTTGGTATGGGCTGCTCGCCGACTAAGGTAGTATATGTTGACTCATACCACCTTGCTGATTTCCAAAATGGATCCTATCAAATATATCTTCGAGAAGCCTGCTTATCTGGAAGAATCACTAGATGGCAGATGATCCTGACTGAGTATGACATCCAGTATACCACCCAAAAAGCTATAAAAGGGAGTGTACTAGCTGACCATCTAGCTCATCAAGCTATCGAAGATTATCAATCCATGAGATTCGACTTCCCAAATGAGAACATCATGACTTTGGACAACATTGAAGGTAACTGACTGTATGACGGACCTGAAAATGGATCCCGATGGACCCTGTACATTGATGGTGCTTCAAATGCACTTCGAAACGGTATCGGTGCGGTACTCATTTCCCCGGAAGGTTGCCATACACCTTTCACGGCCCGACTTTGTTTCAGTTGTACCAACAACATGGCCGAATATGAAGCTTGCATCTTTGGTCTCAAGGCTGCTATAGACTTGGGGATCAAATATTTGGTTGTATTTGGGGACTCGGCTTTGGTTATCAGTCAAATCAAAGGAGAGTGGGATACCAAACATCCTAATCTTATCCCATACAAGGAACATGTCGTAACATTGCTGCCTCATTTCGAGCAGATTACTTTCGAGCATTTCCCGCGAGAAGAGAATCAGCTAGCAGATGCGCTGGCTACAATGTCTTCCATGTTTAAACTCAATTAGGATAATGAGGCTCCCCAAATCACCATCGAGCGAATGGATGAACCTGCGCATTGTCATGAGATTAATACCGAAGAAGTAGTGGAACAACCCTGGTTTCACGAAATCAAAAGGTATCTCCAGACTAGAGAATACCCCGAAGGAGCTTCCGTCAATGACAAAAAGTTCTTAAGGAGATTTGTGGCCAAGTTCTTCCTGAGCAATGGCATCCTTTATAAGCGCAGCCATGATTGTGTTTTACTCCGATGTGTAGACAAAGCTGAAGCAGAGTTAATCATGACTGAGATGCATAGTGGCACATTTGGCACCCACCTGAGCGGACATATGATGGCTAAGAAGATTCTAAGGGCAAGCTATTACTGGTCTACCATGGAAGCTGATTGCCATCAACATTCCCATACTTGCTACAAATGTCAAGTCTACGCCGACAAGATTCATATTCCTCTTGTTTCTCTCAACGTTCTGACAGCTCCTTGGCCATTCGCAATGTGGGGCATTGACATGATTGGAGAAATCAAGCCCACAGCGTCCAATGGACATCGCTTCATCCTGGTCGCTATTGACTATTTCACCAAGTGGGTTGAAGCAGCTTCCTCTGCCTCTGTCACAAAGAATGTGGTTGCCTGCTTCATCAAGCAGAACCTCATATGCCGATATGGTGTCCCCGACAGTATCATCACAGACAACGGTACAAATCTGAACAATACTATGATCACCTCTCTATGCGAACAGTTCAAGATTTATCATCACAATTCATCTCCCCATCGGCCGAAGATGAACGATGTTGTTGAAGCTGCGAACAAAAACATCAAGAAGATCATTCAGAAAATGACAGTCACCTACAAGGACTGGCAAGAGATGTTGCCGTTTGCTCTGCATGGATACCGTACCACGACACGTACTTCAACAGGGGCAACCCCATTTTCTTTGGTATATGGCATAGAAGCTGTCCTACCCATGGAAGTTCAGATTCCTTCTTTAAGGATTATGAAGGACGCTGGTTTGAATGAAGACGATTGGATTCAGACCCGACTTGATCAACTCAATTTGATCGATGAGAAGCGACTCACTGCTCTTTGCCATGGTCAGACGTACCAAAAACGGATGATCAAGGCTTTCAACAAGAAAGTCAGACGTCAAGTATATCAAGTCGGAGATCTTGTAATCAAGCGGATCATCTTGCCGCAAAGTGATCTCAGGGGCAAATAGACTCCTACTTACGAAGGACCATTTGTAATCAAGATCATCTTTTCTGGTGGTGCAATGATTCTGACCACCATGGACGGCGACGATTTGCCACACCTTGCAAACGCAAACATAGTCAAAAGATACTACGCATAAAATAACCCGACAAGTCGAAAACCCGAAAGGGCGACTTTGGAAAAAATGGGCATCCCGGTGAACCGAAAACCCGAAAGGGCGGTTTAGGAAAAAATTAGGGATAAAACAAAAAATCTGTACACCCGACAAGTTGAAAACCCGAAAGGACGACTTGGGCAAAAAAGGGTTTCCCGGTGGATTGAAAACCCGGAAGGGAGATCCAGGCAAAAGTTAGGGAATTAAAGCGTATGACTATGTCCCGTCGGATAACTTTAAAGAACAACCTCTTCATCAACAAGCTCTGAGCTTCTGATCAATCCAATCATCGGCGGACGAAGCATTTTTTGCATTTATTTGAAAATTATTTGTTTTATTTAACATATGTATGTAAATAATATAAAACCTCTTTTATTTAAAACCCTAAAAATAATACAAAAATATTTATTTTATTTTTGTTTACATTTTGAAAATATTTTCTAAAATATACATTTTTTTGTAAATAATTAATATTTTATTTTTGTATATACTTAGTATATTTAATATATATATTATATAAATACTTGTATCTTTTATTAGAATACTTAGGATAAAAATATAGAAATAATACATTTTTATTTTTATTTAATATTTGACATCAAAAAATACTTTTTTACAATATACTTCTTATTTTTTGTATATAATTAACAAATATTGTATATAATTAATAAATAAATACTATTTATTCAAAAACTAGGGTTTTGCCCTAAATGACAAAAATATTCAAAATTTGACCTTTTTATTTTTGTTTATATTTCACATTGAAAAATACTTTCACATACATAAAAAATCATTTAGTGCATAATACATTTTGCATATTTATTGTATTTATTTAAATATTGTACAATTAAAATTTGTATATTCGATATGGATGTAATAGCTTAGAATTTAATTTCTTGTCAAATATCTCCAAATTCAAACTTGTACCCCCATCCCCATAATCATTGTTGTAATAGCTTAGCATTTAAATTTCCGCATTTAAAAGCTTTCAAATTATGCCATGATAGACCTAGGGTTTGTATGCAAAAATCAATTAACAAGTAGCTTGACCTAATTCAAGAAAAACATGCATGAAAAAACAAACACAATGCACACTTGCACCCTTAGGGTTACTCCACTTGTTGCCTTCAAAAATGGGCCATGTTTGCATGTCAAGTGTCTTTGGCAAAACAAAAACAAACAAATGATCATAGTCCCTCGATGACGTTATCATGGTTGCCTAGAAAATGATCAAGTCCCTTAAAGAAAATTTCCAAAATACTTGACACTATTGTATTCATGGTCTAAACGATGACCCGCGCCCGTCCCGTTAACATCCTAACACAAGGTTGTTCACGAAATACAATGGTGAAACAACACTGTTAAAAGGGTTAAAACATGAGAAAGATCTTTGAGAAATTTAGGGTAGATAGCTCTTGGTTACTTGACCAAACTTGCAAAACAATCCTTGCCATTTTCTTAAAACACACTTCACAAACACAATTTTCAAACAACTTTCAAAAACATTGAAACATCTTTTCAAAAAGACAAACACCTTTGTAAAACATTCGAGTAAAGAATTGTTACAATGGTTGCCTAGACAAGGCATCTTTTTCAAAACATTTTCAAAAACCACACACACAAAGCACCATTTCAAACAATTGAAAAGAAAAGGCAAGTGATCTAAGCAAGTAACTAAGAGCCCATGGATAACCATGGATAGAAAGGGTGCTAATACCTTCCCTTTCTATAATCTACTCCCCGAACCCACGAAAACATCTCAAAGGTTTTTCGTGTACTTTTTAACCTTTCCTTAGGATAAAATAAAAAGTCGATGGCGACTCTTGCTAAACCGAAACATTTGCGAAAACAAACGCAAAACCTCAAGTCAGTTCTCCCACCGTATCACACCATGCCTGTTATCTACTATACATGTTGTGTGTTTTATCATGACATCATGCATCATAACATAACATGCATACTTCATTATACTAACCATTTCAAAGACCGAGGGGATTTATCTTTGTTCTGTTTTGCAGATTATGGCTTCCTTGCGCAGAAACACTATTCGAGTTAACTTTGTGCAAATACCTGCTCAACTCAAAGATTTAGCCTCAAGAGTTTCTGATAATTCTTCATTTATTAGAAGACATGGTCAGCTTCTTAGCTTGGTTACCTCAAAGTTTGATGAGCAGATGATGAGTGTGCTTTTCCAGTTCTTCGATCTGGTGCATCATTGCTTCACTTTCCCGGATTATCATCTAGTTCCCACTTTGGAAGAGTTTTCTCACTTATTGGGCATATCCATCCTCGAGCAGATGCCCTTCACCGGTTTGGAAGAGACTCCTAGGCCAGAAGACATTGCTTCAGCTCTACATTTGAAACTGGCTGATGTAGTATCTAACTGGGAGACACGAAGCAAGCTTGAAGGTTTCTTAGCCAAGTTTCTGATGGATCAAGCTCAGTTATTCTGGGATAACATGGATTTCCAGGCTTTCAAAGACATCTTAGCTCTCCTTATCTACGGTTTGGTTCTCTTCCTGAATCCAGATTCCTTTTTGGATGTGAATGCGGTTAAGATCTTCATGTCTCGCAATTCTGTGCCTACTCTTCTAGGTGATATTTTGCATGCCCTCTATAATCGTACTGTGCGAAGAAGAGGAACCCTCATGTGTTGCATGCCGCTGCTGGCGAGGTGGTTTATTTCGCACCTCCCAGATTATATTTAACTTCAAATAAAAAGAATTATGAATGTTATTTTTAACAATATTATTTTTAATGATTCATATATTTTTATAAAGTTAAGAGGAAGACTTTCAAATTATTATATTTTTAAAAAAACGAGAAACTTAATTTTTTTTGTAGTTCAGATTAACGTGATTGGTGTTTTTGTTATTAAAGAGTTTATTTCCCTATTAAACATTGATAATTTTGATTTTTGACTTTCAAAGCATAAACATTGATTCTTTAATTAATAAAATATAATTTGATTTGATTTTTTAAAATTTGTTTTGATCTAAAACAAAAAATCTTTTGATCTATTATATAATTTTTATAAAAATTGATTTAATTAATTATGTATGATTTTGTTTTATAAATCTTTTTAAAATAAGCATATGTTTAATGGATTATGACATGGTACAAGAAACAAGAAAATTGAATTAACCTCTTCTCATAAAAATTTAAAGGTAAGTTGTTTTTATTTTAAATCTAATAAATAACATGAGATATTTGTTTAATTTTTAAAATAAATTCTATTAAACAATTAAAATAATGTTAATTTAAATTTTCAAAATTATGGAAATTATAAAGTACTATTTGTCAAATAATTTTTAATGTCTTTTCTTTAAACATTAAAATCATATCAAATCACATTGATTTTTGAATTTCAAAACATAATTATTATATCTATTATAAATATATAAAAATCAAAAAATATCTAGAAAAGAATATTTTATGTTTGTAAAAAATATAAATATGATCTAATAAGAAGATTTTAGGTTTGTAATTTGACAGAAGCGGTCATACATTTTAGATTTGGGAAAATAGGCTAATATCTAAAATAGGTTTAATAAATTTTTAGAATTAACCAATTTGAATTCAACTAGAGTTTGTTAACTCATCTGAATTCACGGGTAGCTACCAACTTTAGATTGTTAATTTTAATATTCAGTTTTTAAATCTTTATTTTGCTACTGATTAATATAATTGAAGTTAGAGAATCGGTTGTAAGTAAGTGCATGTTAT
The DNA here is from genome assembly GCA_948472305.1 of Vicia faba. Classification (NCBI taxonomy): domain Eukaryota; kingdom Viridiplantae; phylum Streptophyta; class Magnoliopsida; order Fabales; family Fabaceae; genus Vicia; species Vicia faba. The sequence continues at coordinate 1,381,468,943 of OX451741.1, forward strand.
TAGCCTATATTTATAATTATGAAAATGTTAACCAATTTAAAAAATAAATTCATACATTACAAAAGATAATTTAATACATGTGTAATATGAATTCAGACGGGACTCGTGCGGCAGCACGAGTTTTTTACTTGGTATATTGAAAATAGTACCAGATATTCATACTAGTACTCTTAAAAAATCAATAATTTTTTTCCGCATACTCATACTAATGTGTAAAGAATATACTCTTGAAATTTATTTTTTTAATATTTGCAAACAAAGCATTATTTTAGAAATAAGTAATTTTTTTGCAACGATAATATTATTGTTACGATAAAATAATTTATTGGAATGATCAAAAAGTCGCTACTATATATGTATAAAAAAATTATATTAGTTTAAATTACAATAGTTATTGCTAGATTTAAGTCAATTTAACCGAAAAATAATTTAATATTTGCAAGAAAGAAAAGTTATTATAATGACTTATATAAGTCATTGCGATATGCATGTAAAAAAGTTGTATTATTATCGACCACAATAATTATTGTTGCAATAAGTCACTTTTCCCAATGCTAATGAGATTGTAGAGAAAAAATAATTTAATTACAACGATCATGGAGCATACAACTTTTCTCAACTTGTAAAACATAATTATTCGTGGATGTAATATTTGTCGAACCACTTGCAACTTTAGCTTCAAGGATATACAAGCCTTTTTTCTTAATCCTTCTCAAGACTTCCTTCGATCCCTTCATGACTCTTCAGATACTTTTCTCTCCTTGTAAAACATATCCTTTCTTGTAGAATTTACTAAGAGAAATCGAATTTCTCTTCAGATCAGGTACATACCTGACTTCAGTCAATAGCCTTATTGACTCATCATGGAGCTTTAATATCATAGATCCAACACCTGCAATCTTACAAGCTTTGTTGTTTCCCAACAATATAGATCTACCATATTATTCACATAAGTCTTCGAAAAAGTCTTTGTTTGGAGTCATGTGCCAAATGCACCCTGAAGCCAAAATCCACTCCTTCGACGGGTTGTTGCTCAAAACCACAAGAACATCAGATGAGTCGAAATCATCTTGAACAATAGTTGCATTGTCATTATCCTTTCCTCCATTATCTTTCAAGCGTTCAGGATGCACTTTTCTTATATGACTATCCTTCTTACAATGATAGCATCGAATACCAGATGCCTCGCCACTATAAGACTTCGACTGACTTTTAACTTTCTTGTTATCGAACTTATCATCCATTTGCAAAAAAAAAAAAATTTAACGGCCAAACCTTCACCAACTATCGAAGGTTTATGGTCCTTTTGTTCGTCGAGTCCTTTGAATATGAGGTTGATTGAACTTCTTCAAAGGTGAGGAACCCCCTTTTATACAATAGAGTTTCTTTGAAGTGAGCATGTGTTTTGGACAAAGCGCACAACAACAACAATGTTTGATCTTCATCATCAATATTTTCAAGATCAAGAATCCGCTTGTTGAACATATCGAATTTCTCAGCTAATATTTTTTCTTCAATCATCTTGAATGAATACAAAGCTTGCTTCAGATAGATTCGATTTACCAGCGATTTAACCATGTACAAACATTCAAGTTTCACCCATTACTCTGCTGTCATCATCTCCTTTAATATTTGTCGAAGAACCTTATCACCAAGGCTCAACAAGATTGCGCTATGGGCTTTCTCTATCATCATCGTCTTCTCAACTGCTGTTAACGCAACGTTCATGGTTGTTTCTCCCTTCAACGCTTCCAAACAACCATATTGAACTAGTAGGGCTTTCATCTTCAATCGCCACAGACCGAAATCGTTCACTCCAGTGAACTTTTCAATCCCATACTTTGTTGAAGGCATCTTCTCCTCACTCACTGCACTAATTTATGGTGATAAACGATATCTTGTAATAAAGTATAAATTTGTTTCTTTATGATCAAGAAACAAATAAGGGTAGAAAAGATGAAAAAACAAGAAGAACACATGGATTGATCATTAACTGATATTCTTTATTTTCTCTTTAACTCGGATTACAAGTGCTTAAGAATAAAAAATAACCCTCTCATTCTAAATTAGGATTTGCCGTGTGCAATGAGAGACTAGTAGGTTATTTATATAAGTCTAACATATTAAACTAATGGATTTTTTCACAAAATACCCATGGCAAGCTAACTTAGGGTACAAGCTAACTTAAACAATTGGACATAACAAACATGTCAAATTCGATGCTAACGATACTAGTATTCTTCGACCACTGCATGCTTGACCCTTCTTCGACTACAACATACAATAATTCGACACCAACATGTGAGCAATATTCGATGGCATGCTAAATATTACATGATCAAAATAATTTTGTTTAGTTTGTTACTAAACAGTTTGTAGTTTGTTATATTTGTTATAATTCTGTTTAGTTTGTTACTAAACAGTTTGTAGTTTGTTATAGTTGGTTACACTCAAACAGTATATATAGTACTGTTTTGTACATTCCAAATCAGAATAATACATTCAGTTTATTCCAAAATTAACATGGTATCAGTTTGAATTCCCTTTTCCGCGCCTTTCTTCTTCGCGCCTTCTTCTTCTTTGCGCCTCCTTCTTCCCTTGCTTCTTCAGCTTGTTATGGCGCTTCCTTACTCTGATTTTGCTACCAATACTTCCAATCCTTACTACATGCACCCTAATGAGAATCCCTCTCTTGTTCTTGTTCAACCTGTTCTTGATACCAAGAACTACCAGATCTGGTCTAGATCAATGAAAGTGGCTCTTATCTCCAAGAACAAGATCAAGTTCGTTGATGGCACTCTTTCTCCTCCCCTACCTCCGACTCTCTATACGAACCTTGGCTGCGATGCAAAAATCTCATCCTCTCATGGCTTCAACGCTCGATTTCTGAGGAAATTGCAAAATCTCTTCTCTGGTATGATCGTGCTTCTCTTGTATGGAAAATCGTTATTCTCAGGGAGATATTTTTCGCATTGCTGACATTCAAGAAACTGTTGCTCGTCTTCAACAAGGAACTCTCGATGTCTCTTCGTTCTTCACGAAATTGATGACGCTTTGGGAAGAAATTGAGAACTTCCGGCCAATTCGTGATTGTACTTGCGCTATACCGTGCTCCTGTGGTGCTGCTTCAGACTTACACAAATTCAAAGAACAAGATAAAGTTATCAAGTTCTTGAAGGGACTTGGTGACCAATACGCTCATGTTCGCTCGCAGATTATGCTGATAAAACCACTACCAACTCTTGATAATGTGTTTAATCTGGTTCTTCAACAAGAACGTCAATTCGACCTCCTTTCACCTTTTGCTTCTTCGATTGAGTCTCAATCGTCTGTGAATCACCTTTCTCAAGCACCTTCTCGTTCTTCTCACAACCCTGGTCGTGGTCGTGGCCGTTGTGGCCGTGGAAACAGACTCTGTACTCATTGCAACTGCACCAATCACACCATTGAGACTTGCTTCTTGAAACATGGCTATCCCCCTGGATTTCAACAACGTAAGCCTACTACATTTGTGGGAAATTATGCTGATTCTACAGTGAACTCGATTCAAGATGCTGCTTCCATATCAAACACCAGTCTAAGTGCTTTGTCTACGATTCAAGAGCAATACACTCAGATTCTGCATCTCCTCCAACAATCTAATTTGCAATCTCCTTCACCTCCCTCGATTAATTATGTTTATACTGCTAATTCTGTGTCCCATACCTCTCCTCATACTTCCTCTGGTAAGAATTCCTCAAATCTTCCTTATCATAACTGGTGGATCATTGACACAGGTGCCACTGATCACATCACCCATATCTTTGCCAGTTTCCTTTCCACATACCACATTGCACCTAAATCTATGACAATGCCTAATGGTGACTCTGTCACCACTACTATTGCTGGTTCAGTTTTACTATGTGATTCACTTGTCCTTCACAATGTTTATTACTTTCCTTCATTTCATGTCAATATTATCTCTGTCACCACTCTTTTTGACTCCACCTTATATGATGTGAAATTTTCTCCTAATTGCTGTCACATTATGCAGTTGTCCCAATCCATGATGACTGGATTTACAGCTAGGAGGATTGGAAAATTGTATGTTCTTGATGCCACCCCATCTAAGGATATCTCTCCCACATCTGGCTCTGTCAACACCTCCTCTTCTCCCCAATTAGAACCTGCTAAACACGATCCTGCTACTATTTGGCATCTTAGGCTTGGACACTTAAGTCCCCACATACACAAATGTATTTCCTCTCAATTTCCTTTTGTCACCTACAATGACAATCATAAGCCCTGCAACACTTGCCATTTGGCTAAGCAAAAACATTTTCCCTTTACTCACAGTAATACTAAGTCTGTTTCCATCTTCGATTTACTTCATGTTGATATTTGGGGCCCTCTTTCCACACCTTCGATATGTGGCCACAAGTATTTTTTAACCCTCGTAGACGATTACAACAGGTTTACTTGGACAATTTTTATGGCCAACAAAAGTGAAACCATAAACCATTTAATTCACTTCATATCCTTTATCGAAACCCAATTTAACAAGAAACTCAAGTGCATTCGAAGTGATAATGGTCCTGAGTTTCTCATAACCACTTTCGACCTTTCTAAAGGAATCATTCATCAAAGGTCTTGTATGGAAACGCCTCAACAAAATGGTATCGTGGAAAGAAAACATCAACACATTCTGAATGTTGCCCGTGCCCTCTCTTTCCACTCTCACCTCCCTCACAACCTTTGGCACCTTTCCATACAACATGCCATTCATATTATAAACCGTCTTCCCACTCCTCTTTTAAACAACCACTCTCCATACCAAAAACTCCATTTTACTCCTCCCAGCCTTAGCCATATGAGAGTTTTTGGTTGTCTTGCCTATTCTTCGACCTTGCTTAACCATCGCACTAAATTCGGACCAAGAGCAAGGAAATCTATTTTTCTTGGCTACAGGGAAGGCACAAAAGGCTACCTTCTCTATGATCCTATCACACATGAATTTTACATTTCAAGGAATGTATTGTTTTATGAAACTATGTTCCCTTTTGCATCCATCCCACCTGCACCTAATCATATAATTCCTACTCCTGACCCTCCTTCGATTGATTCACCTGATATTTTCACCAACATTCCACCCAACTTACCTCCACCACAAAATGAAGCTTCCTCTCCTACCTCTCTCCCCCAGCCAGAATCTCCCACTAACCTCTCTTCTTCCTCGAATGACACTAACAACTCCCCTTTCCCCTCCCCTCCTGTGCCAACCAGAAAATCCAATCGAAATATTAAACCTCCAGCTTATCTATCTGATTATCACTGCAATTTGCTATCCCCTATGCTGCTAGCATCTGACTCAGGTTCCTCTAACTACCCTCTCTCTTCTGTATTATCTTATAGCCAATGTAGTCCTGATCACAAATTATTTTGTCTATCCATAAGCTCTTTCACAGAAACAAAAACCTATAAACAAGCCTGCAAGTTTGATTGTTGGAACAATGCTATGAAATCTGAGTTAGATGCTATTGAATCTACAAATACTTGGTCTGTTATTGATTTGCCTGCAGGAAAACAATCGATTGGTTGCAAATGGGTCTACAAAATCAAGCATCATGCTGATGGATCCATCGAACAATACAAGGCCCGTTTGGTAGCAAAAGGATATACTCAGCTGGAGGGGGTGGATTATTTCGACACTTTCTCACCTGTTGCGAAGCTTACTTCTATTCGAACCCTTCTCTCAGTGGCTGCCATTAAGAATTGGCACTTGGAACAACTCGACATCAACAATGCCTTCCTTCATGGTGATCTACATGAGGAAGTGTATATGGATCTGCCTCCTGGATTCCTGCCCCCTGCTTCTTCGACCAACGAAGTCTGCACTCCTTCGACCAACAAAGTTTACACTTCTTTTGCTTCTTCGACCAACGAAGTTTGCACTTCTTCGTCCAACAAAGTTTGCACTTCTTCGACCAATGAAGTTTGCACTTCTTCGATCAACGAAGTTAGCACTTCTTCGATCAACGAAGTTAGCAATTCTTCGACCAACGAAGTTTGCACTTCTTCGACCAACAAAGTTTGCAAATTACATAAGTCATTATATGGCCTGAAGCAGGCTAGCAGACAGTGGTTTTCGAAATTGTCCACTGCCCTTATCTCTCTTGGCTACTCATATTCTTCTACTGATTATTCCTTTTTTACAAAATCACATGACTATTCTTTTACTGCCTTATTAGTCTATGTTGATGATATTGTCTTAGCCGGTAATAATTTGCAGGAAATCCAATATGTCAAATGCTTCCTTGATTCCACTTTCAAAATCAAGGACCTTGGTAGGCTAAAATATTTTCTTGGTCTAGAAGTTGCCAGATAAACTCACGGCATTTTTCTCAATCAGAGAAAGTATGCTTTGGAATTGCTCGAAGACAGTGGCTTATTGGCTACTAAACCTTGCTCTACTCCCTTCGATTCCTCCTTAAAGCTTCATGATGATAACTCACCACCTTTTGAAGACGTCACAGCTTATCGAAGGCTTGTTGGAAAACTCCTATATCTGACTACCACCAGACCTGACCTTGCATTCATCGTTCAACAGCTTAGCCAATTCATCTCACATCCTATGCAAGTTCATCATTCTGCAACAATTCGTGTACTCAAGTATCTCAAAGGTGCTCCTGCCAAGGGTTTGTTCTATTCATCTTCCTCTCCACTCAAACTCTCTGGCTTCGCAGACTCAGATTGGGCAAGTTGCCATGCTACCCGCAGATCTGTAACTGGATACTGTGTGTTCCTTGGCAATTCCCTCATATCCTGGAAATCCAAAAAGCAGTCTACAGTATCAAAATCAAGTTCAGAAGTGGAATACAAGGCCTTGGCAAGCTTGACTTGTGAATTGCAATGGCTGCAGTATTTGTTCAAGGATCTCCACATCTCATTTGATCAACCTATCTCAGTCTATTGTGACAACAAAAGTGCTATCTATCTTGCTCACAACCCCACCTTCCATGAACGAACAAAACATATCGAAATTGACTGCCACGTCATTCGTGAGAAAATCCAAACTGGTCTCATCCATCTTTTACCAGTTTCTTCAGCTGCTCAATTGGCAGATGTTCTCACCAAGCCTTTGGCAGCTCCATCTTTCGATTCTCTTGTTTCCAAGCTTGGTCTATTAGATATCCATAGTCCAGCTTGTGGGGGGCTATTACATGATGAAAATAATTCTGTTTAGTTTGTTACTAAACAGTTTGTAGTTTGTTATATTTGTTATAATTCTGTTTAGTTTGTTACTAAACAGTTTGTAGTTTGTTATAGTTTGTTACACTCAAACAGTATATATAGTACTGTTTTGTACATTCCAAATCAGAATAATACATTCAGTTTATTCCAAAATTAACACTAAACTCTGTCGAACTGTCAAAACCAAAAAGCTACTTCGACCAACAAGAGTTCGATTCCAATAGCTCACAGACAGTTTTGCAAGGATGAAATCATAGAGGAACAAATTTCAGTCGCATATTCTCCTAAACAATATGGTGTTTCCAAGAGAAAGAATCGCATAGTTATGAAGATGGCTAAATCGATCCTCAAGAGAAAGTACCTGCCTAACACATTCTGGAATAAAGCAGTCTATACTACTATTTACATACACAATAGATATGCAACTAAAGCTTTTCAACACAATACACAACTGTTTTGCTATCAACGAAGTTAACGACATATGGACAGTTCTCTATCAACACAATCTTATAATGATACTCGTAAACCTTTTAATGCTTCTATTTTCGAGTTCTCTATTGCCAAAACTTTCAAAGTTATTTGCATCCTCCAAGGATTCCTAAGAAAATTTTATGGTACCTCTTACTTTTCAAAAAAAAAAAAAGAAATTTAATTGTATACTTAATTACGTGATTTAAGGTAATCTACTAGTCTAAAAAAATGAAGAAAAAAAATGTATAATGAAATTTTACTTACCGGATAGTTGCACTTAATTTATTCGAGAAATGATATTCATTAAAAGGCTTTTATAAATAAGAACACTTGTATGGAGGTCAAAATTTCCAAAATACGAAAAAGATTGTAAAGTGAAACGTGACAAAATAAAGATGAAATACATAAATACTAGTAAATAAGATAAAGTTGGAAATTTTAAGTTTTGTAAGAGTGACAGATACATTTTTCTTACATTATTGGTTTAAAAAGAGTTTAAGGTAGTCCAAATAAAGAGGTACATTTTTCTTTAATTAAAAACTATTTTTGTTATTGGGCCAAAGAGATTCAAACCCAGTTGATATGAATAAACCCATCATTACATAATTTCAAACCCTAGGTAGACAAACCCTAGCTTTAAATTCACGTAGGTAGTTGCCACTGCCAATACCAACTCATGAGTTTGATTTAATTTCTATGGCGCAACTGCTAAAGCGTAGGTAGCTTCCACTCAACCTTAATCAATGGCGCTGCAATGAGTTTGATTTGAATACGGCTATATATTGGTACTATTTCTTTAGATCTAATTCCACAAATACTAAATTTCATTTAATTTCATTCCTATGTGATATTCTACTTTGTACTAAATCTTGTTTTAAATTATGCAGTTTCATCCTAACAGTTGAAGATGAAGTTTATTCATTTGACAGAAATGCCTACGATGCAATCTGATTGGTGTTATGTCAGAGTTATATATTTATATTCAACGACTGTAATTTCCTTGATTAAAATAGTTGAGGTCAGTCATAGTTTTTATTTTCGTTATTGATTCTTGTTTTCATTAAGATTTTGATGTATGTGTTATGTGAGTTTGTTGTGGTCAAGTGTTTGTTAGTTGTTTCTTTAGTTGTGTTTGATGAGATTCTGTTACGATCTGTTCTAACAATACAATATATGCTTGCAGGGTATGTTTGATCTTTTCATTTTGTGGTTTGCCAGATTTTTATTTATTTTGTTGGATTCTTTCCGTTTTGATAGTTTTGAGCTTATTCAAGTTACTGGATTATAGGCTAAACGTGTATCTGTATTTATTTATTTATTTTTCTATTGGAATGTGCTTTCACTCTAAGCCTCTCAAGGAGATTTCGAATCTATTATTGTTCTGTATCTGTTCTCATTTTTTATAGTTGTTTGCTTAAATTTTTGGTAGAGACTTCTAAATTATTACTGTCTTATAGCTATGTCATTGCTAGTGAATTTATGATTTATGTTAAACTTATGAAGGTTTTTCATTTGAACTACTTTTATGCTTTTTTTTTTTTTTTTTGTTTCACCACCGGTATAGTTTGGTTCGGGGGTCAGTTCTCACATAGTCTCCTCTCGATCGCAGTTGTGAGGCTCGAATTGTAGTCCTCCCTATCAAATCCAGTGTTAGTCATCACTGAACCATCTAACGATTGGTTTTATTTCCTATTTTTAAATGATGCTTATTGTAAATTTATTATATATGTTATGCTATAATATTTGGTTAGTGATATTTTTACTGTCATCCATTTTTCTTGAATTAATGTTAACATTTTATGTTGTTCTAGCTTATCGAGTATCTTCCTCCTGAAGACATTGAAAGACAAAACATCAGCTCAGGTGAAAGGACTATTAAGGATGTTACTTATGCTAACATTCCGAATTCTGAAACAAGCTCGAGTTCTGTACACAAGACCAATTAATGGACCTAAGTCATCGCATATGAAGCAAATGATGAATGGGTTTTCAAACAGAAAATAAAAAAGGTAGAATGAAAAACAAAAAATAAATAAGGGATGAAAAATATTCTTATTTTATTCTAGGGATTTTTACTTATGGAAACATTCCAAATTCTGAAACAAACTCGGATTATGTATAAAGGTGCAATTAATTGACCTCAGTCATTGCATGTGAAGCAAATGATGATTCAAACATGAAATAAATAAAGATAGAATGAAATAATTGAAAAACATTCTGATTTTACGTTAGGGATTTGTTTTCTCTCCATATTTACTTACACTTTTTGTACTATTTCTAATTTCTGGACATGTGTTATGCTAGACAACTTTATAGATTTTGTGCTTGTATTAGTTTCTTTGTTTTGTTAGTCTTATAACGACATGTATGAATTGAATTGTTGAATGTTTAATGAGACACTGTGACTTCTGTGAACTTACGTCCTACTCCTTCAACACAAAAATCTTTTACGTAATGAGTCAACCCTATTAGAAAGATTCTAATATCAACAGATTTACTGTATCAATAGAAAAAAAAGTAAATACTATACATTCATAACAATTATTTTCATATAAAAATCTGCAAAATCATACTAAAGAGTATTTATGAGTATGACACTGCCTAATCGTCTTAATTGCTATCCCTAACTCCATTTCATACCAGCCTTCTCGAAACATCTTCTACCTATCGTGTTTAAGTTTTAAATCAAGTGGCTTGTAGAAATTGTGAGAAGAGTTGGCAAATTAATGTAGTCTTGACTAGACGAATTTAGAAGAACATGCATTGTCCACTAACATTAAACTTAGACGAATTTAGAAGAACATGCATTGTCCACTAACATTAAACTTACAAATTAAGAAAGAGCTCCATTGGAAAAAAATACAAACCACCAATTTCACTTGATGGCTTTACTTAAAGCTTAAGAATAGACACTTAGTCATGAAACATAGAAGTTGAAATCTTATCTACTCAACACAGAAAATTGGATAGAGTTACTCTTAGAGTAAAATGTATTGAAAACAACAAAAATGTTACAATCTGATTGGTGGATTATACACTACTTAACTTTTTGTGATAGGTAGAGAAGTTGTCCCCAACATAAAAAGGCTATAAAATACATGCTTTTGTACATGTAGTATTTATCAAAAATTAAGAAATGTAAGAGTAATAAGAATGTAATACTTTCTCCGTCCTATTAATTTTATTTCATCTTGTCCTATTTGATATCAAATTTATATGAGAGCAGGTTAGGTTCTGCTAGGGTGAGTGTCAAAATTATTTTTGAGTGTGTGATGAATAAAGAAATTCTCATTATGTCAAAAATTATTGTGAGTATTTTTTTTTCTGTGAGAGAGATAAGGAAAACAATTACAATGTTGTCTTGTTCGGGCCAAAATTTACTACAAAGTAAGATATTAGTTACTGGAATATTTTGATGACAACGAATATAAAAGCTCACAATGTTTGGAGCTTTATGGATCCCAGTTTACTACAAGGAGCGGTCGAAGTCGCTCGTAGAAAGGACCAGTTGGTACATTCACCAATTCATCGAGCACTATGCTAAAATTGATATTTTTTATCGCCTAATTTAATAGCACTTTCAAAGAAAGTGCTATTAAAAAGGAAAAAACACATCTATAATAGCACTTTATGGTCAGACGCTATTATAGGATACATACAATGTGATTTTGATACCACTTTGTGAAAAAATGCTATTATCACTACTACAAATAACGCTTGCAACGTCGAACGCGAAATGCGTTTTACCTCAGCAACCTAGTTGAGGTTACTAAGGTCGTCATGAGAAGTTTGCACTTAACACCTACGTGTTTTTAACACTGAAGTTATTATTGAAAAGGCCATGGGTTCGACCCCTAGGAACTGCATTTTTTTTCATTTTATTGTGTGCTACTTCATATTACTATCGATTTTATTTAGAATCCGAAGTAAAATGGTATTCATTTCACCTCAGTTTTAGAGAATAACTGAGGGGTTTATTATTTAGTTTTTTGGCTATAATTTATCAATTTCATTGGTCCCCTGTATAATTTTTTTCCCGTATCATTTCCACTGATCTGTATCATATCATTATAATAAATCTATTAGTCTGCCAGTATTATTTTACACAAAAACTACAAAATATGTAACAGAATTGGAATAATATCATATATCATTTCAAACCTTTGTTCATATACAAAATAATATTGTTATCATCAAGACAAAATAAGAAAACATTTGTTCATATACAAAATAACATTGTTAGCAACCAACATAAAGAGATATGAAGACACTGGCCCAACGCGATCGGATGTCATCAGTTTTCTCTGTTGAATATGGTTTTTGGTTGCTAAGCTCCTACACTTAGAACAAAATTTAAGCTAAACTCAAACTAATTATGATACCGTTTGACACTTAGCGAGGGGCTAACCCCAAGCAAAGTTTTGTACCATCTGCGCTCTTTATCTTCCATTTCTTTCATGCACTCTCCCAATTTCTTCTTCTTTCTTCTCTGCAACTCTCATCCTCCTCTTTTCTTTCATTTTTTCCCTCCATTAATCCTACATTTTACTCTATTGGAAGCTTTAATTTTTTATTTCAAAGGTAATAAAATTATTTCTATATATTATTTAAGATATATGTTGTTATATTAATTTATAAATTCTAATTTTTGTTGAATTAAATTCGTAGGTATTATTATATTTTTCTCCATCAACACTAGCTTTGTTTAATAAAGCTTCAAGATATGTAATTTATTTTATTTCTTTATTGAAATTTTTTCTGAATTATATGTTATATTTAGGTAAATTAAATTGGTTTAGATATGTATTAGATTAAGTTAATTGTTATTCGAAAATACAATATATATTTTATATTTTTATTCCAAAAGTATATTAAAACAGTTTATATATTATATATTTTTTATTTCGAAAATATATTATATAAAATATATTTATTATATTAAATAGTATATTAAAACAGTTTATATATTATTTTATTTTTATTCCGAAAATATATTATATATTATATATTTTATTATATTAAATAGATTATTAAAACAGTTTATATATATTAAATTTTTTATTCCAAAATATATTATATATTATATATTTTATTATATTAAAACAGTTTATATATTTAATTATATTAAATAGTTTATATATTATATATTATATATTATATATCATAGAAACAGTTTATATAAAATATATATTTATTTTATATAAAAAATAGTTTATTTAGATTATAAATAGTATATACATAGTTATTTTGAAAAATATTATATATTTAGTTTATATTAAAAAAAGTATATTTAGTTTATATAAAATATAATAAATATTTAATTAATCTAAATAATAGGATATTTAGTTTATAGAAAAAACAGTATATATTCAATTTATATCTAACTTAAATACTTAGTATATTTAGTAAGTATCTAGTTTAAATAAAACATAATATATTTAATTTATATAAAAAACAGTATATTTAGTTTATAAAATGGAGAGTTTGTTGATTAGCGCTCAAGAAAAATTCAAGTAAGTTTTCCTTAAAATTAGTCATTTTATTTATTTCTTTTGTGTCTAGCATAATTTAAATTGCAATAACACCTACTCTTTTTAATAAGAGGAGCATGAAAAACAACTTGCCCTAAGATTATCACAGCATCCTGAATATACACCACCTCCGTCGGGATTTTCCACTGATCCTAGTCTGAGTTTTCAGATTTGGTATGATGTATCTCGTGGGAAGAGAAAAAATGGGAGAGTGTGTGGTGTTAGAGGTCTCGCCAAAACAATCCAGCAGCGTGATAGGAGTTTCAGAATGCAAATTGCTGATGGTGAAGGATCATCGATTCAATCTTCACTTACCCAAGACATGATGGAAACTGTGAGATCATTAGCGCACTCTGACGTTGCTCGTGAAGTGGAAGCGAGAAATGCTGAAATAGAAGAATTGAAGAAGAGAAAAAGAGAAATGGTGGAAGAAATGAGAAGAAAAACTAGAGAATATGAGGAATCTATGCATACTTTTCAACAGTTTATGCAACAATTTGGCGGGCGTGATAAATCAAGGGCAAAATGACAATGAAGACAGTAACACCGATGAAGAAAATTAATTTTTATCAATAACACTTATTATTTTTAATTATAAACAATGTTCTTGTAATATTTTAATTTTGATTCAGTATTTTATTAATATAATATTAATTATAAATTATATTATGTATTATATTTAAAAATATATTACTAATATTATTAATATTGAATTTTTTATTTTATTAAATTATAATTATGAAATTCATTGATTATATATATAATAATAATAAATAAATTAAATAATTACGTTTATAATTTAAATAATAAATTATGGTTTTTAACTTGGGGTAAACCCCCTAGCTAATATCACATGTACTATGCACCATTCTGCACGCTTCCTTCCTGCACACTCCCTACGTTTACTGGGCGCCTGCGCCAAAAGCAGGATGGTATTTAGCTAGGGGTAAAGCCCCTAGCCAATGACCAATCAAATTTTTCCTTTAGCGAGGGGTTTAGCCCCAAGCTAATTGGCTAGGTGCTTAGCCCCTCGCCCCTTACCTGCGACCAGTGATTTAGCTAGGTAACATAACCCCTCGCAAATGTTGATTTTGTTAGGTGTTTTTTTGGCTTAGTGGAGAGTTAAACCCCTAGCTAAAGAGCTTTTTTCTTGTAGTGACTCTTTCAAATGCCTATTAATGGAGGAGGAAATTGTAAATCAATTTACAGAAGGAGGAAATGCTCAACTCCAAAATAATCACATTGGAGAATTAGAGAGCTTACAGCCTGAAAATCAAATAAATGAGAAAAATTATTTGATGCGGACTTTCTCTAGTATCTTGGAGAAACCAACAAGTACTTGTACTTGGGCTTATTCGATTATATTTCAGATTTCATTTGGGTTTAATGTCTCAAATATGCCTTCTACTTCATCGTGGATCTTAGATTTAGTAGCTACCAACCACATGACCCCATATCCATTTACTTTTCCACATATCAACCTAGACCAAGTAATAATAAAATTTTCACTATTGATGGTACTCTATTAACAGTGAAAGGTATTGGAGACATCCAAATAACTGCTTTCATTTTCTTAAAAAATGTCCATCTTGTTCCAAAATTGTCTACAAACCTAGTCTCCACTACTACAAAATGCGTTAACAACAACGTCATGGTCACCACGGTTCTTCCCTACACCATTGTGACATATCTAAACTAAGGCGCGATCATAATATTTTTAGTTTTTGATTAAAAATTATTTGTATATAACAACGGTTGAGGTGTCAACTATGGTGATACCATTATGCTTTCATGGGTTCAACTCTCAATGCCCTCATATATTTTATTTCTTTAATGTTAAGGCGTGTTTTTTCTTTTTTATTTATTTTATAAGAAACTTAAAGGATTATGACTACGGTTGGTATGTTCCACCGTAGTAACAAATTTACATATATCACCACGGTTAGAATTGTAAACTGTTGTGAGTATATTTATATAAAAGAAAATTCACACTCGCTCTTTGACAGTAACTCCGTATCTTTCACAGCAAAACCCTAGGGCCCATTTTTTCTCTTCTTCGTCTTCATCATTAGCATTCATATTCAAGAGTATGACCGTAAATCTTGTTCTTCTTACATTACATGACAATATTCTTCTTTTTCCTTATTCTCACATTTTCGTGTATGTTCTTGTTATGTATCACATAGTTTTCCTGTAATTTTCTTCTTGTTAGATTGTTTATTGTTCTTTTCTAGCTTGTAGTTTCACATGTTGATAATATTCATGGTGTTTGTAGGACTCAAGAATCAACAACAGCAACAAACTTCATCTAGTTTGAGAAGTTATGAGAAAAATACATGAAGTATGAAGTCATTATGGAAACTTCATCCACCTTGTATTTCTCTCATTTTCGTGTATGTTGTTATTATGTTTCACTTAGCTTTCCTATTAATTTTTTCTTGTTAGATAGTTTATGACTCTTTTATTGTTGTATGTTGTTCTATGTTGTTGTTGCATGTTGTATTGTTGACAAATAAGTTTTCGGTTTCACATATTGATAATTTTTATGGTGTTTGTAAGACTCAAGAAAAATGAATGAAGAAACAACAATAGCAACAAACTTCGTCTAGTTTTAGAAGCTATGAAAAGAAATATAAGAAGTATGAAGCTATTGTGATGATTTCATCCACCTTATATTTTTTATCATGGTTCACAAACTAGATGAATCTTATGATGATGATGATGATAAAGGTGATAGCAAGTATATATTATTAGTTGATAAATGGTTTTTCATGTGGAGCTAGCAAGTGGTCATGGTTTTTTACTTATCACTTAAAGATTCAAGAAATGATTAGTTGTCCAGTTCTCCCAATCTATGTATATTAATTCGATGTTTTTATTGATAAATGTTGCTAGTGAGTTTGTTATATCATATGTGATTGTTTGTTTCACTAATCCCTTATTGAACTTGCATTCATTTAAAAAGATATTTAAGATAATAATTTAAAAAATTAAGTTATTATTGAAAATCATCCTAGACGATCCAATCTTTTTCTAATTGCATGCATCTTGTAAATAAATTCCTCAAAACAATGTTCATATATAGATGTCAGTTTGGATCTTTCACACGAAACTTGAAGTTTGAAAAATAAAGTACAAAAGAAGAGGAAATCAAATTTTATATGAAAGACTCAGACTGACATCCATTTATCAATATTTTTTTGAAGAATTTGAGATTAAATCAAATTCTATAGGCTAAAAGAGGAAATTATTATTTACATGATGCTTGTAATTCTAAAAATATTGGATCGTTTAAGTTGTTTTTCAAGAATTACTTAATTTTTCTGATTATTGTCTCAAAAATCTATTTGAATGGTTTTATATGGTTAACGAGTGGCAGAGAAAAACAAGCAATTCCATATTTTATAATAAACTCTTACTATACCACAATGGCTGAAGTGTTTAACCGTGGTGATGTGTTATTTTTATGCGCTTTAAATTTGGTTATAACTAGGTATCGAACTTATGCCACTATAATTATTACAACGGTTGTTTACGTCAATCGTTGCGATAGACATTTTACAACAATGGTTCCTGGAACCGTGATTTTAAGTGCCACATATACAACCACACTCTATACAACAACACCTGGACCCGCGTAATTATATATGTTTTCCAACCGTTGTTAAATGAGTTTTCTGTAGCAGTGTGATTAAGTCATCATAACAATCACTATGATAAGCGACGACGATGAGATAGACTTAGCCTATAATTAGTGAAGGACTTGACATTATACCTCAGTTTTTATTTGGGTGAAGTGAAAGCTTCGTCATGAAAAGCATTATTTGTCGTTGTGAAGGCCCTTGCTGAAAATCATAGGGGAAAATAGATAAAGTACTAATAACTAAGTGATCGCAGCAAAGAGTACATCTCTCGTGAGTTTGACAGATTTTGCAAAGATGAAATCATAGAGCGACAACTTCCAAAGACGCATATTCTCCTCAACAAAATGATATTTTTGAGAGAAATAATCGTATAGTTATGGACATAGCAAAATCGATGCTCAAGAGGAAGGGACTGTCTAACACATTTTGGGCTTAAGTAGTCTATACTACTATTGACATACACAATATATATGCAACTAAGGATGTTCAACAAATACAAAATTATTCTTTATCAACAAAGTTAACGACATATGGACAGTTAGGGATTTAGCCAGGTCCAGCAACAAAATTATTCATTGGAAATTCATCATTGCTTTAATCATCTCTTAGATATCACTATCTTATAATGATACTCGCAAAACTTTTAATGCTTCTATTTTTGAGTTCTCTATTGACAAAACTTTCAAAGTTATTTGCATCCTCCTAAGAGTCCTATCATTAAAAATATATAAAAAATTGTATACTACTTAATTACGTGATTTAAGGTAATCTACTAGTTTAAAAATTGAAGGAAAAAAAATTGATATTGAAATATTACTTATCGGATAGTTGCACTTAATTAGTTTGATAAATAGTCTTCATTAAAATAGTATCAAACTATGCTAAAATAAAAATTAAATAGTTAGTAAATATGATAAAAATGTATAGATTGCTAACTGACCCATGAATGAATGATCTTTAATTAAAAACTATTTTTGTTATTGGGCCAAAGAGATTCAAACCCGGTTGGTATGAATAAACCCATCATTACATAATTTCAAACCCTAGGTAGACAAACCCTAGCTTTAAATTCTACGGCGCAACTGGTAAACTGTTATCAAATATATCCACTGTTAACACCAACTCAACCTGAATATGTATTGGTATGTATTGGTACTAAATTTTACTTAATTTCATTTGTATATCATATTATAATCTCTACTAAATCGTGTACTATATTATGCAGCGTCGTCCTAACTGTTGAAGATGAAGTTTATTCATTTGGCAGAAATTTCTACCATGCAATCTGATTGGTCTCTTGTCAGAGATAATTTTTTCTTTTCAACGGCTGTGATTTCCTTGATTAAATCAGGTGAGTTTCTTTTCAACGACCATGATTAAATACTGGTAATGATTCTTGTTTTCATTACGATTTTGAAGTTGGTGTTATGAGAGTTTGTTGTGGTGAAATGTTTGTTAGTTCTTTCTTTATTTTTGTATGATGAGGTTCTGTATGGAACTGTGATAACATTAAAATATTGGTGAGAGATGACTCTCAAGGAGAGATAACTGTTTGAGATC
Source organism: Vicia faba (assembly GCA_948472305.1). Classification (NCBI taxonomy): domain Eukaryota; kingdom Viridiplantae; phylum Streptophyta; class Magnoliopsida; order Fabales; family Fabaceae; genus Vicia; species Vicia faba. The sequence goes on from OX451741.1 coordinate 1,381,487,379, forward strand.
TCTAAGATATTATTATTCTGTAGGTAATCTAATGTTTTATAGTTGATCACTTAAATATTTGGTTGAGACTTTTAATTTATCACTTCTTATAGCTATTCTTTTTAGGGGTGACAAACTATATATGACAGTTGATATACAAATGGTAATGGATGCATATGTAGACAAACACACTCACAGTATGATATCACACTTTATGTAAAAAACTGTCATCTTTGCTTATATGTTATTCTGGTATGATAAATTGGATTACTGTGGTGCAGCATCTCCCATATTAAAGTTGTTGGACGAATACTTTCTCCAGAATTCCGGATTTGACATATGGAAGCTGTAGCTTGAAATATTTGCCTCATGAGCACCCTAGTTGGTGTGTGTGTGGGTATGTGAGCAACTCAGAAGTGGATGATTAATTGGAGTGTATGAAATATATGGCTGAACTAGATTGTTTTTAAGAAAAATAAACATTATGAAAAATGAGTCTCTGTCACTTCATGTGAAGCAAATGAAGAATGGGCTTTCCAACGGGAAATAAATAAGGTAGAATGAAATAAACGAAAAATAAATAAGGGTAGAATGAAATAAATGAAAAACATTGGAAAGCACTATTGAGGATGATACTTATGTATACATTTCGAATTCTGATGAATGGGTTTTCAAACATAAATAAATAAGGATGGAATGAAATAAATGAAAAAAAATTCTTATTTTATGTTAGGGATTTGTTTTCTCCCCATATTTACTTACACTTTTTTTACTATATCAATTTTCTTGGCATGTGTTATGTTAGGGATTTTGTGCTTGTGTTATTATTCTGTTAGTTTTACCTCCTACTCCTTCAAACAAAAAAAAATTATGTGGAAGGCACAGAGACATAAACCTTTTACATAAGGAGTCAACTCTATTAGAAAGATGTCGACAGATTTAATATTCGAATAGAAAATGCTAATACTATACATTCATAACTATTATTTTCATATTAACATATGCAAAATGATAATAAAGATTATTTATATATGACACTATTTCTTCCAAGCCTTCAGGAAACATCTACCTATCATGTTTTTATCTTTCTACACCAACCATAAACATACTCAGACCAGGATAATAGTCATCCATAATGAGAAAAATATGATAATCACAAAGAAGTTTTATGCGAAAATGGGAAGATACACTGAATTTTATTTATTCCCAACCGTGAAAGGATAATACGATTATCGCAACCGTGAATAGATTTGAGAGTCGATTATACAAGGGAAATATATTAATACTTTTGTCAATGGAACTTTCAAAAGAAGGTCCTCCGATCATTCAGTTTCTTGACCAACACAAACGAGAGCCACAATGGATATCAAGATTTTGGTTTTAACTAGTGTAAATATCCACTCAAGTGTAAATTAATGATCTCCAACAATCAATATCCAACTCACATTGGTATATCCTTCTAATATGGTAGGAAACCTACCAAAATGGAGGTAAGATTTTGATTATTAAAAGATAATAGAAAAATCCTTGATATGGCCTTCCAATTCTCACCATTTAGATTCTAGTAAATATACTCATTTATTAACTACAAATGCTACGTCGGGTATAGTATATTACATCAATTATTTTAGACTACCAATTTCACTTGCATATTTCAATTGAGTTACAACTCTTCCATCATTCTTTGAATTTTGACACTAGAATCAAATGAAGTGGTCACTTCCTTAAAGCATAATTGTTTTAACTTATCAAATGCTATGTCAAGTCTAAAATATTACATCAATCATTTTAGACAATCAATTTCACTTGTATATTTCAATTGAGCTACAACTCTTCCATCATTCCTTGAATTTTGACACTAGAGTCAAATGGAGTGGTCACTTACTTAAAGTGTAAGTGTTTTAACTTATCAAAAAATTTCTCAATATAGTGTGTTTGACTAACTTCATAACCTCCACTATTTTGCTTTACTTTAATATCTTAAATTGTGTCAACTAATCCAAGATCTTTCGTCTAGAATATGAAAGTTAGAAACCTCATTGTTTCTAAAATTCCATTCATCCCGTTGCTAATGATCAATCATATAATCAATATAGAGACAAATGAATATCACAATATTCCAACACAACTTTGTATGATGAAGAAAGATTTTAAATCATCATGTATGATGATACAAGAAGGTTTTATATGAAGTGAGGAATAAATTCTGAGTAATTTAAACTAGTATAATATGAATTATAATGAGTACCTTAGTCATGTTCACTTCTATCCAATATTCACTTGAATTTTTATGTTTAGACTTCTTGATCAACTTCTTCATTAATGTGCATGATACTTTTGATTCTTTTCTTCTGTGATAATATTTGTCTTCATCAAAATTGAATTAGAAATACGATGTATTATCACAATCTCCCCCTTTTGGTGATGAGAAACTCTTTGAAATCATGTTATGATAATGATTGAAAATTCTCCCCGTAAGTTGTGTGTCTTCCCTTGATTGGTGAATCTTTTATTTATTACAGAGAAGTACATGAACTTTTGGTTTCTCCATGTACATCACCTCCTCCTATTCCTCTCTGCATTCCTGCTTCGGAAGTATATATCCTCCTTCTACAATGGATGAACAACCTTCTGAAGTTGATGCTTCCATGTTGGTTATATTTTAGAAGTCGTCTGCTTAAGAAGGTACCCCTTTTCTCAGTGTGAAGACTATTGTTGGTTAAGAGACGCCATCTGAACTGAAGGAGACTCTTGATGAGCTGCAAAAGTCTAATGCCATCATTTAATCACATCTAGACAAGAAGGATGAAATATCTGAGGAGCATAGTGCTTTTATTTATGCTCTAGCCAACATGCTGAAGGACTTCTTGGATAGCATGTCGCCTCCTCCCCCTCCTCCGAACCCTTAGACCATTTTGTTTACCTTTGTTTTTAGAACCCTAGTTGTTTTCTTTATTTCTAAAACTCTTTATACTTTGGTCTTTAATAAATGAAAATTTTTTCTTTGCCTCTTTAAATCTTTTTTATTTCTAACAAAGGGGGAGAAATTAATGATTTTGATATATCTATTCTCAAAATCTTGTTCCCAAACATGTTTTGATATTTTTGTCACTAACATTGTTTGACTCAGGAACTTTGAGAAAGTTCACTCAATTTTTTTAACAGGAAAACTCTGAAGTTTTGATGGAGATTGAAAATCTAGGGAATCAAAAGTCATGGGCTATTTTCTCTTTGTTAAAAGGAAATTCAACCAAACTCTGACAATATGACAAGTTCAACTAGACTATAATACAACATTTTATTCTGATAGCAAGCCAGAATCTGGGATGAAGAATTTTTCAATACTAGTCAAACTCTTATGGTAGACCAGGTCACACACATCATCACGTTATGATAGCATGCTAAAATCTAAGATGAAGATTTGTGCATCGCTAGTCAGACTCTGATGGTTTTTCAATCAGGGAAGTATTCCTTCATGCTGATTGATTCATGTTATTTCTCAAAACTTCTTTAAATCTTGAACTCATGGGAGACTCTGAACAAGATTAAACATGTTTTGAGAGTATAGAACACAAAGGGGGCTTCTTAGATTACTATGAATTGATTTATGTGATTAAACCTAGTATAAATTGTTTATCAAAATACATGATTTTATCATCATCAAAAAGGGGGAGATTTTAAGAATAAGATTTGGTTCTTCATGTGGGCTTGAGTTTTGATGATAACATTAAATGGGTGATTATATAACAATTTAGTACCCCTGATGGTTTGTTTAGTGTGTAGCTTTTGCTAACAAGTTCTAACTCTGAAGATTTGACGTGTGATGTCATCAGATTCTAGACTCAATACTCTAAGAGATACAAGTGTGTGTTTTATGACTTAGAATGATTCTAAAACAATGGTTCTAACGAACGTTAGTTTTAAAGCTTCTGACTATGACTCTGATAGTAGAGCTTCTGAAGGGTTCTCAAGCTCTGAAGATTCCAAGCTCTCTTGCTCCAAGGTTCTGAAGTTCTAAAGAAAAGGTTCTATTGAACAATTCTGAAGATTCTGAAGACTCTGAAGACAAGGTTCTATTGAACAAGCTCTGAAGATTTTGAAGAAAGGTTTCCGAAGACCAAGTGCTGAAGACTCTGAAGAAAAAGTTTTGCAAAACAAGTTCTAAAGACTATGAATACATGGTTCTGAAGACAAGGTTTTTGGTCCTCCTTATAAGCATGCTTCAACTCTTATATATTCTAAAGCTTCTGAAGATTAGAAGATAAGGTCAAAAGATTTACGTGACAAAATAGTTCAAGTTCAACTCCTTCCACTACTCTGATTATGTGGCGCAAGGACTGTACTATTGGTGCGATGTTCTCTACCACTCACATTGAATGTTATGCTAGAAGATAACTAGAAATTTGGTATTCCTATTGTACCCTCCAACAAATTTCTTTTTAGCAATAAAATGCAGACTTGGGTGAATTAGAAAACAAAGAATTTTCTCAGAATAATTGTGCTAAAACACTGCTAAAATTTCAATGTAGATCTTCGATAAAGTTTTGTAAAGTAGGGAACTTTTGTTAGTTTCCTTGCTAGCAAGGAACTATTGGTCGCTAACTTTCTCTTAACACTTTAGTTTTATTATTTGTACTTCATTTATGTGTAATATGTTTTTAAGAAGCAATATTGTAAACACACAAACTTGTATTCAACATTGAGTTGATTGTTCCTTGAGATACTAGGACTTTAGTCAGAATTCTCAAGAAGACATTGATGAGTTCTCTTTTTTGTTGTAAACATTGAGAGTTAGTCTTTGTTTGTATCTGTAATCAGTTTGGTTATAGTGGATTAAGTCCTTGTTGAGAAAGGCAAATCACAATGGTGGATTGGCTGGATTAACTTAGTTAGCAGTGAACGGCGATAAAAATAATTGTGTTTAATTTTTTTTTCTTGTGTTAAATTCAAGTGTTTGTTTGGAAAAGATTTTATTTCAAATAACTCAATTTAAACACCCATTTCTTGTGTTTCTCGCACCTTCAATATTATATATTATGCATGCAATACTTAAAGCAATCAGTGCATGGCATCATCTCCAGGTTTACACTATCCCGTTTCTTTTTTTCATTCGTTTAAGTTTTTGTCTCCTATTCACAAGTCTTTCAGTTATTCTGTCACACTTGACCATGAGCCAAAAACTTATGAGGAAGCATGCATAGAAGACAATTAGTTACATGCTTTTCAATCCAAATTAGAGTCACTAGCCAACAATGGTACTTGGAAATTGGTAGACCAGACATCTAATCTAAAGCCTATTAGAAGTAGGTGGATATACAAAATCAAGCACAAGGGTGGTGGAACCATTTAGAGGTATAAGGTACAACTAGTTGAAAAAGCTATAAGTTAGTGCCTTTTTTATCCATAAAAACATAATAAACTTGTTATCCCGGTTTTCTTGAGAACTGAGGCAATATAGCTATAAAGAACCACACTTCAAATCCCCGTTGTCGCATTTAAAACTTTTTTCAACTATTTATCACTTTGCAACATTCCCAAGTTTTATTTCATTTGGCAACGATTTCAACGATTTATGACTTGGCAACTTTTTTGCAATATAGTAATGCTTAAAAACTCGATTATAAATAAATTAGAATAGGCAATAATAGAATAGAATATTTCATTGATAAAAAAAACAACACAACAAAGAAAAATACTTAATAAATTCAAACTACTCATTCCACTCAACTTCAACATTACCTCTAACTATCCCTAACTTATAGTAAAATTGAAAAAGAACTCTTCCATAAGGTAGGAGAAAATTCATTTTTTCCCGAGAATTCTTTATCATTTCCTTCAATATGTTAAAAATGGTCAGAGGAAGATTAACCATGATGTTGTATGTGAGGTATAACAAGAGATGTTTGGCATACCAAGTAAGTGTTTCCAGGTATTTCTCTCTTGGGCGGAGATTTGCCACTAGAAGTTGAAACCAAAATTTTATATTTGAGAGTAGAGAATCAGGACTGGAGAGCTTATTTTGGTTGAAATAAATTGGGTGGAGTTGGGTCGAGTAGAAATTTTTGAATTCATAGTGTTAAACATAATTACCTTCCTCTTAACAAACGATTGTTATAGCGATCAGTGATATAGTAATGAAGAAATGAGATCCATTGATATAGAACCGAATGACTTCATCATGACCAATTGGCACAACATAGGCATTCATCCAGAATTTTTTAACAAGATTAGTGCATATGGGCCATGAAGAATGTGAAAGTAATAATTCAAATTTTTGTTTGTTCATAGCTTTCCTTAGTTCTGAACGATTGAAACCATTGAAATCTACATACTTTTCATTGATAACAAACAACAAATTTGCATCCATTTTTGAAACAATAGGACTTTGAAACAAGGAAACAAGACACAGAGAGTTGGTAATGAGATGTGAAAAATGGAAAAAGACTTTGAAACAATGTTTGAAGACACGATGAGTTGGTAATTAGATGTTTAAATAGCTCAAAAATGTCCTTGATAATCCAAAAGAGGCGTTATGACTTGACTATAGCTAATCATTTCTATTCTAGTGATATGATTCTAATGCATGTGTGCAACATCGGTGTTCTAACTTCTCTTTTAATTGTATTTATTATTTGTAAATTAAATGTTGTAACCCATTGAGTTTCCAAAAAAATTGATGGGATATTTAGCATTAAAATTGACGATTTTTATCAAATCCTTAATCAAATCCTTGTTGTCCATTTCATGACTATCAACGCTCAAATCATTACCATTAATGATCCGCGTGAAATATAAATAACTTCCAATATAAAAGCACTTTATGTTTTGCAAGAGTATTTTTCATGAAGAGATGTCTATTTATTTGAGTAGAAAATCATATGTTTATCTAACACATTTTTGTCAAACCTTTTTTTGTTCATATCAGAAACAAATGCAAGCAAAATCCAAAGAGAATACTTTGAACCCATCATTTGATATTCCCATAATATCAAGGATTTGAAGATCCAACGACATGAAGAGTTTAAGGTTTGCAAGAGTGTATGCCATGAATAGTTCTCTATGATGGATTGCAAAAGCATAAAATAATTTGGGTTTACGGTTTGTGTTTAAGTATATGCTTGAGCAGAGAATTATTTATTTATCTAATCCTTTGTCTAACCTTTTTTTTATATCAGAAACAAATGTAAGAAAAATCCTTAGAGAATACCCTTTTTTTGCTTGGAGAAAAGAGTTTCCCATGCATTTTATCTTTCCCAGAATATCAAGGGATTGAAGATCCAACATATGATCTTCATGGACAATTAAAATTTTTTTCTGTGTAAAAAATTTAATATTTCGGGTAAACACTGTACTTTGTAAACAAATTATTTTATTATTGTTCTGTTTAAACAATGTAACAATTTTTATTAAATAATAATAATAATAATAACCCCTCTATTTTCTTAATAATCTGAGATATAAAAGGCGCTAGTTTTTGTAAATAATAAATATGCAGAAATTTTGGTTTGAACCCAGCTCTAATAAAATTAGACCTCATTGTTTTATACACCAAGGTGACAAGTATATACTTTTTAGGATGACCTTATTTACCTCGCTTCTAGTGTCGAGGTAAAACGTATTTCGCGTCAGATGTTAATCCTGTTATTTGTAGTAGTGCATGTTTGTAAACTGGTCAAGAGCCACTATTGATTGAAACATACCAGCAGGAAGTGGTATGAAAAACTCAAATCACTAGTGCTTAGTCTTGGTTATACTCAGTCCAACTCAGATTATTCTATTTTTACCCTTATAGGTACATCACTATCTAGGTTTGATCACATTAAACATATCCTTCATAATGCTTTTAAGATCAAATACCTAGAAATTTTGAAATATTTCCTTTAGCTTGAGGTGGCCTATTATGAAGATGGTATTATTATTTCACAAAGGAGGTATTTCTTAAACTTATTGAGCAACAATTGATTACTGGCTTCAAAACCCATTGACACACCTCTCAATCCTTTACTAAAATTAAATCAAGAAAATAGAAAAACATTTGAAGATGTCACTGCTTATAGAAGATTCATTGGTAGTGTTTTACCCCAAAATTTTCCCTCTCATTTTCAAATAAAATTATTTCGAGAGGTCTCCATATCTTCCTATGATTCTCAATTGCTCAAGATTACTCAAGGAATTGATTAGACAAGTCTTCTCCTAAGCAATTAGCCTACAACTAGGTTTTTCATTTCTCAAAGGAAATTAGACTTCTAATACCTCAAATGGTTTTCATGACTCTTCATATATCCCTAAGAATGCTCAGTCAATTGCTCATATGATCAAAAATCAACTATATAGGATAAAAAGTCAATTATGGTCAACATGAAGTCAAACTTCAATATTTTTTACATCAACATTTTGAAGTGATATTCATCATTTGATCAAGGTTTGGTCATGATTCCTCAATAAAATACTTCAAATCATCAAAAGTCAAAAGTTGCCAAATTACGGTTTCTTTAGGAGAAGTCAACTGAACTTTGACCAAACATAACTTTCACATGCTTCATCATTATTTCCCCAACCAAAGCTCATTTTGAAATAAATCCAGTTCTCTACATCTTTGTCTCTCTAAGCTCAAATCCAAAAGTGCCTCATTTGAGAGATATGATACAATATATTACAGGTCATTTCAAAAGTCAACAAAAAGACACTTTTTGTCAAGGCAACTTACATCAAGATAAATTCTTCAAATGCAAAAATCATCAACATAGAGATTGTAAAGGACATATTTAGCGTTCCAAAAAGTTCTAATATCATCTTCAAAAGATAAAAATTGAGTGAGATATGGTTTATGCTAGTTGGGCAATTTTTGAGAAAATGCATGAAACTTCATTTGAGAAATTTTGAACTTTTGGACTAATGGGCCTAGATTTTGAGGTTTAAACGCGTTTATAACATGCTAGAGGACCTCTAAGTCTATTTATACATTACATTGATTTTTTATTTTATTTATTTTGATTTTATTAAAATTAATTTAAAATAAATCAAATAAAATATGAGTCGATGGACCGAAGGGCGTGTGGGCTTCATTTGGGTATCTTCTAGAAGGACCAAGGCCTCTTAAGAGCTAGCCAAAACCGTGAAAACATGTTGGGAACACAAATCTTCAAGTTTGGAAGGTTTCTAAAATAATTTTGGAAAGATTTCAATGTGTTCTGTTTGCAATGAATTGTGACATAATGATACAAGATACTTGCATTTTATTCTTCTATAAATACATACAACACTCAAGTGTAAAAAAACACAAAAGGGGCTTCGATAGAAGAAAGGTTTCAAAATTACAAATTTTCAAAGAAAGGTGCAAACTCGTATCAAAATTTCCAGCCACTCTCAATCAAAACCAAGCCTCAAATCGTGTTCCTGAAGCTTGATAACGAGAAATCATATCATATATTTACTATGAAATTAAACCGCTTTATATCGTATTGACCCGATTAACTCCCGAATACTCCGAGTTTTGTATGATTTTATGCAGGTACAACATATCTCAGCTCAAACTAGAAAGAAACGTGAAATGTACAAGATTGCGGCCAAGACCAGAAGAGAAAAGATAAATCTGTCAAAAATAAAAAATTTGCTGATATTACGGTCGTCACACCCTTGCCACGACCGTAAGACACTTCAGAAGCGTGTTACGACCGTCATGCATTGGCCATGACCGTAACACGCTATTTCATGGAATCTGCACGTAACACACCAGCTACGACCGTAACAAGCATTTTATTAGTTATTTTGAACGTGCAGTACGTGGTCAAGTAACGAAGCATGCATGTGTGCCTTATTTTTATCCAACGACCAAGACCACCTTCTCCTTATTTTTCTCAGCAAGCCAAGAATCTAGCAACGTGAAATATAATCCCAACTGTATTCATTCTCTATAAATAGCTTGGACTTCAAAGAAGAAATTACAGAGTTCAGTTCATAAAATTCTTGCGGAAGCTCTGCCGATTTAAAACCCGATTCTATTTTCCGATTTTGTTTTGTTCTTGTTATTCCCTTTCCTTTCAGAACCTTTAATAGCATTTCCAACATCAGGAAATTGCTATTGTAGTTAGGATTTCTTTCAAGCCTCAGCATTTTGTTTATTTAATTTTCATTCCGACGTTCCGATCTTACCGGCTTGTGGAAGAAGGATCTAGGATATTATTGCTTTTCAGGTTTTTTATCGTATTCAATATAATTGCAATTTATTTATGTTAAATTTTTGTTCTTTATTTATAATGCATGTGTTATTGTTTTCTGATTTTATTTCCCGCATTTTAATTCCGAGCATTATGAGTAGCTAAATACCCGTAGTTGGGGTGTGATGAAATAACCGAATGAATTAATGTATTTCTAAGCTAAAACCTTAATTAACTTAATTTCTGGCCGTGACTTTTTATAATTAAAAATTAAGCTTTTTGTTACGAGAGTAAGGAAAGTAAAACAGGGAGAAATCAAGACCACGAGAGTGTGAGGTTTTAACCGGATAGCTAAAGTTAGGAATTCGATTTAAATACAGCGAGAGCGCTTTAAAACGAATTAGATTTATTTAGTTTTCAAAAAGATGCTTTCTAAACACTTATGGGCTAGCGAGAACAGACATTTGGCTTTAGGAGTATGATCCGAGGTAAGACCACGAGAGTGTGAATCGAGGGTTTTTAAACTGATAAGTACTACAGAACAATTTAAGTTAAATATTTTTATATGCTTAGGTACAATTTAATTCGCATAGGTCCAAAACATTACACTCCGACCACTTTAATATTATAATTCTTTTAATTGAATTTAGTTTCTCCTTTAGTTTTAAACTTCTAAAAACCAAACGTGACAATTTCCGCCTTAGCTAAACTAACCTGTTTCATAACACTAGAGTGATTACGAAGTCCCTGTGGGTTCGACATCTTTTTATTACTACCGCGATAGACTGTGCACTTGCAGTTAAGATACCGTTAGACACATTAGGTCAATCACACATAAAGTTTTTGGCGTCGTTGCCGGGGACTTTAGTTTAGTCACTAGTGTATTCTGAAAACAACGATGTCTAGACTAAGGCAACTTTTTATATTTCCCTCTGTTGTATGCCAAACACTCGTTCTCAAAGCGAGCCTTTGCATCTACAAATTAACGATATCAAGCGTTACTTAAGATTAAGACGCTGAATTCAAGAATACCGATCTCTCAACAATCTTCCTCCGACTAAAATTCCTGATATCCCGTTACCAGAATTTATCGGAGAATCGACAATGGCTGACGTACCAAATCCGCCTCGCGCTCTTAAGGACTACGCAGTTCCTTCGCAAGCGTAACCTCACAACAGCATTGCCGCTCCTGCTATTGCTCGAAACGATTTCGAGATGAAACCTTCGCTTTTATCCGCCGTTCAGCAGAACCAATTTTCTGGATCTCCTATTGACGACCCTAACCTATATCTGTCAGTGTTTGTGCAGTACGCAGACACTGTAAAAGCGAATGGTGTAAACCCCGAGGCGATACGATTGCGCCTATTTCCTTTTTCTTTAAGAGACAGAGCCTGAGCCTTGCTCCAATCTCTTCCTTCAAATTCAATCACCACATGGGATGAATTGAAGAAAGTCTTCTTGGCTAGATATTTCCCACCAAGCAAAACTGCTATGCTTAGAGCTAACATTAATGGTTTTAGACAAAAAGATAACGAATCACTTTTCGAAGCATGGGAACGTTACAAGGATATGATTAGACTTTGTCCTCATCATGGTTTAGAAGAATGGCTAATCATTCATACATTTTATAACGGTCTCTTGTATAACACAAGATTGACTATAGACGCCGCTGCTGGTGGCGCACTGATGGATAAACCATATGCCGAAGCAAATCAACTTATCGAAAGTATGGCCCAGAACCACTATCAATGGGGAAGCGAAAGAGCTAATGTGGAGAAATCCCAAACCAAAGGTGGAATGTCTGAGGTGAATATTCTGGACCAAGTCAATGCTAAAGTGGAAGCTCTTACCCAAAAGTTAGAAAACCTTACCACTACTCCTGCAGCTACCGTAGCTGCAGTTGTCCAAACTTGCGATCTATGTGGTCTTCAATCACATCCTGCTCCAGAATGCCCACTTCTAACGGGAGTTCCAACTGAACAAGTAAATTACGTACAAGGGAACCCTTATAGCAATACCTATAACCCTGGTTGGAAAAATCATCCTAATTTTTCATACAAAAGTAACAACGTGTTATACGCACCTGGACAAGCTCCTGCCACACCACTCGGTTTTCCAAAAGCTATCCCAAATCATCCTGGTAATGGACCTAATACTCCTAGGAAATCTAACCTAGAAATCATGATAGAACACTTCATTGCTTCCCAAGCTCAGACTAATAAAGACGTTATAAATCAGAATTTACATACTAATGAGCAGATAAAACAATTAACTAGCAAAGTTGATGCTTTAGCCACCCATAACAAGATGCTTGAGACGCAAATTTCACAGGTAGCTCAACAACAAGCACCTACTGCAGCACCGACTGGAATTTTTCCTGGTCAACCACAGCCCATCCCAAAAGGACATGCTAATGCTGTGATACTGAGAAGTGGAAAAGAACTCGACAGACTTATCGACCCAAGACTAGAAAGTCCAGCCATGTACCAAAAACAGAGCGAGCCGACTGAAAAAGCCAATGAACCTAAAGAAAAAGAAAAGGAAAACGAAACTCAAGAGGCAGTGGAGCAAGAGAAGCCTTATGTACCTCCACCGCCTTATAAACCACCAATTTCGTATCCTTAGAGACTTACAAATTCCAAAACGATGGGCCAATTCAAGAAATTCGTTGAACTTCTGAAACAACTCAATATCACAATACCTTTTACAGAAGCCATCACTCAGATGCCCTCGTACGCTAAATTTCTCAAGGAAATTCTATCTAACAAGAAAAAGATAGAAGATAACGGAACAGTTACACTCACTGCCGAGTGTAGCGCGATCATTCAAAACAATATGCCTCCTAAGTTAAAAGACCCAGGTAGTTTCTCTATACCTTGTAATATTGGAAAGTTTGTCATAGACAAAGCTCTATGTGACTTAGGAGCAAGTATTAGCGTCATGCCCCTATCTATCTGCAAAAATCTAGAGATGGGAGAACTCAGACCCACGAAAATGTCCGTTCAATTAGTTGACCGATCAGTTAAATACCCTGTAGGTATACTGGAAAACGTTCCAGTTAGAATAGGTCAATTCTATATCCCGACCGATTTCATCATCATGGACATAACCGAGGACTCAGTTACCCCTATCATATTAGGAAGACCCTTCCTAGCCACCGCCGGAGCTATAATTGATGTAAAGAAGGGCAGACTAACATTTGAAGTTGGAGAAGAAAAAGTGGAATTCATCCTTACTCAATTCTTACAAGCACCAGCCATGAACGACACATGTTATCTTATAGATGTCATAGACGAGTGCGTAAGAGAGATGGAAGCAGAACAGACGAAATATTCTGAGATAATGGAAATCCAAACCCCTCCAATGTTCGAAAATGATGACAGTCTAAACGAAAGCTTAGCACTCACGCCCGATCATATGCCATGCCCGAAGAACCCCAGTGTAGAATTGAAAATCTTACCTAAGAATCTAAGATACGAATTCCTTGATACCGAACACACGTGACCAGTAATAATAAACTCCAACTTAGGAAAGCTCGAAACTGAAAAACTTTTAGACGTCCTAAGGAGGTACCCAACCGCACTAGGTTATAACATATCCGATTTGAAAGGAATATGTCCTTCAATTTGTATGCATCGTATTATGCTAGAAGAGAATTGTAAAACCTCTAGAGAACCTCAAAGAAGGATTAACCCGATTCTTAGCACTGTAGTCAGAGATGAAATTACAAAGCTTATGGAAGCTGGAATCATATACCTGATCTCTGATAGTAAGTGGGTGAGCCCAATACACGTGGTGCCCAAGAAAAGAGGTATCACCGTTGTTAAGAACGCAAAAGGGGAACCAATAACGCAAAGAGTAGTCAATGGACATAGAGTGTGTATAGATTATAGAAAACTAAACAAAGCCACTCGTAAAGACCATTTTCCTCTACCCTAAATGCTAGAACGGTTAGCCAAACATTCCTATTTCTGTTATCTAGACGGTTACTCCGGATTCTTTCAAATTCCCATTCACCCTGACGATCAAGAAAAGACTACTTTCATGTGTCCGTATGGAACGTTCGCATATAGACGAATGCCTTTCAGATTGTGTAATGCCCCAGCGACCTTCCAACGATGTATGATGTCAATCTTTGCAGATTTTATAGACAACATCATGGAAGTGTTCATGGATGATTTCTCAGTGTGCGGGGAAAGTTTCGAAGGATGCCTATCAAACCTAGAGAAAGTCTTAGAAAGATGTGTAAAAGTAAACCTCGTGCTCAATTGGGAAAAATGCCATTTCATGGTTAGAGAAGGAATCGTACTAGGACATGTCATATCCAATAAAGGGATTGAAGTTGACAAAGCCAAAATAGAAGTCATAAAAGAACTTCGACCACCTAAGACCGTTAGAGAAATACGAAGCTTTTTAGGACACGCCGGTTTTTACCGGCGATTCATTAAAGATTTCTCAAAAATTACTAAACCACTTACCGGTCTGTTAATGAAAGACGCTGAGTTCGTATTTGATGATGATTATCATAAAGCATTTGAAACTCTAAAATCATCCCTTATCACCGCACCAATCATGCAACCACCCGATTGGAATTTACCCTTCGAAATCATGTGCGACGCGAGTGATTACGCCGTAGGCACAGTTCTTGGACAAATGAAGGACAAGAAACTACACGCCATATACTACGCTAGTAGAACGCTAGACCCAGCCCAAATGAACTACGCCACGACTGAGAAAGAGCTGCTAGCAGTCGTCTTCGCGCTTGACAAATTCCGTTCCTATCTAGTAGGAGCGAAAATCATCATCTACACGGACCACGCTGCTATAAGATATCTATTAAATAAGAAAGATGCAAAACCAAGGCTCCTCAGATGGATCCTACTTTTACAAGAAATTGACTTAGAGATTAAGGATAAAAAAGGGACCGAAAACGTCGTAGCGGATCACTTGTCAAGATTGGAAGATATAAAACCCGAACAAGTGCTGATTAACGATGATTTTCCATATGAACAAATGATAGCCCAAATAAGGAGCGACCTGGCTCAGTTAAACCTAAACGAACCAAAACCCAAGGAAGCCGTAAAAGCAATCCATGCAAACGCGCTCCCACTAGACCTTACCTACCAACAGAAAAAGAAATTCTTCCATGATCTCAAATACTACTATTGGGACGAACCCTTACTGTTTAAAAGAGGACCAGACGGAATCTTCCGTCGATGCATACCCGAAGAAGAGATAGAAGATGTCATTTCCCACTGTCATTCATCTCCTTACGGGGGACATGCAAGCACTTCCAAAACTTGTGCAAAGATCTTACAAGCCGACCTATTCTGGCCTAATCTATGGAAAGATGTCCACATCGCTGTTAGAAATTGCGATCGGTGTCAACGCACCGGTAATATTTCAAGACACGATGAAATTCCTCAAAGAGGAATCCTAGAGGTAGAAATCTTCGACGTATGGGGAATTGATTTCATGGGACCCTTCCCATCTTCTTTTGGAAACAAATATATACTCGTCGCGGTCGATTATGTTTCAAAATGGATCGAGGCCATAGGATCTCCTACAAATGACACACGAGTGGTAATCAAACTCTTTAGAAACATAATCTTTCCAAGATTCGGTGTACCGAGACTCGTCATTAGTGATGGTGGCTCCCATTTCATCTCAAAGATATTCGACAAATTACTATTTAAGTATGGAGTGAAACATCGTATAGAGACACCATACCACCCACAAACCAGTGGACAAGTCGAAGTCTCAAACAGAGAAATTAAGCAGATCTTAGAAAAAACTGTAGCCACATACAAGAAAGATTGGTCATCAAAGCTCAACGAAGCTTTATGGGCCTATAGGACGGCCTACAAGACCCCTATAGGAACTACACCCTTCAAGCTCGTATACGGAAAATCCTGTCACCTCCCAGTAGAATTAGAACACAAAGCGTATTGGGCAGTTAAAACGCTCAACATGAACTACACTGCTGCGGGAGAAAAACGAGTCCTGGATTTAAATGAATTAGAAGAATTAAGATTAGATGCTTATGAGAATGCTAAAATATACAAAGAGAGAACTAAAAAATGGCATGATAAGCGTTTATCTAGGAAAGAATTTAGTGTGGGAGATGTCGTACTATTATTTAACTCAAGACTTAGGCTCTTCCCTGGTAAATTAAAATCTAGATGGTCAGGTCCGTATGAAATTACAAAAGTGTTCCCTAGCGGAGCAATAGAAATTAAGGGTAGAAATACTGACCCATTTACAGTAAACGGGCAGCAGTTAAAACAATACAATAACATTGAAAATAGAGACTATACGAATAGTCTAAGACTTTTAGAATTGCCCAATATTTCACCCGAATAATCTGCTGCTAGGCATTATGTCAGGCTTTTGACGTTAAAAACAGCGCTAAGTGGGAGGCAACCCACTTATTTGTTAATTGTTATTTGTTTCTATTTATTTATTTATTATACTTTTCGTTTTTGCATTTATTCCTATTTACGTTTTATTTTTCATTTTCTTTCTTTTGTTAAAATTTTCATAAAACTGCTGCTGATTCAAAATAATTTTAATTGCCACAGGATTTCTGAAAAGTTTTTGTTTCTCTTCTACCTTCTCTCCTGACTTGTTTCCCTGACTAATAATAACCATGGAACCAAAACCAAATAATTTCTTGGAAACCACCTTTAGGGGTAGAAACCAAAAGAGAAAATTCGAGGAATTATCAAAAAGAAACATTGGTATGACACTTTATTATGATGAACCCACTATGAATGCTTTAGGTATATTGGATAGTATTCTGTACTTGTTTAACCAGCTGGGGTGGGAAAAATCCCACATTAAGAATAGGTTTGTCACCTACCATGAGCTCACCTTTGAATTTCTAAGCTCACTAGTCCATATACCCGAACATGGAAAAGGAACCCGAAAAGGATTTATAAGTTTCCGTCTCTTTGGCATTGATTTTGTTTACACTCATAAGAAACTAGCTGACCTGTTAGGATTCCCTAGCGGCCCTTTTGCTTACTCTACTACCCAGGTTGAACTGATGGATATTGAGCTAGATTACTTTTGGGGGACTTTAACTGGTAATTATCACCCTGATCCGGATAACATAGATAATGATGAGATACATAACCCTGCTATCCGTTATTTTCATAAGATTCTAGCCCACACTGTATTCGGGAAAGAGGAGAACCGTACTGCAGTGTCTAAGGACGAGATATTTTTACTATATTGTATGAACCAAGGCCAACCCATTAATGCCGTGCCATTCCTAATGCAATCCTTTTACCGTATTATCGATAACCCTGATGAACCAATCATCATAGGTGGCCTGGTCACAATGATTGCAAATGCCCTCGGCCTTAGACACCAGCTGAATAGATGCCCATATTTTGGTACGATTCATCCTATGAATATTGATTTTTGCTTTGATCGCTGTATCATAGAAAACCATGATCATCCACCTTATGAGTATTTGATAAGAGATGAAGTTGTAAACCTATACACCCTTCCAAACCATAACAAAGTAAGTGTCCATAACCGTGATAACTGGCTTTATGAGCTAAACCCACCCGACCACCCTCCTCCACCTGAGACACCACAAGATTATCAAATTTATGATGATGTTATGTCCGACATGGGTGACCCTGAGACTCCTCCTGGTTACTACGAAAACTTCAACATGGAAGAGGCCCATGAAGCCTCTGAAACAACCAAGAAGGATTACACTGATAATCTGAATAAAATTGTTACCACACTTGATACCTACCAGACTAACATTAATGGAATAAAAGACGAAATAAAAAGCATGCGTCTGGAGATAATCGGATTAACTGACATAACCGTGGAGCAATTTTATCACATTCATAAAACACTCGAAGACATAAAAGCAAAGCTTGGATGAACTCACAAAAAGCAGCTCTAGTTTTATATTTCCTTTTGTTTTATTTCTAGGAAGTTTCCCATTTTCGCATATTTTCAGTTTCGTTTTAATTTGGAACAAATTTACTTTTATGTAGTTTTTGAATTTCTGGTGTTGAACAAGCAAATTTATGGAATTAAAGTTTCAGTTATTTAGTATTCATTTGCTAGTTTCATCTATGCCAATTATAATTCTATACATAAAATTGCGAGCTTTGCTCTGATCGATTGATGTTTTGATGTTTTGGAATATATATATTTGCATTTGCTTGGTATAACACTGAATGTATCCTGCCATTGAAATGCCTCTGTGTAAAGATAGGATGTTGCAGAATTGGTACAGAACTGTCTGCTAAAAATTACATATTTTGCTGCTGTTACGACCGTCACAAACCCCTTACGATCGTCACACGCTGTGATACGGTGGGAGAACTGACTTGAGTTTTGCGTTTGTTTTCGCAAATGTTTCGGTTGAGCAAGAGTCGCCACTGACTTTTTATTTTATCCTAAGGAAAGGTTAAAAAGCACAGGAAAAACCTTTTGAGATGTTTCGTGGGTTCTGGGGGTAGATTATGAAAAGGGAAGGTATTAGCACCCTTTTCATCCATGGTTATCCATGGGCTCTTAGTTACTTGTTTAGATCACTTGCCTTGATTTTCAATTGCTTGAAATTGTGGTGTGTGCGTGTGTGCGTGTGTGTTTTGAAAATGTTTTGAAAAAGACGCCTTGTCTAGGCAACCGTTGTAATGACTCGTGTTTGAGTGTTTTACAAAGGTGTGTATCTTTTCGAAAAGATGTTTCAAATGTTTTTTTGAAAGTTTGTTTTGAAAGTGTTTGTGAAGGGGGTTTTGAAAAGTAGGCAAGTGTTTTTGCAAGTTTGATCAAGTAACTAAGAGTTTGTCTACCCCTAAAATTACTCAAAGGTTTTTCTCATGTTTTAACCCTTTTAACAATTTTGTTCCACCATTGTATTTGGTGGACAATCTTGCGTTAGGATGTTAACGGGACAGGCGCGGGTCATCGTATGGACCATGAATGCAATGGTGACAAGTGTCTTTGGCAATTTGCTTGAAGGGACTATGATCATTTTTGATAGGCAACTTTCGAAAGCGTCATCGAGGGACTATGATCATTTGGATTTGTTTTGTTTTGCCAAAGAAACTCAACGTGCAAGCATGGCACATTTTGGAAGGCAACAAGCGGGATTACCCTAGGGGTGCAACTGTGATTGTGTATTGATTTCATGTATTTGTTTTTGTATTAGGTTATCTAGCGTTTGATTTTATGTACATACAAACCCTAGGTCTAACCATGGTATATTTGAAAGCGATAAATTGTGGAAATTTAAAGTCTACGCTATTACAAAATAATCATGGGGATGGGGGTACAAATGTTCAAATGGGGATGAGACTTTAATGGGAGAGTAGTGTCCAAATAAATTTACAACCAAATCGAATTGCGATCTCAAATGTAAAATGTATCAATGTATAGGAATAAGTAAATGTGTATGTGTAAATGTATTTGTGTAAGTGTATGATTATTTACAAGTGAGATGAAATAATAAAAAGATCAATTTTGGATATTTTCATGTTTTAGGGCAAAACCCTAATTTCCTAATAAATGGTATTTATGAATTATTTTATATACAATATTTGTCCATTATATACAAAAATAAAAGAAAAGAAGTATGTTTGTAAAAAAGGTAATTTTTGAGGTCAAATATTAATAAAGATAAAAATGTATTATTTTTGTATTTTTTATCCTAAATATTCTAATAAATATATAAGTATTTATATTATGTATTAAATATATTAAATATATACAAAAATAAAATATTTAATATTTACAAAAAAAGTATATTTTTTAGGAAATATTTTCAAAAGATAAAATAAAATGAAATCAGAAAATAAAATGTATTTGTATGATTTTTTAGTATTTTACATAAAAAGTATATATATGTTTATTTACATGTATAAGTTCAAATAAACAAATAAAAAATCCAAATAAAATGCAAAAATGGATGGAAAAATGTTTTTAATATTTTTTATATTTTGACAAAAAATAATAAGTCAGAAACAAAAAGAAAAAAGAAAAAATGATAAAAATAACACACAATGGGCCAAGGGGGTGTAAGTGAAAAAGTGAGGGTGCAAACAGAAAAATGAATCAGGCCCAGCCCAAGAGGAGTTGTCTTCAACCTCCAGCATCCTTGAACAACAAAACGCGCGTTTCTTGGCTTGATTCAAACATCCTGATTCTTTGATCTTTAACAAAAACTTACAACGTCAATATTGTAGAGCAAACTGCCACGATTCTAAACATATAAAGAAGTCGTTCTAACTCTCAGAAATGAGAGATAATTTCTCCTCCCCCAATTCCTGACCTAGCTTTTGTTCAATGTTCAGGTTCAAAATTCGTGCAGCACACATAACATAAATGAAAAGTAATGATATGGATAGATTCAGGGTCATGAGTAGGACATAATTTCTTCTCAAACCTAAGCCTAGATATGCTTGGATAGAGAGATGGAAGTTCAAACTTTTACCTGTTCAGCTTGAGTTGTGTACAACAATGGAGGCACTTTCAATGCAGTGTGAGGACTTGTACAGCTTGCTTGAGGTCCAGGGATGCTTCCTCTATGCTTGGTGTGCTTTGAATCCTTCTGAATCAAGCCATGGAAGTCAACCTGCAAGAGAGAAAAGTGAAAATGGCACGCTTTGCTAGAGGTGTTACAGTCTGTTTCCAAGGCTTGGGATGGTTTGTATGAATGTTATGGAAGGTGTTTGAGGTGGTTTGGATGGAAACGCACGAGGGAAATGAACTGGCCAAGTCAAAATGCAGAATGTATCCTGTTTTGCCACAAAACTGTGTTTTGATGAATGAGGGAGTTTTAGGGATGGCTTGGTAGTGTTTCAGGTTAGTTAGGGAGTATGAAATGTGTGGACAATGTTTGTTTAGGCTCTTGCTTGCAGGAAGTGAATGTTGGACCATGAATGCAATGTTTCTTCAAAGATAAGTAAGGAAATGTGTATTCACAATGCAGGCATGTACTACCCTTAATCTATGCTGCACAAATCACTCTTGATCAGTGGAATTTGTTCATGAATCTTGTGCCCAAAGATATGGCATGTACCTCTTAGATTGTGAACTTGACATAAAGTTGATCTTTTCAAAAATGGCTAAAATGCTTTTTCCAAATATGGCTTAATCTTGCAAGTAATGGTTAAACACACAAGATAAGGCTTGAACACAAAGGATTGGCATTAAATTATTGAGTGTGGATGAGATAAAAGGCCTGTAATCTAGTTTGTGCAAGCTGAGTTCAAAAATGCCAATGTTATGTACATGAAATTGGCCATGAACAAAGTGACTTTTGCCTAACTTCACAAATTAGATTCTCCCTAACCACAAGGGTGTTTGAGAAGTTCTTGGATAATTTGGAAAGCTTGGAATGTGTACTACAATCCATCTTTGTAATTCAAGTTGAAAATCCAAGTGGAAGCATGTGAAAAGTGGCCATGAAGTTAGGCAAAAATCCTGCCTAAAATAGGTCAAAAAAAATTCTAAGTTAAGAATGTTTTGCACCCCTATTCCAAAAATCATAACTTGAGCTACAAGCTTCTTTTGAGGAAATTTTGTGAATCAAAGTTGTAGATTTTGCAATAGACTATAACTTTCATGTTTTGAGTTTTGTTTAAATCCAAATGTATCTTGATGAAAAGATGGGACAAAGTTAGGAAAAAATTAGGAAATTTCATATCTTAGAAAAATTCTAAATTATGAAATTTCTTCATTTCAAAACCCTAATTTGTGATTTTTGGTTTCTTGATAAACAAGTTTCATAATTTGACATATCTTGATGAAAAATGAATCTTGGCACTTGATTTTGACCAAAAAGTCAAAGTTTGACTTTTCAGTATACAGTCAAATTTTGCTCAGTTGACTGGAAAATTCATCTGTCAATCTTGTGCATTTGGGATCTTTTGAATTTATTGAATGTTTCAAGACCATGTCATTGAGTCCTTTAGTCCATATGTGAGCTTGATTTGCCATTGGTTAGGCCAAACAGTCAAAAATTGCCTTTGTGTAGTCAAAACCCTAAAAATGACCATTTTGCCCTTTTGGTGATCTGGTCAAATTTCTTGTGGAATTGTGATCCAAACTTGATCAAATGGTTCATATGAGTTCATAATGTTGATGTGGGTCAAAAATCATGAGGTTTGACTGTCAATTGACCACAGTTGACTTTTTTCCCAATACAGTTGATTTCTAGGTCAACTGTCCAATTGACTGGGCAAAGATTGGAATCAAGGCTTGAAACTTGGTATGGATAGACTTGTGAGTCCAACATGAAGCATGAAAGTCATTTTGGGCCTTTTAGGTCAAAACATATTTGTGCAAACTCAAACCCTAATTTGGGTCAACAGTGCAAGGAGGAGTCTTGAGCAGAGCAAACCCTAACTTGATCTTGAGCTCCAAGGGTCTTGTGGTGAGAAAATATTGATGAAATGGGAGGGCAAATTTTGGGGTACAACAGTTTCCCCTGTTCAATCTTCTTAGACCTGAGGATGTAGATTGGCTTGCGTGCCTTTCGTGATCCGAAGGTGGAGGATGATTGAACACTAAAGTGCCCAGAAATTTGCACTCGCATAGTGGAGTATCAGCAATGTGATGGCGGGAATGGGCTTATAGGTGCAATTTGGAGAGATGATGGATAGGAGGATGGGCTTATAGATGCCATCTAGAGACGTGACAGAACCTTGTCGGGAATGGGCTTATAGATGCCATTTGGAAGTGTTGATCGCGTAAGAGATTCCTTAGCGAGAACTTGCTTACTTTGAGAAACGAAGATGGTTTCCTGGCTTGTTATAGGTGTTGATATTCAAACTCTTCATGCAGATATGCCCTGGCTAGGTACAGGTATCGAATCTACAATTAGTTGCTCACAGATGTGCTCTGGCTAGATACAGGAATCGAATCCAGAACTTCAAAAGGTTGCTTACAGACGTGCCCTGGCTTGATACAGGTATCAAATCTCTAAACTATTTATGCAGATATGCCCTGGCTAGGTACAGGAATCGAATCTGGAATTTGTCGTCTTCAGATATTCCCTTGCTGGATACAGGAATCGAATCTGGAATTAGTCGTCTACAGATATGCCCTGGCTGGATACAGGTATCGAATCTGGAATTTGTCGTCTACATATATGTCCTGGCTGGATACAGGAATCGAATTTGGAATTGGTCGTGTACAGATAAGCCCTGGCTGGATACAGGAATCGAATCTGGAATTCGTCGTCTACAGATATGCCCTGGCTGGATACAGGAATCGAATCTGGAATTAGTCGTCTACAGATATGCCCTGGCTGGATACAGGTATCGAATCTCTAAACTCTTCATACAGATATGCCCTGGCTGGATACAGGTATTGAATCTACAATCAAATCACTCAGAGATATGCCCTGTCTAGATACAGGAATCGAATCTGGAATTGGTCGTCTACAGATATGCCCTGGCTGGATACAGGTATCGAATCTCTAAACTCTTCATGCAGACATGCCCTGGCTGGATACAGGTATTGAATCTACAATCAGTTACTCACAGATATGCCCTGGCTAGATACAGGAATCGAATCTGGAATTGGTCGTCTACAGTTATGCCCTGGCTGGATACAGGTATCGAATCTCTAAACTCTTCATGCAGACATGCCCTGGCTGGATACAGGTATCGAATCTACAATCAGTTACTCACAGATATGCCCTGGCTAGATACAGGAATCGAATATGGAATTGTGATAGTTTATAGTAATCATCTTTGGATTGACCTTTTCCTGAAAAGGCAAAACATCAGTTGTATGCAATGTCATGATGTATGAAATGCATGATGTCATGATGTTTTCAAGAATAAATGAGATTGTGTGATATGATGCGCATATGCATGCGTCATGGTGTATGATAATGTGATGAATGTATTTTTGTCTAGGAAAATAAATCCTTGACGACTGCCGGGAGTTTGTGGACTCCTGGGCTGATGTTAAAGAGTAGAGTTCTTCGCTTCCGTTGGGGATGATGGTTGTAAGAATAAACCGGTAGGAGAAGATGACTCCGTCGGGGGATAAACTTGTTGGAGAGATTACTCTGCGGAGAATTACTCTGTGGGAAGAGATACCTCACTGAGGTTTTGATGGGAGCTCCGCCGGGGATTCCACTGATAAGTTATGTTGGGGAATTTGATGAACTCCGCTGGGGAATAAACTTGTTGGAGATTGCAGAGTAGTCTACTGGAGAAGAGGAGCTGTGGTCCTTTGAATTGTAGTAGTCAAAGAGGCAAACTCAGGCTGGGGAATCCTGATGTTGTTGGGGAAATAAACCCTGTTGTCGGTCTACTGGAGAGGTGACATCTTCTCGAGGATGCTTGAATTTCTTTTCAAAAAGATTTCGGAGAGGTTTCATCACTGCCCCTAGCACCGGATGCTTTGTGATATTGCCAGGAAACTTGGACTGTTCGTAACCCTTGAGATTTGACATTCGAATGCCCCAAGTGATGGTGAGGGAGACTTGCCCCAGGTTAATCTGCAATTGAGAGATTTTGTTGAAATCTTGACTGGACTGCCCCAGGTTAACTGGATGGTGACATGTCATTCCCCTTGTTGATAGGAGATTTTTCAATGGAAGTGTCATCCTTTTTGAAGTAATTTTACTCACTGAGAGAGTTTTCGTTCCTCCGAACATTCGCTGTATGAATTTCTTCGCTGTTAAACAAATAGCCAAATGCGAATAGTGATATTCAAGCAATGCAAAGTTTATGTTTGTCTCGAAGTTTTGAAGAATGCGTTTTTTAGCAGAAAACTTTTCATAAGACAAATTCAACACAAGATTTTAGAGCAAAGCCTTACAGGAGTCAGGATACCTTTTGTAACAGTATGCTTTCGAACTAACCCATGCTTCAATTAGGACTTTTGAAGGGTTGTAACGTGGCTTGGTTCACGGTTTAAGAAACAAAGTATAAAGGCTCAAAGTATATTTGTACCCACCCACTCTTCGTGATGTTCTTCAACCCTAAGCTCAGTTAATTGTGCGTCGCACTTCATTCGAGTTTGGAACGACTTTTTGGGTGATGGTTCACCAGTTGAATTTTGGGAGACAGTCATCATCTCCTTTTTCTTTTGCAACATTTTTCATGTTGTTGAGGGTTTGTAATGACCTCTTTATTTTGATTTTGATTTGTTATCCCTAACTTTTGCCTGATTGTCTCTGTTTTCGAGAACACAGTCAGCGGGATGCCCCAACTTTCTTAAGCCTCCTTTACAGGTTTTGGCTTGGTGGGCTTTTCTCTTTTGAGAGATTGACTGCCTATGTGATAGGGAACCACCCTTGTCTTTTGATTCCAAAGGAATGCTTTTGATTTCATTCGTTGTTCGTTGTGTTACGAACTGAGAGTTTGCGACTTCAATGTGCACTTTTTTTTAATTAATTGAGGTACTACCCTGCCCCAGGTTTATATCAAAGGTTTTGATTGTTTAGAACAGAAAACTCCTACTTCTTTGGCTCAAAGGGGTTGACTAGGGATTATCTTCCTTATAACTCCAGTGTTTGGGAATTGAAAGAAATGCCTGTACATCATCAGCAAGGTCTGTTCAAAAGAATATTGTATGAGATTATGGTATTGTTTCGTCATCCTCCCTCTAAAGGCTCGTAGCTTTTTATCAAGAGTTAAATATCATAAAGAAAGCATAAGAGTAGTGAAAACGAATGGATGAATTCAAGACAAACATATGCAATGCATTAATGAAACAGAGTTTGACATTAACAGTTAATTGTTTGAATAACAAAAGAAATTACAACTTTGAAAATTCAAATGAAGCAAAAGTCTCTCAGTTTGAGCTTTGTCACTTCAGGTGGAGAACTCCTTAACGGAAGATTTTCATCTCGCCGTCTGGCATGAACCTCAGCACTACAATTTCAATTAGATCTTGAATCTTGTTCTTCAAGGCCCAACAGTCGTCGGTGTCATGCCCCGAGCTGTAGGAGTGGTAAACACAAAATGCGTCGGGATGATAGTTAGGAGCGGAGGTATTGGGCTTTCTAATAGGGTCCCTCAGAGCAGTCAGATTGACCTCCAACAATGCTCTAGTATTAGAGATGACGGTATGTCAGTCTCTGTAAACTATCTTCCCGACGTGTTCTGATTTCGCCGATTACCCCGTTGACGCTGGCGAGGTTGTTGTTGGGCTTGTGACCCTGAAGCAAGCAGAGGAGCCTTCCCCTTGTCTTCTTGTCTGGAGGGGGGTTGAGTGGTGACTTGCTCTTCAACCTCAGATGTTTGCCCCAGTTAGTTGTTCCGAAGCAGTTGGTTGACAAGAAATCTGAGTTCCTCTTGTCTTTGAGACAGGTCCTGGATGAGAGCCATCTGGCCCACCAGTTGCCCCGTCATTTGGATTCTCATTGTTGTCAGCTCAGACTGCAGTGCTTCCAACTGATCACTCCTGGCATTGTTTGAATTCCCCTGGACCATGCCCCTTGTGAGGAGAACTTTGATTTCTTCTTGCCCCAGGGACAGGTTCAAGAACAATTCCTGCAGTTGAGCAGTCTGGTCCTGGATATCCTTGACAGTCCTTTCTAGAGCCATCTCTTACTGTAATAAACAGTAGGAGAGTAAGGAAACCTAAAAAAGGAAAAATCTTCAAGATGCAATGCATGATATGCGGATGCATGCTTTCAAGGATCTCTTGGGGTAAACACAAGAAAATGTTAGAGGTTGAACTTCGATCTTTGTTTGGAGAACTTTGCACCGGTGGATGTCTTTCCACGAGAATCAAGCTCACCATGTCAAGTGGGTCATAGCCCCTGATTCAAGTTGTTGTACTTGATCTTTTGATTGGAGAACTCTGTACCGGTGGATGTCTTTCCACGGGAATCAAGCTCACCATGTCAAGTGGGTCATAGCCCCTGATTCAAGTTGTTGCACTTGATCTTTGATGGCATTTGCTTAGAGGAGAAAACCTCTTGCCCCTTGGTAGACGTCTGGTTCAACGTAACCCTACATCAAAAGAACCCTCGAGATCCTTGAAATGGTTATTGAAAATGCTATGGTATGATATTATGATGTTATGTACATGTATGCGAAAGCAAGTGAGTGTATATACAGGTAATCATATTCACACAAAGCAAACAAGTCCTTAGGTTTAGGCTTGCATGGGGTTGTAGGTAAGTACCCTCTTGAAGTTAGTTGGCTCATCCTGTCCTAGAAATAGAAACTGGGTTCTAAGGAGCTCAATATCACTGGATTATTTTCTGTGTTCATTGTTTCGGTTTAGCCACTTAACTGGCGACCAAAATATTCCAAGAAAACAACCCTCAATGAGTGTAGTATCGAGTATCTACCAACTTCGGACTGCACCAATGTCGGTCATCTCAATACCCCTAAAAAGGCTAGGATGGTCAATTAAGGTTCTAAGAGTTCGTTAGTGCTTCACGACATCACTCAGCGGCCCCGTACTCTCCTTGATTGAACTCAAGGGTTACCGGTACTCACAAATATGTCACACTAACATAGCTTACTGCTTCAACCATGTCGGTATACCCCGTACAGTTCCCTCACAGTTTTTTTGCTATTTACCTAAGAAGGTGCCCCAAATCCAGGTGTAGGATTTACAACAAACCCAAAAAATGACCCAAAAAGTAAAGCAATCAAGGCAATCAAAGCAAGAATGTAAAGGTGATCTAAACCCTAAGGTAACCCCACTTTTAGATTCTCCCCAGCAGAGTCTCCAGTTCTGTGATACGGTGGGAGAACTGACTTGAGTTTTGCGTTTGTTTTCGCAAATGTTTCGGTTGAGCAAGAGTCGCCACCGACTTTTTATTTTATCCTAAGGAAAGGTTAAAAAGCACAGGAAAAACCTTTTGAGATGTTTCGTGGGTTCGGGGGGTAGATTATGAAAAGGGAAGGTATTAGCACCCTTTTCATCCATGGTTATCCATGGGCTCTTAGTTACTTGTTTAGATCACTTGCCTTGATTTTCAATTCCTTGAAATTGTGGTGTGTGCGTGTGTGTTTTGAAAATGTTTTGAAAAAGACGCCTTGTCTAGGCAACCGTTGTAATGACTCGTGTTTGAGTGTTTTACAAAGGTGTGTATCTTTTCGAAAAGATGTTTCAAATGTTTTTTTGAAAGTTTGTTTTGAAAGTGTTTGTGAAGGGGGTTTTGAAAAGTAGGAAAGTGTTTTTGCAAGTTTGATCAAGTAACTAAGAGTATGTCTACCCCTAAATTTACTCAAAGGTTTTTCTCATGTTTTAACCCTTTTAACAATTTTGTTCCACCATTGTATTTGGTGGACAATCTTGCGTTAGGATGTTAACGGGACAGGCGCAGGTCATCGTATGGACCATGAATGCAATGGTGACAAGTGTCTTTGGCAATTTGCTTTAAGGGACTATGATCATTTTTGATAGGCAACTTTCGAAAGCGTCATCGAGGGACTATGATCATTTGGATTTGTTTTGTTTTGCCAAAGAAACTCAACGTGCAAGCATTGCCCATTTTGGAAGGCAACAAGCGGGATTACCCTAGGGGTGCAAGTGTGATTGTGTATTGATTTCATGTATTTGTTTTTGTATTAGGTTATCTAGCGTTTGATTTTATGTACATACAAACCCTAGGTCTAACCATGGTATATTTGAAAGCGATAAATTGCCGGAATTTAAATTCTACGCTATTACAAAATAATCATGGGGATGGGGGTACAAATGTTCAAATGGGGATGAGACTATAATGGGAGAGTAGTGTCCAAATAAATTTACAACTAAATCGAATTGCGATCTCATATGTAAAATGTATCAATGTATAGGAATAAGTAAATTTGTATGTGTAAATGTATTTGTGTAAGTGTATGATTATTTACAAGTGAGATGAAATAATAAAAAGATCAATTTTGGATATTTTCATGTTTTAGGGCAAAACCCTAATTTCCTAATAAATGGTATTTATGAATTATTTTATATACAATATTTGTCCATTATATACAAAAATAAAAGAAAAGAAGTATGTTTGTAAAAAAGGTAATTTTTGAGGTCAAATATTAATAAAGATAAAAATGTATTATTTTTGTATTTTTTATCCTAAATATTCTAATAAATATATAAGTATTTATATTATGTATTAAATATATTAAATATATACAAAAATAAAATATTTTATATTTACAAAAAAAGTATATTTTTTAGGAAATGTTTTCAAAAGATAAAATAAAATGAAATCAGAAAATAAAATGTATTTGTATCATTTTTTAGTATTTTACATAAAAAGTATATGTATGTGTTTATTTACATGTATAAGTTCAAATAAACAAATAAAAAATCCAAATAAAATGCAAAAATGGATGGAAAAATGTTTTTAATATTTTTTATATTTTGACAAAAAATAATAAGTCAGAAACAAAAAGAAAAAATAAAAAATGCTAAAAATAACCCACAATGGGCCAAGGGGGTGTAAGTGAAAAAGTGAGGGTGAAAACAGAAAAATGAATCAGGCCCAGCCCAAGAGGAGTTGTCTTCAACCTCCAGCATACTTGAACAACAAAACGCGTGTTTCTTGGCTTGATTCAAACATCCTGATTCTTTGATCTTTAACAAAAACTTACAACATCAATATTGTAGAGCAAACTGCCACGATTCTAAACATATAAAGAAGTCGTTCTAACTCTCAGAAATGAGAGACAATTTCTCCTCCCCCAATTCCTGACCTAGCTTTTGTTCAATGTTCAGGTTCAAAATTCGTGCAACACACATAACATAAATGAAAAGTAATGATATGGATAGATTCAGGGCCATGAGTAGGACATGATTTCTTCTCAAACCTAAGCCTAGATATGCTTGGATAGAGAGATGGAAGTTCAAACTTTTACCTGTTCAGCTTGAGTTGTGTACAACAATGGAGGCACTTTCAATGCAGTGTGAGGACTTGTACAACTTGCTTGAGGTCCAGGGATGCTTCCTCTATGCTTGGTGTGCTTTGAATCCTTCTGAATCAAGCCATGGAAGTCAACCTGCAAGAGAGAAAAGTGAAAATGGCACGCTTTGATAGAGGTGTTACAGTCTGTTTCCAAGGCTTGGGATGGTTTGTATGAATGTTATGGAAGGTGTTTGAGGTGGTTTTGATGGAAACGCGCGAGGGAAATGAACTGGCCAAGTCAAAATGCAGAATGTACCCTATTTTGCCACAAAACTGTGTTTTGATGAATGAGGGAGTTTTAGGGATGGCTTGGTCGTGTTTCAGGTTAGTTAGGGAGTATGAAATGTGTGGACAAAGTTTGTTTAGGCTCTTGCTTGTAGGAAGTGAATGTTGGACCATGAATGCAATGTTTCTTCAAAGATAAGTAAGGAAATGTGTATTCACAATGCAGGCCTGTACTACCCTCAATCTATGCTGCACAAATCACTCTTGATCAGTGGAATTTGTTCATGAATCTTGTGCCCAAAGATATGGCCTGTACCTCTTAGAGTGTGAACTTGACATAAAGTTGATCTTTTCAAAAATGGCTAAAATGCTTTTTCCAAATATGGCTTAATCTTGCAAGTAATAGTTAAACACACAAGATAAGGCTTGAACACAAAGGATTGGCATTAAATTATTGAGTGTGGATGAGATAAAAGGCCTGTAATCTAGTTTGTGCAAGCTGAGTTCAAAAATGCCAATGTTATGTACATGAAATTGGCCATGAACAAAGTGACTTTTGCCTAACTTCACAAATTCGATTCTCCCTAACCACAAGGGTGTTTGAGAAGTTCTTGGACAATTTGGAAATCTTGGAATGTGTACTACAATCCATCTTTGTAATGAAAGTTGAAAATCCAAGTGGAAGCATGTTTAAAGTGACCATGAAGTTAGGCAAAAATCCTGCCTAAAATAGGTCCAAAAAAATTCTAAGTTAAGAATGTTTTGCACCCCTATACCAAAAATCATAACTTGAGCTACAAGCTTCTTTTGAGGAAATTTTGTGAATCAAAGTTGTAGATTTTTCAATAGACTATAACTTTCGTGTTTTGAGTTTTGTTTGAATCCAAATGTATCTTGATGAAAAGATGGGACAAAGTTAGGAAAAAATTAGGAAATTTCATAACTTAGAAAATTTCTAAGTTATGAAATTTCTTCATTTCAAAACCCTAATTTGTGATTTTTGGTTTCTTGATGAACAAGTTTCATAATTTGACATGTTTTGATGAAAAATGAATCTTGGCACTTGATTTTGACCAAAAAGTCAAAGTTTGACTTTTCAGTATACAGTCAAATTTTGCTCAGTTGACTGGAAAATTCATCTGTCAATCTTGTGCATTTGGGATCTTTTGAATTTATTGAATGTGTCAAGACCATGTCATTGAGTCCTTGAGTCCATATGTGAGCTTTATTTGCCATTGGTTAGGCCAAACAGTCAAAAATTGCCTTTGTGTAGTCAAAACCCTAAAAATGACCATTTTGCCCTTTTGGTGATCTGATCAACTTTTTTGTGGAATTGTGATCCAAACTTGATCAAATGGTTCATATGAGTTCATAATGTTGATGTGGGTCAAAAATCATGAGGTTTGACTGTCAATTGACCACAGTTGACTTTTTTTCCCAATACAGCTAATTTCTAGGTCAACTGTCCAATTGACTAGGCAAAGATTGGAATCAAGGCTTGAAACTTGGTATGGATAGACTTGTGAGTCCAACATGAAGCATGAAAGTCATTTTGGTCCTTTTAGGTCAAAACATCTTTGTGCAAACTCAAACCCTAATTTGGGTCAACAGTGCAAGGAGGAGTCTTGAGCAGAGCAAACCCTAACTTGATCATGAGCTCCAAGGGTCTTGTGGTGAGAAAATATTGATGAAATGGGAGGGAAATTTTGGGGTACAACAGTTGCCCCTGTTCAATCTTCTTAGACCTGAGGATGTAGATTGGCTTGCGTGCCTTTCGTGATCTGAAGGTGGAAGATGATTGAACACTAAAGTGCCCAGAAATTTCCACTCGCATAGTGGAGTATCAGCAATGTGATGGCGGGAATGGGCTTATAGATGCAATTTGGAGAGATGATGGATAGGAGGATGGGCTTATAGATGCCATATAGAGACGTGACAGAACCTTGTCGGGAATGGGCTTATAGATGCCATTTGGAAGTGTTGATCGCGTAAGAGATTCCTTAGCGAGAACTTGCGTACTTTGAGAAACGAAGATGGTTTCCTGGCCTGTTACAGGTGTTGATCTTCAAACTCTTCATGCAGATATACCCTGTGTTGTACCCCAAAATTTGCCCTCCCATATTCTTCAAGAAATTGCCAAGCCAAGCTACAAAATTCCCCAAGGGTTGTGCAGTCCAACTGTCTCCTATACAGTCAAAACTAGGGTTTGTGTTCTGATCAAGAAAAGGAAGTTTTCAAGGGCCCAATCAAGTCTCATATGCTTACAAAGATGGTCAAGAATCCTCATATCAAGTTTCAAGGCATTCAGCTCAAAATTGCACAGTCAAAACCCTAAATTGCACTACAGTCAACTGTAGGGGCAAAATGGTCATTTGACAGTCAAAAGTTCAAATTTTTTGTCAACATATCATTTTGAAGCCACAAACATCATTTGATCAAAGCTTGATCATGATTTTCAAAATTTGGCTCAGAAATCATCAAAGATGCAAAAGTTACTATATTTGGACAACTGAAAAAGTCAACTGAAGTTGACCAGGGCATAACTTTCACATGGATTATCAGAAAAATTCCATCCAAAGCTCATTTTGAAGAGAAAGACATTTCCTACAACTCATCTTCATATTCCAAGTCCAAGAAATGCTCTCACAAAAAGTTATCAATTTCAACATTATAGGTCATTTTCAAAAGTCAACAAAAAGGGACTTTAAGTCAAAGGCCATAACTTGAGATTGGTAAATCAAAATGACATGGTACCAAAGACATTGGTTAGAGGACTCAAAGACCTTTCCAAAATGTCCAAGAACATGAGAAAAGCTTAAAACTTGAGCAAGTTATGCCTTGTGGAAGTTGGGAAATTTTTGGATATTTTGAAAAGTCAACATTACTTCAAATGACCTAAAATTGCTAATGGGCCCATTTTTCTTCCATGATTCATCATTCCAAGCATGTGCACGACCACTTGGCCCAAAGGGAAGTATTTTCTCATTTTTTATTTATTTATTTGAATTATTATTCATATTAATTCATTTAAATTATATAAATATGTGAAAAATATCTAACATGACCTAACCAATCTTTTTATGCATGTTTGATACTCAAGATTTCGTGTACAACTAAATAGGGAAAGATTTGGACTAATTGGATCATGATTTGCACAAGAACATGTGAAAAAAGATATGAAAATAATGGTGGAAAATCAAATATTGAAATCAATGAATGAAAAAGATTTTGGCCAATTTTGTTAACCTAATGCCTTCACTACATAATCAGAAACATAACCCTAATGCTCAGAGACTGAAAGCTGCGCTAGAGACCAATATACAAACTTGAAAAATTCTCCATAAAATTCAATTCTGAAATCATTGGTAGAGGGCGATTCAAGGCACAAAAGCTTTTCCAATAGCTTCCTCAAGTCCTCCTGATCACACTGCAATCCAAAACATCAACTCAAACTCCAGGAATTGGTATATAGAGCCTTCCCTGTACAGCAAAAAAGTGACGATCGTATTTTCAATTCTAGGCATTCTCATGACATTCTAATTATGGATTCTTGTTCCTTGTGATGTTTTAAAGCTAACCATTATGTTTAATTTGATTATCATGCTGTGTATGAGATTTTACCATGCGCGATTTCTAGGGTTTACAGGTTTGTTAATTTGGGGCCTCTGAAATTAGGAAAAATCAGGACTCCAGACCACCACCATTCAACTGAGCAAGTCTGGACGAAGAAATCCCAACCCTCGCGCCTAATTTATGTTTAGAGATGAGCTATTCGCTATTTTCTCCAAAACGGCCTAACACAACGCGTCCAAAACCGTGGCTTTTGCTTTTATGTTTCAGGGATGGTGGAGAAGACAAAGTCGTGTCACATGGGGATAGGCCAATTCAAAATCTCGCGCGCGTTTCCAAGGGCACTAACCTTTTTCTTTTATAATATTTATTAACCATTATATATTAAATGAAATTCAAGCGCTTTAGTGGCACAGGTGTTACTTTGCAACGTCCAAGACCTGGGTTCGAGCCCCAGGTCTGTATTATGTTCATATTATTTTTTCATGTAAATTCTCATGCAGGCACAACATTGAAGCGCATCATGTTCCTTCATCATCTAGCCATCCACGTATCCAACAAATCCAAATCAAAGGCTGGGATTGGATGTACATCATAAGCTTGGTCAAAGCATGTACACGCTGGATGGAAAAGTCAATAGACCTGAGGGATATTGGGCTCAAACTACTGGGCCACACCTCCATATTGGGGACCTCCACCCCCCCCCTGGTTTGCAACTTTGCTTTATATTTTGTTTTATTTATTTTATTGCTTTAATTTGATTAATTATTTTTTTTTACAAATTATAAAATACACAAAAAAATCAGAAAAAGAGCAAAATATAATATTTATTTTAATTATTTTATAAGTATTTTCACATGTAAATATTTAGTTTTAATTAGGATATAATTTTAATTTCTTTTAATAACAAAAAATACAAAAAGTAGAATTAGGTTTAATTGATAATTTTTATTTCCTTTTAATTTTTCTTTCACAATAATAATGTTATTTTATTTATTTTTTATAATTAAATTGTACATAAGAAAAAAAAACTTAGTTTTAATTTAGGTTAAATTTTAATACTTTCATAATAAACTTAAAAATAATTAGAATTAGGTTTAACATTTTATTTTAGTTTTTAATTAATTCTTTTTCTATTAAATCCTAAAAACACTAAAAATACCAAAAACATTCTCTTTTAATTTTTAATTTTAATTCCTCGTTAATTTTAATATTTTGCAAAAAGGTCCAACGCCCATATTCTTAATTATTTACTTTCGCGCATTTACTTTATTTCGCTTAAATAATCATGTATCTCTCCCAAAGCTTTGTAACGTTTTATACTTTTCGCACTTTTATTTGCTTTATTTATTTTCTGTCAAATCGGGTCCGGTTTAATTTTGGCGATGTGGACCCGCGCCATTTGTAATAGCCTTAGATTTACTTTTTCCCGCAAATATTAATTGTTAAATAAGCATGCAAGAATGAATGGACATAATAAAATCAAGCGTAGATCACAACAAACATGACAAGACAAATATCAATGAAAACGACACACGAATCGCACACACCACCCCTAGGGTACGCCTCACTGTTGCCTTGCCTTCGAAAGGTGATCGTCGAGTAGAGGATGTCTTAGTAAGTCCTCATGATCCGGGAACCTGGCATGAGGGTAGCTTCTAAGGTGTCTTCCCATTGCTCTAGTGATCACCATGTCCCTACAAACTCGAATTGACCCGAATACTTCCAATGGTGGTGCTACCTACCTCTCAATGGTGGGATGGCACTAATTTAAAGGACATTTACACAGACGAATTCCTTAGGGTAGGTAGGTTCTCGTAGATACTTGCTCTCTTCAAAAACAAACAAAAATCTTTTCACACCGACACTTTTCAAAAGCTTTCAAAACAATTTTTCAAACACTCTGACGCATGAGTCGATCTGAAATTTTCAAAGAAACTTTTTAAAACCCACAGTTGAAAAGCAAGCAAACATTTTTGAAAACACATTGAGCAAGTATCTAAGAGCCCATGGATAACCATGGATAGAAAGGGTGTTAACACCTTCCCTTTCTATAACCTACCTCCCGAACCGAGAGCAATCTCTTTAAGGAATTTTTCTGTGCTTTTGTCCTTTCCATTTGGAGAAAATAAAAGACGGTGGCGACTCTTGCTTCCGCGACATTTCGCGAACCAGCGTTAAACAGTCAGTTCCAGATCCACCGATCACAGAACTGGCGACTCTGCTGGGGATATTCAGGTATACTTAAAGTGGGGTGTACCTTAGGGCTAGCTCATAACTATGTTTTCAATTGTCTTCTTTGCTTGCTTTATTATTGTGGGTTGCTTGGGAGCTCTATAGATCCTAAACCCGGATCTGGGGGATACCTTCTTAGAAAGTAGCAACAAGGCTGTGAGGGAACTGTGCGGGGTATACCGACATGGTTGAAACAGTCTGCTACGTTGATGTGGCACTTTGGTGTGTACCGGTAACCCTTGAGTTCAGTCAAGGAGAGTACGGGGCCTCCGCGTGGTGTCGTGAAGCATCAACAAACCTTAGGAACCTTAATTGAACTATCTTGGCCTCTTTAGGGTAGTGAGATAACTGACTTTGGTGCAGTCCGAGGTTGGTTGATACTCGATACTACACTCAATTGAGGGTTGCTTTCCTGGAATATTTCGGTCGCCAGTTCAGTGGCTAAATCGAAACGATGAACAATGAAAGCAATCCCGTGATATTGGGAACCTTAGAACCCGGTTACTTTGATTAGGACAGGTTGAACCCACCAACTTCAAGAGGGTACTACCCAGACCCCATGCTGGCCTTAAACCTTAAGGGCTTGTCTTGTGTGCCTTGTGTGCCTTTGTCTTTGTAAATATCTGTGGTGTGTTTAATCATAACATCATGACATCATCCAGCATCATATGCATTGACTAACCATTTCAGGGGTTCGGATTTTCATCTTTGTTCTTGTTTTGTAGGACATGGAAACTGTTCGTAGAAAGACAATTCAAATCAATCTTGTAAGGATCCCTCCTCAGATTAAGGAGCTTATATCCAAGATTCCCGAGAACTCTTCATTCAGTGAAAGGCATGGAAGCCTCATCAGCTTGGTCAACACCAATATTGAGGAAGATATGATTAAGGTCATATTCCAATTCTTTGACCCTCTGCATCACTGTTTCACCTTCTTGGACTATCAGTTGGTACCTACATTGGAGGAGTTCTCCCGACTCCTGAAGATCCCTATCCTTGATCAGCTACCCTTCAATGGTACAGAAAAGGAACCTAAGCTTGAAGAGATTGCTAAAGCCTTGCACCTACAGTCATCTGACCTCAAGGGACATTGGGAAGTTAGAAGTGGTATCAAAGGGTTCTTAGCCAGGTTTCTGTTTGAGAAGGCCCTTGAATGTTGGAACTCCCTTGACTTGCAAGCTTTTGAAGAAGTGGTAGCCCTCCTTGTCTATGGTTTGGTGTTGTTCCCTAACCCAGATCAGCTCATTGATATCAGTGCTGTCCAGATCTTTATGTCCAGGAATCCCATACCTACGTTGCTGGGGGACATCCTTCACTCATGTTACACTCGAACCATGGGAAAAAGAGGTGTCCTTATGTGTTGCACTCCTCTCCTGGGAAGGTGGTTTATTTCGCACCTTCCACAATCGGTCTTGAAGAATGAGCGGGGTTTGAGATGGTCACAACGGTTGATGACTCTTACACATGCAGATATACATTGGTGCCCTAGGTCCAGAGAAGATGTCACTATCATTGATCGTTGCGGGGAGTACCCTAATGTTCCTTTACTTGGAATCCGAGGAGGTATTACTTATAGCCCATGCCTGGCTTGGAGACAGTTTGGTTATGCTCGGAGGGATGGTCCTCATGACATGTTAATTCCTGACATAGTTTTTGACTTCGACAACGATACTCAAGGACTTCGCCAGAGATTTATCAGAGCTTGGAGGATGCCCAGTAGGATAGACAGCAAGACACTGGGGCATAGGAATTCCATCCCATTGGAGCCTTATCTCAAGTGGGTACGAGCCTGCTCCCAGAAGTTAGTGATGCCTTATCCTCACATGCTCCCAGTAATCAAAGAACCAGTCTTGGAAGGGGAAGTGTCTTACACTATTCAGCACCCTGATATGCCCACATCCTGGGAGGAGATGCAGAAGAGCTGGATCCAGCTTAAGGAAGAGCGGAATTCTCTTGAGACTAGTCTGCATGCCAGCGAAAAGAAGGTCTTGGAGCTCACTCGCCTGTTGCATGAGGAGAGGAATCTCAACACCTACATAGCTCCGAAAAGGATGCGCAGTGTATTTTGGGATTGATTTGATCTTTGTATTTTTGCCCATGAGGCTTTGATGTATTAAACAATGATTCCTTTAATGACAACGTGTGTTCCTTTTTGTCTACAACAAATTTGAACTTTCGAACCCTTGAATGCATTGCATACACATTTCATACATCATGTGCATAGCAGGTTTTTCCACTTTTCAGGTTGCTTACAGTTCTTCGCTGTTTATTTCAGCATCATGAATCCCGAATCTGCATCAACTGAGACATCAATCAAGGCTCTCCAGGCGCAGAATGCGCAGTTTCAAGAACTAATCAAGGGTCTGGCTAAAGGCCAAGAAGAACTGAAGGCTATGCTCCTGAAGAAGGAGAAGAAGAAGAAGAGAAGAACTGTTCTATTCAACTCGGGCCGAAGGTTTGGCAATACTCTGCAGCATGAAGAGGATGGTTCTTCTGTTGGCAAGAGTCCTTCTCAGGCAGAAGTAAAGGTCCCTAGTCCGGTGGTCTCCGACAACGAGACAGATTTTGATGAAGAGCAGTACCCTCCGGCAGACGACAGATATAAGCAATTGGAGGACAGGTTGAAGGCTATGGAGGTTCAGCAGGTACCTGGGCTGGATTTCGGAGATCTGGGTTTGTCGACTGGTGTGATTATCCCGCATAAGTTCAAAGCACCATCCTTCTCTAAGTATGACGGGGCGTCTTGTCCCAAGCTGCACTTAAGGTCCTATGTTCGGAAAATTCAGCCGTACTCTGCGGATAAGAATTTATGGATCCACTTCTTCCAGGAGAGTCTTTCAGGGACTCATCTCGAATGGTTCTATCAGCTGGATGGGACCAAGGTTTGTAACTGGGAGGAGTTGGCTACTGCTTTCTACAAGCAGTATCAATATAATGCCGACCTTGCCCCCACATGTACCCAACTCCAGGGTATGTCGTTAGGTGCAAGCGAAGGTTTTAAGGAGTACGCTCAGAAGTGGAGAGACCTGGCTGGCAGGGTGCAGCCACCATTGACTGATCGGGAGTTGGTAGACATGTTCTTGGGGACCCTATCTGGGCCATTTTTCAACCATCTCATTGGGAATTCTTCTGCTGGGTTCACTGATTTGATTCTGACTGGAGAGAGAATTGAAGCTGGGCTGAAGTCTGGGAAGATTGCAAAGGGTGCATCATCTAGTTTGGAAAAGAAACCATTCAAGAAGGAGTCTAGTGCCGTGTATGGTTCTAGGAAATCAGAGAGACCTGAACACCGCCAATCTGTCAGCGCGGTGATGATTGCTAAGCCTGCTGCCGCTCCTCGGCCAAACAATCCTCAAAGGGCTGAAAGACCCCGGAGAGAGTTTACCCGGTTAAGCATGACCCTATCGCAGATCCTGCCACAGTTGCTCTCAACCAGTTTGGTGACTGTCAGGGAGGCTCCAAAGTTCCCAAATACAACATCTCCCAAGTACAACCCGAATGCTCGTTGTGCTTACCATTCAGATAGCCCGGGGCACTCTACCGATGACTGTTGGGCGTTAAAGAATAAGGTGCAAGACCTTATCGACGCAAAGGAGATACAATTTGAAGCGCCTGCAAAGCCGAATGTAGTTACTGCCCCTATGCCTCAGCATGGGGTAAATGCTGTTGATGAAGACGTTTATGCTGTTTCTGTGGATGATTTAGCCACTCCTCTAAAGATCGTCAAGAAGAACCTACTGCAGGCCGGTTTATTTCCGGGTTGTAATGAGGGTTGCCTATTCTGTGCTGTGTCCCCATCTGGTTGTCCCTTGCTAAAGTTAGGCATCCAAAGCTTAATGGATAGCAAGGAGATTCTATTCAAGAAGTCTGTTGTTCGGTTGGTTCCAATGGAAGAAGTTTCTGTGGTGACTATCTTCAATAATCCGATCCCGGCTCTCCAGAAGAAGCCCGTTCAAATTATGACCGTTGCGCCCGTTATTATCACTGTTCCAGGGCCCCTGCCCTATGTATCTGATAAAGCTGTCCCTTGGCACTATGGGGAAGATGTATATATAAACGGGATTAAACAAGAGCTCAACGGTGGCGCCAGCATCTGTGACATCACCGGCCCAGCCAAAGTTACTCGCAGTGGTAGGCTCTTCTCGCCTGACATCGCACCGCCTGCTGCCCGAAGACCACTTCTCATAACCCCTGCAAGTATACTTGTTCCTGCTGCTGATCCGATTGTTTCTCCTGCTGCCGAGTCATCCAATGCTCGGGGCAAGGGAATTGAAGTTGAGCCTGCCCAGATGGAGGCACCCGTACCCATAGCTGCTGAGGCCTCCCCACAAGAGATGGAGGAGATTCTGAAGATTATAAAGAAGAGCGATTTTAATGTTGTGGACAGCTGGGGCATACGCCCTCCAAGATCTCCATGCTCTCTTTATTGCTGTGCTCCGAGGCCCATGCAAAGGCCCTAATCTCATTCCTCAAGACGGCCCATGTGCCACATGAAACCTCTGCAGTCCAGTTCACTGATTGCGTGGCAAGTCTAACGGCAGACAATGGCTTGGGTTTCTCAGATGCTGACTTGACCGCAAAGGGGAGAGACCATAATGATGCTCTGCATGTCTCAATTGAATGCAGGGGCACCACCCTGGCACATGTGTTGGTTGATACTGGGTCATCTTTGAATGTGCTACCCAAGAAGGCTCTGGATCGTCTAGATTGTGAAGGCCTGGAATTGAAACCCAGCAACATCATCGTCAGGGCCTTTGATGGTTCAAAGAGGATGGTCCATGGAGAGGTTGATATTCCAATTCGTGTGGGCTCTCAGGTGTTCGACTCCACTTTTTATGTGATGGATATTCGCCCATCTTACTCTTGTCTACTGGGTCGACCCTGGATACATAAGGCTGGGGCAGTAACCTCTACCTTGCATCAGAAGCTGAAATACCCCGTCAGAGGGAAGATTGTCACTGTGCAAGGAGAGGAAGAATACATGGTGAGTCACCTGAACTCCTTCAGATACATTGAGATGGATGGGGAATTTATCGAAACCCCCTTCCAGCATTTCGAGGAGGTGTTTCCAATTGCAGCAGAAACAACAGAAGCAAGTGGTCCTTTGAAGATGGCTTCCCTGAAGGATGCCCGGGCTGTGGTTCAGAAGGGTGAATGTGCCGACTGGGGCAGACTTCCAAACTTTACTCAGAAGACTGATAAACTTGGGCTGGGTTTTACCTCAGAAGGTCAGAGAGCTATGAGGAAAGCAAAGATCGGAAGACCTCCGGTATTTATTAAAGGTTCAGAAGTGAATGCTGTTGGGGAAGACCATGAAGTGGACGAAGCTGAATTCAATAGCTGGATCTATCCGACGGCCGAAGACGGATTGAACAATTGGAGTGCAAAGGACCATACCCCTGTTACCTTTGTGACGCAGTAATAAATTTCTTTGTTTCGTTATTTTGTAATAAACAATGATAAACTTTATGGCCCGGTGTCTTACCCGAGGCACCGTGGTTCTATTTGTGAGGGCATACAAACTGTCATTTTATACATCATGAATGAAAATCTTGGACGTTTTTCGCATTGCAAATATTGTGTTCCTTTCCTGTCTTCCTTTCCTTTACATAATTTTCAAAACAGCTGTATTTACACACACACTCACTCATACAGGTTTCAATCCACTCTGGATCTCACTGATAATAACTCTGCTACTGCCAATTATAACTTCGAAAATCCGATCAATTTAGCCGAAGATGAAGGTGAAGATGATTGCGAAGTGCCTGGTGAGCTTGCAAGACTGTTGCTTCAGGAAGAGAGGGAAATTCAACCCCATGAAGAGCCAGTGGAAACAATAAACCTGGGTACTGAGGCAGACAGGAAAGAGGTAAAGATTGGTGCCAACCTAGAGCTCAGCGTGAAGCAACGGTTAACCAAGATGCTACATGACTATATGGAGATCTTTGCCTGGTCCTACGAAGACATGCCAGGGTTGGATACCGACATCGTGGTCCACCACTTACCAACTAAGGAAGACTGCCCTCCAGTTAAGCAAAAGGTCCGTCGGATGCGTCCAGAGATGTCTGAGAAGATTAAAGCCGAGGTCATGAAACAGTTTGATGCTGGGTTCCTTGCAGTGACTTCTTATCCTCAGTGGGTTGCTAATGTGGTGCCGGTACCAAAGAAGGATGGAAAGGTCAGAATGTGTGTCGATTACAGGGATCTGAATAGGGCCAGCCCCAAGGATGACTTCCCCTTACCTCATATTGATGTCCTTGTTGATAATACAGCTCAGCACAAGGTATTCTCTTTCATGGATGGCTTTTCAGGTTACAATCAGATCAAGATGGCGCCTGAAGACATGGAAAAGACTACATTTGTTACTCAGTGGGGAACCTTCTGTTACAAGGTCATGCCATTCGGGTTGAAGAATGCTGGGGCAACCTACCAACGTGCCATGGTTTCCTTATTTCATGACATGATCCATCATGAGATCGAAGTGTATGTTGACGACATGATTGCCAGGTCCCAGACTGAGGAAGAACACTTAGATCATCTGCAGAAGTTGTTTGACCGGTTGAAACTATACAAGTTGAGATTGAACCCGAACAAGTGCACCTTCGGGGTAAGATCTGGGAAGTTGCTAGGCTTCGTGGTCAGTGATAAAGGTATTCAAGTGGACCCTGCTAAGGTCAAAGCTATTCAAGAGATGCCAGTTCCTAAGACAGAGAAGGAGGTCAGAGGCTTTTTAGGACGCCTGAATTACATCGCTCGATTCATCTCACACCTGACTGCTACCTGTGAGCCAATCTTCAAGCTGCTGAAGAAAGATTAGGTAGTACGTTGGAACGATGAATGTCAGGCTGCTTTTGACAAAATCAAAGAGTATCTCCAAGAACCACCTATCCTTATGCCACCGGTTGAAGGGAGACCTCTGATACTATACCTGACAGTGCTTGACAACTCAATGGGGTGTGTGCTGGGGCAGCATGACGAGTCTGGCCGAAAAGAGCATGCCATTTATTACCTTAGCAAAAAGTTTACCGACTGTGAGACCCGATACTCACTGCTTGAGAAAACTTGCTGCGCTTTGGTATGGGCTGCTCGCCGGCTGAGACAGTATATGCTGACTCACACTACCTTGTTGATCTCAAAAATGGATCCTATAAAGTACATATTCGAAAAGCCTGCTCTGTCTGGGAGAATTGCAAGATGGCAAATGATCTTGACGGAATACGACATTCAGTATACGACCCAGAAAGCCATCAAGGGAAGTGTATTGGCAGACCACTTGGCACATCAAGCTGTAGATGACTACCAATCAATGAACTTCGAGTTTCCGGATGAAAGCATTATGATTGTAACTGACTGTGAAATACCTGGACCGGATGAAGGACCTGAACCGGGATCCCGATGGTCTATGCACTTTGACGGAGCCTCCAATGCTTTGGGAAATGGTATCGGCGCCATCATCATATCTCCTTAAGGTACTCATACTCCACTCACCGCCCGGCTATGCTTCAACTGTACTAACAACATGGCGGAGTATGAGGCGTGCATCATGGGTCTTCAAGCTGCGATCGACCTAAGGATCAAATTTCTAAGTGTCTTCGGAGATTCCGCTCTTGTGATCAATCAGATCAAGGGAGAGTGGGATACGAAACATCCAAACCTGATTCCTTACAGAGAATGTGTGTTGACCCTGATCCCCCACTTCACGGAGATAACCTTTGAGCACTTTCCAAGAGAAGAGAATCAGCTGGCGGACGCGTTAGCTACAATGTCTTCAATGTTCAAGGTCAAATGGGATAATGAGGCTCCCCGGATCATCATCTGGAAACTGGACGAACCGGCATACTGTTGTGATCTCGAAACTGAATTGGTGACTGAAAAGCCTTGGTACCACGAAGTGAAGAGATATCTGGAAGCTCAGGAATACCCTGAAGGCGCCTCTATCAATGATAAGAAATTCCTGAGGAGGTTCGCAGCCAAGTTCTTCCTAAGCAACGGCATCTTGTACAAGCGAAACCATGATTCAACCTTACTGCGTTGTGTGGACAAGACTGAAGCAGGAAGGATCATGGAAGAGCTACATGAAGGGACCTTTGGTACACATTCCAGTGGACACACTATGGCTAAGAAAATCCTACGGGCAGGATATTACTGGTCTACAATGGAAGCTGACTGCTACCAACACTCCAGGACATGCCACAAGTGCCAGATCTATGCAGATAAGGTGCATGTTCCTCTGGTTCCCCTGAATGTTCTGACTGCACCTTGGCCGTTCGCAATGTGGGGCATAGACATGATCGGCGAGATTAAACCTACGGCATCCAATGGACATCGCTTCATCCTAGTGGCGATCGATTATTTTACGAAGTGGGTCGAAGCAGCATCCTATGCTACGGTAACCAAGACTGTTGTGGCACGGTTCATTCGACACAATCTGATCTGTCGATATGGCGTCCCTGAGCGAATCATTACAGACAACGGTACCAATCTAAACAACAAGATGATCGCTGAGCTCTGCGAACAGTTCAAGATACAGCACCACAATTCTTCTCCGTACAGACCGAAGATGAATGGGGCTGTAGAAGCAGCAAATAAGAACATCAAGAAAATCGTGCAGAAGATGACAGTGACGTATAAAGATTGGAATAAGATGTTACCGTTCGCTCTACATGGGTACCGTACCTCAGCAAGGACGTCAACCGGGGCAACTCCTTTCTCTCTGGTTTATGGCATGGAGGCAGTCTTGCCAATCGAAGTACAAATACCCTCTCTCCGGATAAT
The DNA here is from genome assembly GCA_948472305.1 of Vicia faba. NCBI lineage: Eukaryota > Viridiplantae > Streptophyta > Magnoliopsida > Fabales > Fabaceae > Vicia > Vicia faba. The sequence goes on from OX451741.1 coordinate 1,381,532,193, forward strand.
GAAGGATGCAAATCTGAACGAAGATGATTGGATCCAGACACGACTTGACCAGCTCAACCTCATTGACGAAAAGAGACTTGCTGTTATCTGTCATGGTCAGACGTATCAGAAACGAATGATCAGGGCATTTAACAAAAAGGTCAGACCACAGGAATATCAAGTTGGGGATCTGGTAATCAAGAGAATCATCCTTCCTCAGAGTGATCCAAGGGGCAAATGGACTCCTACGTACGAAGGACCATTTGTGGTTAAGCATGTGTTCTCAGGAGGAGCAATGATCTTAACCAACATGGATGGTGACGACCTTCCTCACCCCGCCAATGCAGACATAGTAAAAAGATACTACGCATGAAAAAAGACCCGCTAGGCTGACATGCCTAGGCAAAAATTAGGGCTTCCCGTCGAACCAAAAGGGTTCGGGCAAAATGAAGGGATGAAATGAAAAAAATCTGTACACCCGGCAAGTCGAAAACCTGAAAAGGCGGCTTGGGCAAAAATGGGTATCCCGGTGGACTGAAAACCCGAAAGGGCGGTCCAGGAAAAAATTAGGGATAAAAGCGTAATACTATGTCTCATTGGATCACTTTGCATCCAGAATCCGGTATCTACATCAAGTTCAGACGGCATCGATCAGTCAGCTTCATCTTCAACCAAGGTCATCAAGTGATGAGACGATCGGAGTTATAAAGGCAATAGCAGAATTGAAACCCAGTGGATCATTCATTTCACACCGCTGTTTTATTTTCTTTTGTACAAAACTTGTATAAACTCTCTTGTTCGGCGACATACCTCTTACTAGGACGTCGGCCTATTGTATACAAAACGCCTATTTGCAGGCCATTCAAAAAATCAATACAAATATATTTTCAGTTAAACGTGCCAAGTGTTTTTCTTTTTCTGTTTTGTTTTGCGAAGAACGTCCAAGGTTCAATTTGTGATATATGCATTGACAATAATTTGCTAACTCATAAATATTTGCATACGAAACAAAGGAATTAATTGCAGGTGACACTAGAAACAGGGGCAATAAAGAGTTGTCTGAGCAGTCTAATTGCTCTATCCTCCAAGGTACCAAGGTAGGTTCAACTAAAGAACACGACCAAGTACATCTTAATTCCCCAGAGAGTGGTTCAGCAAAACAGTACATTCTTCTCCAAGCGAAATTATCAAGGAAACTGAGTGTCCTCCCGTAGATCTCAATACTTCCCCAGCAGCATATATTCTTAACAAGCATCCCCGGCAGTCTTGGTCTAAAGATTGTTCCCCGGCGGCATACCAGATAATCAAAGGAGTCACTTCCCCAGTATATCAAACATTCCCCAGAAGAGTCCAATCCAATTCCCCAGGAAATTTGGAATTCATACCCCCAAGCAGTAAGCTTATCCCCAGTAGATTCTGGAAGCTTATCCCCTCGCAGAGCACGAATGCGTCGTCCGGCTTGATTTAAAGAGTTATTTCCTTAACAGGATATAACTGGGTTATCCTCAGCCAAAAGCCACGGAAAGAGCGTCCTCGACGAAGTCTTCTTACCCCAGCGAAGTCCATCAACACTTCCAACAACAAGACATCCTCAGCAAGTTATTATCTACACTCAGCAAAGCATCTCTCTTCCCACAGAGTATTGCTTCCCAGCATGGTCGCTAGAGTATCTTTTCTCCCCGCAGAATCTTCCATTTGCCAAGTTTATTCCGCAACGGAGTCATCTTCTCCCACCGGTATTCTTGCAACTATCATCCCCAGCGGAAGCAAAATCAATACTTCAACATCAGCCCAGGATACGACTTCCCGGCACCCGTCAAGGATCTACTTTCCTAGACGAAAACATTCATAAAACAACACATACATCATTATAGCATGCATAGACGCATCATATCATACAAATCTCATTTATGTTGAGAACATCATTGCTTGATCTATATCATGTATTGCATATGACTAACCTTTACCTTTCAGGAAAGACGCAGTTAAAATGCTCAAACATATTTCAAAGCCTCCTCTAGTCCAGCTAAATCGACTCCCAACAGATTTTTCTGATAAAAACTCAGCAGAAATTATGGTCCCCTCTCCGACAAGTGCGTGAGGTGGTAATCCCTTTTTCAGATGTTTCCCTCTCCGACGATGAGTGTGAGGTGATAGTCTCCTATGGTCCCCTCTCCAACAAGTGCGTGAGGTGGTAATTCCTTTTCAGATGTTTCCCTCTCCGACGATGAGTGTGAGGTGATAGTCTCCTATGGTCCCCTCTCCGACAAGTGCGTGAGGTGGTAATTCCTTTTTCAGATGTTTCCCTCTCCGACGGTGAGTGTGAGGTGATAGTCTTCTATGGTCCCCTCTCCGACAAGTGCGTGAGGTGGTAATTCCTTTTCAGATGTTTCCCTCTCCGACGTTGAGTGTGAGGTGATAGTCTTCTATGGTCCCCTCTCCGACAAGTGCGTGAGGTGGTAATTCCTTTTCAGATGTTTCCCTCTCCGACGTTGAGTGTGAGGTGATAGTCTCCTATGGTTCCCTCTCCGACGGTGTGTGAGGTGGTAATTCCTTTTCAGATGTTTCCCTCTCCGACGATGAGTGTGAGGTGATAGTCTCCTATGGTTCCCTCTCCGACGGTGTGTGAGGTGGTAATTCCTTCTTCAGATGTTTCCCTCTCCGACGATGAGTGTGAGGTGATAGTCTCCTATGGTCCCCTCTCCGACAAGTGCGTGAGGTGGTAATTCCTTTTCAGATGTTTCCCTCTCCGACGATGAGTGTGAGGTGATAGTCTCCTATGGTTCCCTCTCCGACGGTGTGTGAGGTGGTAATTCCTTCTTCAGATGTTTCCCTCTCCGACGGTGAGTGTGAGGTGATAGTCTCCTATGGTCCCCTCTCCGACAAGTGCGTGAGGTGGTAATTCCTTCTTCAGATGTTTCCCTCTCCGACGGTGAGTGTGAGGTGATAGTCTCCTATGGTTCCCTCTCCGACGGTGTGTGAGGTGGTAATTCCTTTTTCAGATGTTTCCCTCTCCGACGATGAGTGTGAGGTGATAGTCTTCTATGGTTCCCTCTCCGACAGTGTGTGAGGTGGTAAGTCCTTTTCAGATGTTTCCCTCTCCGACGATGAGTGTGAGGTGACAATTCCTTTTCCTATGATTCCCTCTCCAACGATGAGTGAGGTGATTCCCTTTCAGATTATAATTTTCTATGGTTCTCTTCCCGATATTGCAAAGATGGTAATTCCCGCCAAGATTTTTCTCAACGAGCGTTGTTGAAGTTAAAATCACCCAAGGTTCTCTTACCATTCATGCTAAAGCAGTAACCATACCTGGTTCATTCGTCATCTTTTGAAGCTCCAGATCCAGCTCCTGTAACCAGTCAGGACACATCTATACCAAGCATCTAAAATCAGCTCCTGCAACGTGTCAAGTACTCATTATCTGTTTTGCAGGTATGCAGGTTCTCGCCAAGGAATCTCCTACGCGGTCAACATCCATATGGCATCTATAAGCCCATCATCCTATCCAGCAATCTCCCAATGGCATCTATAAGCCCATCACTGCTACTATGTGAGCGCAAATTTCTGGGCACTCTAGTGTCCAATCATCTTCTACCCTCGGATTACGAAAGGCACGTCAGCCAATCTGCATCCTCAGGTCTAAGAAGATTGAACAGGGGCAACTGTTGTACCCCAAAATTTGCCCTCCCATATTCTTCAAGAAATTGCCAAGCCAAGCTACAAAATTCCCCAAGGGTTGTGCAGTCCAACTGTCTCCTATACAGTCAAAACTAGGGTTTGTGTTCTGATCAAGAAAAGGAAGTTTTCAAGGGCCCAATCAAGTCTCATATGCTTACAAAGATGGTCAAGAATCCTCATATCAAGTTTCAAGGCATTCAGCTCAAAATTGCACAGTCAAAACCCTAAATTGCACTACAGTCAACTGTAGGGGCAAAATGGTCATTTGACAGTCAAAAGTTCAAATTTTTGGTCAACATATCATTTTGAAGCCACAAACATCATTTGATCAAAGCTTGATCATGATTTTCAAAATTTGGCTCAGAAATCATCAAAGATGCAAAAGTTACTATATTTGGACAGCTGAAAAAGTCAACTGAAATTGACCAGGGCATAACTTTCACATGGATTATCAGAAAAATTCCATCCAAAGCTCATTTTGAAGAGAAAGACATTTCCTACAACTCATCCTCATATTCCAAGTCCAAGAAATGCTCTCACAAAAAGTTATCAATTTCAACATTATAGGTCATTTTCAAAAGTCAACAAAAAGGGACTTTAAGTCAAAGGCCATACCTTGAGATTGGTAAATCAAAATGACATGGGACCAAAGACATTGGTTAGAGGACTCAAAGACCTTTCCAAAATGTCCAAGAACATGAGAAAAGCTTAAAAATTGAGCAAGTTATGCCTTGTGGAAGTTGGGAAATTTTTGGATATTTTGAAAAGTCAACATTACTTCAAATGACCTAAAATTGCTAATGGGCCCATTTTTCTTCCATGATTCATCATTCCAAGCATGTGCACGACCACTTGGCCCAAAGGGAAGTATTTTCTCATTTTTTATTTATTTATTTGAATTATTATTCATATTAATTCATTTAAATTATATAAATATGTGAAAAATATCTAACATGACCTAACCAATCTTTTTATGCATGTTTGATACTCAAGATTTCGTGTACAACTAAATAGGGAAAGATTTGGACTAATTGGATCATGATTTGCACAAGAACATGTGAAAAAAGATATGAAAATAATGGTGGAAAATCAAATATTGAAATCAATGAATGAAAAAGATTTTGGCCAATTTTGTTAACCTAATGCCTTCACTACATAATCAGAAACATAACCCTAATGCTCAGAGACTGAAAGCTGCGCTAGAGACCAATATACAAACTTGAAAAATTCTCCATAAAATTCAATTCTGAAATCATTGGTAGAGGGCGATTCAAGGCACAAAAGCTTTTCCAATAGCTTCCTCAAGTCCTCCTGATCACATTGCAATCCAAAACATCAACTCAAACTCCAGGAATTGGTATATAGAGCCTTCCCTGTACAGCAAAAAAGTGACGATCGTATTTTCAATTCTAGGCATTCTCATGACATTCTAATTATGGATTCTTGTTCCTTGTGATGTTTTAAAGCTAACCATTATGTTTAATTTGATTATCATGCTGTGTATGAGATTTTACCATGCGCGATTTCTAGGGTTTACAGGTTTGTTAATTTGGGGCTTCTGAAATTAGGAAAAATCAGGACTCCAGACCACCACCATTCAACTGAGCAAGTCTGGACGAAGAAATCCCAACCCTCGCGCCTAATTTATGTTTAGAGATGAGCTATTCGCTATTTTCTCCAAAACGGCCTAACACAACGCGTCCAAAACCATGGCTTTTGCTTTTATGTTTCAGGGATGGTGGAGAAGACAAAGTCGTGTCACATGGGGATAGGCCAATTCAAAATCTCGCGCGCGTTTCCAAGGGCACTAACCTTTTTCTTTTATAATATTTATTAACCATTATATATTAAATGAAATTCAAGCGCTTCAGTGGCACAGGTGTTACTTTGCAACGTCCAAGACCTGGGTTCGAGCCCCAGGTCTGTATTATGTTCATATTATTTTTTCATGTAAATTCTCATGCAGGCACAACATTGAAGCGCATCATGTTCCTTCATCATCTAGCCATCCACGTATCCAACAAATCCAAATCAAAGGCTGGGATTGGATGTACATCATAAGCTTGGTCAAAGCATGTACACGCTGGATGGAAAAGTCAATGGACCTGAGGGATATTGGGCTCAAACTACTGGGCCACACCTCCATATTGGGGACCTCCACCCCCCCTGGTTTGCAACTTTGCTTTATATTTTGTTTTATTTATTTTATTGCTTTAATTTGATTAATTATTTTTTTTTACAAATTATAAAATACACAAAAAAATCAGAAAAAGAGCAAAATATAATATTTATTTTAATTATTTTATAAGTATTTTCACATGTAAATATTTAGTTTTAATTAGGATATAATTTTAATTTCTTTTAATAACAAAAAATACAAAAAGTAGAATTAGGTTTAATTGATAATTTTTATTTCCTTTTAATTTTTCTTTCACAATAATAATGTTATTTTATTTATTTTTTATAATTAAATTGTACATAAGAAAAAAAAACTTAGTTTTAATTTAGGTTAAATTTTAATACTTTCATAATAAACTTAAAAATAATTAGAATTAGGTTTAACATTTTATTTTAGTATTTAATTAATTCTTTTTCTATTAAATCCTAAAAACACTAAAAATACCAAAAACATTCTCTTTTAATTTTTAATTTTAATTCCTCGTTAATTTTAATATTTTGCAAAAAGGTCCAACGCCCATATTCTTAATTATTTACTTTCGCGCATTTACTTTATTTCGCTTAAATAATCATGTATCTCTCCCAAAGCTTTGTAACGTTTTATACTTTTCGCACTTTTATTTGCTTTATTTATTTTCTGTCAAATCGGGTCCGGTTTAATTTTGGCGATGTGGACCCGCGCCATTTGTAATAGCCTTAGATTTACTTTTTCCCGCAAATATTAATTGTTAAATAAGCATGCAAGAATGAATGGACATAATAAAATCAAGCGTAGATCACAACAAACATGACAAGACAAATATCAATGAAAACGACACACGAATCGCACACACCACCCCTAGGGTACGCCTCACTGTTGCCTTGCCTTCGAAAGGTGATCGTCGAGTAGATGATGTCTTAGTAAGTCCTCATGATCCGGGAACCTGGCATGAGGGTAGCTTCTAAGGTGTCTTCCCATTGCTCTGGTGATCACCATGTCCCTACAAACTCGAATTGACCCGAATACCTCCAATGGTGGTGCTACCTACCTCTCAATGGTGGGATGGCACTACTTTAAAGGACATTTACACAGACGAATTCCTTAGGGTAGGTAGGTTCTCGTAGATACTTGCTCTCTTCAAAAACAAACAAAAATCTTTTCACACCGACACTTTTCAAAAGCTTTCAAAACAATTTTTCAAACACTCTGACGCATGAGTCGATCTGAAATTTTCAAAGAAACTTTTTAAAACCCACAGTTGAAAAGCAAGCAAATATTTTTGAAAACACATTGAGCAAGTATCTAAGAGCCCATGGATAACCATGGATAGAAAGGGTGCTAACACCTTCCCTTTCTATAACCTACCTCCCGAACCGAGAGCAATCTCTTTAAGGAATTTTTCTGTGCTTTTGTCCTTTCCATTTGGAGAAAATAAAAGACGGTGGCGACTCTTGCTTCCGCGACATTTTGCGAACCAGCGTTAAACAGTCAGTTCCAGATCCACCGATCACACCCTGGCTAGGTACAGGTATCGAATCTACAATTAGTTGCTCACAGATGTGCCCTGGTGTGATACGGTGGGAGAACTGACTATGGTTTTGCGTTTGTTTTCGCAAATGTTTCAGTTGAGCAAGAGTCGCCACCGACTTTTTATTTTATCCTAAGGAAAGGTTTAAAAAGCACAGCAAAAAACCTTTGAGATGTTTTCTTGGGTTCGGGGAGTAGATTATAGAAAGGGAAGGTATCAGCACCCTTTCTATCCATGGTTATCCATGGGCTCTTAGTTACTTGCTTAGATCAACTTGTCTTAATTTTCAATTGTTTGAAATGGTGCTTTGTGTGTGTGGGTTTGAAAATGTTTTTGAAAATAGGCCAATGCGGTGGCAACCTTTGTAATGATCCATGTTGGGATGTATACAAAGGTGTATGTCTTTTGAAAAGGTTTTCATTTTTTTTTGAAAGTTGTTTTGAAAGTGTATATATGTGTGGTTTAGAAAATAGGCAAGTGTTTTGTTTTGCAAGTTTGATTCAAGTAACTAAGAGTTGGTCTACTCCTAAATTTCTCAAAGATTTCTCCTATGTTTTTAACCCTTTTAACAATTTTGTTCCACCATTGCATTTGGTGGACAATCTTGTGTTAGGATGTGAAAGGGACGGGCGTGGGTCATCGTTTAGACCATAATTGCAATGGTGCCAAGTATCTTTGGGCAATCTTTCCTTTAAGGGACTTGATCATTTCTAGGCAACTTTCGAAAGCGCCATCGAGGGACTATGATCATTTGAATTGTTTTTGGTTTTGCCCAAAGAGACCTAACATGCAATATGGCCCATTATTGAAGGGAACAAGTGGAATACCCTAGGGGTGCAAGTGTGATTAGTGTTGTCCATTTTCATGCTTGTTTATCTTGAAATTAGGTCAAACTATTTTTGTTGTTTTTGATTCGCATACAAACCCTAATTCTAACATGGTATATTTAGAAAGCATTAAAGTGCGAAAAATAAAGTTCCTAAGTTATTACAACACAATATATGGGAAGGGGGGTAGAAATGTTCAAATGGGAGTATTTTGACAAGGAATTTAAACCTAGACTATTACATCAATTTTGAATTATACAAGGTAATAAATATACAACAATTAAATAAAAATGGAATAAATATGCAAGATGCAAAAAAATGTTTTTTATGTGTATGAAAAAGGTATTTTTTTTATGTGTCAAACAAACAAAATAAAAGTATTAATTTTTTGGATTTTTTATGTATTTAGGGCAAAACCCTAAAAATGACCATTTTGCCCTTTTGGTGATCTGATCAAATTTCTTGTGGAATTGTGATCCAAACTTGATCAAATGGTCCATATGAGTTCATAATGTTGATGTGGGCCAATTTTCATGAGATTTGACTGTCAATTGGCCATAGTTGACTTTTTCCCCAATACAGTTGATTTCTAGGTCAATTGTCCAATTGACTGGGCAAAATTTGGAATCAAGACTTGAAACTTGGTATGGATAAACTTGGGAGTCCAACATGAAGCATGAAAGTTATCTTAGGCATTTTAGGTCAAAATATCTTTGTGCAAACACAAACCCTAATTTGGGTCAACAGTGCAAGGAGAAGTCTTGAGCAGAGGAAACCCTAACTGGACCTTGAGCTCCAAGGGTCTTGTGGTGAGAAAATGTTGAGGAAAATGGGAGGGAAAATTTTGGGGTACAACACCTGGCTAGATACAGGAATCGAATCCAGAACTTCAAAAGGTTGCTTACAGACGTGCCCTGGCTGGATACAAGTATCGAATCTCTAAACTATTTATGCAGATATGCCCTGGCTAGGTACATGAATCAAATCTGGAATTTGTCGTCTTCAGATATGCCCTGGCTGGATACAGGAATCGAATCTGGAATTAGTCGGCTACAGATATGCCCTGGCTGGATACAGGTATCGAATCTGGAATTTATCGTCTACAGATATGCCCTGGCTGGATACAGGAATCGAATCTGGAATTGGTCGTCTACAAATATGCCCTGGCTGGATTCAGGAATCGAATCTGGAATTGGTCGTCTACAGATATGCCCTGGCTGGATACAGGAATCGAATCTGGAATTGGTCGTCTACAGATATGCCCTGGCTGGATACAGGTATTGAATATATAAACTCTTCATGCAGATATGCCCTGGCTGGATACAGGTATTGAATCTACAATCAAATCACTCACAGATATGTCCTGGCTAGATACAGGAATCGAATCTAGAATTGGTCGTCTACAGATATGCCCTGGCTGGATACAGGTATCGAATCTCTAAACTCTTCATGCAGACATGCCCTGGCTGGATACAAGTATCGAATCTACAATCAGTTACTCACAGATATGCCCTGGCTAGATACAGGAATCGAATCTGGAATTGGTCGTCTACAGATATGTCCTGGCTGGATACAGGTATCGAATCTCTAAACTCTTCATGCAGACATGCCCTGGCTGGATACAGGTATCGAATCTACAATCAGTTACTCACAGATATGCCCTGGCTAGATACAGGAATCGAATCTGGAATTGTGATAGTTGATAGTAATCATCTTTGGATTGACCTTTTCCTGAAAAGGCAAAACATCAGTTGTATGCAATGTCATGATGTATGAAATGCATGATGTCATGATGTTTTCAAGAATAAATGAGATTGTGTGATATGATGCGTATATGCATGCGTCATGGTGTATGATAATGTGATGAATGTATCTTTGTCTAGGAAAATAAATCCTTGACGACTGCCGGGAGTTTGTAGACTCCTGGGCTGATGTTGAAGAGTAGAGTTCTTCGCTTCCGCTGGGGATGATGGTTGTAAGAATAAACCGGTAGGATAAGATGACTCCGTCAGGGGATAAACTTGTTGGAGAGATTACTCTGCGGGGAATTACTCTATGGGAAGAGATACCTCGCTGAGGTTTTGATGGGAGCTCCGCCGGGGATTCCACTGATAAGTTATGTTGGGGAATTTGATGAACTCCGCTGGGGAATAAACTTGTTGGAGATTGCAGAGTAGTCTACTGGAGAAGAGGAGCTGTGGTCCTTTGAATTGTAGTAGTCAAAGAGGCAAACTCAGGCTGGGGAATCCTGATGTTGTTGGGGAAATAAACCCTGTTGTCGGTCTACTGGAGAGGTGACATCTTCTCGAGGACGCTTGAATTTTTTTTCAAAAAGATTTCGGAGAGGTTTCATCACTGCCCCTAGCACCGGATGCTTTGTGATATTGCCAGGAAACTTGGACTGTTCGTAACCCTTGAGATTTGACATTCGAATGCCCCAAGTGATGGTGAGGGAGACTTGCCCCAGATTAATCTGCAATTGAGAGATTTTGTTGAAATCTTGACTGGACTGCCCCAGGTTAACTGGATGGTGACATGTCATGCCCCTTGTTGATAGGAGATTTGTCAATGGAAGTGTCATCCTTTTTGAAGTGATTTTACTCACTAAGAGAGTTTTCGTTCCTCCGAACATTCGTTGTATGAATTTCTTCGCTGTTAAACAAATAGCCAAATGCGAAGAGTGATATTCAAGCAATGCAAAGTTTATGTTTGTCTCGAAGTTTTGAAGAATGCGTTTTTTAGCAGAAAACTTTTCATAAGACAAATTCAACACAAGATTTTAGAGCAAAGCCTTACAGGAGTCAGGATACCTTTTGTAACAGTGTGCTTTCGAACTAACCCATGCTTCAATTAGGACTTTTGAAAGGTTGTAACGTGGCTTGGTTCACGGTTTAAGAAACAAAGGATAAAGGCTCAAAGTATATTTGTACCCACCCGCTCTTCGTGATGTTCTTCAACCCTAAGCTCAGTTAATTGTGCGTCGCACTTTATTCGAGTTTGGAACGACTTTTTGGGTGATGGTTCACCAGTTGAATTTTGGGAGACAGTCATCATCTCCTTTTTCTTTTGCAACATTTTTCATGTTGTTGAGGGTTTGTAATGACCTCTTTATTTTGATTTTGATTTGTTATCCCTAACTTTTGCCTGATTGTCTCTGTTTTCGAGAACACAGTCAGCGGGATGCCCCAGCTTTCTTAAGCCTCCTTTACAGGTTTTGGCTTGGTGGGCTTTTCTCTTTTGAGAGATTGACTGCCTATGTGATAGGGAACCACCCTTGTCTTTTGATTCCAAAGGAATGCTTTTGATTTCATTCGTTGTTCGTTGTGTTACGAACTGAGAGTTTGCGACTTCAATGCGCACTTTTTTTTTGAATTAACTGAGATACTACCCTGCCCCAGGTTTATATCAAAGGTTTTGATTGTTTAGAATAGAAAACTCCTACTTCTTTGGCTCGAAGGGGTTGACTAGGGATTATCTTCCTTATAACTCCAGTGTTTGGGAATTGAAAGAAATGCTTGTACATCATCAACAAGGTCTCGTCAAAAGCATACTGTATGAATTATGGTATTGTTTCGTCATCCTCCCTCTAAAGGCTCGTAGCTTTTTATCAAGAGTTAAATATCATAAAGAAAGCATAAGAGTAGTGAAAACGAATGGATGAATTCAAGACAAACATATGCAATGCATTAATGAAACAGAGTTTGACATTAACAGTTAATTGTTTGAATAACAAAAGAAATTACAACTTTGAAAATTCAAATGAAGCAAAAGTCTCTCAGTTTGAGCTTTGTCACTTCAGGTGGAGAACTCCTTAACGGAAGATTTTCATCTCGCCGTCTGGCATGAACCTCAGCACTCCAATCTCAATTAGATCTTGAATCTTGTTCTTCAAGGCCCAACAGTCGTCGGTGTCATGCCCCGGGCTGTAGGAGTGGTAAACACAAAATGCGTCGGGATGATAGTTAGGAGCGGAGGTATTGGGCTTCCGAATAGGGTCCCTTAGGGCAGTCAGATTGACCTCCAACAAGCGCTCTAGTATTAGAGATGACGGTATGTCAGTCTCTGTAAATTGTCTTCCCGACGTGTTATGATTTCGCCGATTACCCCGTTGACGCTGGCGAGGTTGTTGTTGGGCTTGTGACCCTGAAGCAAGCAGAGGAGCCTTCCCCTTGTCTTCTTGTCTGGAGGGGGGTTGAGTGGTGACTTGCTCTTCAACCTCAGATGTTTGCCCCAGTTGGTTGTTCCGAAGCAGTTGGTTGACAAGAACTCTGAGTTCCTCTTGTCTTTGAGACAGGTCCTGGATGAGAGCCATCTGGCCCACCAGTTGCCCCGTCATTTAGATTCTCATTGTTGTCAGCTCAGACTGCAGTGCTTCCAACTGATCACTCCTGGCATTGTTTGAATTCCCCTGGACCATGCCCCTTGTGAGGAGAGCTTTCATTTCTTCTTGCCCCAGGGACAGGTTCAAGAACAACTCTTGCAGCTGAGCAGTCTGGTCCTCGATATCCTTGACAGTCCTTTCTAGAGCCATCTCTTACTGTAATAAACAGTAGGAGAGTAAGGAAACCTAAAAAAGGAAAATTCGTCAAGATGCAATGCATGATATGCGGATGCATGCTTTCAAGGATCTCTTGGGGTAAACACAAGAAAATGTTAGAGGTTGAACTTCGATCTTTGTTTGGAGAACTTTGCACCGGTGGATGTCTTTCCACGAGAATCAAGCTCACCATGTCAAGTGGGTCATAGCCCCTGATTCAAGTTGTTGTACTTGATCTTAAGATTGGAGAACTTTGTATCGGTGGATGTCTTTCCACGGGAATCAAGCTCACCATGTCAAGTGGGTCATAGCCCCTGATTCAAGTTGTTGCACTTGATCTTTGATGGCATTTGCTTAGAGGAGAAAACCTCTTGCCCCTTGGTAGACGTCTGGTTCAACGTAACCCTGCATCAAAATAACCCTCGAGATCCTTGAAATGGTTATTGAAAATGCTACGGTATGATGTTGTGATGTTATGTACATGTATGCGAAAGCAAGTGAGTGTATATACAGTTAATCATATTCACACAAAGCAAACAATTCCTTAGGTTTAGGCTTGCATGGGGTTCTAGGTAAGTACCCTCTTGAAGTTAGTTGGCTCATCCTGTCCTAGAAATAGAAACCGGGTTCTAAGGAGCTCAATATCACTGGATTGTTTTCTGTGTTCATTGTTTCGGTTTATCCACTTAACTGGCGACCAAAATATTCCAAGAAAACAACCCTCAATGAGTGTAGTATCGAGTATCTACCAACTTTGGACTGCACCAAAGTCGGTCATCTCACTACCCCTAAAAAGGCTAGGATGGTCAATTAAGGTTCTAAGAGTTCGTTAGTGCTTCACGACATCACTCAGCGGCCCCGTACTCTCCTTGATTGAACTCAAGGGTTACCGGTACTCACAAATATGTCACACTAACATAGCTTACTGCTTCAACCATGTCGGTATACCCCGCACAGTTCCCTCACAGTTTTTTTGCTATTTACCTAAGAAGGTGCCCCAAATCCGGGTGTAGGATTTACAACAAACCCAAAAAATGACCCAAAAAGTAAAGCAATCAAGGCAATCAAAGCAAGAATGTAAAGGTGATCTAAACCCTAAGGTAACCCCACTTTTAGATTCTCCCCAGCAGAGTCTCCAGTTCTGTGATACGGTGAGAGAACTGACTTGAGTTTTGCGTTTGTTTTCGCAAATGTTTCGGTTGAGCAAGAGTCGCCACCGACTTTTTATTTTATCCTAAGGAAAGGTTAAAAAGCACAGGAAAAACCTTTTGAGATGTTTCGTGGGTTCGGGGGGTAGATTATGAAAAGGGAAGGTATTAGCACCCTTTTCATCCATGGTTATCCATGGGCTCTTAGTTGCTTGTTTAGATCACTTGCCTTGATTTTCAATTGCTTGAGATTGTGGTGTGTGCGTGTGTGCGTGTGTGTTTTGAAAATGTTTTGAAAAAGACGCCATGTCTAGGCAACCGTTGTAATGACTCGTGTTTGAGTCTTTTACAAAGGTGTGTATCTTTTCAAAAAGATGTTTCAAATGTTTTTTTGAAAGTTTGTTTTGAAAGTGTTTGTGAAGGGGGTTTTGAAAAGTAGGCAAGTGTTTTTGCAAGTTTGATCAAGTAACTAAGAGTATGTCTACCCCTAAATTTACTCAAAGGTTTTTCTCATGTTTTAACCCTTTTAACAATTTTGTTCCACCATTGTATTTGGTGGACAATCTTGCGTTAGGATGTTAACGGGACAGGCGCGGGTCATCGTATGGACCATGAATGCAATGGTGACAAGTGTCTTTGGCAATTTGCTTGAAGGGACTATGATCATTTTTGATAGGCAACTTTCGAAAGCGTCATCGAGGGACTATGATCATTTGGATTTGTTTTGTTTTGCCAAAGAAACTCAACGTGCAAGCATGGCCCATTTTGGAAGGCAACAAGCGGGATTATCCTAGGGGTGCAAGTGTGATTGTGTATTGATTTCATGTATTTGTTTTTGTATTAGGTTATCTAGCGTTTGATTTTATGTACATACAAACCCTAGGTCTAACCATGGTATATTTGAAAGCGATAAATTGCCGGAATTTAAAGTCTAGGCTATTACAAAATAATCATGGGGATGGGGGTACAAATGTTCAAATGGGGATGAGACTTTAATGGGAGAGTAGTGTCCAAATAAATTTACAACCAAATCGAATTGCGATCTCAAATGTAAAATGTATCAATGTATAGGAATAAGTAAATGTGTATGTGTAAATGTATTTGTGTAAGTGTATGATTATTTACAAGTGAGATGAAATAATAAAAAGATCAATTTTGGATATTTTCATGTTTTAGGGCAAAACCCTAATTTCCTAATAAATGGTATTTATGAATTATTTTATATACAATATTTGTCCATTATATACAAAAATAAAAGAAAAGAAGTATGTTTGTAAAAAAGGTAATTTTTGAGGTCAAATATTAATAAAGATAAAAATGTATAATTTTTGTATTTTTTATCCTAAATATTCTAATAAATATATAAGTATTTATATTATGTATTAAATATATTAAATATATACAAAAATAAAATATTTAATATTTACAAAAAAAAGTATATTTTTTAGGAAATGTTTTCAAAAGATAAAATAAAATGAAATCAGAAAATAAAATGTATTTGTTTCATTTTTTAGTATTTTACATAAAAAGTATATATATGTTTATTTACATGTATAAGTTCAAATAAACAAATAAAAAATCCAAATAAAATGCAAAAATGGATGGAAAAATGTTTTTAATATTTTTTATATTTTGACAAAAAATAATAAGTCAGAAACAAAAAGAAAAAATAAAAAATGATAAAAATAACACACAATGGGCCAAGGGGGTGTAAGTGAAAAAGTGAGGGTGCAAACAGAAAAATGAATCAGGCCCAGCCCAAGAGGAGTTGTCTTCAACCTCCAGCATCCTTGAACAACAAAACGCGTGTTTCTTGGCTTGATTCAAACATCCTGATTCTTTGATCTTTAACAAAAACTTACAACATCAATATTGTAGAGCAAACTGCCACGATTCTAAACATATAAAGAAGTCGTTCTAACTCACAGAAATGAGAGAGAATTTCTCCTCCCCCAATTCCTGACCTAGCTTTTGTTCAATATTCAGGTTCAAAATTCGTGCAGCACACATAACATAAATGAAAAGTAATGATATGGATAGGTTCAGGGCCATGAGTAGGACATAATTTCTTCTCAAACCTAAGCCTAGATATGCTTGGATAGAGAGATGGAAGTTCAAACTTTTACCTGTTCAGCTTGAGTTGTGTACAATAATGGAGGCACTTTCAATGCAGTGTGAGGACTTGTACAACTTGCTTGAGGTCCAGGGATGCTTCCTCTATGCTTGGTGTGCTTTGAATCCTTCTGAATCAAGCCATGGAAGTCAACCTGCAAGAGAGAAAAGTGAAAATGGCACGCTTTTCTAGAGGTGTTACAGTCTGTTTCCAAGGCTTGGGATGGTTTGTATGAATGTTATGGAAGGTGTTTGAGGTGGTTTGGATGGAAACGCGCGGGGGAAATGAACTGGCCAAGTCAAAATGCAGAATGTACCCTGTTTTTCCACAAAACTGTGTTTTGATGAATGAGGGAGTTTTAGGGATGGCTTGGTCGTGTTTCAGGTTAGTTAGGGAGTATGAAATGTGTGGACAAAGTTTGTTTAGGCTCTTGCTTGCAGGAAGTGAATGTTGGACCATGAATGCAATGTTTCTTCAAAGATAAGTAAGGAAATGTGTATTCACAATGCAGGCATGTACTACCCTCAATCTATGCTGCACAAATCACTCTTGATCAATGGAATTTGTTCATGAATCTTGTGCCCAAAGATATGGCTTGTACCTCTTAGATTGTGAACTTGACATAAAGTTGATCTTTTAAAAAATGGCTAAAATGCTTTTTCTAAATATGGCTTAATCTTGCAAGTAATGGTTAAACACACAAGATAAGGCTTGAACACAAAGGATTGGCATTAAATTATTGAGTGTGGATGAGATAAAAGGCCTGTAATCTAGTTTGTGCAAGCTGAGTTCAAAAATGCCAATGTTATGTACATAAAATTGGCCATGAACAAAGTGACTTTTGCCTAACTTCACAAATTCGATTCTCCCTAACCACAAGGGTGTTTGAGAAGTTCTTGGACAATTTGGAAAGCTTGGAATGTGTAATACAATCCATCTTTTTAATGCAAGTTGAAAATCCAAGTGGAAGCATGTTTAAAGTGGCCATGAAGTTAGGCAAAAATCCTGCCTAAAATAGGTCCAAAAAAATTCTAAGTTAAGAATGTTTTGCACCCCTATTCTAAAAATCATAACTTGAGCTACAAGCTTCTTTTGAGGAAATTTTGTGAATAAAAGTTGTAGATTTTGCAATATACTATAACTTTCATATTTTGAGTTTTGTTTGAATCCAAATGTATCTTGATGAAAAGATGGGACAAAGTTAGGAAAAAATTAGGAAATTTCATAACTTAGAAAATTTCTAAGTTATGAAATTTCTTCATTTCAAAACCCTAATTTGTGATTTTTGGTTTCTTGATGAAAAAGTTTCATAATTTGACATGTCTTGATGAAAAATGAATCTTGGCACTTGATTTTGACCAAAAAGTCAAAGTTTGACTTTTCAGTATACAGTCAAATTTTGCTCAGTTGACTGGAAAATTCATCTGTCAATCTTGTGCATTTGGGATCTTTTGAATTTATTGAATGTGTCAAGACCATGTCATTGAGTCCTTGAGTCCATATGTGAGCTTGATTTGCCATTGGTTAGGCCAAACAGTCAAAAATTGCCTTTGTGCAGTCAAAACCCTAAAAATGACCATTTTGCCCTTTTGGTGATCTGATCAAATTTCTTGTGGAATTGTGATCCAAACTTGATCAAATGGTTCATATAAGTTCATAATGTTGATGTGGGTCAAAAATCATGAGGTTTGACTTTCAATTGACCACAGTTGACTTTTTCCCCAATACAGCTGATTTCTAGGTCAACTGTCCAATTGACTGGGCAAAGATTGGAATCAAGGCTTGAAACTTGGTATGGATAGACTTGTGAGTCCAACATGAAGCATGAAAGTAATTTTGGGCCTTTTAGGTCAAAACATCTTTGTGCAAACTCAAACCCTAATTTGGGTCAACAGTGCAAGGAGGAGTCTTGAGCAGAGCAAACCCTAACTTGATCTTGAGCTCCAAGGGTCTTGTGATGAGAAAATATTGATGAAATGGGAGGGCAAATTTTGGGGTATAACACACGCCTTTTAGCGTGTTACGACCGTCATTCCTGTGTTACGACTGTAACATGGGTTATATCAGTAACCCCTATAGCAGACAGAAGCTCTTCTTCTTCAACCTTTCCCTCTTCCTCCACTACTACAAAACCGTCCCACTACCTCCATCAATCCCCATTCACACCACTTAACTCACAATTATTCTCCACTAATCTTCAAACTTCCCATTACTTTCCCTCATTATATATACATCTCATAAACCGTATCCCTCACCAATTCCAACCCACAACCCACAACCCACTCTCTCCAACACTATTGCATGCAAAAATGGCAAACGTAAACCAGCAACTTCCAGGCATCCACTTACGCGATGGTGAACAAGGTGAAACCCAACGCACAAAGTTCTTGAAGTTTCAACGCCGAGGCCTCCATCCCACTAGGTACGTCGACATTGACTACCTTAGAGACCTTGGATTGCTTCAAAGTGTCCAACATCTCCTTCAAAATGTCAACCTTTGGACCCTCTGTAGCCAGCCCCAACCCACGTACGAGAACCTCACTCTCGAGTTCCTCAGTTCCTTCTGCTACATCACTCCTAATGGTCCAACAAATCAACTTACTGGTGCGGTAAGGTTTCGCATTTTCGGAACCGAATACGACTTCTCTCAGAATGCATTCGGTCGATTACTCGACTTCTGTACTGATGAAGGCGCTCACCTCCGTGTACCTGACACCTTCCATGAGGAATCCTTTAGTCTATGGCATAGCCTGACCAACAACCGTGCTAGCTCCTACGATCACCTCAATGCCACACAAATTTACAATCCCGCCATTCTCTATTTCCATCGCCTCCTGTGTAACACCATTTTCGCAAGGGACAGTAACCATAAGCTCAACTCCAAAGAGCTATTCTTCATGCACTGCGCGTTCACCGATCAGAAAATCAACGCTGCACCCTTCCTCTTGGCCCATATTCATTCCATTTGCACTCGAGGCGGAAAACCTTTCTACTTAGGAGGGCTTGTCACTTCTATTGCCTTGGCTTTGAATCATGGCGACACCCTTGCCCATCTGCCCTCCAGAGCACCGGTTTTGCTCACCTTGGACCATTGCAAATCTGCTCATCTCATTCACGAGCGGGACGACGGCAAGTTCAATCCAGTGATCCGTAACGTTGTTTATTCTGACATTGTTCTGCCTTGCAGGGACCGTATCGATCCATAAAACCGAGCCAATTGGCTATTTGATGCCCCTGACGGCCATGATCCCGTGCACAATGATCAGCCGAATGCTCCAACTGACGAGATCCAGGAGGAATTGGACCGCGAAGAACCTGCTCTCGAGATTCCTGAGTCCTCTTCTGCACCACCTCCTTTCACTATGGAGGACATCCTCAGAGCCCTCCATCAGCAAAATCAGATAGGTGTAGCTCTTGAAAGGAAGCATCAGGAGCAGTATGACACTCTATATGCACAGAACGTCCAAATTCTGAGCGGCCAGCGCAACGTCAACGAGAAGCTGGACGAGGTTTTCTCTGAGCTTAACTCCTTACGGATGGACGTAACCGCTCTTGGCTCGCATGATACCGACCTTGAGGCAACACCTACCCGACGCTCCCGCACCCGAAGCAGAGGCAGAGGCCACTAGTAGTTTTCTTTTGTTTTTGTTTCTGTATTTCATTCATTTCCCTTTCTGTACCATTTTTCTATTTGTAATCCTTCCTACCATATATCATGACATTGAGACAATGTCTGATATAGTGTGGGAGAGGCACTATGCTTTTTATTCCGCATTTTCTTCATGTTGCAAATTCTAGTAATTTTATGGTAATTTTATGATATTTTCAAGTTTTTCAAGTTCTCCCCGTATTATAAGCCATACAAAAAAAATTCTTTGTTCGCATAGCTCGACATACCCACCTTAAATGGAAACCTAGTTAGGAAGACGAGAACGAGTAAACAAAATCAATATGATTATGACACCGCAAACATCCTGCTTATGCAACCCGTCTAAACAAAACGTTATACGTACATCTCGATTTTTAAGTTCTGAAGTAACCCCTAGTAGTTTATACTAGCAGTCAGCACCGTCTGGACACAAACCACGTGGGGAGCCGATGAATATAAGTGTTTAATGCCTAATCAATGAAACACCCTTCTCATCTCGATGATAAGCAAAGAAAATCTTATGCCAAAATACAAAGATCGCATACGAGACATAAGTATAAGAGAAGAAGTCCATTGTTGGTTGGTTCAGAGGTATCTAGTTCTGAACTTGGTAGGGCATGCTACGGCTCGATCCCCCGCAACCTCCGATTTGGAAAAATATAGGGTAACCACATCCGTGTACCATACCCCGTGACAAAAATAGGATCAAAGTCACTAACCGGCTACTCCACTACGTGCGTGCAAAGACAAAGGGCTTAATGTGATTGCGCCAGAACGAAACCGGGAGAAAAAGCACGAGAGGATCGAGGTTGAAATGTGACGAAACGATTACGCGGTTTGTTAAAGTGGAAATACGCGACTCAATTGTGTCATTGGCGTATCACTGACGTTTTACTCAAGTACCGGCCGACTGACGATTGGTTTTATGTGTTTTATCTCTAAAATCAAAGGTATGTCGTGCATGTGCGCCTGACAAACACTTGTCCGATTTTTACGACTATTTGCTTGAGGACAAGCAAAGGTTTAAGTATGGGAGGATTTGATAACGAGAAATCGTATCATATATTTACTATGAAATTAAACTGCTTTATATCATATTGACCCGATTAACTCTCGAATACTCTAAGTTTTGTATGATTTTATGCAGGTACAACATATCTCAGCTCAAACTAGAAAGAAACGTGAAATGTACAAGATTGCGGCCAAGACCAGAAGAGAAAAGATAAATCTGTCAAAAATCCAAAATTTGCTGCTATTACGGTCGTCACACCCTTGCCACGATCGTAAGACACTTCAGAAGCGTGTTATGACCGTCATGCATTGGCCACGACCGTAACACGCTATTTCATGGAATCTGCACGTAACACACCAGCCACGACCGTAACAAGCATTTTATTAGTTATTTTGAACGTGCAGTACGTGGTCAAGTAACGAAGCATGCATGTGTGCCTTATTTTTCTCCAACGACCAAGACCACCTTCTCCTTATTTTTCTCAGCAACGTGAAATATAATCCCAAATGTATTCATTCTCTATAAATAGCTTGGACTTCAAAGAAGAAATTACAGAGTTCAGTTCAGAAAATTCTTGCGGAAGCTCTGCCGATTTAAAACCCGATTCTATTTTCCGATTTTATTTTGTTCTTGTTATTCCCTTTCCTTTCAGAACCTTTAATAGCATTTCCAACATCAGGAAATTGCTATTGTAGTTAGGATTTCTTTCAAGCCTCAGCATTTTGTTTATTTAATTTTCATTCCGACGTTCCGATCTTACCGGCTTGTGGAAGAAGGATCTAGGATATTATTGGTTTTCAGGTTTTTTATCTAATTCAATATAATTGCAATTTATTTATGTTAAATTTCTGTTCTTTATTTATAATGCATGTGTTATTGTTTTCTGATTTTATTTCCCGCATTTTAATTCCGAGCATTATGAGTAGCTAAATACCAGTAGTTGGGGTGTGATGAAATAACCGAATGAATTAATGTATTTCTAAGCTAAAACCTTAATTAACTTAATTTTTGGCCGTGACTTTTTATAATTAAAAATTAAGCTTTTTGTTACGAGAGTAAGGAAAGTAAAATAGGGAGAAATCAAGACCACGAGAGTGTGAGGTTTTAACCGGATAGCTAAAGTTAGGAATTCGATTTAAATACAGCGAGAGCGCTTTAAAACGAATTAGATTTATTTAGTTTTCAAAAAGATGCTTTCTAAACACTTATGGGCTAGCGAGAGCAGACATTTGTCTTTAGGAGTATGATCTGAGGTAAGACCACGAGAGTGTGAATCGAGGGTTTTTAAACTGATAAGTACTACAGAACAATTTAAGTTAAATATTTTTATATGCTTAGGTACAATTTAATTCACATAGGTCCAAAACATTACACTCCGACCACTTTAATATTATAATTCTTTTAATTGAATTTAGTTTCTCCTTTAGTTTTAAACTTCTAAAAACCAAACGTGACAATTTCCGCCTTAGCTAAACTAACCTGTTTCATAACACTAGAGTGATTACGAAGTCCCTGTGGGTTCGACATCTTTTTAAAACTACCGCGATAGACTGTGCACTTGCAGTTAAGATACCGTTAGACACATTAGGTCAATCGCACATCAAAGCTTCTAGGAATCTCAGCAAGTCCAGAAACAAATCTATTCACGTCTAAAATATCTTACACAAGCCCATCGGTTTTGGTAATTTTCTTGAATTCAAATGTTTTAATTTATGCATATTTAACTAATTTTGTATGCACAGATGAGTTCATCATGATGTTTATAACATGTTTGAATAATAAAATGCAATCTTTAACGCAGGGATGATGGGTTTGAAAGAACAAGATTAAGTTCTGACCTATCCCAAGTGTTTTGATGATAACTAAATTATATATAAGATAATTTATGCTCTAATGAATGTGGTTTTGAATGTCTTAGTTAATGTTCTGACAAGAAACATTTCAAAGTGCTAAGCAAAGATTATGAAGAAGTTCTTTGATAAAAGAACCTTTTATTCAAACGCATCTGCTGACTCTGGTAAGAACACTCATTTGTTAAATATATCTTCTAACTTCTAGCAGGCTTCTTGATTCTGAAGATAACTTGAAAGCAAGCGCTGTTCAAAGATCTTAGCAAGCAACGCTCTGACCAGAAGTTGAATAAATCATGTTCCGAGTTAAATCAAATACTGAAACAACGTCTTAATCAACGTGTCTTGTCAAAGCAAAGGAAACATGTTCTTACATTCTGACGTTTGCTAATTAATGCAAAGATGGCTGAAAACACTCAAGTGCCTACAACTAGTTTCTTGGAGAATGGAATTTTGCAAGGATACACGCAAAGCATTTAATGCTCTCCATTTCCTCTGAAGGCAGCAACGGTCTTATTATTCCTACTATAAGTAAAAGGACATTTATTGCAAGCCAACAACAATGTTCAAACAAGAAACTACGTGAAAGATTCAAAAGCTTACAAACTCATAGTTCTTACATTATTTTGTATTACATTCTAAGAAAAATCACAGTTGTGATATAGCTTGATTAGAAGCAAACTCTATTTCAATTATCTGTAAAGATTATACTTCTGTATTTGTTCCTTGAGAGACCAAGTTTGGTCAGATTTCTCAAGAAGACTAGGATTAGATTTAAGTCTTAGTTGTGTTAGTCACTTGTAAGTTTACTTGTGCATTGTTAGTCACAACAGTTGTTGTGTGATTGTAATCAGTTGATTATAGTGGATTAAGTCCTTGTTGAGAAAGGCGAAATCACCTTGGCGGGTGGACTGGAGTAGTTTGAGTTCAAACGAACCAGGATAAAAACAACTGTGTTATTCCATTATTGTTTTAAGCTTTGTATTGAAAGAACGAAAAGAGTCACTTATTCAACCCCCCCCCCCCTTCTAAGTGTTTTCCTACCCCTTTAATTGGTATCAGAGCTTGACTCTGAGCTCAACACTTAACCGTGTCAGGGAAAGATCCAGAAGAAAACACAATGGCTGCTGAACAAAACAATAATAGTTATAACAAACCTCCAATGTTTGATGGAGAAGATTTTGAGTACTGGAAAGATAGGCTAGAAAGTTTCTTTCTAGGTCATGATAATGATCTTTGGGATATAGTCTTGGATGGTTACAAACATCCTACAGATTCAGAAGGAAACAAAGTTAATAGAAAAAATATGGATAGACAGCAAAAAGCTGATTTTAAAAATCATCACAGAGCTAGAAATATTTTTTTAAATGCTATCTCTAAAGTAGAATATGAAAAAATCACTAATAGAGATACATCGCATGATATGTTTGAGTCTCTCAAAATGACTCATGAAGGAAACGCCCAAGTTAAGGAGTCTAAAGCTATGGATTTAGTTCAAAATTATGAAGCCTTCAAAGTTGAAGAAAGTGAGTCTATAGAAGCAATGTTCTCTAGGTTTCAAACTCTGATCGCTGGTCTGAGAGTTTTGAACAAAGGGTATACCAAAGCAGATCACGTGAAAAAGATCATCAGAAGCTTACCCAGAAGATGGGCACCAATGGTCACTGCGTTCAAGGTGTCAAAATATCTAAACAATGTGTCCTTAGAGGAACTCATCAGCGCTCTCAGAAATCATGAGATTGAACTGGATGAACATGAGCCTCAGAAGAAAGGTAAGTCTCTAGCCCTTAAATCAATTAAGAAATTTGAAACTAACGCTTTTCAGGCTGAAGAAGAAAACTCTGAAGAATCAGCTTCAGAAGAAGATGAACTATCTTTGATCTCCAAAAGGATCAATCATCTGTGGAAGCATAGACAAAAGAAGTTCAGGAAGTTCAAGAAGTCGGAAGATAAACCAGAATCTTCTGGACATAAAAAGTAAAACAGAAGAGAGATTATCTGTTATGAATGCAAAGAACCTGGTCACTTCAAAAATGAATATCCAAAGCTTCAAAAAGAAAGACCAAAGAAGATATTTGGAAAGAAGAAAGGAATGATGGCAACCTGGGATGACTCAGATTCTTCTGAAGATGAATCTGGTTCTGAAGATGAAAATGCCAACCTAGCTTTAATGGCTATCACAGAAGATGACTCAGACTGTGAGTCAGAACAAAGAGAGGTATTTTCTGAATTTTCTAGAGAAGAACTTGCTGATAGTTTATCAGAACTTCTGGAAAACTACAGTAAGCTCAAAATCAAATACAAGAAACTCAAGAAGAGTCTTGCATCTGATTTTAAGAAACTTGAAACAAAAAAATCTGAACTTTTAGAAAACAATCTTAAACTTAAAAAAGAAATTCAAATTGTTCAAAAGAATTTTAGTTCAGAGTCTGTATCTAGTTCAAAAGATATTCTGAAAGAATATGACTATAGCTTTCAAACTTTTCTTGCTAAAAGCATAGACAAAAGCAAAATGGCTTCAATGATTTATGGAGTTAGTGGGAAAAACAGAAGAGGAATTGGATATGAACCTCCCAAAGGGAAGGAAACATACATTCCAAAACCTGTTGCTAAAATGACTTTCACTTACAAACCTCTGAATAAGCAATTCAAGTTTGGACATTCACATGATATAAAATATACATCACATTCTGGAAACTCTTATGCTAACCCAAAAGGACCCAAAAAGATATGGGTACCTAAGGATAAAATAATATTTGTTGCAGATGTCCTTAACAGCTCAATTGAAACACCAGTCATGGTACCTGGACTCTGGATGCTCACGACACATGACGGGAAAAAGGTCTATGTTCCAAACCCTGGAACTTAAAGCTGGAGGAGATGTGAAGTTTGGAGGTAATCAGAAAGGAACGATTATTGGTTCTGGAACCATAGGAAACAATAACTTTCCTTCTATCTCTAATGTTTTATTAGTAGAAGGATTAACTCATAATCTATTGTCTATAAGTCAATTAAGTGACAATGGCTATGACATTATCTTCAATCAAAACTCATGTAAAGCTGTAAATCAAAAGGATGGATTAATCCTCTTTTCTAGTAAGAGAAAGAACAACATTTACAAAATTGATTTATCAGATCTTAAATCGCAAAACGTAAAATGCCTTTTGTCTGTTAGCAATGAGCAATGGGTATGGCACAGAAGATTGGGACATGTCAGTCTTAGAAAAATCTCTCAACTAAATAAATTAAATTTAGTCAGAGGACTTCCCAATCTGAAGTACAACTCAGATGCTATGTGCGAAGCATGTCAAAAAGGAAAATTTTCAAAACCTTCCTTTAAATCTAAATTTTTTGTCTCTTCCTCTAAGCCATTAGAGTTACTTCATATTGATCTGTTTGGACCAGTGAAAACTGCATCCATTAGAGGAAAGAAGTATGGATTGGTCATCGTTGATGATTTCAGTAGATGGACATGGGTAAAGTTTTTAAAACACAAGGATGAGTCACATTCTGTATTCATTGACTTCTGTACTCAAGTGCAAAATGAAAAAGATTTTAAAATCACAAAAGTTAGAAGTGATCATGGTGGTGAATTTGAAAATCATTATTTTGAAAAATATTTTAAAGAAAATGGTATTGTTCATAATTTTTTTGTCCTAGAACTCCCCAGCAAAATGGAGTTGTAGAAAGAAAGAATAGAACATTACAAGAGATGGCCAGAACCATGATCAATGAAACAAATATGGCTAAGCACTTTTGGGCAGAAGCTGTGAATACAGCGTGTTATATTCAGAATAGAATATCTATAAGACCTATTCTTGAAAAGACTCCCTATGAATTGTGGAAAAACAGAAAGCCCAACATTTCTTATTTCCATCCTTTTGGATGTACTTGTTTTATACTAAACACCAAAGAAAATCTGAATAAATTTGATTCCAAAGCACAAAAGTGTTTCCTACTTGGATACTCTGAACGCTCAAAAGGCTATAGAGTATACAACACAGAAACTCTGATTGTTGAAGAATCAATCAAAGTCAGGTTTGATGATAAGCTTGGCCAACCACAGCCAAAGCAAATTGATTTTTCTGTAGGTATAGAAGATCATCACTCAAACTCTGAAAGTTCAGAAGCAAAAGAAGACGTAGCAGATCATCCTCTTGACAATGCTCTCAACAATCTCAGAATCTCTGACCAACTTACTCAGAAAAGGTTTCCTAGATTATCTTCAGCTCACAAAGAAGACGTGATCATTAGAAGAAAAGAAGATCCCATCAGAACAAGATCATCTCTCAGAATCATTGAAGAATCTCTGTTCGGATTAGTCTCTCTGATTGAGCCAACTACCATTGATGAAGCTCTGGAAGATAATGATTGGCACTTAGCAATGCAAGAAGAACTAAATCAATTCTCAAAGAATGATGTGTGGAGTCTAGTTCCAAGACCCAAAGGATTCAATGTTATAGGAACCAAATGGGTCTTCAGAAACAAATTGAACGAACAAGGAGAAGTAATCAGAAATAAGGCACGACTGGTTGCACAGGGTTATAGTCAACAAGAAGGAATTGATTATAATGAAACCTTTGCCCTAGTCGCCAGGTTAGAATCTATAAGATTATTAATTTCTTTTGCTATACAAAATAACATTACATTATATCAAATGGATGTTAAAAGTGCATTTCTAAATGGTTATATTGAAGAAGAAGTATATGTCCATCAACCTCCTGGATTTAATGATTCAAAATAACCAGAACATGTTTTTAAATTGAAAAAGTCTTTGTACGGTTTAAAACAGGCTCCAAGAGCTTGGTATGATCGTCTGAGTAATTTTCTATTAGAAAAAGATTTTACCAGAGGGAAAGTGGACACAACTCTCTTCAGAAAAACATTTAAAAATGATATTTTAATCTGTCAAATTTACATTGATGATATAATTTTTGGAACCTCTAATATATCCCTTGGAAAAGAATTTGCTAAGACAATGCAGGCAGAATTTGAAATGAGCATGATGGGTGAATTAAAATTCTTTCTTGGAATTCAAATCAACCAGACTCAAGAAGGTACTTTCATAAATCAGACGAAGTATGTTAAAGAACTTCTGAAGTTATTTCAAATGTCAGAAAGCAAATATGCCAAGACACCTATGCATCCAACCTGCATTCTAGGTAAAGATGAGGTAAGTATGAAAGTAGATCAGAAGCTCTACAGAGGTATGATTGGATCCCTTCTCTATATGACTGCATCTAGACCTGATATATTATTTAGCGTGTGCTTGTGTGCTAGATTCCAATCAGATCCTAGAGAATCTCATTTAACAGCTAATAAGAGAATTCTTAGGTATCTGAAAGGTACTGCTAATCTTGGTCTGTGTTACAGAAGATCACAAGATTACAAACTAGCAGGTTATTGTGATGCTGACTTTGCTGGAGATAGAATTGAAAGAAAAAGCACCTCTGGAAGCTGCCAGTTTTTGGGTGACAATCTTATCTCATGGTACAGCAAGAAGCAAGCAACAATTGCTCTATCAACCACAGAAGATGAATATATATCTGCTGCTGGATGTAGCTCTCAGATGATTTGGATGAAAAGTCAACTAGAAGATTTCAACCTTTATGAAAGTAAGATTCCTATCTTCTGTGACAATACTTCTGCTATTTGTCTTTCTAAAAATCCAATCTTACATTCTAAAGCCAAACATATAGAAATTAAATATCATTTCATAAGGGACTATATTCAGAAGGGGATTTTAAACTTGATTTTTGTAAAAACAGACCATCAATGGGCTGACATTTTTACTAAACCCCTTTCAGAAGATAGATTTAATTTCATTCTGAAAAATATTTGTATGGAATTATGTCCTGAATAAAATAATATTTATTTTCTGTGACTGGCTTCAGAACTTTCTGAAATAAATGCTCTGATCAACAACTCTTCAGAAGTTAGAAGAGAATTTGTAACAGAAGCTATATGAATCATTCTAACGTTTCATGTCCAAGTGTAGTTCAGAAATTCATTAGAACAAACAGTTGTTACATGCATCCTTCAGGAGATGAACACGTGGTGTGTTTCTGAAAAGTCAAGCGTGCAAAAGCTACTGATGACGTTCTAGGTAACTGTTGATGATTATCCATAATCTCACGTTTTCCCTCATTTTTAGCAATTCATTAAATGCAAGTAATGAGGAGAATCGTTTTTTTTTAAATCCGTTTTAATCTTTATTTTAATTTGTCTTAAATACTTCTAATTTAATTCTTAACCTATTCTCTGAAATTAATGCCTAAAAATACTCTTTGAAAAACCCTTTCATTCTTTACTGTCTCTTTCAACTCAAGTTTTTATTTGAACGTTTCTCTTAAAACCCTTTTCGAAAATTTCTCTTTTCATAAAACTTCAATGGCTTCTTCTTCCTCTACCCACTCTGAGCAATACTGTATACCTGAAAGGACAACATTCATTCCGGTAGAAAGTTTGGAAGTTTTGAGTGAGCTAATGGTAGACTTTAAGAATCTCAGAGAGAATGGATTTGACTTGTTCCCTGCTGTGAAGTTTCAAGGTTGGGAAAGCTACTTTGATCGTCTTACTGGTCCAGTCTTTCCTCATTTGGTAAAAGAATTCTGGATTCACGCTATTGCAACTCCCAAGGTTATTCTCTCCTTTGTAATGGGCAAGGAAATATCCATTATAGAAAATATAATCAGAAGGTTGCTGGGATTTAAAGGACTTGGAGTTAGAGGAATGCCCACTAGAAGAATGGAGATGTCTAGGGTATACACAGAGATTTTTACAAATGGTCAAGGTTCCTCCAAAGTTAGAGATTTGAAAGACAAGTATAAGATTTGGGCAAGGATTATTCATGGATGTATTCACCACAGGAAAGACACCAGTTCTCCTGATTACATCAACGCTGATCAACAATATTTGCTGTTTTGCCTTGGAACCAATGTCAAAATTGATTTGCCCTACTTGCTTTTTGAACACCTCTGGAACCATGTCAAAGAAACCAGAGAAGCTGAAAGGATGAAGAATCCCAAATCAAAGAGGAATTGGATTCCCATGGGGAGGTTATTATCAAACATTCTGACTGGGAATGCTCTGATTGCTCACCTAAGAGAAGCCAATCTTCTGGGGGAGCTTGAACCTATCTGTGGTAAAACAATGACTGGAAAGAACTTGCTAAAGAGGAAAATTATTGACAAACTGTTGGTGGAACCCTCTCCATGTCTGTCAACTATTGTGAAGAAAAGAAGAATTCCTATTGATAATTTTCCTATGTTCAACTCAGGGGAACATTCTCGTATGGTTTTGCACTATCTTGAGACCTGTAGAGAAACAGGATTACCTATTGATCCAGCTTGGCTTCAAGGAAGAAATCAAGCTGCTGCTGATGTTGTTCTCCAAGGATATGTGAAGAGAAAAGTTGTAGAAGGATCTTCTGACTCTCCTCAGAAGAAAAAGAAGACAGGTAATCATGCTGAAACTATACCTGTTTATAATTCTGAAAATATATCTGCATCTGCTGAATCCTCTCAAACCTCACCATCTGAACCCCTTGCTGACAACCTTAGTAAAAATCAGTTCTCAACAGATTTAAGTGATTCTGACTCTGATGAACATTCTGACAGCCAATCAAATCCCTCTCATTCAGAACCCCCAGAACCATCTATTTTTCAACCTATTCCTGCTGAACGTTTCTCAAGACCCCCTCCCATACCTTTATCACCCAGACCCACTGGATGGTATGATGCTGGATCTTGGAGAATTCCTGGGATTAATGAGCCTCTAGCAACCATAAAACCACCTTTTAATCTACCAACTGAAAACATTTTTACTATGAACCAACCACAACCTTAAAATCCCATTCCCACTCCCGCTTATACAATAGTAATTTCTCCTAATATCACTCCACCCACCTCACCACAAAATACAACCCCACTCTCAACTCCTCAAATTCCAGAACAACAAATTTTTGAACAAACTGATATTGCTGAACCATCCGTACCTCATGATATATCAGAACCTCATATTTGTGTTAACCAACCTGAACCTGAACCTACAAATACTCCTGAAACCAATAGCTTTTTAAGAACTGTAGTGGACTCTCAATCTCTACAATTCTTGAAAAACAAATCTTACAGAACGGCTGTCCCTAAACCTATTCAGCCAGATGTAAATATTTTGTTTCAGAATTTTATAACAAATGTTCAAGCATGGTTACAACCGCTGAAAGAAGATTGCCTCAGAAGTGTGAACACCGCAGCAACAGATCTTCTATGGGAAACTTTCAGAAGAACCTTGGTTGCTGAATCACAGAAGTTACAGGATTTGTGCCACTCTTAGGTGCTGGACAACTTTTCCAAACTTCTGCATGTTTTCAAGACATAAGATGCTGATACTTGGAATAAGAAGTCTTCGCTACTGATTGCTGATACACCAGCTGATAAGATGGACATATCAGAAGACGAATCTGAAGAATACTCTGAAGATTCAAATCCTCTGGCTATTGTTCTATTGAATCAACCTTCAGTTAAGGATGGACCTGAACATGTGCCAACTCTTGCAATGGATATGGGCACTCTGCTCTCCACCTTTGTGAAGTCTGATTCATCAGTTGCTGCTTCTAACCCAGTTTCTACTGAAGCTTCATCATCTTCTGCCCCTACCTCACTCATTATGGACACTCTGAAAGAGCTAAAGAGGGAGAATGAAGTCTTGAATAGACGCATGGATAAGCAAGATCAAACAAATTTAGAGTTCAAGAACTGGATGGCAATGCAAAGTGAATATGCCTCTGAGATCAAGAACCTTCTGATGGCTCTTGTCTCTAAGAAATCCTAGTTTCTTTTTGTCTCTTATTTGGATGTTTTGTTTGTACTTCTGGATATTTATTATTTTTAACTTTTTATGGAATATTTCAAAATTTCTCATTTATTACACTTTTTTATTATGCCAAAAAGGGGGAGAAAATGTGCATGTTTTAATTAATCACTGTTTAACAGTTATGGGACTATGTCTCAGACATTCTAACATGATTGCAAGAATTCCCTCTGTGCAAAAGACTTTTTTTTGCAGGTATCATTTAACTCTGAAAGAATATTCCAGCTAAGATTTATCTTCTTGAAGAAGTTCTAAAGAAATTCAAAGAAGGCTGTGTATCACTCTGACTAAATAATCTCAGGATGTCTTATGCATAGATATATTCATTTCAGGGGGAGATTCTTATCTCTTAATATGTTTCTTTTCTTTATCTAAAATAATTTTTTGTCATCATCAAAAAGGGGGAGATTGAAAGAACAAGATTAAGTTCTGACCTATCCCAAGTGTTTTGATGATAACTAAATTATATTTAAGATAATTTATGCTCTAATGAATATGGTTTTGAATGTCTTAGTTAATGTTCTGACAAGAAACATTCCAAAGTGCTAAGCAAAGATTATGAAGAAGTTATTTGATAAAAGAACCTTTTATTCAAACGCATCTGCTGACTCTGGTAAGAACACTCATTTGTTAAATATATCTTCTAACTTCTAGCAGGCTTCTTGATTTTGAAGATAACTTGAAAGCAAGCGCTGTTCAAAGATCTTAGCAAGCAACGCTCTGACCAGAAGTTGAATAAAGCATGTTCCGAGTTAAAGCAAATACTGAAACAACGTCTTAATCAATGTGTCTTGTCAAAGCAAAGGAAACATGTTCTTACATTCTGACGTTTGCTAATTAATGCAAAGACGGCTGAAAACACTCAAGTGCCTACAACTAGTTTCTTGGAGAATGGAATTTTGCAAGGATACACGCAAAGCATTTAATGCTCTCCATTTCCTCTGAAGGAAGCAACGGTCTTATTATTCCTACTATAAGTAGAAGGACATTTATTGCAAGCCAACAACAATGTTCAAACAAGAAACTACGTGAAAGATTCAAAAGCTTACAAACTCATAGTTCTTACATTATTGTGTATTACATTCTAAGAAAAATCACAATTGTGATATAGCTTGATTAGAAGCAAACTCTATTTCAATTATCTGTAAAGATTATACTTCTGTATTTGTTCCTTGAGAGACCAAGTTTGGTCAGATTTCTCAAGCAGACTAGGATTAGATTTAAGTCTTGGTGGTGTTAGTCACTTGTAAGTTTACTTGTGCATTGTTAGTCACAATAGTTATTGTGTGATTGTAATCAGTTGATTATAGTGGATTAAGTCCTTGTTGAGAAAGGCGAAATCACCTTGGCGGGTGGACTGGAGTAGTTTGAGTTCAAACGAACCAGGATAAAAGCAATTGTGTTATTCCATTACTGTTTTAAGCTTTGTATTGAAAGAACAAAAAGAGTCACTTATTCAACCCCCCCCCCCCCCCCCCCCCCCTTCTAAGTGTTTTCTTACCCCTTAAGAGTTACCATGGCTAGGGCACGATCGAATTCTCTCTTTGAAACTCAATTTCCACTAATTTATTTCTTTTTTACAATTAAAATCAAAATATATAAAAATCAGAATATTACACAAAATCAAAAAATATAGTCTTTTAGGTTTTCTTAAATTTACTTTTTTTCATTTAATTAGATTTTAGGTCTTATTTTTTAATTTGGAAAATTAATTAGAATAATTAGATTTTTATTAATTATTAACTTAAAATATTTTCTACAAAAATACACACAAAAAAAATTAATTTCTAACGTTTTAGATTTTAGGACTTTAAAACATTTTTTCTAACATTTTCTTATTTATTTTCCCCATTACTTTCTTAGAGAAATTGTATAGGTTGTACAGTTTTTTTTGTAATAGTTGTAGTTTTTATTTTTGACAAATTTATACTATTGTATCTTCCCCAAAACCTTGTAATAGATTTATTAGGATTTACTTTTTCGCACTTTACTTTATGCACCTATGTTATGCTTGCTTGTCTGTATATATTTAACTGTTAGTAATAGGCTTGTATAGCAATATTTAAAATCAATCGTTAGATGACCTTAATCAAGATAAATAACTGAACTTAATCGCTCTTGCACACATGCACCTCTAGTTTAGCCTCCCTTGTTTCCTTCGGAAACAGTGGTCATGTCCCTCGAATATAGGGATGCCATTAGCAAAGACCCTCGGTTAAAGTCATCATTAAGATCATAGTCTTGCGATGTCCCTCGAAGTTGCCTATGAGAAATGATCTTGTCCCTTGATGTTTCCTACGAATATATGACGACAATCCCTTCGAATTACGAATTTATCCATATATGTTGCCTTCAATGACCATAACGACGATCCCACGCATGTCCCTTCACATCCAATGGACGGTGCTACCTACCAACTAATTGTATGGATAGCACCATCCTTAATAGAGAAGGAAAAGGATAATGAAATACGTTTCAGTGGGTAAGATACCCTTAATTGCTTGCTCACAAACTAAAATAATTTTCACACCTCACACTTTCAAAACAACTACTTTCAAACGCTTTATAAACACTCTTGAGGACTGATACAAGGGTTATTATAAAGCAGACTGTCTTACATTGACATTTTCAAAATATTTTCAAAGCAGGCACAAAGCAAATTAAGTGAGCTAAGCAATTAAGCGCTCGTAGATAACTAGGGATGAAAATGGTGCTAACACTTTCCCTTTTCATAACCTACCCCTGAACTCAGAAAATTCTCAAAGGTCTTCCCTGTTCTTTTCACCCTTTCATTTTTAAATAAAAGAAAAGTCAGTGGCGACTCCTGATATCTGCAATATTTGTGATGAAATGCAACAAAAAAAAATTAATTCTTCCACCATATTACAGGTAGATTATTATACTTGAATTAAACTAGGTCTGACATTCCTCTTATCACACAACTGTTGAGTCAATTTATGCATTGTCCAAGCCAAATTCATTATCAAGCAGTATATAGAGTTATCAGATACTTAATAGGGAATCTTGACAAAGGTTTGATGTTTCCAAGAGCTTTAACATTGTAGATATTGGGGTATTCTATTGCAGACTGGGCAGGATGTCACTACAAAAATTTCCTTTAATTATAGCGTTTAATTTAAGGAGATTACGACAATTTTAATCACTAGGATTTACAATTATGGTGTTTTAAAAAATGCCTTAAATTTGACTGCCATTAGAAAAAAACGGCAGTTTAAAACTAAAAGTCGTGCCAAATGCCATTTTATACATAGTTTGATGTGGCGGTTTCTCTATTTAAAATAGTGGCGGTTTCAGAGGCCATATATCTCGCATAAAAGTAAATATTTGAAAATTATACGTCGGTTAATTTTCTACTACTTATGTAATTTTTGAACGTCGTAATTCAGTCATAATAAATTGTAAACTGCTAAAATTTACACTTTAATTTAAAAAAAATTCTTTTACATATGATAAAATAAGTTTAATATAAAATCTTTTAAATATACACATCCAAGATTACTACGTAATTATTTATTGATATTGTATTATATAACCTTTCAATGATACCAACTTAAAAGATTTAATAAAATCTAGTTGTTGTACCCTAAATTTCGCCCCTAACTTTTTCAGTCACACTTTCATATCATATTTTGTCATTTTGGTCTCAATCATTAACAAATGGCTTCATTCATCACATTTGCATCTTATCTTTAAGTTTGCTCTTGTATTGTTGACTAACTTCTAATCAAAATACAAAAAAAAATATTTGTCTTTGTCTTTGTCTTTGTATATTTGTGTTTTGTAGGTACCGAGTCGAAGCATATGGCAAATAAGGTTTTCCGGTATTATTTCTCTAAAATATCTATTTGCAAAGAAAAAGAATTAAAAAAGTGATGTAATGTTATAATTTTTTTAATTATAAGGTGATAAAATATATTTGTGGGGATTCGAATATGTGTCATCTAAAACCGAGGTAATAACTCATAAAAAAATTTTAAGTAATTAAAAGATGTTAAAATGTAGTTGTTGAGATTTGAAGTCGTGTCCTATAAATATTTTACCAATCAATTTTCTGTAAAACAGGGAGAATATATAGTTTTTTAAATAAAAAAATGTGACGCGTCTATGATTTACACTTTGTTTTTTTTTTACTGAGGTGAAGTTCTGTCATAAAAAACGTCATTTGTAGTAGCAGGGAAAGAAAATTTATGGAGAAACTTTTAGAAGAAGATAAGTTTTTAGAAATTTCCTAAAGAACAAGCTAGAAAAAAAATCCTCTATGCGATATATGAAAAAGACTAGGCCATATGGAAAAATGTGGTTGGTAGGGTAATATATCAGAGTGCAATGATGAGAGACTAGTATGCTATTTATAATAAACCTAACATACTAAACTAATGGGCTTTTTCGCAAATACCCATTACAAGCTAACTTAGAGTACAAGCTAACTTCAACAATTAAAGATAACAAACAGGCCCAATTCGATGCTAACAATCCTAGCATTCTTCATCTACTGCATGCTTGACCTTTCTTCGACTACAGCATACAATACTTTGACACCAGCATGTGAGCAATCTTCGACGACATACTAAACTCTATCGAACTGTTGAAACCAAGAAGCTACCTTCACCAACTAGAGTTCGATTCCAATATGTCACAAATCTCCACCTTGAAACAAACTCTAATATCAAAGAATAAACTAGATTTTTTAATGCAGCTTTATTAACTGCATACAGTGGAAAAACATGCTATTGGACAATGTCTTGGTGATCATATCAACAGCATTGTGATCTGTCGAAACCTTTAGCACTTGGACTTCTCCATGCTCGATTACCCCTCTGATGAAATGCGTCTTCATATCGATGTGCTTGCTTCGCTCAAGATCGGATAAATTCTTCGACAGGTGTATTGCACTTTGACAATCACATTTAACAGTGATAACTTGCCCTTAAACTTTCAGCTACTTAACAAAACCTTCAAGCCAAAATACTTCTTTCAAAACTTCAGTTAAAGCAATATATTCCGCTTTAGTGGTTGATAATACGACAACCTTCTGAAGTGTTGCTTTCCAACTAATTGTTGTACCAAACATAATGAAAACATATCCAGAAATAGATTTTCTAGAATCCATATAACTCGCATAATTAGAGTCGACAAATCCTTTGATTACTACTTTACTATTTTCATCCAAGGCTCCACCATAAATTAAGACTCTGTTCAGAGACTCATTTATGAACCTTAGAGTCCACTTCAATACTTTCCAGTGACCCTTTTCAGGATTCGCCATGTACCTGCTTACAAGACTTATTGCATATGCTATGTCAGGTCTAGTACATACCATAGCATACATCAAAGAACCTACTCTATTAGCATATGGGATGCTATTCATATAACTTCTTTCAATATCAGTACTGGGACACTGATCTTTACTCAGTGTGAGTTGAGCGTTTGTCGGAGTCACATCAACCTTTTAATTCGACATATCTAACTTATCGATAATCTTCTGTAGGTATGCCTCTTGAGATAAGCATATTTTTAAATGGTTTCTCTCTCTTCGAATGTCAATCCCAAGAATCCT
The DNA here is from genome assembly GCA_948472305.1 of Vicia faba. NCBI lineage: Eukaryota > Viridiplantae > Streptophyta > Magnoliopsida > Fabales > Fabaceae > Vicia > Vicia faba. The sequence continues at coordinate 1,381,569,124 of OX451741.1, forward strand.
AGATGTAGCTCCCAGATCTTTCATTACGAACTCTTTATTGAGTTCAACTTTCACCCTCATTACATCTTCGACATTGTTGCTTGCTATGAGAATATCATCAACATAAAGCAACAAAATAACAAATGAGTTACCTGAACGAAATCTGAAGTAAACACAGTGGTCGAACTGATTTCTAATGAAACTTATGCGTGTCATGAACTTGTCGAATCTCATATTTCACTGTCAAGGAGATTGTTTCAGCCCATATAAATATCTTTTCAACTTGCACAAATAATCTTCTTTTATCTTTTCGACATACCGTTCAGGTTGCTTCACCGGGATTGTTCCATCTAGATCACCATACAAGAACGCAGTCTTCACATCCATTTGTTCCAGTTCAAGGTCGAACTGTACCACCACGCCAGAAACATTCAAATGGACATCTGCTTCACAACAGGAGAGAACACATAATTGAAGTCGACCCCTTCTTTCTGAGTGAAATCCCTTGCAACCAACCATGCCCTGTATCTTTTTCGACGTCACACCTTTGATTCCTTCCTTAACTTTGAAAATTCATTTACAACTGACTAACCTGACTCCAGCAAGTTTCTTGACCAGTTCACAAGTATTATTATCATGAAGAGATTTCATCTCATCATCCATGACCTTCAGCCGTTCAATTTTATTTCGACTCCTTATAACTTCCTTATGGTCTCTGGGTTCTTGTCTAGAACCTTACTTACAGAGATTAAGGCATGAGCTATAAGATCTCACTACAAGAAATATGAGTTTTTGCAGCGACAAAAATTGTTGAGAAAAACAAAGTTACTTCAAAATGTGTTTTTTGTAGCGAAAAAAAATGTTGTTGTGTGTCGTTAGTATAAGCTCTGTTGCAAAAAGTTTTGCAACGACATTTAATATCGTTGTCTTAACTTATATTTTTACAACAATAATTATTGTTGTCTTATTAGATAGAGCAAATTGACCATTGTCGTTAAGAAAAGATACTTTGTCCAATGACTTAAGATGTTGTTAAAAGTTGTTTTTGTCAACTATACAAATTGTTACTAAATCTTTTATACCTCAACCACAAAAACAGTTGGCGTAAATTAGATTTTCCAACTTATGTAATTTTAAAAATATATAATTACACTTTTTAACTTGTTAAAATTAGTATCATTTAGATTTTTAATTTAAATTGTTGTTACAAAATTGGGGAGTTATAAACTTTCATATATCTGTATATAGTTGCATAGGATGTCCACTTGCTAGCAAGGTTATTGTGCCCTTCCTTTTTCAATTCAATATTCCCCAGAAATAAAATTAAGCAGTCAACTAAACTACTTTATGATGTGATCCATGAGAAAGCTTGCATACAATTTTGTTTGTTCCGAAATTGAAGTGATTTAATTTCATAGAAGTTGCTGCATCATAACATAATAAACAAAAAGAAAATTGTGTCAAGATATATGACAAACAATAAATATTACATGCTTGGGATTCAAACAAATAAGCATAATGAAAGATTCTCTTACCAGTACCAACCATATTTGTTGGCTTGATAATTTATTCAAAAGAATAAATCAACTTGTGTTGCCATAAGCTTTAGTTACCAATATCAATCAACTTTTGTCTTCAACATATACGACAAATAAGTCAATATCTTATAGAATAAACACATATCATGTAAGTAATTTGTTATAACAAAAATGAAATAGTCAAAATTCTTTTCATATAAGCTAGCCTTGACAGCTTATAAAATAAGTTGTAAACATGTTATGGAATCATAAGTTATTTCTATAAGCTCTCTCAAAACAGTTTCACATATGTCCATGCTTATAAGTACAAGTTCAAATAACTCAATTAAAATAACACTCAGTAAATGACCCTTAACAACTAGTAACCTTTCTATTACCTGAACTTGTTAGTAGTAGTGTAGTTGATAGTTGATAGAAGATGATTTTATAGAGTTGTTTAGAAACAAGGTTATGTCATTGATTTCTTGGATGATCTATTACAAGATATCAAATGCCTATTTATAGGCTCAAGTCACCAACCTCTCAATAGGGGTGAATGTTTCTACATTACTTTAGTTTTTTCTAGAATTTTCAAGATATGTTAGTATCATGATAGTTCTAGGTTCTTCTATCTTTTACATAGACTTATAGTTCTAGATTATTCTATCATAGTCATACACACTATAGTTTCTAGGATATTCTACCATTACCATACATATTTTATTTAGAATATTTTAGAAATTTGTAGCAATTTCAACACTCCTCCTTGATGCAAATTTCTGTAACTCCAAGCATAGTTCGCAGCTCTTCAAATCTTAGTCTCGGTAACGCCTTCGTGAATATGTCTGCAATTTGTTCTTCTGTTCTGCAGTAGTCGAGTTTGATCTCCTTAGTTGCTTCAGCTTCTCTAATAAAGTGATACTTGGTTGCTATGTGTTTTGTTCTACTGTGATGCACTGGATTTTTGCCATTGCAATTGCCGATTAATTTTAGTAGGCTCATCTTATTTTTCTCCCATGTCTTCAAGTATCCTGCGAAGGCATATAGCTTGACTCGTTGCTTCAGCAGCAGCCACATACTCTGCTTCTGTTGTTGATTGTGCAACTGTAGCTTGCTTCTTCGACATCCAAGAGAAAATTCCCGATCCTAGTGAGAAAGCATAGCCAGAAGTGCTCTTCATGTCATCTACCGAACCTGCCCAATCACTATCGGTGTAGCCAAGTGATCCTGAGTTGGTTTCGATAGTGTACCATATACCAAACTCTTTTGTTCCTTGTAGATACCTTAAAATTCCTTTTCCTGCTCCAAAGTGTATTTGACTTGGGCTTTGCATGAATCTTAATAGAATACTTGTAGCATACATTATGTCTGGCCGTGTAGCTGTCAAATATAGAAGGCTTCCAATTAGACTTCGATATTTGAATGCATCAACTTCTAGTGTTCCATCATTCTTCTGTAGTTTCTCATTTGTTATTAGTGGAGTAGCGACATGTTTGCAACCGTACATATTGAATTTCTTAAGTAAGCCTTATGTGTATTTCTTTTGCGAGATGAATATCCCTTCATTTCTCTGACTTACCTCTATACCGAGGAAGTAACTCATCAAACCAAGGTCGGTCATCTCAAAGATCTTCATTATGTCTTCTTTGAACTCCATCATCATCTTGATATTATTTCTCGTGTAGATAAGGTCATCTACATATAGAGAGAGTAAGAGAGTGTATTGACCTTGAGACTTGATGTAAGGTGTAGGCTCACTCTTGCTCTTCTTGAATCCTTGATCTATGAAATACTGATCAATTCTGATATACCATGCTCTAGGTGCTTGCTTCAAACCGTAAAGTGCTTTTCTTAGTCTTAACACTTTGCTTTCTTCGCTTTCAGAAATGAATCCTTGTGGCTGCTCCACATAGATCTCTTCTTTAAGTACACCATTGAGGAAGACTGATTTGACATCTAGTTGTTGGATACTCCACCCTCTTTGTGCCGCAATAGCTATTAGAGATCTAATGGTATCAAGACGAGCTATTGGTGCAAATGTATCATTGTAGTCAATCCCAGGTTGCTGTGAGTAACCCTTAGCTACTAATCTTGCCTTTTGTTTTTGTATGGTGTCATCAGGGTTGAGCTTTGTCTTATAGACCCACTTAACCCCAATGATATCTTTTCCATGGGGACGATTTACTAACTCTCATGTGTTGTTTTTCTCGATCATCTTTATCTCTTCTTCCATTGCCTTGACCCATACTTCTTTCTTTGATGCTTCTTCAAAGCTTCCAGGTTCAAGTATGGCCAAGTTACAGGTTTCATATATGTCCATCAAAGATCTTACTCGTCTTGGAGTTGACTCTGGTGATGATAATTCTTGATCATGTTGTTATGGTGGAGGTGAAGAAGGTTCACCTGGACCTTCTTCTTCTTCAGATTCTTCTTGAGGTGGGTGAGCTGGTATAAGGATGTTCTTCTCCACTTTTTCTTCATCCCAATTCCAAGAAGCATTCTCATCAAATTCAATATCTTGACTGATGATCAGTTCTTTAGTTTGCAAGTTGTAGACACGGTAGCCTTTAGAGATTGTGCTATACCCTAGGAAGATACCTCGTATAGTTTTCTCTTCAAGCTTGTGCCTCTTCACGTCTGGAATATGAATGTAGCATATAGATCCAAAGGCCCTTAGGTGCTTTGCTGATGGCTTCTTCCCGTTCCAAGCTTCAATTGGAGTCTTATCTTGTATTGACATAGTTGGACATCTGTTAAGTATGTAAACAACAGTGTAGACTACTTCAGCCCATAATATGTTAGAAAGTCCATTCTCCTTAAGCATCGATCTAGCCATCTCCATAATTATGCAATTCTTTCTCTCAGATACACCATTTTGTTGAGGATAATATGCGACTGTAAGTTATCGCTCTATGCCTTCATCCTCACAAAATCTGTCAAACTCGTGGGAGGTGTATTCTTTGCCGCGATCACTTCTTAGTACTTTTATCTGTCTTCCACTTTGATTTTCATCAAGGGCCTTGAACTTTTTGAATACTCCAAAGACTTCTGATTTTTCTTTTAGGAAATAGACCCATGTCATTCTAGAGAAGTCATCAATGAAGAGTATGTAGTACCTGTTGTTCTCGTGTGATGGCGTCCTCATCGGTCCACAGACATCAGTATGAATTAGCTCCAACAGATCTTTTGCTCTACATGCTCCTCTTGTTGAGAACGAAAATCGGTGTTGCTTGGTAAGGAGACATCCTTCACACACTTCATTGTTCTCCTTTATGCTTGAAAAATCTCTCATCATATTCTTCTCATGTAACAACTTTAAGGAATGTGTGTTGAAGTGGTCAAGTCGTTGATGGCAAAGCCATGAATCATCAGCTTGTACCTTCATGGCAATGTTACTTATATGTTTTAAATTTAGCGGGATTTTATTTCTATTATTCATCCTTACTTGGATTATCTCGGCCCTTTTATTTTTGTTGTCTAAGATTTTACATACTCCTCCTTCAAAGTGAAGTGTGTAGCCTCTTTCCATCATTTGGCCAATGCTTAAAAGATTTTCTTTAAGATTGGGGACTAGTAACATATCATGGATGAGTTGCGTACTTTTATCTGTCTCCACCATTCTAAGGTTTTCGCTGTTTGTTATTTCCCCTTCATAATTGGACAAGACCATGTTATGGGGCTTGATGTCAGCATCTCCCTTTCCCAGCTTTTCCAGCATAAATTGTGGGATGATATTGATGGTTGCCCCACAATCCACCAGAATTTTATTTATAGTTATTTCCCCTATCTTTGCTCTAATGAACAGGGGTTTTAGATGATTCTTTATTGCCTATGTTGGTGGCTCGAAAAATCTATTCTGTTTTTCGACGCAACCATTGTTCATTACATAGTAACATACTGGCCTGTGTCTAGCCATTTCTTATTTAACCATTAAGTCAGTTTCTTCAACTTCGACCTGACGGTTGTATTCTTTAGGTAACACTGATATGACATTCACCATGATGTCCAAACTGTCACCGGAATCGGAGTCATCTTCACCATTCGACCCACATTCCTCCGTCCATGGCATGGGATTCCTCTCTAGAGGCTTCCTTTGTTTCCTTTGCACATTGGTGCTAACCTCTGGGTGAGGTCCAACTGCCTCTTTTTCGGCCTTTCGCGTCTTTGGAATCTTCTCCATTGTGAATGGGACATGGGATTTTTTCCTTTGTAATTGCTCGATATATGGGCCATCTTATTTGACATAGAAGCATCGTACTCCTTTCTATAATCTAAAGAGGAACCTCTTGGCACATCGAACGCCTTCCATCTCTCCTCATTTGGCCTCTTTCTTCCCATGGTGTTAAGCCATGTATTTGTAGGTACATTAGTTGGAGGCCGAAAAGTTGGTGGCATCCTTACCTGACTCATGGGTCCTTGTTGATGCCCCCTTCTGGGGTCGAATCTGACTTCTGAACCCATTTTTTGTTGGGCATTGGTGCCCTGTTTTGCTTTAAGAATTCTCATACCTTGTATGTGTTCTGCAGCTTTCTTTTAAAAAATAGAGTTGCATCTAGGGCACAACATTACTTTCGATTTCTTCTTCTGGCACATATGTAGAAAATCTTCCAGATCTTCATTTTCTTTTGGAAATGTCGTCTTATTTACTTCTTCTTGATGAATGGCTTCTTCTGAGGCCTTGGCGCCAGAGACTTCAACCATGTTGACCTGCATGTTGCTTTTGGCAACGAGATTCATTTTTTGCATTTTGGCCTCTAGATTCTCTGTCGAACCTTTTACAGCGGCCAAGTAAGAACCTGTGGTGGTTCTTTTGTTGGAGCTCTCGGTAACTCCTTTGTTTTGGTATGGGTCTTCAGTAACCTGTTTATTCAGTTTCAGGCTTTCAGCAGCCTTCTTGTTCGACCGTTGGGTAACTTCTTTTTTCAAGTTTAGGCCCTCAGTGGCTTTTCTCACCCCTTCAATAGTTTTTCTGGAGATGTTTCTAGTAAAACTTCCAAAGATGGGTTTGGTAATGAAATCTTCAGAAACTTCCACCATGTGAATTCCAACTGGTTCAGCAAATGTGCCTCCATCTGCTGTGGGTTTGCGTCGATTTTCATTGCTGGTTGTTGTACCCCAAAATTTGCCCTCCCATATTCTTCAAGGTTTGTCAAGAATCATCTTCAAATGGTTCAAGATTTCTCAAGGGTTGCACAGTCCAAATGCCTCCTAAGCCAGTCAAAATTAGGGTTTTGTTTCTTTCAAAGAATTTGAGGTTTTCAATGGCTCAATCAAGTCTCATATGCCTATATACATTGTCAAGCATCTACATGTCAAGTATCAAGACTCACAGTGCCAAATTCCACAGTCAAAAGCCCTATTTGATCCACAGTCAACTGTAGGAGAAAAATGGTCATTTTACAGTCAAAAGTCAGAATTTTTGGTCAACATCTTATTTTGAGGTCACAACCATCATTTGATCAAGTCTTGATCATGATTCTACAAGGATGGCTCAAAAATCATCAATAAAAATCCCATCCAATGCTCATTTTGAAGGGGGTGACATTTCCTACAACTCATCTTCACATTCCAAGTCCAAGAAATGCTCTCATAAAAAGTTATCAATTTCTACATTATAGGTCAATTTCAAAAGTCAACAAAAATGTACTTTAAGTCAAAGACCATAACTTGAGATTGGTAAATCCAAATTACATGGGACCAAAGGCATTGGTTAGAGGACTTCAATACCTTTTCAAAATGTCCAAGAACATGTTCATATGATCAAAATTGAGCAAGATATGCATTGGAGAAGTTGGGAAATTTTTGTGAATTTGCAAAAGTCAACTTTGCTCAAAACACTTTGTTTTTGCTAATGGGCCTCAAATTTCTTCTTGAAACTTTATCCAAGGCCTATGCACGACCCATCAAGCTTAAATTGAATTATTTTCTTATTTTTTATTAATTAATTGGATTTTTAATCAATTTTAATTCATTTAATTAATTTAAATTGTAGGAAATACAAAGATTTGATTTTTCAATCTTTTTGTGAAGCAAAAGTGGTCAATATATGCTGGAAATTTCGAGTGCAAATCAAAGGGACAAGAATCTCCAAGTTTGGCAAGTTTTTCCAATCAAAAAGATTCAAAAATATATGATTGCAAATCAAATATTCAAACCATTATTCAATGGATCTTTGCTCAAGGATTTGACCTAATTCTATTCTACTATAAGTACAGAAGCCAACCCTAATGCCACATACGTGAAATTGCTGCAAACAAAGCCATAAGCATATTGAAAAAATTCAAAGAAACTTGAAAATTGTTTTCTATTTGAAATTCTGGCTGCAGATACTCAATGTCATGTTCAATGTTATGACCCCGTATCTGACTTTCTATAAGACAATAAATACAAAAACAGTAAAGAACACAATCAATTGTTTACCCAGTTCAGTGTGCAACAACACCTACTCTGGGGGCTACCAAGCCAGGGAGGAAATCCACTATAAGAGATATTAATTCAGGAATAAACCAACCAGTTTATCTCCTTTACTTAAGACCTACCCAATGCAACTTCAATCTAAGTACAACTTAAACCTGAGTTCCTACTCACTCCCCCTCAATCACAGCAGTGATACATAAAACAATTTGACTAATGAATTGATGAAGACACTCTTCAAAACATACACTTGATTATGCTTCTCAGCTTTTTAATCAAGCAATACAAACACTCTTGCTTCACAGCTTTGAGTGATACACAGACCTAACTTGACTTTGCTTCACAGCTTTAGTCAAGAGACATACAAACACTCTTGCTTCAAAGCTTTGAGTGATACACAACCCTTACAATTAAAACCTATTCCAAGTCACTTATCACAATGATAATTGCTTGGATTACAATAGTTAAAACTATACAACTTCTAAAAGATCTTCTGTCAAAAAGGGATACATTCAAAACAGCAGCCCTGTTGAATATATAGCAGCTGCACCTTCAGTTAGGGTTTCCACAAAAAGCTAGGGTTAAATCCATTTGACCTTAAGACTAGGTCACAGGACTAGATCAACCAGGTTGGGGTTGAGCTAGGTTAACCCAAAGAAAACGCTGGATTCTGTTCTGGAAAGACTGAGTCATTTTCCTGAAAAAACTCAGAATTAACCAAACTGCATACCTGTTAGTTCAGAACAGGATGTCTTAACATTTGTTATGACATCTGAATTCTTGTTTACTGATTTTGGTAAATGTGATCATTTTGCAAAATGCTCAGATACACACTCATAAACATCAGTACCTGTATGACAATATTTTTCTGCAAAGGTACCTAATAAATATGTACCTAATAAACTAGAATGTTATGACATCAGTCATGACATTCATACACCTGGTTTTACCAAAAATGCATGCCAATACCTAAACAACTACAAACTCCCCCTTTGGCAGATTTTTGGCTAAAGCCCCTAAGCAATCAGAGATAGATAGCAGCAGAAAAAATATGACTGCAGAAAAATAGAATGTCTAATAAAGTACCAAAATATATCTCCCCCTATTTAGCCACAAATGGGCCAAAGATACATGTTCTTAAAGATTATACAGTCATCCAGAAAAAGTAATGAGAGCAGAACTAAAAACTGAACACACTTCCAAACTCTACCAGGGACCAGCATCAACTCCACCAATCAGCAATTCCACCAACCTTTAAGCATTGTCATCAGACTCAGAGGAGCGAGTTTCTTCAGTATTGAGATGACCTTCAGCTTCTACACCCTCTTCCCTTCTGTTTCCTTCAGCTTCCTCCTTTTCTAACCTGGCAATTAGGTTTTCTAGGGTCTTTTTCCTAGCTTCCAGTTCTTTGCAGGTCTCTTTTAATACAGCAATAACATCAGATGTTTTGGACTGGGTTTTCACAGACGATGTCTCAGCTGATGTTATGACAATATCAGGAGCATGAGATCCCTGAAACAGTTTGTAGTGCAACCCAAGGGCAGGAGCTCTTTTGCAAGCAGTATCTCTTGCCACCAGGATATCAGGGTATTGTGCAAGGATAATTCCACAAAGGAGGGAGGGAAAGGTAATTGGTCCTTTGACAACATAACTACCAGCATGTTTTAAAGTTTGTTCAAAAATATACCTGCCATAGTCAAAAGCAGTCTTGGTTCCCACAGCATAAATAAATCTCCCCAATCCTGTGGAGATAGTTGATTTATGGTTTGTAGGGACCCAGTTGGCTGCACCAATCTTGTGCAGGATGGCAAATTTCATGCTAAGTTTGCTGGCATTCAGCTTGCCTTTCAAGGGCCAGCACTTCACTTGCCTTGCTGTGATGGTTTGACAAACTTCATTGTCAGTGACTTCCAGATCAGGACAATCCTCATTTGATCTTCCAAGAAATTTGTTAATTTCTGATGGAGAGAAATTAACCCTTCTTCCTCTAACAAAAACACTTTCAAAGTCAGTTGACCTTCCATCAGCACAATCATTAGACAAGTTAACTATGAACTCCTTGACCAGATTTTCATAACACTTGGTAAATTTTATCACTGTCTTCATCAGTCCAGCATTCTTAATCAGGTCTATGATGTCCTTGCATTCCATGGCATCATTGTTTAGCTCTCTTTCTAAAGTTATTCTCTTCAAGCAAACATACTTCCATCTGTTTGCATTGTCAAGATGGTGAAAAGAGATGTTGTCTGTTGAGACTTCAGGAACTCTAACAATTTTGCTGGAGGGCAGTTTCCTTCTGATAGGAATTTCTTCAGCATCAATCTCAAACTCTGATTCCTCATCAGAATCAGAAGATTCAGGTTCTTTTCTCTTCTTTGTAATTGGTTGTCTACCAGTATACACCTGGGCTTTCACCTTCCCTTTGGACTGACCAGTTTTCACAGATTCTACCCCAGCCTTGCCTTCAGTCTTGGATTTCTTAACAGTAGGTTTATCTTTGGACATACATTTTGCATCATTCTGATTACCCTTTCTTTTCATCATTCTCCTAGCTATGCTAGGGTTTACATTGGCAATCAAATCATTGTCTGAGTATTCCTCATCCACATCAATGATAGGTGGATCAGCAGTCTTTTCTGAAGGGTTCTGAATGTTGTCATTTTGTGTCATAACATTCTCAGAGACATCCACATTTGGGCTTCCTGATTGATTTAAAGGGACAGAAATCTCCGGTACAGGTTGGTTTCCGCTTAGTATACTAGTAACAAGCCTAGCAATAGCTTGATGAACTTGAACTGATCCTTCTCTATTTGGTACAGAAGAGGAAGGATGAGAAGGATTACCAGAGGCAGCAGCTTGAGCTCTTCCTGCATGTCTATTTCTCAGCTTTTTGACTTTGGCGGGGTCAGTTGCCATCTCTCTGAGAGGAGTGATCTCAAGAACTTCAGATTCTATGCATGTGGTGATAGCTCGAGAGTCTTGGTCAGATGATGAAGATGAAGAGGTCGCCTTGGTTGAAGATGATGTTTGAGACATTTTGATTGACTTAGAGCACCAGTAGCAATTTGAGAAAAAACTTTGATTGAGAGAAGGGAACAGGTTGCAAAGTCGAGAGAGGTAGGAGGAAAAAGAGAGTCTTTTCAACTTCTTAAAGATTTTGAAAGAATTGGGAAAACATATGATTAACCCACTAAAAATAGACTTAACAAAATTAACTCCTTCAACCCTTGTTTTAAGCAAAATTAATTGCTATAATTTCTCATGTTGGCAAATACCCAACCTTCCCCTCAAGTTTTCAAGTTTATTTCAAACAAGAGCCTTGGAAGAAGAATCAGCCAGCTGAAGCTTAATGATACCATGTTCCAGTTTAATTGACTTCTTCTCTACAAAGTCAATGTGCTTGGTCCTGCTATGCTGAATAGGGTTCATGGAAATATTGATTGTATTCAGATTGTCACAATACAATGTCACAACATCTTGTGAGACATTATACTCAGTGAGCATCTGTTTTGTCCAGATATTTTGAGAACAGTTACTACTAGCTGCAACCATTTCAGCACAGAGTTGGGAAGGCAATCTTTTGACATGAATCATAGTTCTGGTTGATTCTTGAATGATCTTATTTTTCTTTTTGTCAACTCCATTTTGATGGTGAGTTCCAAAATCCTTGTCATGATTACTTCTGGTTCTAACAACACATCCTTCTTCAAGTTTATTCACCACATCATAGACATGTTCCTTTTTACCAAGCCTTTCAATTTTAAGATCACCACAAACCCGTCTTTTATCAATCTGTAGTCTTGGAGTGCTTCTGACTGCTTCCATAGAGATAGCTCTTTTCATTCTTCTTAGATGAAGATGATCAAGCTTATGGTGCCACAGTTTCATCTCTTTTTCTTCTTTGGTAATTGGACACATAGTGGAGTTATTAGTGTTCTCAGGCTGCCACAAGTAACAGTTATCTTTGGATCTGATTCCTTTCATTACAACTTCTAGTTTTTCATTAATTACTAGACATTCAGAGTTTGAGAAGTTGACCTTGAATCCTAGATCACACAATTGACTGATACTAATGAGATTAGCAGTCAACCCTTTTACCAGCAGTACTTCACTCAGACTTGGAACTTCAGGACAGTCCAAATTACCAACTCCTTTGATTTCACCTTTAGCACCATCTCCAAAGGTCACATAACTAGTGTTGTGAGGTTTAACATGATTGAGAATGTTCTTTATTCCAGTCATGTGTTTAGAACACCCACTGTCAAAGTACCAGCCTTCCTTTGCAGACATTCTCAGGGAAGTGTGGGCTATCAGGGCAGTAGCCTTTTTCTTCCATTGAGGAGTATGTGGTACCCTTTTTGACTTAGGTTTAACACCTGAGTTTTGATTAGGGTAACCATGAAATTTGAAGCAGAAGGGCTTTATGTGGCCATACCTCCCACAATGATGACATCTCCATCTTTGGTACTTTTTCTTCATATATCTCTGTTTCTGATGTTGAGAGTTATGTTGAGACATCTGCTTTGACATTTGTTTAACATGCCCGATCTTCTTGTCTGTACTAGATTTCTTGGCTTCCACAAATCCTAGTCCAGATTTGTTTCCCACATTTTGTCCAACTTGAAGAATCTCTTCCAATTTATCTGTTCCATTAGACAGTATCTTGACAGATTTGGTCATTTGGTTCAGTTGTGAGTTCAGCAATTGAACTTCCCCTTCTATATGACTTATAGTTTCAAGATCTGCCCTTTTTTCAGCCTCCAGCTTTATGATGAGTTTTGATTGTTTCTCATTCTGCACACAGACTTCAGCACTTTTGATACATAATTTCTTGTAGGTATCAGCCAGTTCTTCAAATGTCACTTCTTCATCACTAGTGTCACTTTCAGAGGAACAAACACTAGTTAGAGCAGTAACTAGTTTGGCAGATTCTTCTTCAGAATTACTTTCTGAATCACAGTCAGACCAAGTAACAGTCATTCCTTTCTTTTGTTTCTTAAGAAAGGTAGGACATTCAGCTCGAATATGCCCATATCCTTCACAGCCATGACATTGAATACCTCTGCCTTGATTTCCCTTCTCTTCTGACCTTGGTCTTCTGCTGGAACTGTCAATGTCAGAGGGAATGTTATGAACATTAGACCTTGACTTTGGATCTATTCTTTTGATGAGTTTGTTGAACTGTCTTCCAAGCATGGCTATAGCTTCTGAAATATTTTCTTCTTCATCCTCCTTGTTTTCAACATCAGTGTTGGATACAAGTGCTATGCTCTTGTTCTTCTTGTCACCATTTTCAGTGATCCCCATCTCAAAAGTCTGAAGAGACCCAATTAGTTCATCCACTTTCAACTTGCTGATGTCCTGGGCTTCCTCTATGGCAGTTACCTTCATAGAAAATATTTTAGGCAAGGATCTGAGAATCTTTCTCACCAATTTTTCTTCTGACATCTTTTCTCCCAGTGCTCCTGAGGTGTTGGCAATCTCCAAGATGTTCATGTGAAACTCATGAATGGTTTCATCTTCCATCATTTTTAGATTCTCAAACTTGGTAGTCAACATCTGAAGCCTTGACATTTTCACTTTGGAAGTGCCCTCATGAGTAGTTTTGAGAGTGTCCCAAACTTCCTTGGCCAATTCATATTGATGTACTAGTCTGAAAATGTTTCTATCAATTCCATTGAACAAGGCATTTAAAGCTTTGGAATTTCCCAGGGCTATCACATCTTCTTCTTTACTCCAATCTTCCTCAGGCTTCAAACTGATTGTCCCATCTTTCTCAGTTATGGTGGGATGGATCCATCCTTTGTCAGCAGCTCTCCAAGCCTTTTTGTCCAGAGATTTTAAGAAGGCAATCATACGAGGTTTCCAGTAGTCATAATTTGTTCCATCCAGAATGGGTGGTCTATTTCCAAAAACTACTTCTTTGTCCATAGTGCCAGAAAGTGATATCCCTAGATCTCACCCAGTAATACAGGCAGGGTGCCTGCTCTGATGCCAATTGAAATTCTGGCTGCAGATACTCAATGCCACGTTCAATGTTATGACACAGTATCTGAATTTCTATAAGACAGTAAATACAAAAACAGTAAAGAACACAGTCAATTGTTTACCCAGTTCAGTGTGCAACAACACCTACTCTGGGGGCTACCAAGCCAGGGAGGAAATCCATTATAAGAGATATTAATTCAGGAATAAACCAACCAGTTTATCTCCGTTACTTAAGACCTACCCAATGCAACTTCAATCTAAGTACAACTTAAACCTGAGTTCCTACTCACTCCCCCTCAATCACAGCAGTGATACATAAAACAATTTGACTAATGAATTGATGAAGACACTCTTCAAAACATACACTTGATTATGCTTCTCAGCTTTTTAATCAAGCAACACAAACACTCTTGCTTCACAGCTTTGAGTGATACACAGACCTAACTTGACTTTGCTTCATAGCTTTAGTCAAGAGACATATAAACACTCTTGCTTCAAAGCTTTGAGTGATACACAACCCTTACAATTAAAACCTATTCCAAGTCACTTATCACAATGATAATTTCTTAGATTACAATAGTTAAAACTATACAGCTTCTAAAAGATCTTCTGTCAAAAAGGGATACATTCAAAACAGCAGCCCTATTGAATATATAGCAGCTGCACCTTCAGTTAGGGTTTCCACAAAAAGCTAGGGTTAAATCTGTTTGACCTTAAGACTAGGTCACAGGACTGATCAACCAGGTTGGGGTTGAGCTAGGTTAACCCAAAGAAAATGCTGGATTCTGTTCTGGAAAGACTGAGTCATTTTCCTGAAAAAACTCAGAATTAACCAAACTGCATACCTATTAGTTCAGAACAGGATGTCTTAACATTTGTTATGACATCTGAATTCCTGTTTACTGATTTTGGTAAATGTGATCATTTTGCAAAATGCTCAGTTACACACTCATAAACATCAGTACCTGTATGACAATATTTTTCTGCAAAGGTACCTAATAAATCTGTACCTAATAAACTAGAATGTTATGACATCAGTCATGACATTCATACACCTGGTTTTACCAAAAATGCATGCCAATACCTAAACAACTACACTATCTTCCAGGCCAATTCAAGGACTTTGTTTGTTTCAAACACATTGCTGGAAGTGTCAGGGACGTGTTGCAATCGAAACCAAGCACTAAAGCTCAAGAAACCCTCAAGAACAGTCTCACGGTTTGACATTTTTTCTCATAATAGTAACTCGTATTTCATGCATAATTAACATGTTTTAATCATTGTTTTGTGTTGCTTGAATTCATATAAAGCTAATGGTATTAGTTAATTGGATTATAATGCACAGAATCGAAAGTTACCATTGGTGAATTCTAGGGTTCTTGAACTCTAAAATTGGGGATTTACAGTACAAGAAAAATCAAGCCTTGAGAGACCTATGGTTGAAATCGTTGAGACCAGACGAACACAAAGCCACCCTCGCGAAATATTTCTATTAATCATACGCCTATTCGCTATTTTTCGTGGTTGCGGGTTGTGGGGGTTAAAAACCCCCGCTATCTAATTTGTTTTTTACAGGCATCAACGAAGAAGATGAGTACGTGGTGATACATCATTGGGCCATTCAAAAAACGCGCGTGATTTTGTTGTTTCCAGCATAATTGTTATTTTTTATATATTATAATTGTTTGTTAATATATTATCAAAAGCAAGCAAATGGCTTGGTGGTTGATGCGCTGGACGGTGATCATTGGGACCTGGGTTCGAATCTCAGGTCCCCCAAAATAATTGTTTCTATTTTTTCCTATGTGTTCACATGCAGGCTTTTCAACGTATTCCACCAGATACCTCCAGTGCTCAGCATGCCAAGTGGCCTTAAGCACAAATCCTGTGGCCAAAGATGAGTGACCATCATACTCCTGGTCAATGTACGTGCAGCTAATCTCCAAAGTCAAAACAGGCTTGATGTTAATGGGCCACATAATTTCCAAAGGAACCTCCATATTGGGCCATCACCCCCCCTGGTTTATTATTCCTTTTTATTTTCTTTTCTTTTTTTATTTTCTTTTATTAACTATAATTATTATTATTAGTATTTAATTAACAAATTACTTATTTTCATAATAAATTTAGAAAACTAATATTTTTATTATTATTATGATTTATTAATTTCACTTTATTTTTTGTAAATAAATTCTAACAAATTAATTTAGTTTAATTAGGTTTAATTTTGATTTTTTCATAATAAATAAAATAAATTTAGAATTAGGGTTTTCTTGACAATTTTAATTTCTTTTATTTTATTTCATTAAAAACATAAAAAACTTAAGAAATATTTCTTTTATTTAATTAATTAGAATTAGGTTTAATTAAATGCAAAAAGGACTAAAATCTCATTCTTTCACAACAAAGGGTCAAAACCCTAAGGACTTTTCCCGATTCAATTTCTATTCGCGCATATTAATTTTCGATTATATTTATGTATCTGTTCCGAGGATGTAATAGCGTTAATTAGGAACTTTTTATCGCTTTCTTTAATTTTCCGCAATTTACTTTTCAAGGGTTATGTTTTTGGCGATATAAATACCCGACGCCTTGTAATAGCGTAGATTTACTTTCCGCAATTTACTTTTCGCACAATTATTAACTGTTAACTATGCATGAAAAGACTTGCCTGAAAAATAAATTCAACCCGTAGCTCACCATAATACATGTGCAAAGATAATTTAACATGAAACCTAACACACTCGCACATGCCACTCCTAGGGTACGCCTCACTTGGTTGCCTCGACGTGGTCATTAAGTATAGGGTGTTTTAGAGGTCGCTCTCCTGTCTAAAGATCAAAGTTGCCTCGAAACGGTTGCCTCGGATAAAAAATGATCTAGGACATTAGGGTTACCGCTAAGGCGTCCTACTATTGCTTTGGTGACCACATGTCCCTATAATCGAATTGACCCGAATAACTCCAACGACGATGCTACCTACTTCTCAATAGTGGGATAGTACTGTCTAAAGGACATTTACACAGCTTAATTTCTTTTGAGTAGGTAGAGGTTCTCAGGTACTTGCTCTTTCAAAACAAAAATACTTTTCGCACCTACACTTTTCTGACAAAAGTTTTCAAAGAACACTTCACACACTCTTGAGGACAGATACAAGAGTTAAATCGAAGTTTTCAAACAAACTTTTTTCAAAACCCACAAACACAAGAAAAGCAAACATTTTTGAAAACATAGTGAGCAAGTACCTAAGAGCCCGTGGATAACCACGGATAGAAAGGGTGCTAACACCTTCCCTTTCTATAATCTACCTCCCGAACCGAGAGACATCTCGAAAAGGAATTTTGTTGTGCTTTTGTCCTTTCCTTGTTGGAGAACATAAAAGACGGCGGCGACTCTTGCTTACCGCGACATTTCGCGAACCAGCATTTCAAAACAGTCAGTTCTATTTCCACCGATCACACTGGCTTATCATCAAATTTCAGCCTTCCTTCCTTTAGTGCTTGTTGAATAAGATCCCTGAAAAGGAAACATTGTGAGGATTTATGTCCCAAAAAATTATGGTATTTACAAAAACCTCTTTTCTTTCTCTGTTCTAAAGGAGGAAATTTTTCCCTTGGGGGCACTATCATCTGGCCATCTTTAACTAATAGATCAAATATTTCGTCACATTTGGATATATCGAAACTATAAGTTTTCTTAGAAAATTTGTCGCTGTTTTTCTTAGGCTCTACAGGATTTTTCCCATTTGATGGCACTAGCAATTTACAAGAATATGGTGGTCCTTGTTTTAATTCTGCTAAATCTATTTCACCTTCTTCGACATTTATAGGATCACTAGATATCTCTGGATCGTTATCATCCATTTCGACATAGGCTACCCTTTCTCGTCGATGAGTTTTTGCAACTTTAGCTTTCTCAGCTTTAAGGCATTCGACTTGTCGAACTCTATCGGCCAGTTGGGCCATATCTCTTATGTATTGAGTATCTAACTTTTTCCTAATCAAATAATCCAGGCCCCCTACTGCTATTTCAACCAATTCATGCTCAGGCACTTGGGTAAAGCATCTGGCTTTGAGTAACCGAAACCTATTTAAATATTCATCGATTGGCTCTATAAACCTTCTCTTCACACTAGCCAATTCTTTTAGACTTATTTTGGTCTAGCCCATGTAGAATTGTTCATGGAACAATCTTTCCAATTGGTTCCAATTGTGGATCGAATTGGCTGGGAGGGTGGTGAACCAAGTGAAATCATTCTTTGTTAGGGAACTTGGGAAATATTTGATTCTAAGGTTTTCGTTGTTTGCTATATCTCCGGCCTCTATCAAATATCTAGCCACATGTTCGACAGTGGACTCTGTCGTATCCCCTGAAAATTTAGTAAACTTTGGAACCTTTCCCATAGGTGGTAAGTCTGTTTGCAGAATATATTCTGACAATGGGGATGTAAAGTTTGGTCTATGAAAACCAACGTTCATCTCGTTTTGAATCATAATCCTTTCGATCATGGCAGTTAGATTATTGTCCGTCCCATAGTTTTGGTCTCGAACTTGCTGTATCAATTCATCAATGTTTTGGTTTCTATTAGCCATAATAACCCCTTGATCGATTTCTATAGGGTTTCGTGGTATTTCAACCCTTGTTTGTTCTATTTCTGCTCTAGGAATCATGGGGTTTGGATTAACTGTCAAATCCTCTTCCATGATTACCCCCTGATTTGCTCTCATTGGTATCCTCTGGGGTTGTCGAACAGTTTGGGGTACCCCGAAGAATTCAGCCATGCGCGTCATTTGTGCTGTCATTTGCTGATTCGACTGTGTAGCAGTTTGAATGAGGGGGTTTAGCATTGTACTTAGAGTTTATGCTAACATTTGTACCATATCATGATTACTTTCGTCCATCTGTTGCCTCAAAATTGCTGTCGAAACATTTGTGAGGCTTGGTATTATATGAGATAGCCCTCCCAAGAATTGGTTTCTACTGGCTCCATACCCCTATAATGGTGATGATGCATTCACCAAAGGTTCTGAAAAAGTGGAAGCAACATTCATAAGGCTAGCCATTTGAGTAGTTGGCATGCCATATGGCTGCTCTCGACCCATCCAGGTTGTCGAAAATCTTGGGGGCACAAATGGTCGAGATCCTAGATTTGCCCTTGGTGGAGGCGTTTCTAATGGACCTCTTGGACCTACATACGAAAGTAAGGGTCCGGTTTGATTTGTGGTTAACGTTGGTATTGATCCAACAGAAGTTGGGATATTCCCTTCGACCGCGGTAGTAACAACTGTTCCAGTAATTGGTGGAGGTATTTCTCCATGATTTGGCTCGTTAGCCATACTACTCTCGCTATTTTTCTTCCTAACAGTATACTCTTTGGTTACTCTACCACTTCTAAATAACATGCAACGTTACAACTGTACAGGAAAAACTCAATAACATAAACAAGATATTTTAATAAAAATTAGCAACGTCCCATCGGGTGTGCCAATTTGTTTACCGTTGTTTTTGGTAAACAACCGATGATCTTCCAAAAAGGAAAGTTATTTTTGGTTTACTTACGAGATCGATCAGATTAATCCCAGAACATATGCTAATTTTTATGTAAGACAGATAATCAAGAAGAACGCACGTTCGACCTAGAGAAAGATATTTGAGATTTTAGAAAAGTAGACAGAAATGTAGAAATGCAGATAAAGATGCAAGAAGGATAACTTTTCAAGATAAAATTAAAGCAATGTAAAAGACTTTCATTAATAAAAAGAGGCGTTTCCAACGTACATTTCTCATTTTTATCCTTTCTCACGCAGCGGTTACTTGGATAATATTTGAGTGACTAGTACAATAGGTTGAACACACTTAAAAACTACACAGGTTTCCTAATTTATACTAAAAACTAAGTAACCTTCGAGGGATGTCTCTGCGCTAAGATGAAGACAAGTGTCTTCTGCATGTCCCTCGACCTATGGCTTTCAGCCACGTTGCTTCTTCTTATCCGCTGGCGAAACTGTCTTTCCCTCCAATAATTAAAATTCAAATGTCCCTCGTATCATGTGTCAAAGCGAGGGTATTTTCTCTCAGTCGAAGGTCATATACTCTTCAGTCGAAAAGCCCTGAGAGTGAGCCCTGGTCGAAGGCTCAAATATAACTTAGATTTTTTTTCCTAAGTTATTTCATACGTCAAACATTCTTCTTGGCTTGGTTTATTCCAGTTTTTGGTCTAGAAGGCCAAATATAGAAAGTGTCGAATTTGGGAGCTAAAAATTGCCCCCTAAGAATGTCTATTTCGACTCCCAAAGAAATAGCCATTATTTGATCTTTCCATTCGACACCTGTCTTTCTAGTTATCCACAAGGTTTTGACGTGCACTTTTCGTCTTCCAACATCTGTTGCTTTCGAAAAAAACCATCATTACTCTTTCTCCAAGATGTCTTTTCTAACTGCCGTTACCACGCTTGCCATGATGAACATATTCCTAGAACCTAGGCAAGCATGTCAAAACGTTTCCCAGCGTCTTCACGATAATTGCTTCATACTTCGCCACGTGCCCCACTATCTTCACAGCATTAAATGTCCTTGATGAGACATATCCATTTCTGAAGGCTATAAATACTTCTAAGCCTTTTCATTTGGAACTTTCACCACTTCAAACATTTCCAAATCTTCTGCTTTCAAACACCTTGCATTTTTAACTTCGTTTTCTCCAAATCTGCAACAATGGCTTTCTTTTCCAATGCACCAAACAATCCCCAACCTAAGAATGCTGATGATATCCAAAACCCACCAAAGATCTTTTCTACTAACCCTTCTCCTTCCTCGATTGATGGGCTTCGGTACGTTGCTGAACCCATGACGAGGGAGTGGCGAGAAGCATATGATTCCCATCTCCTCATTCCCATTAGGTACAATGGAGACATGTATGCTATGTCTGGTCCTTTGTATTCGTGCGTCGAGAATCCCACGAAGAATCGCGCCTTCTTCCCTACTCACCCAAGACTAAGGCCTATGGGATGCGCGAAGAAGCCTATGGATGACCCTGAAGACGCTACTCCAGCCAACCAGCAGCATGCTCAGACTACAGAGGATATCAACCTCCAATTCATGAACAAAGGGAACAAAATCTTTCGATCAAGCCCTAACCTCTCCTCAGAGTATTCAGACTGGTTGAATAAGATGGAGAAGGCGCAAACTTCCGTTTGGAAGGAAATGGAAATTTGTGACTTGGTGATGCTGTCGAAGACAGGATTGCCTTAGTGTCCCCTCATGCTGGTATCTTCGATGTATTTCTGGGATAACACACATTTTACCTTTCATCTTCCCTGTGGGATGATGACCCCTACTCTATTCGACATAGCCGCAATTACCGGTCTTCGACCGATTGGCAATTATTTCGACCCTGAGGATTTGTCTGAAGATGTTATTGGGTTTGCAGCTACAAAACCCACCTACACCACCTTTATCAACCACTTCCACGATAAAGCCTCCAGTACGGTGTCGGAGTTGGAGCATATAGCCTTTTTGGCTATGTGGTTATCTCGCTTTGTTTTTTGCACTAAGTCACTTCAGGTGACGAAACAAATGCTTACGCTCGCGACGCAGCTTCACCATAAATATCCCCTTTGGCTGGCCGAATTTATTTTGGCCAATCTATATGAGTCCATCAGTAATGGTGTAACCCAACTCAAGGTTATAGGGGACAGGGGGAGCCTGCTGCTTTCTGGCCCTTTTTGGCTTCTCCAACTTTGGCTTAATGCCACCTTTAAACCTTTTCTTCCTCAGAAGAATAAGATTAATGAAGCGGCCCCAGAAATCCTGAACAGGAGGGTCGAAGGAACCAGGCTCACGCTGCTGACTCCTACTGATGAAGGCCAACAATTTCAGAAGGCTTTCACAAGCTTCGTGATGATGTTTGCGGAGCGCAAACGTTTTGTTTCGACCATGCCTCCTTTTTCCAGTCGAAAAGTTGGTCCAAGATGGTTCACCAGACCATTCCTTCGACTGAGGAGGAGGACTTGAATGATGAATATGTGGGTATGTGGGAATCGTTTCTTCACCCCAAAATCATGCCATTGAGATTCAAGAGCTCCAAAAATCAATTAAACTTGATTGCTTATCAACCAAACCTTGTCTCTCGACAATTTGGTATTGTTCAGTCACTTCCCTCACCCATTTATCCTCGAGAGAAGCTGCTATTATTTTACAATGCAGACTACTCAGATGCTGCTACCAAGCATATTGGTAGGTACACTGGTCGAACTGTACTAAACATGTTCGACTTTAACCTCAATTTTTTGAGTTCTGGTAATTTTGAGGGATGGTGGAAATAGTATTATGATGAAGAGTTCTTCGATGAGAAGGACTTCTCCCACCACCTTCGTGAGGCATTTAAGCTGGTTCTCGACAGGATCAAGAAAGTTATTACTTCTTTCCTTTCTCTTTGCTCCAGATTTATTATTCGACGCTCGATTAACTTTAGTTTTCTTGTTTTTTGTGTAGCTGTCAAGAGAACCACTTCGAAGAAGACTGCTGAGAGCACAAAAGGGGGAGGTTCTGCTGCCAACCCCTCTCCCAAGGTATTCACTTTCTCCCATACCTTTATTTTCCATGGTTGTCTGACATGGGTACTGATTCCTTTGGCTTGTCTTTCTAGGCATTCAGAAAACTACCCCCAAAAAACGGAAGGTCCAGGAGATCGAAATCTCTAGTGACGAAGAAGAGGAGTCTCCTCCTGTTCCTTTGAAGAGACGAAGGTTGAAGAAACCAGTTCCTGCCATTGAGTCTCGTCCCAAAATCAGGATTAAGACTACAGCTGCGAGGCCTCCTCCTGTAGTTATCAAAGAGCCTACTAAACAGGAAGTGGTTGCCAGGCTGAACAACCCTAGAGAGAGTGATAACTCCAGTCCCGGTGCTGAAATCCCAGTCCAGGTATTTTCTTCGATAGACGATCATTTATTTCTCGACTCCCCTTTTTTCTTTATGAGGATTCTGAAAGAAACGAAACCCTTTTATTTTCCAGGACACCGCTGGCACCTCCCTATAGATCCCTACTCCTGTCGAAGGCTCTGTTACTCTATTGAACAGTGAAGGAGAACCTACTTATAGGCCTTCTTCAACGAAAGGCTCTTTCATGAGTTCAGCTGATGAAGTGAATCAAACTTCCGAACCTCAGCCTGAAACTATCGAGGAAGTCAATGAAGAAGGCCTTGTAGGAAATCATGAAGAGACTAGGGCTCCATTGGTTGACGTGCAAGAGACTGAAGAGGAAATGACCCCTAATGCTGAGACTGTGATAGCAAGGGAGAATGAAGGGATCTCAGGAGCTGATGGCGGAGAGGGTTCTGCTGAAGGAAACCAGAATCCTCTAGGCACTGAGGCAATTCCAGAGCAAGTGGCCAATGTGGTTGTTGCTGCCAACAAAAGTGTCCCCTCGACAGGATCTAGAACTAAGGAGGATTTGGCTTTGCTGAAACAGCAAAATCCTTTAGGCTATCTGACTGCAATTCTAGAAGGTCGAGAAAGTTCCTCTGATCATAATTCCTCAACTACGTCTGGAAGATCTACTTCGACCTCTCCTCTCGATGAGGCCCTTCATAAAGTTAAGGAACAAATCTTCAAAAGAGATTTAATGTTGACCTTGGAGGGGGAACCAACGGCTCCTTCTTTTCTGAAGACTACTCTGAGGGTTGTCGATCTCCTCATTGCTTCTCCGGACGTGGCCAGTGTAAACTTGGATTTAATCTCGATTGTTGACCAAGTATCAGCGGATTATAACCGTCAAAGGACTCTCAGTCGTGAGATTGAAGAAGCCAATGGTCAAGTGGTTGCTGCCTGGCGCGCTGCTACCGAATCATCTTCTAAGGTAAAGGATTTGTCGAAGGCCCAGGAGGCTAGACAAAAAGAGGTCGAAGAGATAGATCGAGACACTACTCAATTGAAGGTGCAGATTACAGAGTTGGAAGCTAAAATTGCTACCAACGACAAAAAGAAGGAGGAACTCCATGCTGTTAACACTGAATCAGAGAGCCAAGAAGAACTGGCTGAAGGTTTAAGACACGTCGATCGAGCCCAATCTGTTGATGCTAAGCTCGAGACCCTTCATCAATCGAAGGATTTATGTGATCGACGCCTAGAATTACAAATAATCAAGTATCTCCAGATTAAGGCTAATCTCCCTTTTTGAATCTTGTTTCTTTCATTTATGTAATCACTTGTTGTAATGATCTCAAAGCCATTTTGGCTATTTTAATGAAAATTTAAGTTTCCATTTTGGTATTCTCTATTCAACAGTGACTATATATTACTTATTTTTACCTCTTGAAGCATAGGTCTATACGCTTTCAGGTATTTACCATTCACCTTCAAAAGTCTTTGATCTTCTCTTAACTCTTCAATCTCATAAGCTCCACCAGAGAAAGCCTGGATAATCCTGAAAGGTCCCTCCCACTTAGGAGACCATTTTCCAAAATTTCTATCCTTTCGATCCATCGGAAGAATTACTTTCCAAACTAGATCTTCAGGCTGAAATGTCTTTGATTTCACTCTGCGATTATAGGATTTCTCAACTCGCTTCTTCTGCAGTCTCAAAAGATCCAGAGCTTTCAGCCTTTCTTCGTATAAGTCAACTAGTTCGTCTAACATCATATTCCAATAGACCTCAGAAGGGATATCATGTTGTATCTGAATCCTTGTCGCCTGCAGGTGGATTTCCACTAGTAACACTGCATCATGACCATAGGTTAAGCAAAATGGTGTTGTTCCCGTGGCTTCTTTCGGGCAAGTTCGGCATGCCCATAAAACTTGATATAACGTCTTGTGCCAGTTTCTGGGTTTCTTTCCCACGTGTTTCTTTATTAAACTGATCACTACTTTATTCGCTGTTTCGACCTGGCCATTAGCTTGTGCATAATAGGGTGTTGATGTTAACAATTTAAACCCCATTTTCGTAGCAAAGTCTTGCATCTTTCGACCAGTAAATACTGACCCTTGGTCTGTAGTTATTGTTTCAGGAATTCCAAATCTATATATGATGTACTTTTGAATGAATTAAATGACATTATCTTGGTCTACATTGACTAAAGGGATTGCTTCAATCCACTTAGTAAAATAATCCATGCCCACAAATATATACTTCTGGCTTTTAGAAGATGCTGGTCGAATTTCTCCAATAAGATCTAAAGCCCATCCTCCAAAAGGCCAAGGTTTCACAATCGAGTGAAGTTCGCTTGCCGGCACATGCTGAATACCTGTATGTATTTGACATTCTTGGCATCCTTTTGCAAACTCCACACAATCTTTTAACATAGTGGGCCAATATAATCCTTGTCGAAACAATAACCATTTAATCTTTTGGCCTACTTTGTGTGCTCCACATGCCCCGGCGTGTATGGCAGCAAGAGCTATGTATGCTTCTGTTTCACTTAGGCATTTCAGGAGCACACCTTCAGGAGTTTTCTTGAATAATTCATTTCCCATCAACACATAACTCAGTGCTCTATATTTTATTTTTCGTTTTGTCGAAGCTGTTGGATTTTGCAAATAATCTACTACAGGCTTTCTCCAATCTTGTTCTTTTAGATTGTCTATGAACGAAATTTCAAAATTTTCGTGATCAGTGCATCCCAACGTTGTGGTCCTTAAATCCAATGGAGATAACTTAATGGAAGTTACTCTCCCTCTAACTTCAATTGCTTGTTGTATCCTGTCTTTCGAAACATTATACCCGGAAGCAATCTGCACCAAGTCGTTAGCTACTTGATTTTCCAATTTGGGTATATGTCGAATGTTAACTACTTTGAAGTTCTTCAACAACCGTATGGATATTACTAAATACATAATAAGATTTTCTTTTATGCATTTGTATTCTTTCGTAATTTGTTTTAGGACTAACTCTGAGTCTCCCATTATTTCAACCTGAGTTGCCCCCAATTCCAACAGGATTTCAAGGCCTACGATTAACGCTTCGTATTCAGCCTCATTATTAGAGAAATACCCATATATCTTGTACTTAAATGTTGTTGGAATTTTGTTTGGAGAAATGACGAGGACTCCGACTCCAGTCCCATCTTTATAATTGGAACCATCAAAGTACAGTTTCCAAGGTTCGATCTCCAAATAATTCAGTGATCCTTCTTGTATAGAATGGTCGACTATAAAGTCTGCTACCACTTGACCTTTCATAGCCTTGAGAGGCATAAAGGTTAATGAGTACTCAGTTAACACGAGTGCCCATTTGCCAATTCTGCTGTGCAAAATGGGTTTCGACAACATATATTTGAAAACATCAAAATGAGACGAAACATAAACATTAACTGGCTTTATATATTGCTTAAGTTTTGTACATGAAAAATAAAGACAAAAACACAGTTTTTTGAGCCTTGTTATATCTGGTTTCTGCATCATTTAAAACTCTACTAAGGTAGTATATGGGCCTTTCGACGCCATGCTCATCCTCTTGAGCCAGCATGCTTCCTAAAGTTTTATCAGACGCAGCTATGTACAGTCTCATATTTCTACTTCGACAAGGAGGCACCAAAATAGGTGGTTTGGTGAGGTACTCTTTGATTTTGTCTAAGGCTTCTTGATGTTCTTGCCTCCACTCAAACCCTCCTTTGTTGAGTCGAAGTAGTGGAGAAAAGGCTTGCGTTTTCCCACTGAGGTTGGATATAAATCTCCTCAGGAAATTTATCTTTCCAAGTAAGGATTGCAATTCCTTTTTGTTAGTTGGCGCTTTGGCTTGCAAGATAGCTTTGGTCTTGTTTTGGTTTATCTCAATGCCCTTTTTATGGACCAAAAAACCTAAGAAATCTCCCGCTTTGACACCAAAGGCACATTTTAGAGGACTCATCTTCAGGCCGTATCGTCTCATCCTCTCGAAGGATTGTCGAAGATGATCCATGTGAGTCCTCCCTGAAACAGATTTGACAACAATATCATCAATATAAATCTGCATGAAAGTATCAATAAAATCATGGAAGATCGAATTCATGGCTCTCTGGTACGTTGCCCCTGCATTCTTTAGGCCAAAGGGCATCACTACCCATTCATAAGTGCCTAAGGCCCCAGTGAAACGGAATGCCGTTTTCGACACATCTTCTTCAGCAATAAAGATTTGATTATATCCAGAGTAGCCATCAAGCATACTCATGTGGTGTGGGCAATTATGAAGGGGAATTAACATACCGTTGTTTTTGGTAAACAATCGCTGATCTTCCAAAAAGGAAGTTCTTTTTGGTTTACTTACGGGATCGATCAGATTAATCCCAGAACATATGCTAATTTTTATGTAAGACAGATAATCAGGAAGAACGCACGTTCGACCCAGAGAAATATATTTGAGATTTTAGAAAAGTAGACAGAAATGTAGAAATGCAGATAAAGATGCAAGAAGGATAACTTTGCAAGATAAAATTAAAGCAATGTAAAAGACTTTCATTAATAAAAATAAGTGTTTCCAACGTACATTTCTCAGTTTTATCCTTTCTCACGCAGCGGTTACTTGGACAATATTTGAGTGACTGGTACAATAGGTTGAACACACTTAAAAACTACACAGGTTTCCTAATTTATACTAAAAACTAAGTAACCATCGAGGGATGTCTCTGCGCTAAGATGAAGACAAGTGTCTTCTGCATGTCCCTCGACCTATGGCTTTCAGCCACGTTGCTTCTTCCTAGCCGCTGGTGAAACTGTCTTTCCCTCCAATAATTAAAATTCAAATGTCCCTCGTATCATGTGTCAAAGCGAGGGTATTTTCTCTCAGTCGAAGGTCATATACTCTTCAGTCGAAAAGCTCTGAGAGTGAGCCATGGTCGAAGGCTCAAATATAACTTAGATTTTTTTTCCTAAGTGTTGTACCCCAAAATTTGCCCTCCCATATTTTTCAAAGTTTTGACAAGCATCATCTCAATTTGCTCAAGCCTACTCAAGGGTTGCACAGTCAAACCATCCTCCTAAGCCAGTCAAAATTAAGGTTTTTGTTCTTGCAAGGAAGTTGAGGTTTTCAAGGGGTCAATCAAGTCCCACATGCCTATAAACATTATCAAGCATCTACATGCCAAGTTTCAAGGCTCACAAGGTCAAGTTGCACAATCAAAAACCCTAATTGCTTCACAATCAACTGTAGGGGCAAAATGGTCATTTGGCACTCAAAAGTCAAAATTTTTGGTCAACATCTTATTTTGAAGCCACAATCATCATTTGGTCAAATCTTGACCATGATTTCACAAGAATGGCTCAAAAATCATCAAGATGTAAAAGTTTCTATTTTTGGACAGTTGAAAAGTCAACTGTAACTTGACCAAGGCATAACTTTTCCATGGTTCATCAGAAAAATCCCATCCAATGCTCATTTTGAAGGGGATGACATTTCCTACAACTCATCTTCACATTCCAAGTCCAAGAAATGCTCTCACAAAAAGTTATCAATTTCAACATTATAGGTCATTTTCAAAAGTCAACAAAAAGGCATTTTAAGTCAAAGACCATAAATTGAGATTGGTAAATCAAAATGACATGGGACCAAAGGAATTGGTTAAAGGACTTCAAGACCTTTCCCAAATGTCTAAGAACATGTTCATATTATCAAAATTGAGCAAGATATGCATTTGAGAAGTTGGGAAATTTTTGTGAAATGGCAAAAGTCAACTATCCTTGAAACTTCAATTTTTGACAAAAGGGCCCACTTTTTCCCACTAGATTCAGCCTTGCCATGCCACCCACGTGTCCCATGATTAATTTCAAGATTAAACATTAATTTGTTCTATTTTTATTTAATTTTATTGATTTAATTCATTTTAAATCCATAAAATTCAAATAAAAATAAAAAAAAAATAATTAAATGATACCTTGTGGTTTGAATGACTTTGATGCATCATAAGTCAGCTACCAAATTCGTGTAAAGATCATTTATGCTTGAAATTCAAAATTTGAACAAAACATGGCAAGGCCTTTAATGGTGGTTATGAAGAAATCCAAAAACTTAATTGCAATGGTTAAAGGCTCATCATATGACTTGATTCTCATTCAAACATACATATACAAGCCTTGCAGACCTCAAGCATGACCTGAACATCTCTAAAACGGCAGAACCAAATTCCAAAAACTTGAAGAAAAGTTGAAAACTGAAATCCATATTCCAGCACAATTCAAACACTTTTCTTGATTCTAACATGTTGCCAGCATTGCCAGGAACCTATTGCAATCATAAACAAGTTCCAATACTCAAAGAATCATCCACAACAAGTCCCACGGTTTGAATATTTTTCCATAATCGCACATCCTTATTCATGCATTTTTAACCTTTTTTTGGATTGATTTGTGTTAATAGGACCATTCTGAAGCTATTGGTATGATTCAATTTGATTATGGTGCTCTGAATTAAAAAACACCATTGAAGCAACCTAGGGTTTCGAAGCTTGGATTTTAGGGCTTTGCACATACAGAAAAATTGGACCTTGAGACGTATATGGTTGAATTCGCCAAGGCCAGACGAATTCAACCCAACCATCGCGTCTTTTTTATATTACCTGTAGCCCTAATCGCTATTTTGGACGTTTGCATTTTGTGGGGGTTTAAAACCCCCGTTATTTGTTTGTTTTTGTTTCAGGAAACGCGAAGAAGATGATTACGTGGAAGAACGTGGTTGGTCCGTTCAAATGATATGCGCGCGTTTTTAATTTTGCTGCATTGGAAATGATTATTACATATATTAATTCATGTTTGTTTTATTGATGACTGAAACAAAGTGGTGGAGTGGCTGGCAACGTGCTTGGTAATCGTTGGGACCTGGGTTTGATCCCTAGGTCCCCCAAAGGCTTGTTAATTTTTTTTCAAATATGATCCTATGCAGGCAACATAAAGCAACTCATCATACACCTCATCCAGAAGGGCGCCAAGTGGTCTCAAACCCAGATCCAAAGGCCATGAGGCGCTGTTCACTCTACCCCAAGTCAAAGTGTGCTGTGGGAAATGAAAAAAGGTCAACGTGGCTGAGTTTTGCTTGGGCCTCAGATTCCAGATACACCTCCAATCCGGCCCAAACCCCCCTTGGTTTTGTTATTCCTTTCTTATCTTTTTATTTTTCTTTTCTTTTATAATTCTGTTGTACCCCAAAATTTTCCCTCCCATATTCTTCAGAGTTTTGACAAGCATCATCTCAATTTGCTCAAGTCTACTCAAGGGCTACACAGTCAATCATCCTCCTAAGCCAGTCAAATTAGGGTTTTGGTTCCTGCAAGGAAGTTGAGGTTTTCAAGGGCTCAATCAAGTCCCATATGCTCATAAACATTGTCAAGCACCTACATGTCAAGTTTCAAGGCTCACAAGGTCAAGTTGCACAGTCAAAAACCCTAATTGCTCCACAGTCAACTGTAGGGGTAAAATGGTCATTTGGCAATCAAAAGTCAAAATTTTTGGTCAACATCTTATTTTGAAGCCACAATCATCATTTGGTCATGTCTTGAACATGATTCCACAAGAATGGCTCAAAATATCATCAAGATGCAAAAGTTTCCATTTTTGGACAGTTGAAAAGTCAACTGTAACTTGACCAAGGCATAACTTTTTCATGGTTCATCAGAAAAATCCCATCCAATGCTCATCTTGAAGGGGAGGACATTTCCTACAATTCATCTTCACACTCCAAGTCCAAGAAATGCTCTCACAAAAAGTTATCAATTTCAACATTATAGGTCATTTTCAAAAGTCAACAAAAAGGCACTTTAATTCAAAGACCATAACTTGAGATTGGTAAATCAAAATGACATGGGACCAAATACATTGGTTAGAGGACTTCAAGACCTTTCCAAAATGTCCAAGAACATGTTCATAGCTTCAAAATTGAGCAAGATATGCATTGGAGAAGTTGGGAAATTTTTGTGAAATGGCCAAAGTCAATTATCCATGAAACTTCATTTTTGACAAAAGGGGCCCACTTTTTCCACTTGTTTCAGCTTGGCCATGCCTCCCACGTGTCCCACAATTTATTTCAAGATTTAAAATTAATTTTTCCATTTTTATTTAATTTTATTTGATTTAAATCATTTTAAATCTTTAAAATTCAAATAAAAATCAAGAAAATTAATGGAGGGATATATTTTGTTTTGAATTGCTTTGATACACCATCATTCACCTTCCAAATTTGTGCAAGGCCTATTATGGGCATAAAAATTCAAATTTTCACCAGAATGGCAAGTGGTTTTGATGGTGTTCATGGCATAATCCAAAACATTATTGCAAGGCTTCAATGACCATTATTTGGATTGATACACATTACAAAACAGATATGCAAGCATTCCATATGCAATTCACGACCTAGAGAGCCCCATACAGCATAAGCCATTTCCAAATTTTGAAGGAAAAAATCACAAACTGAAAACCTAGTTGCAGTACAATTCAAGCTTCCATTTCAATCCAAATACACTCCTTACATTGCCGGGGACGATTTGCAAGCACAAACAAGCCCTAACACCATCAGAATAGAAGCACACAAGTCACACGATTTGTCCAAATTTTGAGAAACTGAACTCCATTTCCATGCCTCTTTAATTCATTTTGAACGTTATTATGCATTGCTGACACCATTACAAAACTTTCTGCATGTTTTAATTTCATTATAAGGCTGTAAAACGAAAACTACCATTAGCGATTTCTAGGTTTTCAGAATTTGGAAATTGGGGCTTTTTGTATACTGTAAAATTGAACCTCAAAACAGGCATGGTCAAACTCAGAAGCTCAAGACGAATCGAATAAGATACTCGCGCCCAATTTATGCTTCCTGAGCGTCTAATCGCTATTTTCATATTGCCTGTTGTTGGCTCCTAAACTCGACACCTTTGTTTTTATTAATATAAACCATTAATCATGAGAGACGGTTTCGATCAGCTGATTCTGTCGAAATGCTCATCAGAAGATGGCAAGGTACTTGGAGAATTTCTTCTAAGTAAGAATCCTGTTGCCTTCGACGTCGAAGGTGCTTCTCGACAGAGGTATTCGACGCTCAGAGTGGAACAGTTTGAGATTCAAATGTTTGGAGGGAAAACGGTTCCCAGCGGTTACCAAGTGCAACGTGCCAAGATCTGGAGCGTCGAATGTTGTGAGCGTGCCAAGTGGAGTCATCTCGAAGCAGCGTAACTGCCCGACGGTTACTTGAGACGTGTTTAGTATAAATATTAGTTGTTCACGTAGTTTTTCGCGTGTGTTCACAATTATATACAAGTCACTCATTTAGATTCAAGTACCCAGTGTGAGCGAAAGAATTGTTGAGAATGTATGTGTGAAACACCTTTTAACTTAATCAAAGTCATTTATTTTCCAGAACTTTATTGCCTTTCATTTACTTTTCCCAGTCGAAGCCTTTATTTAAAGCTTTCTTTTATTCTACCAAGTTTTCTTCTTCATGCAATTTACATAAAGTATCTTTATTTTCTTGTCATTAACCATCATTAAACTTAGTCAAAACCCCAAAAATCAACCATGTCTTAGGATCAATCTGATCGATCATGCGAGTCACCAAATAAGTAACCTTTTGGAGGATCAGCGGTTGTTTACCAATTTCCACGGTAAACAAATTGGCACACCCGGTGGGACCTTGTGTTGATTTTGAAGGTTAACCGTATTTACACAGAATATCATCTTTTTCGAGAAGTATTGCATGTTATTGAGAAGTGGTAGAATATACACTAACAATACCAATACTGGAAGAAGAAGAGAAGCGATGGCGAATCCGCCAAACAATAATGAAATCCCACAGACGAATGTGGGAACAACGGTTATCCCAACCGTAAGTGAAGCGATAACCGCTGGTTCAACACCAGCAGTAACGGTCATACAAACGGGGCCAATGCCTCCGTTCACTGGCCCCAGAGTGCCTTTAGGAACTCCCACACCAAGGGGAAATCCAGGAACAAGGCCTTATGTTCCCCCAGGATTTGTGACAGGCGGTCCAAATCGAGAACCACTCTATGGCATGCCAACGTCTGAATTGGCTAGCCTGACGAACGCTGCGTCCACTTTTTCAGACCCTTTAGTGAGTGCCTCTTCGCCACTCCAAGGTTCTAGAGTTGGTATGGCGAACAGAAATAGGACCCAACTCTTAGGAGGAACGTCCCAAGTAGCGCATGGCCTTACAAATGCCTCGACAGCAGTCTTAAGACAGCAAATGGACTAAAGCAACCATGATATGGTTCAAATGTTGGCACAAACTTTAAGTACAGTGCTGAATCCTCTAATACAAAACACCACCCAGTCGAATCAGCAGATGACATCGCAAATTACGCGTCTGGCTGATTTCTTTGGGGTACCCCAACCTATTCGACAGCCCCAAAGGGCGCAAATAAGGGGAAATCAAGGTATACTTTTAGAGGAAGAAACCACTATTAACCAAGTCCAGCAGCCTGTCGAAGAAAACCTTAGGGCACGATTGGAGCAGCCTGTCGAAGAACCTAGGGTCATAGCCCCAGAGGTAAGGATAGTCAACAGAAACCAAAATGCTGACGAAGTAGTTCAGCACATCCAATACCAAAACATGGGTTTGGAAAATAACCTGGCAGCCATGATCGAAAGAATCATGACACAAAATGGGATGAATATGGGCTTTCGTAGGCCCAACTTCACATCCCCACTGTCAGAATATGTGTTACAAACAAACTTACCTCCTAGATGTAAAGTCCCTAAGTTCACTAAGTTTTCAGGGGACACGACAGAATCTACTCTCGAACATGTGGCGAGATACTTGATCGAAGCAGGAGATATTTCAAACAACGAAAACCCGAGGATTAAGTATTTCCCAAGTTCTTTAACAAAGAACGCGTTTACTTGGTTCACAACTCTTCCCCCCAATTCGATCCATCATTGGACCCAGTTGGAGAGATTGTTCCATGAGCAATTCTACATGGGACAAACCAAGATAAGCCTGAAAGAATTGGCCAGTGTAAAGAGACGTTTCACTGAACCTATAGACGAATATCTAAATAGGTTTAGGTTGCTCAAAGCAAGATGCTTTACGCAAGTGCCAGAACATGAGTTAGTCGAAATAGCCGCAGGAGGGCTAGACTATTCCATTAGGAAGAAGTTAGACACTCAATACCTGAGAGACATGGCCCAATTGGCCGATAGAGTTCGACAGGTAGAACGCCTTAAGGATGAAAAAGCCAAGGCGACAAAAACTCATAAAAGAGAGAGGATAGCGTATGTTGAAATGGATGATGAAGATCCAGAAACCTTCGACGAAACTATAACCTTCGAAGAAAGCGAGGTCGATTTAGCGGAACTGAAACAAGGGCCACCATACTCTTGCAAACTGTTAGTCCCCTCAAGTGGAAAAAATCCCACTGGTCCGGAAAGGACCAACGATAGGTTCCCCAAAAAGACTTACAGTTTTGATATTACAAAATATGATGAAATTTTTGACTTACTTGTAAAAGATGGCCAAATGATAGTACCCCCAGGGGTAAAAGTGCCTCCTCTTGATCAAAGAAAAAAGAGGGGCTTTTGTAAATATCATAATTTTCTGGGCCATAAAACATCTCAATGTTTTCTTTTCAGGAATCTCGTGCAAGACGCTATCGAAGAAGGGAGGTTGAAGTTTGCTGACAAGACCCCCATGACTGTGGACTCTAACCCTTTGCAGGCTGAAGCCCATTATGCTGAACCTTCAGAAGTGAACGTGGTCGAGGCATCCAGAAGCCAGGCGAAGAGGCCAGGAATCACAATGGTCGAAGTCACAAAGGACCATGTCAACATGCCAATCTTTGGCAGTTTTTATGGGAATCTATCTAGAAAAACAATTGAAGCGGTCCAAAAGGCGGTCGAAAGCCCGAAGCTGGAGACAGTTGGAGCCCAAAAATCTGGAACAAAACCCAGTTCCTACTTGGCTGCAGTTCAAGGCCAGACAGAGGACTTGGAGACTCAGATGAAGCAGTTGACTCTTGCCACCAAAGAAACCATGAATGTCAACATGGTCGAAGTCTCTGAACCAAAAGCATCAGAGGAGTCCATTAGGCAAGAACAAGCCAACAAAACTGCTTTCCCTCGGGAAAATGAAAATCTGGCAGATTTCCTGCAAAGATGCCAGAAGAAGAAGTCAGAAGTGATGTTGTGTCCTCGATGCAACTCGATTTTCGACAAAAAAGCTGCTGAACATATTCAAGGTGTAAGAGCAGCAAACAGAAAAAGGGAAAGTGTTGATACTCGACATGACCCCAGAAGAACCTACCAAAAGGGTTCAAATCAAGAAAAGAGGCCACTGACTTTCAGGCCTCCAACCAATGTGCCAATTGATACATGGTACAAAACATCAGGTCGAAAGAGGCCAAGCGAGGAAAGATGGCACTCCTTCGAAGTGCCAAGAGGTTCATCTTTTACACATAAGAAAGAACCTCAGGTTGCTACCCCTAAAGTGACCCAGGTATCAAGCAACTACAAAGGGAAGAATCCCATGTCTCGATCTCAATGGAGAAGATACCAGAGGCGGCGAAAAGCTGAGAGGGAAGTTGCTAATGAACCAAAGGCAGAATCAAGTTCAAATGTTCCTCAGAGAAAGCAGAGGAAGCCTCTGGAAAGACAACCAGTGACCAATAGGCTAGTCTGGCCTAACCAGGGTGAGGTTGATAACGAAGATGGCTCTGAGTCTGATGACACCCTAGATATCATGGTGAACATAGTCTCAGTTTTGCCAAGAGAGTTCAACCGCCAGGTGGAGGTCGAAACAAGCGATTGGGAAGTTGAACAAGAAATGGCCAAGCATAGGCCAGTGTTCTATTTCGTCATGGATAATGGCGCTACTGAAGAGCAGAATGGGTTATTCGAACCTCCTACAGAGGCGATGAAAAATCACCTTAAGCCTTTATTTATAAGGGCTAAACTCGAAGAAACCACAGTAAATAAGATCTTGGTAGACTGTGGGGAAACCATCAACATCATCCCTCACTTTATGCTAAGAAAAATAGGCAAAAGCGATGAGAACATCAAGCCTCACAACATGGTCCTGTCGAATTATGAAGGCGGCATAGGGACCACTATGGGTGTGATCCAACTGGACATCAAGGTGGGATCTATCCTTCGACCAACTATGTTTATGGTCATATCGGCCAAACCAAATTATAATCTTTTGTTGGGCCGTGAATGGATACATGGTGTTGGAGCTGTACCATCATCAATGCACCAAAGGTTGATACTATGGCGTCCTGATGGAATGGTCGAAAACATAGAAGCGGATCAAAGCTATTACTTGGGCGAAGTAAATCACCTAGGATTGGTAGACTTCGACAAAAATCTGGCTCACATTGGGCCATGCCCAACACCTGACTTTGACTTGGCGCCAGCGCCAAATACTTTTTGTTCCTTATACCTGCACCCTGAGCATGGTTTTCAATGGGACAGAGAAGACTTGTCCCACATTGATTTTAGTGGGCTAACTGATATCCAGCCAACTGGTTGGGGAAGTGAATTCAGTGACAATGACTGAGTCACAATCACTGCAGCGAATTTCGGCTTACGTAGCCGAAACAAGGTTGATAACGACTCTCGAAGCCGAAGTAAAATATATGGCCACACAGGCCAATGATCAAGAGTTACCTTCTGCAGGTCCTGGAAAGGATTTCGATCCAGAACCTCCTGATATCATGCCAGAAGGAATGCAGCAACAAAGGCTCGACGCCATCTACGACGATGAGCCTTTGGGATTCGAAAAGGACCCCTTAGCGAACAACATCAAGATGCTAGCGCATGATCCTTTAGAAGAAATCAACTTGGGCGAAGGGTTAGAGAAAAAGCCAACTTACATTAACACAAAAATAGACCCAGAACTCAGGTTGGAAGTAATCCATTTGTTAAAGGAGTTCAAGGACTGTTTTGCATGGGATTACAACGAGATGCCTGGTCTCGACAGAGGATTGGTAGAACTTTAGTTGCCAATCAAACCTGGGAAGAAGCCAGTCAAGCAAAGTCCAAGACGCTTCGCTCTAGAAATACTGTCGAAGATCAAAACGGAAGTCGAAATACTGCTGAAGTGCAAATTCATACGAGCTACGAGGTATGTCGAATGGATTGCAAACATTGTGCCATTGATTAAAAAGAATGGTACATTGAGGGTGTGCATAGATTTCAGAGATTGGAATGCTGCTACACCCAAAGATGAATATCCTATGCCTGTGGAGGAAATGCTAGTCGATTCTGCCGCTGGCTATGAGTACCTGAGTATGCTCGATGGTTATTCAGGATATAATCAAATATTCATTGCTGAAGAAGATGTGTCGAAAACAGCTTTTCGATGCCCCGGGGCTTTAGGCACTTACGAATGGGTAGTGATGCCTTTTGGCCTAAAGAACGCTGGGGCAACATATCAGCGAGCGATGAACTCTATCTTCCATGATTTTATTAACACTTTTATGCAAGTATATATTGATGACATTGTTGTAAAATCTGTTTCCAGGAAGAACCATATAGACCACCTTCGACAATCATTCGAAAGAATGAGAGAACATGGTCTGAAAATGAACCCTTTGAAGTGTGCATTCTGTGTAAAAGCTGGAGATTTCTTGGGCTTCGTCGTCCAGAAGAAAGGAATCGAAATCAACCAGAATAAGACGAAGGCAATTCTGGAAGCGAAAGCGCCAGCAAACAAAAAGGAACTGCAATCTCTGTTAGGCAAGATAAATTTCTTGAGGAGATTCATATCTAACCTAAGTGGGAAAGCTCAAGCCTTTTCACCCTTACTTCGATTGAACAAAGAAAGATTCGAATGGGGGCAAGAGCAACAAGAAGCCTTCGACAAAATCAAAGGGTATCTCACAAAGCCACTTATTTTGGTGCCTCCTTGCAGCAGCAGGAGTATGAGATTGTACATAGTTGCATCCGACAAAACTTTGGGAAGCATGTTAGCCCAAGAAGATGAAAATGTAGTCGAAAGACCCATTTACTATCTTAGTAGAGTTTTGAACGATGCAGAAACTAGATATAGCGAAGTTGAAAAATTATGTCTATGTCTTTATTTCTCTTGTACAAAGCTCAAACAATATATAAAACCAGTTGATGTGTATGTTTCGTCTCATTTTGATGTTTTCAAGTACATGTTGTCGAAACCCGTCCTGCACAGCCGAATTGGCAAGTGGGCGCTAGCGTTAACTGAATAATCCTTGACCTTTATGCCTCTTAAGGCAGTGAAAGGACAAGTGGTGGCAGACTTTATAGTCGACCACTCAATTCAGGTTGAGAGTATCAATTATGTGGAGATAGAGCCTTGGAAATTCTACTTCGATGGTTCCAGCCATAAAGATGGAACAGGAGTAGGGGTCTTGATTATTTCTCCAGAAAAAATTCCAACAACATTCAAGTACAAGATATCAGGTACTTGTTCGAACAATGAGGCTGAGTACGAAGCTCTAATTACTGGCCTTGAGATATTGTTGGAATTTGGGGCAACTCGAGTCGAAATAATGGGAGTCTCAGAGTTAGTCATTAAGCAAGTCACAAAAGAATATAAGTGCATAAGAGAAAATCTCATTATGTACTTTGTGATAGCAAATCGTTTATTTAAAAAATTCGAAATGGTCAACATTCGACACATACCCAGATTGGAAAATCAAATAGCCAACGATTTGGCACAAATTGCATCTGGGTACAAAATTTCAAAAACGAGATTACAAAGAGCAATCGAAGTCCGGGAGAAAATAAAAGCAACTTGTCTGTCACCAACAGATTTGAAATCGACAAGACTAGGGTATGCTGATCAAAGGAACTTCGAAATTTCGTTCATAGACAATTTGTCAGAGCAAGATTGGAGGAAACCCATTGTGGATTATCTACAAAATCCAGCAGCTTCGACATAACGAAAAATAAAATATAGGGCGTTGAGTTACGTACTCATGGGTAATGAGTTATTTAAAAAGACGCCTGAAGGGGTATTGCTAAAGTGTTTAAGTGAAACTGAAGCATGCATAGCCCTTTCGACTACGCACGCTGGAGCATGTGGGGCTCACCAAGTAGGCCATAAGATGAAATGGTTGTTGTTTCGACAAGGATTATACTGGCCCACAATCTTGAAAGATTGTGTCGAGTTCGCGAAGGGATGCCAGAAATGTCAAGTCCATACAGGCATCCAGCATGTACCAGCAAGCGAACTTCACTCAATAGTGAAACCTTGACCCTTTAGAGGATGGGCGTTGGACCTTATTGGAGAGATTCGACCAGCATCATCAAAGAGCCAGAAGTATATATTGGTAGGCATTGATTATTTCACTAAGTGGATCGAAGCTATTCCTTTAGTCAATGTAGACCAAGAAAATGTCATTGAATTTATTCAAAAGAACATTATGTTTAGATTTGGAATCCCTGAAACTATAACTACTGATCAAGGATCAGTTTTCACTGGTCGAAAGATGCAGGAATTCGCTCAAGAAACAAGCTTTAGACTCCTAACATCAACGCCTTATTATGCACAGGCAAACGGTCAAGTTGAAGCAGCGAATAAAATAGTGATTGGCTTGATAAAAAAGCATGTAGGGAAGAAGCCAAAAAATTGGCATAAGACTTTAGACCAGATCTTGTGGGCCTGTCGAACGTCCCCAAAAGAAGCCATAGGTACGACACCATATCGACTAACCTTTGGTCATGATGCAGTGTTGCCAGCGGAAATTTGTCTTCAATCTGCAAGGGTTCAGAGACATCATGATATCCCCTCTGAAGTTTATTGGGATATGATGTTAGACGAACTAGTAGGTTTAGACGAAGAAAGACTACGCGCTCTCGACCTACTAAGGATTCAGAAGAAAAGAGTAGAAGACTCTTATAATAAAAAAGTGAAACCTAAGGCATTCTCGCCTGGAGAATTAGTTTGGAAGGTGATTCTCCCCATGGATCGAAGGGATCGAAGCATGGGAAAATGGTCACCCAAATGGGAAGGACCATTCAGAATTATCCAAACTTTTTCTGGTGGAGCTTATGAAGTCGAAGAGTTAGGTGAAGATAAAAGACTCTTGAGAGTAAACGGCAAATATTTGAAAAAGTATAAACCTATGCTCCAAGAGATTAAAATAAATAGCAAGTAATGATCAAATTAACCATAAATAGCCAAAATGGAAAATTTTATAAGAATTAGCCAAAATGGTTACATTTTCAAATAAATGTTACAATACATGGTTAATAAATGGCTGAGTAAATTAGAAGGGCATAGAATCTCTAAGTCGAAGGTACTTGGCCTGCTGCAGCTCCAGTCTTTTGTTGCATAAGGCATTCGCCTGGGAAAGCTTGGAAATTTGGTCATCGAAGGCTTGGGCTTTCTCAGCAAACTCTAGGCCTCGTGTAACTTCAGCTTGGCTCTCTGTGTCTGAAACAGTCGAGAGAAGCTCCTCCTTGCGTTTGGTATTAGCGTTTATCTTGGCCTCCAGCTCTTCGATTTGCGCCTTTATGGAGGCATTGTCTCGATCTATGGCGTCAATTTCTTCTTGCTTGGATGCTTTCTGCTTCGACAACTCTGCAATTCGAGAAGTCGTCTCAGCTACCTCAGTCCAGGCAGAAGAACTTTTGCCATGTAACGCTTCGAGCTGGATGTTGAAGCCCCTCTGACGTCGATAGTCTGCTGAGACTTGATTAATAATGGAGTATAACTCCAAGATAAAGCTCGAAACCTCTGGAGTCACAGCAAGCAAGTCGACTGCATTCAAAACAGCTCCCAAACAAGACGGAGCAGTAGGATCCCCCTTCAAAGCCTTCATCAGATCTTTCTTGAAGAACTGAGCCTTGACCTTCATTAAAGCCTCATCAAGAGGAGAAGTCGAAGTGGACTTCCCCGATGCAGTAGAAGCATCATGACTAAGGTCAGATGAACTTCCCCTACTCTCGATAATGGCATTCAGGTAGCCAATGGGATCAGTTTGCTTCAAGAGTGCCAAGTCTTCTTTAGACTTAGGCTTTGTCGAGGTGGTAACCCTTACAGCAGCGTTGGCTTGGGGTTGAAGTTGTTGAGTAGTGTTTGCATCGACATGACTCTCTTCGACATGTAGTTCTATAGTGCCAGCATCAGTGTGATCCCCTTCGTCATGTTGTTCCTCTGACAGATCGATCACTTGAGTTTCTTTTGGTTGTTGTTCCTCTGCTTCGGCATTGGCTTCATCGTTCGCCAATTCCTCCTCTTGTGGCCTACTGTGTTCAGCAGAGTCTAGTGTCTCTGAAGTCTTTGGTGCTGAACTTTCGGTGGTCTCCTGAAAATAGAAGAGGAAGAATCTTCTGGTTTAGAAAGAGACACAATCGAACGTGAGCATCGACACCTGAACCAAAAAATGGTCAGAGAAACTACCTGCAGAGGAACTTCAGCCCCAGGGCTGGAATTATCACTTTCGACGAGTTTATTGAGCAAAACATTTAGCTCCTCCTCCGTTGGCTCTTCGATAATCACGGGAGGTGGCCTGGGTCTTCTCCCTGCAACCTTTATTCTGATTGTGGATCGAGGCTCAGGAGAAGGAGCATCTTTCTTCAGTTTTCTCCGTTTAAGAGGAGCGGGGGGAGATTCGTCCTCGTCGTCGCTCCCAGATTCGACCGTTAGTGCAGGTCGTTTCTTGGGTGAAGGTGCCTGAAAACCAATTGGAGTTCGATTTAGAACGCTACATCAAAAATCAGGATGTTAAAACCAGATAGAAATAATAAAAGTTTGGTTACTGGTGCTGAAGGTTTTATTGAAGGGCCTCCCCCCTGATGGCTTTCTGTAGTTTTCGCCGGTGCTGAAGGTTTTGTCAAGGGACCTCCTCCCTGATGGCCTTCTGCGGTTTTCTTTGCTGCAGGCTTTCGAACAACTGAAAGAAGACAAGTTATAATTAACAAGTTACCAGTCGAAATGGAAAGACTAAATAATTTGGAGAGTGAACATACATTTCTTTATTTTGTCAAGGACTAGAACGAAGAACTTCTGAAGTTCGTCCACAAAATCTTTCTCGTCGAAGAACTCTTCAGCATAGTAACTCTCCCACCAGTCTTCGAAGGATGGTGAACAGAGGAAGTTAAGTTGATAGTCGAACAGTGAAAGTACTGTTCGACCAGCATACCTGCCAATATGCTTGGTGGTAGCATCCTCAGTATAGTCATTGCAAAAATATAACATTGATTTCTCCCTAGGAAAAATGGGAGAAGGGAGTGATTGAATGATACCAAACTGTCGAGAGACCAAGTTTGGCTGATAAGCGATTAAGCTCAGGTGATTCTTGGAACTCTTAAAGCGCAGGGGCATTATTCTGGGTGTGAGAAATGCTTCCCATATTATTGTGTGTTCTTAGACATGAGGGTCACCTGACGACTTGGGATGGGGCCTGATGAACCATTCTGGACCAACCTTTCGACGAGCGAAAGGAGCCATGGTCGAAGTGAATTCTTTTCTTCTTGGAAACATCAAGACGAAGTTTGCAAAAGTCTGTTGAAGTTCCAGCCCATCTTCAGTCGGGGTCAGTAGAGCTAATCTGGTGCCTTCGATACGCCTTTTTGCTATCTCAGGAGCTTGCTCATTTATCTGAGTTTTCTGAGGTAAGAAAGACTCGAAAGCGGCATTTAGCCATAGTTGAAGTAGCCAAAAGGGTCCTGCAAGCAACAGACTGGCTCTATTTTTGATGACCTTTAACAGAGTCGCTCCACTGTTGATCGACTCGTACAGATTCGCCAGGATTAATTCTGCCAAACAAATATTTTGGCCATGGTGAAGCTGGGTAGCAAGGGTGACCATTTTCTTTGTCACCTGTAAAGACTTTGTACAGAACACAAAGCGTGACAGCCAAAGGGCTAGAAACGCAATGTGCTCCACATCCGTCACATTGGCTGTCGACCTATCATGGTAATGGTTGATATAGGTGGTATAGGTGGGTTTCGTAGCTAAGAACCCAATTTGGTCCTCCGACATTTCCTCTGGGTCGAAATAATCCCCAGTTGGTCGAAGGCCGGTGATGGCAGCCACGTCGAAAAGCGTGGGTGTTAGCATTCCACAAGGAAGGTGGAAAGTGAAATGAGTATAATCCCAGAAAAGCAAAGAGGCTATCAGCATCTCAGGGGAGTAGTTGAGACCCGTCTTCGACAGCATGACTAGGTCGTATATCCCCAGGTTCTTCCAGATCGAAGCCTGGCTTTTTTCCATCTTCTCTAGCCAAGCGCTGTAGTCTGGTGTGAGGCTAGGGCTATACCTAAAAGCCCTAACACCCCTATTGAAGAAGCGAAGATCTATCTTCTCCTTAGTGGGATCTTCGTTGTCATCTGCAGCTTTTTTGGAGCACCCAACAGGTTTGAGCGCCTCAAGCATTGGGAAGAAGTTCTTGATCTTCGTGGATTCATCAATGCATGTGGATAACGGGCCAGACATGGCAAAAATCTGGTTGGAGTATCCAACCGGAATCAGTAGTTGATGTGAATAAGCTTCACGCTCAGTAGTTTCAAGGGGTTCAGGAACCCTTCGCAGGCCTGTAGGGGTAACTGTTGGAACAGTTGTGAATATTTTTGGTTTAGAATTTCTAGAAGGAATGTTGGAACTAGGAGCATTAGAGGAACCTGAAGCCATTTTTGGGTTAAGATTGAAGATGGAGTGAAGAACAAAGTGTTTGCAAGTTTGCAGAAGTTTTGTTTAACAATAAGGTTTGAATGCAGAATGGCGTGAAAAAGTCCCACAATGGGTACTTAGCGCTATTTATAGTGGTTTGGAAATCACAAAATTCGAGGCCATTTAATGTTGCAGAAGATAGTGGGACACGTGGCGCTCCTTCGCTGACATAGCCGTTCTGCAGAAACGAAACGGTGCGACGTGCACCCTCGTTTTTGGGAAATTGTCATGATGACAATCTGTGAAAAGACATTGGGCACGCTAAACTCCTTACTGAGGTGACGTCTTAGGTACAGATGGAATGATGGCTTTTTCTTGGGATTGTCAGTTGGTTGGTAGAAGACAAAAAGCACACAAGTTAGTCTGTGGCTAAGAATGAAGGACAGGTGTCGAGTGGAATCTCAAAGAATGCCTTTTTCTTTTCAGCGTCGAAATAAGGCATTCTTGGGGGACAATTTGTTGGCTCCTAAACTCGACACCTTTGTTTTTATTAATATAAACCATTAATCATGAGGGACGGTTTCGATCAGCTGATTCTGTCGAAATGCTTATCAGAAGATGGCAAGGTACTTAGAGAATTTCTTCTAAGTAAGAATCCTGTTGCCTTCGACGTCGAAGGTGCTTCTCGACAGAGGTATTCGACGCTCAGAGTGGAACAGTTTGAG
Source organism: Vicia faba (assembly GCA_948472305.1). Lineage (NCBI taxonomy): Eukaryota > Viridiplantae > Streptophyta > Magnoliopsida > Fabales > Fabaceae > Vicia > Vicia faba. The sequence continues at coordinate 1,381,613,244 of OX451741.1, forward strand.
ATTCAAATGTTTGGAGGGAAAACGGTTCCCAGCGGTTACCAAGTGCAACGTGCCAAGATCTGGAGCGTCGAATGCTGTGAGCGTGCCAAGTGGAGTCATCTCGAAGCATCGTAACTGCCCGAAGGTTACTTGAGATGTGTTTAGTATAAATATTAGTTGTTCACGTAGTTTTTCGCGTGTGTTCACAATTATATACAAGTCACTCATTTAGATTCAAGTACCCAGTGTGAGCGAAAGAATTGTTGAGAATGTATGTGTGAAGCACCATTTAACTTAATCAAAGTCATTTATTTTCCAGAACTTTATTGCCTTTCATTTACTTTTCCCAGTCGAAGCCTTTATTTAAAGCTTTCTTTTATTCTACCAAGTTTTCTTCTTCATGCAATTTACATAAAGTATCTTTATTTTCTTGTCATTAACCATCATTAAACTTAGTCAAAACCCCAAAAATCAACCATGTCTTAAGATCAATCTGATCGATCCTGCGAGTCACCAAATAAGTAACCTTTTGGAGGATCAGCGGTTGTTTACCAATTTCCACGGTAAACACCTGTATTTTGTGGGGGTTTAAAACCCCCGCTATGTGTTTTTATGTTTGCAGAAAAGCTTGAAGACGATGGCGTGGCAACCAGGCATTAGTCCATTCAAATCCTCCGCGCGCCTTTTTGTTTTTTAGCATATAAACGCATTTTTTTATATTATATTTCTTTTCCATTATTCTTACAAACGCGCCTAAGTGATGCAGTGGTGGGAGGTTTGCTTGGTAATCTCTGGGACCTGGGTTCGATTCCCAGGTCCCCTATAATTTCCATATTATTTTTTCAATTGCTTTCATGTGCAGATTCTCAAAAGAGGAACATTATAAACCTCATATCCCAACGTGCCAAGTGTCCATGGATGCAGATCTAAAGGTCCATAAGGCTAGCACACCATACTCTGGAGTCAAGCATGCTGCAGGCAACAAAGGGAAGTCAAACGTGGCTTGCTCAAATGGGCCAGAATCTCAGTCCAACACCCTCCATTTCAGTCCACACCCCTTGGGTTTTTACTCTTCTTTTTATTTTGTTTTGACATTTTCTTTTTTTATTTACTTGCTTTGTTTTATTTATTTATTATTAATAATTAATTAACCAACTAATATTTTCATAAAAAAAAAAATAGAATTAAGATTATTATTATTATTATTTTATTTTGTAAATAAACATTAACTAAAATAGTTTAATTAGGCAATTTTAATTCCTTTTCTTAAATAATTAAAATAGATCTAGAATTAGGTAAAATTAACTTTTAATTTTATTTCTTTGTATTTTATTTCATAAAAACATAAAAACAAAAAAATATTTTCTTTTAATTAAATTAATTAATTAGCCATTAGTTAGTTTTAATTTCACCTTAATTATAAAAAAGAAAAAAAATCAATTTCTTTTTCTAAAAAGGGTCAACACCCTTAAGAAATTCCCGATTCTTCTTTCGCGCGCATTTTAATTTTAATTCCTTATTTTTGATTATTATGTAACTGCCTCCGGATGTAATAGTAATTAGGACTTTCACTATTTTTATTTACTTTCCGTACTTATTTATCAAAACGGGTCTTTGTAATTTTTGGCGATGTATAGACCCGCGCCTTGTAATAGCGTAGGATTTATGTTTCCGCAATTTACTTTCTGCACCCCTTAACTGTTAAATGCGTGCAAGAATGTATGGTAAATAAAAACAACTCGTAGCTCACTAATAACAAAGACAAACACTAACTGGATACAACACACAAAGCACACATCACTTCTAGGGTACGCCTCACTCGTTGCCTTCGAAACGTGGTCATCAAGTATAGGACGTCTTAGAGGTCACCCTTAGTCCAAAGATCCAGTTGCCTCGAAACAGTTGCCTCAAAACAGTTGCCTCGAAAAAGTTGCCTCGAAACGGTTGCCTCAGATTAAAAAGGATCTAGGACGTTAGGGTTACTTCTAAGTTGTCCTACCGTTGCTTAGGTGACCACACAGTCCCGATAATCAAATTTACCCGAATACCTCCAACGGTGGTGCTACCTACCCCTCAATGGTGGAATGGCACTACCTAAAGGACACTTACACAGCTTAATTCCTTAGGGTAGGTAGATGACTCATGAGTACTTGCTCTTTTCAAAAACAAACCAAATACTTTTCACACCTTACACTTTCAAAAGCTTTCAAACAATACTTCATACACTCTTGAGGACTGATACAAGAGTTACCTAGAAGTTTTCCAATGAACTTTTTTTCAAAACCCACACACATTTGAAAAGCAAACATTTTTGAAAACATAAGAGCAAGTACCTAAGAGCCCGTGGATAACCACGGATAGAAAGGGTGCTAACACCTTCTCTTTCTATAAATCTACCTCCCGAACCGAGAAACATTCTCATAAGGAATTTTGTTGTGCTTTTGTCCTTTCCATGTTGGAGAACATAAAAGACGGTGGCGACTCTTGCTTCCGCGACATTTCGCGAAACCAGCTAAAAACAGTCAGTTCTCATTCCCACCGATCACAAATTCCTTTTTTATTAATTATTAGTATTATTAACATAATTAATATTTTTCATAAAAAATATTTAAAAAAAACATTTTATTATTTATTAATTTATTTTGTAAATAAATGTAAATTAAATTAAATTGGTTTAATTAGTTAACTTTAATGCCTTTTTTACAATAAATAAAATAATTTAGACTTAGGCTTTCCTTTTGACATTTTTAATTCCTTTTTTTATTTTATTTCATTAAAACATAAAAAACACAAAAATATTTTTATCTTTTAATTAAATTAATTAATTAGTTATTAGTTTTAATTTCATTAATTACAAAAAAAAGGACAAAAATTCAATTTTTAATTCTAAAAAAGGGTCAAAACCCTTAGGACGTTCCCGATTAAATTTCCATTTGCGCGTATTTATTTATTCTGATTATATTTATGTATCTGTACAGAGGATGTAATAGTAATTAGGATTTTATTGCTTTCTTTAATCTTCTGCATTTACTTTTCAAAAATGGGTTTTTTTGTTTTTTTGGCGATGTATAGACCCGTGCCTTGTAATAGTTAGAATTTACATTTCTGCAATTTATTTTCCGCACTCATAACTGTTAAAAAATGCATGAAAGAATGTATGTAAATAAAATTAATCTGTAGCTCACAAATAACATGTACAAAGACAATTGACTGAAAAACAACACACAAAGCACATGCCAATTCTAGGGTACGCCTCACTGGTTGCCTCGAACGTGGTCATCAAGTATAGGGTGTCTTAGAGGTCGCCCTTCTGCCTAAAGATCCAGTTGCCTCGGATAAAAGGATCTAGGACATTAGGGTTACCACTAAGATGTCCTACCATTGCTTTGGTGACCACACTGTCCCGATAATCGAATTGACCCGAACACCTCCAACGATGGTGCTACCTACCTCTCAATGGTGGGATGACATTATCTAAAGGACTCATACACAACTTAATTCCTTAGAGTAGGTAGATTCTCTTAAGTACTTGCTCTTTTCGAACAAACAAAAACAACTTTTCGCACCTACACTTTCAAAAGTTTTCAAACAAATTTTTCATACACTCTTGAGGACAGATACAAGAGTTACTTAGAAATTTTTCAAACGAAACTTTTTCAAAACCCACACACACTTGAAAAGCAAACAATCTTTTGAAAACATAAGAGCAAGTACCTAAGAGCTCGTGGATAACCACGGATAGAAAGCGTGCTAACACCTTCCCTTTCTATAAATCTACCTCCCGAACCGAGAAACATTCTCGAATATGGAATTTTGCTGTGCTTTTGTCCTTTCCATGTTGGAGAACATAAAAGACGGTGGCGACTCTTGCTTACCGCGACATTTCGCAAAACCAGCTAAAAAACAGTCAGTTCTATTTCCACCGATCACAGAACTGGCGACTCTGCTGGGGAATATAAAAGTGAGGTGTACCTTAGGATTAGATCATACTTATGTTTTCAATTGCTTTGCTTTGATTGCTTTATATTTGTGGGTTTTGCATCAGAGTTTCATAGATCCTAACCCGGATCTGGGGATACCCTTTTAGGTAGCATAAGCTGTGAGGGACCTGTCCGGCGTAGACCGACATGGGTGAAGCAGTGGCTACGTTGGTGTGGCACCTTGGTTGGTACCGATATCCCTTGTGTTGCAACGAGGAGAATATGGGTCTTCTGAGGAGTCATTAAGCACCAACCGATCTTAGAACCCTAATGTGACCCAACTTGGCCATAGAACAGTAGCAGTATGCTACACCCATTGAGGCTAAACTCTCGCGATGGTTCTGGCCGCAAGAAAAGATTGCGACGCTGGAGTTACGACCGATTGAGGGTAGTCAGTGATATTGGGTTCCTCTAGAACCCAGTTACTTTTGATAGGACAGGTCTCAACCAACGAAACTGAAAGAGGGTAGTAACTGAACTTCATGCTGGCCTAAACTCTAAGGGTTGTCTGGTGTGACTTGTGTGTCTTATCATGTTTGCCTTTGTGAATACTTGTGGTGTGCTTTACCATAACATCATAACATCATACCATTGCATGCATCCTGCATAAGAACTGACCTATTTCAAAGACAAGAGGGTTTCACCTTTGCTCTGTTTTGTAGGACATCATGATGCCTGTACGAAGGAACACTATCCGGATCAACTTTGTTCACCCACCTGATTTGCTTAAAGAGTTGGTTGACAGAATTCCAAGCACTGCTTCCTTCATCCAGAGGCATGGTTCTCTTCTCGGTTTAGTCACTTCAAAGTGGGACCAACAACTGATGAGTGTCTTGACCCAGTTTTATGATCCCTTGTACAATTGCTTCACCTTTCAAGACTTCCAGCTGGTCCCTACCCTGGAAGAATTCTCTGATTTGCTTGGTATCCCTATCTTGGATCAGACCCCATGCACTGGTTGGGAAAAGACTCTTAGGCTTGAGGAGATTGCTGCAGCCCTTCCCTTGACCAACAAGGAGGTAATGGACAACTGGGTGACTAGAAGCGGAGTTATGGGCTTCTTGGCTAAGTTTCTGATTGGTAAAGCTAACAGTTTCTGGAATGACTTAGACTTCAGGGTGTACGAGGACATTCTGGCTCTCTTAATCTATGGTCTAGTATTGTTTCCAAATCCTGATAACTTTGTCAATATCAATGCCATAAGGATCTTCATGTCTCAGAACCCTGTACCCACTCTCTTGGGTGATATCCTGCAACAACTCTATGCTCGTACTGCCCGAAGACGGGGAACTCTGTGGTGTTGTGCTCCTTTGTTAGTGAGGTGGTTTATTTCGCACCTCCCCAAGTTCGTGCTGAAGAACCAAGAAGGAAGAGGTTGGGCTCATAGATTAATGTCTCTCACTAATAATGACATCATTTGGACTCTCAGAGGTTTAGATGAGGTGGTTGTTATTGATCGTTGCAGAGAGTATCCTAATGTTCCATTGATCGGTACCCATGGAGGAATCTCTTATAATCCATGTTTAGCTCTCCGTCAATTTGGAAGAGCCAGAAGAGCAGGGCCTCATGAGATGTTGGTACCTCACATCAGTTTTGAGTTTCAGGTAGATAGTGACGAACTGCACCGTAGATTCATCAAAGCTTGGGACAAAATTCACAAAGCTGGCCCACATGAGTTAGGGCCGAAGACTTCTCTACCAATGGAACCCTATTACAGATGGGTCCGCATCCGTGCTCAGAAGTTAGGTATGCCATATGAAGCTGTCAGGCCTATCATTCTTGAAATTCCTGATAGAGACGGGGTTCCTCCAACCATACTCCCTCCTCAGATACCCACTGATGTTGATACACTAAAGAGGTCTTGGGTGCAACTACAGGAAGAACGGGATTCTTATCGGGAAAAGTTCAACGAACAGGAACAGAAGATCCAGAAGCTGACCAAGCAATTGGAGAACGAGCGGATCATGAATGACTATATCCGTACTGAGAAGAGGAGGCCATGGGAGCACTGATGGGCTTTGGGATGTTTCCTTCACAGCTTTTATTTCCTTTTCAGTATTTTCATTCCTGTAACGCCTAAGGGCAATTTGTTGAACAATTTAAATTCCAAAGTTTAAATCTAATAAAGTGTGTTCCTTTTATCTATAAAGTTGATTTCCGATTGTCTTTGAAAACATAATTCATACGCATTTCATTCATCATATGCATCATAGGTACCCTTTTTCTACAAGTTGCTTAATCTTCTTCGCTGTTTATTTCAGCACTCAATCATCATGAATCCTGAACCAACTACTGAACAAGCTATCAAGGCCCTCCAGGCCCAGAACGCCCAGTTTCAAGAGATGGTCATGAACTTAGCCCAGGGACAACAGGAGTTGAAGGCTTTGCTCCTGAAGAAGAAGAAGAAGAAGAGGACTGTGTTGTTCAACACCGGACGCAGACTCGGGAATACACTGCAGAATGAAGCTGAGAGGACTACTCCATCTGTTGGGGAAGGCAGTCACCAGGAGGGAAGGGTCCCTAGTCCTGTGGTCTCTGACACCGAGACGGACTTCAATAATGAACAGTACCCTCCTGCTGAGGACAGGTACAAACATCTAGAGGACCGACTAAATGCTATGGAGATTCAGCGTGTGCCTGGGTTGGATTTTGGAGACTTAGGGTTATCTTCTGGGGTGGTGATCCCACACAAGTTCAAGGCGCCTGCCTTTGTGAAGTACGACGGGGCTTCCTGTCCTAAACTGCACCTCCGCTCTTATGTAAGGAAGATCCAGGCTTACACTGCAGACAAGAACTTATGGATCCATTTCTTCCAGGAGAGTCTTTTAGGGACTCATCTCGAATGGTTCTATCAGCTGGATGGAACCAATATTTGTAACTGGGAGGACTTGGCTATTGCTTTTTATAAGCAGTATCAGTATAATTCCGACCTTGCTCCTATGTGTATCCAACTCCAGGGTATGTCACTGGGAACGGGTGAAGGTTTTAAGGAGTACGCGCAGAAATAGAGAGACCTGGCTGGCAGGGTGCAGCCACCGTTGACTGATCGTGAACTCGTGGACATGTTCTTGGGGACCCTGTCTGGTCCATTTTTCAACCACCTGATTGGTAATTCCTCTGCTGGGTTTACAGACCTGATCCTGACTGGTGAGAGGATCGAAGCTGGTATCAAATCGGGGAAGATACAGAAGGGTGCCTCCTCGAGCTCTGAAAAGAAGCCCTTCAAGAAGGAAGCTAGTGCTGTTTATGGTCCCAGAAGACAGAACAAACCAGAACGCCGCCAAGCTGTCAACGCGGTGGTAATTTCTAAGCCTGCTGCTGCTCCTCAACAATATAACCAGCCAAGAGTTGAGAGGCCCAAAAGACAGTACACTCGGCTCAGCATGACCCTCTCTCAGATATTGCCGCAACTGCTGTCAACCAATCTGGTAACCATCAAAGAAGCTCCGAAGGTGGTAAACACAACATCTCCGAAGTACAATCCCAATGCCCGCTGTGCTTATCACTCTGACAGCCCGGGGCATTCTACTGATGATTGTTGGGCTCTGAGGAATAAGGTTCAGGATCTTATTGATGCTAAGGAAATACAGTTTGAGGCGCCCGAAAGGCCCAATGTTATGACTGCTCCCATGCCCCAGCATGGAGTGAATGCTGTGGAAGAGGATCTGTATGTAGCTTCTGTGGATGATATTGCTCTTCCGCTATTGACCGTCAAGAGGAACCTGTTGCTGGTCGGTTTATTTCTGGGATGTAGTAAAGGTTACCATTTATGTGCTGTTTCACCTGCTGTTTGTCCTTTGCTGAAGTCAGGCGTCCAAAACCTGATGGATAGCAAAGAGATCTTGTTCAAGAAAATTGTTGTTCCTGATGTCCATACCGAAGAAGTTTCTATTGTCACTATTTTCAACAATCCTACCAAGGCTCCCCGAGGAAGCCTGTCAACATCATGCCTGTTCACAAGATTGCACCGATAACCATTACTGTTCCGGGGCCCCTCCCCTATACATCTGACAAGGCTGTCCCGTGGCACTATGGGGCAGATGTTTATGTTCTTGGAGTAAAACAAGAGTTTGATACTGCTACTGGCGTCAGCAACATCACCGGGCCTGCCAAGGTCACTCGCAGTGGAAGACTGTTCTCACCTGATATCGCGCCACCAACTATTCAGAGACCTCTTGTTATCACACCTAGCAGTGTGCCTGTTTCCCCTCCTGATCAAGTTTCTACCCCTGCTGCCGGGTCATCTGACGCTCGGGGCAAGGGGATCGCTATTGATGTGCCTGCCCGGATAGAGGCACCGAAGACCAACGTTGAAGCTTCCAAACAAGAGATGGAGGAGATCCTCAAAATTATCAAGAAGAGTGATTTCAACGTCGTTGAGCAGCTGGGGCACACCCCCTCTGAGATCTCTATGCTATCACTGTTGCTGTGTTCAGAGGCCCATGCCAAGGCCCTGATTTCCTTCCTGAAGACGGCCCATGTGCCACAAGAAACATCTGATGATCAATTTACAGATTGTGTGGCCAACTTGACTGCTGATAATGGGTTGGGTTTCTCTGACGCTGACCTGACTGCCAAGGGAAAGAACCATAATGATGCCCTGCATGTCTCCATTGAATGCATGGGCACTACTCTTGCCCATGTGCTGGTTGACACTGGTTCTTCATTAAATGTACTACCCAAGAAAGCTCTAGACAGGCTGGATTGTGAGGGTTTAGAGCTCAAGCCATGTAACATTGTTGTCCGAGCCTTTGATGGGTCGAAAAGGATGGTACACGGTGAAGTTGACATTCCAATCAGAGTTGGTTCTCAGGTCTTCGATTCAACTTTCTATGTGATGGACATTCGTCCATCCTATTCTTGTTTTCTTGGTCGCACATGGATCCACAAGGCTGGAGCTGTGACCTCAACGTTACATCAGAAGCTTAAGTACTCGGTCAGAGGGAATATCGTAACAGTGCAAGGGGAAGAGGAATACATGGTCAACCACCTCAACTCGTTCTGGTACGTAGAAATGGATGGGGAGTTCATTGAGACCCCCTTTCAACACTTTGAAGAGGTGCCTCAAACATTAGCAGCATCAGAGACGGTGACTGCAGAAGACTCTCCTTTGAAGATGGCTTCCTTGAAGGATGCCCGGGATGTGATTGAGAAGGGTGAGTGCGCAAACTGGGGCCGACTTCCTGATTTCACTCCAAAGACTGACAAGTTTGGCTTGGGTTTCACTGCAGAAGCTCAGAAGGATGTGCGCAAGGCAAGGATAGGAAGACCTCCCGTATTCATCACAAACCCGGGAGTAAATGCTATTGAGGATGAAGTGGAGGAATCCGAATTTGACAGCTGGATCTACCCGACGACCAACGGTGGACCTAGCAACTGGACGGCGAAAGATTTCATACCTATTACTTTTGTCACTCAGTAATGAACTTCTTTGTTTTGAATTTGTAACGAACAATATTACTAAACTTTATGGCCCGGTGTCTTACCCGGGGCACCGTGGCTTCATTTGTGAGGGCTTTTGTGTGTCACTTCCATATATCATTAATAAAAGCATTGGACGTTTTTACATTTCAAATCTTGTGCTCCCTTTCTTTCTTTACATATTGCAAAAACAGCTATATTTACACACACTCACTTATACAGGTTCCAATCCACTCTGGATCTCACTGGTAACGACTCTGCTACTGCCAGTTATGACTTTGAAAATCCGATCAACTTAGCCGAAGAAGAAGGTGAAGATGATTGCGAAGTGCCTGGTGAGCTTGCAAGACTGCTACTCTAGGAAGAGAGGGCCATTTAGCCACATGAAGAGCCAGTGGAAACGGTAAACCTGGGTACTGAGACAGATAGAAAGGAAGTCAAGATTGGTGCCAATCTAGAGCTCAGTGTGAAACAACGGTTGATTCAGATGCTGCATGATTATGTGGAAATCTTCGCCTGGTCTTACGAAGACATGCCTGGGTTGGATACTGACATTGTGATTCATCACCTGCCTACCAAGGAAGACTGTCCTCCGGTAAAACAGAAGGTCCGCCGTATGCGTCCAGAGATGTCCGAGAAAATCAAAGCTGAGGTTATGAAACAATTTGACGCCGGTTTTCTAGCAGTGACCTCTTACCCTCAGTGGGTTGCCAACGTGGTTCCAGTGCCAAAGAAAGATGGTAAGGTCCGAATGTGTGTTGATTACAGGGATTTGAATACGGCGAGCCCCAAGGATGACTTCCCTCTACCTCACATAGACGTTCTGGTTGACAATACTGCTCAGCATAAGGTATTCTCCTTCATGGACAGGTTCTCCGGTTATAATCAGATCAAGATGGCTCCTGAAGACATGGAGAAGACCACTTTTGTTACTCAGTGGGGCACCTTTTGCTACAAGGTCATGCCATTTGGGTTGAAAAATGCTGGGGCAACCTACCAACGTGCCATGGTTGCTTTATTTCATGATATGATCCATCATGAGATCGAAGTATATGTCGACGATATGATTGCAAGGTCCCAAACTAAGGAGGAACACCTTGACCATCTACAGAAGTTGTTTGACCGTCTGAAGTTGTACAAGCTGAGGCTGAACCCAAATAAGTGTACCTTTGGGGTAAGATCTGGAAAATTGCTTGGTTTCGTCGTGAGTGAAAAAGGTATTCAAGTGGACCCTGCCAAGGTGAAAGCCATACAAGAGATGCCAGCTCCCAAGACAGAGAAAGAATTCAGAGGCTTTCTAGGACGTCTGAACTACATTGCCCGATTCATCTCACATCTAACTGCTACCTGTGAACCAATCTTCAAGCTACTGAAGAAAGATCAAGTAGTACGTTGGAATGATGAATGTCAGGCCGCTTTCGACAGAATCAAAGAGTATCTCCAAGAACCACCCATTCTTATGCCACCGGTTGAAGGGAGACCTCTAATCTTATACTTAACAGTACTGGACAACTCAATGGGGTGTGTGCTGGGGCAGCATGACGAGTCTGGCCGAAAAGAGCATGCTATTTATTACCTTAGCAAAAAGTTTACCGACTGTGAGACCCGATACTCACTGCTCGAGAAAACTTGTTGCGCTTTGGTATGGGCTGCTCGCCGGCTGAGACAGTATATGTTGACTCACACTACTCTGTTGATTTCAAAAATGGATCCTATCAAGTACATATTCGAAAAGCCCGCCTTGTCCGGAAGAATAGCAAGATGGCAGATGATCTTGACGGAATATGACATCCAGTACACGACTCAGAAAGAAATCAAGGGAAGTGTATTGGCAGACCATTTGGCACACCAGGCAGTGGACGATTACCAAGCGATGAACTTTGAATTTCCCGACGAGAATATCATGGTAGTGACTGATTGTGAAGTACCTGGACTGGATGAAGGGCTTGAGGAAGGATCCCGATGGTCTATGCACTTTGACGGAGCCTCAAACGCTTTGGGTAACGGTATTGGCGCCGTGATCATATCCCTTAAAGGCACTCATACTCCACTCACTGCCCGACTGTGTTTCAACTGCACCAACAACATGGCAGAGTATGAAGCATGCATCATGGGTCTTCAAGCTGCAATCGACTTAAGGATCAAGTTTCTGAGTGTCTTCGGAGATTCCGCTCTCGTGATCAATCAGATCAAAGGCGAGTGGGATACAAAACACCCAAATCTTATTCCTTACAAGGAGTACGTATTGACGTTGATCCCCCATTTCACGGAGATAACTTTTGAACACTTCCCAAGAGAGGAGAATCAGTTGGCGGACGCACTAGCTACGATGTCTTCTATGTTCAAAGTCAAATGGGACAACGAGGCTCCCCGGATCATTATCTGGAAGTTGGATGAACCTGCACATTGCTGTGATCTTGAGGCTGAAGAGGTAACTAAAAAACCTTGGTATCATGAAGTGAAGAGGTACTCGGAAGCTCAAGAATACCCCGAAGGCGCATCTGTTAACGACAATAAGTTTCGGAGAAGGTTCGCAGCAAATTTCTTCCTCGGCAATGGCGTTCTATACAAACGAAACCATGATTCAACCTTACTGCGTTGTGTGGATAAAACTGAAGCAGAAAGGATCATGGCAGAGCTACACGAAGGTACCTTCGGAACACACTCCAGTGGACATACCATGGCAAAGAAAATCCTTCGGGCAAGATATTTCTGGTCCACAATGGAAGCCGACTGTTACCAACATTCTCGGACGTGTCATAAATGCCAGATCTATGATGATAAGGTACACGTTCCTCCCGTTCCTCTGAATGTCTTGACAGCACCTTGGCCTTTTGCAATGTGGGGAATTGATATGATCGGCGAGATCAGACCTACGACATCCAACGGTCACCGCTTCATCCTGGTAGCGATTGATTACTTCATGAAGTGGGTTGAAGCAGCTTCTTATGCTACCGTAACCAAGAACGTCGTGGCACGGTTCATTCGGCATAACCTGATCTGTCGATACGGCGTACCTGAGAGGATCATTACAGACAATGGTACCAATCTTAACAACAAGATGATCACTGAGCTCTGCGAGCAATTCAAGATACAACACCACAACTCTTCTCCCTACCGGCCGAAGATGAATGGGGCTGTAGAAGCAGCGAATAAGAATATTAAGAAGATTGTGCAGAAGATGACAGTGACCTATAAAGATTGGCACGAGATGTTGTCGTTTGCTCTTCATGGGTACCATACCTCAGCGCGAACGTCAACAGGGGCAACTCCCTTTTCCTTGGTCTATGGCATGGAGGCAGTCTTGCCTATTGAAGTCCAGATACCCTCTCTCCGGATAATGAAGGATGCAGGTTTGAGCGAAGATGACTGGATCCAGACTCGACTTGATCAATTAAACCTAATTGACGAAAAGAGACTCACCGCTATTTGTCATGGTCAAACGTGCCAAAAATGGATGATCGGGGCATTTAACAAGAAAGTCAGACGACAAGAGTATCAAGTCAGAGACCTGGTAATCAAGCGCATCATTCTTCCTCAGAGTGATCCTAGGGGCAAATGGACTCCTACGTATGAAGGGCCATTTGTGGTTAAACATATCTTCTCAGGAGGAGCTATGATTCTAACCACCATGGATGGTGACGACCTTCCTCACCCCGCCAATGCAGACATAGTAAAAAGATACTACGCATGAACCAAAGACCCGCTAGGTTGACACACCTAGGCAAAAGTAAGGGCTTCCTGGCGAACCAAAAGGGTTCGGGCAAAAATAAGGGATGAAATGAAAAAAATCTGTACACCCGGCAAGTAGAAAACCTGGAAAGGCGGCTTGGGCAAAAATGGGTATCCCGGTGGACTGAAAACCCGAAAGGGCGGTCCAGGCAAAAGTTAGGGATAAGCGTAATACTATGTCTCATTGGATCACCTTGCATCCAGAATTCGGTATCAACTATCAGGTTCAGACGGCGTTGCACAATCATCTCATCCTCCTAAGCCATCTCAATTTGCAAGGAAGTTGACAAGCATCATCTCAATTTGCTCAAGCTTACTCAAGGGTTGCACAGTCAAACCATCCTCCTAAGCCAGTCAAAATTAAGGTTTTTGTTCTTGCAAGGAAGTTGAGGTTTTCAAGGGCTCAATCAAGTACCACATGCCTATAAACATTGTCAAGCATCTACATGCCAAGTTTCAAGGCTCACAAGGTCAAGTTGCACAGTCAAAAACCCTAATTGCTTCACAATCAACTATAGGGGCAAAATGGTCATTTGGTAGTCAAAAGTCAAAATTTTTGGTCAACATCTTATTTTGAAGCCACAATCATCATTTGGTCAAATCTTGACCATGATTTCACAAGAATGGCTCAAAAATCATCAAGATGCAAAAGTTTCTATTTTTGGACAGCTGAAAAGTCAATTGTAACTTGACCAAGGCATAACTTTTCCATGGTTCATCATAAAAATCCCATCCAATGCTCATTTCTAAGGGGATGACATTTCCTACAACTCATCTTCACATTCCAAGTCCAAGAAATGCTCTCACAAAAAGTTATCAATTTCAACATTATAGGTCATTTTCAAAAAGTCAACAAAAAGGCATTTTAAGTCAAAGACCATAACTTGAGATTGGTAAATCAAAATGACATGGGACCAAAGGAATTGGTTAGAGGACTTCAAGACCTTTCCAAAATGTCCAAGGACATGTTCATATGATCAAAATTGAGCAAGATATGCATTGGAGAAGTTGGGAAATTTTTGTGAAATGGCAAAAGTCAACTATCCTTGAAACTTCAATTTTTGACAAAAGGGCCCACTTTTTCCCACTTGATTCAGCCTTGCCATGCCACCCACGTGTCCCATGATTAATTTCAAGATTAAACATTAATTTTTTCTATTTTTATTTAATTTTATTGATTTAATTCATTTTAAATCCATAAAATTCAAATAAAAATAAAAAAAATTAATTAAATGATATCTTGTGGTTTGAATGACTTTGATGCATCATAAGTCAGCTACCAAATTCGTGTAAAGATCATTTATGCCTGAAATTCAAAATTTGAACAAAACATGGCAAGGCCTTTAATGGTGGTTATGAAGAAATCCAAAAACTTAATTGCAATGGTTAAAGGCTCATCATATGACTTGATTCTCATTCAAACATACATATACAAGCCTTGCAGACCTCAAGCACGACCTGAACATCTCTAAAACGGCAGAACCAAATTCCAAAAACTTGAAGAAAAGTTGAAAACTGAAATCCATATTCCAGCACAATTCAAACACTTTTCTTGATTCTAACACGTTGCCAGCATTGCCAGGAACCTATTGCAATCATAAACAAGTTCCAATACTCAAAGAATCATCCACAACAAGTCCCACGGTTTGAATATTTTTCCATAATCGCACATCCTTATTCATGCATTTTTAACCTTTTTTTTGGATTGATTTGTGTTAATAGGACCATTCTGAAGCTATTGGTATGATTCAATTTGATTATGGTGCTCTGAATTAAAAAACACCATTGAAGCAACCTAGGGTTTCGAAGCTTGGATTTTAGGGCTTTGCACATACATAAAAATTGGACCTTGAGACGTATATGGTTGAATTCGTCAAGGCCAGACGAATTCAACCC
Organism: Vicia faba; assembly: GCA_948472305.1. Taxonomy (NCBI): domain Eukaryota; kingdom Viridiplantae; phylum Streptophyta; class Magnoliopsida; order Fabales; family Fabaceae; genus Vicia; species Vicia faba. Next base: position 1,381,628,252 of record OX451741.1, read on the forward strand.
AACCATCGCGCCTTTTTTATATTACCTGTAGCGCTAATCGTTATTTTGGACGTTTGCATTTTGTGGGGGTTTAAAACCCCCGTTATTTGTTTGTTTTTGTTTCAGGAAACGCGAAGAAGATGATTAGGTGGAAGAACGTGGTTGGTCCATTCAAATGATATGCGCGCGTTTTTAATTTTGCAGCATTGGAAATGATTATTACATATATTAATTCATGTTTGTTTTATTGATGACTGAAACAAAGTGGTGGAGTGGCTGGCAACGTGCTTGGTAATCGTTGGGACCTGGGTTCGATCCCCAGGTCCCCCAAAGGCTTCTTAATTTTTTTTCAAATATGATCCTATGCAGGCAACATAAAGCAACTCATCATACACCTCATCCAGAAGGGCGCCAAGTGGTCTCAAACCCAGATCCAAAGGCCATGAGGCGCTGTCCACTCTACCCCAAGTCAAAGTGTGCTGTGGGAAATGACAAAAGGTCAACGTGGCTGAGTTTTGCTTGGGCCTCAGATTCCAGATACACCTCCAATCCGGCCAAAACCCCCCTTGGTTTTGTTATTCCTTTCTTATCTTTTTATTTTTCTTTTCTTTTATAATTCCTTTTTTATTAATTATTAGTATTATTAACATAATTAATATTTTTCATTAAAAAAAAACATTTTATTATTTATTAATTTATTTTGTAAATAAATATAAATTAAATTAAATTGGTTTAATTAGTTAACTTTAATGCCTTTTTTACAATAAATAAAATAATTTAGACTTAGGCTTTCCTTTTGACATTTTTAATTCCTTTTTTTATTTTATTTCATTAAAACATAAAAAACACAAAAATATTTTTTTCTTTTAATTAAATTAATTAATTAGTTATTAGTTTTAGTTTCATTAATTACAAAAAAAAAGGACAAAAATTCAATTTTTAATTCTAAAAAAGGGTCAAAACCCTTAGGACGTTCCCGATTAAATTTCCATTCGCGCGTATTTATTTATTCTGATTATATTTATGTATCTGTACAGAGGATGTAATAGTAATTAGGATTTTATTGCTTTCTTTAATCTTCTGCATTTACTTTTCAAAAACGGGTTTTTGTTTTTTTGGCGATGTATAGACCCGCGCCTTGTAATAGTTAGAATTTACATTTCTGCAATTTATTTTACGCACTCATAACTGTTAAAAAATGCATGAAAGAATGTATGTAAATAAAATTAATCTGTAGCTCACAAATAACATGTACAAAGACAATTGACTGAAAATCAACACACAAAGCACATGCCACTTCTAGGGTACGCCTCACTGGTTGCCTCGAACGTGGTCATCAAGTATAGGGTGTCTTAGAGGTCGCCCTTCTGCCTAAAGATCCAGTTGCCTCGAAACGGTTGCCTCGGATAAAAGGATCTAGGACATTAGGGTTACCACTAAGATGTCCTACCATTGCTTTGGTGACCACATTGTCCCGATAATCGAATTGACCCAAACACCTCCAACGATGGTGCTACCTACCTCTCAATGGTGGGATAGCACTATCTAAAGGAATCTTACACAGCTTAATTCCTTAGAGTAGGTAGATTCTCTTAAGTACTTGCTCTTTTCGAACAAACAAAAACAACTTTTCGCACCTACACTTTCAAAAGTTTTCAAACAAATTTTTCATACACTCTTGAGGACAGATACAAGAGTTACTTAGAAATTTTTCAAACGAAACATTTTCAAAACCCACACACACTTGAAAAGCAAACAATATTTTGAAAACATAAGAGCAAGTACCTAAGATCCCGTGGATAACCACGGATAGAAAGGGTGCTAACACCTTCCCTTTCTATAAATCTACCTCCCGAACCGAGAAACATTCTCGAATAAGGAATTTTGTTGTGCTTTTGTCCTTTCCATGTTGGAGAACATAAAAGACGGTGGCGACTCTTGCTTACCGCGACATTTCGCGAAACCAGCTAAAAAACAGTCAGTTCTATTTCCACCGATCACACTAAGTTATTTCATACGTCGAACATTCTTCTTGGTTTGGTTTATTCCAGTTTTTGGTCTAGAAGGCCAAATATAGAAAGTGTCAAATTTTGGAGCCAACAAATTACCCCCCAAGAATGTCTATTTCGACGCCCAAAGAAATAGCCATTCTTTGATCTTTCCATTCGACACCTGTCTTTCTAGTTGTCCACAAGGTTTTGACGTGCACTTTTCTTCTTCTAACAGCTGTTGCTTTCGAAAAAAACATCATTACTCTTTCTCCAAGATGTCTTTTCTAACTGTCGTTACCACGCTTGCCATGATGACCATATTCCTAGAACCTAGGCAAGCATGTAAAAACGTTTCCCAATGTCTGCACGATAACTGCTTCATACTTCGCCTCGTGCCCCACTATCTTCACAGCATTAAATGGCCTTGACGATAGATATCCCTTTCTGAAGGCTATAAATACTTCTGAGCCTTTTCATTTGGAACTTTTACCACTTCAAACATTTCCAAATCTTCTGCTTTCAAACACCTTGTGTTGTTAACTTCGTTTTCTCCAAATCTACAACAATGGCTTTCTTTTCCAATGCACCAAACAATCCCCAACCTAAGAATGCTGATGATATCCAAAACCCACCAGAGATCTTTTCTACTAACCCTTCTCCTTCCTCGATTAATGGGCTTCAATACGTTGTTGACCCCTTAACGAGGGAGTGGCGAGAAGCATATGATTCCCAGCTCCTCATTCCAATTAGGTACAATGGAGACATGTATGCTATTTCTGGTCCTTTGTCTTCGTGCGTCGATAATCCCACGAAGAATCGCGCCTTCTTCCCTACTCACCCAAGACTCAGGCCTATGGGCTGCGCGAAGAAACCTAGGGATGACCCTGAAGACGCTACTCTAGCCAACCAGCAGCATGCTCAGACTACAGAGGATATCAACCTCTAATTTATGAACAAAGGGAACAGAATCTTTCAATCAAGCCCTAACCTCTCCTCAGAGTATTCAGACTGGTTGAATAAGATGGAGAAGGCGCCAACTTCCGTCTAGAAGGAAATGGGAATTTATGACTTGGTGATGCTGTCAAAGACATGATTTCCTTACTGTCCCCTCATGCAGGTATCTTCGCTGTATTTCTGGGATAGCGCACATTTTACCTTTCATCTTCCCTGTGTGATGATGATCCCCACTCTATTCGACATAGCCGCAATAACCGGTCTTCGACCGACTGACGATTATTTCGACCCTGAGGATTTGTCTGAAGATGTTATTGGGTTTGCAGCTACAAAACCCACCTACACCACCTTTATCAACCACTTCCACGATAAAGTCTCCAGTACTGTGTCGGAGGTGGAGCATATAGCCTTTTTAGCTATGTGGTTATCTCGCTTCGTTTTTTGCACTAAGTCACTTCATGTGACGAAAAAAAATTCTTACGCTCGCGACGCAGCTTCACCACAAATATCCCCTTTGCCTGGCCGAATTGATTTTGGCCAATCTATATGAGTCCATCAGTAATGGTGTGACCCAACTCAAGGTTATAGGGGACAGGGGGAGCCTGCTGCTTTCTGGCCCTTTTTGGATTCTCCAACATTGGCTTAATGCCACCTTTGAACCTTTTCTTCCTCAGAAGAATAAGATTAATGAAGCGGCCCCAGAAATCCTGAACAGGAGGGTCGAAGGAACCAAGCTCGCGCTGCTGACTCCTACTGATGAAGGCCAACAATTAGAGAAGGCTTTCACAAGCTTCATGATGATGTTTGCGGAGCGCAAATGTTTTGTTTTGACCATGGCTCCTTTTTCCAGTCGAAAAGTTGGTCCAAAATGGTTCACCAGACCATTTCCTTCGACTGAGGAGGAGGACTTGAATGATGAATATGTGGGTATGTGGGAATTGTTTCTTCACCCCAGATTCATGCCATTGAGATTTAAGAGCTCCAAAAATCAATTAAGCTTGATTACTTATCAACCAAACCTTGTCTCTCGACAATTTGGTATTGTTCAGTCACTTCCCTCACCCATTTATCCTCGAGAGAAGCAGCTATTATTTTACAATGTAGACTACTCAGAAGATGCTGCTACCAAGCATATTGGTAGGTACACTGGTCGAACTGTACTAACCATGTTCGAATTTAACCTCAATTTTTTGAGTTCTGGTAATTTTGAGGGATGGTGGAAATAGTATTATGATGAAGAGTTCTTCGATGAGAAGGACTTCGCCCACCACCTTCGTGAGGCGTTTAAGCTGGTTCTCGACAGGATCAAGAAAGGTATTACTTCTTTCCTTTCTCTTTGCTCCAGATTTATTATTCGACGCTCGATTAACTTTAGTTTTCTTGTTTCTTGTGTAGCTATCAAGAGAACCACTTCGAAGAAGACTGCTGAGAGCACAAAAGGGGGAGATTTTGTTGTCAACCCCTCTCCCAAGGTATTCACTTTCTCCCATACCTTTATTTTCCATGGTTGTCTGACATGGGTACTGATTCCTTTGGCTTGTCTTTCTGGGCATTCAGAAAACTACCCCCAAAAAATGGAAGGTCCATGAGATCGAAATCTCTAGTTGACGAAGAAAGGAGTCTCCTCCTGTTCCTCTGAAGAGACGAAGGTTGAAGAAACCAGTTCCTGCCGTTGAGTCTCGTCCCAAAATCAGGATTAAGACTACGGCTACGAGGCCTCCTCTTGTAGTTATCAAAGAGCCTACTGAACAGGAAGTGACTGCCAGGCTAAACAACCCTAGCGAGAGTGATAACTGCTATCCCGGTGCTGAAATCCCAGTCTAGGTATTTGCTTCGACAGACCATCATTTATTTCTCGACTCACCTTTTTTCTTTATGAGGATTCTGAAAGAAACGAAACTCTTTTATTTTCCAGGACACCGCTGGCACCTCCCGACAGATCCCTACTCCTGTCGAAGGCTCTGTTACTCTATTGAACAGTGAAGGAGAACCTACTTATAGGCCTTCTTCAGCGAAAGGCTCTTTCATGAGTTTAGTTGATGAAGTGAATCAAACTTCCGAACCTCAGCCTGAAACTATCGAGGAAGTCAATGAAGAAGGCCTTGTAGGAAATCATGAAGAGACTAGGGCTCCGTTAGTTGACGTGCAAGAGAATGAAGAGGAAATGACCTCTAATGCTGATACTGTGATAGCATGGGAGAATGAAGGGATCTCAGGAGCTGATGGCGGAGAGGGTTCTGCTGAAGGAAACTAGAATCCTCCAGGCACTGAGGCAATTCCAGAGCAAGTGGCCAACATGGTTGTTGCTGCCAACGAAAGTGTCCCCTCGACAGGATCTAAAACTAAGGAGGATTTGGCTTTGCTGAAATAGCAAAATCCTTTAGGCTATCTGACTGCAATTCTAGAAGGTCGAGAAAGTTCCTCTGATCATAGTGCCTCAACTACGTCTGGAAGATCTACTTCGACCTCTCCTCTCGATGAGGCCCTTCAGAAAGTTAAGGTACAAATCTTCAAAAGAGATTTAATGTTGACCTTGGAGGGGGAACCAACATCTCCTTCTTTTCTGAACACTACTCTGAGGGATGTCGATCTCCTGATTACTTCTCCGGACGTGGCCAGTGTAATCTTGGATTTAATGTCCATTGTTGACCAAGTATCAGCGGATTATAACCGTCAAAGGAATCTCAGTCGTGAGATTGAAGAAGCCAATGGTCAAGTGGCTGCTGCCTGGCACGCTGCTACTGAAACAGCTTCTAAGGTAAAGGATTTGCCGAAGGCCCAGGAGGCTAGACAAAAAGAGGTCGAAGAGATAGATCGAGACACTTCTCAACTGAAGGTGCAGATTACAGAGTTGGAAGCTAAAATTGCTGCCAACGACAAAAAGAAGGAGGAACTCCTTGCTGTTAACACTGAATCAGAGAGCCAAGAAGAACTGGCTGAAGGGTTAAGACACGCTGATCGAGCCCAATCTCTTGATGCTAAGCTCGAGACCCTTCATCAATTGAAGGCTTTATGTGATCGACGCCTAGAATTACAAAGAATCAAGTATCTCCAGATTAAGGCTAATCTCCCTTTTTGAATCTTGTTTCTTTCATTTATGTAATCACTTGTTGTAATGATCTCAAAGCCATTTTGGCTATTTTAATGAAAATTTAAGTTTCCATTTTGGCATTCTCTATTCAACAGTGACTATATATATTACTTATTTTTACCTCTTGAAGCATAGGTCTATACGCTTTCAGGTATTTACCATTCACCTTCAAAAGGCTTTGATCTTCGCTTAACTCTTCAATCTCATAAGCTCCACCAGAGAAAGCCTGGATAATCCTGAAAGGTCACTCCCACTTAGGAGACCATTTCCCCAAATTTCTATCATTTCGATCCATCGGAAGAATTACTTTCCAAACTAGATCTTCAGGCTGAAATGTCTTAGATTTCACTCTGCGATTATAGGATTTCTCAACTCGCTTCTTCTGCAGTCTCAAAAGATCCAGAGCTTTCAGCCTTTCTTCGTCTAAGTCAACTAGTTCGTCTAACATCATATTCCAATAGACCTCAGAAGGGATATCATGGTGTATCTGAATCCTTGTCGCCTGCAGGTGGATTTCCACTGGTAACATTGCATCATGACCATAGGTTAAGCGAAATGGTGTTGTTCCCGTGGCTTGTTTCGGGCAAGTTCGACATGCCCATAGAACTTGATCTAACGTCTTGTGCCAGTTTCTAGGTTTCTTTCCCACGTGTTCTTTATTAAACTGATCACTACTTTATTCGCTGCTTCAACCTGGCCATTAGCTTGTGCATAATAGGGTGTAGATGTTAAAAATTTAAACCCCATTTCTGTAGCAAAGTCTTGCATCTTTAGACCAGTAAAGACTAACCCTTGGTCTGTAGTTATTGTTTCGGGAATTCCAAATCTATATATGATGTACTTTTGAATGAATTCAATGACATTCTCTTGGTCTACAATGACTAAAGGGATTGCTTCAATCCACTTAGTAAAATAATCAATGCCCACCAATATATACTTCTGGCTTTTAGAAGATGCTGGTCGAATTTCTCCAATAAGATCTAAAGTTCGTCCTCTAAAAGGCCAAGGTTTCACAATCGAGTGAAGTTCGCTTGCCGGCACATGCTGAATACCTGTATGTATTTGACATTCTTGGCATCCTTTTGCAAACTCCAAACAATCTTTTAACATAGTGGGCCAATATAATCATTTTCGAAACAATAACCATTTCATCTTTTGGCCTACTTGGTGTGCTCCACATGCCCCGGCGTGTGTGGCAGCAAGAGCTATGTATGCTTGTGTTTCACTTAGGCATTTCAGGAGCACACCTTCAGGAGTTTTCTTGAATAATTCATTTCCCATCAACATATAACTCAGTGCTCTATATTTTATTTTTCATTCTGTCGAAGCTGTTGGAATTTGCAAATAATCCACTACAGGCTTTCTCCAATCTTGTTCTGTTAGATTGTCTATGAACGAAATTTCAAAATTTTCGTGATCAGTGCATCCCAACGTTGTGGTCCTTAAATCCAATGGAGATAACTTAGTGGAAGTTACTCTCCCTCTAACTTCGATTGCTTGTTGTAGCCTGTCTTTCGAAACTTTATACCCGGAAGCAATTTGCGCCAAGTCGTTAGCTACTTGATTTTCCAATCTGGGTATATGTCGAATGTTAACTACTTCGAAGTTCTTCAACAACCATCTGGATATTACGAAATACATAATAAGATTTTCTTTTATGCATTTGTATTCTTTCGTAATTTTTTTTAGGACTAACTCTGAGTCTCCCATTATTTTGACCTAAGTTGCCCCCAATTCCAACAGGATTTCAAGGCCTACAATTAACGCTTCGTATTCAGCCTCATTATTAGAGCAATCCCCATCTATCTTGTATTTAAATGTTGTTGGAATTTTGTTTGTAGAAATGATGAGGACTCCGACTCCAGTCCCATATTTATAACTGGAACCATCAAAGTACAGTTTCCAAGGTTCGATCTCCAAATAATTCAGTGATCCTTCTTGTATAGAATGGTCGACTATCAAGTCTGCTACCACTTGACCTTTCATATCCTTGAGAGGCATAAATGTTAATGAGTAATCAATTAACGCGAGTGCTCATTTGCCAATTCTGCTGTATAAAATGGGTTTCGACAACATATATTTGAAAACATCAAAATGAGACGAAACATAAACATTAACTGGCTTTATATATTGCTTAAGTTTTGTACATGAAAAATAAAGACATAAACACAGTTTTTCAACCTCGTTATATCTGGTTCCTGCATCGTTTAAAACTCTACTGAGGTAGTATATGGGCCTTTCGACACCATGCTCATCCTCTTGAGCTAGCATGCTTCCTAAAGTTTTATCAGACGCAGCTATGTACATTTTCATATTTCTACTTCGACAAGGAGGCACCAAAATAGGTGGTTTGATGATGTACTCTTTGATTTTGTCGAAGGCTTCTTGATGTTCTTGCCTCCACTCAAACCCTCATTTGTTGAGTCGAAGTAGTGGCGAAAAGGCTTGGGTTTTCCCACTGAGGTTGGATATAAATCTCCTCAGGAAATTTATCTTTCCAAGTAAGGATTGCAATTCCTTTTTGTTAGTTCGCGCTTTGGCTTGCAAGATAGCTTTGGTCTTGTTTTGGTTTATCTCAATGCCCTTTTTATGGACCGCAAAACCTATGAAATCTCCCGCTTTGACACCAAAGGCACATTTTAGAGGATTCATCTTCAGGCCCTATCGTCTCATCCTCTCGAAGGATTGTCGAAGATGATCCATGTGAGTCCTCCCTGAAACAGATTTGACAACAATATCATCAATATAAATCTGAATGAAAGTATCAATACAATCATGGAAGATCGAATTCATGGCTCTCTGGTAAGTTTCCCCTGCATTCTTTAGGCCAAAGGGCATCACTACCCATTCATAAGTGCCTAAGGCCCCAGGGCAACGGAATGCCATTTTTGACACATCTTCTTCAGCAATAAAGATTTGATTATATCCAGAGTAGCCATCAAGCATACTCATGTACTCGAAACCAGCGGCAGAATCCACAAGCATTTCCGCCACTGGCATTGGATATTCATCTTTGGGTGTTGCAGCATTCAGATCTTTGAAATCGATGCACACCATTAAGGTACCATTTTTCTTTATAACAGGAACAATATTTGCAATCCATTCGACGTACCTGGTCGTTCGGATGAACTTGCATCTCAGCAGCCTTTCGACTTCCGTTTTGATTTTTGATAAAATCTCTGGTGCAAACCGTCTTGGAGTCTGCTTAACGGGCTTCTTTCCAGGCTTTATTGGCAACTACAACTCTACCAAACTTCTGTCGAGACCAGGCATCTCGTCATAGTCCCACGCAAAGCAATCCTTGAACTCTTTTAGTAATTGGATCATTTCGACCCTGAGTCCTGGATCTATTTTTGTGCTTATGTACGTTGGCTTTTTCACAGGACTGTCGCTCAGGTTTACTTCTTCTAGAGGGTCTTGAGCCAACATTCTAACATTGTTCGCCAACGGGTCCTTTTCGAAACCTAGGGGTTCATCGTCATAGATGGCGTCTAACCTATGATCTCGAAGGTCTTCGTTTCTAAGTCGGGAGGCTCTGGGTCGAAATCTTTCCCAGGGCCTGTCTTAGAAAGGACTTGTTCATTGGCTTCGAAGGCCATATACTTAACTTCAGCCTCCAAGGCCGTTATCATTCTATTTTCGGCCATATACGCCGAAATTTTTTGCAGAGTTTATGACTCAGTCATCATCACCAAACTCACTTCCCCAGCCTGTTGGACGTATATCATCAACTCTTCCAAAGTCGATGTTGGATAAGTCTTCTCTATCCCACTGAAAGCCATAGTCGGAGTGTAGGTATAGAGAGCAGAAGACGTTAGGTGTTGGGTTAAATCAAACTCAGGTGGGTTACATGGCCCTATATGAGCCAAATTTCTGTCGAAACTATTCTTTCCGACACTGTTGATTTCACCTAAGTAGTAACTCTGATCCGCCTCAATGTTTTCCACGATACCATCGGGGCGCCATATTGTGACTCTTTGGTGCATCGAAGATGGCACAACACCGATGCCATGTACCCACTCTCGACCCAAGAGAAGATTGTAGTTTGGTTTCGCTGAGATCACCATGAACATGGTGGGTCGAAGGATTGATCCCACTTTGAGGTCTAGTTGTATGACACCCATTGTGGTGCCAATGCCCCCTTCATAATTGGACAAGACCATGTTATGGGGCTTGATGTCAGCATCTCCCTTTCCCAGCTTTTCAAGCATAAATTGTGGGATGATATTGATGGTTGCCCCACAATCCATCAGAATTTTATTTATAGTTATTTTCCATATCTTTGCTCTAATGAACAGGGGTTTTAGATGATTCTTCATTGCCTCTGTTGGTGGCTCGAAAAATGCGTTTTGTTCTTCGACGCAACCATTGTTCATTACATAGTAACATATTGGCCTGTGTCTAGCCATTTCTTGTTCAACCATTAAGTCAGTTTCTTCAACTTCGACCTGACGGTTGTATTCTTTAGGTAACACTGATATGACATTCACCATGATGTCCAAACTGTCACCGGAATCGGAGTCGTCTTCATCATTCGACCCACATTCCTCCATCCATGGCATGGGATTCCTCTCTAGAGGCTTCCTTTGTTTCCTTTGCACATTGGTTCTAACCTCTGGGTGAGGTCCAGCTGCCTCTTTTTCGGCCTTTCGCCGTCTTTGGAATCTTCTCCATTGTGAACGGGACATGGGATTTTTTCCTTTGTAATTGCTCGATATATGGGTCATCTTATTTGACGTAGAAGCATGGTACTCCTTTCTGTAATCTAAAGAGGAACCTCTTGGCACATCGAACGCCTGTCATCTCTCCTCATTTGGCCTTTTTTTTCCCATGGTGTTAAGCCAAGTATCTGTAGGTACATTAGTTGGAGGCTGAAAAGTTGGTGGCCTCCTTACCTGACTCATGGGTCCTTGTTGATGTCCCCTTCTGGGTCGAATCTGACTTCTGAACCCATTTTTTATTGGGCATTGGTGCCCTGTTTTGCTTTCAGAATTCTCATACCTTGTATGTGTTCTGCAACTTTCTTGTCAAAAATAGAATTGCATCTAGGGAACAACATTACTTCCGATTTCTTCTTCTGGCACCTATGTAGAAAATCTGTCAGATCTTCATTTTCTTTTGGAAATGCCGTCTTATTTACTTCTTCTTGACGAATGACTCAAAAGAAGCCATTTGGGTTGAGGCGATTAAAGAGGCGATTAATATCAATTAAGATTGATAATTCCTCTAGCTCTCTATGGTGGAGATTAAAGAAATCTCCCAACCAAGTATTGACAAGGCATATAACGATTTAAACTAACATATATAAATGAAATACATAACACTGATATTTTCCACTATTTCCATACAAGGGAGATTTTGGGTTGAGGACGGTTCATTATTTATTTTTATTTTTCTGGTAAAAAGGGGACGGTTCATTCTGATCGTGCTCTCTATATCATTATATTGAAAGTAGTACCAGATATTCATACTAGTACTCTTAAAAAATCAATACTTTTTTTTTCCGCATGCTCATACTAATGTGTAAAGAATATACTCTTGAAAAATATTTTTTTAATATTTGCAAACAAAGCATTATTTTTGAAATAAGTAATTTTTTCCAACGAAAATATAATTGTTACGATAAAATAATTTATTAGAATGATCAAAAAGTCGCTACTATATGTATATAAAAAATTATATTATTTTAAATGAAAATAGTTATTGTTAGATTTAAGTCTATTTCATCGAAAAATATTTTGATATTTGCGAGAAAAGGAAAAGTTATTATAATGACTTATATAAGTCATTGCGATAGGGATGTAAAAAAAGTTGTATCATTATCAACGACAATAATTATTGTTGCAATAAGTCACTTTTTTCAATGATAATGAGATTGTTGAGAAAAAATAACTTAATTACAACGATTTAAATTGGTCGTTGTTATGTGCATGTTATTGTTAGCAAATTGAAAGTTGGTGTAAAAAAGTCGCTGCCAAATATCTTTTTTCTTTTGCATACCTTAGTTTCGGAGATGGTTTGATGACTCTTCGCGTCCTATCTCTTGCCAATAGATAGTCGTCGAAAGTTTCCTCAACTTCATCAGCATCTTCTGCTTCTTCTTCGAATTCATTTGGGGTACGTTTTTCAGCATCAACATGCTCCACCTAAACAAGAATCTCTACTTGTTCCAGCTCTTCGTAAGATATTTCTGCACTTCAACCAACATCATCAGTTTTCTTTAAAGCCATTTAAGCTTCATTGAAAATGGTATCTCGACTAGTGATACACCTATTGTGACCTGACTTTATGCACCATAGCCTATAAGCTTTGACTCCTTCAGGGTATCCCATGAACATGCATTTCACAGCTCTAGGTTCGACCTTGTCTTGCCTAATGTAAGCATAGCACTACAACATTTAGGCTCTCCAGCAACAATTGAAAAACGTTGGCAGAACTCTGAAAATCGTTGCCTAAAACAATAGGGGACGTTTTCTAGGCGTCTCCTGTTCGAGCGTTGCCTATTGTTTGAGGCGACGTTTTTTTTATGTTTTTTGGGAACGCTTTTGAAAAACGCCGCCTATAGTAAAGGAATAGGGGACGATTATTTACGGCCTCTGAGACAACGTTTTTTAAGCGTTGCGTTGCCAAATTCGGCTACAATTAACAATCGTTGCCTTAAACCTGAATCAGGAAGATCGTTTTTCAAGTGTAGCCATAGCTTATAGGTTGTTGTTTTATAGTGTCCACATAAAATATACAATTTTGCAATTATTATCAAAATAATATAGTCAATAATAATTGGCTTCAAAAATAATATTTATTATATAACTTAAACCATACATCCATAAAAGTTGTAATATAATAAAATCGAGTTCAAACTTTAATTCAAGATATAGTATATAGAGTACACAAAATGTCTAACGTAACAATATTACTTTTAATACTTTGAAGCATGACCCTAGTAAAATAACTAAAAACATAGTTCAGCAAAAGAACAAAAATCATATTTCAAGTTTAATGCTTTCAACTACAAGCCAAAAAAAAGACATCATCCAACTCATTCAAGTTTGTCTTCTAGGAGTAAAGCATCCAAATCGTCCTCTTGAAATTCGTTAGATATGTCATCCTCCATAAATTCTTCATCTACGTCGTCCTCTTGAAATTCACCATCTATATCCTCCTCTTGAAATTCATCATCTAGATCTATGTCGTTCTCTTGAAATTCGTCATCTACGCCGTCCTCTTGAATTTTATCATTTAGGTCGTCCTCTTGAATTTTATCATTTATGTCGTCCTCTTGAATTTCATCATTTATATCGTCCTTTTCAACATCTTCATTGATACATTGCTGCATAAGAAAATAAAATAAAACACATTAACCATAAGTATTTTTGGTCCAAAGGACAATTAAGACATCAACAAGAATTAAACCTTGCACAAATAAAAACTAAACCAATGAGCAAAACACATTGTTTATATTCTTCACATCTCATGGATGTGAATTAATTATGAAGGTTTTTAATGGATGTGAATTTTCGTTCTAAACTGTAATAGGTGACATGAGCTTACTAGCAAATAAATCAATTATGAAAACCATTCTGTTTTTGGCTCACTATTCAGGACTTACAATAGCCTTTAACTGTATGTATGTATGTATGTATAACTTGTGATATCCTTTTATGTTTATTTTTTGGAGTAAATGAACTCTGATGAACACTCTTACTTGTTGTATCTTCTTTGGTGTTCAGTATCATATGGATAAATTTACAGCATACATAGTGAGTGTTATCAAACAAGGGGGTTCCATAATCTTATCCCAGGAAAGTATGTTTGTGAAATATCAATGAAAGCTCGCACAAATAAAACAGTTTCAGCCACTTCTAGGTGTTGTCACTATTTAAACAATTTCAACCACTTACTTTATTCTAGGTGTTGTCACTACTTGCAAATTTTTGCATACATTAACAACCATTTTGATACTATAACATAATTAGAAAAATATAAATCAATAATATTGGTATATATGGTTACCTTTCCATGACATGAAGCATGAGTTGATGTAGATGAATGCATTTGCGGTCTTATATCCTTTACGTTTAACGCTGCTGCCCGGTTTTTCACAATTGTTTGACTTGGTTGCATCCATTTCCTTTGACTTGTGAAGATCTACATAATCATCAATCAACATTGATGGGCATTTTGGCACCCTGTTTAGCTTGGAAAGAAATGAGACAAGTTTACAGTATATGCATTTCATTCAATTTTGTGATGTTATTGAAAAGTAAACTGAAGTGTGCTTACCAGCTTCTGCCAATTATGGTACACCTCTGTGATGTTTTGTTTCTTCCATTCGACCAGATCAAAAACATTCATACCATATGCCCATCCACAAGCACGGGGGTCGAAATTCTTTGCAATAAGAGGATTTGAGAAGTTGAGGTAACGATCAAACCGATGAAAACTTTATGTACAAGTTTCGACAACACCATTTACATTTCCCTTCAAGTTAATTGACTAAAGACCAGTAAGATCCTTCTGCATAATTACATCGTCATCCAAAAACAACACTTTCTTGAGGTTTGGAAATATTTCGGGCAAGTAGAAGCGGAGATGGTTCAACATAGATAAATACTTAGGATTCCGAAACTTGAGGTTCGAATCAGAAGAAGCACGGTGAGCCTTAAAGTAATAATCTATCATTGAAGGAGAACTTAGCTGCTTAAGAACTGGACTGTAACTCGAGTTCAACCATGCAAAATCTTCAATGTTTTGAACTTGAACTGCCGCCTTTCCAGGTGGATTGGCCAAAAACCACATCCTCATTGCCGCATAATTGAGCCTATCAGTTACAATGTGGAAAACATGTTTGGAGGAATCCTGAAAATTTATTAAAACTACATTATTATTATGCTGATCAGAAAGAAAAATACCACCATTATATTGTAACAGATAAGGTTTTTGTTTTCATTTTTTATCCATCACTACCTCTAGGCACAAATAAAATGAAAACATATTAGTTTGTTAAAACATTGAGAGAATAGTAATTTAACTGCAGAGAGATACTATAACAAATTATTTTATTTGGTGTTCATTTTCATAATCCTGGCGAATAAAAACAACTCAGGAAATCTCCACGTGAAAATAACTTACCTTAGCATGGGCAGCAGTAGAATTCACAACAACAGCTGTGGCCAGTATGTTATATGAGAATATTGCATAATGGTATAGTCCAGGGTCTTCTAACTTCTCTTGATTGGGGAATTGTTGCTGAGAAGAGTTCAAGTTATAGTATTCAGTTGTTAGGCGCAACGGAAGACAATGGAGACCTTTAGGCAGTGTTTTAGCTGTCAATTGTGTTAAGAATAAGGTCTGTTTCTTGTGCACGCGAAGCTGGTCCTCTGATGAGTGGAGCATAGCCCTAAGCTTCTTCACGGATGTGGCACAATCATCTTGAATTTGCCTTGCTTTCATCAATGATTGCTCTATTGCCGTCATTCTCTCATTTGCACTGCATTAGTAGAATTACAAATATAAGTTCAAACTGAATAAAATGTAGATCATGAAGACCTGAACTATTCAACATATTTGTATGCTACTTCCCAATAAAGCTAAATATGAAATAACTAACGTAATAGCTATATAAAAATAGGAAAACCTGGTGACAAGTACAAAAAATACATTCTTAAAAACTCACTTACTTCCTTGGCAAGTCAGAATCTTTGCTTGCCTCTCCAATTGTTCGTGAAACTTCCTTTACCCGTAGCCGAATTTCCCGAGTGAGATGGGGAATGTTCCTAACTGCCTGAAGGGAAAGATAAACTTTAGCTTGGATGAGCTGATCCTTTAGTTTCCGTACTCGAACATCAGGCGGTGTTTCGTCATGATGCTTGATATTGTTTACTTTGCTAGAAGATTCAATATGTTGTTTCCCTTGCATAGTAAGCTGAAAGAAGATACACCAAATTTAAAGAAAAAAATTTCAGTAAGCACTATGGTTGGTTTTTCTTCATTGCATTAATGTAATTTTCAGACATATATGGAAAAAAATGAGTGTTGATTGCAACACTCATTTGTTTTTTTTCCAAATTAACGGAGCTAGCCAGGTATGGAAGGAAATGATTGAAGTTAATACATGTACGGTCCTAAAACCATGACCATAGATAGAGTTCCAATAAAAGAAAATATAAAATTTATTAATTGATAGCTAGATATAACTTCTATTCTTTTTTTATTGTTTCAAACTCAAATTCTAACTTGAGACAATATAAAATACATATTTATCAAAGTCAAAACAAAGAAGGAGATGGAAGGAAAGATTGAAGCATGCATGTGTTGTATTTATTTACACTGCCAGATTTTAAACTCATAATAGGAAAACCAATCAAAGAAAGTATACTAAATACTGTATTTGATAAGTGATGCACAACCCACTCATATAAATAAACATGCATAACTTTCCTAGCATGATCAGAAACCTGAGAAAACTTTTGTACCCTTAATGAACAAAGTACTATAAATCACAAGCAAAACACGAGGTAAATATGTCACTTACTAAGACCTCAAATGCTTTATCAGAAGCATTAGATGATTTAGTAAGTCTCTCATCATTGTCGTCAGCATCAATAGCATCTTCCTCATATGTGACATGTTCGATGGAGTTCTCCCCTTTAACTCGACCTTCCTCATTCGTAGCTGACAATACCCTGGATACTACACGTTCCCCTGTTTTCACAAAGTACAAATCTAGGTCAACCAAACAATTAGAATAGACAGTAATTAAAAAGCAACAAACAGAACCCCGAAAGAAAATGGTAGGGGAAAATTATCGAGT
The DNA here is from genome assembly GCA_948472305.1 of Vicia faba. Taxonomy (NCBI): domain Eukaryota; kingdom Viridiplantae; phylum Streptophyta; class Magnoliopsida; order Fabales; family Fabaceae; genus Vicia; species Vicia faba. The sequence goes on from OX451741.1 coordinate 1,381,645,080, forward strand.
ATGGCTCATCGGTTGTTCATTACTTCCGTTTATTGTTTCTTTACTCTTTCTAACAAAAATAATCAAACCAAAGGAAGAACCGAGAACATACCTCGAAGCAAATTATTACTGTTTGAAGAGTTCTCTGAATATACAATCCCAACCGGTTCCTTAACGATGGTAGAAGTCTCCTATTTTTAAAATGAGAAATTTCAGCAAAAAAAAAATCAAGAATTTAATTTAATTCAACAACATCTGCAACTATCCACATAAATTTCTTCACAAAACTAAGAAATTTCACCTCAGGTAGCAAATTCAAACTGCCAGAACCTACTCCACCGACAGCCTAACAAGATAAATTCAACAAATTCATAAAGTATCAACCAAAACAGAATGCAAGTAAATTGTGTGAAAAGCCACATGTGAAATGTACACAATTATGAGTTACAAAGATCAAGATCAAAATAAGAAACCTACTTGCACATCAGAAAAAAACATTAACATGGGAGTACTGTAATATTTATATTGATTGAAATTGTGAAAGTGTTTATGTAATCTTTTCCATCATTTTCCATCAACCTTGTGAAAGAAATTGAATAGAATTTCGTCTGGTACTAATCTGCTACTACAATTGACAGAATATCTACCCAATATCCGTCATGTCCCTTTTACTAATCTGCTACTACAATTGCCATATACATATTCAAATAACAAAATAAATTTACTACTCCTAAAAAACAATTTCATGTAATTAATTTCAATTCAAGAAAAGGTAGTACTACTACTAGTGGCACTTGGCAGTATGCTGCAAAAGATAATACTACTAGTCAACTTCTTATATCAACAACAAATATGAAAATGCCCACACAAACTCAAACAACCATCAAAACACTCAGATTCAACTCAAACACAACGATACGAAATGAAGATCAAAATATAAATGCAGAAATACATACAAACACAGCGAACGACTTGGACGACGTGGACGGCGGACGACGTGGATGAAAGCAGTTGGACGGCGAACGACGAACGAACGACGACGTGGACGACGAACACGACGTGGAAGTTGGACGGAGTGACGAAGAACACGACGGAGGGTGTGAAGTTAAAATAGTAACATTAAATAAAAATTGAAAATTATAATGATAAATAGAATAATAAAAATAAAAAAGTGTAATAAAAGGGAGTACTGTGAGGTGTAGAGACAGAGGTATGTCCGATAATTGAACGGATAAAGATTTCAAAATAGAGGGATATTTGAGATAAGGAAGGGAGTTAGATTGTTGTTTGTTGCAATTGTTCGTAAGGGTGGAAATCGAGGGTGGAGGGATTCGTGAGCGAAAGATAGAAGAAAGTGGGTTACAGTGATGTGTGAAGGGTAACGACGTTGTGAGTAGAAGGGGAAACGAAAGGGAGTATGTTGATTCGTGTTGGGTTTTGATGGGGAGTGATGGTATGATGTGTTGTTATTCTTTGTTGTGTAGAAGAAGAGAAATGATTAAGAAGAGGGGTGGTTACTGTTTTTGTTGATTGGGTGTTAGGAAGAGAGAAGAGGGAGATTGGTGTGGGTTACTCAGTTGTGGGTTCTTGTTGTGTGATAACAAAGAAAAAAGATTCTATTAAAAATAGAAAAATTCCTGTTTAATTGAAATATATATAAGTTTTAGACTAATATATATATATATATATATATATATATATATATATATATATATATATATATATATATATATATATATATATATATATATATATATATATATATATATATATATATATATAATTTTTTATTTTCTGTTTAATTGAAATTTTTTATTTTTAAATTCCTGTGTTAGAAAAATATTTTTTTTATATATATTAATAATGTTTAGAGAAAAATATTTGTTTTTTAGTGTATAAGTTTTGGAGCGAAGATTGCCACCAAAAATTTGATAATTCTAAAAAAATTTATACAACATTTCAGAAATGTAGCCTTTTATTAGAATTAATGTAACAATCTAAAAATGTCCCCAAAAATATTTTAGGGGACAATTGTCAAACATTGCTAAAGAAATAATATTTTAACGCTCTAAAATTGTCCCCAAAAGCAGTTAAGGGCACAATTAACAACCGTTGGCAAAAAATAAAAGAGTATCGCTCCATAAACGTCTCCAAAAGTATTTTAGGCGACGATTATCAAGGGTTGCAAACATATTTTTGACAACAATCGTAAATCGTTGCCTATATGAATTTAAGGCAACAATTTCTACATGTTACCTAAAAAAGTGTTGCCAGAGACAACAAATGTTGTAGTGATAGGCTGCACAACCAAATACTCTCAGTTTGTCGAGATCTAGTGGACATCCCGACCAAACTTCTTCAAGTGTCTTCATATCTAACACAATCAAAGGACATTTATTTATCATATATGTTGTTGTCGAAACAACCTCAGCCTAAAACACCTTCTTTAACACATCACTAGTCAACATGCATCTAACTCTCTCCAAAATAGTTCGATTAAACCTTTCATCCAAACCATTTTGCTATGGAGTACCTACAGTAGTTTTGTGTTTTGCAACACTAGAGGCAGCACAAAAGTTGTCGAAAGCCTCATTGCAGAAATCAAGGCTATTATCGGTTCTCAATCCCTTGGCCTTTCTGCCAGTTTGATTTTCGACCAGAGTCTTCCAACTTTTGAAATTCTCAAAAGTTTCATCCTTAGTCTTCTGGATGAATACCCATAACTTTCTGGAATAATCATCTACTATGGATAGAAAATACATTGCTCCTGAATGTGATGGACACCTTGCAGGCCCCCATAGATAAACATGTATGTAATCAAGGGATCCATGTGTTCTTTGTTTGTCTTTGTTGAACTTCACCCCGTAAGATTTTTTAAGTACAAAGGGTTCACAAAATTTCAGCTTTTCAACTTTGTCTCCACCAACAAATTTTGTTTCCCTAATTCGACCAGAACCCTTTCATTGACATGGTCCAATCTCATGTGTCAGATTTCTATTTTCGACAAAAGTTTCATGAATATAACATTTATCGAACCACTTACAACTTTAGTCTCAAGGGAATACAAGCCTTGTTTCTTCACGCCTCTCAAGACTTCCTTTGACCCCTTCATGACTCGTAGGATACTTTTCTCTCCTTAGAAAACATATCCTTTCTTGTCGAATTCACCAAGAGAATTCAAATTGGTACATACCTGACTACAATCAATAGCCTTATTGATTCATCATGGAGCTTGTATCTCACAGATCCAACGCATGCAATCTTACAAGCTTTGTTGTTTCCTAGCAATGCAGATCCACCATCTTGGTCACATAAGTCTTCAAACAAGTCTTTATTTGGAGTTATGTGTCAAGTGCACCCAGAACCCATAATCCACTCCTTCGACGGGCTGCTGCTTGCCACAATAAAATAAGATGAGTCGAAATCATCATTTCCTCCATGGTCTTTCAGGCGTTTAGGACACACTTTTCTTGTATGACCCTCCTTCTTTCAATGATAGCATAGAATACCAGATGCCTCGCCACTATAAGACCTCGATTGACTTTTACCCTTCTTCTCATCAAACTTACCATCCTTTCGCATGAATATTTCTTTAATGGCAAACCTTCACCAACTATCGAAGGTTTATGCTCCTTTCGTTCGTCAAGTCCTTTCAATACGAGGTTGATTGAACTTCTTCAAATGTCAGGGACTCCCTTCCATACAAGAGAGTTTCTTTGAAGCGAGCACATGTTTTGGACAAATCGCACATCAGAAACAACGCTTGATCTTCATCATCGATCTTCACATCAATATTTTAGAGATCAAGAATCAACTAGTTAAACGTATCCAACTGCTCAACTAAAACTTTGTCTTCAATCATCTTGAATGAATACAAAGCTTGTTTCAGATAGAGTCGATTTACCAGCGATTCAGTCATATACAAACTTTCAAGTTTCACCCATAACCCTGTTGTCGTCGTCTCCTTTGATACCTGTCGAATAATATTATCACCAAGGCTCAACAAGATTGTGTTGTGGGCTTTCTCTATCATCATCGTCTTCTCAGCTGATGTTAACGCAATGTTCATGGCTGCTTCTCTGTTCAACGCTTCCAAATGACCATGCTGAACTAGTAGGGCTTTAATCTTCAACCGCCATAGACCGAAATCGTTTATTCCAGTGAGTTTTCAATCCCATACTTTGTTGAAGGCATCTTCTCCACGCTCACTGCACCAATTTGTTGTAAAAAAAATGATACCTTGAAACAAATTATAAACTTGTTTCTTTATTTTTAAGAAACAAATAATTTTTGAAAAGATGAAAAAACAAGAACAACATAATGATTAATTATTAACTTATATTCTTTACCCTCTCACCCTAAATTAGGATTTATCGTGAGCAATGAGAGACTAGTATGCTATTTATAATAAGTCTAACATACTAAACTAATGGGCTTTTTCACAATTTTCTATTACAAGTTAATTTAGGGTACAAGCTAACTTAAATAATTGGACATAACAAACAGACCTAATTCGATGCTAACAATCCTAGCATTCTTCGACCATTGCATGCTTAACCCTTCTACGACTACAACATACAATACTTCGACACCAGCATGTGAGCAATCTTCGACGATATGCTAAACTCTGTCGAACTATCAAAACCAAGAAGCTACCTTCGACCAACTAGAATTTGATTATAATAGCTCACAGACAGTTTTGCAAGGATGAAATCATAGAGCAACAAATTTCAGGCGCATATTCTCCTAAACAATACGGTGTTTCCAAGAGAAGGAATCGCTTAGTTATAGAGATGGTTAGATCGATTCTCAAGAGAAAGTACCTACATAACAATTTCTGGAATGAAGCAGTCTACACTACTATTTACATACTCAATAGATATGCAACTAAAGATTTTCAACACAATACAAAATTGTTTTGCTATCATCAAAGTTAACGACATATGGACAGTTCTCCATCAACACAATCTTATAATGACACTCGCAAAACTTTTAGTGCTTCTATTTGCGAGTTCTCTATTGCCAAAACTTTCAAAGTTATTTGCATTCTCCAAGGATTCCTATCATTAAGAAAATTTTATGGTACCTCCTACATTTCCAAAAAAAAAATATTTAATTGTATACTTAATTACGTGATTTAAGGTATCTACTAGTCTAAAAAATTGAAAAACAATTATAATGAAATTTTACTTACCGGATAGTTGCACTTAATTGATTCGAGAAATCATATTCATTAAAAGGCTTTTATAAATAAGACCACTTGTATGGAGGTGAAAATTTCCAAAATACGAAAAAGATTGTAAAGTGAAACGTGACCAAATATAGATGAAATAAATAAATACTAGTAAATAAGATAAAGTTGGAAATTTTAAGTTTTGTAAGAGTGACAGATACATTTTTCTTAAATTATTGGTTTAAAAAGGTACATTTTTCTTTAATTTAAAACTATTTTTGTTATTGGGCCAAAGAGATTCAAACCCAGTTGATATGAATAAATCCATCATTACATAATTTCAAACCCTAGGTAGACAAACCCTAGCTTTAAATTCACGTAGGTAGTTGCCACTGCCAATACCAACTCATGAGTTTGATTTAATTTCTACGGCGCAACTGCTAGCTTCCACTCAACCTTAATCAATGGCGCTGCAATGAGTTTGATTTGAATACGGCTATATATTGGTACTATTTCTTTAGATCTAATTCCACAAATACTAAATTTCATTTAATTTTATTCCTATGTGATATTCTACTTTGTATTAAATCTTGTTTTAAATTATGCAGTTTCATCCTAATAGTTGAAAATGAAGTTTATTCATTTGACAGAAATGCCAACGATGCAATCTGATTGGCTTTATGTCAGAGTTATATATTTATATTCAACGACTGTAATTTCCTTGATTAAATAGTTGAGGTCAGTCATAGTTTTTATTTTCGTTATTGATTCTTGTTTTCATTAAGATTTTGATGTATGTGTTATGTGAGTTTGTTGTGGTCAAGTGTTTGTTAGTTGTTTCTTTAGTTGTGTTTGATGAGATTCTGTTACTATCTGTTCTAACAATACAATATATGCTTGCAGGGTATGTTTGATCTTTTCATTTTGTGGTTTGCCAGATTTTTATTTATTTTGTTGGATTCTTTCCGTTTTGATAGTTTTGAGCTTATTAAAGTTACTGGATTATAGGCTAAACGTGTATCTGTATTCATTCCACTGTTTAATCTTTTAATTACATATATGTTCATTTATTTATTTTTCTATTGGAATATGCTATAATATTTGGTTAGTGATATTTTTACTGTCATCCATTTTTCTTGAATTAATGTTAACATTTTATGTTGTTCTAGCTTATCGAGTATCCTCCTCCTGAAGGCATTGAAAGGCAAAACATCAGCTCAGGTGAAAGGACTATTAAGGATGTTACTTATGCTAACATTCCAAATTCTGAAACAAGCTCGAGTTCTGTAAACAAGACCAATTAATGGACCTAAGTCATCGCATATGAAGCAAATGATGAATGGGTTTTCAAACAGAAAATAAAAAAGGGTAGAATGAAAAACAAAAAATAAATAAGGGATGAAAAATATTCTTATTTTATTCTAGGGATGTTTACTTAAGGAAACATTCCAAATTCTGAAACAAACTCGGATTATGTATAAAGGTGCAATTAATTGACATCAGTCATTGCATGTGAAGCAAATGATGATTCAAACCTGAAATAAATAAAGATAGAATGAAATAATTGAAAAACATTCTGATTTTACGTTAGGGATTTGTTTTCTCTCCATATTTACTTACACTTTTTGTACTATTTCTAATTTCTGGACATGTGTTATGCTAGACAACTTTATAGATTTTGTGCTTGTATTAGTTTCTTTGTTTTGTTAGTCCTACAACGACATGTATAATGAGACACTGTTTGAACTTACGTCCTACTCCTTCAACAAAAATCTTTTACGTAATGAGTCAACCCTATTAGAAAGATTCTAATATCAACAGCTTTACTGTATCAATAGAAAAAAAAAAAGTAAATACTATACATTCATAACTATTATTTTCATATAAAAATCTGCAAAATCATACTAAAGAGTATTTATGAGTATGACACTGCCTAATCGTCTTAATTGCTTTCCCTAACTCCATTTCATACCAGCCTTCTGGAAACATCTTCTACCTATCGTGTTTAAGTTTTAAATCAAGTGGCTTGTAGAAATTGTGAGAAGAGTTGGCAAATTAATGTAGTCTTGACTAGACGAATTTAGAAGAACATGCATTGTCCACTAACATTAAACTTAGACGAATTTAGAAGAACATGCATTGTCCACTAACATTAAACTTACAAATTAAGAAAGAGCTCCATTGGAAAAAAATACAAACCACCAATTTCACTTGATGGCTTTACTTAAAGCTTAAGAATAGAAGGTGAATTCTTATCTACTCAACACAGAAAATTGGATAGAGTTACTCTTAGAGTAAAATGTATTGAAAACAACAAAAATGTTACAATCTGATTGGTGGATTATACACTACTTAACTTTTTGTGATAGGTAGAGAAGTTGTCCCCAACATAAAAAGGCTATAAAATACATGCTTCTGTACATGTAGTATTTATCAAAAATTAAGAAATGTAAGAGTAATAAGAATGTAATACTTTCTCTGTCCTATTAATTTTATTTCATCTTGTCCTATTTGATATCAAATTTATATGAGAGCAGGTTAGGTTCTGCTAGGGTGAGTGTCAAAATTATTTTTGAGTGTGTGATAAATAAAGAAATTCTCATTATGTCAAAAATTTGTGAGTATTTTTTTCTGTGAGAGAGATAAGGAAAACAATTACAATGTTGTCTTGTTCGGGCCAAAATTTACTACAAAGTAAGATATTAGTTACTGGAATATTTTGATGACAACGAATATAAAAGCTCACAATGTTTGGAGCTTTATGGATCCCAGTTTACTACAAGGAGCGGTCGAAGTCGCTCGTAGAAAGGACCAGTTGGTACATTCACCAATTCATCGAGCACTATGCTAAAATTGATATTTTTTATCGCCTAATTTAATAGCACTTTTAAAGAAAGTGCTATTAAAAAGGAAAAAACACATCTATAATAGCACTTTATGGTCGGACGCTATTATAGGATACCTACAATGTGATTTTGATACCACTTTGTGAAAAAACGCTATTATCACTACTACAAATAACGCTTGCAACGTCGAATACGAAATGTGTTTTACCTCAGCAACCCAGTTGAGGTTACTAAGGTCGTCATGAGAAGTTTGCACTTAATACCTACGTGTTTTTAACACTGAAGTTATTATTGAAAAAGCCATGGGTTCGACCCCTAGGAACTGCATTTTTTTCATTTTATTGTGTGCTACTTCATATTACTATCGATTTTATTTATAATCCGAAGTAAAATGGTATTCATTTTACCTCAGTTTTAGAGAATAACCGAGGGGTTTATTATTTAGCTTTTTGGCTATAATTTATCAATTTCATTGGTCCCCTGTATAATTTTTTTCCTGTATCATTTCCACTGATCTGTATCATATCATTATAATAAATCTATTAGTCTGCCAGTATTATTTTACACAAAAACTACAAAATATGTAACAGAATTGGAATAATATCATATATCGTTTCAAACCTCTATTCATATACAAAATAATATTGTTATCATCAAGACAAAATAAGAAAACATTTGTTCATATACAAAATAACATTGTTAGCAACCAACATAAAGAGATATGAAGACACTGGCCCAACGTGATCGGATGTCATCAGTTTCCTCTGTTGAATATGGTTTTTGGTTGCTAAGCTCCTACACTTAGAACAAAATTTAAGCTAAACCCAAGCTAATTATGGTACCGTTTGACACTTAGCGAGGGGCTAACCCCAAGCAAAGTTTTGTACCATTTGCGCTCTTTATCTTCCATTTCTTTCATACACTCTCCCAATTTCTTCTTCTTTCTTCTCTGCAACTCTCATCCTCCTCTTTTCCTTCATTTTTTTCCTCCACTAATCCTACATTTTACTCTATTGGAAGCTTTAATTTTGTATTTCAAAGGTAATAAAATTATTTCTATATGTTATTTAAGATATATATTGTTATATTAATTTCACTACGCCAAAAACTGCTTTTTGCAGCGCCTCTACTAAAGCGCTTATTGAAAAAGCGCTGCCATAGCCTTCACAAAAAACAAAATTAAAAAAAAGGGAAACCTACGAAGGCGCTTTTTTAAAAGCGCTGGCATAGGTGGGGGATACGAAAGCGCTTTTTACATTAAAAGCGCTGTGGTAGGTCAAATAAAAATATTAATAAAAACGAAATAATAGGGTTATGAAGGCGCTTTTTAAAAAGCGCTGTGGAAGATTGGCCTTTGAAAGCGCTTTCAAAAGCGCTGGCATAGCTGGACCTATGAAAGCGCTTTTACCCTAAAAAGCGTTGGTAAAAGCCCCCCTATGAAAGCGCTTTCAAAAGCGCTGTTATAGCTTATATTATTTTTAATTTAATAAATTAAAACATCAAAATAACATTATTCATTCTTTTCTCTTCTTCAAACGCACAGTAATAACTCTTCTTCTCCCGCATATCACATTCACTCACATATACTTTCCAGCACCATTAACAACACTAAATCCATCAATAATCAAAGACAACAATATTTTTTTATAATATTTCTCTTATGCACCGGGAGAGCTTGGCTATAAGTCGGTGACCGATCTCCAAACTGGTTTGAAGAAATTCGTGAGATGCGACAAGATTCCTTTGCCAATCCTTCCGTTTGCCGCTGTTCGAACTCCTCCTTCCGCCGACAACCTCTTTGTGTGCTGGACAACCGCCACGGTCTCCGACCCGAACCTCCGCTTTAGATCCTTCCGCTTTAGAACTCAAACCCACCGCGACCACTGCTCCACGGACATCTCCTTCACTCGTCGCCCTGTAACTTGCTGGAGACCATTCATTCGTGACACCAATAATAGAGCCAGCCGCTGTGTAGCTCGCTGCCACCCACTAAGATCTTGCCTCAGGTAAAAATCGCTTCTTGTTTCCTGGAATTAATTTTGATGTTGTTGATTATGATATGTGATTTGAGAAGAAGAGAAATATGGGTCATGCTTTGGTTAACAAAGAGGAATAGAGTTTTTTTTTTCTTTTTTTTTTGTTTTCTTCATAGGAAAAGTGTTGTTATATGGGATGCTGATAACATGTACTACCAGCGGCGCTAAATTCCCTAATAGGAGAATAGAATTGAAATAGGTTGATGATCCAGATTTTAAACATTCAACAAGGATTGAAACAATCAATTTAGAAGTTAGAACCTTACTAGTATTACTGATTTGTAAGCATACTCACTTGCCCTCGAATGTGTGAGAATATATATACGAAAAGAATCTTACATTACTCTACTATTAATGTTAGAATATCTTAGTTTATCTCATAGGATCAGTTTCTTACATTGGGGTATTTGTTTTCTACAGTTTGGCTACAACCTTCAGTTTTAATTCATAGGATCAAGTTCATTGTATTTGTTTTCAACAGTTTTACTATTTGTTTTTTACAATTTGGCTACAACAAAATTCTATTTAAGATCAGGATCATTGGGGTGAGTAAGATTGCAAAATAATAAGATTTTAAGATACAGATTGAGATCTTGACAACCTTGATTAAAACACTTTTCTGTATAGAACGGTCCCTCAAGACAGTTAACTAAATCGATTCAATATAACTAGCTTATCTCCCTCAATGCTCAGTCTAGCTCAATAAATATTAACCTTTTTATATTGATATCTTTATTTTCTTTTGTGGTAGATTTCTTACTGGAAACCTTCTCACTGGACCAATACCGCCTACTTAGAGGAAGAATACCTACGTGTGAGTTATCTTAGAATTTTTTGTTATAAGTGAATGTTGGTCTAAGGTTATTTCACGCACTTTTGTATCATCGACATGACTATAGTGTAGACTAATGTAGTTTTACATATGACCTTGTAGTTTGAATAATAGCTTAGCTTCTAATGTCATTGTTCTTGTTGACACCGTTAGCATAGTCTTGTAGTTTGAATAATGGCTTAGCTTCTAATGTTATTGTTCTTGTTGACATCATTAGCATATTCCGAGATGTCCACACTTCCCTTGCACTAGGACAAATAGTTTGACAATGTAAGGTGACATTACCAATGTATTTCTATATAATGGTTGTGTCAAATGAGACCAAACATAATGTACATTATTGTATAGTTTGAAGAGCATATAACAAGTAAAATTGCTGCAAAATATTAAAATGGATGCAAATTGGATGTAAAACAACAATCAAGGTTAGATTTGTAACATACATGATAGCATTGGATGTATATTTTAATTGGACTTCATCTCAATGCTATCAGGAAAGTTAGTTAGTTTTGGTCAAATGATTGTTAACATTTTATTAGTTGATTATTTACTGGTTCTGATGTGGAAGGGTGGCTCACAACAGGAAATTTGAAATAGGTAGTTCGTGGTGGGAGTGATACTTGTTTTTGGTTAGATCCATGGGTTTTATGAGCTACGTTAGGGCTTTGACTGTATTCGAAGCAAGTTATTTTTACTCATTCTTATGTTTTGGTGCTAGTGTGAGCCTACTGTTTTTAGTGTTGTGGAAGATTGTTAAGGGTGTTGGGTTGTGTTTGAGTATATCCATTCTATTGGATTTATTTGTGTATTTTTCAGAGTTTATGAATAATATGAGAGAAATGCATTTAACATGTTGCTTTGCTTTGCGAGATAGCCTTTAGGGACTTCAAATTCCTTGGTAGATCCTTGGGTTATGAAAAATGACGTTCTTCTAATAATAATGTGGAAACCCATTATTTTGTTTATGTTAAAGGATTGGATGAGAAATAGATATTGAGTTGTTATGTTTTAGGATGTAAAAGGCTTATATTACTTGTGAAACGAATGAGTAGTGTATATATATTTGCTAAGGGTTTTTACTAAACAATTACCCAATTAGTATAATTTGATGTATTGTAATAAGGCCTAGTGAGGGAGAAAAGATCAAATAGTTTGTCTAATAGGAAGTTATTTGAAATATAATTCATATACATACCTTACCTTTTGATATGATACCAACATATAACCTACTTGAAATTAAGACATTCAAATGGTGAAAGAAACCTGATGTATGTTGTTACATTTTGGTGAGGCAAGAATAACTATGAATTTGATTACCTGATATGTTGAATTTCTTTACAGGTAATTAATTATTATTTTGCTATAGTTGCGTGACTAATTAGTTTCTATAGTCAAACCATGGATAAAAAATGGATGACTGCCAATCGATTGTCAAAAGAGTATGAGGATGGGGTATCAGAATTCGTTAAGTTTGTCGTTGCGCACGCCAGAGAACCCAATGGAATGATATGTCCTTGCTTGAGATGCTGTTATGGGAGACGGGTTGACGCGGTTCAGTTGGAATCGCATTTACTGATGCATGGAATTGATAGAAGTTATGCATGTTGGAATTTGCATGGTGAGAAAAGTAGCGGGAATGTTGAATCGAGTTATAATACGACGTATGCTTCAAATGAGGATTTCGCAGACGCATACGATTATGATCGAGTCGAAGAGATTGCAGAAGCGCTTGAAGAAGATCTTGAGGATTGTCCCAAAATGTTCGAGAGGTTGGTAAGCGATGCAGAGAAACCGTTGTATGATGGTTGTACAAAATTCACAAGATTGTCTGCGGTGTTAAAGTTGTACAACTTAAAGGCGGACAACGGATGGTCGGATAAAAGTTTCACACAGTTATTAGCCCTCGTGAAAGAAATGCTACCAGAGGATAATGTTCTTCCCAATCGAACGTATGAGGCCAAAAAGATGTTGTCCTCTATTGGCATGAGCTATGAAAAGATACATGCATGTCCAAAAGATTGCGTTTTATTTCGAAACGAGTACGCAGTGTTAAATGAGTGTCCTAAATGCGGTGCCCCTCGATATAAGGAAAAGTTGTCTCCGGAAAAGGTGTTATGGTATTTTCCTATAATTCCGAGATTTAGGCGCATGTATCGTAGTGAGACCGATTCAAGACACTTGACTTGGCATGCAGATGAAAGAATTATTGATGGGAAGTTGCGACATCCGGCAGACTCACCACAGTGGACGAAAGTTGATATTGATTATCCTAAATTTGGAAAAGAAGCAAGAAATCTTCGCTTGTCGTTGTCTACTGATGGAATGAACCCGCATGGTATTCAAAGTATCTCGCATAGCACCTGGCCTGTGATTCTTATGATATATAACCTACCTCCGTGGCTATGTATGAAGCGTAAGTACATGATGCTATATATGTTAATTTCTGGGCCCAGACAACCAGGGAATGACATAGACGTGTACTTGGCACCCTTAGTCGAAGATTTGAAGTTTTTGTGGGAGACCGGTGTGGAGGTTTACGATGGGTATAGGAAAGAAAGTTTCAACTTGAGGGCGATGTTGTTTGGAACAATTAATGATTTTCCGGCGTACGGAAATCTATCAGGGTACAACATTAAGGGTCAAAAAGCGTGTCCTGTTTGTGAAGATGAAACCGATACGATGCGATTGAACTTTTGTCAGAAGAATGTTTTTCTCGGTCATCGTAGATTCTTAAATTCTAATCATCACTATCGTGGGTGGAGAAAGGCATTCAATGGAGAGGCAGAACACGGTAGAGCTCCACATATGTTGACAGGTGATCAGATTTTTGAAAAGGTGAAAGATGTGAGTACTGAGTTTGGCAAGCCTTTTGCACATAGACTTGTCACGAGTGGGTGGAAGAAGAGGTCGATTTTTTTTGAACTTCCATATTGGAAGTCGTTGTACGTAAGACATTTCCTCGATGTTATACATATTGAAAAAAATGTATTTGATAGTGTTATTGGTACGTTACTCAATATACAAGGAAAGTCTAAGGATGGCATTAACATAAGGAAAGACATGTTAAACATGGGAATTAGAACTAAATTGGCACCCGTGACGAAAGGAAGACGCACATATCTACCACTTGTTGTTTACACTCTATCTAGAAAGGAGAAGAAAATATTGTGTAAGTTCCTCAGTGAAGTTAAAGTTCCAGAAGGCTACTCATCAGATATTAGAAGACTTGTGTCAATGAAAGACCTAAAGTTAAAGAGTTTAAAGACTCATGATTGCCATGTTATAATGGAACATTTTCTACCAATAGGTATACGTTCTATTCTTCCAGAAAAAGTAAGGAGCCAATAACTAAGTTGTGTTTTTTCTTCAAGTCAATTTGCAGCAAGGTGATCGATCCTGCGATCTTACCAACATTGTAAAAAGAGGTGGTTGTTACTTTATGTGAGCTTGAAATGTATTTTCCTCCCTCGTTTTTTGACATAATGGTTCATCTAGACGTTCATCTTGTCAAAGAGACACAGTTGTGCGGACCAGCTTATATGAGATGGATGTACCCTGCTGAACGTTATATGAAAATTTTAAAAGGGTACGTGAAAAACCGAAGTCGACCGGAGGGTTGTATTGCGGAACGATACATTGTTGAAGAAGCGGTTGAGTTTTGCACTGAATATCTGTCAAATGTTCAATCAATTGGACTCCCCAAATCTCATATTGTCGAGAAAAAAGAAGGAAAAAGACTAATTGGAAATAAAGTTGTGACAGTGTCAATGGTCGAACGGGATCAGGTGCATTTGTATGTTCTGCACAATGAGATTGAGGTTGAGCCGTATGCTGAAATGCACAAGGGTGTTCTTCGAGGTTTAAATCTGAATAGAAATGAGAATTGGATAGTACGAGAGCACAATCGAAGTTTCATACCGTGGTTTAAGGAACAAATTTATTCAAAGTATCGTTCGGATCCTGCTTCAGTAACAGAAAGGTTGAGATGTTTAGCATATGGTCCAAGTATGATTGTGTTTTCTTATAGCGCATACGCAATTAATGGATACACATTTTATACCAAAGAACAGGATGATAAAAGTACTATGCAGAATAGTGGTGTTACCTTGGTAGCTGAAGCGATGCACATATCAAGTGCGAATGACTTAAACCCGAAATTTGCAAATCTGTCATATTTTGGGGTTATCGAGCGCATTTTGTTGTTTGATTACGGGAAGTTTCAGATTCCTGTATTTGATTGCAAGTGGGTTGAAAATAATAATAGCGTACGAATGGATAAGTCAGGATTTTTGCAAGTGGATCTCAATAGGGTGGGGTACAAAGATGAACCTTTTATTCTAGCCTCTCAGGCTAAACAAGTGTTCTATGTCAATGATCCGACAAGTACGAAATGGTTTATAGTGCTTTTGTCTAACAAAGTAATTGATGAAAACATTGGAGATCAAGGTGATATTGGCGTTGGCATTGAATCTTGTACAAGAAACGATCAAAATGAGAATGAACCTTGTACTAGAGATGATCATAATGAGGGTATTTGGATCAATCCAACCATCCGAGTTGTTAACAGAAGCGTAAAATATATTGCTACCAAGAAAAGAAAGAGACGTTAGTGAAAAAGGTATTATTATAATTATAGCCTAATATTGTAAGTAATATGTGAATAATGTTTTGAATTTTTGGCATATCTTTTGAACCGTTTTGAATTTTTGCGAATGTGACTAGTGTTTATTTAGTAGAACAATGTTTCCGGAGCTGATGGTGAGGTTTATTTCTTGCAAGTTTGGTTTTTTAGCATTTTATTCAATTTTGAGTTCCTTTAGTGTTATTCATATCTTTTTCGACTATCCATTTTCATGTAGTGTACTAATGTGCTTGTTTGACTTTTGTTACAGGTCTAATGGCTAGCAATGAAGAAAACCCGCAAGGAAACCAACAAGAAAACCCACCAGGAAACCAACAAGATCATGAAAACTCACAAGAAACAAATCATGCAGCGGATGATACTTCAGCAAATGATGTTGCACGAGGCATCACCATAATGCGCGAAATCATTCGTGCTAGAGATAAGGGAGTGATATATAATGTAAATTGGAATCATTCAAATCAAGTAGTTGGGGTTAATGCTTCAAAATTCACAAGCTACGTTGGTACACTTGTTCGTATGCATGTGCCAATCTCCATATCTAGATGGAATGCGAAACAATGTGAAGCATTGAAGCAAGGAAAAGAAATGTTTTGGGAAGATGTTAAGGTATGTATGTTATATGGTTTATATGGTTATATGTTTATAAGTTTATAAGTTTATATGGTGTATATGGTTTTTAAACTACTTATATGTTTATATGGTTTTTAAATTACTTATATGTTTATATGGTTTATACGGAGCGGTCTTTTAACGTTCCAGATGAGCGTAAAGGCTTCGTACTTGGGTTGGCCGGGAAAAGATTTAGAGGGTGGAAAAATCTGTTGACGAACACCTATCTTAAGGATGACAAAGGAAAGTGGCTGGAAGAGTTCCCGGCCGGAAGGCCAGAAAAGTATAATCTTTTCATTAAACAAGAAGATTGGACTGAGTTTATTAGACAAAGAGATGACGAATTCCGGCAAAAGAGTGCCAAAAATAGTGAGAGAGAATCAAAGCCCGCGTATCCATACAAAAAATGGCGTTTGGGATATGCACGCTTAGAGGAAAAAATTGTAAGTAATAAATAGAAATGATATGTTCTTATTAATTGTCTAAATGTGTTGTATTTGACGATCTAACCGTTTGTTTCTATGCATAGTTAGAGGAGACGAAAAGTGATGAAACCTCACTTCCAGCACATTTGCTGTGGAAGGAAGCTCGTGTGGGCAAGAATCAAGCTGTTGATCCAAGTGTTCTAAGAATTTATGATGAATGCGTAAGTATAACATTGTGTCTTTAATTAAATCAAATTTTTATGACTATTTAATTGATTTTTTTATCTCCATTATTTTCAGGAGACATTGTCACAAACGGAGTCCACCGGTGACGACCAGGATACGAGGAGCGTACTTAGTAAAGCACTGAATGTTCCTGAGTATTCCGGTCGGGTGAGGGGTAAAGGTCATGGTGTGACTCCAACCTCTTTCTACCAGCATCATCGGAAAAGAAATCCTACCAATGCAGAAGTGATGAATGTACTTATGGAATTACAAGCAAAAGTCAATGCATTGGAAAGAGATAAAGAGGTATTAATGAGGGAAAAGGGCAATGCGGCAATGGCGAAAGAAACTAGTGACAACGCTAGTATCAACCGTCAGAATAAATTTCCTGAGGTAATTATAAATATATTGATAAATCTCTATTGTTCAAGTTTCTCATTTTTATTCCACCTCTTTCTATTATTGAATTAAAAGTAATATGTATGCATATTGGTTTAGGGCATTTCATCTTGCCAACTATACGTAATGGCATCAGATTATCACCTTGTTGGCAAGGGAAAAGTGTACAACACTTTGGGAGATTTAATTCATAATACACCGATCCCGGCTGGACACCTGAGAGTATCAGTAGATTATCCTATTGATCCCGATGCGTTGGTACCGGTACCTGACGTGGCCTTGGATATAAGATCGGTGCGAGACGCAGTAGGGTCGTTTGTTGCATGGCCCTTGGACCTCATTTTCATTGATGATGAGGTATGTTTAAAACCGTTAATATGAATCATTTAGATTTCAAATGTCAATTCTGAACCGTTAAGTTAATTATTTTTTAATATTAGCCTCCTACAAAACCCGCTAATAAGGGTAAGGAGATTTTGCAGCAAGGCAGCGAGTCTATGGCATCAATTCCAGAGGTACACTTAAATTGTTTATTATATGATATGAATTTAAAACTGAACGATTTTATAATTTACCTAAGTTATATGATTGTTAGGTATCTGCGAAAGTGTCACAACAAGTGACCCAGCCTGTTCGTAGCAGACCACCCCCGAAAAAGTCAATGCATAAGGGGGGAAGAGGCGGGGGAAGAGGCGTTTTTGTACCTCGATATCGGAATACACTTGGAGTACTTTTGGAAACCTCAGATTTGAAGTCAGGTGGTATTCGTACAATCCTTATGGATGCAGATATCTTTGGTCTTGACTGCCAAGAAACGATAGGAATGGACGAAATGACTGAGATTATGACGCATGGTGAATTAGGCATCGGCAATGTTCACGCATACATCCGGTATTCCGATAAATATATCATTTAATTAGTTGAACAATTTATTTACACATTTCAATGAAAATAGTCTAATGTTTATATGTTTTTATTTAAGGTTGTTGTACGATAAAAAAATGCGCGAGACTGTATTGGCAAGACGCTTCCATTTCTTGTCTGCCCATATTGTCAGCGGAGCGACAATTGTCAGGGAACCGGGTTCAGTTAGGGAGTACTTAGTGAATCGATACACGGCCTACGTCGGCAACCCAGATAGCTTGTTTATTTTGCCATATAACACTGTTCCAGTGGGGTGAGTTTTTCATTTATTCTAATATATCTTTGTTTATTTTGCGTAGAAACTTTTCTTCTAAACTGTTGCTTAAATTTTTAGAAAACACTGGTTGTTGTTGGCTATCGATCCGATTAAAGAAGTTGTGTACTTTCTGAATTCGGTAGACGGGGAATGGACTAACTATCCCGCTATGAAGGAAACTGTTGATCAGTAAGTGAGATCGTTCTAACTATTCGTGTATATTTATATATTTAATTATTTCTGTGAGATTGATCTAAATATATGTTTTTATTTTCTTAGATCAATACAAATATTTCGTAGTCAAAGGGACGCACAGGTACCCCGGAGTAAATCATCAAATATTACTTGGATCAAAGTGCAGGTACAAAATTAGTTGCTTATAATAATAGTTATGTTACTTGATAAAATTACACGACAACTATAAAATATATTCTGTTTTTCTATGCAGTGTCCGTTACAGAATAACGATGTAGATTGCGGATACTTTTGCTTGAGGTTTATGAAAGAAATCCTTCATAAAAATCAAGTAGAGATTCCAAGCACGGTATGGATTTATAACTTAGAATAATTTTGTATGATTTCTACATTTAATAACATCATGCATATACTGAAGTAATAATTTCTTATGTAGTACTTTGATGACCTCTATACTATGTCGTACACGAAAGTTCAAGTGGAAGAAGTCAAAGAGGAAATATGTCAATTTTATGTTGAAAACAGATTATTCTGATGGGTATGAATAAAATATTATTGTACGTGTTAGTTTGATTGTGTTGGAGCCTTTAATATTGTTTGTTTAATTTACCGTGTTGTTCATATTCATACTTTGCAGGATGACGACCGTGTCGGTGGAGCATTATTTTCGATGTAATTATATATGATTTAGTTACATATGTATATATATATGGTTACAAATTAACACGATACTTTGTATGTGATTTAGTTATGGTTACAAATGTATATATGGTTACAAATTTAGTTATATATGATTTAGTTACATATATATAGATAAGGATTGAATATTATATGGTATACCGGTTTCTGTTAATATAATACCGATTTCTTAAAATATATGTATAGCTAAGGATTGAATTACAGGTTAAATTATTGGACCAAAAAAAAATTACAGGCCGCACAGGGAACCTCAAATTATAGGTTTCACTTTAAAAAATTTGTATGAGCTACGAAAGCGCTTTTGGCTAAAAAGCGCTTTCGTAGGCAGCATAAATAAAAAAAAAAATTAAATAGAAACCCCCTATCAAAGCGCTTTTTATGGAAAAAGCGCTGTGAAAGACCCCCCTATCAAAGCGCTTTTTCCATAAAAAGCGCTGTAAAAGCCATGATAAATAAAAAAACAAAAATTAAATAGAACCCCTATCAAAGCGCTTTTTATGGAAAAAGCGCTGGGAAAGCCCCCCCTATCAAAGCGTTTTTTCCATAGAAAGCGCTGTAAAAGGCCTGATAAATAAAAAAAAAATTTAAATAGCACACCTATCAAAGCGCTTTTCAAAAAGCGCTGGGAAAGACCCCCCTATCAAAGCGCTTTTTAAGGAAAAAGCGATGGGATAGGTCCACCTACGACAGCGCTTTTGGCCAGAAAAAAGCGCTTTCGTAGCCTACGCCAGCGCTGGCTACGGCAGCGCTTTTAAGCGCTTTTAAAGGGCAAAAAAAAGCGCTGTGAAAGCCCATTTTCGTAGTAGTGTATGCGGAACTTGAAATCACAGTTATAGGAACCATTGTTGTAAAATTTCTATCGCAACGGTTGACGTAAACAACCGTTGTAATAATTATAATGGCATGGGTTCGATATCCAGCTATAACCAAATTTAAAGTGCATCAAAATAACATATCACAACGGTTAAGCACTCTAGCCGTTGTGGTATATGTAAGAGTTTATTATAAAATATGAGAATTTTGAGACAATATAAAAACATATTGTTAAGTTATACTTGAATAACAAAGTAGAATGCTTTCTGTTGCATATAATACCTCACTAATTTTTTCTCTTCCAAATTTGGAGTGTGAAATAAAACCAACTAATCTCTTCCAAATTTAATGTCTTATAGCTATTCTTTTTAGGGGTGACAAACTATATATGACAGTTGATATACAAAATGGTAATGGATGCATATGTAGACAAACACACTCACAGTATGATATCACACTTTATGTAAAAAACTGTCATCTTTGCTTATATGTTATTCTGGTATGATAAATTGGATTACTGTGGTGCAGCATCTCCCATATTAAAGTTGTTGGACGAATACTTTCTCCAGAATTCCGATGAGGATTTGACATATGGAAGCTGTAGCTTGAAATATTTGCCTCATGAGCACCCTAGTTGGTGTGGGTGTGTGTATGTGAACAACTCAGAAGTGGATGATTAATTGGAGCGTAAGAAAAATAAACATTATCAAAAATGGGCCTCTGTCACTACATGTGAAGCAAATGAAGAATGACGAAAAATAAATAAGGGTAGAATGAAATAAATGAAAAACATTCGAAAGCACTATTGAGGATGATACTTATGTATACATTACAAATTCTGAAACAAATTATGATTATGTAAACAAGTCGAATTAATTGACCTCGGCCATTGTATGTGAAGCAAATGATGAATGGGTTTTCAATCATAAATAAATAAGGATAGAATGAAATAAATGAAAAAAGTTCTTATTTTATGTTAGGGATTTGTTTTCTCCCCATATTTACTTACACTTTTTTTTGTACTATTTCAACTTTCTTGACATGTGTTATGTTAGAAAAATTTATAGATTTTGTACTTGTGTTAGCCTCGTTATTCTGTTAGTTTTAAAGCAAAATCTATGAATTGCATTGTTGAATGCTTAATGAGATATGTGAATTCTGAAAACTTACGTCCTACTCCTTCAAACAAAAAAATTTATATGTGGAAGGCATAGACACATAAACCTTTTACATAAGGAGGCAACTCTATTAAAAAGATGTCACCAGATTTAATGTTCGAATTGAAAATGCAAATACTACACATTCATAATTGTTAATTTTCTATTTTTATGATTGACACTAATTATAGTAAAACTAATTTGACAGCAACATGTTAAATAGGATGTTCTAAACTTGCACAGAGAACATGTTGGACACGATGTCCTATCTAGTTTATCCGACATCTTGCGACATCTTGTCTGTTACAATTGTGCTCTTGGATTTGTTTAGTGTTGTACCTCCGAAATTTTCCCTCTCATGTCTTCCAAGGTCTCCTCTTACATGTGTGATTACAAACACTTGCCTAAAGAAAATGAAAATTTTGGAATGATAGTGTTGTACCCCAAAATTTGTCCTCCCATTTTCACTTAAGTCATGCCTCTAGAGGTTCTCAATTGCTCAAGGATGACTAAGAATTGACCAGAAAAATTTCAAAGGATCCCAAAGGTTCTCTATTATCCTAATATGTCCTCAAGATCATCCATGCCAAATTTCATGCCTTGAACAATAAATTTGCTTAGTCAACTGCTCAAATGCCTGGAAATCAACTATACTAGGTCAAAAGTCAATTGTGACCCAAATAAAGTCAAACTTCAAGATTTTGCGTCAACATCAACATTTTGAAGTATTATCCATCATTTGATCAAGGGTTGATCATGATTCCTCAAGAAATGCTCCTAACTCATCAAAAGTCAAAAATGACAAGTTAGGGTTTCTATAGGAAAAGTCAACCAGACTTTGACCAGGCATAACTTTCTCATAACTTTGACCAATGCTCATTTTAAATAGAATCCAATTCCCTACAGCTTCTCTTCATCCTTCAAGTTCAAGAAATGCCTCAATCAAAAGATACAAGTTCATACATTATAGGTCCTTTCAAAAAGTCAACAAAAACACCTTTTGGGTCAAAGCTCCTTACATGAACATGGAAGATCCAATTGAGATGAAATAAATAGGGTTGTTTAGAGGACATCCTAAGCTCTTTAAAAAGTCTAAGAACACTTTCATAGGTTTAAAATTGAGAAAGATATGCATTGCTAAAGTTGGCCAATTTTAGGAAAATGCATAAAAGTCAATGTGAGCAAATTGGATCATTTGGACTAATGGGCGTGAGTTTTGGATCTCAAACATATCCATGGACTTACTTAAGATATTTAAATCTATTATTTTATTTTTATGAAATTTGTTTTTATTTATTTCAATTTTTATTCATTTAAATCATAATAAATCAAATAAAATAGTGAAATAATGAAATAAAATCCAAAGATTTTTTTTATGATCGCATAATGAGTCTAGGATCTGATGAGAAAGTCATAATTTCGTGCAAGGGTTGATTGGAAAGAAAAGGGCATGTTTTGACCAAGTTTGGAAACTTAAAATTTCATAGGCAAATCAAATATTTCACTCATAAATCTTCAAGATTCCATCTAATTTTATTAACCTAATACGTTCAGATATATAGGCATAACATTTCCAGACCACAAAAAGAGGATTTGGCCGCACGAAACTGATATTGAAGAACTCCAAATTTTCAAGAAAAGTGTGAGTCGAATTTTAAATTAGAGAAGGAGGCAAGGCATTCTGAGGCTTGCAATCAACTCCTGGAGGCCTTCTGAAGCAAACTGCGTCATCCTCAAGTGCCAAAGCTCCAAGAATCATGCCAACACAGTCACAATTTGTTCTTCTTTTTTGAAAATCGATTATGATCATATGCGCATTATAAATGAATTTGGGTCATGCATTCTTGTTTGTATATTTGATTAGAACATGTTTGAATTATTAATTGCTTGTTTAGATACACGTGTGATAATATGCCATTGTTAGGGTTTTTACCTTGGATTTAGGATTTTCAGATACAGGTGAAATTGGGCCTAATAAAAGGTACCATCATGCTCAGAGGATCAAACTCAGTTGATCCATGACCTTGAATTGGATTTATATTGCTTGTGTGAGATTTTTGAGATTTGCAGGTTTTTAGTGACAAATATAGTCCGTAGGTAAAAGTGCATGAGCTAAAACGACGAACAGTTGAAGAAGATGAAGGCGTGGCATGACATGGTTGGACCATTTGCTGCAGTGCGCGTTTTTTGCATAAAAGGAATTTTTGACATTTATTTGAGTTATATTGTTTTATGTTTATTTCATATAACGAATGAACACTTGGCTCAGACGGTAAAAGAAGCGCGCTGGAAGGTAAAGAACCTCGGTTCGAGTCCCAGGTCCAACATTTTATGTTTTCTAACTTGTGTCTTGCAGATCCAGTAGGTCTCACCCCCAGGAGCGCATCATGCACCCTCAGATCCAGCCATCCAATCTGCATGGTTCTGGATCTAGAGCCTCTAGCATGAAGGCACACCGTGGACCTCCATACCACAACAACACTGAATCAGGCGCTAACAGTGGGCCAATCAAACTTGGGCTTAGACAAATTCAAACAACACACTCCAATTTGGGTTTCACAACCCCCCCCCCCCCCCCCCCCTTCAGGCCCATTCTTCTTTTCTTTTTATTATTCTTTTTTAATTTCTTTGTCAATTTTAATTATTTCAAAAAAATCATTTTTTCTATTTAATCATAAAAATTAGGATTTAAAGTTTTTTTTAATAAAATTAATTTTTTGCAAATTAATTAATTCAATTAAATTTTAACCTTATTGCATTAATTAAAATTAATTAGAGAATTATGTTAAAATTCAAATATATTTTTTCATAAAAATACAAAAATATTTTTAAATGAGCAATTAGATTTTTTTAGGGTTTAAAACTTTTTCCCGTTTTAATTTTGCGCGCTATTATTTTTTTCATACGATTTATTTTTTACTACTTATGTAACTACACCTGGTTTGTAATAGTTAACTAGGTTTTTATTTTCGCATTTTTACTTTTCAGTCCATTGCTTATGTATCTATACTAAAGCCCTGTAATAACGTAGGACTTTATTTCTCACTTTTTCTTTACGTGCTTGTATATAATTGTTAGTAACTTAGGCGTGCATGGTAAGAATTAATTAATCAGTAGATCACTAATTGCAAGATAAACATAACTGAAAAACACATTGTTGCACACTTGCACCCTTAGGGTATACTTCACTTGGTTGCCTCGAAAAATAATGGTCATGTCCCTCGAACGTAGGGGTATCTTAGCAAAGAACCTCGGTATAAAAGTCATCATAAAAGATCTTGGTCCCTAAATGTCCCTCGTGTTGCCTATGAAAAATGATCTTGTCCCTCGATATTGCCTATATGATGACAGTCCCTTCGAATGCTAAGATATCCTTACATGTTGCCTTCAAAGACCATAACGTCCCTTTAGATAGTCCCTCAACATCCGACGATGGGGCTACCTACTCACTAATAGTAGGATAGAACTATCTAAAGGGTAGGAGGAAAAGAACACCCTTTTTCGAGTAGCCAGATGACTCTTAAGTATTGCATAAATCTTAAATTTTCATGCTTACACATTTTCAAAAAATCTTTTCAAAAACGCTTTATCACACTCTCGAGGACTGATACGAGAGTTACCATGAAGCAAAAAAAATCTTTCAAAACACACAAACACAAACTGTTTTAGAAAATGAGCAAGTACCTAAGAGCCCATGGAAAACCACTGATGGAAAGGGTGCTAACACCTTCCCTTTCCATAATCTACCCCCATTACTCATAAAATCTCGGAAAAGGTCTTTTTCTGTTCTTTTCACCCTTTCCTTTGTTGGATAAAAGAAAATTCGGTGGTGACTCTTTCTTATCGCGACATTTGCGAACAACAAACACAAACCAGTATAACAGTCGGTTCTTCCACCGTATCACAGAACTGGTGACTCTGATGGGGAAAATTTTTTAAAATGGGAGTTTACCTTAGGGTCTAGATCATATTTAACTTGCTTCTCTGTTTATTTTCTTTACTTTTAAGGGTACTTTTTGGGTTATTATAGATCCTACACCTGAATCTGGGGAAACCTTTTAGGTAAGTAGCAATAGATTGCAGAAACTGTGCGGGTTATACCGACACAA
Source organism: Vicia faba (assembly GCA_948472305.1). Classification (NCBI taxonomy): domain Eukaryota; kingdom Viridiplantae; phylum Streptophyta; class Magnoliopsida; order Fabales; family Fabaceae; genus Vicia; species Vicia faba. Next base: position 1,381,670,402 of record OX451741.1, read on the forward strand.
TTGAAGCGATGGTTACATTAATGTGATACTTTGGTTGGTACCTGTATCCCTTGAGTCAATCAAGGAGAATACGGGCCCGCTGCATGGTGTCATGAAGCGTCAAATAACCTTAAAATCGTTAAATGAACAACTTGGCCTTTAGGACGTAGTGAGATGGCCGTCTTTGGTGTATTCCCAAAGTCGGCAGATACTCGATGCTACACTCATTGAGACTTCAATATTGAGTTTTATTTGGTTGCGAGTCGGTCTCCTATCGAATGAAGCTTGTGGGAAAGGTCAGTGATATTGAGATCCCTTAGAACCCGGTTATTATTTATAGGACGGGTTGAACCAATCCAACTTCAAGAGGGTACGACGTTAAAACCCATGCAAGCCTTAAACCTAAGGTTTTGGTGTGATTTGCTTGTGCTTGCTGTGTATTTGATTTCTTAGCATAATCATGACATCATAACATGGCATATCATACTAACTATTTCAAGAATTTTCTAGGGCTTATCTTTGTTTTGACCCGTTGCACCACTGCTTCACTTTTCCTGATTACCAGTTAGTGCCCACTATGGAGGAGTTTTCTCAGTGATTGGGGGTACCTATCCTTAACTAGCTGTCGTTCAATGGTACAGAAAGAGACTCAAAGCCTGAAGAGGTTGCTCAAGCTCTATCTTTACAACGGTTTTATGTAGTGGTAAATTGGGAGACCAGAGGAGGTGTCCAAGGATTTCTAGCCAAGTTCCTATTTGAGAAAGCTCACTATTTTTGGGATAATCTAGATTTACAAGCTTTTGAAGAAGTGCCGGCCCTTCTCATCTATGGGATGGTTCTATTTCCCAACACGGACCAACTCATAGATGTGAATGCAGTTAAGGTTATCCTGTCGCATAATTCGGGGCCTAGTTTGCTTGGAGATATTCTAAACTCTCTACATACTCGTACTCTGAAGAGAAGAGGGACCCTTCTGTATTGCACTCCTCTATTGGCTAGGTTGTTTATCTCGCACCTACCCTGGTCTGTCTTGAAGAATGAGCAGGGTATGAGATGGTCTCGTAGGTTGATGTCTCTTACACATTCGAATATTCATTGGTGTTCGCGATCCTCGGAGAATGTTACCATTATTGATCGCTGTGGGGAATTCTCTAATCTCCCTCTCTTAGGAATTAGGGGAGGAATCACTTATAACCCTTGTTTGGCGTTACGACAGTTTAGTTATGCTAGAAGGGATGTTCCTCACGACACACTCATCACTACGCCAAAAACAAGTTTTAGCAGCGCCTCTACTAAAGCGCTTATTGAAAAAGCGCTGCCATAGCCTTCACAAAAAACAAAATTAAAAAAAAGGGAAACCTACGAAGGCGCTTTTTTAAAAGCGCTGGCATAGGGTTACCTACGAAAGCGCTTTTCAGAAAGCGCTTTCATAGGTATTTGAAATATCTAACCTACGAAAGCGCTTTTGAAAAGCGCTCTTATAGGGAACCCTATGCCAGCGCTTTTGAAAAGCGCTTTGATAGGGGGACCTACGAAAGCGCTTTTTACCTCAGAAGCGCTCTTATAGGGTACCCTATGCCAGCGCTTTTTAAAAGCGCTTTCGTAGGTTGTTTTTATATTAAAATTAAAAATCCCTAAATCTGTTCTTTAGTCTTCCTAATTTCTTTCGTTCAGAGCTTCCTCATTGCCGTCGCCGCCGTTCATCTTAAGCTTTTCAGCCTCCGTTGGTCACCCCCACCGTCTACACCCTTTCCAACCACAATTCCGCTCCATCAACTCCTTCCAGTACACCTACAACGAGCTTCCCCTGTCTTCCTCTAGCTATGCCACCATTTCCGGTATCTTAGAAGTGAAAAGCTTTGTGTCAATCTCAGTTATCATCATCAGGTATCATCAATTCTTCACTACCCAGATGCTAATTCCTCTTTACTTGTTGAATGCTGAATATTCCTAATCATGACATGTTTATTCTGTGCAAATGTTTCTTTAATGAAAATGATCTTTACAGTGTTCTTCACTACCCATTTCAATTGTTTTCAACAACAAACAAGCTAAAGCTCTCAAGATTTAAGGTATCACTATCTTTTGATGCTTCACTAAGTAAGTCATTTGTGATGGATGTCAAGGAAACTTGTGTATTTTTATACTCTTCATTCAACAGTTTCTTCAAACTAATGTCAAAGAAACTAATGTCATTGTTCTTGTTTACCCTAACCAATTGATATTTTCGCATTCCAGGAGAACAATTTCTTTCTCTCGTTCAATTGCTTAAGTAATCTCTCTCATTCAAGTAATCTCAATCCTCCAGAGGCCTTCACGAACTGGTTTTTAGAAGTCCATCTTCTTCATCTAACTTGCTTCCTTCCTCTTAAATCTTAAGTAAGATTTAACATTGTTTTTAAAAATTAATCTTGAAGTAATCTTGTGTTGTTGTAGGTTGGTGTTTTAGTTTGAAGTATAATATTGTGATAATGTGATAATGTGTTTTTGGTTTGTTTTATTAAGTTGATGTTCTGGTTTGAAGTATTGTGTTTGTATTGTGATAATGTGATAATTTTTTTTAGTTTGGTGTCTTAGAAGTTGAAATTTTGTAAACTTTAATTATTAGTTACATAAGACATTAATAGAAAAATGGTAGTGTTTATTTTTTAATTTGTTAGGAGTAGAAGGAATTTGTTTATATTAGAGGTGGTTATATTTTTAATGCGCTATAATGTAGTGGAATTGGAATTTAGAGAATTGGTACTTACTAATATGTGTAAGATTGGAACTTAGATAATTTTGAGATTTTGTTGTGTTGTGTTAATTTATTTAATTGATTATGCATCACAAAAGTGATAATGAAGAGTAGAAAAAATGATTCTTTTTTCAATAGGAAAGAAATAGATGAATTTGAAAACTTATGGTTCAAGGATTATGAATTTGAAAACACTCCAAAGAAAGATTATATACTTCTAGCATGAAATGAAACAGTCATGACAAACTTCTTGAAGATTATTTATGATCCAATTGCTAATTGAAGTGATGATATTTTAGGTGTTACTTAAGTGAATCTTCAAATGTTACTTCAGTTTCTATTAGAGTGTTGCTTGAAGATTTTACCTCTTGGTTTTAATGTGAAAGTGAGACAAATATGATCGATCACATGGATAATACAAAGCATGTAATAGTTTTGAAAATGACATGATATATTTTAATAATATGATAGTAAGATGTAATAGTTTTGAAAATGTGATGCACCCTGATGCCTAATGTCAAATTGGAGCAATATTGTATTTAAAATTCTAGTGTAATGTTTAATGTTTTGCTTTTCGGTGTCAAGGTGAGTCAAGGTGTAGCAGATTTGTGTTGAAAGTTTTTGTGCATTTTTTGAAAAATGGTGATAAATGTTGATGATATATTTGGTCTTACATGTCCCTGAAAATCAATACCATGAAAAAATGTTAATAAAGAAAATATATGCATATTTAATGATCTAAATATTAAAAATTAGTGTGTTTCATTAGAAAGTTATGTATTTATAAGTAATAATTGTCTTTTACTTATTAACTAAAACACATTTTTATATGGATCTTAAAAGAGATTTCTTACAATTTTAATTTCATATATTCATGATGTCAATTTCGTTTATCGTTAAGTGAGGTACTTGCTAACTTTGTGAATTGAATTCGCCATAGGGGTTACTTGTGAAGAGTGAAAGTTTGACCGTTTTTGTTTAGCTTAATTAAGACATGGATAAGACATGGATGAATTCAAACCGATTGTCGAAAGAGTACGAGAAAGGGGTATGGGAATTTGTTGAGTTTGCGGTTGCGCACTCCAAAGACCCGCTTCGAATGCCGTGTCCTTGCTTGGGTTGTTGTTATGCCGGGGGTAAGGTTGACGGGAATCAGTTGGGATCTCATTTACTACGGTTTGGAATTGATAGAAGTTATACATGTTGGACAATGCATGGTGAGAAAAGTACCGGGAATGCTGAGTCGAGTTGTAATAGGAAGTATGCTTCAAACGACGATTGCACAGACACATACGATTGTGATCGAGTCGAAGAGATTGCAGAAGCGCTTGAAGAAGATCTTGCGGATTGTCCCAAAATGTTTGAGAGGTTGGTAAGCGATGCAGAGAAACCGTTGTATGTTGGTTGTTCAAAATTCACAAGATTGTCTGCGGTGTTAAAGTTGTACAACTTAAAGGCGGACAATGGATGGTCGGATAAAAGTTTCACAGAGTTATTAGCCCTTATGAAAGATATGCTACCAGAGGATAATGTTCTTCCCAATCGAACGTATGAAGCCAAAAAGATGTTGTCTTCTATTGGAATGAGCTATGATAAGATACATGCATGTCCAAACGATTGCGTTTTGTTTCGAAACGAGTATGCAGCGTTGAATGAGTGTCCTAAATGTGGTGCCCCTTGATATAAGAAAAAGTTGTCTCCTGCTAAAGTCTTATGGTATTTTCCTATAATTCCGAGATTTAGACGCATGTATCGTAGTGAGACCGATTCAAGACACTTGACTTGGCATGCAGATGAAAGAATTATTGATGGAAAGTTGCGACATCCGGCAGACTCACCACAATGGAGTAAAGTTGATACTGAATATCCTGAATTTGGAAAAGAAGCAAGTAACCTTCGGTTGTCATTGTCTACTGATGGAATGAACCCGCATGGTATTCAAAGTATCTCGCATAGCACATGGCCTGTGATTCTTATGATTTATAACTTACCTCCGTGGCTATGTATGAAGCGTAAGTACATGATGTTATCTATGCTAATTTCTGGGCCTAAACAACCAGGGAATGACATAGACGTATACTTGGCACCCTTAATCGAAGATTTAAAGTTTTTGTGGGAGAGAGGTGTGGAGGTTTACGATGGGTATAGGAAAGAAAGTTTCAACTTGAGGGCGATGTTGTTTGGAACAATTAATGATTTTCCAGCATACGGAAATCTATCTGGGTACAGCAACAAGGGTCAAAAGGCGTGTCCTGTTTGTGAAGATGAAACCGATACGACACGATTGGCGCTTTGTCAGAAGAATGTCTTTCTCGGCCATCGTAGATTCTTAAATTCTAATCATCACTACCGTGGGTGGAGAAAAGCATTCAATGGAGAGGCCGAACATCGTACAGCCCCGCCTTTTTTGTCAGGTGATCAAATTTTTGAAAAGGTGAAAGATGTGAGCACTCAGTTTGGAAAGCCTTTTGCACATTCAATTGTCAAGGGTGGGTGGAAGAAGAAGTCAATTTTCTTTGAACTTCCATATTGGAAGTCGTTGTACGTAAGACATTTCCTGGATGTTATGCATATTGAAAAAAATGTATTTGACAGCGTTATAGGTACGCTACTCAATATACAAGGAAAGTCTAAGGATGGCGTTAACATAAGGAATGACATGGTAAACATGGGGATGAGAACTGAATTGGGGCCCGTGACGAAAGGAAGACGAACATATCTGCCACCTGCTGTTTACACTCTATCTAGAAAGGAGAAGAAAACATTGTGTAAGTTCCTCAGTGAAGTAAAAGTTCCAGAAGGCTACTCTTCAGATATTAGAAGACTTGTGTCCATGAAAGACCTCAAGTTAAAGAGTTTGAAGACGCATGATTGCCATGTTATAATGGAACATTTTTTACCAATAGGTATACGTTCTATTCTGCCAGAAAAAGTAAGAAGCGCAATAACTAAGCTGTGTTTCTTCTTCAGGTCTATTTGCAGTAAGGTGGTCGATCCCGCGATCTTACCAACATTGCAAAATGAGATAGTTGTTACTTTATGTGATCTTGAAATGTATTTTCCTCCCTCGTTTTTTGACATAATGGTTCATCTAGTCGTTCATCTTGTGAAAGAGACACAACTGTGCGGACCAGCTTATATGAGATGGATGTACCCTGCTGAACGTTATATGAAAATATTAAAAGGGTACGTGAAAAACAGAAGTCGACCAGAGGGTTGTATTGCCGAGCGATACGTTGCTGAAGAAGCGGTTGAGTTTTGTACTGAATATCTGTCAAATGTTCAATCAATTGGACTCCCCAAATCTCATATTGTCGAAAAAAAAGAAGGAAAAAGGCTAATTGGAAATAAAGTTGTGACAGTATCAATGGTCGAACGGGATCAAGTGCACTTGTATGTTCTGCACAATGAGATTGAGGTTGAGCCGTTTGTTGAAATGCACAAAGTTGTTATCCGAGATTTAAATCCAAATAGAAATGAGAACTGGATAGTACGAGAGCACAATCGAAGTTTCATACCGTGGTTTAGAGATCATATTTATTCAAAGTATCGTTCAGATCCTGCTTCAGTAACAGAAAGGTTGAGATGTTTAGCCTATGGTCCATCTGTAATTGTGCTTTCTTATAGCGCATACGCAATTAATGGATACACATTTTATACCAAAGAACAGGATGATAAAAGTACTATGCAAAATAGTGGTGTTACCTTGGTAGCTGAAGCTATGCACATATCAAGTGTGAATGACTTAAATCCGAAATTTGCAAATTTGTCATATTTTGGGGTTATCGAGCGCATTTTGGTGTTTGATTACGCGAAGTTTCAGATTCCTGTATTTGGTTGCAAGTGGGTTGAAAATAATAGTGGCGTACGAATGGATAAGTCAGGATTTTTGCAAGTGGATCTCAATAGGGTAGGGTACAAAGATGAGCCTTTCATTCTAGCCTCTCAAGCTAAACAAGTGTTCTATGTCAATGATCCGACAAGTACGAAATGGTCTATAGTGCTTTTATCTAACAAAATAGTTGATGAAAAAATTGAAGATCAAGGTGATATTGGTGTTGGCATTGAATCTTGTACAAGAAACGATCAAAATGAGAATGAATCTTGTATTAGAAATGATCATAATGAGGGTATTTGGATCAATCCAACCGTCCGCATTGTTAAGAGACGCGTAGTACACAATCCTACCAAGAAAAGAAAGAGACGTTAGTGATAAAGTTAGTGTTAATAGTGTACTAATGTTACTTCAGTTTCTATTAGAGTGTTGCTTGAAGATTTTACCTCTTGGTTTTAATGTGAAAGTGAGACAAATATGATCGATCACATGGATATATTTTAATAATCTGATAGTAAGATGTAATAGTTTTGAAAATGTGATGCACCCTGATGCCTAATGTCAAATTGGAGCAATATTGTATTTAAAATTCTAGTGTAATGTTTAATGTTTTGCTTTTCGGTGTCAAGGTGAGTCAAGGTGTAGCAGATTTGTGTTGAAAGTTTTTGTGCATTTTTTGAAAAATGGTGATAAATGTTGATGATATATTTGGTCTTATTTAAGTGAATCTTTAAATGTTACTTCAATTATTATAAGAGTGTTGAAACTCTTTTCTGTTGTTCTGGTGTATATGTTGAAATATAATTTTTGTATTACTAATAGAAATATCAAGTAAAATATATGTGTAGTTCTGAAGTTTTAATTTTTACATAAGTGAAATTAAAAAGACCCGGGAATTTATTATGTATATAAAAATTGAAAGCTCCATTGTCACTCTCATTTAGTGTTAATAGTGTACTAATGTGCTTTAGTTTGTTTGATACAGGTTCAATGGCTCCAGATAGAGATGCTCCACCTGAAAACCCACCTGAAAACTCACAAGAAAACTCACAAGAAAGAGTTGCTTCGGATACAAATGCTCCACCTGATACTGAAGCAAAAGAGGTTGCACGAGGCATCACTATTATGAAGGGAATCATTCGACATAGAGACCAAGGATTAGTATACCGATTGGAATGGAATTCTGATAAACAACCAATTGGTCCTAATTCTGCAAAGTTGACAAGTTATATTGGTACACTTGTCCGTATGCATATTCCGGTCTCCGTAGCTACCTGGAAATCGAAAACGAAAAATTTAGAATTGGAGGAGAAAAAACAAGCGATTTGGGAAGAGCTTCAGGTATATATCATATATGGTTAATTGTTGTTATTATCTTGACGATAAATTGTTTAAATTACTTATACTAACACACTATGCGTACGTTTTTTTGCAGAGGACTTTTGAGATACCAGATGAACGTAAAAGCTACATACTTAGTTTGGCCGGCAAAAGATATAGAGGGTGGAAAAGTTTTTTGACAAACACCTATCTTAAGGATAAAGATGGAAAATTTCTTGAAGAGGCACCGGGACGGCCAACAAAGTATGCGACCTTCATTGATGAAGCAGATTGGGCTGAGTTTGTAAAGCAAAGAGATGAAGCTTTTCAGAAAAAGAGTGCCACGAATAGTGAGAGAGCATCCAAACCCGCGTATCCATACAAAAAAGGGCGTTTGGGATATGCACGCTTAGAGGATAAAATTGTAAGTAAATAGAAATGCGTTTTAATTAATTGTCTACATGTGCATGTTTTAATTGACGATTTTATCGTTTGTGTCAATGCATAGTTAGAGGAGACTAAAAGTGAGGAAGCTTCACTTCCTATACATGTGTTGTGGAAGGAAGCTCGTGTGGGCAAGAATCAAGCTGTCGATCCCGATGTTCAGAGAGTTTATACTGAATGTGTAAGTATAATACTGTGTCTTTAATTAAATCAAATGTTTTTTAATATATAAATGATTTTTTATCTCCACTAATAATTATTTAAATGTAAATGAATTACAGGAGACCTTGTCGTAATCGGCATCCACCGGTGAGGAGAGCGTACTTAGTAGAGTACTAGATGCTCCCGAGTATCCCGGTCGGGTGAGGGGTAAGAGTCATGGTGTGACTCCAACCTCTTTTTATAAGAGTTCTAGGAGAAGATCAAATCTTACCAATGAAGAAGTGTTGCAAAAGTTGCAGGAATTGCAAGCACAGGTCTCTGAATTGCAAAGAGATAAAGATATGTATATGAGAGAAAATTGCAACACTTCATCGGTGAGAGAAACTAGTGATAAGGCTAGTATCAACTATCAAAAGAAATTTCCCGAGGTAATTATAATTTTTTTTCCTTACAAACTGTTCTATTTTATTAATGATAATGACTTTATATTTTCTATTTGTTTAGGGCATTTCATCTTGCCAACTATACTTATCGTCACCGAATTATCGACTAGTTGGCAAGGGAAAAGTGCACAACACTTCGGGAGATTTACTTCACCACAGACCGCTCCCGGATGGACACCTGAAAGTATCGGTGGATGTTGTATTAGATCGTGATGCGATTCTACCGGTACCTGACATGGTCTCAGAGACGACATTGCTGCGAGATGCAATAGGATCATTTGTTGCATGGCCCTCGGAGCTCATTACCATTAGTGATGAGGTATACTGAAAACGATTATGAATCATTTAGTTTTCGAATGTCAATTCTAAACCGTTTATTAATTATTTTTTACATTTTAATTTTAGACTGCTCCTATAAAACCCGCAATTAAGGGTAAAGGGATTTTACAAGAGGAGGAGTCTGTTGCATCACTAAAAGAGGTACATTTAAAGTGTTAATATATAGTCTGAATCTAAATCTGCATGATTTTATATTTTACCTAACTTATATGATTTTTAGGCATCCGCTCGGGAGTCACAACAAGTGACGCAGCAGGTTCGTAGCGTACCACCCACTGGTCCTCCGAAGCAAGCGGCAAAAAAAGGCGGTGCTTTTGTGCCTCGATACCGTTCGACACTCGCAACAATGGTTGATATGTCCGATTTGAAGGATGGTGGTTTACGTGAAATCAACATGGATGAAAGTGTCTTCGGTATTGAATTCCCGTCACATATTACAATTGATGACTTGGAAGAGATTTTTAGGCATGATCAACTAGGCGTCAGTAATATGCACTCATACATCCGGTAATATTCACTCATCCGATATATTATTTAATTAGTCCCACAATATAATTTATTTACACATTTCAATGAAAATAATCTAATGTTTATTATGTTTTTATTTAAGGTTGTTGTATGACAGAGTGTTGCGCGGGACTGCATTGTCTAACAGATTCCGTTTCGTGTCTTCCGCCCATTGCAGCGGAATGACAATTGCTTCGGAACCGGAATCAGTTAGACAGCGCTTAGTAGATAGATTCATGTCCACCGGCAATACAGAAAGTCTGCATCTTTGGGCGTATAATACCCGACCAGTAGGGTTAGTTTCTCATTCTTGGTTCATCTAATCTCTGTTTCTTTTGTGTATAGCAAAATTTTCATATAACCTATTGTTTTAATTTATAGAGCACACTGGTTGCTGCTTGCTATCAACCCGATAAGAGAAGTCGTGTATTATCTGAATTCGGTAAATGGTGAATGGACCAATTATCCGGCTATGAAGGAAATCGTTGATTTGTAAGTGGGATCGTTCTAAATATATATTCGTGTATATTTATATATTTTCTTATTTGTGGGATTGATCTAAACATATGCTTTTATATATTTAATAATTAGATCAATACAAGTGTTCCGTAGTCAATGGGACGCACAGGTATCCCGGACTAAATCAAACAACATCACTTGGATCCAAGTGCAGGTACATTACTTTTCACAATTTTGCTTATAATATTTATGCTACTTGGTAAAACAAGACAACTATAGAATCTTATTTGTTTTATTATGTAGTGTCCGCAACAGCGAAACAGTCATGATTGCGGATACTTTGTTTTGAGGTTCATGAAAGAAATCCTTCAGGCGAATCAATTAGAGATTCCGCTCACGGTATGAATTTATAACTTAAGATAATTTCATATAATTTATTACATTTAACTAAATATATCATTTATATTATGTTTTTGTTTTGTAGTACCTTGACGAATTCCGTGCTGCTGGGTACCCGAAGCTTAAGTTGGAAGAAATTAAAGAAGATTTGTGTCAATATTATATTAAGCAATTTTTCATGTAGGATTTGTGTCGATTTGAACTATAATATTATTGATGTAATGATGTATATATATAATTTTGGATATTATAATGGTATTATATTAGTATATATATTGTCTTACTGATGGCTGAAATAATAGCGTCGAAAATATATTACAGGTCAAAAATATATTACAGGTCGAAAATATTACAGGTCGAAAACATTACAGGTCGACTGGGAGGATTAAATTATAGGCTGCACATAAAAATACCTCATTTAGAAACGACAGCGCTTTTAAAAAGCGCTCTTAAAGGTCCACCTACTAAAGCGCTTCTTAGTAAAAGCGCTGCCAAAGACCAGTAAAAAAGCATAAAAAATTAAAAAAAAAACGCAGCATACAAAAGCGCTTTTGGAAAAGCGCTCTTATAGGGGGGCCTACCAGAGCGCTTTTCCAAAAGCGCTTTTGTATGCTGCGTTTTTTTTTAATTTTTTATGCTTTTTTACTGGTCTTTGGCAGCGCTTTCTGGGAAAAGCGCTCTTAAAGGGGGGTCTACCAGAGCGCTTTTTCCAGGAAAGCGCTCTTATAGGGGGTCCTACCAGAGCGCTTTTTCCAGGAAAGCGCTCTTAAAGGGGGGGTCTACCAGAGCGCTTTTAGAAGCGCTTTTGTTACCTACGCCAGCGCCAGCTATTAAAGCGCTTTTAAGCGCTTTTAAAGGCCAAAATAAGCGCTTTAAAAGCCCTTTTCCGTAGTAGTGCATCCAAGAAATCACATTTGACTATGAGAATGATGTTCAGGGTTATCGCAAGAGGTTCATTCGAGCTTGGGGCATGATAAATAGAGTTGATAGAAAGACATTGGGGCACAAGAATTCCATCCCTCTTGAGCCTTACCTGAAATGGGTGCGTGCTCGTGCTCAATGTCTTATGATGCCTTACCCCGCCAATTTACCTATGATTATGGAGCCAGTCGCAGAGGGAGACACTCCTTACGTTGTCCTTAATCCTGACATGCGAACTGATCTTGAGGAGTTTCGGAGGTCCTTGATCCAACTCAAATAAGAATGGGACACTTTCGAAACCCAATTCTACGTCAACGAGAAGAAGGTTTTAGAGTTCACCAGGTTACTTCATGAGGAGAAGAGCATAAATGCTTACATTGCACCAAAGAGGATGCGCTTGTGAGAAGCTTGAGTCTTCTTTTACTTGGAGAGTTTTGGTTTTGGCTTTGTTCTCTTGTAAGTCCAAAAGGCATTATTATGATCAATAAAACATCTTAATACAATTAACGTTTGTTCTCTTTCTCTTTCTGTTTAAACAAATTTAAGTCTTAGAAATCCTTTAAAACATTGCATACATATATCATACATATTAAATAGTTAGTAAATATGATAAAAATGTATAGATTGCTAACTGACCCATGAATGAATGATCTTTAATTAAAAACTATTTTTGTTATTGGGACCAAGAGATTCAAACCCGGTTGGTATGAATAAACCCATCATTACATAATTTCAAACCCTAGGTAGACAAACCCTAGCGTTAAATTCTACGGCGCAACTGGTAAACTGTTATCAAATATATCCACTGTTAACACCAACTCAACCTGAATATGTATTGGTATGTATTGGTACTAAATTTTACATAATTTCATTTGTATATGATATTATAATCTCTACTAAATCGTGTACTATATTATGCAGCGTTGAAGATGAAGTTTATTCATTTGGCAGAAATTTCTACAATGCAATCTGATTGGTCTCTTGTCAGAGTTAATTTCTTCTTTTCAACGGCCGTGATTTCCTTGATTAAATCAGGTGAGTTTCTTTTCAACGACCATGATTAAATACTGGTAATGATTCTTGTTTTCATTACGATTTTGAAGTTTGTGTTATGAGAGTTTGTTGTGGTGAAATGTTTGTTAGTTCTTTCTTTATTTTTGTATGATGAGGTTCTGTACGGAACTGTGATAACATTAAAACATTGGTGAGAGATGACTCTCAAGGAGAGATAACTGTTTGATAAATTGGATTACTGTGGTGCAGCATCTCCCATGTTAAAGTTGTTGGATGAATACTTTCTCCAGAATTCGCCGTGACTATGAGGGGATTCGACATATGGAAGCTTTAACTTGAAATATTTCCCTCATGAGCACCCTAGTTGGTGTGTGTGTGGGTATGTGAGCAACTCAGAAGTGGATGATTAATTGGAGTGTATGAAATATATGGCTGAACTAAATTGTTTATAAGAAAAATAAACATTATGAAAAATGGGCCTCTTTCACTGCATGTGAAGCAAATGAAGAATGAGCTTTCCAACGGGAAATAAATAAGGTAGAATGAAATAAACGAAAAATAAATAAGGGTAGAATGAAATAAATGAAAAAATAATTCTTATTTTATGTTAGGGATTTTGTGCTTGTGTTATTACTCTTTCAGTTTTACTGCAAAATCTATGAATTGCATTGTTGAATATTTAATAAGATACTGTGAATTCTGAAAACTTACCTCCTACTCCTTCAAACCAAAAAAAAATATTATGTAGAAGGCATAGACACTTACATGAGGAGTCAAGTCTATTAGAAAGATGTCGACAGATTTAATATTCGAATAGAAAATGCTAATACTACACATTCATAACTATTATTTTCATATTAACATATGCAAAATGATACTAAAGATTATTTATATAACACTATTTCTTCCGAGCCTTCAGGAAACATCTTCTACCTATCATGTTTTTATCTTTCTACACCAACCATAAACATACCCAGACAAGGATAATAGTCATCCATAATGAGAAAAATATGATAATCACACAGAAGTTTTATGCGAAAATGGGAAGATACACTGGATTTTATTTATTCCTAAAAAGAAAGGGAAAAGATTGAGAAAACTCGCAAAGAAAGGATAATACGGTCGTCCCAACCGTGAATAGATTTGAGAGTCGATTATACAAGGGAAAGGTATTAATACTTTTGTCAATTGAATTTTCAAAAGAAGGTCCCCCGATCATTCAGCTTCTTGACCAACAGAAACGAGAGCCACAATGGATATCCAGATTTTGGTTTTAACTAGTGTAAATATCCACTCAATTGTAAATTAATGATCTCCAACAATCGATATCCAACTCACATTGGTATATCCTTCTAATATGGTAGGAAACCTACCAAAATGGAGGTAAGATTTTGATTATTAAAAGATAATAGAAAAATCCTTGATATGGCCTTCCAATTCTCACCATTTAGATTGCTAGTAAATATACTCATTTATTAACTACAAATGCTATGTCGGGTCTAGTATATTGCATCAATTATTTTAGACTATCAATATCACTTGCATATTTCAATTGAGTTACAACTCTTCCATCATTCTTTGAATTTTGACACTAGAATCAAATGAAGTGGTCACTTCCTTAAAACATAAGTGTTTTAACTTATCAATTGCTATGTCAAGTCTAAAATATTACATCAATCATTTTAGACAATCAATTTCACTTGTACATTTCAATTGAGCTACAACTCTTCCATCATTCCTTGAATTTTGACACTAGAGTCAAATGGAGTGGTCACTTACTTAAAGTGTAAGTGTTTTAACTTATCAAAAGATTTCTCAATATAGTGTGTTTGACTAACTTCATAACCTCCACTATTTTGCTTTACTTTAATATCTTAAATTGTGTCAACTAGTCCAAGATCTTTCGTCTAGAATATGAAAGTTAGAAGCCTCATTGTTTCTAAAATTCCATTCATCCCGTTGCTAATGATCAATCATATAATCAATATAGAGACAAAGGAGTATCACAATATTCTCACACAACTTTGTATGATGAAGAAAGATTTTAAATCATCATGTATGATGATACAAGAAGGTTTTATATGCAGTACGGAATAAATTCTGAGTAATTTAAAGTAGTATAATATGAATTATAATGAGTACCTTAGTCATGTTCACTTCTATCAAATATTCAATTGAATTTTTATGTTTAGACTTCTTGATCAACTTCTTCATTAATGTGCATGATACTTTTGATTCTTTTCTTCTTTGGTAATATTTGTCTTTATCAAAACTGAATTAGAAATACGATGTATCATCACAATCTCCCCCTTTTGGTGATGAGAAACTCTTTTAAATCATGTTATGATAATGATTGAAAATTCTCCCCATAATTTGTGTGTCTTCCCTTGAATGGTGAATATTTTATTTATTACAGAGAAGCACACGACCTTTTGGTTTCTCCATGTACATCACCTCCTCTTATTCCTCTCTGCATTCCTGCTTCGAAAGTATATATCCTCCTTCTACAATGGATGAACAACCTTCTGAAGTTGATGCTTCCATGTTGATTAAATTTTAGAAGTCGACTGCTTAAGAAGGTACCCCTTTTGTCAGTGTGAAGACTATTGTTGGTGAAGAGACGCCATCTGGACTGAAGAAGACTCTTGCTGAGCTGAAGAAGTCTAATGCCATCATTTAATCACATCTAGAAAAGAAGGATGAAATATCTGAGGAGCATAGTGCTTTTATTTATGCTCTAGCCAACATGCTGAAGGACTTCTTGGATAGGATGTCGCCTCCTCCTCTTCCTCCAAACCCTTAGACCATTTTGTTTACCTTTGTTTTTAGAACCCTAGTTATTTTCTTTGTTTCTAAAACTCTTTGTACTTTGGTCTTTAATAAATGAAATTTTTTTCTTTGTCTCTTTAAATCTTTTTTATTTGTAACAAAGGGGGAGAAATTAATGATTTTGATATATCTATTCTCAAAATCTTGTTCTCAAACATGTTCTGATGTTTTTGTCACTAACATTTTTTGACTCAGGAACTTTGAAAAAGTTCACTCAATTTTTTTAACAGGAAAACTATGAAGTTTTGATGGAGATTCAAAATCTAGGGAATCAAAAGTCATGGGCTATTTTCTCTTTGTTAAAAGGAAATTCAACCAAACTCTGACAATATGACAAGTTCAACTAGACTCTAATACAACATTTTATTCTGATAGCAAGCCAGAATCTGAGATGAATAATTTTTCAATACTAGTCAAACTCTTATGGTAGACCAGGTCAGACACATCATCCCGTTCTGATAGCATGCTAGAATCTAAGATGAAGATTTGTGCATCGCTAGTCCGACTCTGATGGTTTGTCAATCAGGGAAGTGTTCCTTCATGCTGATTAATTCATGTTATTTCTTAAAACTTCTTTAAATCTTGAACTCAGGGGAGACTCTGAACAAGATTAAACATTTTTTGAGAGTATAGAACACAAAGGGGGCTTCTTATCTTACTCTGAATTGATTTATGTGATTAAACCTAATATAAATTATTTATCAAAATAGATGATTTTATCATCATCAAAAAGGGGGAGATTGTAAGAATAAGATTTGGTTCTTCATGTGGGCTTGAGTTTTGATGATAACATTAAATGGGTGATTATATAAAAATTTAGTACCCCTAATGGTTTGTTTAGTGTGTAGCTTTTTCTAACAAGTTCTAACTCTGGCGATTTGACGTGTGATGTCATCAGATTCTAGACTCAACACACCAAGATATACAAGTGTGTGTTTCATGACTTAGAGTGCTTCTAAAACAATGGTTATAACGAACGTTAGTATTAAAGCTTCTGACTATGACTCTGATAGTAGAGCTTCTGAAGGATTCTCAAGCTCTGAAGATTCCAAGCTCTCTTGCTCCAAGGTTATGAAGTTCTAAAGACAAGATTCTATTGAACAAGTTCTGAAGATTCTGAAGACCAACAATTCTGAAGACCAAGTTCTGAAGACTCTGAAGACAAGGTTCTATTGAACAAGTTCTGAAGATTCTGAAGAAAAGTTTCCGAAGACCAAGTGCTGAAGACTCTGAAGAAAAAGTTTTGCAAAACAAGTTCTAAAGACTCTAAATACATGGTTCTGAAGACAAGGTTTTTGGTCCTTCTTATAAGCATGCTTCAACTCTTATATATTCTAAAGCTTCTGAAGATTAGAAGATAAGGTCAAAATATTTACGTGACAAAATAGTTCAATTTCAATTCCTTCCACTACTCTGATCATGTGGCGCAAGGATTGTACTATTGGTGCGATGTTCTCTACCACTCACATTGATTGTTATGCTAGAAGATAACTACAAATTTGGTATTCCTATTGTACCCTCCAACAAATTTATTTTTAGCAATAAAAGGCTGACTTGGGTGAATTAGAAAACAAATAATTTTCTCTGAATAATTATGCTAAAACACTGCTAAAATTTCAATGTAGATCTTTGGTAAAGTTTTGTAAAGTAGGGAACTTTTGTTAGTTTCCTTGCTAGCAAGGAACTATTGGTAGCTAACTTTCTCTTAACACTTTAGTTTTATTATTTATACTTCATTTATTTGTAATGTGTTTTTAAGAAGCAATATTGCAAACACACAAACTTGTATTCAACAGTGACTTGATTGTTGCTTGAGATATTAGGACTTTAGTCAGAATTCTCAAGAAGACATTGACGAGTTGTCTTTTTTTTTGTAAACATTGAGAGTTAGTCTTTGTTTGTATCTGTAATCAGTTTGATTATAGTGGATTAAGTCCTTGTTGAGAAAGGCAAATCACAATGGTGGATTGGCTGGATTAACTTAGTTAGTAGTGAACGGGGATAAAAATAATTGTGTTTAATTATTTTTTTTCTTGTGTTAAATTCAAGTGTTTGTTTGGAAAAGATTTTATTTCAAATAACTCAATTTAAACACCAATTTGTTGTGTTTCTCGCACCTTCAATCTTATATATTATGCATGCAATACTTCAAGCAATCAGTGCATGGCATCATCTCCAGGTTTACACTATCCCATTTCTTTTTTTGATTCGTTTAAGTTTTTGTCTCCTATTCACAAGTCTTTCAGTTATTCTGTCACACTTGACCATGAGCCAAAAACTTATGACGAAGCATGCATAGAAGAGAATTAGTTACATGCTTTTCAATCCAAATTAGAGTCACTAGCCAACAATGGTACTTGGAAATTGGTAGACCACACATCTAATCTAAAGCCTATTATAAGTAGGTGGATATACAAAATCAAGCACAAGGGTGGTGGAACCATTGAGAGGTATAAGGCACAATTAGTTGAAAAAGCTATAAGTTAGTGCCTTTTTTATCCATAAAACATAATAAACTTGTTATCCCGGTTTTCTTGAGAACTGAGGCAATATAGCTATAAAGAACCACACTTCAAATACCCGTTGTCGCATTTAAAACTTTTTTCAAATATTTATCACCTGGCGACATTCCCAAGTGTTATTTCATTTGGCAACGATTTCAACGATTTATGACTTGGAACCTTTTTTGCAATATAGTAATGCTTAAAAACTCGATTTTAAATAAATTAGAATCGGCAATAATAGAATAGAATATTTCATTGATAAAAAAACAACACAACAAAGAAAAATAATTAACAAATTCAAACTACTCAGTCCACTCAACTTCAACATTACCCTTAACTATCCCTAACTTATACTAAAATTGAGAAAGAACTCTTCCATAAGGTGGGAGAAAATTCATTTCTTCCCGATAATTCTTTATCATTTCCTTCAATATGTTAAAAATGGTCAGAGGAAGATTAACCATGATGTTGTAGGTGAAGTATAACAAGAGATGCTCGACATACCAAGTAAGCGTTTCCAGGTATTTCTTTCTTGGGCAGAGATTTGCCACTAGAAGTTGAAACCAAAATTTTGTATTTGAGAGTAGAGAATCAGGACTGGAGAGCTTATTTTGGTTGACATAAATTCGGTGGAGTTGGGTCGAGTAGACATTTTTGAATTCATAGTGTTAAACACAATTGACTTCCTCTTGACAAATGATTGTTATAGCGATCAGTGATATAGTAATGAAGAAATGAGATCCATTGATATTGAACCAGATGACTTCATCATGACCAATTGGCACAACATAGGCATTCATCCAGAATTCTTTAACAAGATTAATGTATATGGGCCATGAAGAATGTGAAAGTAATAATTCAAATTTTTGTTTGTTAATAGCTTTCCTTAGTTCTGAACGATTGAAACCATTGAAATCTACATACTTTTCATTGATAATAAACAATAAATTTGCATCCATTTTTAAAACAATAGGACTTCGAAACAAGGAAACAAGACACAGAGAGTTGGTAATGAGATGTGAAAATGGAAAAATACTTTGAAACAATGTTTGAAGACACGATGAGTTGGTAATTAGATGTTTAAATAGCTCAAAAATTCCCTTGATAATCCAAAAGAGGCATTATGACTTGACTATAGTTGACCATTGCTATTCTAGTGATATGATTCTAATGCATGTGTGCAACATCAGTGTTCTAACTTCTCTTTTAATTGTATTTATTATTTGTAAATTAAATGTTCTAACCCGTCGGGTTTCCAAAAAAATCGAGGGGATATTTAGCATTAAAATTGACGATTTTTATCAAATCCTTAATCAAATCCTTGTTGTCCATTTCATGACTTTCAACGCTCAAATCATTACCATTAATGATCCGCGTGAAATATAAATAACTTCCATTATAAAAGCACTTTAAGTTTTGTAAGAGTCTTTTTCATGAAGAGATGTCTATTTATTTGAGTAGAAAATCATTTGTTTATCTAACACATTTTTGTCAAACCTTTATTTATTCATATCAGAAACAAATGCAAACAAAATCCAAAGAGAATACTATGACCCCATCATTTGATATTCCCATAATATCAAGGATTTGAAGATCCAACAACATGAAGAGTTTAAGGTTTTCAAGAGTGTATGCCATGAATATTTCTCTATGATGGATTGCAAAAGCATAAAATTATTTGGGTTTACGGTTTGTGTTTAAGTATATGTTTGAGCAAAGAATTATTTATTTATCTAATCCTTTTTTGTCTAACCTTTTTTTTATATCAGAAACAAATGTAAGAAAAAGCCTTAGAGAATACCATTTTTTTGTTTGGAGAAAAGAGTTTCCCATGCATTTTATCTTTCCCAGAATATCAAGGGATTGAAGATCCAACATATGATCTTCATGGACAATTAAATTTTTTTTCTGTGTAAAAAATTTAATATTTCGGGTAAACATTGTACTTTGTAAATAAATTATTTTATTAATGTTCTGTTTAAACAATGTAACAATTTTTATTAAATAATAATATTAATAATAATAACCCCTCGATTTTCTTAATAATCAGAAATATAAAAGGCGCTAGTTTTTGTAAATAATAAATATGCAGAAGTTGTGGTTTGAACCCAGATCTAATAAAATTATACCTCATTGTTTTATACACCAAGGTGATAAGTCTATACTCTTTAGGATGACCTTATTTACCTCGCTTCTAGTGTCGAGGTAAAACATAGTTCGCGTCCGATGTTAATTCTGTTATTTGTAGTAGTACATGTTTGTAAACTGGTCAAGAGCCACTATTGATTGAAACATACCAGCAGGAAGTGGTATGAAAAACTCAAATCACTAGTGCTTAGTCTTGGTTATACTCAGTCCAACTCAGATTATTCTATTTTTACCCTTATAGGTACATCACTATCTGCGTTTGATCACATTAAACATATCCTTCATAATGCTTTTAAGATCAAAGACCTAGAAATTTTGAAATATTTCCTTTGTCTTGAGGTGGCCTATTATGAAGATGGTATTAGTATTTAATAAAGGAGGTATTTCTTAAACTTATTGAGCGACAATTGATTGCTGGCTTCAAAACCCATTGACACACCTCTCAATCCTTTACTAAAATTAAATCAAGAAAATAGAAAAACATTTGAAGATGTTATTGCTTACAGAAGATTCATTGGTAGTGTTTTACCCCAAAATTTCCCCTCTCATTTTCAAATCAAATTATTTTGAGAGGTCTCCATATCTTCCTAGGATTCTCAATTGCTCAAGATTACTCAAGGAATTGATCAGACAAGTCTTCTCCTAAGAAATTAGCCTACAACTAGGTTTTGCATTTCTCAAAGGAAATTGGACTTCTAATACCTCAAATGGTTTTCATGACTCTTCATATGTCCCTAAGAATGCTCATGTCAAGTTTCAAGGCTTGCACCACAAGTTTGCTCAGTCAATTGCTCATATGATCAAAAATCAACTATATAGGGTAAAAATTCAATTGTGGTCAACATGAAGTCAAACTTCAAGATTTTTTGTCAACATCAACATTTTGAAGTGATATTCATCATTTGATCAAGGTTTGATCATGATTCCTCAAGAAAATACTTCAAATCATCAAAAGTCAAAAGTTGCCAAATTAGGATTTCCTTAGGAGAAGTCAACTGAACTTTGACCAAACATAACTTTCACATGCTTCATCAGTATTTCCCCAACCAAAGCTCATTTTGAAATAAATCCAGTTCTCTACATCTTTGTCTCTCTAAGCTTAAATCCAAAAGTGCCTCATTTGAGAGATATGAGACAATATATTACAGGTCATTTCAAAAGTCAACAAAAAAACACTTTTTATCAAGGCAACTTACATCAAGATAAATTCTTCAAATGCAAAAATCATAAACATGGAGATTGTAAAGGGCGTCTTGATCTTTCCAAAAAGTCCTAAGATAATCTTCAAAAGATAAAAATTGAGTAAGATATGGTTTATGCTAGTTGGGCAATTTTTTAGAAAATGCATGAAACTTCATTTTAGCAATTTTGAACTTTTGGACTAATGGGCCAAGATTTTGAGGTTTAAACGCGTTTATAACATGTTAGTGGACCTCTAAGTCTATTTATACATTACTTTGATTTTTTATTTTATTTATTTTGATTTTATTCAAATTAATTTAAAATAAATCAAATAAAATATGAGTTGATGGACCGAAGGGCGTGTGGGCTTCATTTGGGTATCTTCAAGAAGGACCAAGGCCTCTTAAGAGCTAGCAAAAACCGTGAAAACATGTTTGGAACACAAATCTTCAAGTTTGAAAGGTTTTTAAAATAATTTTGGAAAGATTCCAATGTGTTCTGTTTGCAATGAATTGTGACATAATGATACAAGATACTTGTCTTTTATTCCTCTATAAATACATACAACACTCGAGTGTAAGAAAACACAAAAGGGGCTTCGATAGAAGCAAGGTTTCAAAATTACAAATTTTAAAAGAAAGGTGCAAACTCGTATCAAAATTTCCAACCACTCTCAATCAAAACCAAGCCTCAAATCGTGTTCCTGAAGCTTCTAGGAGTCTCAGCAAGTCCTAAAACAAATCTATTCACGTCTAGAATATCTTACACAAGCCCATCGATTTTGGTAATTTTCATGAATTCGAATCTTTTAATCTATGCATATTTAACTAATTTTTTATGCACAGATGAGTTCATCATGATGTTTATAACATGTTTGAATAAGAAAATGCAAGCTTTTTAACGCAGGGATGATGAGTTACTATGGCTAGGGCACGATCGGATTCTCTCTTTGAAACTCAATTTCCACTAATTTATTTCTTTTTTACAATTAAAGTTAAAATATATAAAAATCAGAATATTACACAAAATCAAAAAATATAGTCTTTTAGGTTTTCTTAAATTTACTTTTTTCATTTAATTAGATTTTAGGTCTTATTTTTTAATTTGGAAAATTAATTAGAATAATTAGGTTTTTATTAATTATTAACTTAAAATATTTTCTACAAAAATACACAAAAAAAATTAATTTCTAACGTTTTAGATTTTAAGACTTTAAAACATCTTTTCTAACATTTTCTTATTTATTTGCCCCATTACTTTCTTAGAGAAATTGTATAGGTTGTACAGTTATTTTTGTAATAGTTGCAGTTTTTATTTTTCTCAAATTTATACTATTGTATCTGCCCCAAAACCTTGTAATAGCTTTATTAGGATTTACTTTTTCGCACTTTACTTTCTGCACCTATATTATGCTTGCTTGTCTGTATATATTTAACTGTTAGTAATATGCTTGTATAGCAATATTTAAAATCAATCGTTAGATAACTCTAATCAAGATAAATAACTGAACTTAATCGCTCTTGCACACATGCACCTCTAGGATAGCCTCCCTTGTTGCCTTCAGAAACAGTGGTTATGTCCCTCGAACGTAGGGATGCCATTAGCAAAGACCCTTGGTTAAAGTCATCATTAAGATCATAGTCCCGCGATGTCCCTCGAAGTTGCCTATGAGAAATGATCTTGTCCCTCGATGTTGCCTACGAATATATGATGACAATTCCTTCGAATTACGAAGGTATCCATATATGTTGCCTTCAATGACCATAACGACGATCCCACGCATGTCCTTTCACATCCAATAGACGGGGCTACCTACCAACTAATAGTATGGATAGCACCATCCTTAACAGAGAAGGAAAAGGACAATGAAATACGTTTCAGTGGATAAGATACCCTTAATTGTTTGATCACAAACTAAAATAATTTTCACACCTCACACTTTCAAAACAACTACTTTCAAACACTTTATAAACACTCTTGAGGACTGATACAAGGATTATTATAAAGCAGACTTCCTTACATTGACATTTTCAAAATATTTTTAAAGCACGCACAAAGCAAATTAAAGTGAGCTAAGCAATTAAGAGTCCGTAGATAACTACGGATGAAAAGGGTGCTAACACTTTTCCTTTTCATAATCTACCCCTGAACTCAGAAAATTCTCAAAGGTCTTTCCTGTTCTTTTAACCCTTTCATTTTTAAATAAAAGAAAAGTCGGTGGCGTCTTCTGTTATCTGCAATATTTGCGATAAAATTCAAAAAAACTAATCAATTCTCCCACCGTATTACAGGTAGATTATTGTACTTGAGTTAAATTAGGTCTGACATTCCTCTTACCACACAACTGTTGAGTCAATTTATGCATTGTCCAAGCCAAATTCATTATCAAGCAGTATGTAGAGTTATCAGATACTTAAAAGGGAATCTTGACAAAGGTTTGATGTTTCCAAGAGCTTTAACATTATAGATATTCTATTGCAGACTGGGCAGGATATCACTACAAAAATTTCCTTTAATTATAGCGTTTAATTTAAGAAGATTACGACAATTTTAACCACTAGGATTTACAATTACGGCCGTTTAAAACTAAAAGTCGTGCCAAATGCCATTTTATACATAGTTTAATGTGGCGTTTTTTCTATTTAATATAGTGGCGGTTTCAGAGGCCATATGTCTCGCATAAAAGTAAATATTGGCAAATTATACGTCGGTTAATTTTCTACTACTTATGTGATTTTTGAACATCGTAATTCAGGCATAATAAATTGTAAACTGCTAAAATTTTCATTTTAATTAAAAAAAAAATCTTTTACATATGATAAAATAAGTTTAATATAAAATCTTTTAAATATACAACATCCAAGATTACTACGTAATAATCTATTGATATTGTATTATATAACCTTTCAATGATACCAACTTAAAAGATTCAATAAAATCTAGTAATTGTAAAAACTACTTAGAGCCTAGAAGGAAGTTGCAATGAAGAGAGAGTTCAATATAAAATTGGAATCATGTCAACCACTATATTTTTCATATTAATATTCATAAAATAACTATATATTAATAACATACTTTCATATTTTCCTAAATAGAGAAATAATTAAATATTAAAAAATCAATTTTAGAATATTTTTTTGCTCTTATTTTCATTGTCATTGTTTTCAATATGTTTAGTTTAAATTTCAGTATTTTGCATCTAAGATGAATAGTTATGACATTCACATTTTGATTGACTAGTGAGAGTTTCACGCGGATTATTAACGTTTCACGTGGATTTTAATAGAATAATAATACAAGTGTGTGTAAGTAGGGAAATAGACAAACATTGGATAAGATCGTGGTGACTTGAGAATATATAAGTAGGAGAATTCACTAACCTATCACCTTAAGGTTTTAGGTGGACAAGTGATGTATATTTCACAAAGGTGTCTAGTCCTCAACTTTGTATCAATGCTTCTAGTGTAAACTCCTCTAACAGATTTATGAGTTAGAAATATCTTAACCATTTTTACTTTATAGATGGACATCAAAGATTCGTTACTTAATTTTTTCATCAAACGAGTCATAAATAAAAAATAAAAAATAATCCACTTTACCCCTCGGTTTTCAGCAAAAATGAGGTAATAACTCATAAAAAAATTTAAAAAAATTAAAAGGTAATAAAATGTAGTTGCTGGGATTCGAAGACGTGTCCCTCTAACTACTTTACCCCTCGGTTTTCAGCAAAAGTGATGTAATGTTATATATATATATTTTTTAATTATAAAGTGATATAATATATTTGTGGGGATTCGAAGACGTGTCATCTAAATACTTTACTCCTCGATTTTTTGTAAAACCGAGGTAATAAGTCATAAAAAAAATTTAAGTAATTAAAAGATGTTAAAATGTAGTTGTTGAGATTTGAAGTCGTGTCCTCTAAATATTTTACCAATCAGTTTTCTGTAAAACAGAGAGAATATATAGTTTTTTAAATAAAAAAATGTGACGCGTCTATGATTTACACTTTTGTTTTCTTTTTACTGAGGTGAAGTTCTATCATAAAAAGCGTCATTTGTAGTAGCAGGGAAAGAAAATTTATGGAGAAACTTCTAGAAGAAGAGAAGTTTTTAGAAATTTCCTTAAGAATAAGCTAGAAAAAATCCTTTATGCGGTATAAGAAAAAGACTAGGCCACATGGAAAAATATGGTTGGTACGGTAATATATCAGAGTGCAATGATGAGAGACTAGTATGCTATTTATAATAAACCTAACATACTAAATTAATTGGCTTTTTCACAAATACCCATTACAAGCTAACTTAGAGTACAAGCTAACTTAAACAATTGAAGATAACAAACAAGCCCAATTCGATGCTAACAATCCTAGCATTCTCCGTCCACTGCATGCTTGACCTTTCTTCGACTACAACATACAATACTTTGACACCAGCATGTGAGCAATCTTTGACGACATACTAAACTTTATCGAACTGTCGAAACCAAGAAGCTACCTTCGACCAACTAGAGTTCGATTTCAATATCTCACAAATCTCCACCTTGAAACAAACTCTAATATCAAAGAATAAACTAGCTTTTTTAATGCAGCTTTATTAATTGCATATAGTGGAAAAACATGTTATTGGACAATGTCTTGGTGATCATATCAGCAACATTGTGATCTGTCAAAACCTTCAGCACTTGGACTTCTTCATGCTCGATTACCCCTCTGATGAAATGCATCTTCATATCGATGTGCTTGCTTCTCTCAAGATCGGATAAATTCTTCGACAGGTGCATTGCACTTTGACTATCACATTTAACAGTGATAACTTGCCCTTAAACTTCCAGCTCCTTAACAAAACCTTCAAGCCAAAATGCTTCTTTCACAACTTCAGTTAAAGAAATATATTCCGCTTCAGTGGTTGATAATACGACAACCTTCTGAAGTGTTGCTTTCCAACTAATTCTTGTACCAAACATAGTGAAAAGATATCCAGAAATAGATTTTTTAGAATCTATACAACCCGCATAATCAGAGTCGACAAATCCTTCGATTACTACTTTACTATTTTCATCCAAGGCTCCACCATAAATTAAGACTCTTTTCAGATACTCATTTATGAACCTTAGAATCCACTTCAATACTTTCCAGTGAGCCTTTTCAGGATTCGCCATGTACCTGCTTACAAGACTTATTGCATATGCTATGTCAGGTCTAGTACATACCATATCATACATCAAAGAACCCACTCTATTAGCATATGGAATTCTATTCATATAACCTCTTTCAATATCAGTACTGGAACACTGATCTTTACTCAGTGTGAGTTGAGGGTTTGTCGGAGTCACAACAAGCTTTTAATTCGACATATCAAACTTATCGATAATATTCTGTAGGTATGCCTCTTGAGATAAGCATAATTTTGAATGGTTTCTCTCTCTTCGAATGTCAATCCCAAGAATCCTGGATGCAGCTCCCAGATCCTTCATTATGAACTCTTTATTGAGTTCAACTTTCACCCTCGTTACATCTTCGACATTGTTGCTTGCTATGAGAATATCATCAACATAAAGCAACAAAATAACAAATGAGTTACCTGGACGAAATCTGAAGTAAACACAGTGGTCGAACTGACTTCTAACGAAACTTATACGGGTCATGAACTTGTCGAATCTCATATTCCACAGCCAAGGAGATTGTTTCAGTCCATATAAAGATCTTTTTAACTTCCACACATAATCTTCTTTTCTCTTTTCGACATACCGTTCAGGTTGCCTCACCAGGATTTTTCCATCTAGATCACCATACAAGAACGCAGTCTTCACATCCATTTGTTCCAGTTCAAGGTCGAACTGTACCACCATGGCAGAAACATTCAAATGGACATGTGCTTCACAACAGGAGAGAACACATAATTGAAGTCGACCCCTTCTTTCTGAGTGAAATCCCTTGCAACCAACCTTGCCCTGTATCTTTTTCGACGTCACACCTTTGATTCCTTCCTTAACTTTTAAAATCCATTTACAACTGACTAACCTGACTCCAGCAAGTTTCTTGACTAGTTCACAAGTATTATTATCATGAAGAGATTTCATCTCATCATCCATGATCTTCAACCGTTCAATCTTAATTCGACTCCTTATAACTTCTTTATGGTCTCTGGGTTCTTGTCTAGAACCTTACTTACAGAGATTAAGGCATAAGCTATAAAATCTCACTACAAGAAATATGAGTTTTTACAGCGACAAAAATTGTTGAGAAAAATACAAAGTTACTGCAAAATATGTTTTTTGTAGCGAAAAAAATATTATTGCGTGTCGTTAGTATAAGCTTTGTTGCAAAAAGTTTTGCAACGACATTTAATATCGTTGTCTTAACTTTTGTTTTTACAACAATAATTATTGTTGTCTTATTTGATAGAGCACATTGACCATTGTCGTTAAGAAAAGTTACTTTGTCCAATGACTTAAGATGTTGTTAAAAGTTGTTTTTGTCAACTACACAAACGGTTACTATATCTTTACCTCAACCACAAAAACAGTTGACATAAATTAGATTTTCCAACTTATGTAATTTTAAAAATATATAATTACACTTTTTAACTTCCTAAAATTAGTATCATTTAGATTTTTAATTTAAATTGTTGTTACAAAATTGGGGAGTTATAAACTTTCATATATCTATATATAGTTGCATAGGATGTCCACTTGCTAGCAAGGTTATTGTGCCCTTCCTTTTTCAATTCAATATTCCCCAGAAATAAAATTAAGCAGTCAACTAAACTACTTTATGATGTGATCCATGAGAAAGCTTGCATACAATTTTGTTTGTTCCGAAATTGAAGTGATTTAATTTCATAGAAGTTGCTGCATTATAACATAATAAACAAAAAGAAAATTGTGTCAAGATATATGACAAACAATAAATATTACATGCTTGGGATTCAAACAAATAAGCATAATGAAAGATTCTCTTACCAGTACCAACCATATTTGTTGGCTTGATAATTTATTTAAAAGTATAAATCATAAGTTATTTCTATAAGCTCTCTCAAAACAGTTTCACATATGTCCATGCTTATAAGTACAAGTTCAAATAACTCAATTAAAATAACACTCACTAAATGACCCTTAACAACTAGTAACCTTTCTATTACTTGAACTTGTTAGTAGTAGTGTAGTTGATAGTTGATAGAAGATGGTTTTAAAGAGTTGTTTAGAAAGAAGGCTATATCATTGATTTCTTGGATGATCTATTACAAGATACCAAATGCCTATTTATATGCTCAAGTCACCAACCTCTCAATAGTGGTGAATGTTTCTACATTACTTTAGTTTTTTCTAGAATTTTCATGATATGTTAGTATCATGATAGTTCTAGGTTCTTCTATCTTTTACATAGACTTATAGTTCTAGATTATTCTACCATAGTCATACACACTATAGTTTCTAGGGTATTCTACAATTACCATACATATTTTATTTAGAATATTCTAGAAATTTATAGCAATTTCAACACTCCTCCTTGATGCAAATTTCTGTAACTCCAAGCATAGTTCGCAGCTCTTCAAATCTTAGTCTCGGTAACGCCTTCGTGAATATGTCTGCAATTTGTTCTTCTGTTCTGCAGTAGTCGAGTTTGATCTCCTTAGTTGCTTCAGCTTCTCTAATAATGTGATACTTGGTTGCTATGTATTTTGTTCTACTGTGATGCACTGGATTTTTCGCCATTGCAATTGCCGATTAATTTTAGTAGGCTCATCTTATTTTTCTCCCATGTCTTCAAGTATCCTGCGAAGCCATATAGCTTTACTCGTTGCTTCAGCAGCAGCCACATACTCTACTTCTGCTGTTGATTGTGCAACTGTAGCTTGCTTCTTCGACGTCCAAGAGAAAATTCCCGATCCTAGTGAGAAAGCATAGCCAGAGGTGCTCTTCATGTCATCTATTGAACCTGCCCAATCACTATCGGTGTAGCCAACTAATCCTGAGTTGGTTTCGGTAGTGTACCATATACCAAACTCTTTTGTTCCTTGTAGATACCTTAAAATTCTTTTTCCTGCTCCAAAGTGTATTTGACTTGGGCTTTGCATGAATCTTGATAGAATACTTGTAGCATACATTATGTCTGGTCGTGTAGCTGTCAAATATAGAAGGCTTCCAATTAGACTTCGATATTTGAATGCATCAACTTCTAGTGTTCCATCATTCTTCTGTAGTTTCTCATTTGTTATTAGTGGAGTAGCAACATGTTTGCAACCGTACATATTGAATTTCTTAAGTAAGCCTTATGTGTATTTCTTTTGCGAGATGAATATCTCTTCATTTCTCTGACTTACCTCTATACCGAGGAAGTAACTCATCAAACCAAGGTTGATCATCTCAAAGATCTTCATCATCTTCTTTGAACTCCATCATCATCTTGATATTATATCTCGTGTAGATAAGGTCATCTACATATAGAGAGAGTAAGAGAGTGTACTGACCTTGAGACTTGATGTAAAGTGTAGGCTCACTCTTGCTCTTCTTGAATCCTTGATCTATGAAATACTAATCAATTCTGCTATACCATGCTCGAGGTGCTTGCTTCAAACCGTAAAGTGCTTTTCTTAGTCTTAACACTTTGCTTTCTTTGCTTTCAGAAATGAATCCTTGTGCCTGCTTCACATAGATCTCTTCTTCAAGTACACCATTGAGGAAGACTGATTTGACATCTAGTTGTTGGATAGTCCACCCTCTTTGTGCCGCAATAGCTATTAGAGCTCTAATGGTATCAAGACGAGCTATTGGTGCAAATGTCTCATTGTAGTCAATCCCATGTTGCTGTGAGTAACCCTTAGCTACTAATCTTGCCTTTTGTTTCTGTATGGTGCCATCAGGGTTGAGCTTTGTCTTATAGACCCACTTAACCCCAATGATATCTTTTCCATGGGGACGATTTATTAACTCTCATGTGTTGTTTTTCTCGATCATCTTTATCTCTTCTTCCATTGCCTTGACCCATACTTCTTTCTTTGATGCTTCTTCAAAGCTTCCAGGTTCAAGTATGGCCAAGTTACATGTTTCATATATGTCCATCAAAGATCTTACTCATCTTGGAGTTGACTCTGGTGATGATAATTCTTGATCATGTTGTTGTGGTGGAGGTGAAGAAGGTTCACCTGGGCCTTCTTCTTCAGATTCTTCTTGAGGTAGTTGAGCTGGTATAAGGATGTTCTTCTCCACTTTTTCTTCATCCCAATTCCAAGAAGCATTCTCATCAAATTTAATATCTTGACTGATGATCACTTCTTTAGTTTGCAAGTTGTAGACGCGGTAGCCTTTAGAGATTGTGATATACCCCAGGAAGATACCTCGTATAGTTTTCTCTTCAAGCTTGTGCCTCTTCACGTCTGGAATATGAATGTAGCATATAGATTCAAAGACCCTTAGGTGCTTTGCTGATGGCTTCTTCCCATTCCAAGCTTAAATTGGAGTCTTATCTTGTATTGACATAGTTGGACATCTGTTAAGTATGTAAACAACAGTGTAGACTACTTCAGCCCAAAATATGTTAGAATGTCCCTTCTCCTTAAGCATCGATCTAGCCATCTCCATAATTATGTGATTCTTTCTCTCAGATACACCATTTTGTTGAGGAGAATATGCGACTGTAAGTTGTCGCTCTATGCCTTTATCCTCACAAAATATGTCAAACTCGTGGGAGGTGTATTCTTTGTCGCGATCACTTCTTAGTACTTTTATTTGTATTCCACTTTGATTTTCATCAAGGGCCTTGAACTTTTTGAATACTCCAAAGACTTCTGATTTTTCTTTTAGGAAAAGACCCATGTCATTCTAGAGAAGTCATCAATGAAGAGTATGTAGTACCTGTTGTTCTCGTGTGATGGCATCCTCATCGGTCCACAGACATCAGCATGAATTAGCTCCAACAGATCTTTTACTCTACATGCTCCTCTTGTTGAGAACGAAAATCGGTGTTGCTTGGTAAGGAGACATCCTTCACACACTTCATTGTTCTCCTTTATGCTTTGAAAATCTCTCATCATATTCTTCTCATGTAACAACTTTAAGGAATGTGCATTGAAGTGGCCAAGTCGTCGATGGCAAAGCCATGAATCATCAGCTTGTACCTTCATGGAAATGTTAGTTATATGTTTTAAATTTAGCGGGAAGCTTTTATTGCTCTTATTCATCCTCACTTGGATTACCTCGGCCCTTTTATTTTTGTTGTCTAAGATTTTGCATACTCCTCCTTCAAAGTGAAGTGTGTAGCCTCTCTCCATCATTTGGCCAATGCTTAAAAGATTTTCTTTAAGATTGGGGACTAGTAAGATATCATGGATGAGTTGCGTACTTTTATCTGTCTCCACCATTCTAAGGTTTTAGTTGTTTGCTATTTCCCCTTCATAATTGGACAAGACCATGTTATGGGGCTTGATGTCAGCATCTCCCTTTCCCAGCTTTTCCAGCATAAATTGTGGGATGATATTGATGGTTTCCCCACAATCCACCAGAATTTTATTTATAGTTATTTCCCCAATTTTTTCTCTAATGAACAGGGGTTTTAGATGATTCTTCATTGCCTCTGTTGGTGGCTCGAAAAATGAGTTCTGTTCTTCGACGCAGCCATTGTTCATTACATAGTAACATACTGGCCTGTGTCTAGCCATTTCTTAGTCAACCATTAAGTTAGTTTCTTCAACTTTGACCTGACGGTTGTATTCTTTAGGTAACACTAATATGACATTCACCATGATGTCCAGACTGTCACCGGAATCGGAGTCGTCTTCATCATTCGACCCACATTCCTCCGTCCATGGCATGGGATTCCTCACTAGAGGCTTCCTTTGTTTCCTTTTCACATTGGTGCTAACCTCTGGGTGAGGTCCAACTGCCTCTTTTTTGGCCTTTCGCCGTCTTTGGAATCTTCTCCATTATGAACGGGACATGGGATTTTTTCCTTTATAATTGCTCGATATATGGGCCATCTTATTTGAGGTAGAAGCATGGTACTCCTTTCTGTAATCTAAAGAGGAACCTCTTGGCACATCGAATGCCATCCATCTCTCCTTATTTGGCCTCTTTCTTCCCATGGTGTTAAGCCAAGTATCTGTAGGTACATTAGTTGGAGGCCGAAAAGTTGGTGGTCTCCTTACTTGACTCATGGGTCCTTCTCGATGCCCCCTTCTGGGGTCGAATCTGACTTCTGAACCCATTTTTTGTTAGGCATTGGTGCCCTGTTTTGCTTTCAGAATTCTCATACCTTGTATGTGTTCTGCAGCTTTCTTTTCAAAAATAGAGTTGCATCTAGGGCACAACATTACTTCCGATTTCTTCTTCTGGCACCTATGTAGAAAATCTTCCTGATCTTCATTTTCTTTTGGAAATGTCGTCTTATTTTCTTCTTCTTGACAAATGGCTTCTTCTGAGGCCTTTGCACCAGAGACTTCAACCATTTTGACATGCATGTTGCTGTTGGCAACGAGATTCATATTTTGCATTTTGGCCTCTAGATTCTCTGTCGAACCTTTTACAGTGGCCAAGTAAGAACCTGTGGTGGTTCTTTTGTTGGAGCTCTCAGTAACTCCTTTGTTTTGGTGTGGGTCTTCAGTAACCCGTTTATTCAGTTTCTGGCTTTCAGCAGCCTTCTTGTTCGACCCTTGGGTAACTTCTTTTTTCAAGTTTAGGCCCTCAGTGGCCTTTCTCACCCCTTCAATAGTTTTTCTGGAGATGTTTCCAGTAAAACTTCCAAAGATGGGTTTGGTAATGAAATCTTCAGAAACTTCCACCATGTGAATTCCAACTGGTTCAGCATAATGTGCCTCCATCTGTAGTGGGTTTACGTCGATTTTCATTGCTGGCTTATCAACAAATTTCAGCCTTCCTTCCTTTAGTGCTTGTTTAACAAGATCCCTGAAAAGGAAACATTGTGAGGTTTTATGTCCCAAAAAATTATGGTATTTACAAAAACCTCTTTTCTTTCTCTGTTCTAAAGGAGGCAATTTTTACCCTAGGGGCACTATCATCTAGCCAACTTTAGCTAATAGATCAAATCTTTCGTCACATTTGGATATATCGAAACTATAAGTTTTCTTAGGAAATTTGTCGCTGTTTTTCTCAGGCTCTACAGGATTTTTCCCATTTGATGGCACTAGCAATTTACAAGAATATGGTGGTCCTTGTTTTAATTCTGCTACATTTATTTCGCCTTCTTCGACATCTATAGGATCACTAGATATCTCTAGATCTTTATCATCCATTTCGACATAGGCTACCCTTTCTCGTCGATGAGTTTTTGCAGCTTTAGCTTTCTCAGCTTTAAGGCGTTCGACTTGTCGAACTCTATCGGCCAGTTGGGCCATATCTCTTAGGTATTGAGTATCTAACTTTTTCCTAATCGAATAATCTAGGCCCCCTGCTGCTATTTCAACCAATTCATGCTCAGGCACTTGGGTAAAGCATCTGGCTTTGAGTAACCGAAACCTATTTAAATATTCATCGATTGGCTCTGTAAACCTTCTCTTCACACTAGCCAATTCTTTTAGACTTATTTTGGTCTGGCCCATGTAGAATTGTTCATGGAACAATCTTTCCAATTGGTTCCAATTGTGGATCGAATTGGCTGGGAGGGTGGTGAACCATGTGAAAGCATTCTTTGTTATGGAACTTGGGAAATATTTGATTCTAATGTTTTCGTTGTTTTCTATTTCCCCGGCCTCTATCAAATATCTAGCCACATGTTCGACAGTGGACTCTGTCGTATCCCCTGAAAATTTAGTAAACTTTGGAACCTTTCCCCTAGGTGGTAAGTCTGTTTGCAGAATATATTCTGACAATGGGGATGTAAAGTTTGGTCTATGAAAACCAACATTCATCCCGTTTTGAATCATAATCCTTTCGATCATGGCAGTTAGATTATTGTTCGTCCCATAGTTTTGGTGCCGAACTTGCTGTATCAATTCATCAGCGTTTTGGTTTCTATTATCCATAATAACCCCTTGATCGATTTCTCTAGGGTTTCGTGGTATTTCAACCCTTGGTTGTTCTATTTCTGCTCTAGGAATCACGGGGTTTGGATTAACGGTCAAATCCTCTTCCATGATTACCCCCTTATTTGCTCTCATTGGTATCCTCTAGGGTTGTCGAACTGTTTGGGGTACCCCGAAGAATTCAGCCATGCGCGTCATGTGTGCTGTCATTTGCTGATTCGACTGCGTAGCAGTTTGAATGAGGGGGTTTAGCACTGTACTTAGAGTTTGTGCTAACATTTGTACCATATCATGATTACTTTCATCCATCTGTTGCCTCAAAATTGCTGTCGAAACTTTTGTGAGGCTTGGTATTATATGAGATGGCCCTCCCAAGAATTGGTTTCTACTGGCTTCAGACCCCTGTAATGGTGATGATGCATTCACCAAAGGTTCTAAAAAAGTGGAAGCAGCGTTCATAAGGCTAGCCATTTCAGTAGTTGGCATGCCATATGGCTGCTCTCGACCCACCCAGGTTGTCGAAAATCCTGGGGGCACAAATGGTCGAGATCCTAGATTTTCCCTTGGTGGAGGCGTTCCTAATGGACCTCTTGGACCTACATACGAAAGTAAGGGTCCGTTTTGATTTGTGGTTAACGTTGGTATTGATCCAACGGAAGTTGGGATGTTCCCTTCGACAACGGTAGTAACCATTGTTCCAGTAATTGGTGGAGGTATTTATCCATGATTTGGCTCGTTATCCATACTACTCTCGCTATTTTTCTTCCTAACAGTATACCCGTTGGTTACTCTACCACTTCTCAATAGCATGCAACGTTATAACTGTACAGGAAAAACTCAATAACATAAACAAGATATTTTAATAAAAATTAGCAACGTCCCACCGGGTGTGCCAATTTGTTTACCGTTGTTTTTGGTAAACAACCGTTGATCTTCCAAAAAGGAAAGTTCTTTTTGGTTTACTTACGGAATCGATCAGATTAATCCCAGAACATATGCTAATTTTTATGTAAGACAAATAATCACGAAGAACGCACGTTCGACCGAGAGAAAGATATTTGAGATTTTAGAAAAGTAGACAGAAATGTAGAAATGCAGATAAAGATGCAAGAAGGATAACTTTGCAAGATAAAATTAAAGCAATGTAAAAGAATTTCATTAATAAAAAGAGGTGTTTCCAACGTACATTTCTCAGTTTTATCCTTTCTCACGTAGCGGTTACTTGGACAATATTTGAGTGACTAGTACAATAGGTTGAACACACTTAAAAACTACACAGGTTTCCTAATTTATACTAAAAACTAAGTAACCGTCGAGGGATGTCTATGCGCTAAGATGAAGACAAGTGTCTTATGAATGTCCCTCGACCTATGGCTTTCAGCCACGTTGCTTCTTCTTATCCGCTGGCGAAACTGTCTTTCCCTCCAATAATTCAAATTCAAATGTCCCTCGTATCATGTGTCAAAGCGAGGGTATTTTCTCTCAGTCGAAGGTCATATACTCTTCAGTCAAAAAGCCCTGAGAGTGAGCCCTGGTCAAAGGCTCAAATATAACTTAGATTTTTTTCCTAAGTTATTTCATACGTCGAACATTCTTCTTGGCTTGGTTTATTCCAGTTTTTGGTCTAGAAGGCCAAATATAGAAAGTGTCGAATTTGGGAGCCAACAAATTGCCCCCCAAGAATGTCTATTTCGACGCCTAAAGAAATAGCCATTCTTTGATCTTTCCATTCGACACCTGTCTTTCTAGTTGTCCACAAGGTTTTGACGTGCACTTTTCGTCTTCCAACAGCTGTTGCTTTCGAAAAAAATCATTATTACTCTTTCTCCAAGATGTCTTTTCTAACTGCCGTTACCACGCTTGCCATGATGAACATATTCCTAGAACCTAGGCAAGCATGTCAAAACGTTTCCCAACGTCTGCACGGTAACTGCTTCATACTTCGCCACGTGCCCCACTATCTTCACAGCATTAAATGGCCTTGATGAGACATATCCCTTTCTGAAGGCTATAAATACTTCTGAGCCTTTTCATTTGGAACTTTCACCACTTCAAACATTTCCAAATCTTCTGCTTTCAAACACCTTGCGTTGTTAACTTTGTTTTCTCCAAATATGCAACAATGGATTTCTTTTCCAATGCACCAAACAATCCCCAACCTAGGAATGCTGATGATATCCAAAACCCACCAGAGATATTTTCTACTAACCCTTCTCCTTCCTCGATTGATGGGCTTCGGTACGTTGCTGAACCCATGACGAGGGAGTGGCGAGAAGCATATGATTCCCAACTCCTCATTCCCATTAGGTACAATGGAGACATGTATGCTATGTCTGGTCCTTTGTCTTCGCGCGTCGAGAATCCCACGAAGAATCGCACCTTCTTCCCTACTCACCCAAGACTCAGGCCTATGGGATACACGAAGAAGCCTAGGGATGACCCTGAAGATGCTACTCCAGCCAACCAGCAGCATACTCAGACTACAGAGGATATCAACCTCCAATTCATGAACACAGGGAACATAATCTTTTGGTCAAGCCCTAAGCTCTCCTCAGAGTATTCATACTGGTTGAATAAGATGGAGAAGGCGCAAACTTCCGTCTGGAAGGAAATGGGAATTTATGACTTGGTGATGTTGTCGAAGACAGGATTGCCTTACTGTCCCCTCATGCTGGTATCTTCGCTGTATTTTTGGGATAGCGCACATTTTACCTTTCATCTTCCCTGTGGGATGATGACCCCCACTCTATTCGACATAACCGCAATTACCGGTCTTCGACCAACTGGCGATTATTTCGACCCTGAGGATTTGTATGAAGATGTTATTGGGTTTTCAACTACAAAACCCACCTACACCACCTTTATCAACCACTTCCACGATAAAGCCTCCAGTACTGTGTCGGAGGTGGAGCATATAGCCTTTTTGGCTATATGGTTATCTCGCTCCGTTTTTTGCACTAAGTCACTTCAGGTGACGAAAAAAATGCTTATGCTCGCGACGCAGCTTCACCACAAATATCCCCTTTGGCTAGCCGAATTGATTTTGGCCAATCTATATGATTCCATCAGTAATGGTGTAACCCAACTCAAGGTTATAGGGGACAAGGGGAGCCTGCTGCTTTCTGGCCCTTTTTGGCTTCTCCAACTTTGGCTTAATGCCACCTTTGAACCTTTTCTTCCTCAGAAGAATAAGATTAATGAAGCGGCCCCAGAAATCCTGAACAGGAGGGTCGAAGGAACCAGGCTCGCGCTGCTGACTCCTACTGATGAAGGCCAACAATTTCAGAAGGCTTTCACAAGCTTCGCGATGAGGTTTGCGGAGCGTAAACGTTTTGTTACGACCATGGCTCCTTTTTCCAGTCGAAAAGTTGGTCCAGAATGGTTCACCAGACCATTTCCTTCGACTGGGGAGGAGGACTTGAATGATGAATATGTGGGTATGTGGGAATCGTTTCTTCGCCCCAGAATCATGCCATTGAGATTCAAGAGATCCAAAAATCAATTAAGCTTGATTTCTTATAAACCAAACCTTGTCTCTCGATAATTTGGTATTGTTCAGTCACTTCCCTCACCCATTTATCCTCGAGAGAAGCTGCTATTATTTTACAATGCAGACTACTCAGAAGATGCTGCTACCAAGCATATTGGTAGGTACGCTGGTCGAACTGTACTAACCATGTTCGACTTTAACCTCAATTTTTTTAGTTCTGGTAATTTTGAGGGATGGTGGAAACAGTATTATGATGAAGAGTTCTTCGATGAGAAGGACTTCTCCCACCACCTTTGTGAGGCGTTTAAGCTGGTTCTCGACAAAATCAAGAATGTTATTACTTCTTTCCTTTCTATTTGCTCCAGATTTATTATTCGACGCTCGATTAACTTTAGTTTTCTTGTTTTTTGTGTAGCTGTCAAGAGAACCACTTCGAAGAAGACTGCTGAGAGCACAAAAAGGGGAGATTCTGCTGTCAACCCCTCTCCCAAGGTATTCACTTTCTCCCATACCTTTATTTAGCATGGTTTTCTGACATGGGTACTGATTCCTTTGGCTTGTCTTTCTGGGCATTCAGAAAACTACCCCCAAAAAACGGAAGGTCCAGGAGATCGAAATCTCTAGTGACGAAGAAGAGGAGTCTCCTCCTGTTCCTCTGAAGAGACGAAGGTTGAAGAAACCAGTTCCTGCCGTTGAGTCTCGTCCCAAAATCAGGATTAAGACTACAGTTGCGAGGCCTCCTCTTGTAGTTATCAAAGAGCCTACTGAACAGGAAGTGGCTGCCAGGCTGAACAACCCTAGCGAGAGTGATAACTCCAGTCCCGGTGCTGAAATTCCAGTCCAGGTATTTTCTTCGACATACCATCATTTATTTCTCGACTCCCCTTTTTTCTTTATGAGGATTTTGAAAGAAACGAAACTCTTTTATTTTCCAGGACACCGCTGGCACCTCCCGACAGATCCCTACTCCTGTCGAAGGCTCTGTTACTCTATTGAACAGTGAAGGAGAACCTACTTATAGGCCTTCTTCAGCGAAAGGCTCTTTCATGAGTTCAGCTGATGAAGTGAATCAAACTTCCGAACCTCAGCCTGAAACTATCGAGGAAGTCAATGAATAAGGCCTTATAGGAAATCATGAAGAGACTAGGGCTCCGTTGGTTGAAGTGCAAGAGACTGAAGAGGAAATGACCCCTAATGCTGAGACTGTGATAGCAAGGGAGAATGAAGGGATCTCATGAGCTGATGGCGGAGAGGGTTCTGCTGAAGGAAACCAGAATCCTCCAGGCACTGAGGCAATTCCAGAGCAAGTGGCCAACGTAGTTGTTGCTGCCAATGAAAGTGTCCCCTCGACAGGATCTAGAACTAAGGAGGATTTGGCTTTGCTGAAACCTTTAGGTTATCTGACTGAAATTCTAGAAGGTCAAGAAAGTTCCTCTGATCATAGTGCCTCAACTGCGTCTGGAAGATCTACTTCGACCTCTCCTCTCGATGAGGCCCTTCAGAAAGTTAAGGCACAAATCTTCAAAAGAGATTTAATGTTGACCTTGGAGGGGGAACCAACATCTCCTTCTTTTCTGAAGACTACTCTGAGGGCTGTCATTCTCCTCATTACTTCTCTGGACGTGGCCAGTGTAATCTTGGATTTAATATCCATTGTTGACCAAGTATCAGCGGATTATAACCGTCAAAGGACTCTCAATCGTGAGATTGAAGAAGCCAATGGTCAAGTGGATGCTGCCTGGCACGCTGCTACTGAATCAGCTTCTAAGGTAAATTATTTATCGAAGGCCCAGGAGGCTAGACAAAAATAGGTCGAAGAGATAGATCGAGACACTGTTCAATTGAAGGTGCAGATTACAGAGTTGGAAGCTAAAATTGCTGCCAACGACAAAAAGAAGGAGGAACTCCTTGCTGTTAACACTGAATTAGAGAGCCAAGAAGAAATGACTGAAGGGTTAAGACACGTTGATCGAGCCCAATCTCTTGATGCTAAGCTCGAGACCCTTCATCAATCGAAGGCTTTATGTGATCGACACCTAGAATTACAAAGAATCAAGTATCTCCAGATTAAGGCTAATCTCCCTTTTTGAATCTTGTTTCTTTCATTTATGTAATCACTTGTTGTAATGATCTCAAAGCCATTTTGGCTATTTTAATGAAAATTTAAGTTTCCATTTTGGCGTTCTCTATTCAACAATGACTATATATTAATTATTTTTACCTCTTGAAGCATAGGTCTATACGCTTTCAGGTATTTACCATTCACCTTCAAAAGTATTTGATCTTCGCTTAACTCTTCAATCTCATAAGCTCCACCAGAGAAAGCCTGGATAATCCTGAAAGGTCCCTCCCACTTAGGAGACCATTTTCCCAAATTTCTATCCTTTCGATCCATCAGAAGAATTGCTTTCCAAACTAGATCTTCAGGCTGAAATGTCTTAGATTTCACTCTGCAATTATAGGATTTCTCAACTCGCTTCTTCTGCAATCTCAAAAGATCCAGAGCTTCCAGCCTTTCTTCGTCTAATTCAACTAGTTCGTCTAACATCATATTCCAATAGATCTCAGAAGGGATATCATGGTGTATCTGAATCCTTGTCGCCCGCAGGTGGATTTCCACTAGTAACACTGCATCATGACCATAGGTTAAGCGAAATGGTGTTGTTCTCGTGGCTTCTTTCGGGCAAGTTCGACATGCCCATAGAACTTGATCTAACGTCTTGTGCCAGTTTCTGGGTTTCTTTCCCACGTGTTTCTTTATTAAACTGATCAATACTTTATTCGCTGCTTCGACTTGGCCATTAGCTTGTGCATAATAAGGTGTAGATGTTAACAATTTAAACCCCATTTTCGTAGCAAAGTCTTGCATCTTTCGACCAGTTAAGACTGACCCTTTGTCTGTAGTTATTGTTTCGGGAATTCCAAATCTATATATGATGTACTTTTGAATGAATTCAATGACATTATCTTGGTCTACATTGACTAAAGGGATTGCTTCAATCCACTTAGTAAAATAATCAATGCCCACCAATATATACTTCTGGCTTTTAGAAGATACTGGTCGAATTTCTCCAATAAGATCTAAAGCTCGTCCTCTAAAAGGCCAAGGTTTCACAATCGAGTGAAGTTCGCTTGCCGGCACATGCTGAATACCTATATGTATTTGACATTCTTGGCATCCTTTTGCAAACTTCACATAATCTTTTAACATAGTGGGCGAATATAATCATTGTCGAAACAATAACCATTTCATCTTTTGGCCTACTTGGTGTGCTCCACATGCCCCGGCGTGTGTGGCAGCAAGAGCTATGTATGCTTTTGTTTCACTTAGGAATTTCAGGAGCACACCTTCAGAAGTTTTCTTGAATAATTCATTTCCCATCAACACATAACTCAGTGCTCTATATTTTATTTTTTGTTTTGTCGAAGCTGTTGGATTGTGCAAATAATCCACTACAGGCTTTCTCCAATCTTATTCTGTTAGATTGTCTATGAACGAAATTTCAAAATTTTCGTGATCAGTGCATCCCAACGTTGTGGTCCTTAAATCCAATGGAGATAACTTAGTGTAAGTTACTCTCCCTCTAACTTTGATTGCTTGTTTTAGCCTGTCTTTCGAAACTTTATACCCGGAAGGAATCTGCGCTAAGTCGTTAGCTACTTGATTTTCCAATCTGGGTATATGTTGAATGTTAACTACTTCGAAGTTCTTCAACAACCGTCTGGATATTATGAAATACATAATAAGATTTTCTTTTATGCATTTGTATTCTTTCGTTATTTGTTTTAGGACTAACTCTGAGTCTCCCATTATTTCGACCCGATTTGCCCCTAATTCCAACAGGATTTCAAGGCCTACGATTAACGCTTCGTATTCAGCCTCATTATTAGAGCAATCCCCATCTATCTTGTACTTAAATGTTGTTGGAATTTTGTTTGGAGAAATGATGAGGACTCCGACTCCAGTCCCATCTTTATAACTGGTACCATCAAAGTACAGTTTCCAAGGTTCGATCTCCAAATAATTCAGTGATCCTTCTTGTATAAAATGGTCGACTATAAAGTCTGCTACCACTTGACCTTTCATAGGCTTGAGAGGCATAAAGGTTAATGAGTACTCAGTTAACGCGAGTGCCCATTTTCCAATTATGCTGTGCAAAATGGGTTTCAACAACATATATTTGAAAACATCAAAATGAGACGAAACATAAACATTATCTGGCTTTATATATCGCTTAAGTTTTGTACATGAAAAATAAAGACATAAACACAGTTTTTCAACCTCATTAGATCTGGTTTATGCATCGTTTAAAACTCTACTGAGGTAGTATATGGGCCTTTCGACACCATGCTCATCATCTTGAGCCAGCATGCTTCCTAAAGTTTTATCAGACGCAACTATGTACAGTCTCATATTTCTACTTCGACAAGGAGGTACCAAAATAGGTGGTTTGGTGAGGTATTCTTTGATTTTGTCGAAGGCTTCTTGATGTTCTTGCCTCCACTCAAACCCTCCTTTGTTGAGTCAAAGTAGTGGCGAAAAGGTTTGTGTTTTCCCACTGAGGTTGGATATAAATCTCCTAAGGAAATTTATCTTTCCAAGTAAGGATTGCAATTCGTTTTTGTTAGTTGGCACTTTGGTTTGCAAGATAGCTTTGGTCTTGTTTTGGTTTATCTCAATGCCCTTTTTATGGACCACAAAACCTAAGAAATCTCCCGCTTTGACACCAAAGGCACATTTTAGAGGATTCATCTTCACGCCGTATCGTCTCATCCTCTCGAAGGATTGTCGAAGATGATCCATGTGAGTCCTCCCTGAAACAGATTTGACAACAATATCATCAATATAAATCTGCATGAAAGTATCAATAAAATCATAGAAGATCGAATTCATGGTTCTCTGGTACGTTGCCCCTGCATTCTTTAGGCCAAAGGGCATCACTACCCATTCATAAGTGCCTAAGGCCACAAGGCAACGGAATTCCGTTTTTGACACATCTTCTTCAGCAATAAAGATTTGATTATATCCAGAGTAGCCATCAAGCATACTCATGTACTCAAAACCAGCGGCAGAATCCACAAGCATTTCTGCCACTAGCATTGGATATTCATATTCATCTTTGGGTGTTGCAGCATTCAGATCTCTGAAATCGATGCACACCCTTAAGGTACCATTTTTCTTTATAACAGGCACAATATTTGCAATCCATTCGACGTACCTGGTCATTCGGATGGACTTGCATTTCTGCAGACTTTCGACTTCCATTTTAATTTTTGATAAAATCTCTGGTGCAAACCATCTTGGAGTCTGCTTAACGGGCTTCTTTCCAGGATTTATTGGCAACTGCAATTCTACCAAACTTCTGTCGAGACCAGGCATCTCGTCATAGTCCCACGCAAAGCAATCCTTGAACTCTTTTAGTAATTGGATCATTTCGACCCTTAGTCCTGGATCTATTTTTGTGCATATGTGCGTTGGCTTTTTCACAGGACCGTCGCTCAGGTTTACTTCTTCTAGAGGGTCTTGAGCCAACATTCTAACATTGTTCTCCAACGGGTCCTTTTCGAAACCTAGGGGTTCATCATTATAGATGGCGTTTAACCTCTGATCTCGAAGGTCTTTCGTTTCTATAAGTCGGGAGGCTCTGGTTCGAAATCTTTCTTAGGGCGTGTCTTAGAAAGGACTTGTTCATTGGCTTCGAAGGCCATATACTTAACTTCAGCCTCCAAGGCCGCTATCATTCTATTTTCGGCCACATACGCCGATATTTTTTGCAGAGTTTGTGACTCAGTCATCATCACCAAACTCACTTCCCCAGCCTGTTGGCCGTATATCATCAACTCCTCCAAAGTCAATGTTGGATAAGTCTTCTCTATCCCACTGAAAGCCGTAGTT
Organism: Vicia faba; assembly: GCA_948472305.1. Classification (NCBI taxonomy): domain Eukaryota; kingdom Viridiplantae; phylum Streptophyta; class Magnoliopsida; order Fabales; family Fabaceae; genus Vicia; species Vicia faba. The sequence continues at coordinate 1,381,713,987 of OX451741.1, forward strand.
GGAGTGTAGGTATAAAGAGCAGAAGGCATTAGGTGTTGGGGTTAAATCAAACTCAGGTGGGTTACATGGCCCTATATGAGTCAAATTTCTGTCGAAACTATTCTTTCAGACACTGTTGATTTCACCTAAGTAGTAACTCTGATCCACCTCAATGTTTTCCACGATACCATCGGGGTGCCATATTGTGACCCTTTGGTGCATCGAAGATGGCACAACATCGATGCCATGTATCCACTCTCTACCCAAGAGCAGATTGTAGTTTGGTTTCGCTGAGATCACCCTGAACATGGTGGGTCGAAGAATTGATCCCACTTTGAGGTCTAGTTGTATGACACCCATTGTGGTGCCAATGCCCATTTCATAATTGGACAAGACCATGTTATGGGGCTTGATGTCAGCATCTCCCTTTCCCAGCTTTTTCAGCATAAATTGTGGGATGATATTGATGGTTGCCCCACAATCAACTAGAATTTTATTTATAGTTATTTCCCCTATCTTTGCTCTAATGAACAGGGGTTTTAGATGATTCTTCATTGCCTCTATTGGTGGCTCGAAAAATGCGTTATGTTCTTCGATGCAGCCATTGTTCATTACATAGTAACATACTGGCCTGTGTCTAGCCATTTCTTGTTCAACCATTAAGTTATTTTCTTCAACTTCGACCTGGCGGTTGTATTCTTTAGGTAACACTAATATGACATTCACCATGATGTCCAAACTATCACTGGAATCGGAGTCATCTTCATCATTCGACCCACATTCCTCCGTCCATGGCATGGGATTCCTCTCTAGAGGCTTCCTTTGTTTCCTTTGCACATTGGTGCTAACCTCTGGGTGAGGTTCATCTGCCTCTTTTTCGGTCTTTCGTCGTCTTTGGAATCTTCTCCATTGTGAACGGGACATGGAATTTTTTCCTTTGTAATTACTCGATATATGGGCCATCTTATTTGACATAGAAGCATGGTACTCCTTTCTGTAATCTAAAGAGGAACCTCTTGGCACATCGAACGCCTGTCATCTCTCCTCGTTTGGCCTCTTTCTTCCCATGGTGTTAAGCCAAGTATCTGTAGGTACATTAGTTGGAGGCCGAAAAGTTGGTGGCCTCCTTACCTGACTCATGGGTCCTTGTTGATGCCCCTTTCTGGGGTCGAATCTGACTTATGTACCCATTTTTTGTTGGGCATTGGTGCCCTGTTTTGCTTTCAGAATTCTCATACCTTGTATCTGTTTTGCAGATTTCTTGTAAAAAATAGAGCTGCATCTAGGGCACAGCATTACTTCTGATATCTTCTTCTGACACCTATGTAGAAAATCTGCCAGAATGCAGCTCTGATACCACTGTTAGTAGTGGTGTAGATGATAGTTGATAGAAGATAGTTTTAGAGAGTTGTTTAGAAAGAAGACTATGTCATTGATTTCTTGGATGATACATTACAAGATACGAAATGCCTATTTATAGGCTCAAGTCACCAACCTCTCAATGGTGGTGAATGTTTTTACATTACTTTAGATTTTTCTAGAGTTTTTATGATATGGTAGTATCATGATAGTTCTAGGTTCTTCTATATTTTACATACACTTATAGTTCTAGATTATTCTACCATACTCATACGCACTATAGTTTCTACAGTATTCTACCATTACCATAGCGTGGAGTACAAAATACATCTCACTGTTCTTAAACCAACATTTCCAGTAGTACCGACAATATATACTTAATTATCACCCCCAAAGAATGTTGCATTAAAGGATAAAACATATGGGAATCACAGAGTATAAGTTAGCAACATCTATTCATTAGTTTTATGCTATCACCAAAATTTACAAATTTGCAGTAGATCATGCTTTCCAGCAAATCATCAGGTGAAATAAACTTTATTTCTTAGACGACCAAAACAAGGGGAATAGTAGAGTTCAATGTAAAACTGAAAATTATTCATAGCTAAGAGAGTATACATGGAAAAGTATTAAAAAATATCCCATGAGCACGATTAAAGAGGCGATTAATATCAATTAAGATTGATAATTCCTCTAGCTCTCTATGGTGGAGATTAAAGAAATCTCCCAACTAAGTATTGACAAGGCATATAACGATTTAAGCTAACATATATAAATGAAATACATAACACTGATTTTTCCCACTATTTCCATACAAGGGAGATTTTTCCCACTATTTCCATACAAGAGATATTCATACTAGTACTCTTAAAAAATCAATACTTTTTTTTCCGCATGCTCATACTAATGTGTAAAGAATATACTCTTGAAAAATATTTTTTTAATATTTGCAAACAAAGCATTATTTTAGAAATTAAGTAATTTTTTGCAACGATAATATAATTGTTACGATAAAATAATTTATTAGAACGATCAAAAAGTCGCTACTATATGTGTATAAAAAATTATATTAGTTTAAATTACAATACTTATTGTTAGATTTAAGTCAATTTTAATTTGATATTTGGAAGAAATGAAAAGTTATTATAATGACTTATATAAGTCATTGCGATAGGCATGTAAAAAAGTGTTGGAGCACAAGGAAGATAAAAGACAAAAAGAATATTTACTATAGTTTCAAAAATAAGAATTTACAATGAATTACAATAACCTACTCCACTAGGCTATTTATACACACAAATTAAATCTAAAATATATCTTCTACAAAGATATAAGAAGATCTAAGATTTATATCTTCTAACAAAGATATAAACAATCTAAAAGATATTCCTAAATATAAATTAATATCTAATTAAATCAAAGTTAATTCTAACACCATCCCTTAATTTATATTTACCCAAAACTGACAACACCAATTCCATCCCTTAAACCATAAAATTGATCAGTTTTGATAGCATTTGTCAGAACATCTGTCAGTTGCTTCTGAGTGGTACAGTGCACAACCTTTATTATTCCATTCTGAACTTGATTCCTCAGAAAATGATACTTGGTCTCAATATGCGTGCTTCTCCTATGCAACACTGGATTCTTGGCAAGATTGATTGTAGACTTGTTATCAATCATCAGCTTCAGAGGTTTATTCACCTCAATCTTTAGATCTTTCAGCAAGTTCAGAATCCACACAGCTTGACATACAGTTAGAGCACCTGCAATCAGTGGCGGAGCCAGAAAAATTATGAAGCCTGGGCAACTTTTCATTGGCTTCATAATTTTCTATCAAGACAGTACAATGCTAATCCCAAAGGAATTATTTCCTTGAATTGCAATTGCCTCTTCAATTTGTAAGATTTCAGATTTTATAATATATACATGTTCAAATTTCGGATTCTATAATATATACATGTTACAGTATTTCAGGTGTGCTCACAAAATGAACAAACCTATAAAAACCGAGAAAATTAGTTCAACACGCTCATTTGTGAGAAATTAAGTACTGCCTAAAAACACCACTATCAATTCAAATTCCAAATAATGTTGTCAAATGCAGATCAGAGAAATGGTGGTTTGTTAAAATTCTGATATGCTATAATGTTGTAGAGCCACTATTTGAGAACACATTGTACTAAGTAGCATAACAAAAAACAATAAGGATGTGATCAAACTCCGCTACATTATAGTACAATAGCTATAACTGCAATTTAACAACAATGATTCCAAGATAAGCCAATCCAATGGCGGAGACAGTAAGATTATAAAGCCTGGGAAAAAATGTAAAGACCGAAAATTAAGCCTGGGAAAAAAATTTAAAGATCGAAAATTAAACCCGGACAAAAAATTTAAAGACCGAAAATTCACATAATATATAACAAAAAAAATTGTTTTTGCCCTTTTTTTTCTTTCACTTTTTGGCCTTTTTTTGTTTTTTTTTATAAAAAAAAATTAGAGCTTGGGCAGTTGCCCAGGGTGGCCGTACGGTGAAACCGCCTATGCCTACAATATATTCAGCTTCACAGGTTGACAGAGCAACGACATGTTGCTTCTTGGAACACCAAGAAATAAGACCTCCCAGAAATTTGAATAAGTACCCAGAAGTACTTCTTCTGTCAACTCTATCTCCGCACCAATCAGAATCAGAATAGCTCAGAAGTTTTGATTCGATCTTTTTTCCAGACGGAAATAACAGTTCATATTTCAGAGTTCCCTTCACATACCTCAGAATCCTGACTGCAGCTTGGTAATGGGACCACTTTGGTTTGCTCATAAATCTGCTAACCATTTGTTGCACCCCAAAATTTGCCCTCCCATATTCTTCAAAGTTTTGACAGGCATCATCTAGATTTGTTCAAAATCTCTCAAGGGTTGCACAGTCAACCATCCTCCTAAGCCAGTCAAACTAGGGTTTTGGTTCTCACAAGGAAGCTGAGGTTTTCAAGGGCTCAATCAAGTCCCATATGCTCATACACATTGTCAAGCACCTACATGTCAAGTTTCAAGGCTCACAAGGTCAAGTTGCACAGTCAAAAACCCTAATTGCTTCACAATCAACTGTAGGGGCAAAATTGTCATTTGACAGTCAAAAGTCAAAAATTTTGGTCAACATCTTATTTTGAAGCCACAATCCTCATTTGGTCAAATCTTGATCATGATTTCACAAGCATGGCTCAAAAAGTCTCAAGATGCAAAAGTTTCTATTTTTGGACAGCTGAAAAGTCAACTGTAACTTGACCAAGGCATAACTTTTTCATGGTTCATCAGAAAAATCCCATCCAAAGCTCATTTTGAAGAGGATGACATTTCATACAACTCATCTTCACATTCCAAGTCCAAGAAATGCTCTCACAAAAAGTTATCAATTTCAACATTATAGGTCATTTTCAAAAGTCAACAAAAAGGGACTTTAAGTCAAAGACCATAACTTGAGATTGGTAAATAAAAATGACATGGGACCAAAGAAATTGGTTAGAGGACTTCAAGACCTTTCCAAAATGTCCAAGAACATGTTCATAGCTTCAAAATTGAGCAAGATATGCATCAGAGAAGTTAGGAAATTTTTGTGAAATGGCCAAAGTCAATTATCCTTGAAACTTCATTTTTGACAAAAGGGGCCCACTTTTTCCACTTGATTCAGCTTGGCCATGCTTCCCACGTGTCCCACAATTTATTTCAAGATCTAAAATTAATTTTTCCATTTTTATTTAATTTTATTTGATTTAATTCATTTTAAATCTTTAAAATTCAAATAAAAAATCAAAGAAATTAATGGAGGGATATATTTTGTGATGATTAGCTTTGATACACCTTAAAACACATTCCAAATTCGTGCATGGCCTATTATGGGCATAAAAATTCAAAATTTCACAAATATGGCAAATGGTTCAATGTTGGTTATGGAGAAAATCTCAAACATAATTGCATAAGCTTAATGACCATTATTTGGATTGATACACATTTCATTACTATATATACAAGCCTTCCCAACCTCATTCAAAAAATAGTGTGTGCAGAAACGGCCAAGAGCAAAACCAAAAATTATTCAAAAAAGTGAGAGTTCTAAAACATAGTTGCGAGCATCTTCAGATCAAAACAAGCACGTGGTTCTATTCCTTGCCACACCCTGAAGCTAAAGCAACCTTTGCCAAGTCCTAAGGCTCATACCGCGCTGTAAGTTCTTCCCAGGTCCCCCATAATTCTCATATCATTTTTGTTAACGCGTTCTTGTGCAGTTTCTCAAGTAGTTTCCACCATAAGCCTCACCCATCCAACAAGCCAAGTGTCATTGGAGGCGGATCTAGTGACCCAGAATGCAAGAGTACTATGCTCTGGAGTCAGCGCATGCGTAGGCAACCCAAAAAAGTCAAATAAGGCTTCTTGTTGTTGGGCCAGAATTACTTCAGAAAACCTCCATGAGGGTCATCTCACCCCCCTTGGATTTATTTACTTTTTTCTTATTTTATTTTGTTTTGTCATTTTCTTTTCTTTTATTTATTTGCCTTATTTTATTTTTTAATAATTAGCATAATTAACATATTTTCATAAAAAAATCAAAAAATAGAACTAACATCATTATTATTATTATTATATTATTTTGTAAATAAACATTAATTGAAATAGTTTAATTAGGCAATTTTGACTTTTCTTTTAATAATTAAAATAATTTAGAATTAGGTTGACTTAATTTTGTTTCTTTTTATTTTATTTCATAAAAAACATAAAAAATACAAAAAAAATATTTTCTTTTAATTAATTAATTAATTAGTCATTAGTTAGTTTTAATTTCATTTTAATTACAAAAAGACAAAAAAAAATCAATTTCTTTTCTTAAAAAGGCTCAACACCCTTAGACATTCCCGATTAATTTATTCGCGCGCATTTACTTTATTTGATTATTATGTAATTGCCTTCAAGAATGTAATAGTTAAATAGGTTTATCGCTTTATTTAATTTCCGTACTTATTTACTAAAAAACGGGTCTTTGTAATTTTTGGCGATGTATAGACCCGCGCCTTGTAATAGCGTAGGATTTATGTTTCCGCAATTTACTTTCCGCACCCCTTAACTGCTAAACTTGCATGAAAGAATGTATGTAAATAAAAACAACTCGTAGCTCACCCATAACATGTACAAAAACATTAACTGAATACAACACACAATGCACACACCACTTCTAGGGTACGCCTCACTCGTTGCCTTCGAAACGTGGTTGTCAAGTATAGGACGTCTTAGCGGTCCTTATGTCCATGATCCAGTTGCCTCGAAACAGTTGTCTGGGAACAGTTGCCTCGAAACAGTTGCCTCGGAACAGTTGCCTCGAAACGGTTGCCTCGGATTAAAAAAAGGATCAAGGACATAAGGGTAGCTTCTAAGGTGTCCTAACTGTTGCTTCGGTGACCACACTGTCCCTACAATCGAATTGACCCGAACACCTCCAACGATGGTGCTACCTACCTCTCAATGGTGGGATGGCACTACCTAAAGGACATTTACACAGCTTAATTCCTTAGGGTAGGTAGATGACTCATAGATACTTGCTCTTTTCAAAAACAAACAAAATACTTTTCACACCTTACACTTTCAAAAGCTTTCAAAACAAATTTTTCAAACACTCTTGAGGACAGATACAAGAGTTATTCAGAAATCTTTCAAAGAAACTTTTTCAAGCCCACTCACATTTTTGAAAAGAAAACATTTTGAAAACATAAAGAGCGAGTATCTAAGAGCCCATGGATAACCATGGATAGAAAGGGTGCTAACACCTTCCCTTTCTATAAATCTACCTCCCGAACCGAGAGACAATCTCATAAGGAATTTTGCTGTGCTTTTGTCCTGTCCATGTTGGAGAAAATAAAAGACGGTGGCGACTCTTGCTTCCGCGACATTTCGCGATCCAGCTTTAAACAGTTAGTTCTAAATCCACCGATCACATCATTCCAACTGCATAGCAAATATCAGGTCTGGTATTACACAAATACCTTAGAGAACCAACCATCTGTTTGAAGGTTGTAGCATCCACATCCTCTCCATCAGAATCAGAATTCAACTTCTGATTCGTATCAGCAAGTGTGATAGAAACCTTGCAATTTTCTAGCTCAAATCTCTTCAGAAGCTCTACTTCATACTTCATATGATGTAAAATGATTCCTTTCTCAGAGTATATAAATTCCATCCCTAGACAGAAACTCATTTTCCAAGATCTGTCATCTCAAACGCATTCATCAGAACTTTCTTGAACTCAGCTATCTCTTGTTCAGAACTTTCTGTGAGTAATATGTCATCAACATACAAACAGACCAGAATCATATTACCTTCTGAAGTGTGCTGAACATAAACACCATACTCCATCTCACACTTCAGAAACCCTTGTTCCATGAAAAATAAATCAATTTTCAAGTTCCAAGCTCTGGGCGCTTGCTTCAATCCATACAATGCTTTGTGTAATTTGAACACCATCCCTTCCTAATAATTTTTCTCAAATCCAGGAGGTTGTGAAACGTACACCTCTTCTTGTAATAGACCCTTCAGAAATGCAGATTTTACATCTAAATGCATCAGATGCCAATTCCTGTTAGTAGCTATTGCAATCACTAGTCTGATTGTTTCATGTCTCGCTACAGGTGCAAACATTTCAAAGTAATCCATCCCATGCTTCTGTAGGAAGCCTCTTGCGACTAATCTCGCTTTGTGTTTGCCAATTGATCCATCTGGCTTTAGTTTCTGCTTGAAAACCCATCTGACGCTGATGGCTTTCTTTCCTTTTGGAAGTTTTGTCAGCTTCCAAGTCTTGTTTCTCTCTATAGTATCAAGTTCTTCTTTCATGGCCTATAACCAAACTTGCTTCTTAAGAGCCTCTTCCGTACTCACGGGTTAAGAGTCTACTAACATTGCACACTGAATAACTTCTCCTTCAGAGTTTACTTCAGTGTCTAGCAACATGTCAAACTCTGCAAATCTTCTTGGGATGCTTCTGACTCTTTGTTGCCTCTGAACTGGACCTTCAGAACTTTGGACATCGTAACTTTCCCCTTCAGAAGCACTTGCTTCAAAAATTGGACTTTCTCCAGAACCTTAACTGTCTTCAGAGTCTGGATCACCATTGGAGTCAAAGTCATAATCATCTTCTCCTTATGTATCTTTTTCAGAGTCAGAGTCTTTACTAGCTTCAGAAACATGTATTTCTGACCTTTCTTCAGAAGTTCTGTCATCAGAGTCAGGACGAGACTTTTCCCAATTCCAAACTTCTGATTCTTCTACAATGACGTCTCTGCTGAACTCAACTTTGTTAGTTTCTGGACAATAAAGTTTGTACGAACTTGTACTGTGACACCCCACCAGCAACATCACTTTACTTCTATCATCCAACTTCTGTCTTCTGGCTTCTGAGACATGTTTGTAACATACAGAACCAAATACCTTCAAATGACTAACAATTTTCTTATCTCCAGTCCACTTCTTAATAGGAACTATTTCCTTTAATTTCTTTGTTGGACATTTGTTACGCACATAACATGCAATTGCAACAGCTTCTCCCCACAGAGTATAAGGAAGCTTCTTCTCTTTCAGCATGCTTCTCATCATATCTAGCAAAATACAATTTCTTCTTTCAGCAAGACCATTACGTTGAGGAGTATATGGAGCAGTAACCTCATGCTCAATTTCATTCTCCTCACAGAAACTTCTGAATTCTGTGGAGTTATACTCACCACCACCATCAGTTCTAAGAATTTTCAGAGTCAGGCCACTCTGATTCTCAGCCTTCAGTCTGAACTTTTTGAACTCAGAAAACACCTCGTGTTTGAACTTTATGAGAGATACCCATGTCATTCTGGTGAACTCATCAACAAATGACACAAAATATTTATTCCCTCCAGTCGATGCTACTGGAAACGGACCACACACATGAGAATGTACTACTCCCAAGGCATGTTTTGCTCTTGGAGCTACTTCTGGTGCAAAGGGTAATCTTGGTTGCTTCCCTTCCATGCACACCTTGCATGACTTTTCAGGCTTCTTGATTGTAGGAATTCCATGTATCAGGTTCTTTGATTTCAGATGCCCTAAACTTCTAAAATTCAGATGACCAAATCTTTTGTGCCACAGCTCACTCTCCTTGACAACACTTGTTTCACTAAAACATTCAGAGTCTACAGTTCTAACATTCACCTTGAATGTTCTGTTCCTTCCCTGTTCTGACTCCATAATCAGCTTCTGATTACAGTCATACAGCTTCAGGAGATTATCCTTCATGGTAACTGAAAAACCTTTCTCAACCAGTTGTCCCACACTCATCATATTGCTTTTCATGCCAGGTACATACCAAACATTCTGGATCATAGCTGCTTTCCCATTGTTTAGAATGATTCTGGCATTTCCCATACCTTCTGCATTGAGGTATTTGTCATCAGCACATCTGATCTTTGTACTCTTCCTAGAGTCAAAGTCAACCAACCACTTCTTGTTTCCAGTAAGATGGTTTGAACACCCTGTGTCCATATACGACCATTCTGATGAATTCAGATCATCAGGTTCAGAAGTCAACAATAGCACAGGTTCATCATCATAATCTCCTCTTGCTATATTTGCTTCTTCTGACTTACTTTCTTTGTCGGACCAACAATCTCTGGCATAGTGACCAAAGTTCTTACAACAGTAACACTGAACATTCTTCTTGTCAGACTTCTCCTTTCCCTTCTGGACATTCTTCTGCCTATCAGAGTTTGAAGCTTCTGACTTTTGACACGATTTGTAGAGCCCTGTTTTGTATTGTATGAATCCATAGGAAGCTTTTGGCACAGGTTAATTGGATTATAGAGCCCTAAATCAAAAGATGCCATTAACAAATTCTAGGGTTCCGAAGCTTTGATTTTGGGGTTTTATTATCCAGGAAAAATTAAACCCTATAAGACCCATGGTTAGACTCGTGAGGACAAGACGAACGCATTGGATGTGTCGCGAAATATTTATATAGAGCATAGCTCTATTCGCTATTTTTTTCTGATTGCAGGTTGTGGGGGTTAAAAACCCCCGCTATCTAACCTTGTTTGTTACAATTTCAGGGAAGACGATGATGACGTGGTAATATGTGGTTGGAGCGTTCAAATAAAAGCACGCGTGATTTTGTTTCCAGCATAATTGTTGTGTTTTTTTATATTATATTTGTTCATTACTATAATAACAAAAGCAAGCGAATGGTGGAATGGTAGATGCGTTGGTTGTGTATCATTGGGACCTGGGTTCGATTCCCAGGTCCACCCAAATTGTTTCTATTATTTTTCATAACATGATTGTGTGCAGATTGCCAACCACGTCCTACCATGCGCTTCAATCATCAATGTGCCATGTGTCCTCAAGCATAAATCTGAAGGTCATGAGTGGATGACCATGGTGTTCCCTAGTCAACCATGTGTTGGGCAATCAAGAAAGTCAAATGGACTGTGAAACAAATGGGCCAGAAAATTCCAGATTAACCTCCATATTGGGCCCATCACCCCCCTGGTTTTATTACTTCTTATTATTTTTATTTTCTTTCTTTTCTTTTAATAATTATTATTATTAGTATTTAATTAACAAATTAATTATTTTTCATAATAAAAATCAGAAACCTAAAACATTATTTATTTTTATTATTTATTAATTTCACTATTACTTTATTATTTTTGTAAATAAATTCTAACAAATTAATTTAGTTAATTAGGTTAATTTTAATTGTTTTCACAATAAATAAAATCCATGTAGAAATTAGGTTTTGACTTTTAATCCCTTTTATTTTTATTTTATATTTTATTGAAAACATAAAAAACACAAAAAAATACTTTTTTCTTGTAATTAATTAATTAATTAGTTTTAGGGTTAATATTTAATTAAATGTAAAAAAGACCAAACTTTTTTCTTTTCTCAAAAAGGGTCAAAACCCTAAGGACGTCCTGATTTAATTTCTTTGCGCGCATAATTAATGCTTCTATTTTTGAGTTCTCTATTGCCAAAACTTTCAAAGTTATTTGCATCCTCCAAGGATTCCTATCATTAAGAAAATTTTATGGTACCTCTTAGTTTTCCAATTTTTTTTTTTTATATTGTATAATTAATTACGTGATTTAAGGTAATCTACTAGTCTAAAAAAATGTATAATGAAATTAAATTTATCGGATAGTTGCACTTAATTGATTCGAGAAATGATGTTCATTAAAACGCTTTTATAAATAAGAAAACTTGTGTGGAGGTATAAATTTCCAAAATACGAAAAAGATTGTAAAGTGAAACGTGACAAAATAAAGATGAAATACATAAATACTAGTAAATAAGATAAAGTTGGAAATTTTAAGTTTTGTAAGAGTGACAGATACATTTTTCTTAAATTATTGGTTTAAAAAGAGTTTAAGGTAGTCCAAATAAAGAGGTACATTTTTCTTCAATTTAAAACTATTTTTGTTATTGGGCCAAAGAGATTCAAACCCAGTTGATATGAATAAACCCATCATTACATAATTTCAAACCCTAGGTAGACAAACCCTAGCTTTAAATTAACGTAGGTAGTTGCCACTGCCAATACCAACTCATGAGTTTGATTTAATTTCTACGGCACAACTGCGCTGCAATGAGTTTGATTTGAATTATGTATTGGTACTATTTCTTTATATCTCATTCCACAAATACTAAATTTCATTTAATTTCATTCCTATGTGATATTCTACTTTGTACTAAATCTTGTTTTAAATTATGCAGTTTCATCCTGACAATTAAAGATGAAGTTTTTCATTTGGCAGAAATGTCTACGATGCAATCTGATTGGTGTTATGTCAGAGTTATGTATTTATATTCAACGACTGTAATTTCCTTGATTAAATAGTTGAGGTCAGTCATAGTTTTTATTTTCGTTATTGATTCTTGTTTTCATTAAGATTTTGATGTATGTGTTATGTGAGTTTGTTGTGGTCAAGTGTTTGTTAGTTGTTTCTTTAGTTGTGTTTGATGAGATTCTGTTACTATCTGTTCTAACAATACAATATATGCTTGCAGGGTATGTTTGATCTTTTCATTTTGTGGTTTGCCAGATTTTTATTTATTTTGTTGGATTCTTTCCGTTTTGATAGTTTTGAGCTTATTAAAGTTACTGGATTATAGGCTAAACGTGTATCTGTATTCATTCCACTGTTTAATCTTTTAATTACATATATGTTCATTTATTTATTTTTCTATTGGAATATGCTATAATATTTGGTTAGTGATATTTTTACTGTCATCCATTTTTCTTGAATTAATTAACATTTTATGTTGTTCTAGCTTATCGAGTATCCTCCTCCCGAAGACATTGAAAGGCAAAACATCAGCTCAGGTGAAAGGACTATTAAGGATGTTACTTATGCTAACATTCCAAATTCTGAAACTAGCTCGAGTTCTGTAAACAAGACCAATTAATGGACCTAAGTCATCGCATATGAAGCAAATGATGAATGGGTTTTCAAACAGAAAATAAAAAAGGGTAGAATGAAAAACAAAAAATAAATAAGGGATGAAAAATATTCTTATTTTATTCTAGGGATTTTTACTTATGGAAACATTCCAAATTCTGAAACAAACTCGGATTATGTATAAAGGTTCAATTAATTGACATCAGTCATTGCATGTGAAGCAAATGATGATTCAAACATGAAATAAATAAAGATAGAATGAAATAATTGAAAAACATTCTGATTTTACGTTAGGGATTTGTTTTCTCTCCATATTTACTTACACTTTTTGTACTATTTCTAATTTCTGGACATGTGTTATGCTAGACAACTTTATAGATTTTGTGCTTGTATTAGTTTCTTTGTTTTGTTAGTCTTATAACGACATGTATGAATTGAATTGTTGAATGTTTAATGAGACACTGTGACTTCTGTGAACTTACGTCCTACTCCTTCAACACAAAAATCTTTTACGTAATGAGTCAACCCTATTAGAAAGATTCTAATATCAACAGATTTACTGTATCAATAGAAAAAAAAGTAAATACTATACATTCATAACAATTATTTTCATATAAAAATCTGCAAAATCATACTAAGAGCATAAATATCGCTGTGGCTTATGTCTATGACTACTGTAGTCAGAGTAGTATTGATAATAGAAGACAAATGATAGTAGTATTAATTGGCACCGTATCCAAAAAAGGGATCGTAGCTTGTATAGCTGTTGGATTAAATTTTCAAATAACATGTTACTGTTGGATTAATTTTGTGGGACCCATGTTAGAATTTTAAGTAAGTAGTATGGATATTTAGAAAATATAATTAAGTGGTTTAAATAATTGAGAAATATAAAATAATATATTATATTAGATGGGACCCACTTATACTATTAATATGAGTAGTATGGATGTGAATGCTCTAAAAAGTATTTATGAGTATGACACTGCCTAATCGTCTTAATTGCTATCCATAACTCCATTTCATACCAGCATTCTCGAAACATCTTCTACCTATCGTGTTTAAGTTTTAAATCAAGTGGCTTGTAGAAATTGTGAGAAGAGTTGGCAAATTAATCTAGTCTTGACTAGACGAATTTAGAAGAACATGCATTGTCCACTAACATTAAACTTAGACGAATTTAGAAGAACATGCATTGTCAACTAACATTAAACTTACAAATTAAGAAAGAGCTCCATTGGAAAAAAATACAAACCACCAATTTCACTTGATGGCTTTACTTAAAGCTTAAGAATAGACACTTAGTCATGAAACATAGAAGGTGAAATCTTATCTACTCAACACAGAAAATTGGATAGAGTTACTCTTAGCACTACGAAAAAAACAATTTTTGGCAGCGCATCTACGAAAGCGATTTTAAGAGAAAGCGCTTTCGTAGCCTTTAAAAAAAATTCGTTTAACAAAAGCGCTTTTATAGAGTTTCCTACGAAAGCGCTTTTCAGAAAGCGCTTTCATAGGTATTTGAAATATCTAACCTACGAAAGCGCTTTTGAAAAGCGCTCTTATAGGTGGCCCTATAAAAGCGCTTTTGAAAAGCGCTCTGAAAGGGGGACCTACGAAAGCGCTTTCTAAAGCGCTCTTATATGGGGGACATACGAAAGCGCTTTTTACCTCAGAAACGCTCTCATATATGGGTCTTAGAAAGCGCTTTTAAAAGCGCTTTCGTAGGTTGTTTTATAATTAAATTAAATATCCCTAAATACGAAATTTGCCCTCACTTGTTCATTTCTTCATCTTCTTCATTTCTTCTTCCTGTTACCGAAAACTGCTCAAAGAAAAAAAACCTACAATCTCAACCATAGTACGAACTCACCTTTTTCTTTCCCAAAATTCATAAACTATCTTCTTTCCCAACGTGTTAATTTGAACCACCTTCGTTGTTCTCTCCATCGAGCTCAAAAACCTTCTTCTCTCCATAAAACCAAAATTCCATTCACGAAAGCAAAAACCCTAAAACAAAAATCAATTGAAATTGGAACCAAAAGTCCCAAATATCCCATAAAACCCTAAAGTTGATTGAACCCATAACTCGAGAATCAATTGAAACCATAAAACCACTTTCACTCATCTTTTTGTTAATTCTGAAGTGAAGCAGAGCAACCTGTTCAGTTCACCAAGGTGAATGCAACAAGGTAATCTTAAGTCAAGACAACAACTTTTGGCCTCAGAGTCCTAACTTCCCACAGGTTTTCAATTGATCATACTTTGTAAATTAGGCTCACATTGATTTGGAGATTAAAAATGGATATGCACGCAATTGAAGTTCCATACATTGATTCTATATTGTGCCTAATCAATTTACATTTTTTGTGTATATTTATATGTGATTGATTTATAAAATATATTCAGTCTAAATCTTACAACTCTCTGATATCTGTTGGGCTTGTTATTGTGGCTGTGGTTTTTCTTATTGGTTATTGTTACAACATTTCAGGTGGATCCAGGGTTTTAAAAAATGGTTTGCCATGCGAAACAGCTGTGACAAAATGGTTCGGAAAATGCCGATACCGATACCGTTTTCACAATTTTATATGTTATACATTATGGTTATGGTTAATTCACACTGAGACAACCGCAATCAGAGTCGCGACACCGATACCAACCGAAATCGCGAAAGCCTTAACGCGACCACAACCATTTTTTAAAACCATGTGTGGAGATAGAAATGATATTAAGGATGTGAGTAAACTTGAAGGTGGTTCAGCATGTAAATTAAAATTAATACATGCATTTCCTATTTTGAAGAAAGCATGTGGAAAAAACATCCATACAGTTTTGCACGTTGTCACTAACACTTGTTATGTGTTATCTAGTTTGTGAGCATAAGAGGATACAGAGGCTTGGAAAACATAACCATGTGAATTAGATGATGTAGGTGCAAAGTAAAAAAGTCTTGTACACAAGGGATTTGTGTATGTGGCTGACATAAGATTTCATTTAGCTTACTGTGCAAAGTCATCTTCTCTTGTCATTGTCTTAGATGCATTGGATTACTTATCTGAAAAATACTTGAATAAAAGCCCTCCAGAGTTAGTGAGGGTATCTGCTGTAACTGTGGTTATTTTTTCAGGTTATCTTGGTCAGTAGAGTTAGAATTGGAGTAGGTCCATATTGACCATGCAGCCAAATTGTGGAGCTCATTTTGGAGGATTAGGTTTCTCGTTTAAACAAGATTAGAAGAAAATGAAATAGTTAGAAAGAAGTTTCTGTAGGCTTCAGCCAAGAAGGCGTATACACCAACTTGCCAAGTTTTCGATCTTAATCATTCTTATGGAAACTTTAGCGTCTGACTCGACTTTTTGGTAAGAAGCCATACTGACAAAGCTGACACTTCAAGCATACAAATGCTAAAAGTTTCGACATACATTATGTACTTTATTTACTTTATTTGTAAATATTTTTTTCTTGATAATTTTTCATATGTGAAGACCACCACAAAAGCTCCTCTCTGTTTCTATATTATTTACTAGCTGATGAAATTTACTATTTTTGACACTTTAAAAGGTGAGTTCATTTCTTTAAACAATTTCTGATGCTGTTACTATTGTTGTTGTTGCTATCCCGGAGGGTTTGCCATTAGCAGTGACTTTGACTCTTGCTTATTCAATGAAGAAAATGATGGTTGATCAAGCTATGGTCAGAAAACTTTCTGCATGTGAGACTATGGGATCTGCTACTACTATTTGCACTGATAAAACAGGTACTGTTATGAAATATAGAAGTTATTTACAGTTAGTTAATAAATAGTTATCGATTCTCGGCTACCATCTTAAAGAAAAGCTAAACCTATTTTGTGTGATTTGTAACAGGTACACTCACTTTGAATCAGATGAAGGTGACAAAATTTTGGCTTGGTTTAGAACCACTGGAAGATGGTGCATATTTAAATGTTGATCCATTTGTTCTTCAATTGATCAAAGAAGGAGTTGCTCATAATACAACCGGTGGAGTTCATGAATCTAAATCAGTTTCTGATTCAAAATTTGAATTTTCTGGTAGTCCAACAGAAAAGGCAATATTATCTTGGGCTGTTTTGGAATTGAATATGGAGATGGAAACTTTGACAAAAAGTTGCTCTATTCTTCAAGTTGAAACTTTCAACTCAAAGAAGAAAAGAAGTGGAGTTTTGTTGAAAAGAAATGTTGACAACAAAATTAATGCACACTGGAAAGGAGCAGCAGAGATGGTACTGAGAATGTGCTCAAAATACTATGATGCTTATGGCATTGTGAAATATCTTGACAATGAAACCATGTCGAAATTCGAAAGCATTATTCAAGGTATGGCAGCTAGTAGTCTTCGTTGCATCGCTTTCGCATATGCTGAAGTTGATGTTCAAGAGCTAGGAGATGAACGAGAAAACAGCGGGATAGTGGTAAAAGACAATGGTTTAACATTGTTAGGACTTGTTGGTATTAAGGATCCGTGTCGTCCTGGGGTGAAGACTGCGGTGGAAGCTTGCCAACATGCTGGTGTGAATGTCAAAATGATTACAGGTATTTCAGAAATCTCTCATTTATTGATAACATGTTGTTGCACCAAACCTTTATAACAGTTTGGTTTTGGACAAACCATTCACGGTTTAGTCCAGTTTTATCGAACGGTTGTAATGGCTCGGCTTAATTCAGTTATCAAATTATTAACTAACTCTATCTTGAATAACAGGTGACAATATTTTCACTGCAAAAGCTATAGCATTTGAATGTGGGATTCTTCAACCTAATCAAGACACAGATGAAACCGTGGTTGAAGGCGAACAATTTCGCAACTTCACGCACGAATAAAGGTTAGAGAAAGTTGAAAAAATCAGTGTGATGGCAAGATCATCTCATTTGACAAACTTCTGATGGTTCAATGCTTAAAAGAAAAAGGGCATGTAGTTGCTGTAACAGGAGACGGTACAAATGATGCACCAGCATTGAAAGAAGCTGATATTGGACTTTCAATGGGAATTCAAGGTACAGAAGTTGCAAAAGAGAGTTCAGATATTGTTATATTAGATGACAATTTTGCATCTATAGTAACAGTTTTAAATTGGGGAAGATGTGTTTACAACAACATCCAAAAATTCATTCAATTTCAATTAACAGTGAATGTAGCTGCACTTGTTATCAATTTTGTAGCAGCGGTTTCAGCAGGTGAAGTTCCATTAACAGCAGTTCAATTATTATGGGTCAATTTTATTATGGATACATTAGGTGCTTTGGCTCTTGCAACTGAAAAACCTACTAAGGAATTGATGGATCAAAAACCTGTGGGTAGAACAAAACCTCTTATCACTAACATTATGTGGAGGAATCTTCTGTCACGAGCTATCTACCAAATAGTAATTTTGTTGACTCTACAATTTAAAGGGGAAAATATTTTTGGTGTGACATCAAAGGTAAATGACACATTGATTTTTAATACATTTGTTCTTTGTCAAGTGTTTAATGAGTTCAATGCAAGGAAGTTGGAGAAGAAGAATGTTTTTTGAAGGGATATTTAGAAGCAAATTGTTTGTGGGAATAGTTGGTGTGACATTGGTGCTTCAAGTAGTGATGGTTGAGTTTTTGAAGAAATTTGCTGATACAGAGAGATTGAATTGGAGAGAATGGATTATTTGTATTGGTCTTGCTTCTGCTTCTTGGCCAATTGGTTTTGTTGTGAAGTTGATACCAGTTTCAGATAAACCATTACTTGATTTTCTGAGTGTGAAGAAGAGATTATGAAGATTAGTTCATATTGTTAAGGTGTAATCTAGTTAGTTTTTGTGTTTACAGTTAGATTAATTTCCTATTTTATTTCTTGTCAGTTAGGTATGGTTTAGGATTTTTTAATTTTTAGGTTTTTCTAATTTTTGTGGCATTAGTGATTGTGTCTGCCCATACAGTAAACATGTTTCTCAAAGGGAAGCACGAGTACCACGGTCTAAATCAAACAACATTAATTGGATCAAAGTACAGGTATATAAATTTCAACAATTTTGCTTATAATATTTATGCTACTTGATAAATCAATAGATGTGTATAATCTTATTTGTTTTTCTATGTAGTGCCCTCAACAACAAAACGGCATAGATTGCGGATACTTCGTTTTGAAGTTTATCAAAGAAATCATTCAAATGAATGAAATCGAGATTCCAATCACAGTATGGATTTATACTTTGTTTTATTACTTATCAGATTTTGCATATAATTTATTACATTAAACTAAATCATGCATATATTTTGTTTTGTAATGTAGTATTTTGATCAATACAATTGTCCATATTACTCGCCACGTCAATTGGAAGAACTCAAAGAGGAGTTGTGCCAATATTTTATTGAGCTAAGAATCTTATAATAAGGTACAAATACATTGTTGTGTGAAAATTGGTTAATTATGAATATATTGTTTTGTGTATACAACACTGACCGTGTTATTATGTTCATATTGCAGGATCAGGACCTTGGATATATATGTAGATTATGATTGATTTACTTAGTGTTATATAGCTGATTTCTTAGGGTGTATTTTGTTACGTTTAAAAACATGTTAATATTGAATTACCATGGTGTATATATATTTTGGATATGAATTGATTATAATGGTATTTGTATATATATATATATATATATATATAATATTTGGTATTTGAATTACATTTGGTATTTGAATTAAAACTAATATATATATTGGTATTTATAGATTAGATTGTAAAATACCGGTTTAAGAATTACAGGTTTGCTGCAAAAAAATGCAGGTTTAGAAATTTTTTAAATTTTAGATTTTTCAGTAGAAAACCTATGAAAGCGCTTTTAAGAAAAAAAGCGCTCTCGTAGGCCTACCTATGAAAGCGCTTTTTGATTAAAAGCGCTTTCATAGGTAGGCCTACGAGAGCGCTTTTTTCTGAACAAAAAGCGCTCTTATAGTCCTACTTTAGATTGCCTGATACGCATTCTGAATACACCTATGAAAGCGCTTTTTCAGAAAAAAGCGCTCTCGTAGGCCTACCTATGAAAGCGCTTTTTACCAAAAAGCGCTTTCATAGGTAGGCCTACGAGAGCGCTTTTTTCTGAACAAAAAGCGCTGCTAAAACCTTTAGCAGCGCCACCTACGAGAGCGCTTTTAAAGCCCAAAAAAAGCGCTTTCGTAGGTTATTTCTGGCATAGTGTAGAGTAAAATGTATTGAAAACCACAAAAATGTTACAATCTGATTGGTGGATTATACACTACTTAACTTTTTGTGATAGGTAGAGAAGTTGTCCCCAACATAAAAAGGCTATAAAATACATGCTTTTGTACATGTAGTATTTATCAAAAATTAAGAAATGTAAGAGTAATAAGAATGTAATACTTTCTCCGTCCTATTAATTTTATTTCATCTTGTCCTATTTGATATCAAATTTATATGAGAGCAGGTTAGGTTCTGCTAGGGTGAGTGTCAAAATTATTTTTGAGTGTGTGATGAATAAAGAAATTCTCATTATGTCAAAAATTATTGTGAGTATTTTTTTTCTGTGAGAGAGATAAGGAAAACAATTACAATGTTGTCTTGTTCGGGCCAAAATTTACTACAAAGTAAGATATTAGTTACTGGAATATTTTGATGACAACGAATATAAAAGCTCACAATGTTTGGAGCTTTATGGATCCCAGTTTACTACAAGGAGCGGTCGAAGTCGCTCGTAGAAAGGACCAGTTGGTACATTCACCAATTCATCGAGCACTATGCTAAAATTGATATTTTTTATCGCCTAATTTAATAGCACTTTCAAAGAAAGTGCTATTAAAAAGGAAAAAACACATCTATAATAGCACTTTATGGTCGGACGCTATTATAGGATACATACAATGTGATTTTGATACCACTTTGTGAAAAAATGCTATTATCACTACTACAAATAACGCTTGCAACGTCGAACGCGAAATGCGTTTTACCTCAGCAACCCAGTTGAGGTTACTAAGGTCGTCATGAGAAGTTTGCACTTAACACCTACGTGTTTTTAACACTGAAGTTATTATTGAAAAGGCCATGGGTTCGACCCCTAGGAACTGCATTTTTTTTCATTTTATTGTGTGCTACTTCATATTACTATCGATTTTATTTATAATCCGAAGTAAAATGGTATTCATTTCACCTCAGTTTTAGAGAATAACCGAGGGGTTTATTATTTAGCTTTTTGGCTATAACTTATCAATTTCATTGGTCCCCTGTATAATTTTTTCCCCGTATCATTTCCACTGATCTGTATCATATCATTATAATAAATCAATTAGTCTGCCAGTATTATTTTACACAAAAACTACAAAATATGTAACAGAATGGGAATAATATCATATATCATTTCAAACCTTTGTTCATATACAAAATAATATTGTTATCATCAAGACAAAATAAGAAAACATTTGTTCATATACAAAATAACATTGTTAGCAACCAACATAAAGAGATATGAAGACACTGGCCCAACGCGATCGGATGTCATCAGTTTCCTCTGTTGAATATGGTTTTTGGTTGCTAAGCTCCTACACTTAGAACAAAATTTAAGCTAAACTCAAGCTAATTATGATACCGTTTGACACTTAGCGAGGGGCTAACCCCAAGCAAAGTTTTGTACCATTTGCGCTCTTTATCTTCCATTTCTTTCATGCACTCTCCCAATTTCTTCTTCTTTCTTCTCTGCAACTCCCATCCTCCTCTTTTCCTTCATTTTTTCCCTCCATTAATCCTACATTTTACTCTATTGGAAGCTTTAATTTTTTATTTCAAAGGTAATAAAATTATTTCTATATATTATTTAAGATATATGTTGTTATATTAATTTATAAATTCTAATTTTTGTTGAATTAAATTCGTAGGTATTATTATATTTTTCTCCATCAACACTAGCTTTGTTTAATAAAGCTTCAAGATATGTAATTTATTTTATTTCTTTATTGAAATTTTTTCTGAATTATATGTTATATTTAGGTAAATTAAATTGGTTTAGATATGTATTAGATTAAGTTAATTGTTATTCGAAAATACAATATATATTTTATATTTTTATTCCCAAAGTATATTAAAACAGTTTATATATTATATATTTTTTATTCCGAAAATATATTATATAAAATATATTTTTTATATTAAATAGTATATTAAAACATTTTATATATTATTTTTTTTTATTCCGAAAATATATTATATATTATATATTTTATTATATTAAATAGATTATTAAAACAATTTATATATATTAATTTTTTTATTCCAAAATATATTATATATTATATATTTTATTATATTAAAATAGTTTATATATTTAATTATATAAAATAGTTTATATATTATATATTATATATTATATATCATAGAAACAGTTTATATAAAATATTTATTTTATATAAAAAATAGTTTATTTAGATTATAAATAGTATATACATAGTTATTTTGAAAAATATTATATATTTAGTTTATATTAAAAAAAGTATATTTAGTTTATATAAAATATAATAAATATTTAATTAATCTAAATATTAAATAATAGGATATTTAGTTTATAGAAAAAACAGTATATATTTAATTTATATCTAACTTAAATACTTAGTATATTTAATAAGTATCTAGTTTAAATAAAACATAATATATTTAATTTATATAAAAAACAGTATATTTAGTTTATAAATTGGAGAGTTTGTTGATTAGCGCTCAAGAAAAATTCAAGTAAGTTTTCCTTAAACTTAGTTATTTTATTTATTTCTTTTGTGTCTAGCATAATTTAAATTGCAATAACACCTACTCTTTTTAATAAGAGGAGCATGAAAAATAACTTGCCCTAAGATTATCACAACATCCTGAATATACACCACCTCCGTCGGGATTTCCCACTGATCCTAGTCTGAGTTTTCAGATTTGGTATGATGTATCTCGTGGGAAGAGAAAAAATGGGAGAGTGTGTGGTGTTAGAGGTCTCGCCAAAACAATCCAGCAGCGTGATAGGAGTTTCAGAATGCAAATTGCTGATGGTGAAGGATCATCGATTCAATCTTCAGTTACCCAAGACATGATGGAAACTGTGAGATCATTAGCGCACTCTGACGTTGCTCGTGAAGTGGAAGCGAGAAATGCTGAAATAGAAGAATTGAAGAAGAGACAAAGAGAAATGGTGGAAGAAATGAGAAGAAAAACTAGAGAATATGAGGAATCTATGCATACTTTTCAACAGTTTATGCAACAATTTGGCGGGAGTGATAATCAAGGGCAAAATGACAATGAAGACAATAACACCGATGAAGAAAATTAATTTTTATCAATAACACTTATTAGTTTTAATTATAAACAATGTTCTTGTAATATTTTAATTTTGATTCAGTATTTTATTAATATAATATTAATTATAAATTATATTATGTATTATATTTAAAAATATATTACTAATATTATTAATATTGAATTTTTTATTTTATTAAATTATAATTATGAAATTCATTGATTATATATATAATAATAATAAATAAATTAAATAATTACGTTTATAATTTAAATAATAAATTATGGTTTTTAACTTGGGGTAAACCCCCTAGCTAATATCACATGTACTATGCACCATTCTGCACGCTTCCTTCCTGCACACTCCCTGCGTTTACTGGGCGCCTGCGCCAAAAGCGGGATGGTATTTAGCTAGGGGTAAAGCCCCTAGCCAATGACCAATCAAATTTTTCCTTTAGCGAGGGGTTTAGCCCCAAGCTAATTGGCTAGGTGCTTAGCCCCTCGCCCCTTACCTGCGACCAGTGATTTAGCTAGGTAACATAACCCCTCGCAAATGTTGATTTTGTGAGGTGTTTTTTTGGCTTAGTGGAGAGTTAAACCCCTAGCTAAAGAGCTTTTTTCTTGTAGTGACTCTTTCAAATGCCTATTAATGGAGGAGGAAATTGTAAATCAATTTGTAGAAGGAGGAAATGCTCAACTCCAAAATAATCACATTGGAGAATTAGAGAGCTTACAGCCTGAAAATCAAATAAATGAGAAAAATTATTTGATGCGGACTTTCTCTAGTATCTTGGAGAAACCAACAAGTACTTGTACTTTGGCTTATTCGATTATATTTCAGATTTCATTTGGGTTTAATGTCTCAAATATGCCTTCTACTTCATCGTGGATCTTAGATTTAGTAGCTACCAACCACATGACCCCATATCCATTTACTTTTCCACATATCAACCTAGACCAAGTAATAATAAAATTTTCACTATTGATGGTACTCTATTAATAGTGAAAGGTATTGGAGACATCCAAATAACTGCTTTCATTTTCTTAAAAAATGTCCATCTTGTTCCAAAATTGTCTACAAACCTAGTCTCCACTACTACAAAATGCGTTAACAACAACGTCATGGTCACCACGGTTCTTCCCTACACCATTGTGACATATCTAAACTAAGGTGCTATCATAATATTTTAATTTTTGATTAAAAATTATTTGTATATAACAACAGTTGAGGTGTCAACTATGGTGATACCATTAAGCTTTCATGGGTTCAACTCTCAATGCCCTCATATATTTTATTTCTTTAATGTTAAGGCGTGTTTTTTCTTTTTTATTTATTTTATAAGAAACTTAAAGGATTATGATTACGGTTGGTATGTTCCACCGTAGTAACAAATTTACATATATCACCACGGTTAGAATTGTAAACTGTTGTGAGTATATTTATATAAAAGAAAATTAACACTCGCTCTTTGACAGTAACTCCGTATCTTTAACAGCAAAACCCTAGGGCCCATTTTTTCTCTTCTTCATCTTCATCATTAGCATTCATATTCAAGAGTATGACCGTAAATCTTGTTCTTCTTACATTACATAACAATATTCTTCTTTTTCCTTATTCTCACATTTTCGTGTATGTTGTTGTTATGTATCACATAGTTTTCCTGTAATTTTCTTCTTGTTAGATTGTTTATTGTTCTTTTCTAGCTTGTAGTTTCACATGTTGATAATATTCATGGTGTTTGTAGGACTCAAGAAACAACAACAGCAACAAACTTCATCTAGTTTGAGAAGTTATGAGAAAAATACATGAAGTATGAAGTCATTATGGAAACTTCATCCACCTTGTATTTCTCTCATTTTCGTGTATTTTGTTATTATGTTTCACTTAGATTTCCTATTAATTTTTTCTTGTTAGATAGTTTATGACTCTTTTATTGTTGTATGTTGTTCTATGTTGTTGTTGCATGTTGTATTATTGACAAATAAGTTTTCGGTTTCACATATTGATAATTTTTATGGTGTTTGTAAGACTCAAGAAAAATGAATGAAGAAACAGCAATAGCAACAAACATCGTCTAGTTTTAGAAGCTATGAAAAGAAATATAAGAAGTATGAAGCTATTGTGATGATTTCATCCACCTTATATTTTTTATCATGGTTCACAAACTAGATGAATCTTATGATGATGATGATGATAAAGGTGATAGCAAGTATATATTATTAGTTGATAAATGGTTTTTCATGTGGAGCTAGCAAGTGGTCATGGTTTTTTACTTATCACTTAAAGATTCAAGAAATGATTAGTTGTCCAGTTCTCCCAATCTATGTATATTAATTCGATGTTTTTATTGATAAATGTTGTTAGTGAGTTTGTTATATCATATGTGATTGTTTGTTTCACTAACCCCTCATTGAACTTGCATTCATTTAAAAAGAAATTTAAGATAATAATTTAAAAAATTAAGTTATTATTGAAAATCATCCTAGACGATCCAATCTTTTTCTAATTGCATGCATCTTGTAAATAAATTCCTCAAAACAATGTTCATATATAGATGTCAGTTTGGATCTTTCACACGAAACTTGAAGTTTGAAAAATAAAGTACAAAAGAAGAGGAAATCAAATTTTATATGAAAGACTCAGACTGACATCCATTTATCAATATTTTTTTGAAGAATTTGAGATTAAATCAAATTCTATAAGCTAAAAGAGGAAATTATTATTTACATGATGCTTGTAATTCTAAAAATATTGGATCGTTTAAGTTGTTTTTCAAGAATTACTTAATTTTTCTGATTATTGTCTCAAAAATCTATTTGAATGGTTTTATATGGTTAACGAGGGGCAGAGAAAAACAAGCAATTCAATATTTTATAATAAACTCTTACTATACCACAATGGCTGAAGTGTTTAACCGTGGTGATGTGTTATTTTTATGCGCTTTAAATTTGGTTATAACTAGGTATCTGTTGGCTCCTAAATTCGACACCTTTGTTTTGATTGATGTCAGCCATTAAAAGCTGAAAGATGCTTTCGACTGGCTAAGTCTGTCGAAGTGCCTGTCGAAAGATGGCAAAATACTTAGAAGATTTCTTCCAAGGAAGAAGGCTGATTGCCTTCGACGTCGAAAGAGTTTTCGTCGAAGACGTCTCTTGATGAAAGTGTTCGATGGTCCAGAGTGGAGCAGTTTGAAATTCAAAGCTTTGGAGGGAAAACGGTTTCCAGCAGTTACTACGTGCAAACGTGCAAGGATCTGGAGCGTCAAGCATGGAGAACGTGTCAAGTGGATCGATCTCGAAGCAGTGTAACTGCCCGACGGTTACTTGGAATGTTTTAGTATAAATAGGAGTAGACATGTAGTTTCTCGCGGGTGTTCACAAAAATATACATAGTCACTCATTTAGATTCAAGTACCCAGCGTGTGAGAAAGAATTGTTGAGAAATGTATGTGTGAAACACCAATTTTATCAATTAAAGTCATTTACTTTCCCAACATTTTACTTGCTTTTCTCCTTTAAATTCCTGTCGAACCTTTACTTTAAAGCCTTGTTTATTTTACCAAGCCTTTCCTTTATGCAATTTACTTGAAACCTTTTATTTAAAGCCTTATCCAACTTAATCAAACTTCAAAATCAACCTATGTCCATAGGATCAATCTGATCGATCCTGCGAGTAACCAAATAAGTAACCAAATTGGCACACCCGGTGGGACTGTGTGTTGATTGTTGAAAATAATCTCATCTTTTCGAGTTGTATGTTATTGAGGAGTGGTAGAATATACACTAACGATAACAATACTGCCAGAAGAAGGGAAGAGATGGCGAATCCGCCAAACAATAATGAAATCCCACAAACGAGTGTGGGAGCAACGGTTAATATGACCGTAAGTGAAGCGACGAATGTTGGTTCGACACCAGCAGTGTCGGTCACAACCACGGGGCCAATAACTTCGTTAACAGGCCCCAGAATACCTTTGGGAACTCCCCCACCAAGGGGAAATATAGGCACAAGGCCTGTGGTTCCCCCAGGATTTATTCCATTTTATGGTATGCCAACTTCTGAAGTGGCAAGCCTGACGAATGCTGCGTCCACTTTTTCAGACCCTTTCGTGAGTGCCTCTTCGCCACTCCAAGGCTCTGCAGTAGGCATGGCGAATAGAAATAGGACCCAACTCTTAGGAGGAACGTCCCAAGTAGCCCATGGCCTTACAAATGCCTCGACAGCAGTCTTGAGGCAACAAATGGACGAAAGCAACCATGATATGGTGCAAATGTTGGCACAAACTTTGAGTACAGTGCTAAACCCTCTAATACAAAACACTACTCAATCGAATCAGCAAGTTACAGCGCAAATGACGCGTTTGGCTGACTTCTTTGGAGTACCCCCACCTATTCGACAGCCCCAAAGGGCGCAAATAAGGGGAAATCAGGGGATATTTGTAGAGGAAGAAACCACCATTAACCAGGCTCAACAGCCTGTCGAACAACCTGTCGAAGAACCTAGGGTAATAGCCCCAGAGGTGAGGTTAGTTAACAGAAACCAAAATGCTGACGAAGTAGTTCAGCATATCCAATACCAAAACATGGGTTTGGAAAACAATCTGGCAACCATGATCGAAAGGATTATGAATCAGAATGGAATGAACATGGGCTTTCGAAGGCCCAACTTTACATCTCCATTGTCAGAGTACGTGTTACAAACGGACTTACCTCCTAGAAGCAAAGTCCCCAAATTTACCAAGTTCTCTGGGGACACGACAGAATCTACTGTCGAGCATGTGGCGAGGTATTTGATCGAAGCAGGAGACATTTCAAATAATGAAAACCTGAGGATCAAGTACTTCCCAAGTTCTTTAACCAAGAACGCTTTTACTTGGTTCACAACTCTCCCCCCCAATTCGATCCATCATTGGACCCAGTTGGAAAGATTGTTCCATGAACAATTCTATATGGGGCAAACCAAGATAAGCCTGAAAGAACTGGCCAGTGTGAAGAGACGTTTCACTGAACCTATAGATGAATATCTGAATAGGTTTAGGTTGCTTAAGGCGAGATGTTTTACACAAGTGCCAGAACATGAGTTGGTCGAAATAGCCGCAGGCGGTTTAGATTATTCCATTAGGAAGAAGCTAGACACCCAATACCTAAGAGACATGGCCCAACTGGCCGATAGAGTTCGACAGGTCGAACGCCTCAAAGCTGAAAAAGCTAAGGCAACGAAAACTCACAAGAGAGAAAGAATAGCGTACGTTGAGATGGATGACGAAGATCTAAAATCCTTCGACGATACTTTAACTGTCGAAGAAGGAGAAGTCGATTTAGCAGAACTAAAACAAGGGCCACCATACTCTTGTAAACAGTTAGTCCCCTCAAATGGGAAAAATCCCATTGGTTCAGACAGGACCAACGATAGGTTCCCAAAAAAGACTTATAGTTTTGACATCACAAAATGTGATGAAATATTCGACTTGCTAGTTAAAGATGGCCAAATGATAGTACCCCCTGGGGTAAAAGTGCCTCCTCTTGATCAAAGAAAGAAGAGAGGTTTTTGCAAATATCATAATTTTCTGGGCCATAAAACTTCTCAATGTTTTCTTTTCAGGAATCTTGTGCAAGACGCTATTGAGGAAGGGAGATTAAAGTTTGCTGACAAATCCCCCATGGCTGTCGACTCCAATCCACTGAAGGCGGAAGCCCACTATGCAGAACCCTCTGAGGTGAACATGATAGAGGCAACCAGGATCCAGTCGAAGAAGCCAGGCATTACCATGGTCGAAGTCTCAAAGGACCACATCAACATGCCAATCTTTGGCAGTTTTTCTGGAAATTTATCCAGGAAGACAATTGAAGCTGTCCAGAAAGCGGTCGAGGACCCGAAGTCGAAGACTGCTGAAACACAAAAAACTGGACCAAAGCCCAGTTCCCACTTGGCCACTGTTCAAGGCCAGACGGAGAATCTGGAAATACAAATGAAGCAACTAACTCTTGCTAGCAAAGATACAATGAATATCAACATGGTTGAACTTTCTGATCCAAAAGCATCAGAAGAGGCCATAAGGCAAGAGCAGGCTAATAAAACGGCTTTCCCTCGGGAAAACGAAAACTTGGCAGATTTTTTACAAAGATGCCAGAAGAAGAAATCAGAGGTGATGCTGTGTCCAAGATGCAGTTCGATCTTTGATAAGAAAGCTGCTGAGCACATACAAGGCGTGAGAGCAGCGAACAAGAGAAGGGAGAATGCTGACCTTCGACATGATCCCAGAAGGGGTTCTAATCAAGACAAGAGGCCATTGACTTTTAGGCCTCCAACAAATGTACCAGTAGACACTTGGTACAAAACT
Organism: Vicia faba; assembly: GCA_948472305.1. NCBI lineage: Eukaryota > Viridiplantae > Streptophyta > Magnoliopsida > Fabales > Fabaceae > Vicia > Vicia faba. Next base: position 1,381,743,404 of record OX451741.1, read on the forward strand.
TCTGGCCGAAAAAGGCCAAATGAAGAGAAATGGAATTCTTTCGATGTGCCAAGAGGTTCCTCTTTGACTCAGAAGAAAGAGCCTCAAGTTGCTGCACCTAAGGTTACACAAGTGTCCAGCAACTACAAGGGTAAAAATCCTATGTCTCGATCCCAGTGGAGGAGACATCAAAGGAGGCGAAAAGCTGAAAGGGAGGCTGCCAACGAACCTAAGGTAGAAACTAGTTCGAATGTTCCTCAAAGGAAACAAAGGAAGCCTCTAGAGAGAGAACCAGTTACCAACAGGCTAGTTTGGCCTAACCAGAGCGAAGTCGAAGACGAAGACGATGCTGAGTCCGACGATACTTTGGATATAATGGTGAATATTGTTTCAGTGCTGCCCAGGGAATTCAATCGACAGGTAGAAGTCGAAGCAAGTGACTGGGAAGTTGAACAAGAAATGGCCAAACATAGGCCAGTGTGCTATTTTGTCATGGACAATGGCACCACTGAGGAACAAAATGGCTTCTTCGAGCCACCTACAGAGGCGATGAAGAATCACCTCAAGCCTTTGTTCATAAGGGCTAAACTCGAAGAGACCACTGTGAATAAAATATTGGTCGACTGTGGGGCAACTATCAATATTATCCCTCACTCTATGCTAAGGAAGATTGGCAAAAGAGATGAGGAAATTAAACCTCACAATATGGTCCTGTCAAACTATGAGGGAGGCATTGGGACCACCATGGGAGTAATCCAGCTAGATATCAAAGTTGGGTCGATCCTTCGACCAACGATGTTCATGGTCATATCGGCCAAACCTAACTACAACCTTTTGTTAGGCCGTGAGTGGATTCATGGTGTTGGCGCTGTGCCTTCATCGATGCATCAAAGACTGTTGCTATGGCGTCCAGATGGGATGGTCGAAAACATAGAGGCAGATCAAAGCTACTACCTTGGCGAAGTGAATCACTTGGGTGTGGCAGATTTCGACAAAAATTTGGCTCACATAGGGCCATGTCCAACACCTGACTTCGACATGGCGCCAGCGCCAAACACCTTTTGTTCCCTATACCTGCATCCTGAGCATGGTTTCCAATGGGACAGAGAAGACTTGTCCCACATAGACTTCAGTGGGTTAACTGATATCCAACCAACTGGTTGGGGAAGTGAATTCAGTGATAATGACTGAGTCACAATCTCTGAAGCGAATTTCGGCTTATGTGGCCGAAACCAAGATGATAACGGCTCTCGAAGCCGAAGTAAAGTACATGGCCACACATGCCAATGATCAACAAATATCTGTTGTTGGCCCAGGAAAGGATTTCGATCCAAAACCTCCTGATATCATGCCAGAAGAAATGCAGGAACAGAGGCTCGACGCCATCTATGACGATGAGCCTTTGGGCTTCGAAAAGGATCCCTTGGCGAACAACATTAAGATGTTAGCACAAGACCCTTTAGAAGAAATCAACTTAGGCGAAGGATCAGAGAAAAGGCCAACTTACATCAGCGCCAAAATTGATCCAGAACTTAGGTTGGAAGTAATCCAATTGCTGAAAGAGTTTAAAGACTGTTTTGCATGGGATTATGACGAAATGCCTGGTCTCGACAGAGGATTGGTAGAACTTCAGTTGCCAATCAAACCTGGGAAGAAGCCAATCAAGCAAAATCCAAGGCGCTTCGCTCCTGAGATACTGTCGAAGATCAAAACGGAGGTCGAAAGACTTCTGAAATGCAAATTCATCCGTGTTACAAGGTATGTCGAATGGATTGCAAATATTATGCCAGTGATTAAGAAAAATGGTACGCTAAGGGTGTGCATAGACTTCAGAGATTTGAATGCTGCCACCCCTAAAGATGAATATCCTATGCCTGTGGCGGAAATGCTAGTCGATTCTGCCGCTGGCTACGAATACCTGAGTATGCTCGACGGTTATTCAGGATATAATCAAATATTCATTGCTGAAGAGGATGTGTCGAAAACAGCTTTTCGATGCCCAGGGGCCTTAGGCACTTACGAATGGGTAGTGATGCCTTTTGGCCTAAAGAACGCTGGGGCAACGTACCAGCGAGCAATGAATACTATCTTCCATGATTTTATTTACACTTTTATGCAAGTTTATATTGATGATATTGTTATAAAATCTGTTTCCAGGAAGAGTCACATTGACCACCTTCGACAATCATTCGAAAGAATGAGAGAACATGGTCTGAAGATGAACCCTTTGAAGTGTGCGTTCTGTGTGAAAGCTGGAGATTTCTTGGGCTTCGTTGTCCACAAGAAAGGAATCGAAATCAATCAGAACAAGACAAAGGCAATTCTGGAAGCGAAAGCGCCATCGAATAAGAAGGAATTGCAATCTCTCTTAGGCAAGATAAATTTCTTGAGAAGGTTTATATCTAACCTAAGTGGGAAAGCTCAGGCCTTTTCACCCTTACTTCGACTGAATAAAGAGGGGTTCGAATGGGGGCAAGAGCAACAAGAAGCCTTCGACAAAATCAAAGGGTACCTCACTAAGCCACCTATTTTGGTGCCTCCTTGTAGCAATAGGAGTATGAGATTGTACATAGCTGCATCTGACAAAACTCTGGGAAGTATGTTAGCCCAAGAGGATGAGAATGGAGTCGAAAGACCCATTTATTATCTCAGTCGAGTTTTGAATGATGCAGAAACTAGATATAGCGAAGTTGAAAAATTGTGTCTATGTCTGTATTTCTCTTGTACAAAACTCAAGCAATATATAAAACCAGTTGATGTTTATGTTTCGTCTCATTTTGATGTTTTCAAATATATGTTGTCGAAACCTATCTTGCATAGTCGAATTGGCAAGTGGGCATTAGCATTAACTGAATACTCCTTGACCTTTATGCCTCTTAAGGCAGTAAAAGGACAAGTGGTTGCAGATTTCATAGTCGACCACTCAATTCAAGTCGAGGATATTAATTATGTGGAGATAGAACCTTGGAAATTCTACTTCGATGGTTCCAGCCATAAAAATGGAACAGGAGTAGGAGTCTTGATTATTTCTCCAGATAAAATTCCAACAACATTCAAGTACCAAATCGAAGGTTCTTGTTCGAACAATGAGGCTGAGTATGAGGCTCTAATTACTGGCCTTGAGATATTGTTGGAATTGGGGGCAACTCGAGTCGAAATAATGGGAGACTCAGAGTTAGTCATCAAGCAAGTCACAAAGGAATATAAATGCATAAGAGAAAATCTCATTATGTACTTTGTGATAGCAAATCGTTTGTTGAAAAAATTTGAAAGTGTCAATATTCGACACATACCCAGGGTTGAAAATCAAATAGCCAATGACTTGGCACAGATTGCATCTGGGTATAAGATTTCAAAAACGAGATTACAAAGAGCAATCGAAGTTCGAGAAAAGATAAAAGCAACTTGTCTATCACCATCAGACTTGGAATCGACGAGACTAGGTTATGCTGATCACAGTAACTTCGAGATTTCGTTCATTGATAATTTGTCAGAGCAAGATTGGAGGAAACCCATTGTGGACTATCTTCAAAATCCAGGAGCTTCGACAGAACGAAAAACAAAATACAGGGCGTTGAGTTTTGTACTCATGGGTAATGAGTTATTCAAGAAGACGCCTGAAGGGGTGTTGCTAAAATGTTTAAGTGAAACTGAAGCATACATAGCCCTTTCGACTACGCATGCTGGGGCATGTGGGGCTCACCAAGCAGGCCATAAGATGAAATGGTTGTTGTTTCGACAAGGACTATATTGGCCCACTATGCTGAAAGATTGTGTTGAGTTCGCCAAAGGTTGCCAAGAGTGTCAAGTTCATACAGGCATCCAACATGTACCAGCAAGCGAACTTCACTCGATAGTGAGGCCTTGGCCCTTTAGAGGATGGGCGTTGGATCTTATTGGAGAGATTCGACCAGCATCATCAAAGAGTCAGAAATACATATTGGTGGGCATTGACTACTTTACCAAGTGGATCGAAGCTGTCCCTTTAGTCAATGTAGACCAAGAAAATGTCATTGAATTTATTCAAAAGAACATTATCTTTAGATATGGAATTCCTGAGACAATAACAACTGATCAAGGGTCAGTTTTCACTGGTCGAAAGATGCAGGAATTTGCTCAAGAAACAGGTTTCAAACTCCTAACATCCACGCCTTATTATGCACAGGCGAATGGTCAAGTCAAAGCAGCTAACAAAGTGGTGATTGGCTTGATAAAGAAACATGTTGGGAAGAAACCAAAGAATTGGCATAAGACGTTAGACCAGATTTTATGGGCTTGTCGAACGTCCCCAAAAGAAGCCACTGGGACAACACCATATAAGCTAACTTTTGGCCATGATGCAGTGTTGCCAGCAGAAATTTGTCTTCAATCTGCAAGGGTTCAGAGGCATTATGATATTCCTTCTGAAGTTTATTGGAACATGATGTTAGATGAACTGGTGGATTTAGACGAAGAGAGATTACACGCTCTCGACTTACTCAGGCTTCAGAAGAAAAGAGTAGAAGACTCTTATAATAAAAAGGTAAAACCTAAGGTATTTTTCCCTGAAGAACTAGTTAGGAAGGTAATTCTTCCCATGGATCGACGTGATCGAAGCATGGGGAAATGGTCACCCAAATGGGAAGGACCCTTCAGAGTTATCCAAACTTTTTCTGGTGGAGCCTATGAAGTCGAAGAGATAAGTGGAGATAAAAGGCTCTTGAGAGTAAATGGTAAATATTTGAAAAAATACAAACCTATACTTCAAGAGATAAAAATAAAATAATAAAAGAGCAAGTCTAAATTAACCATAAAAAATGCCAAAATGGAAATTTTATTAATTTCAGCCAAGATGGCAATTGTTGTCGAATAACGATTACAGAAGATGGTTACAAAAGAGAATCAATCAAAAGGTAAGAGAGTTCCTGAGTCGAAGATACTTGGCATGCTGCAGCTCCAACCTCTTCTTGCACCAAGAGTTTTCCTGCACTAGTTTGGCAATTTGAGCGTCGAGGCTTTGGGCCCTCTCAGCGAATTCCAGGCCTTGCTTGATCTCAGTCTGGCTCTCAGTGTCTGAGATGGTCGAAAGAATTTCCTCCTGGAGTACAGTGTTGGCGTTTATCTTCGCCTCTATCTCTGCGATTTGTGCTCGGAAGGAGACATTCTCTCGCTCAATGGCATCGACTCTTTCCTGTGCAAACGCTTTCTGTTTCGACAACTCAGCAATTCGAGAAGTCGAATCTGATACAGCAGTCCACGCAGAGGAGCTTCTGCCATACAACACTTCGAGCTGACTGTTAAATCCTCGTTGGCGCCTGTAATCTGCTGAAACTTGATCAATCATAGAATGTAATTCCATGATCAAGTCTGAGATTTCTGGGGCTACAACTTCGAAGTCAACAGCATTCAAGACCTCCTTTAAGCATGATGGAGCAGTGGGGTCCCCCTCTAAGGTCTTCATCAAGTCCCTCTTGAAGAACTGGGCCTTAACCTTCGCCAGTGCATCATCAAGAGGAGAAGTTTCAGTAGACTTCCCCGACAGGGTAGGAATTTCTTGACTAGTGTCAGACGAACTCTTACTCTCGATGATTGCATTGAGGTAGCTGACAGGATCAGTCTGTTTCAAGAGTTCCAAGTCCTCTTTTGACCTGTGCTTCGAGGAGGTAACCCTTGCAATAGTGTTATCTTGGGCTTGAGGCTGTTGAATGCTAAGTGCCTCGACTGGTTGCTCTTCGACTTGGACTGAGGCGGTACCAGCGTCGACTTGTGGTTCTTCGTTAGCATCACCCTGGGGTCCTTCGCCAGCGTCATTTTGTGGCTCTTCGCTAGCGTCGCCCTGGTGTCCTTCGCCGGTACCACCTTGGTTCTCTTCATCAACAGCATCTTGATTCTCTTCGCCATTGCCTTGGTCCCTATCTTCTGGAGTCTCTTCTGACAAATCCACCACCTGAACCGTTTCTGGCTGTTGTTCCTCCACTGGCTGTGGTTCCTCCACCATAGGTTCTTCTGTTGTTTTCTCCACTGTTTCAGCATTGGCCTCATTCTCAGTATGGGCTTCGTCATTGCCCAAGTCTTTTTCCTGAGGCCTGCTAAGGTCAGCAGATTCCAGAGTTTCTGAAGTCCTTGGTGGAGAACTTTCAGTAGTGTCCTAAAAAGAGAAAGAAGACAAATCTTCAGATGTCGAAAGAGACACAATCGAATACTGGTATCTATGCCTAACTTATAAAAAAGGGTTCAATAGATTACCTGTGGATTAACTTCAGCCCCAGGGCTGGAATTGTCACTCTCGACAGGTTTGTTAAGAAGAACGTTCAGTTCCTCCTCAGTTGGCTCCTCGATGATTACTGGAGGTGGCCTAGGCTTTCTCACAGCAACCTTTATTCTGACGGTTCGACCTTCAGGAGCAGGAGCAGGAACAGAAGCGTCCTTCGTTAACTTTCGCCTCTTTAAGGGAGCAGGAGGGGAATCACTTTCGTCATCACTCCCAGATTCGACCACCAATGCTGCCCGTTTCTTGGGCGAAGGGGCCTAGAAAACCAACAGGAATTCGATTGAATAATTGCATCGAAAATCAAAAATCGAAAGCCAGAAGAAAATGAAGAAAATCTGGTTACCGATACAGGAGGCTTCCTCGAAGAGCCTTCCCCTTGTTGGTTGCTTATGGTCTTCGCCGGCGCTGTAGTCTTCGCCGGCGGTGGAGGTTTTGCTGAAGGGCCTCCTCCTTGTGGGCCTTCTGTAGCCTTCTTGGCTAGAGGCTTTCGAACAACTGAAAGCAAAAGAAAAAGTTAACAGGCTAGCAGTCGAAGAGAAAGACAAAAAGTAATGTGAGAGCATGAACTTACATTTCTTTACTTTGTCCAACACAAGGACAAAAGACTTCTGCAACTCAGCCATGAAGTCCTTCTCGTCGAAGAAGTACTCAGCATAATAGCTTCTCCACCACTCCTCGAAGGATGGTGAGCAAAGGAAATTAAGCTGGTAGTCAAACAACGAGAGGATTGTTCGACCAGCATATCTTCCGATATGCTTGATGGCAGCTTCTTCTGTATAATCGTTGCAGAAGTACAACATTGACTTCTCTCTTTGAAAAATCGGAGAAGGCAGGGTTTGGATGATACCAAACTGGCGAGATACCAGATTTGGTTGATAGGCAAGCAGACTCAAATGAGTCTTAGAACTCTTAAATCGAAGAGGCATGATCCTGGGTGTCAGGAACGCCTCCCAAAGTATGGTGTGCTCATCGACATTGGGACCACTCGACTCCTTTGGATGTGGCCTTGTGAACCATGCTGGCCCCACCCTCCGTTGAGCAAATGGAGCCATAGTTGAAACAAATTCCTTCCTTCGAGCGAACATTAAAACGAAGTTGGTGAAGGTTTGTTGAAACTCCAGCCCATCTTCCACAGGTGTTAGCAGAGCCAGCCTGATGCCTTCGACTCGCCTGTTTGCTATTGCTGGCGCCTGTTCATTTATCTGAACCTTCTTGGGCAAGAAATATTCGAAAGTGGCGTTGAGCCACAGTTGAAGTAGCCAAAAAGGCCCAGCGAGTAGCAAACTGGCCCTGTCTTCGACATGTTTCAGAAGAGTGGCCCCATTGCTGATCGAGTCATAAAGACTGGCCAGAATCAGTTCTGCCAAACAGATGTTTTGGCGGTGATGTAGTTGGGTAGCAAGAGTGACCATCTTTTTGGTCACTTGTAGAGACTTCGAACAAAACACAAAGCGAGTTAGCCATAAGGCTAGAAACGCTATGTGTTCGACATCCGACACCGCGTCTGTCGACCTGTCGTGATAATGGTTGATAAAAGTGGTATATGTTGGCTTGGTCTCAGAGAAGCCAATTTGGTCCTCCGACATCTCCTCCGGGTCGAAGTAATCTCCGGTTGGTCGAAGGCCAGTAATAGCTGCTACATCGAAGAGTGTGGGGGTTAGCATCCCACATGGAAGATGAAAAGTAAAATGGGAGTAGTCCCAGAACAACAGCGAAGCTATAAGCATCTCTGGGGAGTAGTTTAAGCCTGTCTTCGACAGCATCACTAGGTCGAAGATTCCCATATCCTTCCAGATTGGAGTTTGGTGTTTCTCCAACTTTGTTAGCCAAGCAACATAATCGGAGGTCAGATTAGGGCAAGACCTGAAGACCCTAACACTTCTGTTGAAGAAGCGGAGGTCGATTTTTTCGCGTGTAGGGTCTTCATTGTCTTCTGCGTCCTTCTTGGCGCATGCTACTGGCTTGAGTTTCTCGACGATGGGGAAATAGCTCTTGATCTTCAGAGCTTCAGAGATGCTTGGATTCATGGGGCCAGACATTGCGAAGATCTGGTTGGAGTATCCAACCGGGATCATCAAGTGGCGCGAGTAAGCATCGCGAACGGAGATGTCAGAAGGTTCAGGAACCCTTCGTTTGCCCGTAGAGTTTACTACCGGAGCAGTGACGAAGACTTTGGGTTTAACATGTTGTTCAGTTGGTGCGTTAGCTTTGGGAGCAGTAGAAGCAGAGGCCATTGTTGAAGATGAAGATGAAGTGAAAGAGGAGGAGTTTTCTGCAAAGAGAGCAAGCTTGTACGAAAACAAGGAAGTTTGAAGGCTAGTTTGTGTAAAAAGTCCCACAATGGGATATTCACTACTATTTATAGTAGTGGGAGAAATCCCCAATAACGAGGACATTAAATGTCATTTAATGCTGCAGGAATTAGTGGGACGCGTGGCAGCCCTTGGTTGTTTTGGCCGTTTCTGCAGAAGTGGAGAGACGCAGCGTGCGTCCTCGTTTTTGGGATTTGTCATAATGACAAATTCTGAAATGACGTTTGGTACTGCACGCCGTACTGAAAGTGACGTCCTAGGATCAAATCAATGATGGTTTCTTGGGATTGCCAATAGTTGGTAAAAAGCAACAAAAAGTGCACAAGTTAACTTGTGACTAAGCGTGGAAAGACAGGTGTCGAATGGCGTTTTCAAAGAATGCCTTTTTCTTTCAGAGTCGAAATAAGGCATTCTTGGGGGGCAATTTGTTGGCTCCTAAATTCGACACCTTTGTTTTGATTGATGTCAGCCATTAAAAGCTGAAAGATGCTTTCGACTGGCTAAGTCTGTCGAAGTGCCTGTCGAAAGATGGCAAAATACTTAGAAGATTTCTTCCAAGGAAGAAGGCTGATTGCCTTCGACGTCGAAAGAGTTTTCGTCGAAGACGTCTCTTGATGAAAGTGTTCGATGGTCCAGAGTGGAGCAGTTTGAAATTCAAAGCTTTGGAGGGAAAACGGTTTCCAGCAGTTACTACGTGCAAACGTGCAAGGATCTGGAGCGTCAAGCATGGAGAACGTGCCAAGTGGATCGATCTCGAAGCAGTGTAACTGCCCGACGGTTACTTGGAATGTTTTAGTATAAATAGGAGTAGACATGTAGTTTCTCGCGGGTGTTCACAAAAATATACATAGTCACTAATTTAGATTCAAGTACCCAGCGTGTGAGAAAGAATTGTTGAGAAATGTATGTGTGAAACACCAATTTTATCAATTAAAGTCATTTACTTTCCCAGCATTTTACTTGCTTTTCTCCTTTAAATTCCTGTCGAACCTTTACTTTAAAGCCTTGTTTATTTTACCAAGCCTTTCCTTTATGCAATTTACTTGAAACCTTTTATTTAAAGCCTTATCCAACTTAATCAAACTTCAAAATCAACCTATGTCCATAGGATCAATCTGATCGATCCTGCGAGTAACCAAATAAGTAACCATTTGGAGGATCAGCGGTTGTTTACCAAAACCCAAGGTAAACAGTATCGAACCTATGCCACTATAATTATTACAACGGTTGTTTACGTCAATCGTTGCGATAGACATTTTACAACAATGGTTCCTGAAACCGTGATTTTAAGTGCCACATATACAACCACACTCTATACAACAACACCTGGACCCGCGTAATTATATATGTTTTCCAACCGTTGTTAAATGAGTTTTCTGTAGCAGCGCCCCGTGCAAAAATTTTGAATCCTTTCCCCAACGGACATAACTGTTCCCCAACGGACATAACTGTTTCCCAACGGACATATTCGTTTCGAACAAATGTGTCTCTTCGTTTTCAATTACTGTTCTCCTATATAAGGAGTCGTTCGGCCTCGGTCTCGCATACAGAAAAACGCATCCTTCTCTCTATAATTACAATTCATTTCTTTTGTCGGAAACAGAATTTCTTCGAGAATTATCCCCACAAAGATTTCGTGAACCCAGACAAGAATAGGGTCGAAATACTTTGTTCGGAAAATGTACGAACACGATTCATCGAAGTTATCCAGGATTATCACACCCTAATTTTCTAACAACATATGGAAGCTGTAGCTTGAAATATTTGCCTCATGAGCACCCTAGTTGGTGTGGGTATGTGTATATGAACAACTCAGAAGTGGATGATTAATTGGAGTGTATGAAATATATGGCTGAACAAAATTGTTTTTAAGAAAAATAAACATTATGAAAAATGAGTCTCTGTCACTGCATGTGAAGCAAATGAAGAATGGGCTTTCCAACGGGAAATAAATAAGGTAGAATGAAATAAACAAAAAATAAATAAGGGTAGAATGAAATAAATGAAAAACATTGGAAAGCCCTATTGAGGATGATACTTATGTATACATTTCGAATTCTGATGAATGGGTTTTCAAACATAAATAAATAAGGATAAATGAAATAAATGAAATAAATGAAATAAATGAAAAAGGGTAATTGTACAACACAAATATTATCACGGAAAAGGTTTGGTCAGATCACATGACATTTTCGTGACTTGGGTAACAGTGATGTGTTGCTAGATACCGCTCACTGTTTATTATATTAAATGTGTGATTTAATATAATTTCCAACGTCGCGAAAACCTACAGGGTCACACACATAAGGACAGGTTGATGAGAGATAGAATAAATAAGGAACACCGTAAGATACGGTGCACTTAAGTGTAATACAGAAAGTGGTAAGGTACCACGTGGATAAGTGATATATGGTACATCATAAGGTATGATGTCCATAAGCTTAATTGGGCTTTTAGCTTATAGCCTTAATTGGGCTTTTAGCTTGTAGCCCACACGAGTGATTCTATAAATAGATCCCTTGTGATGAAGCAATTTCACTTGATGCAATTTCGTTTTTGATTCTCTCTCTCACTCAAGATTTCTGTTCGTGATCAGCTAGCACTGTGACCGGAAGCGATCTGTTCGTGTGGACTGAGTAGAGGCGTTGTTCTTCATCAACGCTCGTGATCACAACATCAAAGGTATGAATCGCCACAAGAGGTAAATATTTCTATTACTGACCATGTTCATTCGTAAGGATCTCTAAAGGAAAATTTTAAATTCCGCTGCGCTTTTGATCGCAATTTTCCATCAGTGGTATCAGAGCCACTTACGAAACCATGGATATAATAGTTGTTTATGTTCTATATTTTCTGTTTTGATTCGATTAAAACCAGAATGAATTGAATAATAAACGAGTAATTAAATTTGGTATCTGTTGTGTATGATTTGGATGATTGATGTTGACTATGCTTCGGAATCCGACATTAGTATGGTGAAGTAGCGATACATCGATCGTCCATAGGTTACATAAATAAGATCAATCACTTTTATATATGATATAAGTAAATTTGATGCAACGATGGTGTTGTACCCCAAAATTTGCCCTCCCATATTCTTCAAAGTTTTGACAAGCATCATCTCAATTTGCTCGAGTCTACTCAAGGGTTGCACAATTCAAACACCCTCCTAAGCTAGTCAAATTAGGGTTTTGGTTCCTGCAAGGAAGTTGAGGTTTTCAAGGGCTCAATCAAGTCACATATGCCTATACACATTGTCAAACATCTACATCTCAAGTTGCAAGACTCACAGCATCAAATTGCACAGTCAAAAGCCCTAATTGCTTCACAATCAACTGTAGGGGTAAAATGGTCATTTGGCAGTCAAAAGTCAAAATTTTTGGTCAACATCTTATTTTGAAGCCACAGTCATCATTTTATCAAGTCTTGATCATGGTTCTACAAGAATGGCTCAAAAATCATCAAGATGCAAAAGTTTCCATTTTTGGACAGTTGAAAAGTCAACTGTAACTTGACCAAGGCATAACTTTTTCATGGATCATCAGAAAAATCCCATCCAATGCTCATTTTGAAGGGGATAACATTTCCTACAACTCATCTTCACATTCCAAGTCCAAGAAATGCTCTCACAAAAAGTTATCAATTTCAACATTATAGGTCATTTTCAAAATTCAACAAAAAGGCATTTTAAGTCAAAGACCATAACTTGAGATTGGTAAATCAAAATGACATGGGATCAAAGGCATTGGTTAGAGGGCTTCAATACCTTTCCAAAATGTCTAAGAACATGTTCATATGATTAAAATTGAGCAAGATATGCATTGAAGAAGTTGGGAAATTTTTGTGAAATGGCAAAAGTCAACTATCCTTGAAACTTCAATTTTTGACAAAAGGGCCCACTTTTTTCCACTTGATTCAGGCTTGTCATGCCACCCACGTGTCCCATGATCAATGTCAAGATTAAACATTAATTTTTCTATTTTTATTTAATTTTATTTGATTTAATTCATTTTAAATGCATAAAATTCAAATAAAATCAAAAAAATTAATTCAATGACATCTTTTGATTTGATTGACTTTTATGTGTCATGAACAAGCATACCAAATTCGTGTAAGGCCATTATAAGTATGAAAATTCAAATTTGAACCAAACTTGGAAGGTGCCTTTAATGGTGGTTTTGAAGAATCTCAAAGCATCATTGCAATGGTTAAAGGCTCATCATGTGACTTAATTCTCATTCAAACATACATATACAAGCCTTGCAGACCTCAAGCACGACCTAGAACTCATTGAAACGGCCATAACCAATTCCAAAAATTCAAAAGAAATTTGCAAACTGAAATCCACTTTTCAGCACGATTTAAAGTCTTTTCTTGATCCAAACACATTCCTAACACTCCCAGGAATCTTTTGCAATCACAAACACGCTCTAACACTCAAGGAATCACTCACTACAGACCCACGGTTTGTCCATTTCTTTCAAAATCAAAATGCATAATTCTTGCACATTTAACATGATATAATTGTTGTTTTGTATTGCTAACGCTCTTCTGAAGCTAATGGTATAAGGCAATTGCATTTTGGAGCCCTGAATCACAAACTACCATGGATGATTTTTAGGTTTTTAAAGCTTTCGAATTGGGGGTTTTTCATATAGGAAAAATTAGGCTTGGAAAGACCCATGGTTGATATCAGGAGATCAGCACGAACACATCCCAACCCTCGCGCCCTTTTTATATAATGTGTACATCTAATCGTTATTTTTGCGTTTTGTATTTTGTGGGGGTTTAAAACCCCCGCTATTTGGTTTTATTTTACAGGAAAACGCGAAGAAGATGATTACGTGGAAGAACTTGGTTGGTGCATTCAAACGTAGCGCGCGTGTTTTTTTTTAATTTCTAGAATAATGTTTGTTTTCATATTTTAATTTCTTTGATTGTTTCATTAACAAATGCGTATGAGTGGTCTAGTGGAAGAGCAGGTGGTTGTGAATTACTGGGACCTGGGTTCGATTCCCAGGTCTCCCAAATTCCTTGTTCATATTTTTCCCAATATAATCATATGCAGGCATTCTCAAGGTGCCCCATCATGCGCTCCAGGCATCAGCTTGTCAAGTGTCCACCACCCTCCATCCAATGGCCAAAGAGTGAAGACCATGGTGTACAGGAGTCAACGCATCTCCAGGCAATCTCAAAGGTCAAACAGGGCTTATTCTTAATGGGCTCAGATTGTCAACGAAAACCTCCAAAAAAGACCCAAATCCCCCATGGTTCTTTCATATTTTCTTTTCTTTTCTTTTTATTTTGTTTTCTTTTAACTAATTATTATTATTAACTGCTATTATTTAATTAACTCATAATTAATTTTTCACAACAAAATTCAAAAAAACCAAAAATGTAAATACTTTATTAATTTCATTTAGGTAATTATTTTGTAAATAAATACTAATAAATTGAATTAGTTTTAATTAGGCAACTTTAACCTTTTTTCTTAATAACTAAAATAAATTTAGAATTAGGTTTTTGTTAACTTTTAATTTTAATTCCTTTTATTTTATTTCATTAAAAACATAAAAATACAAAAATATTTTTCTTTTAATTAAATTAATTAGTTAGTTATTAGCTTTAATTTCATTAATTACAAAAAGGACAAAAATTCAATTCTTTTCTTAAAAGGGTCAAAACCCTTAGGACGTTCCCAATTTAATTCTTTCGCGCGTATTTATTTATTCTGATTATATTCATGTATCTGTACAGAGGATGTAATAGTAATTAGGATTTTATTGCTTTCTTTAATTTTCTGCATTTACCTATTTACCAAAATGGGTTTTTGTTTTTTGGCGATGTATAGACCCGCGCCTTGTAATAGCGTAGAATTTATATTTCCGCAATTTATTTTCCGCACTCCTAACTGCTAATATGCCTGCAAGAATGTATGTAAATAAAATTAATCCGTAGCTCACAAATAACATGTACAAAACATTAACTGAAAAACAACACACAAAGCACATGCCACCCCTAGGGTACGCCTCACTGGTTGCCTCGAACGTGGTCATCAAGTATAGGGTGTCTTAGAGGTCACCCTTCTGTCCAAAAGATCCAGTTGCCTCGAAACGGTTTCCTCGGATACAAAGGATCTAGGACATTAGGGTTACTTCTAAGGTGTCCTACCATTGCTTCGGTGACCACACTGTCCCGATAATCGAATTGACCCGAACACCTCCAACAACGGTGCTACCTACCTCTCAATGGTGGGATAGCACTATCTAAAGGACTCTTACACAGCTTAATTCCTTAGAGTAGGTAGATTCTCTTAAGTACTTGCTCTTTTCAAACAAACAAAAACAACTTTTCGCACCCGCAATTTCTAAAAGTTTTCAAACAAATTTTTCACACACTCTTGAGGACAGATGCAAGAGTTACTTATAAATTTATTAAACGAAACTTTTTCAAAACCCACACACACTTGAAAAGCAAACAAATTTTGAAAACATAAGAGCAAGTACCTAAGAGCCCATGGATAACCATGGATAGAAAGGATGCTAACACCTTCCCTTTCTATAAATCTACCTCCCGAACCGAGAAACATTCTCAAAGAAGGAATTTTGTTGTGCTTTTGTCCTTTCCACGTTGGAGAACATAAAAGACGGTGGCGACTCTTACTTACCGCGACATTTCGCGAAACCAGCTAAAAACAGTCAGTTATATTTCCACCGATCACAGATGGTATATGGGATATACTGTTTCTGTTTCGTTCATTCAAACACTTGATGATTGTTATTCCTTTGACCGATCACTGTTCATATGCTTCGGAATTCGACATTAGTATTGTGAAGCAATGGCATGTGATTAATCATACTGAATTATCAATCGAAATGTGTTTGACAACATGAGACTGTTGCATTAGGGTTCATGACGGTACAAGGGTTGTGTTGTTGCAGAGTTATGCGATTAGGGTTGTGAATGCACAAGAGTTGTGCGAAAATGACGCCGATTTCAAATGAATTGTTCATTAAAATTTTGCGTCGGGGCGCTGCCCCTAACAACCCAGCAAAGGGGCACTTCCCCCTTGACCCTCGTTCGCTGACTCTGCGTAGTGTGATCAATCGTCGAAATTTAATTTGCCTTTTTTTAATTAACAAAATTTAAACTAATAATAAAAGTGTGTTTATTATTATTGTCTTGTGGTGATCAGTTATGTCCTTAGTTTTTTCCTTTATTTTGTTTTGGGATTGTAAAATACGGTCTGCGTGTCGTGCCTCTCTCTAAAATTCTTGATGTAACTGCTTTTCTCATCTCACTCCCTCGTGTGTAAAATGAGTTTCTTTTATGTAATGTAATGTTATGAAGAAAGAGAAGAATACAATATCAAAGGAGGATAACCTTGGAGATCTTGCTTGGAGAAGTTTAGATCGTTATTAGGTTAGCTTAGGTTTCTTCTTGTTAGATTGTTTATTGTTCTTTTCTAACTTGTAGTTTCACATGTTGATAATATTCATGGTGTTTGTAGGACTCAAGAAACAACAACAGAAACAAACTTCATCTAGTTTAAGAAGTTATGAGAAAAATACATGAATTATGAAGTCATTATGGAAACTTCATGCACCTTGTATTTCTCTCATTTTCGTGTATGTTGTTATTATGTTTCACTTAGTTTTCCTATTAATTTTTTCTTGTTAGATAGTTTATGACTCTTTTATTGTTGTATGTTGTTGTATGTTGTTGTTGCATGTTGTATTGTTGACAAATAAGTTTTCGGTTTCACATATTGATAATTTTTATGGTGTTTGTAAGACTCAAGAAAAATGAATGAAGAAATAACAATAGCAACAAACTTCGTCTAGTTTTAGAAGCTATGAAAAGAAATATAAGAAGTATGAAGCTATTGTGATGACTTCATCCACCTTATATTTTATCATGTTTTCCAAACTAGATGAACCTTATGATGATGATGATGATAAAGGTGATAGCAAGTATATATTATTAGTTGATAAATGGTTTTTCATGTGGAGCTAGCAAGTGGTCATGGTTTTTTACTTATCACTTAAAGGTTCAAGAAATTATTAGTTGTCCAGTTCTCCAATCTATGTATATTAATTCGATGTTTTTATTGATAAATGTTGTTAGTGAGTTTGTTATATCATATGTGATTGTTTGTTTCACTAACCCCTCATTGAACTTGCATTCATTTAAAAATAAATTTAAGATAATAATTTAAAAAATTAAGTTATTATTGAAAATCATCCTAGACGATCCAATCTTTTTCTAATTGCATGCATCTTGTAAATAAATTCCTCAAAAAAATGTTCATATATAGATGTCAGTTTGGATCTTTCACACGAAACTTGATGTTTGAAAAATAAAGTAGAAAAGAAGAGAAAATCAAATTTTATATGAAAGACTCAGACTGACATCCATTTATCAACATTTTTTTGAAGAATTTGAGATTAAATCAAATTCTATAGGCTAAAAGAGGAAATCATTATTTACATGATGCTTGCAATTCTAAAAATATTGGATCGTTTAAGTTGTTTTTCAAGAATAACTTAATTTTTCTGATTGTTGTCTCAAAAATCTATTTGAATGGTTTTATATGGTTAATGAGGGGCAGAGAAAAACAAGCAATCTCATATTTTATAATAAACTCTTACATATACCACAACGTCTGAAGTGTTTAACCGTGGTGATATGCTATTTTTATGCGCTTTAAATTTGGTTATAGTTAGGTATCGAATCTATGCCACTATAATTATTACAACGGTTGTTTACGTCAATCGTTGCGATAGACATTTTACAACAATGGTTCCTGGAACTGTGATTTTAAGTGTCACATATACAACCACACTTTATACAACAACACCTGGACCCGCGTAATTATATATGTTTTCCAATCGTTGTTAAATGAGTTTTCTGTAGCAGTGTGATTAAGTCATCATAACAATCACTATGATAAGCGACAGTGATGAGATAGACTTAGCCTATAATTAGTGAAGGACTTGACATTATACCTCAGTTTTTATTTGGGTGAAGTGAAAGCTTCGTCATGAAAAGCATTATTTGTCGTTGTGAAGGCCCTTGCTGAAAATCATAGGGGAAAATAGATAAAGTTCTAATAAGTGATCGCAACAAAGAGTACACCTCTCGTGAGTTTGACAGATTTTTGAGAGAAAGAATCGTATATTTATGAAGATGGCAAAATCGATGCTCAAGAGGATGGGACTGTCTAACACATTTTGGGCTTAAGTAGTCTATTCTACTATTTACATACACAATATATATGCAACTAAAGATGTTCAACACAATACAAAATTATTCTTCTATCAACAAAGTTAACGACATATGGACAGTTAGGAATTTAGCCAGGTCCAGCAACAAAATTATTCAATGGAAATTCATCATTGCTAAAATAAAAATTAAATAGTTAGTAAATATGATAAAAATGTATAGATTGCAAACTGACCCATGAATGAATGATCTTTAATTAAAAACTATTTTTGTTATTGGGCCAAAGAGATTCAAACCCGGTTGGTATGAATAAACCCATCATTACATAATTTCAAACCCTAGGTAGACAAACCCTAGCTTTAAATTCACTTAGGTAGTTGCCACTGTCAATACCAACTCGTGAGTTTGATTTAAATTCTACGGCGCAACTGGTAAACTGTTATCAAATATATTCGCGTAGGTAGCTTCCACTGAATCAATGGCGCTTCCATGAGTTTGATTTATATACTAGTATGTATTGGTACTAAATTTTACTTAATTTCATTTGTATATGATATTATAATCTCTACTAAATCGTGCACTATATTATGCAGCGTCGTCCTAACAGTTGAAGATGAAGTTTATTAAATTTCTACCATGCAATCTGATTGGTCTCTTGTCAGAGTTAATTTCTTCTTTTCAACGGCCGTGATTTCCTTGATTAAATCAGGTGAGTTTCTTTTCAGCGACCATGATTATATACTGGTAATGATTCTTGTTTTCATTACGATTTTGAAGCTTGTGTTATGAGAGTTTGTTGTGGTGAAATGTTTTAGTTCTTTCTTTATTTTTGTATGATGAGGTTCTGTACGGAACTGTGATAACATTAAAATATTGGTGAGAGATGACTCTCAAGGAGAGATAACTGTTTGAGATCTCTAAGATATTATTATTCTGTAGGTAATCTAATGTTTTATAGTTGATCACTTAAATATTTGGTTGAGACTTTTAATTTATCACATCTTATAGCTATTCTTTTTAGGGGTGACAAACTATATATGACGGTTGATATACAAAATGGTAATGGATGCATATGTAGACAAACACACTCACAGTATGATATCACACTTTATGTAAAAAACTGTCATCTTTGCTTATATGTTATTCTGGTATGATAAATTGGATTACTGTGGTGCAGCATCTCCCATATTAAAGTTGTTGGACGAATACTTTCTCCAGAATTACGATGAGGATTTGACATATGGAAGCTGTAGCTTGAAATATTTGCAACTCAGAAGTGGATGATTAATTGGAGCGTAAGAAAAATAAACATTATCAAAATGGGCCTCTGTCACTACATGTGAAGCAAATGAACGAAAAATAAATAAGGGTAGAATGAAATAAATGAAAAACATTCGAAAGCACTATTGAGGATGATACTTATGTATACATTTCGAATTCTGAAACAAATTATGATTATGTAAACAAGTCGAATTAATTGATCTCGGCCATTGTATGTGAAGCAAATGATGAATGGGTTTTCAATCATAAATAAATAAGGCTAGAATGAAATAAATGAAAAAAGTTCTTATTTTATGTTAGGGATTTGTTTTCTCCCCATATTTACTTACACTTTTTTGTACTATTTCAACTTTCTTGACATGTGTTATGTTAGAAAAATTTATAGATTTTGTACTTGTGTTAGTCTCGTTATTCTGTTAGTTTTAAAGCAAAATCTATGAATTGCATTGTTGAATGCTTAATGAAATACTGTGAATTCTGAAAACTTACCTCCTACTCCTTCAAACAAAAAAATTTATATGTGAAAGGCATATACACATAAACCTTTTACATAAGGAGGCAACTCTATTAGAAAGATGTCACCAGATTTAATGTTCGAATAGAAAATGCAAATACTATACATTCATAACTATTGATTTTTTATTTTTATGATTGACACTAATTATGATAAAACTAATTTGACAACAATATGTTAAATATGATGTTCTAAATTTGCACAGAGAATATATTGGACACGATGTCCTATCTAGTTTATCCGACATCTTGTCTGTTACAACTGTACTCTTGGACTTGTTTAGTTTTACCAGATCTTGAATTTTCCTGGGAATATTAGGATATTATATTTGACATCCAAAATTGAGGAATAAGAGATGTTGTGTGAATTCAGAAGATTAATTTGTTTGTCTTGATGTTGAGACATTTTAGGAAACATATTATAGAAGTCCTATTTTTATGCAGAAGATTCTGCAGATTCTTAGCAATAACCCTACTACCTTTTTGAAGCCCAAATCCAGTCAGACGTTGCTTATAAAGGGAAGACTCTAAACCTAAAAAAGATACGAGCCACATATGTAAAAATGTCATTTATTAGGGCTTCGTGTGTTTATTTTTATGAGTCACTCTTGTATTGATTAATGGTTGCGTTGGACTATTAGTTGAGTTGTAATTGTGAATCATTCATAAGCATTTAAGTAAAAGTGAATTCTGTTTATTGGAGTGTATCCTTCTTGATTGTCTTGTTGCTTTATCATAGGTTGTTCGATTGAGTTGAATTGTGTTCTTGTCATTGTGTTGTGACCGTAAGAGAAGTGAGAGGGATCTCATACCTAGGTGTGTCTTAGGTAGAAGTATACCACGAGTAGTGATTAAGTGAGAAGTTGTAAACGAAGTAGTTTAGCTTCGAATTGATATTATTTAGTAGATTTCCTTCTTGGCTTGGTAGCCCACAGATGTAGGTGTTATTGTACACCGGGTTAACAATTATGTGTGTTCTTTTAAGTTTTTGCATTGTTTAATTATTTGAAATTGCTCATTATGTTGTTGTTTAGAGATCAGTGTCTCGACATTTCTTAGGAAATCTGAGATCTGAATACCAGAATTTCAATTGGGATCAGAGCAAGCATCATGCTCTATTTCTGGGTGAGATTTAGGGAAGAAACTTTCTGGTACAATGGACAAGGAAGAAGAATTTGTGATTAAAAGATCTTTGCAAAGGGCTGATTTGAAGAAGACATATTATGAGGTGATGACAAGGGAGTTCAGTGGTAACACTCCTAAAGCATATGACAAAATCAAGGAGTGCAAGAGGTTATTTGATTTGTGCAAGAGGTGGAAGACTATCTAAAGATGATAAATATTGTTTTGTTCCTAATGCTATAGTGTGTTTCTGCTGCTATTGTTGATGGTGGTATGTGTGTGCATGATGTCTTACCAAATGTTATGACATCTTGCCTGATGTGTGAACTTGATTTTTCCTCTTAAGGGGGAGAAGTGTCTGTGTGAAACATGGGGAGTAATGGTTCTGCTTTAGTAACTACAAATTATCTTTGACATATCATTATTGTTTGCAATTTTGTTAATTGTGCACGTGATGTGGACCATATACAAACTACTATAACTGTTGTCTTGGAGCTCTTGAAGTATGTTGACCTAAGCATGAGGCAACTGTTAGCTCCTACATTCGACACCCACACAAATTAACCTTATGGGCCAAAAATAGAGAAATTTATGAGTTAAAGTTAATCTTCGACAAGAAGGTTCTTGCGGCCTTCGACTGAAAGGGCTCCAAGTTCTTCGACTAAAATGAAACCTCGTATCAGCAACAGGTGATTTTGAATCTGAAGAAAGGAGGGAAAAGTAGTTCGCTTGGCAGTTGAGGAAAATAACGTGGGATGAAGATAGAGGTCCAAGCATACGCAGAAGACACTTGTCCTCATCCTAGAGCAAAGTAACTCCTCGATGGTTACCTAGTTCTAGTATAAATATAGAAAGTTTATGTAGATTTCCGTGTGTTCAACTAACAATACAAATCATTCAATACTATTTGAGTACCCGCTGCCTGAGAAAGAATACTGAAAGTGTACGTTTGAAACACCATATTTTATAATCAAAGTCTTTTACATTCCTCTTTACATTCCTTTCCTTTTTATCTTGCTTGCAAAAATATATTTTCCCTTGCATTCTATTTTCCCCTGCATTTTACTTGCACTTTTATCAGATTTCTGCACTTAAACTCTTCTCGACCCCTTTTTTTATTGACTTTCTACACTCAAAATCATTTCAAACCTCAACCTTTCTCAGTCGAATGTGTGTTCTTTATTTATATTAGCATTTATATCCAAACAACGCCAATAATTAGCATATGTCCTAGGATCAAACTGATCGATCCTGGGAGTAACCAAAAAATTACCCTTTTTTGAAGATCAGCAGTTGTTTACCGATCAACAAGGAAAACAGCAACATAATTTTTTTTGTGTTTGATTATTTTCAAACCTATGTGGTTTTGTTGTCATTTGGATTTTAATGCTTATGTGAAAAGGTTGATGAGAATGTTTCTCATTTGTGTTCCGCTGCATGTGTGTCTAATCTAAAACCTCTCATAGTTCTTTGTGTCTCTGGTGTACCAATAGGGGAAGAGCATTATGATCTGGTCTTCTGATAAGTGAAAATTGTAGTTATTTTTGTATATACTTTTTGTTGCACTTATCGACTCTTTGTTGTTATTATCGATTGAATAAACTTGACATTTGTGTAAATATATATACTTAGTGTATAATTGTATTTATGATTCATTTGTGTATCATTTGATTGTTTTAATGTCTTTTTGTAGGTATTTTCGCGTATTTGGAGCATCGAGGAATAAGGTATCAAACGCACGACTCCGCATAGGAATTTTTGGAAAATTCTAGAAATAATGTTACTTCAGGTCGTGCTTAGGGCACTCTCAACGCGGGTTCTGGAGCACGGGCAGAGGTGAGCACGCTTGGTGCAATATTTGGCTCTTAGCACGGACTAAGGCAGTTTAGTGAATAAATGAAGGCGCACTCAGTGCGGTTTATAGGGCTAAGTGCAGTATGCGATTTTCAATTCTTGTATAAATAACTTGGAATAACTTTTTTAGGGTTTTTATCATCTCTTTCCCTCTTGGAGGAGCTCTGGTTTGATTTTTTGAAGTTTAGAGGTTTATCAAACATCATTGGGTGGTGCATCTTATCGGTTGGTTATGGGTTGTCTCAGATCATGTTGACACCGTGAAAAGTGTATTATTCATCTCCTTCTTCCTTATGTATCATTCCAATGGTTGGTGTTGTATGTACATATTTACTCTTTATGTATGTACATTTGTTGATCATGGGATTGTATGAAATCTCTTTTACAAATTAATATCAGTGTTTGTTCTTGATTTTTGCTTTATCGCAGAGTTTTGGTTTGTCATAAACATATGCTTTCCGAATCACTTTCTTGAATGAATATATATTAGTTCCAAGACTCTAGACATAGATTTATGCTTAATATTCATGTGTGTATTGATTCTGAAAAGCATCTAAGTTGTTTGAGTTGCATGCAAAATCGCCTCAGAGAGAAATACGGGTGATGTCTCACTTTGTATTAGAGATAGCCTTAGTGTGAGCGATACATTATTGTATTGACGATTGATTTAGGTTGCATGCAATTGATGTGTAAGTTTAAGTATTTTACGGGTAGAGTGAAATGCGATTCCAGAATGAATTCTCTTATGCTACTGATAATTGTTTATTGCTTTATTTATTGCTTTATTTACTTTTCCTGCACTTTTTCCGCAAACCCTTTTTCAAACCAAGAAGGATTGAAACGATTGAACGATAGTTTTTCCCTCTCACTTATCACTGGAGACGATACGATATAACCTATATCACCTTATAAAAATACTTACTTTTGCTTGCCGCTTTACCGCTCTAGCAAAAATGGCGTCGTTGCCAGGGATTGGTGTTGATATTAACTACATCATAATAGTTTTGCTTTCCAAGTTTATTTTATACGTATATTTGTTTTGTTTCACATTGGTCAAAAGTGTGGTTAGATGTGTAGTTCCAGTTTGAGCTTGAAGAGATTTGAGTGAAGGCGGGAGTGAAGCGTTTGGCTCGACTGAAGCAACATGTTGGTTTATAAATAATAGGCGTCGAACTTACAACGTGAAACAAGCATGTTTTATTGTTTTTTGTTTGGTTGTTACTTTTTCATTCTAGCTTATGTAGTGTGGTGAACATTCATTAAACAAGTTGTACTCGGATTGATCGGAAAATTCTCAAGTCTTCACTTTACAACTTGCTTAATTAATTTTCACCCATCCTTTTAGTATGTTAATATTAAATGTTTTATGTTGTTATTCGTTGTGGTTTTCTGCAAGCTTGTATTGTTTAGCTTGTGAAGGTGTGTATGTGTTATAAATGTTGTTTAGATGTGTAAATGAGATTATTGTAGGTGATTGTGGAGGTTGCTTTAAGATTTCATATTGTTCTTCTATTTTTTTCTGCATATAGTGTAGCGCGCTTAGAGCGTGTTTTTGCGCTTAGCGCGCTCTGCTGTGATCAATCAGCGAATTATTTTGTTTCACTTGGCTCTCTTTTTTCCCACTTTCACCAAGGTCTTATAGTATTAATTAACATTAGTGTTATTTTTCTAATTCTTTTGTTGATTATTTAGACTTAATTCAAGTCCGGTAACTTGAAGAATTTTGAGGTGATTTTCTGATTTTTTATTGATTCAACTTGCGGATGTATAGTAATGATAGTTTTCAAAGTTTGGTACATGTCAGGTGTTGTACCCAAAAATGTTCCCTCACACTTTTCTCAAAGCATTCTTTCAAGGCTCCTCAAGTTGTCAAAACACTCAAGGGTTGACTAGTCAAGATACACCTCCCAAACCAAAGGCTTATAACTAGGGTTTGGAGTTTCTAAAGGAAATTTGGTTTTAAAAGGTCTCAAGTGGCTTCCATGGTTCTTCATAGGTCCTCAAAAAGTTCCATGTCATGTTTCATTCCCTACATCACAGGTTTTCTCAATCAATGACTCAAATGCTTGAAAGTCAACTGCATTGGTCAAAAAGTCAATTGTAGTTAACATACAATCAAACTTCAATATTTTTGGTCAACATTAAAATTTTAAAGTGATATTTATAATTTGATCAAGAGTTGATCATGATTCCCCAAGGAAAGTCCTCAAATCATCAAAAGTCATGATTTGTCAAATTAGGGTTTCCTTAGGAGAAGTCAACTGAATTTTGACTAGGCATAACTTTCACATACTTCATTAAATTTCCGCATCCAAAGCTCATTTTTAAGAAAATTCAATTCCCTACAACTTTGCTTTTGTTCTCGAGTCCAAAAAATGCTTCATTTGGAAGATATGAGCTCATACTTTATAGGTCATTTTCAAAAGTCAACAAAAGACACTTTTTGTCAAGGCAATTTACATCAAGACATTATCTTCAAAAGAAAAAATAGTCAACATAGAGATTATAGAGGACATCTTGGGCTTTTAAAAAGTCCAAGATCATCTTCAAAAGGTGAAAATTTTGCAAGTTTTGGCTTGCACAAATTAAGCAAATTTATGAAAATGCATGAAGTCAACTTTGACAGAATTGCATTTTTAGGTTAATAGACCTAACTTTTAGGGTTCAAACATGTTTGTAACATACCCAAGGACCTCTAAATCCAATTTTTAATGGCCTTGATTTTTATTTGCATTTATCTTGATTTTATTTTATTTAAAATCAAATAAATTAAATAAAAATACAAGAAACCATGGGTTAAAGCATTTGGGCTTAATTTGACCCATTATTAGGCCCATATTTCGTGCAAGGTACATCAAACATGTCTTGGTTCATTGCAAAACAAAAAGGGCAATAATATCTCATTTTTGTATATCTTTCAAAATTCATTTTGGTGTTAAAACCATGTCTTAATGACTTGATTCCTTCCATGATGATTTCCACTCCTTTTCTCCCTCTATATAAGACACAAGCCAGAAGCAAACCAGACATGCTTGCATTCCCTAAGAAGAGCTCTCAAATTTTAAAAAAATATCAAAAATTTTCAAAAGTCGAAAATTAAATTAAATTCATATTCAATCCATTCAAGGGATCATATCATCATCCTGAAACTCCCAGGTTTCGTTTCCAATCATTTCTCGAGCTAGATTGTGCCCATAATCCTCGCCTCCAAGTGCACCAGTTGGTAAATTTTCGTGAAATCCAAACTCATTATTTAAGTAATACAAATGGATTATATATACATATATGTTTTCATACTAATGCTTATGATTGTTTAGAACCATTACGTGCGACGTTTGTCGTGAGGATGAAGTTTGCCATTATTAGGGAAAAACTTCAGTCGAGATTCATTTTCAATGATGTAGGGCATTTCAGATCAAACCAATATCATGGTTGTATTCGAAGCATATGATTTAGGGGGGGGGGGGGTAGCCTGGATTTTGGATATTGATCTTGTTGTTTGTGCAGGTTTAGGATTTTGGATGATCGGAGAGGATGATCGGAGTTTGACTCCAGCGTCCCTGAGCTGGTTGACTCCGGCTATAGGCTGGCATGGATAAAAGGCATATCCTCATTGGTCCTTTTGAATTCATCTGACGTGCGTTTTAAATTTAAAAAATGTGACTAACTTTTTTATGTATTGTTATTGTTTTGTTGTGCATAATGAATGAATTAAATGGCCTAGTGGAAGAAACAGCATGAGTAAGGAATGTTTATATGCAAGGGCAGGGGTTCGATCCCTGCCTCTTGCATATTATTTTTATAAATTTTTTTTCATATTCAATGTAACATAGATCAAGTATGCACACAGTGCATTTCAAATCTTGGCCATCAAATTTTCACAAACGTGGATCTAACCCCTCAGATATGCGTTGCCACCATGTTCCTATCAAGATTGGATGTACAGGATCATTGACAAACGTTTGGGCTCTGATTTTTTGGGCCTACAACATTTTCTGGTCTCTACCCCCAATTGTTATTGTGCATCACTTGGAATTCTGGATTGGGCCTTAACATTCAAACTTTCACCCCCTGATTACAAGTTGCAACCTGGCCCATAATCACTTTTTTTTATTTATTATTTTATTTTATTTAACTTAATTCAGTTTTCTTTTTTCTTTAAATTAATTAAATTCTTATTTATAAAATCAAAATCACAAAAATAATTAGAATTACTTTTTTTAATTAAATTAGTTTTTATTAATCTTTTTTTTATTAATGAATTTGACTTAGGGATTTCTTAATTTAACTTAAATATTTCTTAATAAAAAAAATACAAAACAACCAAAAATATTTCTTTCTTTTGTTACTTAGAAAATATTAGGGCTTTCTCCTCTCCGCGCGTTTATTTATTTATCCACATTATTCTTTTTAAAAATATTATGTATTTGCATATGGGTTGTGTTGTACCCCAAAATTTGCCCTCTCATGTTTTCAAAGGTCTTCCCTTACATGGTTGGTCACAAACACTTGCCTAACGAAAATGAAGTTTTTTGAAGATGAACAAGGTGTCTTTCGATTGGCACCTGGGAAAAGTCTTCGATTGGGTATCCAAAATCCTTTGATACAGGCTTGACTCACCAGTCTTCGATTGGGCATTTGGCACTCTTTGATCAGGCTTTGATTAGTAAGCTTCGATTAGGTGTTTGGAACCCTTCGATCAAGCTTTGGTTCGCAAGTCTTCGATTGAGCGATGGACCCCCTTCGATCAAGTCAATTTCACAATGCTTCGACTATGCATTAACTACTTCATGCTTACCTTCGACTCACGAGGCAAGAATCTCCTACAAGATTGTTTCGATTCACAAAGGAAAAGGCCCCTCAACTTGCCAGCACACCAGGCAAGAGGCTCATTCGAAGAACATGTAAATGACTCATTCGAAGAACATGTAAAGGTCCATTTGAAGAAGCATTCAAAGGGTCAATTCAAAGAACATTCAAAAGGTCCATTCGAAAAAGAATTCAGAAGGCCCATTCGAAGGGCACATAAGAAGTCCATTCGAAGGACCAATCGAAGAGCATGGCCTGGAGGCATTCGAAAATCAAAGGTGTCCAGGTTCATTCAAGATTCCAAAAAGACATGAATATTTCAAAAAAGGAAATCTTTTAATATGTCTGATTCTTGTCTCATGGCTTTAAAGGCCTGGTTAAATGGCTGTCCCTTGCCATTTTCGTGCACCCCCACACTCCTATAAATATGAGGCCAATGACACATTAGAAAGAGAACAGAAAAAGGAGAAAAAGAAGGAGAAACATGGAGGATTTGGAGATACGCTGCCCACAAACCCACCAAAGGTTATCAGCATTTTCATAAGTAATCCAAGCTAAAGCAGCCATTCAGCGAGCATCTCCACACCCAGAGTCACAAATCATACATCTTTAATTGGTAAGGGTTTGCAAAACCAAAATTGCACCTTCATGACATTTAAATACACATTGCATATGTATTCTTGTTATTACTGATTATGTTGCATGTAAGCTGAAGCGCAAAGATGAGATCGTGCCATTGCTGGGGCACGATCTAAGTTTCTCCTTCGAATCTCAGGATAAAACAAACCCAGGCCCAGATTCAGCAGCTTCAAATTGAGGAAGGATTCAAATTGGGAGGAGATTCGAATCAGGGGGGGTAAAGTCCCCCCTGGATCTTTAACATTTGTCTCGTTTTGCATGAAATATCTTCTCATAATCTTGTTCAGAGCTTCGAAGCTTAGCAGCTTAGCTTCGAACTGGATCCAGGGTTCCCAGATCGAAGGATGACATATCCAGATCGAACACCCCCAAAGTGCAGCCCCTCATGCACCTTCGATCAAGCCTCTTCACTGGATCGAAAGACAGCCCGCACCTCTTTCGATTCAGGCCTCCAAAATTATACCTTTCTTTATTTACTGCCTGTTCCTTCGATTTCATCTTTGTTTTGACTATTTTATTTTCTTTTTTTAATCAACATAAAATCAATTAAAAAAAAACCACAAAAACATTAGGCTAGTTTTTCTATTAAATTAACTTTGTTAATTAATCATTTAATTATCTTAACATTTTCTCAAAACTAAAATTAAGAAGATTTAGATCATTTTCCCAAAATAAAATAAAACAACAAAAAGATTTTATTCTTAGGATTTTTAGAAGTTATGTTCAGATTCGCGCGCGTTTATTTTATTGTAACTGCCTACTGGTTTGTGATAGCTTAACTAAGACTTTTACACTTTACTACTTTATTCCCCCAATTTTGGACATCTAAATAACCCCCTTCCCCGAAGCCTTGTAATAGCGTAGGATTTACAATTCCCGCACTTTAAATTCCTATACATATATTAACTGTTTAGATGTACGCTAACTAGGATTGCATGACAAGATCTGAAAACAAACGGTAGAACACCTAAATATACAAAGATAATGTAACTGAAAAACAATACACTCGCACATGCCACTCTTAGGGTACACCTCACTTGGTTGCCTCGAACATGGTCATTGAGTATAGGATGTTTTAGAGGTCTCCCTCTTGTCCAAAGATCATAAGTTGCCTCGAAACAGTTGCCTCGGATAAAATGATCTAAGACATTAGGGTTACCACTAAGGCGTCCTAACATTGCTTTAGTGACCACACGTCCCGTAATCGAATTGACCTGAAAACTCCAACGACGGTGCTACCTACTCCTCAATAGTGGGATAGCATTGTCTAAAGGACACTTGTACAAATCAATTCCTTTTTGAGTAGGTAGAGGTTCTTAAGTACTTGCTCCTTTTAAAACAAAACAAAACGTTTCGCACTTACACTCTCTTCAAAACAAAAACTCTTTTCAAACCCACAAACACAAAGAAAAGCAAACTTTTGAAAACATAGTGAGCAAGTACCTAAGAGCCCGTGGATAACCACAGATAGAAAGGGTGCTAACACCTTCCCTTTCTATAATCTACCTCCCGAACCCGAGAAACATCTCGAAAAGGAATTTTTCTGTGCTTTTGTCCTTTCCTTGTTGGATAAAATAAAAGACGGTGGCGACTCTTGCTTACCGCGACATTTTGCAAAAACAAACGCAAACGCGAACCAGCATTCCAAAACAGTCAGTTCTCATTCCCACTGATCACAGGTTGTAATAAGATTAACTTAGGACTTGTAATAGCGTAGCTTAAATTCTCACACCTTTATTTCCTGTACTTGTATACAATTAACTGCTAGATATATGCTAATAGGCTTGTATGGAAAGACTAAAAGCAAACGCTAGAAAACCTAACACTTAAAATAAGCATAACTGAAACACAACACACTCGTACACGCGCACATCTAAGGTACTTCCACTTGTTGCCTTTGCAATAAAACATTCATGTCCCTCGAACGTGGGATACTTTAGCAAAGACCCTCAGTTAAAAATATCGTAGTCCCTCGATGACTCTTCGATGCTGCCTCTTGTATACGATCTAGTCCCTTACGATAAAATTACTAAAGTTGCCTACGAGTTACCTTTATGACTGTACGATGACCCGCACATGTCCCTATAAACATTTAACGACAGGAGTACCTACTGACTAATAGTAGGATAGCACTGTCTAAAGGAAAAGTGTAAAATAACAAAGACTATTCGAGTAGGTAGACCATTCAAAGTTGCTTGCTAACAAAAAAACAAACAGAACAAATTTTCACACATACACAAACTTTTCTCTAAAATATTTTCAAATACAAAACACTTTGTATACGTTCTCAACAATATGAGAAACATTAAAAAGTTTGCCGCACTAAGGCGTCTTTTCAAAAACACTTACAAAAAAAAGAAAGCATTTTCAAAGTGAGCTACCAACTAAGAGCCGGTAGATAACTACGGATGGAAAGGGTGCTAACACTTTCCCTTTTTATAACCTACCCCCGAACTCAAAATATTTAAAAAGGTATTTCCTGTTCTTTTCACCTTTTCTTTTGTTGGATAAAAGAAAAGTCGTTGGCGATTCTTGCTAACCGCAACATTTGCGATAAAAACACAAAACTGGTAAAGTCAGTTCTCCCACCGTATGACAGATCTGGAGACTCTGTTGGGGACACTAAAACTAAAAATGGGGTTTCCTTAGAGCTATATCTAATTTAAAATTCTTAACTTGTTTGACTTGCTTGCTTTATATTTTTGGTTATGTTTTGGTATTCTTGTATAGATCCTATACTCGGATCTGGGGCACATTAGGTAAGTAGTAATACATCTTGGGGACTGTGCGGCATAATACCTACATGGTTGAAGCGATGGCTACGTTAGTGTGACACATTTTTTGGTACCGGTATCCCTTGAGTCCAGCCAAGGAGAATACGAGGCCGCCGTGTGGCATCATAAAGCACTAACTGACCGTAGAACCTTAGTTGAACAACTTGGCCATTAGAAAGTAGTGAGATATCCGGCTTTGGTGCAAGACTAAAGTTGGTTGATACTCGATGCTACACCTATTGAGGTCAGACTTTTGGGATATTTTGGTCGCTAATAAAGAAGCTTGAGCTAAAACAATACCCGAGAGAAAGATCAATGATATTGAGATCCTTTAGAACCCTGTTACTTTCTTTAGGACAGGTTGAACCAACTAAACTTCAAGAGGGTACTTACCTATAAACTCCATAAAAGCTTTAACCTAAGGGCTTGTGTGCTTTGTTTGTGTGTGATTAATTTGTTCGAACATAATATCATGCATCATAACATTCATGTCATTTCCTAACCATTTCAAGGACCGGGGAATTTATCTTTGTTCTGTTTTGCAGACTATGGCTTCCACTCGTAAAAACACCATCTGAATCAACCCCGTAAGGGTGCCTCCTCAACTTAAAGAGTTAGCTTCAAGGGTTCCTGAAAATTCTTTGTTGACCAAAAGATAGGGTCAAATTTTAAATCTGGTTACCCCAAGCCTTGAAGAAGATATAATAAGGGTGCTCTTTCAGTTCTTTGACCCTTTACATCATTGTTTTACTTTCCCCAATTATCAATTGGTGCCTACAATGGAAGAATTCTCTTAACTACTAGGAGTGTCTGTTCTTGATCAAATACCCTTCACCGGTTTAGAGGAAACTCCAAGACCCGAAGTTATTGCCAAGGCCTTACATCTGAAGAATTCAGACATTATAGATAATTGGGAGATAAGAAATGGGGTCAAAGGCTTTTTGGATAAATTCCTGATGGAGAAGACTCGACTATTTTGGGATACCTTGGATTTACATGCTTTTGAGGAGATTCTCGCTCTTTTAATCTATGGGTTGGTGTTTTTTTCTAACCCTGACCAACTCATGAATTTGAATACTGTCAAAATTTTCCTTACTCGTAACCTTGTGCCTACATTGCTTGGAGACATCTTGCACTCTCTTCATACTCGCACCATGAAGAAGCGAGGGACTCTTATGTGTTACTTTCCTTTGTTGTCTAGGTGGTTTATTTCGCACCATTCTCGATCAGTCTTGAAGAATGAGCTAGGTTTGAGGTGGTCGCAAAGGTTAATGTTGCTTTCTCATACGGATATCCATTGGTGCTCTTGATCTCAATAAGACATTACTATTATTTACCGTTGTATGGAATTCCATAATGTTCCAATCTTATGCATTAGGGGAGGTATTACTTATAACCCTTCTCTGGCTCTACGATAGTTTGGCTATGCCCAAAGAGATGGTCCTAATGACACACTTATTCAAGGTATCGTATTTGACTACGAGAACGATGTCCAAGGTTATCATCGAAGGTTCCCACATGCTTAGGGCACGGTAAGAAGGATGGATAGCAAGACTTTGGGGCATAAGAATTCCATCCCTCTTGAGCCGTATCTCAAATGGGTATGAGCTCATGCTCAAAGTATCTTCATGCCATATCCAGCCGTCTTACCAATAATTATGGAGCCTGTTGTTGAGGGGGGTCTTCCTTATACCATTCTCCACCCTGGTATGCCTACTGATCTCGAAGAGTTGCAAAGGTCTTGGATTCAAATGAAGGAAGAATGAGACATCATTGAGACCCAATGCTATGCTAGTGAGAAGAAAGTGTTGGAACTCACTAGGAAAATTCAAGAGGAACGAATTCTTAATGCTTACATCAGTACAAAGAGGAAGCGGCCCTGGGAGATTTGATTCTTAGATTTTAGGAGTTCATTTTATCTTTGAAAGCTTTTGTAAGCCTGAAATGCAGTTGTAATTCGAACCTTGCTAATAAATTTTTTGTTTCTTGTTTACTCCTGTCTAGCAAATTTAAATTTGCTAAGGTCCTTGAAACCACTGCATTCACGTATCATGCATCATTTCATCGACGGGTTTTCCAGTACAGGTTTCTAATTTTCTCGCTGTTTATTTCAGCAGAAAAATGGCTCTTGAACAGAATGTCAAAGATCTCCAGACTCAGCATGCACAGTTCCAAGAAACTCTTCTGAACCTGGCCAAGGGGAAACAAGAAATAATAAAGCTCATTGCTAAGCAAAAGAAGAAGACCAAGAAGCCTATTGTCCTTAATTTGGGAATGAGATTCAAAGGCCCTGTCCAACCAATTCAAGTTGTTGAAGTCTCCACTGATGAAGATGATGACCAAGAAGAAGAGGATAGGACACTCAAGCAGAAATACGGGAATAACCAAGGTTCTGAAGATGAGGACTACATGGACGAGCAATACCCTCCTACCGATGACAAATACAGACAACTAGAGGATAGGCTCGAGGCTATGGAGGTCCAAAAGATAATGGGAATGGATTTCGGCGAATTAGATTTGGTTCCAGGGGTGGTCATCCCATCTAAGTTCAAGGTCCCTATTTTCGTCAAATTTGACAGGGTCTCTTGTCCTAAACTACACATGAGGTCGTATGTCAGAATGATTCAGCCTCACACCGCTGAACAGAAGTTATGGGTCCATTTCATCCAAGAAAGTTTGGCTGGTACACAGCTGGAATGGTTCTATCAGATGGAGGGGACCAATATCCGCACCTGGGAAGATTTGGTGCAGTATCAATACAATGTTGACCTGGCACCAACCCGAGTTCAGTTACAGAATATGTCCATGGAATCAAGAGAAGGGTTCAAGGAATATGCACAGAAGTGGAGGGACCTAGCTGGTAGAGTGCAACCTCCTCTGAATGATCGGGAAATGGTAGACATGTTCATGAGCACTCTGACAGGCCCATTCTTCAATTTGCTGATTGGGAGTTCCTCATCGGGTTTTACAGATATGATTATGACTGGTAAAATAATTGAAAGAGACATCAAAAGTGGGAAGATCCTGATGGCTGCATCTTTTAGTGTTGCGAAGAAGTCCTTTGGAGGAAAAAAGGAAGTTGGTGTTGTCTATGGCCAGAAAATTCGTAGCAGAGTTAATTTCCATGAGTCTGTAGGAGCAGTTTTGATTTACAATCAGACACCTGCCCAACAACAAAAGTAGGGTAACCGTCAAAGGCCAGACACTTCGAGAAGGAAGTTCACTAAGATCAATATGCCTTTTATCTTAGGAACTACAACACCTATTGAAGTTAGAGTTAATAACATTGAAGGGTCCTCCTAAAAATCCCAAAACTACTTCTCCTTGGTACAATCCTAATGCGATATGCGCCTATCATGCCAATAGTACTGGACATGACACGAATAGCTGCTGGGCTTTTAAGATTAAAATTCAAGATCTGATTAATAACATGGAGATTAAGTTCGACTCTCTAGAGACCCGAAATGTAATTACAACACCTATGCCCAAACATGATAAAGGCCTAAGTGTTGTTGAGGATATTCTATATGTTACTTCTGTGAATGATGTGGTTACTCCGCTCTCCATAATAAGGAAGAATTTGTTACAAGCTAGTTTCTTTCCAAGTTGTGTTGAAGGTTGTTATTATTGTGCAGTCGAACCCAATGGTTATGAGTCACTAAAAAAGCATGTTCAAAGCTTGATGAATGAACATATTATTCTGATTAAAAAAGTTCCGCCTATTGACAATTTCTGCCAATATTTGTCTGTTATCTCCGGTACCCCTTTTAGGATCCCTTCCAAAGGTCCTATAAGGATTACCTCCAATATGAAAGCTGCTCTGCTTGTCATTACAACGCCCGAGCCTATCCAGTATTCCTCAGATAAAGCATTTCCTTGGCACTACGGATTTGACGTCTATTATCATGGCGTCAAACAGGAGTTGTCCGATGAAGAAAAAGAAGAAGTTGATCCATGTATTGTCAATATTTCGGGGACTATTAAGATTATAAGAAGTGGAAAGGAGGTCTTCCAGCATGGAGGTATTCTGCAACGAGCACGTCGAACAACCCTCCGACCATATGCAGTAAAGCCCAGGAAAAACTTGTTAGATTTATAGGGGATATCAGTAAGCTTACCCCAAATTGTACTATCACCTTATTCAATAACATCCTTAGCATATTTCAAGGAGGCCATCTTATGCGGAGCTTTGGTGATTTTCTGGATGGCTGAAACATATTCAACAGCAGCAGGGAAGAGCACTTCAAAGGTTTGATAGGTTGTTTCAATGAATTATCCGTCCATTTCCACACATCGGAACGAGTTGAGGTGGATGACCACATATTCCTCCTCCCCACAAACAGTAACAACCTTCCCTTTTACCGGGTATTTCAACTCTGATGCAGGGTGGAAGTGACAGCACCTGCCCCATGGATCCAAGGGCATTCCAATAAACAAGAGTAAGCAGGATGGATATCCATGACATAGAAAGTGGACTCAAAAACCTATGAACTTACCTTTATCGGGAGGTCTACCTCTCCATGTACCATTCGCTTCGATCTGTTGAAAGCTCGAACTATGATATTGCTGGTTTTCAGCACCAACCCTTCATAATCTAACCGGTCGAGAGCGCCTTTTGGCATAACATTCAGAGATGATCCCGTGTCAATCAATACATGGGCTAATGTAGTTCCCTTGCACTCTATGGAGACGTAAAAGGCCCTATTGTGATTCTTCCCCTCTGGAGTCAAGTCGGCATCAGAGAAACCAAACCATTGTCAGTTGCCAGACTGGCTACATAGCTTCCAAATTGATCTTCTAAAATTTCCTACAGCACAAGAGCAATCTTTAGGAATTTCACTAAAGCCTTCGCATGGGCCTCAGAACAAAGAAGTAGTGACAACATAGACATTTTGGATGGGGTCTGCCCCAACTGTTCGACAATTTTGTAATCACTTTGGCGAATAATCTTCAAAACCTCTTATAAATATTCCCTAGAAGTATATTTGACAGGAGTTTCTTTTGGCGCCTTTGTCCGGGAAGGCTCTATCACCATCTCTTTACCCCGAGCCCCATCAGTCGTTTTGGAAACTGTAATCTGGGAAGGTGGAGATATTTCCAGAGAGTATATCCTTCCACTTCTTATAATCTTACTAGTCCCCACAATATTAATGATACTGGGATCTATTTCTTTTTTTTCTTCATCGGACAACTCCTTTTTAACTCCATGATAATAGACGTCAGATATGTAATTCCAAGGAATTGCTTTATCTGAGGAATACGAGATTGACCCGGGTGTTGTAATGACCAGCAGAGCAGCTTTCAGATTAGCTATAATCCTCATAGGACCTTTGGAAGAACTTGGCAGAAATTGTCAGTAGGCAGAACTTTTTCAATCAGAATAATATGTGTATTCATCAAGCTTTGAACACCCTTCTTCAACAACCTACAACCATTAGGTTCGGCTACAGAATAATAACAACCTTCAACACAACCTCAAAATAGACCAGCTTGCAGCAAATTCTTCTTTATCGTGGAGAGTGGAGTAACCACATCATTTATAGAAGTCACATATAGAATATCCTCAACATTATTTACGCATTTATCATGTTTGGGCATAGGTTCTGTAATTACATTTGGGGTCTCTGGAGGATCGAACTCAATGTCCTTGTTGTCAATCAGATCTTGAATTTTAATCTTCAAAGCCCAACAGTTATTCATGTCATGTCCGGGACTATTGGCATGATAGGCACATCTCGCATTAGGATTGTACCAAGGAGAGGTAGTGTTAGGATTCTATGGAGGACCCTTCAATATTATTAACTCTACCTTCAAGAGGTGTTGCAGTGACTGAGACAAAGGTATATTGAGTTTAGTGAACTTCCTTCTCGGAGCGTCTGGCCTTTGACGGTTACCCTGCTGTTGTTGTTGGGCAGGTGCCGGATTGGAAATCAAAACTGCTCCTACAGACTCATGGAGATTAACTATACTATGGCTTTTATAGCTATAGACAACACCAACTTCTTTCTTACCTCCGAACGGCTTCTTCATAGTACTATAAGATGCAACCATTGGGATCTTCCCACTTTTTATACCGCTTTCGATCCTTTCACCAGTCAGAATCATCTCTGTAAAACCTGATGAGGAACTCCCGATCAGAAAATTGAAGAATGGTCATGTCAGAGTCCCCATTAACATGTATACGATTTCCCGATCATTCAGAGGAGGTTCCACCCGGCCAGCTAAATCCCTCCTCTTTTACGCATATTCCTTGAACCCTTCTCTTGAGCCCATGGACACGTTCTGTAACTGTACTCGAGTTCGTGCCACGTCAGCATTCTATTGATACTGCT
The DNA here is from genome assembly GCA_948472305.1 of Vicia faba. Taxonomy (NCBI): domain Eukaryota; kingdom Viridiplantae; phylum Streptophyta; class Magnoliopsida; order Fabales; family Fabaceae; genus Vicia; species Vicia faba. Next base: position 1,381,780,494 of record OX451741.1, read on the forward strand.
TATAGAAAGCAACATCCAAATCTTCCCAGGAGCGGATATTGGTCCCCTCCAGTTGGTAAACCATTCCACTTGTGTGCCACCCAAGCTTAATTGGAAGAAATGGACCCATAATTTCTGATCAGTGGTGTGAGGCTAAATCTTTTTGAAATATGACCTCAGGTGAAGTTTAGGACATGAGACCCCATCATATTTGATGAAAACAGGGACCATGAACTTAGGTGGGATGACCACCCCCATTACCAAACCTAAATCGGAGAAATCCAATCTTGGTATCTTTTGGACCTGCTAGCCTTGAGCCTATCCTCTAGCTATCTGTATTTGTCATTAGTAGGAGGGTATTGCTCGTCCAAGTAGTCCTTATCTTTAGAACCATGGTTATTTATGTCTTCCTGCTTGATTGTTCTATCCTCTTCATCTTGGTCATCATCTTCATCAGAGGATACTTCATCAGATTGAATTGGTTGGATCGGACCTTTGAATCTCCTTCCCAAATTAAGGACATCAGGCTTCTTGGTCTTCTTATTTTTATTATCAAGGAGCCTCATTATTTCTTGCTCCCCTTTAGTCAGGTTCAGAAGAGTTTCTTGGAACTGTGCGTGCTGAGCCTGAAGATCTTTGACATTCTGTTCAAGAGCCATTTTCCTGCTGAAATAAAAAATGAGAAAAATGAGAAAATTGTACTGGAAAACTTGTTCATGATACGATGCATGAACTGTGAATGCAATGATTTCAAGGACCTTAGGAAATTTAAATTTGCTAAACATGAGGAAACAAGAAACAAAATTTTATTAGCAAAGTTCAAATTACAACTGCCTTTTAGGCTTACAAAATCTTTCAAAGATAAAATGAACTCCTAAAATCTAAGAATAAAATCTCCCAAGGACGCTTCCTCTTTATGCTGATGTACGCATTAAGACTCTTTTCCTCGTGAAGTTTCCTTGTGAGCTCCAACACTTTCTTTTCACTGGCATAGAATTGAGTCTCAAAGGTATCTCGTTCTTCCTTCAGTTGAATCCAGGACTTCTACAGTTCCTTGGAGTTAGTAAGCATGTCAGGATTGAGCACTGTATAAGGAACATCCCCTTTCGCAATAGGCTCCACAGTTATTGGCAGGATGTATGGATATGGCATCATGAGGTTTTGAGCGCGAGCTCGCACCCATTTGAGATAAGCACTACCCCAAAGTGAAGCTTAGGCAGCATAGTTTAGACAGCGCTTATAAATCAAAGCACTGATATATGTCACGATACTATTTTATATTTTAAATTATACATATTAGACAACACTTTTGAAAAAAGCGCTGCATAAAGTTAAGAAAAAGCGCTGCCTAAGCCTCACTTTAGGCAGTGCTTTATGGAAGCGCTGCTAAATATCAGGATATTATTTTAAATTTTAAATCATAAATATTAGACATCGCTTTGAAATAAAGCGCTGCCTAAAGTTAAGAAAAAGCGCTGCCTAATCCTCACTTTAGTCAGCGCTTTATAAAAAGTGTTGCCTAAAGTAAATTAAAATTGAAATAAAAAAATAAAGCCTAGAAGCGCTACCTAAACTCAAAGCGCTTCTATATGCCCAACAATAGGAAGCGTTGTTATAGGCCCAAAGTGTTGTTAAAGGCTTATTTTAGAAAACGCTGCTATAGGCTAATAAGAAATTTGAGACAATGTGCTGCTAAAAGGCCTAATTTAGAAAACGCTTTTAAGAAGCGCTGCTTAAGGCCATAAGCGCTCCTATAGGGCATACATCAGAAAGTGCTTTTATTTAGGAAGCGCTGCTAAAGGTAATATATCAGGAAGCTCTTTATAAAAATCACTGCCTAAGGTCTTATTTCTAAATTAAAATAACTAAAACACAATATTCGTTCTCATAATAGGAAGAACCTCCAACGACGCTCTACAATTGATTTTGAACAGCTTTTTCCATGCGATTCTCCAACTATTATCCAACAACGATTCTCCAACGACGTTGTGATACGGTGGGAGAACTGACTTGGGTGTTATGCATTTTGTGTTCGCAAATGTTACGGTTTAGCAAGAGTCGCCACCGGCTTTTCTTTTATCCAACAAGGAAAGGTGAATTAGCACCCTTTTCATCCATTGTTTTCCATAGGCTCTTAGTTACTTGCTAGATCACTTGCTTTTGTTTGAAAAATGTGCTTTGTGTGGTTTTTGAAAGTATTTTGGAAAGGCGCCATCGTTTAGGCAAACTTTTGTAATGATTCTCATTCGTAAGAATGTATACAAAGGTGTTGAGCTTTTGAAAATATTTCACGTTTGGAAAGTGTTTTGAAAGTGTATGTGATTTTTTTTTAAATAGCAAGGATGTTTGTTTTGAAATTGAGCAAGCAACTAAAAGTAATCTACCTACTCAAAAGGTCTTAGGTGTTCTTTTTCCTCCTCCTTTAGACGTTGCTATCTTACCATTGTTTTGGTAAGAAGCACCATCATTGGATGTGAAGGGACGAGCATTGGATCATCATATGACCATGATAGCAATGTTGTGAGATGACTTAGCATTTTCTTTAGGGACTAAGATCATTTAGAAAGGCATCTTTGATAGCGTCATCGAGGGACTATGATCTTGTATTTTTTATTTGTTCGTACTAAGACATCCCACATGCATAACATGGCAATTTTTTAGGCACCAAGTGGAGTAACCCTAGGGGTGCTAGTGTGAATAGTTTGTTTGATTTGCATGCATTTAATCTTTGATTAGAGTTTTCGAACATTGGTTTTAGTCTTGCCAAACACACCCTAGTTACTAATAATATATGAAAGCAATAACAGTGCGGAAATGTAAATTCCTACGCTATTACAATATTTTGGGGATGGGGGTACATATTTATGAATGGGTATTGCAACTAAAAATAAGTCCTAAGTTACTATTACAACCATACTGAAATGTACAATATAAGAAAGAAATGGACTTGTTTAGAAAATGTTTTTGTCTTAAGGAAATAAATTAAAAGGAAAATATTTTTATGTTTTTTATGTTAAAATAAAATATAATATGTGAATATGAAATATTTTTGGTATTTTTGATTAATGAAAAATAAAGATGATGGAAAAAAAATAATAAAAGAGAAAGAAAACAGAATCAGCGCAAATGCTGAAAATAGAAGAAGTCAGAAGTTCTGACTCTAACTTACTGCACAAACAGAAACAACATTAGTAGAAATATGGAAGTTCAGAAGTTCTGGATCTTCTGAGAATTCAGAAGTTTTCAGAAGTTCTGATGAAACTGTCATAACTTTGCCTCTCTCCTTTCTAGTCAGAACATATGTAACTTAGTCATTTCTTAACAGAATAGAAGTTGCACACATGACAGTTATGACAAGTTTCAAGAAATATCAGAAACACAAATCAGAAGCAACATGAATTTGCTAATCCTAATTCTGAGTCCTAATTTCTTTATGAAATTCTGAACTGGAATTCCCTCTATTTAGGCAGGCAAATGAATGAAATCTCAGAATATGTACACCATCAGGATCAGAATATCTACATTGTGTTAAATATGCAAGATCTGACAATGCCTGAATAATATGATGAGAGTCAGCAAGAACTTACCTTGCAGCTGGGAAATATTCTGGGAGCTGGAATTTGATTCTGACCTCTTGTGGTGTTCTAAACAGCTTCCTCACGTTATCAGCAGGTTAGAAACTTTCAACTTGGGTTGTAAATGATTTAGAAAATTCTGGAACAACCAAGGGATAAAGTTCTGATCCTTTGAAGTGGATATTGGTGGAGAATGTGTTATTGTTTGATTACAGAATTTTGGATGGCTTTTGAATGTATATTAGGAACTGTATGGGTGGTTTTGGTCAGGAAACAACTTGAGAAAAAGTGGAGCTTTAATGCAAGAATCAAATGCTAAGGTTTTGTATTTTTGTGTTTGCAATCTTTTTGGACTCTTGGAATTTTTGCAGGGGTTCAAGGCTTTTCTTTCTCAAATTCCACACCTCTTTCTAAAAATTTTCCAACCTCTTCTCAATGGCCAATGGTGTTCTCTTTATAGGAAAAGGTTTTGTAGTTTGGAGATGTCATGTGGCGCCAACGTAATACGCTAGAAGCTGACTTGCTCTTGAAGTAAGCTTAAACAAGCGTGGTTCAGTGCACCATGTAGGATAGTTAGCAGCGCCTAAGCTGGATTTGTCAGCATGAATTAAGGAAAAGTAGAAGCAGCGCATGGGCTTAGCATACTTTTGCACAAAAGTTTGTCTTCCCAAGGCAGTAGGGGTATACGTGGTGAAAATCCTTTGGATAAAGACTCAGAAAGTGGTTGTGAGCATTAATGACGATGAGACTTATCACAACCAGAAATCCTGCCACATGAGATTCTACACCAAGGCTTATTTCTGGATCATAAGTTCTACTTCAGCGTAGCATCCAACCTCTGATCTTTGTATCTTCTGACTCCAGCATGTTCTGAAGGAGAACATTGCTTCCACATGTTCTGATTAAAGCGTCATGTTCTGAACCATGTTTGCAACCTCTGACTGAAGCTTTTTATGAAAACTTTCCCAGAAGTTCTGACCAAACTCTGCCTTGAGAGTGTCCAGAATCTGTTGAGCGTTATGTTAATAACCTGGTCAAAAGTTCTGAAATTGTCATATTTTCTTAAAGACTTAGAAAAAATTCTAAGTATTTAGAATTTTGGCTTTCTTGGATTTTGATGAAACAAAACTTCATATTTCAACGTGTCTTTATGAAATATGATTCTTGAAATTTGATTTTGATTCAAAATTCAAAGTTTGACTTTTCATTATGCAAATGACCATTTTGCCCTTGTGGAAGATTTTCTTGGAAAATTACAGTTCAAGGCTTGGAATCGGATGGAAGCAAACTTGAAGATCCAGGGTGATTCTATGAGAAATGAGAGGGAAAATTTTGGGGTACAACAGACGCTCTGTTTTGTTTTCAATTTTCTTTTCTTCGCGATTCTCCAATGACGATTATATTTTCTTTTCTCCGCAAATCTGTTTTAATTTACTCGATTCTGTAAGTTCTTCAATGCCCATTATGTTTTCTTCTCTACGATTCTGCTTTTATATGCTTCATATTTTTCAGTTTCAATCCCTATAAAAAGTTTGTTAAGGTTTGTGTTCATATTCATATAACATAGGAAAACTGCTTTTTATTCTCTTTTGATGGTCATATTATGCATGTTGGAATTAGTGTAAGAGAAAACATGAACAAATATTAGATAAACTAAAATATGAACATGAACAAGCAAACTTCATAACAAGAAGTGAAAATGGTAAGCATATAAGAATTTTCTTCAACTATTATTATCCTTTATCTTGTATGAACTTGTTTAATTATTTCATCTTTTTTATGCAAAATGTATATAAGTATAATAATGTGAAATTCATGCAGCAAAAAAGAAAGTTTGTTTTTCTAAGATATGAAGTTGACTATTTCTTTTCTCTATTTTGGTTGTAATTTTAAATCTCATTAATTCTTTATCTGGATACATATCTCATGTAAGGTGTTTACAAAGTTGTTGCCCAATTTTATAGCCACTTTCACAATCTTACGTTGTGTGGTTCCAGAAGTTGCTGACTTCTCTACAGGTAATTAGTTGTTCTTTTGTTATAGGTACGTGATTAATTATAGTGTTTTTGTTTAGGATACTTAGTAGTAAAACCATGGATAAAAAATGGATTCCTTCCAATCGATGGTCAAAAGAGTACGATAATGGGGTATTAGAATTCATTAATTTTGCTGTTGAACATGCTGAAAACCCCAGTCGAATGAAATGTCCTTGCTTAGGTTGTTGTTATGGGGGTCGGGTTGACGCAGTTGGATTGGAATCGCATTTACTGAGGAATGTAATTGATCAAAGTTATACATGTTGGATATTTCATGGTGAGAAAAGTAACGGGAATGTTGAACCGGGGGATAGTACGACATATGCTTCAGACGACAATGGCAGGCATACATACGATTGTGATCGTGCCGAAGAGATTGCATAAGCACTTGAAGAAGATCTTCACGATTGTCCCAAAATGTTTGAGAGGTTGGTAAGCAATGCAGAGAAACCGTTGTATAAAGGTTGCACTAAATTCACAAGATTGTCCACAGTATTAAAGTTGTACAACTTAAAGGCGGGCAACGGATGGTCGGATAAAAGTTTCACAAAGTTATTAGTCCTTATGAAAGATATGCTTCCGGAGGATAATGTTCTTCCTGATCGAACATATGTGGCCAAAAAAATGTTGTGCTCTATTGGCATGAGCTATGATAAGATACATGCTTTTCCAAATGATTGCATTTTGTTTCGAAACGAATATGCATCGTTAAATTAGTATCCTAAATGCAGTTTATCTTGATATAAGAAAAAATTGTCTCCAGCAAAAGTCTTATGGTATTTTTCTATAATTTCTAGATTTAGACGCATGTTTCGTAGTTAAACTGATGCAAGACACTTGACTTGGCATGTAGATGAAAGAATTGTTGATGGAAAGTTTTGACATCCGGAAGATTCACCACAGTGGTCAAAAATTGATAATGATTATCCTGATTTTGGAGGAGAAGAAAGAAACCTTCGCTTGACATTATCTACAGATGGAATGAACCCGCATGGTCTTCAAAGTATCTCACATTCCACATGGCGTGTGAATATGATGATTTATAACCTATCTACATGGCTTTGTATGAAGCGCAAGTACATCATGTTATCTATGTTAACTTCTGGACCTAAACAACCAGGGAATGAAATAGACGTATACTTGACACCGTTAACCGAAGATTTAAAGATTTTGTGGGAGAACGGTGTGGAGGTTTATGGTGGATATAGGAAATAAGGTTTCAATTTGAGAGCAATGTTTTTTGGCACAATTAATGATTTTCCGGCATACGGAAATCTATCAGGGTATAACATTAAAGGTCAAAAAGCGTGTCCTATTTGTGATGAACACACAAATTTGAAGCGATTGGAATTTTGTCAAAAGAATTTATTTATCGGTCATCATAGATTCTTAAATTATAATCATCACTACCATGGATAGAGAAAGGCATTTAATGGAAATCCAGAACATGATAGAGCTCCAACTATGTTTACAAGTGACCAAGTTTTTAAGAAGGTGAAAGATATGAGTACTCAGTTTGGAAAGCCTTTTGCAAATATGCTTGTCAAAGGTGGGTGGAAGAAGAGGTAAAATTTTTTTGAATTTCCATATTGGAAGTTGTTGTATGTAAGACATTTTCTTGATGTTATGCATATTGAAAAAAGTGTATTTGAAAGTGTTATTGGTGCGTTACTCAATATACAAGGAAAGTCTAAGGATGGCCTTAAATCAAGAAAGGACTTGATAGAGATGGGAATAAGAACTGAATTAGGACCCATGAAGAAAGGAACAAGAACATATCTTCCGCCTGCTGCTTATACTTTATCTAGAAAGGAGAAAAAATATCGTGTAAGTTTCTAAGTGAAATTAATGTTCCAGAAGGTTACTCTTCAAATATTAGAAGACTTGTGTATATGAAAGACCTCAAGTTAAAGAGTTTAAAGACACATGATTGCCATGTTATAATGGAGCATTTTATACCAATAGGTATACGTTCTATTTTTCCATAAAAAGTAAGAAGCGCCATAACTAAATTGTGTTTTTTCTTCCGGTCAATTTGTAGTAAGGTGATCGATCCTAAGATCTTACTAATATTGCAAAAATAAATAGTTATTACTTTGTGTGAGCTTGAAATATATTTTCCTCCCTCATTTTTTGAAATTATGGTACATCTTGTTGTTTATCTTGTGAAAGAGACACAATTGTGTTGACCAGCTTATATGAGTTAGATGTACCCTGTTGAGCGTTATATGAAAATATTAAAAGGGTACATGAAAAATCGAAGTCGGACAGAAGGTTGTATGGTTGGACGATACATTGTTGAAGAAGCGGTTGAGTTTTGTACTGAATATTTGACTAATATTCAATCTATTGGACTACCCAAATCTCATATTTTATAGAGGAAGGAAGTAATAAATTTAATCGGAAATAAAATTGTGACAGTATCAAGGGTTGAACGGGATCAAGTGCATTTATATGTTCTACACAATGACAATGAGGTTGAGCTGTATGTTGAAATGCACAAGGATGTAATCTGGGGTTTAAATCCGAATAGAAATGAAAATTGGATTGTACGAGAGCACAATCCAATTTTTATACAATGGTTCAAAGATCATATTTATTCAAAGTTTGATTTAGATCCTGCTTCAATAATAGAAAGGTTGATATGTTTAGCATATGGTTTGAGTTTGCTCGTGTTTCCTTATAGCGCATATGCAATTAATGGATACATGTTTTATACTAAAGAACAAGATGATAAAAGCACTATGCAGAATAGTGGTGTCACTGTTGTAGCTGAAGCAATGCACATTTCAAGTATGAATGACTTGAACCCCAAATATGCAAATCTGTCATATTTTGAGGTTATCGAGCATATTTGGGTGTTTGATTATGAGAATTTCATATTCCTATCTTTGGTTGCAAGTGGGTACATAATAGTGGCATACGAATGGATAAGTCGGAATTTTTACAAGTGGATCTTAATAGGGTGGGGTACAAAGATGATCCTTTTATTCCAGCCTCTCAAGCTAAACAAGTGTTCTATGTCACTGATTCGACAAGTACAAAATGTTCTATAGTTATTTTATCTAACAAAGTGATTGATGATAATAGTGTAAATTAAAGTGATGTTGATGTTGAGAATGAGTCATATGTTAGAGGGAATGAGTCGTATGTACGAAAAGATCAAGATGAGAATATTATAGTGGATGAAACATATATTATAAATGATCATGGTGAGGGAATTTGGATCAATCCATCTGTCCGAGTTGTTAAGAGCCAAGTAATTCATATTCTAACCAAGAAACAAAAGAGATGTTAGTGAAAAAGGTACTACTAATTCATATTGTGTTTATGTTTTTATATTGTGTTTATTAATTCAATGCTACTTGAATTTTAGATGGTGTTTATGTTTTTATATTGTGTTTATTAATTCAATTATACTTGAATTTTATATGGTGTTTATGTTTTTATATTGTGTTTATTAATTCAATGCTACTTGAATTTTATATGGTGTTTATGTTTTTCTTTAACATTATAGGTCAAATGGCTATCAATGAGGAAAAATCACATCCCGCTTCTAATAATGATGGAAGCGAAAGAGATGTTAATGAAATAGGTACTAGTAATTTATATTGTGTTTATGTTTTATATTGTGTTTATGTTACTTGAATTTTATAAGGTGTTTATGTTCTTTAATATTACAGGTCAAATGGATTCTAATAATGATGGAAAAGAATCAGCTCGTGATATGGAGAATGATATTAGACGAGGTATAACAATTATGAAGTCAATCATTCATGAAAGAGATAAAGGTATCAAATTTGACGTACATTGGAATAAAGACAAACAACTAATTGAGCCTAACGGTTCAATGTTAACAACTTACGTTGGTTCCATTATGAGGAGAGAAGTTCAAATCACTTGTGATGATTGGAGAAGGCGTGAGTTGAAATCCATTAAACAAAAATTATAGACTGAAATACAGGTGCCATATGTGATGTATTTCGGTTTTTTACCGCTTATGTCTTTAAATTACTAACACTTTTTATATTGTGTTTTTTGTAGAGGTATTTTAATATTGGTGATGATCTAAAATCACATTGTCTTCAATTGGACGGAAAAAGAATAAGAGGGTGTGATCGGTGGAAATGAGAACTGACTGTTTTTAGCTGGTTTCGCGAAATGTCGCGGTAAGCAAGAGTCGCCACCGTCTTTTATGTTCTCCAACATGGAAAGGACAAAAGCACAGCAAAATTCCTTATTCGAGATGTCTCTCGGTTCGGGAGGTAGATTTATAGAAAGGGAATGTGTTATCACCCTTTCTATCTGTGGTTATCCACGGGCTCTTAGGTACTTGCTCTTATGTTTTCAAAAGATTTGTTTTCTTTTCAAGTGTGGGTGGGTTTTGAAAAAAGTTTAGTTTGAAAAACTTCTAGGTAACTCTTGTATCAGTCCTCAAGAGTGTATGAAGTGTTTGTTTGAAAACTTTTAGAAAGTGTAAGGTGTGAAAAGTATTTTGTTTGTTTTTTGAAAAGAGCAAGTATCCATGAGTCATCTACCTACCCTAAGGAATTAAGCTGTGTAAGTGTCCTTTAGATAGTGCTATCCCACCATTGAGAGGTAGGTAGCACCATCGTTGGAGGTGTTCGGGTCAATTCGATTGTAGGGACAGTGCGGTCACCGAAGCAACAGTTAGGACACCTTAGAAGTAACCCTAATGTCCTAGATCCTTTTTAATCCGAGGCAACTGTTTCGAGGCAACTATTTCGAGGCAACTGGATCTTGGACATAAGAGCGACCGCTAAAACGTCCTATACTTGACGACCACATTTCGAAGGCAACGAGTGAGGCGTACCCTAGAAGTGGTGTGTGCATTGTTTGTTGTTTTCATGTTATGTTTTATCTTTGATCATGGCATTGTGAGCTACGCGTTGTTTTTAGTTATCATACATTCTTTCATGCGAGTTTAGCAGTTAGGAGTGCGGAAAATTAAATGCAGAAGGATAAAAGCTACGCTATTACAAGGCGCGGGTCTATACATCGCCAAAAATACAAAGACCCGTTTTTGGTAAAATAAAGTGCGAGAAATAAAGCAGTAAAATCCTAATTACTATTACATCCGGAGGAAGTTACAGAAATAATCAAAATAAAGAATTAAAACTAAAATGCGCGCGAAAGAAAGAATCGGGAATGTCTTAAGGGTGTTGACCCTTTTAAGAAAAGAAATTGATTTTTTTGGTCTTTTTGGAATTAAATGAAATTAATTAAATAAACCTAATCTAATTAATTATATTATTAAAGGAAAATATTTTTTTGTGTTTTTGTGTTTTTATGAAATAAAATAAGAGAATTAAAATTCTAAGTTAACCTAATTCTAAGTTATTTTAGTTATTTAAAAAAGGTTAAAATGGCCTAATTAAAACTAATTTATTTAATATTTATTTACAAAAATAATATGAGAATAATAATAATAATAATGTTAATTCTATTTTTTTGATTTTTTATGAAAATATTAGTTGGTTAATTAATTGTTAATAAGAAAATAAGGCAAATAAAAATGAAAAATGGCAAAAATAAAAAAAGGAAGATTAGAACCCAAGGGGGTGTGGCTGGAATTTGAGGGTGTTGGATTGAGATTTGAGGCCCATTTGAACAAGGCCTGTTGACTTTCCTTGATTGCCTGCAGCATACTCTGACTGAGCACATGGTATTCGTCCCCTTTCATCCTTTGGATCTGCATCTGTGGACACTTGGAGTGTTGGGATGTGAGGCTTATGGTGCACCTTATCTTGGAATCTGCACAGGAAAGCATTGAAAAAAATAATATGGAAATTATAGGGGGACCTAGTAATCGAACCCAGGTCCCAACGCTTACCAAACACATAGCCAACCACTGAACCAAACGCGTTTATTTGTAAACATAATAGAAAGAAAAGGACATATGAAATAAGTGCCCTATATGCTGAAACGCGCGTGCCAATTTGAATGGCCCACTCCCTGGTTGCCACGCCATCATCATCTTCATTCTGAAACAGAAAAACACAGGCAAATAACGGGGGTTTTAAACCCCCACAAAACATCAATGTCAAAAATAGCGATTAGCTATATGGTGAATATAAAAAAGGCGCGAGGTGTCCATCCTGTTCGTCATGTCACGCTGATTTTGGCCATGTAAGTCTGGAGTCCAGATTTTACAGTATAGCAAAAACCCCAAATAACAAGCTTTGAAAACCTAGAAATCGCTAATGGTAATTTTCAATCCAGGGCATTAGAATCAAATAGAGTTATATGGAAAGCTTCATTTGGACCCTGTGAGTACAATGCAATCAATGAAAAGAGTTAAAAATGCGTAAATGTATGACTTTAATTTTGAGAAAGAATGAAAACCGTGTGACTTGTGTAGCGTGATTCCTTGAGTGATTTGGCTTAATTCTGATTGCAAAAGGTTCCTGGAAGGGTCAGGAGTGTGTTTGGATCAGAGGAGAGGCTTGAAATATGCTGGAAATAGGTTTTCAGTTTCTCACTTTTTCTTTGAAAATTTCAGATTGCTTATGCTGTATGGAGTGTTTCTAGCTCGTGTCTTGTGTCTCAGAAGCTTGCATATATGTTTTGTAATGAGTATCCACCAATATAATGAACAATAAACCAATGCAATTATGCTTTTGATTTTGTCATAAACTCCATTGAAGAAAACATGCCTCTTTTGTCCAATTTTGAATTTTGTACTTGAAATAAGCCTTACACGAATTTGGCATGTGAATAATGGTGTATCAAAGCTATTCAAACTCAAAGATATCCCTCCATTAATTTTCTTGATTTTTATTTGAATTTTAAAGATTTAAAATGAATTAAATCAAATAAAATTAAATAAAAATGGAAAAATTAATTTTTAATCTTGAAATAAATTGTGGGACACGTGGGAGGCATGGCCAAGCTGAAACAAGTGGAGAAAGTGGGCCCTTTTTGTCAAAAATGAAGTTTCAAGGATAGTTGACTTTGGCCATTTCACAAAAATTTCCCAACTTCTCCAATGCATATCTTGCTCAATTTTGAAGCTATGAACATGTTCTTGGACATTTTCGAAAGGTCTTGAAGTCTTCTAACCAATGCCTTTGGTCCCATGTCATTTTTATTTACCAATCTCAAGTTATGGTCTTTGACTTAAAGTGCCTTTTGTTGACTTTTGAAAATGACCTATAATGTTGAAATTGATAACTTTTTGTGAGAGCATTTCTTGGACTTGGAATGTGAAGATGAGTTGTAGGAAATGTCTTCCCCTTAAAGATGAGCATTGGATGGGATTTTTCTGATGAACCATGAAAAAGTTATGCCTTGGTCAAGTTACAGTTGACTTTTCAACTGTCCAAAAATAGAAACTTTTGCATCTTGATGATTTTTGAGCCATTCTTGTGAAATCATGGTCAAGATTTGACCAAATGATGATTGTGGCTTCAAAATAAGATGTTGACCAAAATTTTTTACTTTTGACTGCCAAATGACCATTTTGCCCCTACAGTTGACTTGTGGAGCAATTAGGGTTTTTGACTGTGCAACTTGACCTTGTGAGCCTTGAAACTTGACATGTAGGTGCTTGAAAATGTGTATGAGCATATGGGACTTGATTGGGCCCTTGAAAACCTCAACTTCCTTGTAAGAACCAAAACCCTAATTTTTCCTGCCTTAGGAGGATGGTTGACTGTGCAACTCCTTGAGTGGACTTCAGTAAATGCTTGCCAAAACTTTGAAGGATATGGGAGGGAAAATTTTGGGGTACAACAGTTTCCCCTGTTCAATCTTCTTAGACCTGAGGATGTAGATTGGCTTGTGTGCCTTTCGTGATCCGAGGGTGGAAGATGATTGAACACTAGAGTGCCCAGAAATTTGCACTCACATAGTAGAGTATCAGTAGTGTGATGGCGGGAATGGGCTTACAGATGTCATTTGGAGAGATGATGGATAGGAGGATGGGCTTATAGATTCCATCTGGAGGTGTGACAGAACCTTCTCGGGAATGGGCTTATAGATGCCATTTGGAACTGTTGGTAAGTGGATGGGCTTACAGATGCCATCTAGGTGTCGATCGCGTAAGAGATTCCTTAGTGAGAACTTGCGTACCTGAGAAAGAAAGATAATTACCTGGCCTGTTACATGGGTTGATCTTCAAACTCTTCATGCAGACATGCCCTGGCTGGATACAGGTATCGAATCTACAATTGGTTGCTCACAGATGTGCCCTGGCTGGATATAGGAATCGAATCTGGAATTAGTCGTCAACAGATACGCCCTGGTTGGATACAGGAATCGGATCTTCAAACTCTTCAGACGTGCCCTGGCAGGATACAGGAATCGAGTCCGAAAATAGTCGTCAATAGATACGCCCTGGCTGGATACAGGAATTGAATCTTCAAACTCTTCAGACGTGCCCTGGCAGGATACAGGAATTGAGTCCGGAAATAATCGTCTACAGATACGCCCTGGCTAGATACAGGAATCGGATCTTCAAACTCTTCAGACGTGCCCTGGCAGGATACAGGAATCGAGTCTGGAATTAGTCGTCAACAGATATGCCCTGGCTGGATGCAGGAATCGAATCTGGAAATAGTCGTCAACAAATATGCCCTGGCTGGATACAGGAACCGAATCTTCAAACTCTTCAGACGTGCCCTGGCTGGATACAGGAATCGAATCTGGAAATAGTCGTCAACAGATATGCCCTGGCTGGATGCAGGAATCGAATCTTTGAACTCTTCAGACGTGCCCTGGCTGGATACAGGAATCGAATATGGGAATAGTCGTCAACAGATATGCCCTGGCTGGATACAGGAATCAAATCTTCAAACTCTTCAAACTCTTCAGACGTGCCCTGGCTGGATACAGGAGTCGAATCTGGAAATAGTCGTCAACGGATATGCCCTGGCTGGATACAAGAATCGAATCTTCAAACTCTTCAGACGTGCCCTGGCTGGATACAGGAATCGAGTCCGAAAATAGTCGTCAACAGATACGCCCTGACTGGATACAGGAATCGGATCTTCAAACTCTTCAGACGTGCCCTGGCAGGATACAGGAATCGAGTCCAGAAATAGTCGTCAACAGATACGCCCTGGCTGGATACAGGAATCAGATCTTCAAACTCTTCAGACGTGCCCTGACTGGATACAGGAATCGAATCTGGAATTGCGACAGTTGATACTAATTATCTTTGGATTGACCTTTTTCCTGAAAAGGTAAAACATCAGTTGTATGCAATGTCATGATGTATGAAAAGCATAATGTCATGATGTTCTCAGGGAGAAATGAGATTGTGTGATATGATGCGTATGTGCATGCATTGTGTATGTAAGCAGGATGTATGAAATGTGATATGTTTATGAATGTATTTTCATCTAGGAAAATAAATCCTTGACGAATGCCGGGAAGTTGAATCCTGGGCTGATGTTTGAAGAACAGAGTTCTTCGTTTCCGCTGGGGATGATGGTTGCAAGAATAAACCGGTAGGAGAAGATGACTCCGTTGGGGAATAAACTTGGTGAAGAGATTACTCTGCAGGGAATACTCTGTGGGAAGAGATACTTCACTGAGGTTTGATGATAACTCCGTTGGGGATACCGTTGATAAGCTTTGTTGGAAGATTTTATGAACTCCGCTGGGGATAGGAAGAACTTCGCCGAGGACGGTCTTTCCGTGGTAATTGGCTGAGGATAACCAAGTTATAAGCTCTGGTGAGGAATAACCTTTGAATAATGTCGGGGGGACGCGTTCGTGCTCTGCAGGGGATAAGCTTCCAGAATCTACTGGGGATAAGTTTCCAGAGTCTACCAGGGAGATTGATTCAACTCTCCTGGGGAAACTTTTGAACTGTAGTGGGGAATTGGCTCCACTGGGGTGTCTGGTATTTTGTCGGGGAACAATCTTATATTAAGACTACCGGGGATGCTTGCTTAGGAACATCTATATACTCCGCTGGGGAATATTGAGATCTTCTGGGGATACTGTCTTCCTTAAGGCTGACAGTAGGCTAACTCTGCTTGGGGAGAGCGTTGCTGACTTGTTGGGAATACTGTGCCTTTTCGGGGCTGTCAGGAGACCAAACTCTGCTCGGGGGAGAGTATTGTTGAACCTTGTCTTACTCTCGGGAGTGGAGGCCTCTTGGTTATGTTCTTTAGCCGAACCTACCTTGGTACCTTGGTTGACAGAGCAACTAGATCGCTTGGACAACTCATCATTGCCCCTGTTTCTGATGTGGGAGAAGAAGATACCTTGCGGAGGTGCTTGATAACTGCCGATTGACAAATCTTCTTCTTGTAGGCAAGTGACGAGATGATAGGACATAGCCGTACGCTTTGATCCCTAATTTTTGCCTGGACCGCCCTTTCGGGTTTTCAATCCAACGGGATACCCATTTTTGCCCAAGCCGCCTTTTCAGGTTTTCGACTTGCCGGGTGTACATATTTTTTCATTTTCATCCCTTATTTTGCCCGAACCCTTTTGGTTCGTCGGGAAGCCCTTATTTTTGCCTAGGTGTGTCAACCTAGCGGGTCTTTGATTATGCGTAGTATTTTTCGACTATGTCCGTGCTCAGAATGCAGGGAGTTGTCACCGTCAGTAGTGTAGTGTTACCATACCACCAGAAGATCTTCGTTTGATCGTCCAATGCCCCAAGTGATCCAGATGGAGATTTGCCCCAAGCTGGTTGGCCTTTTGAGAGATTCTCCGAATCTTGACTTAACTGCCCCAGATAATGGACAATGATCATGCCATGCCCCTTGCTTGGAGGTGCTTTTGTTCATTAAACATTCGTCGTGCGAACTTCTATGTTGTTCAAACAAATAGTCATATGCAAGCAATGTTATATTAAAAATGCAAAGCTTATGTCTGTCTTGAAATTTTTTGAAAATGCATTTTTTTCCAGTAAAACAAGCAAATTATGTAACATGTGATGTCAACTCAAGATTTGACAGCGAGCCTTAAGGAGTCAGGATACCTTTCGTAACAGTATGCTTTCGAACTACCCCATGCTTCAGCTAGGACTTTTGAGGGTTATAACGTGGCCTGGTTCAATGGTTTAAGAAACAAAGGTTAAAGGCTCAAATTTTGTTTGTACCCACCCGTTCCTCGTGATGTTCTTCAAACCTAAACTCAGTTGATCATGCGTTAGACCTTGTTTGAGTCTTTTCTCTGATATACCGGTGATGGTTCGAATGTTGACAATTTATTTTGAATAGGCAGTCATTTCTTTTTGTTGAGGGTTTGTGTGACCTCTTTCTTTTTGACTTTATTATCCCTATTTTTGCCTGAACTATTCCTTTTTGTGATTACAGTCAGCGGGATGCCCCAGTTTTGTAAGTCTCCTTCATAGGTTTTGACTTGTTGGGCTTTTATTTTGAAAGATGATGACTGTCTGTTTTTATGATTATTCTGAACCATCATTGTCTTTTGTTTTGGAAGGAATCCTTTGGTGCCATTCGTTGTGCACTTGGATCAACTGAGAGAACTACCCTGCCCCAGGATATGATTAAGGGTTTTAATTTTCGAAAAGAAAAACTCCTACTTCTTTGGCTCGAAGGGGTTGACGAGGGATTATCTTCCTTATAACTCCAGTGTTTAGGAATTGAAACAATGCCTGTACCTCATCAGCGGGGTCTGTTCAAAAGCATACTGTAGATTATGGTATCGTTTTCGTCATCCTCCCTCAAGAGGCTTAGAATTATTAATTGAGAGTTGACATCAAAAAATGAAAGCAGTTTGAATATAGCGAATGCGAATATATTGATTCAAAACAGACATATGCGATGCATTAATGAAATAATAGCGTTTGACATGATAATTGTTTGAACAATCAAAAGAAAATTACAACTTGAACATTCGAATGAACAAAAGTCTTCTAGTCTCAGGGCTTGTCACTTCAAATGGTGAACCTCACAGGGATAGTAGAAGAACTCGACCTGACCATCTGGGGTGAATTCCACAGCTCCTTCATCAATCAGGCTTTGGATTTTGTACCTCAACTTCCAACAGTCATCAGTATCATGCCCCGGGCTGTTAGAATGGTATGCGCACCTGGCCCCAGGATTATAGTTGGGTGAAGAAGTCTTAGGATTAGGGTGAGGTCCTATCAATGTCACCAGATTCAACTTCAACATGTGTTGCAAAGCTTGGGACAGCGACGTGTTGAGCTGGGTGAATTGCCTTCTGGGCTTGCTCTGATCAACCCGTTGCTCTGGGCGAGGTTGTGGTTGGACCTGTGAAGTGGTAGCAATTTGGAGAGGTCTATTCTTCACCATACCAGACCCTTGTCCTCTTGGAAGCTGATCAGTGACCTGGTTCCTGACTTGGACTGGTTGCTTCATGTTGTATTTGTCTTGATGAAGCTGGTTGACCATGGCTTTCAACTCTTCTTGCTCCCGAGCCAAACTTTGGATAAGGGCCATCTGCCCCAGCATCTGAGTCCTCATTGCATCTACCTCAGCTTGCAGACGTTTCAACTGTTCGTCCTTATCATCTTCGGGACTTTTCTTGGCCAAGTTCCCCATGAGGAGTGTCCTCATCTCTTCCTTCCCCTTGGATAGGCTTAAAAAGATCTCCCTGAACTGAGTCTCTTGAGCATGAATACCCTGGTTATCTTGTTGGGAAGCCATTGCTGAAATAAACAGTGGAGAAGGTAAGTGTCCTGTAACAAGGGTACCTGTTATGCAATGATGTGTATGTATGCATGCAATGTTTTCAAGGATCTCGCGGGGTAGACAAGAAAATTGTTTAGAATTTGAATCCGGTAGCTTGATGGAAGGCACTGCATATTGTTGAGAGTCCTTCTTCAAGAGTCAAGGCTCACCATATCGAGTGGGTCATAGCCCCTGACTCAATTCATTAACCTTGGCTAGAGGAAAATAAATCCCCTTTACCCCTTGCTGGACATTTGATTCATCATGACCTGCATCACAAAACCCTTGAGGTCCTTGAAATGGATTAGTCCTTATGTAGGATGCATGCAATGGTATGATGGTATGATGTTATGCTATGCGTGGAGTAATGTAGGTAAACCCTGTTATGAGTTTAGATTAAGGACTGTAAACAAAACCTGCAAGAAACTCAAGTGTCAGATAACAAGTATGCAAGTAGTCAAGTTTGAAGGAACACAAGTCACACAAAGAGCCCTTAGAGTTTAGGACAGCACGAAGTTTGGGATACTACCCTCTTGAAGTTGGTGGGATCAAAACCTGTCCTATCAAAAGTAACCGGGTTCTAAGGAGCTCAATATCATAGGGTTGTTTTCTATGTTCATTGTTTTGATTTAGCCACTGAACTGGCGATCAAAATATTCCAAGAAAACAACCCTCAATGAGTGTAGTATCGAGTATCAACCAACTTCGGACTGCACCAAAGTCAGTCATCTCACTACCCCTAAAGAGGCCAGGATGGTCAAGTAAGGTTCCTAAGGTCAGTTGATGCTTCACGACACCACGCGGTGGCCCCGTACTCTCCTTGACTTTACTCAAGGGTTACCGGTACTCACCAAAGTGCCACATCAACGTAGCAAACTGCTTCAACCGTGTCGGTATACCCCGCACAGTTCCCTCACAGTTTGTTGCTACTTTCTAAGAGGTATCCCCCAGATCCGGGTTAGGATCTATGAAACTCCCAAAACAGGCCCGCAATTAAAGCAAGCAGATCAGGCAATTGAAAACATGATGATGAACTATTCCTAAGGTACACCTCACTTTTAATTTCCCCAGCAGAGTCGCCAGCTCTGTGATCGGTGGAAATGAGAACTGACTATTTTTAGCTGGTTTCGCGAAATGTCTCGGTAAGCAAGAGTCGCCACCGTCTTTTATGTTCTCCAACATGGAAAGGATAAAAGCACAGCAAAATTCCTTATTCGAGATGTCTCTCGGTTCGGGAGGTAGATTTATAGAAAGGGAAGGTGTTAGCACCCTTTCTATCCGTGGTTATCCACGGGCTCTTAGGTACTTGCTCTTATGTTTTCAAAAGATTTGTTTGCTTTTCAAGTGTGGGTGGGTTTTGAAAAAAGTTTAGTTTGAAAAACTTCTAGGTAACTCTTGTATCAGTCCTTAAGAGTGTATGAAGTGTTTGTTTGAAAACTTTTAGAAAGTGTAAGGTGTGAAAAGTATTTTATTTGTTTTTTGAAAAGAGCAAGTACCCATAAGTCATCTACCTACCCTAAGGAATTAAGCTGTGTAAGTGTCCTTTAGATAGTGCTATCCCACCATTGAGAGGTAGGTAGCACAATCGTTGGAGGTGTTCGGGTCAATTCGATTGTAGGGACAGTGCGGTCACCGAAGCAACAGTTAGGACACCTTAGAAGTAACCCTAATGTCCTAGATCCTTTTTAATCCGAGGCAACCGTTTCGAGGCAACTATTTCAAGGCAACTGGATCTTGGACATAAGAGCGACCTCTAAAACGTCCTATACTTGACGACCACGTTTCGAAGGCAACGAGTGAGGCGTACCCTAGAAGTGGTGTGTGCATTGTATGTTGTTTTCATGTTATGTTTTATCTTTGATCATGGCATTGTGAGCTACGCGTTGTTTTTAGTTATCATACATTCTTTCATGCGAGTTTAGCAGTTAGGAGTGCGGAAAATTAAATGCAGAAGGATAAAAGCTACGCTATTACAAGGCGCGGGTCTATACATCGCCAAAAATACAAAGACCCGTTTTTGGTAAAATAAAGTGCGAGAAATAAAGCAGTAAAATCCTAATTACTATTACATCCGGAGGCAGTTACAGAAATAATCAAAATAAAGAATTAAAACTAAAATGCGCGCGAAAGAAAGAATCGGGAATGTCTTAAGGGTGTTGACCCTTTTAAGAAAAGAAATTGATTTTTTTGGTCTTTTTGGAATTAAGTGCAATTAATTAAATAAACCTAATCTAATTAATTAATTTATTAAAGGAAAATATTTTTTTGTGTTTTTGTGTTTTTATGAAATAAAATAAGAGAATTAAAATTCTAAGTTAACCTAATTCTAAGTTATTTTAGTTATTTAAAAAAGGTTAAAATGGCCTAATTAAAACTAATTTATTTAATATTTATTTACAAAAATAATATGAGAATAATAATAATAATAATAATGTTAATTCTATTTTTTTGATTTTTTATGAAAATATTAGTTGGTTATTTAATTGTTAATAAGAAAATAAGGCAAATAAAAATGAAAAATGGCAAAAATAAAAAAAGGAAGATTAGAACCCAAGGGGGTGTGGCTGGAATTTGAGGGTGTTGGATTGAGATTTGAGGCCCATTTGAACAAGGCCTGTTGACTTTCCTTGATTTCCTGCAGCATACTCTGACTGAGCACATGGTATTCGTCACCTTTCATCCTTTGGATCTGCATCTGTGGACACTTGGAGTGCTGGGATGTGAGGCTTATGGTGCAACTTATCTTGGAATCTGCACAGGAAAGCATTGAAAAAAATAATATGGAAATTATAGGGGGACCTGGGAATCGAACCCAGGTCCCAACGCTTACCAAACACATAGCCAGCCACTGAACCAAACGCATTTATTTGTAAACATAATAGAAACAAAAGAACATATGAAATAAGTGCCCTATATGCTGAAACGCGCGCGCCAATTTGAATGGCCCACTCCCTGGTTGCCACGCCATCATCATCTTCGTTCTGAAACAGAGAAACAAAGGCAAATAACGGGGGTTTTAAACCCCCACAAAACATCAATGTCAAAAATAGCGATTAGCTATATGGTGAATATAAAAAAGGCGCGAGGTGTCCATCCTGTTCGTCTTGTCACGCTGATTTTGGCCATGTAAGTCTGGTGTCCTGATTTTACAGTATAGCAAAAACCCCAAATAACAAGCTTTGAAAACCTAGAAATCGCTAATGGTAATTTTCAATCCAGGGCATTAGAATCAAATTGAGTTATATGGAAAGCTTCATTTGGACCCTGTGAGTAAAATGCAATCAATGAAAAGAGTTAAAAATGCGTAAATGTATGACTGTAATTTTGAGAAAGAATGAAAATCGTGTGACTTGTGTAGCGTGATTCCTTGAGTGATTTGGCTTAATTCTGATTGCAAAAGGTTCCTGGAAGGGTCA
This sequence comes from Vicia faba, assembly GCA_948472305.1. Lineage (NCBI taxonomy): Eukaryota > Viridiplantae > Streptophyta > Magnoliopsida > Fabales > Fabaceae > Vicia > Vicia faba. The sequence goes on from OX451741.1 coordinate 1,381,802,141, forward strand.
GGAGTGTGTTTGGATCAGAGGAGAGGCTTGAAATATGCTGGAAATAGGTTTTTAGTTTCTCACTTTTTCTTTGAAAATTTCAGATTGCTTATGCTGTATGGAGTGTTTCTAGCTCATGTCTTGTGTCTCAGAAGCTTGCATATATGTTTTGTAATGAGTATCCATCAATATAATGAACAATAAACCAATGCAATTATGCTTTTGATTTTGTCATAAACTCCATTGAAGAAAACTTGCCTCTTTTGTCCAATTTTGAATTTTGTACTTGAAATAAGCCTTACGCGAATTTGGCATGTGAATAATGGTGTATCAAAGCTATTCAAACTCAAAGATATCCCTCCATTAATTTTCTTGATTTTTATTTGAATTTTAAAGATTTAAAATGAATTAAATCAAATAAAATTAAATAAAAATGGAAAAATTAATTTTTAATCTTGAAATAAATTGTGGGACACGTGGGAGGCATGGCCAAGCTGAAACAACTGGAGAAAGTGGGCCCTTTTTGTCAAAAATGAAGTTTCAAGGATAGTTGACTTTGGCCATTTCACAAAAATTTCCCAACTTCTCCAATGCATATCTTGCTCAATTTTGAAGCTATGAACATGTTCTTGGACATTTTCGAAAGGTCTTGAAGTCCTCTAACCAATTCCTTTGGTCCCATGTCATTTTTATTTACCAATCTCAAGTTATGGTCTTTGACTTAAAGTGCCTTTTGTTGACTTTTGAAAATGACCTATAATGTTGAAATTGATAACTTTTTGTGAGAGCATTTCTTGGACTTGGAATGTGAAGATGAGTTGTAGGAAATGTCTTCCCCTTCAAGATGAGCATTGGATGGGATTTTTCTGATGAACCATGAAAAAGTTATGCCTTGGTCAAGTTATAGTTGACTTTTCAGCTGTCCAAAAATAGAAACTTTTGCATCTTGATGATTATTGAGCCATTCTTGTGAAATCATGGTCAAGATTTGACCAAATGATGATTGTGGCTTCAAAATAAGATGTTGACCAAAATTTTTGACTTTTGACTGCCAAATGACCATTTTGCCCCTACTGTTGACTTGTGGAGCAATTAGGGTTTTTGACTGTGCAACTTGACCTTGTGAGCCTTGAAACTTGACATGTAGGTGCTTGACAATGTGTATGAGCACATGGGACTTGATTGGGCCCTTGAAAACCTCAACTTCCTTGTAAGAACCAAAACCCTAATTTTGCCTGCCTTAGGAGGATGGTTGACTGTGCAACTCCTTGAGTGGACTTGAGTAAATGCTTGCCAAAACTTTGAAGGATATGGGAGGGCAAATTTTGGGGTACAACAGAGGGTTTCGATATTTTTTTACAAACAAGTTTCTTAGGGGTGCCGATAACAATTTTATCGATGCGGAGCATCCACAAGCGTATGCATGCTTGATTTCGCTTGAAGAATGGGCAATCTTCAAAGAAAAAAGAAGAACCTCTGATTTTCAGGATGTGAGTGGCGTGAATCACCAAAGAGCATCAAGTCCCCTGTATCCATACTGAAAAAGGGCGTATGCGATATGCACGCTTACAATAAAGATTGGTAAGTATAAATAAATGCTATGATATAATTGTTCATCATGTGTTATTATTGATTTTATTATTTTTCTTAATGTGTAGTTAGAAGAGGAGAAAAGTTAAGAAACATCTCTTCTGGAACATGTTCTGTGGAAGGCTGCCCGGGTGGGTAAGGATGGAGTTGTTAAGAAAGATGTGCAGTAAATTTATGAGCAATGTTTAAGTATATCCATATTCCTTTAATTAAATATCGAGTTTATTAAAATAAAGAAACTATGAGTTTAATCACCACTAATTTATTTCGCTATGCATATGAATTTCAGGAGAGTCTATCTCAATATTTTACTCAAGCTGAAGACCATGATTGTAAGAGCATACTTAGTCGGGTATTAAATGTTCCTAAGTATACCGGCTGTGTGAGGGGTCAAGGATTCGAAGTGACTCAAACATATTTGGGTAACCGTCAAAAGAAGAAAGATCATAGCAATAAAGAAGTGATGGAAGAGTTAGAAAAATTAAAAGCTAAAGTTCGTGAGCTGGAAAAGGACAAAGAAAAATACATGTCAAAAAGGCAAGGTCCAGTGTTCAAGGATACTAGTGACAAAGATAGTATCAATTGTGATTTCCAACAGAAAATTCCCGAGGTAATATATATTATTATGAATTAGCACAATTTTTTTAATTGACATATATACACATTAACAATTTCATATTTATTATTGTGTTGAGGGCATTTCACCTTGTCATCTATATTTATCGTCACCAACTTATCGCATGGTTGGCAACGGAAAAGTGCATAACACCTTGGAAGAAGAACTTCACCATAAACCACTCCATGCTGGATTTATGAAAGTATCAATTGATATTTCTTTAGAGAGGGATGTGCCATTACCTTTGCCTGACGATATTTCAGATGCAATATTATAGGGAGAGGCAATAGTATCGTATGTTGTATTGTCGTCAAACCTCATTTGCATAGATGGGGAGGTATGTTTTAAACCATTATGAACCTTTGAGTATTCAAATTTTTAGGACCATTTAACGTAAATTTTTCTCATGGTAATGTTAGACTCCTAAAAAATCCAAATTAAAAGATAAGGGGATTAAGAAGCAAACCGAGTCAGATGCATCAAAAAAGGAGGTATAACATAATTATATGATATTTATGCATAGAATGATCTTATACTTCACTTAACTAATTAAATGATATTTAGATGCATGCTAAAGAGACTGAGCAAGTCAGTATGGGTAAGAAGACTGCGGCTAGCAAAAAACCTACTTCTCAGTATAGGTCGTGCCTTTGGACATATATAGGTATAAAAAATATTCCAATTGGTGGTACTCGTCTTATACCCATGAAGGCATACATTTTTGGTTATGAATACATGGAAGCAATTGGTAGAGAAGATATTGATCAAGTTTTACAACATTCTACTTTAGGCCTCGGTGATATCGATACATACATCAGATATACTCCGGTCAACTTTGTTTAATTAAATGAACTATTTATATACTCATTTCAATGAATATAGTCTAATTTTAATGATGTTTTTATTTAAGGTTTTTGTATGACAAAGGGATGCGCCCGCATGGATTGGAAGAAATATTCGCTTTCTTAGCTCCCAACACCGTCAACACAGGGTTAATTGTAACAAAACCAAATGATGTCATATTGTATGTACTTGATTTATTTATGGTCAGCAAAGATACAAAAAGTTGTTCTTTTTACCATATAATACTGGAAACGGGTTAGATTTTCATCCTAACTTCATATATTATAATTTTTCAATTTTTTATGTTGTGTAGAAACTTTCCATCAAACATTTGTTTAATTTTACAATGGACATTGGTTGTTTCTTGTGATTAATCCTGTTAGAGAGATTGTATACTATCTGGATTCGTTATACAATGATTGGACAACATACCCAGATTTGAAGAAGGCGATTGATACGTAAGTGAGATTGTTCTAAATATTTGTGTGTATATTTATTTATCTATGTGAGATTTTTCTAAATAGTCGTTTATATTTTATTATAGATTTCTACAAGCTTTTCGATCACAAAGAGTATTCAAGTACCAAAGAGTAGAGCCAACAACATTACATGGATCAGAGTGCAGGTATATTTTCACAATTTTGATTATATCTATATTTTCTTACCAGGTGTAGTTTCCTCGTCAACGTAATGGTATAGATTGAGGTTATTTCATGTTGAGGTTTATGAAAGAAACGCTTCTTTTGGACCGAATAGAGATTCCATCCACGATATGAATTTCTAACTTATGAATTATTTTAATATTTCTCATAAAATGGCGTAGTGTTTTAACTAAATCACATACTATGTTATTTTACTATGTAGTACTTTGACGAATTCAATTGTGCTCATTACTCAAAAGATCAATTGGATGAACTTATGGAGGAATGGTGTCAATTCATTATGGATTTGAGAATTTTATAAAGTATATTGTCTTTCTTTCATTGGTGAGAATTTTGAATACAACTTTTGAGTTTTAAGTATAAATTGGAATAAAGTTTTGTTTTATCATGGTATGAATTTCAATATTTTGGTTTTGTTTCCAGTTATAGGTGCAGATGTAGAAGATAGAGCTAACAAGTTCTTTGTTGTTGTTTGTTGTACCCCAAAATTTGAACTCTCATGTTTTCCAAAGTTTTCTCTTACATGGGTGGTCACAAACACTTGATTAAAGAAAAATAAATATTTTAAAGATAAAGAAGGAGTCTTCGATTGGCATTGGGGAAAGGTGCCTTCGATTGGCATACAGACAGGAGACTCCAGTTGGCTTTGGGACAAGGTCTTCCGATTGGTACTTTAACAAGGTCTTTAGATTGGCATCTGAATAGGATGTCTCTCAATTGACATCTGGACAAAGAGATTCGATTGGGCATCTAAAACCCTTTGATCAGGCACTAGACCCCCTTTGACCAACCTTGGATCACAAGGCTTCGACTGCGTATTAGCTACTTCCAACTTGCCTTTGATCCACAAGGCAGAGTCTTCCTCATACTTGTCTTGGATTCACAAGGGCAAAGGTTTTTTCTATGATTACCCTCAATGCACAAGGCAAACACTTCCTCTGTGTTTTCTTTCAATGTAAAGGGCCAAGACCCCTCAACACAGTTTTTGCACTATGACACCCAATATGACCCCTTCGAAAGAGTGTTCCAAAGGCCCATTCGAAGGACACACATTGGTTGCCCATTCGAGGGAGGTCATCAGAACCATTCGAAGGAGAGTATTCAAAATTCAAAAGTCCACATACATTGAAAATTCAAAAAAATGACAAGATCACATGTGTTTGGCCAATGTTACAAATTCTCATTCATGACTTTCAAATACATAATCAAGACTGTTTAAACCTTTTCCTTCTTGTCCCCTATACCCCTTCTATATAAAGAGATCACAAGTGTTGTATCAGAGAGGGGATATTGCCTAGAAAAAGAGAATACTCATACCACCATAGACAAGATCAAAATTCTGACTAGTTTTCATTGCAGGAACCCTCAATCCAGACGAAGGATATATCTGTGTTCTTGAGATTCCAAAGAATATGTTCCAAGCCAAGCCACGCTTAGATCGAAGCATCTCTAGTTGGTAAGGACTTACCCAAATCGAAACTGCATTTCTAAGCCTTTTAAATACATAATATTGGTATATATGTGCTGCTAATACCATTTATGTTTATATGAGCATATCATACACAAGATAACATGCAGGAAGAAAATCACGCCATCGAAAGGAATGACATGATCTTCCTTTCGAAACTCATGGCATAGCCCGTTTCAAGTCAAAATAAGCTTAGGCCTGAGGACAGAAGCTTCGAATTAGGGAGAAGGACCTGGGTTCGATACCCAGGTCCTGCATCTTTATTTTTTTCCAAGCATTTGCTTTGCAGGTTCAATTCGAAGAATAACTCCCTCCTTGGATCGAAAAAGGAAACATCCCTCCTGGATCAAAAATCTCATCCCCTTCACAGAATCGAAAGACAACATCCCTCTGGATCGAAGAGTTCGTTCCCCATCTGGGTCGAAAAGTTCATTCTCCTTGCAATCGAAGGAGTCCCTTTTTCTTTTTGTATTTTATTCTTTGTTTCATTTCTTTATTGACTCTTTTTCTATTCAACTTGACGTTAAATCAAAAAATCACAAAAATTAGGCTTAGACATTTTAATTAATTAATTAAATAATTAATTAATTGATTAATTAATATTAACCATTTTCTTAACTTAAAACAAACTAGAATTTAGGACTTAATTCAGATTTAATTTTCTTTTCAGAATAAAAAAACAACCAAAAAGATTTTTATTTCTTAAGATATTGTTAGACGTTATTTTCAATTTCACGCGTGTTTATTTAATTCCGTATTTTTACTATTGACTTACCTACCCGCTGGATGTAATATATTAAAACTAGGACGTTTGCTGCTTTATCCCCCTCATTCTTGAACAGTGTAAATCCCCTCCCCAAAGCATTGTAATAGCGTAGATTTAAATTCCTGCATTTTAATATTCTGCAAATATATTAACTGCTAGTAATTAGGCATGTATGATAAGACTAATAACCAAACGCTAGCAAACTTAACAAAAAGATAAATAACTGAATTGAACACAATTGCACACAAGCACCTCTAGGGTATCCCACATTGGTTGCCTTTAAGAAATAGAATAGTCATGAGGCAGGAACGCTTTAGCAAAGACCCATAAATCAATAAAAAAGATCATAGTCACTCGATGACCCTACAGTTGCCTTTCGGTAAATGATGTAGTCCCTAAAATAAAAATGCTAAAGCGTCTCCACAAGTTAACTTAGTGACTGTAAACTTCCCTTCGATTGTCCCTCAACATCCAAATATAAGGATACCTACTCACTAATAATAGGATAGAATTGTCTAAAGGAAAATAGGAAAAAAACGACCCTTTTTCGAGTAATAAAGTAGATAGCTGTTAGAAGTTTGCTCAAACATTTTGCACTTACACAAAAAACTACTTTTCAAAAACAATTTCAAAACACTTTGTATATTTTCTCTACTATCCCGAGAAACATTACAAAGTCCTTCGTACTAAGGCATTTTCAAAACATTTTCAAACACAAAGAATAAAGGTATTTTTTAAAATGAGCAAACGTCTAAGAGCCCGTAGAAAACTACGGATGGAAAGGGTGCTAACACCTTCCCTTTCCATAATTTACCCCCCTTACTCAGAAAATCTCGAAAAAGGTCTTTTTCTATTCTTTTCACCCTTTCCTTAATTTGGATAAAAGAAAAGTCGGTGGCGACTCTTGCTTACCGCAACATTTGAAAACACAAACACAAAATCATTATATAACAGTTAGTTCTGCCACCGTCACTGAACTGGCAACTCTACTGGGGATAATAAAAAGTGGGGTTACCTTAGAGTTAGTTCATTATTTAACTGCTTTGTGTGCTTTGATTGCTTTACTTTTGAGGGCTTTGTTTGGGTTACTATAAATCCTATACTCAGATCTGGGGCACCTTTTAGGTAAGTAGCAATAGATTGTGGAAATTGTGGGGGGTAGATCGACACGTTCGAAGCGATAGATACGTTGATGCGACACTTTGGTTGGTACCAGTATCCCTTAAGTAATCAAGGAGAATACGGGGCCGTTGCATGGTGTCATAAAGCATCAACTGACCTTAGAACCTTTAATTGACCAACTTGTCTATTAGGACGTAGTGAGATAGCCGTCTTTGGTGTATCCCCAAATTCGATTGATACTCGATGCTACACTCATTGAGATCCGACTCCCGAGTTTTGTTTGGTGGCAAGTCAGTTGTCTATCGGAACGAAACTTGTGGGGAGGATCAGTGATATTGAGATCCCACAGAACCCGGTTACTATTTATAGGATAGGTTGAACCAATCAAAACTTCAAGAGGGTATTACCTTAAAACCCATGCAAGCCTTAAACCTAAAGTCTTTGTGTGATTTGCTTGTGCTTTCTATATCTGTGATTTCTTAGCATAACCATGACATTATAACATGGCATATAATACTAACCATTTCAAGGATTTTCTAGGGTTTATCATTGTCTTGTCTTGTAGGACATGGAATCCACTCACAGGAATACTATACAATTCAACCTCGTAAGGGTACCTCCTCAACTCAAGGACTTAACATCAAGGGTCCCTGAAAGCTCTCCATTCACTGAAAGACATGGTCGACTTCTCAACTTAGTCACCTAAAACCCTGATGAATAAATGATAAAAGTGATCTTTCAGTTCTTTTACCCACTACATCACTGCTTCACTTTTCCAAATTACCAGTTAGTGCCTTTTATGGAGGAGTTTTCTCAATTATTAGGGGTACCTATCCTTAATCAGTTACCATTCAACGGTATGGAAAGAGACCCAAAGCCTAAAGAGATTGCTCAAGCTCTATCTTTACAATGGATAGATATAGTGGCAAATTTGGAAACTAGAAGAGGCATCAACGGATTTCTAGCTAAGTTTCTGTTTGAGAAAGCTCACCATTTTTGGGATACCCTGGATTTACAAGCTTTTGAAGAAGTGTTGGCTCTTCTCATCTATGGGATGATGTTATTTCCTAATCCGGACCAACTCATAGATGTGAATGCGGTCAAGGTTTTTCTGTCTCATAATCGGTGCCTACTTTACTTAAAGATATTCTACACTCTCTGCATGCTCGCACTCTAAAGAGAAGAGGGACCCTTCTGTGTTGCACTCCTTTGTTGGTTAGGTGGTTTATTTCACACCTACCTCGGCCTATTTTAAAGAATGAGCAAGGTATGAGATGGTCTCAAAGGTTGTTGTACCTCACACATTCAGATATTTATTGGTGTTCTCGATCCTTGGAGAATTCTACCATCATTGATCGCTATGGGGAATTCGCTAATGTCCCTCTCTTAGGCATTAGGGGAGGAATCACTTATAATCCCTGTTTGGCATTATGAAAGTTTGGTCATGCTAGAAGGGATGGTCCTCATGATGCACTCGTCCAAGGAATCATCTTTGACTATGAGAATGATGCTCAGAGTTATCGTAAGAGGTTCATTCGAGCTTGGGGCATGGTAAACAAAGTTGATAGCAAGACACTGGGGCACAAGAATTCCATCCCTCTTGAGCCTTACCTTAGATGGGTATGAGCCCGTGCTCAATTTCTTATGATGCCTTACCCTGCCATCTTACCTGTGATTATGGAGCCAATTGCTGAGGGAGACACTCCTTACATTGTTCTTCATCCTGACATGCCAACTGATTTCGAGGAGCTACAGAAATCCTGGATCCAACTCAAAGAAGAACGGGATACCTTTAAAACCCAATTCAACGCCAGCGAGAAGAAGGTTTTAGAGGTCACTAGGTTACTTTATGAATAGAAGAGTATAAATGCTTACATTGCACCAAAGAGGGTGCGCCTGAGGGAATCTTGAGTCTTTCTATTGCTTGGAGAGTTTATTTATTCTTTGCTACTTCCTTAGTAAGCCCAAGAGGCATCATTGTGATCATCAAAACTTCTTAATGCAATTAACGTTTATTCTATTTCTGTTTAAGCAAATTTAAGTCTTAAAAATCCTTGAAATCATTGTATACATATATCATACATATCATCGCATAACCAGGTTTCAAAGCAGGTTTCTCATCTTCATCGCTGTTTATTTCAGCAAGTAAAGAAATGGATTTTGAATAAAACATCAAGGATCTCCAGGAACAAAACACCCAGTTCCAGCAAATGATCATGGCTCTAGCTAAAGGGAAAGAAGATCTGCAGGCTCTCATACTGAAAGACAAAAAGAAGAAGCCAAAGAAGCCAACTAGGTTAGTAAATTTGTGAAGAAGGATCAGAGGACCAGTGCGGTGAGCTTCTGAGATGGTAACTTCATCAAAGGAAGGAGACAATCAAGAAGAGGAAACAAGAGAGGAGAAACTCAGCCCGAAGGAATCTGATGATGAGTCTAATTATGATGAGGAGCAGTATCCTCCTGCTGATGATAAATACAAAAAGCTGGAGGATCGTCTGAATGCAATAGAAATCCAGAAAGTACCTGGGATGGATTTTGAAGAGCTGGGTTTGGTTTTTGGGGTTGTCATCCCGCAGAAGTTCAAGGTTCCGGTGTTTGCTAAATATGATGGAGTCTCATGTCCCAAGATGCATCTCTGATCTTATGTGAGGAAGATTCAGCCCCACACTACCGACAAGGATTTATGGGTCCACTTCTTCCAAGACAGTCTATTTGGGACTCAACTAGAATGGTTCTATCAGCTGGAGGGGACCAATATTTGTAACTGGGAAGACCTGGCTGATGCTTTCTACAAGCAGTATTAGTATAATGCATACCTTGCTCCCACCCATACACAACTCCAAAGTATGTCTATGGGTTCAAACAAGGGTTTTAAAGACTATGCTCAGAAGTGGAGGGACTTAGTAGGAAGAGTCCAACCCCCCGTGTCTAATAGGGAGTTAGTGGATATGTTTTTGGGTACCCTATCTGGTCTGTTTTTCAATCATTTGATCTCTTCAAGTAAGGGAAAGAGATCTTTTATTGAAAATAACGAGGTCAATGTTGTTTACAATCAATGAAATCAGAGCAGAATCGAGCATTATCCAACGGTAGGGGCTGTTATGATATCCAAGCCTGCAGCTACTCAACAACGAAACAATCAGCCTAGAGCGGAAAGACCTGTAAGACAATTCACCCGGATAAATATGAATTTGTCTCAAGTTTTTCCTCACCTGCTGAAATCCAATCTGGTTACCTTGACGGAAGCTCCCAAGAATCCCAACACCACATCTCCTCGCTACAACCCAAATGCTCGTTGTGCTTATCATTCAGAAAGTATAGGTCATGATACAAATGACTGTTGGGCTTTGAAAAACAAAGTGCAAGACCTTATTGAAGCAAAGGAGATTGAATTTGAAGCTCTTGGGATTCCCAATCTTATAATTGTTCCTATTCCCAAGCACGGTCATGGTGTTAATGCTGTCGATGATGATACATTCGTTACTTCTGTAGAGGAACTTGTTACTCCTCTCATGATCGTTAAGTGGAATTTGTTGCAAGCCGGTTTATTTTTGGGCTATGGTGAAAATTTCCATTTGTGTTCATCTCTATCGACTGGTTGTTGTTTGTTGAAAGCAGGTGTCCAGCACCTGATGGATGATAAAGAGATCTTATTTGAGAAGAATCCCGTCACAACTATTTCTTGTAAGGGTGTTTCAATCATAACCATTTCCTCCAATCCTCCCAGGGTCTCCACCAAAAGACCCGTCAGGATTACATATGTCCAAAGTTGGCTCCTCTGATCATTAATATGCCATGGCCAATCTCATACTCCTCGGACAAGGTTGTTCCCTAGAACTATGGGGCTGGCGTCTATTACTACGGCATCAGGCAAGACATGTTGGCTGCTGAAGACCAAGTCTCTGAAATTACTGATCCTAACATTGGAAACATAGTTGGGACCATCAAAATAACAAGAAGTGGAAGAGTGTTCTCCCCTGAAATTTCTCCTTCAAAAGTCGTTACTATTCCAGTGATCATTCATATTATTTTTCCTGCTGATACAACCACCGCAATTCCTATAGTTACACCTGTTTCCACCCCTATCACCGAGTCAGACGAGACTCGGGGCAAAGACATATTGATTGAGCCTGTCCAGACGAAGGCGCATTCAGAATCTATTCTAGAGGCTTCCAAGAAGGAAATGGAATAAATCTTGAAGATAATAAAAAAGAGCGACTACAATGTGGTTGAACTGTTGAGGCATACCCCTTCTAATATTTCTATGTTAGCCTTACTATTATGCTCTGAAGCTCATGCAAAGGCTTTGAAAATTATGTGGCCAGTTTGATGGCTGATAACAGTTTGGGTTTTTCTAATGCTGATCTGACACCCAGAGAAAGAAAACACAATGATGCGCTGCACATATCCATCGAATGAAGAGGCACTACTTTAGCCCGTGTTCTAGTAGATATTGGTTCATCATTGAACGTGCTGCCCAAGAAGGCTCTAGAAAAATTAGAGTGAAAAGGTTTGACTTTGAAGCCCAGCAACATTGTGGTGAGGGCTTTCGATGGTTCGAAAAGAATGGTGCACAAGGAGGTGGATATCCCCATCAAAGTTGGTTCTCAGACCTTTGACTCCACCTTCTACACGATGGATATCAGACCATCTTATTCTTGTTTGTTGGGTCGCCCTTGGATCCAGGGGCGGGAGCTTCCACATCTACTCTGCATCAGATGATGAAGTACCCGATGAAAGGAAATATTTTCACAGTACACGGTGAAGAAGAGTACATGGTAAGCCACCTGAAATCTTTCAGGTATGTGGAAATGGATGGCGAGTTCATCGAGACTCCTTTCCAGAACTTCGAAGAGGTGCCCCGGACATTGGTTGCAACTGAGACTGTTACCAATCCTCTGAAGATCAACAGACCTCCCTTGAAAATGGCTTCTCTCAAGGACGCCAAAGCAGTTATTTAAGAAGATGGGTGTACCATTTGGGGCCAACTCCCTGAAATTCCGTACAAATCTGATAAGTTTGGCTTGGGTTTCTCTTCAGGGGCTCAAAGGGCTGTTTGTCGTGCTCGTGCTGGAGGACCTCCCCTACGCATCAACAACCATGGGGTCAATGCTTTAGAAGACAGTGATAGTGACTATGACATGGATACATGGATCTTCCCTACTACCAACGGTGGACCCAGTAACTGTACAACAAAAGACTTTGTACCAATTACTTTTATTCAGAAGTAATTGTCTTTTTTTTCGGATATGTAATAATAAAACAATATAAACTCTATGGCCATGTGTCTTCCCCGGGGCGAAATGGTTTATTTGTGAGGGGTATCATGGTTTAATCTCATGTCATTAATAAAGCATTGGACGTTTTGCATACAAATTTTGTGCTCTCTGTTTTTTCTTTTCTGCTTTTTACTTTGTCAATACAGCTACGCTCTTCCACACACTCACGTATCAAACTGCAGATCCATATGCACTTTGGATCCCATTGATAACAGTTATGCTATTACCGCTTATGACTTTGAAAATCCGATCAACCAAGCCGAGGAAGAAGGTGAGGAAGATTGTGAGGTACCCGGAGAACTTGTCAGACTATTACAACAGGAAGAAAGGGCTATACAGCCTCATGAAGAGCCAGTTGAGACAGTGAACTTTGGCACAGAATAGGACAGAAAAAAAGTCAAGATAGGTGAAAAGTTGGAGCTTAATGTCAAACAGCGGTTGATTCAGATGTTGCATGATTATATGGAGATCTTTTCTTGGTCATACAAAGACATGCCAGGACTTGACACTGATATTGTGGCTCATCGCCTTCCGAATAAAGAAGATTTCCTTCCAGTAATGCAGAAGGTTCATCGTATGCACCCTGAAATGTCAGAGAAGATCAAAGTAGGAGTTATGAAACAATTCAACACTGGGTTCTTAGTTGTCACCTCTTACCCCCAATGGGTTGCTAACGTAGTCCCAGTGCCTAAAAAGGACGGTGAAGTGTGGATGTGTGTGGACTACAGAGATTTGAAAAGGGCAAGCCCCAAGGATGACTTCTCGCTTCCCCATATTAACATTCTGGTTGACAACACCGCACAGCATAAAGTCTTTTCCTTTATGGACGATTTCTCCGGCTACAATCAGATTAAGATGGCACCCGAAGACATGGATAAGGAAACCTTCGTCACATAATAGGGCACTTTCTGTTACAAGGTAATTCCATTTGGACTGAATAATGCAGGGGCAACCTATCAGTGAGCCATGGTGGCTTTGTTCCATGACATGATTCACCATGAGATAGAGGTCTATGTTGATGACATGATAGCCAGGTCTCAAATTGAGGAAGAGCACATTGATCATCTACAAAAGTTGTTTGATAGGTTCAAGACGTACAAGCTAAGGTTAAATCCGAACAAGTGCACCTTCGGGTGAGGTCTGTTAAACTCTTAGGTTTCATTGTCAGTGACGAAGGTATTCAAGTAGACCCTGCAAGGGTCAAAGCTATACAAGAGATGTCGGCTCCTCGCACTAAGAAGAAAGTTAGAGGTATCTTGGGACGCCTAAACTACATTTCCAGGTTCATTTCCCATCTAACTGCTACTTGTGAGCCAATCTTCAAACTCCTGAAGAAAGATCAAGTGGTAAAGTGGAATGACCAATGTCAGACTTCCTTTGACAAAATCAAGGAATACCTACAAGAGCCTCCAATTTTGATGCCTCTAATCGAAGGGAGACCTTTGATAATGTACTTAACAGTGTTAGATAATTCAATGGGGTGTGTGTTGGGGCAGCATGACGAGTCTGGTCAAAAAGAGCATACAATATACTACCTTAGCAAAAAGTTTATCGACTATGAAACAAGATACTCACTGCTCGAGAAAATTTGTTGTGCTTTAGCATGGGCTGCTCGCCGACTAAGACAGTATAGTTGACTCACACTATCTTGTTGATATCTAAGATGGATCCAATCAAGTACATCTTTGAGAAGCTCGCTCTCTCCAGAAGGATAGCAAGATGGCAAATGATCTTGACTGAATACGATATTCAATACACGACCCAGAAAGAAATCAAGCGAAGTGTACTAGCTGATCATTTAGATCATCAGGCTGTGAATGACTACCAATCCATGAACTTTGAATTCTCAGATGATAATATCATGTTAGTTACTAACTGTGAAGAACCTGGACCAGATGAAGGACCTGAGGGAGGATCCCGATGGACCATGGTCTTCGATGGAGCTTCCAATACACTCAGCAATGGTACTGGTGCTGTAATCATATCTCCTGAGGGCTGTCATACTCCTTTCACTGCCAGACTATGTTTCAACTGTACCAATAATATGGCTGAGTATGAAGCATGCACCATGGGTCTCAAAGCTGTTATTGACCTGAGGATCAAGCTATTGTTTTTTTTGGGAGATTCGGCTTTGGTAATAAGTCAAATCAAAGGAGAGTGGGACACGAAGCACCCTAATATCATCCCTTACAAAGAACATGTACTGACATTGCTTCCACACTTTAAAAAAGTCACCTTTGAACATTTTCCACGGGAAGAGAATCAGTTAGCAAACGCGCTAGCTACTATGTCATCTATGTTTAAAGTTAGGTGGGACAACGAAGCTCCTCAGATCACTATTGAGAGATTAGATAAACCAGCATACTACTATGAGATTGATACTGAATAAGTAACAGACAAACCTTGGTTCCATGAGGTGAAAAGGTATCTCGAGGCTCAAGAATATGCTGAGGGGGCATCTGTCAATGATAAAAAGTTTCTGAGAAGGTTCTCCGCAAAGTTCTTCCTTAGTAAGAGAATCTTATACAAGCGCAACCACGACTCTACTTTACTTCGGTGTGTTGACAAGAGTGAAATAGAGAGGATTATGACAGATTTACACGAAGGTACCTTTGGCACCCATTCTAGTGGACACACCATGGCTAAAAAGATCCTACGGGCAGGATATTACTGGTCCACTATGGAAGCAGAATATTATCAGCATTCCCGAACTTGTCACAAATGCCAGATCTTTACTGATAAATTACATGTACCTCTGGTTCCCTTGAATGTCTTGACGGCTCCATGTCCCTTTGTAATGTGGGGCATTGACATGATCGGAGAGATTAGACCTACCGCTTCCAATGGGCATCGCTTTATCCTAGTGGCCATTGATTACTTCACAAAGTGGGTTGAGGCTGCCTCTTTTGATATTGTTACCAAGAATGTTGTGGCGCGGTTCATCAAGCATAACCTTATCTATCGGTATGGTGTCCCAGAGAGATTCATCCCAGGAAATGGTACAAATCTCAACAATATTATGATCACCGAACTCTGTAAACAATTCAAAATCCAGCATCATAATTCTTCCCCTTACCGGCCGAAGATGAATGGTGTTGTTGAGGCTGCTAATAAGAACATTAAGAAAATTCTACAAAAGATGACGGTGACATACAAAGACTGGCATGAGATGTTACCATTTTTTCTTCATGGTTACCGCACCTCAACATGAACGTCAACAGGGGCAACACCTTATTCTCTGGTGTATGGCATGGAGGTAGTCCTACCTATCAAGGTCCAGATCCCTTATTTGAGAATCATGAAGGATGCAGGTTTGGACGAAGATGATTGGATCAAGACTCGACTTGACCAACTGAATCTGATTGACGAGAAAAGGCTTACTGCTGTCTGTCATGGTCAGATGTACCAAAAAAGAATGATCAAAGCTTTCAACAAAAAGGTCAGACGTCAGGTATATCAAGTGGGTGATCTAGTAATCAAGCGCATCATACTGCCACAAGGTGATTCCAGGGGAAAATGGACTCCCACATACAAAGGGCCATTTGCAATTAAAATCATATTTTCTGATGGAGCTATGATTCTGACCACCATAGATGGTGATGACCTTCCTCACCCTGTTAATACGGACATAGTGAAAAGATACTACGCATGAATTAGGACCCGCTAGGTTGACAGGCCTAGGTAAAAAATAAGAGCATCTCGGCGAACCAAAAGGGTTCAGGAAAAAGTTAGGGATAAATACAAAAAAATATGTACACCCGGCAAGTCAAAAACCTGAAAAGGTGGCTAGGGAAAAAAAGGGTATCCCAGTGGACTAAAAACCCGAAAGGGTGGTCCAGGAAAAAGTTAGGGATTTGAAGCGTACAACTATGTCCCGTTGAATCACCTTATGACCAGCCTTCTGTATCAACTATCAAGCTCAAACGGTATCGATCAATCCAGTCAGGTTCAGACAAGTCGCAAAGTGATGAGACGCTCAAAGACATAGAGGCAATAGCAGAATTGAAACTCAATGGGATTATTACACATAATTGTTTTCTCTTTGTACACTATTTTGTATAGTTTTCATTTTCACGGTGGCGTTCTACTACTAGAACCCCAGTCTCTTTGTACAAAAAGTCTCGTTATAGGAAACCTTCAAAATTAATGCAAGTCATTTCTTTGAATGTACAAAACTATTTGTTTTCCATTCTTCTGTTTTGTTGTGCAAAAATGTCCAGTGATTATTTTTGACATATGCATTTGAATATGATTATTATTCACAAATACTTGCATAAGAAATAGAAAGACAGTTACTATTGACTTTAAGAAATGGGGCAAATTCTAAAAAAGCAATTTGTAGTCCCAACAGTTACTCTTTCCAGTAGGTACAGGAGCAGAAACGTCTTGAGATGAAGTCACCGCTACATCTTTGGCATACGACCCAGTGACGTTTATGTTCCCCACAAAGTAGACACAACCAAGGTCCTGATCTCTTCTTCCCCAAGAAGGAATCACCTCCTCCACAAAAGTTCCCTCAGAGAACTGAAATATGTACTTCCCAATTGAGTTTTATAATCTTGAGCAGTTTATAAAGCCTTATACCCGATAGAGTTTATTTCTCTAATTGCAGAAGTTTATTCCCCAACAGCATTTATTTCTCTACATCGGTAGAATATTCCAACAAAACATCATCTCTCTCCAGATTCCTTCTCAAGCAGGAGTCAAAGATCCCCGACAGAATACTCTCAAACAGAAAGAGGAAATCCCCGATGAATCATCTCCATTCATCATCCCCAGCGGAAATGAAGGATTCAGATTCCTAATACTCTTCAGCAGCAGTCATGTATTTACTAAGAAATATCGCCACAATATCCCATATTCATACATCATGGCATGCACACACACATTTCATATAGCATAATCTCATTTATTTTGAGACCACCATCACAATGCATTTCACACGCCATGACATTGCATACAACTAACTCTTTACTGTTTTCAGGAAAGATCAAATCAACATACACCGTTGACTACTTACGTGACCTGGTAGTCTTCTAAAAGGCTACGTGTGACGAAAGGCTACTTCAGCATTTTTATCAGAAAAAAATGTTCTCAAGATTTTCCTCAGGTTCAGTTAGATCGACACTAAGATCTTCCTGATTTCTATTCCAGTTGAAGATAATTCAAGACCATCTCTGGTGTTGTACCCCAAAATTTACCCTCTCATTTTACTCAACACATGTCACTTGAGATCCTCAATTTGCTCAAGGTTGCCTAAGAGTGGACCAGACAAAGTCTCTCCTAAGGTAGTGTACCTCAAATTAGGGTTTCCATTTTCATCAAGATGGGTGAACCAAAAAGGTCTCATATACTTTCCATGGTCTTAATATGTTCTCAAGACCCTACATGTCAAGTTTCATGCCTTGCACAAGAAGTTTTCTCAGTCAACTACTCAGATGATTGAGAATCGACTGTATTAGGTCAAATGTCAATTGTGACTCACATACAGTCAAACTTCAATATTTTTGATCAACATATACATTTTTAAGTTACTTTCATCATTTCATCAAGGGTTGATCATGATTCCTCAAGGAATGCTCCAAATTCATCTAACCCAAAAGTTGCTAAATTAGGGTTTCTCAGTAAAAGTCAACCAAATTTGACCAAGCATAACTTCCACATGCTTTATCAGAAATTTTCCATCCAAAGATCATTTTGAAGAGGATGCAATTCCCTACAATTAATATTCAGCTCACAAGTTCAAAATATGCACCCACAAAAAGATATGAATTTCTACATTATGGGTCCTTTTGAAAAGTCAACAAAAACACCTTTTAGGTCAAAGCTTCTTACGTGAACATGGAAGACTCAATTGAGATGATACCGAAAGGATTGCTTAGGGGACATCCTAAGCTTTCTAAAAAGTTCTATAACACCTCTCTAGTGTTAAAATTGGAGGAGATATGCCTTGTCAAAGTTGACTTTTTTTGCAAAAATGCCAAAAGTAAAATATGCTCAAAAGTGCTTTTTTTGCTAAATGGGCCTAACTTTTTATGCTTGCACCTCACTTATAATGTGGTCCACGACTCAAATATTCACCCACACGTTATTTGCTTCATTTTTTCAATTTAATTTTATTTTATATTAATTAAAAATTAAATTAAATCAAATAATTAATGAATAATAGCAAAGATATGATTTGATTTGGTTTTTGGACAAATTATGCTGAGTTATCAAGGCCAAAAAGAATCAAGCATAATTTGTACAAGAAAGGGATGAATTGGATCAAAATAGCATGTTTGCATATGGCTAAAAAATCAAATCAAATCTCATTAAAACTTCAACATTCAATCCAAGTTTGTAACCCTAATTCATCCGTAGATATATATTGGACAAGAACAAAGCAAAAGACAAGGGTTAACAGGCGTGAACAAGAAGAACAAAACTTCAAAATTTGACAAAAAAGTTGTGACTCGGTTTCAAGCTTAGAGGCAAATTCAAGCCATTCTAACATTGCCAAACGATTCCTGGACCTTCCCAAAAGCTAATCCAATCAGTTGCACGCCTCCACAAGTCTAAAATTGCCCTCTAGACGTCACGCGGTTTGCATTCTTTTTTCAGATTTCATTGCTAAGATTCTTGCATCATGAACGTGTTTCAATGGTATATTTGTGTTTGTTGTCATGTTTGCATCATGTCTGGACCATTTAATTTAAATTTTAACGCTTGTATGAACATTTTCCATAATTAGGGTTTGCCTTGTCGTTTTGGGGCTTTCAAATGCAGGAACAATTGGCCCTAATGAAGGATACCATTGTTATCAGAGGGTCAAACCCAATCGATCCATGGTCTTGAATCTTATTTATATTGTTGGTATGTAATTTTTTTGAAAGTCACAGGGTTATAGCCATGGACGCTTGTCCGTAGGTACAAGTTGCAGGCCTAACACAACAGAGGAGGAAGAAGAAAATGATGTGTTCAACCATCATTGGGTCATTCAAATAAAATGCACGTTTTTATTTTAACTCAGTAATCCACGTTGCTTTCATATATTATATATCATTATTATTATACTAACAAATAAAACGTGATAGCCCAGTGGTGAAGCGCACATGGTATGAGTGAGAGGACCTGGGTTCGATCCCAAGTCCCAACAATTTTCTTTATTTCACTTTCTTGTAACAGATCTAGTGGATTTCCATCCTAGACGCCCACCATACTCCACCAATCTCCAGCCAGTGGATTCGTCATCCATTTAATCCAACGCATATGCATTGAAGGACCATGATGCACCCTCAAGTCAACGCTACAAGGAGTCCAAGGCTGACTAGGCTTGGAGCGTTTTAGGCCTTAGAAAACTCAGATTGGCACCCGCCAGAGTTGCTATTAAATACAGGCCCACTTTCTTTTTCTTTATTTATTTATTTTATTTTAATTATTTTGTTTAATCATTTTTCACCAAATTAATTACCTTTTTTGAATCATAAAATCAATAAATCACAAAACACCAAAAAAAACATTTTTTAATAAAAAATTTATTTTAATTTAATTAGAAATATAGGTTAATTTAATTTATTTTTTAATAATTAAAAGCAATTAGAAATTAGGGTTTTAATTAATGTGCAATTACATTTCTTTTCTCAAATAAAAAACCGAAAAAATACACAAAATCTTTTTTTGTACAAAATATTTTATTTTCTTGCAATTATTTAATTTAGCTAGATTAGGTTAACTTAGACTTCTTTTTTGTAATTAAAAATAATTAGAATTAGGGTTTTACTGTACATAATTTAATTAATTTTCTTCTCAAAAAATGACTTAATTATTTTCTAGTCAAATTTTTAGGGTTTTCAATTTCTCTTCGCATTTAATTTTCCGCGCGCATTTTAATTTGTTTTATTATTATTGTAACTGTTTCGAGTTTGTCACAATTTTAATTAGGGTTTTAAATTCTGCACTTTTATTTCCCGCCAAGACAATTATGTAATTGTCAAAGCCTTGTAATAGTTAGGTGTGTTTTCTCGCACTTTTAAATTCTTGTAAATATTTAACTGTCTAGATGTATGCTAATAGGATTGTATGACAAGAAAATCTGAAATTAAAATGGTAGATCACCTAATGTGCAAAGATTAAATAACTGAAACAATTCATATGCACATATTCACTCCTAGGGTTTTCCTCACTTCGGTTTCCTTCGGTAAACAGTCATTAAGCATAGGAGATTTTAGTGGTTGCCCTCATGTCTAAGAGATCAAAATGCCCCGTTCAAATGTTGCCTCGGAAATGTTACCTCGGAAAGATCTTAAGACCCTAGAGTTACTACTAAAGTTTTCTAACTGTTGCTTTAGTGATTGTACTTGTCCGTTTCAAATGTCCCTTACAAATCTAACGATGGTGCTACCTACTCCTTAATTGTAGGATAGCATTGTCTAAAGGAAACGAGAACAAATAATCTTTTTTCGAGTAGGTAGAATCTTAAGTACTTGGTCAATAAAAACTTTGCACACAAACACCTTTCAAAAAAATTTTCCAAAACAAACTTCGTCACATCCTTGAGGACTGATACAAGGGGTATCACGAAGTAAAACATTTTCAAGACAAACACACACAAGCAATTTGAAAAATGAGCAAGTACCTAAGAGCCCGTAGATAACTACAGATAGAAAGGGTGCTAACATCTTCCCTTTCTATAATCTACCCCCCGTACTCAGAATATCTCGAAAAAAGGTTTTTTCTGTTCTTTTTCCTTTTCCTGATTGGATAAATTAAAAGTCAATGGCGACTCTTGCTTACCGCGACATTTGCGAACGAAAAATGCAAACTAGTGTTAACAGTCGGTTCTGCCACCGTATCACAGAACTGGCGACTCTGATGGGTACTTGTTATAAGTGGGGTATACCTTACGATCTAGGTCATTAAATTGCTTCTCTTGATTGTCTTGATTGTTTTACTTTTGAGGGTTTGTTTGGGGTTACTATGGATCATGACCCGAATCTGGGGGCACTCAGTAGGTAAACAAAAATAGATCATGGAGATTGTACGCTATAGACCGATATGGTTTAAGCGATGGTTGTGTTGGTGTGACACTTTGGTTGGTACTGGTATCCTTTGTGGGGAAACGAGGAGAATACGGGGCCGCCGCGTGGTGTCATAAAGCACTAACGGACCTTAGAAACTTAGTTGAATAAACTTGGCCATTAGAAAGTAGTGAGATAGCCGACCTCGGTGTAGAGCTGAGGATTGGTTGATACTCGATGCTACACTCATTGAGATTAGACTTTCGGGATATTTCGGCTGCAAGAAAAGATTGCTTGAGCTAAGACAGTGTCCGATAAAGGATGGTCAGTGATATTGAGATCCTCTAGAACCTGGTTACTTTTTAAGACAGGTTTGAAACCAACTAAACTTCAAGAGGGCATTACCTTTGACCTCATGCAAGCCTTAAACCTAAGGACTTTGTGTGATTTGACTTAGCTTGCTATACCTGTGTTTATTATACTTGTGTTTTATCATGACATCATGCATCATAACATAGAATCCATTCTTCTTGCACTAACCATTTCAAAGACCAAGGGAATTTATCTTTGTTCTGTTTTGCAGATCATGGCTTCCATTTGCAGAAACACTATCCAAATCAGCTGTGTGATGATACCTTCCCAACTCAAAGAGCTAGCATCAAGGGTTTCTGAAACTTATGTGTTCACTAAGAGACATGGTCGAATTCTCAACCTGGTTACTTTAAACTTTGATGAAAGGATGATGAGTGTACTCTTTCAGTTCTTTGATCTCAAGCACCACTGCTTCACCTTTCCAGACTATCAATTGGTACCTACCTTGGAAGAATTATCTCAGCTGTTGGATATACCCATTCTTGAACAATTGCTCTTCACAGGTCTAGAAGAAGTTCCTAAGCCAGAAGTTATTGCCACAACTTTACATTTTAAACGGGCCGACGTGGTAGCCAATTGGGAAACAAGAAATGGAGTCAAGGGTTTTCTAGCTAAGTTTCTGATAGACAAGGCCCAGCTATTTTGGGATGATATGGATTTTCAGGCTTTTGAGGAGGTCTTGGCTCTTCTAATCTATGGGTAAGTCCTATTCCTTAATCCGGATTCATTCATAGATGTGACTGCTATCAAGATCTTCCTCTCCCGCAATCATGTGCTTACATTACTCGGAGATATTCTGCACACTCTCCATACTTGCACCATGAAGAGAAGAGGGGTTCTTATGTGCTGCATGCCATTGCTGTCGAGGTGGTTTATTTCTCACCTCCCTAACTCCGTACTGAAGAACGAAGAAGGTTTTGGTTGGTCGCAAAGGATAATGTCACTCGCTCATACGGATATTCTTTGGTGTTCTCGAGCTATGGAAAACACTGCTATTATTGACCGATGCGGGAAGTACCCCAATGTACCATTACATGGTATTAGAGGGGGTATGACCTACAATCCTTGTTTAGCTCTGCGACAATTTGGTTACGCTCGAAGGGATGGTCCCCATGAGTTGCTTATCGAGGGAATTGTATTCAACTATGAGGATGATGTTCATGAGTATTGTCAGAGGTTAATACGAGCTTGGGGCATGGTAAACAGATCTGGCGTCAAGGATTTGGGTCCGAAGGCTTCCATTCCTATGGAACCTTACCTCCAATGGGTACGAGCTCGCTCCTAGAAGCTTATGATGCCCTACGTGGCCGTTTTACCAATGATTGTGGAACCCACTACTGAAGAAGGTATTCCTTACACGGTTCTCTATCCTTATATGCCCACGGATCTTGGAGAGTTACAGAGGTCTTGGATTCATGTGATGAAGGAGCGGGATACTTACAGGGATCGGTTCCATGCTCAGGAGAGGAAGGTTCTAGAGCTCACAAAGTAACTGCGTGAAGAAAGAGGACTCAATGACTATATCGGCACAAAGAGGAAGCATCCATGGGATTTTTGATGTCTTTTATAGTTTCAGATTTATTTTTAATTGTAACGCCTAAAAGGCATTTGAACTTCAAATTCAGCTAATAAAGTTTTTGTTTATTTTGGTTTGCAAATTTAAATTTCCCGAATTCTTTGAAATCATTGCATGCGCATCCCATTATCATACACATCACTACAGGTACCATTACAGGTTTTCTCATCTTTTTCACTGTTTATTTCAGCACGAAATGTCTTCCGAGCAAACCATCAAGGACCTTCAGGCACAGAACGCCCAGTTCCAACAAATGTTCATAAGTCTGGCAAAAGGGCAGGAGGATCTGAAAGCCCTCATTCTGAAAGAAAAGAAGAAAAAGAAGAAGGTTGTCGGTATTCTGAATATGGGCAGAAGGTTTGGAGAGAGGTTGAAGAGACAAGTCGATCTGACCTCTTCATCTAAGGAAGGGGAGAATCAGGAAGAAGAGAAGGACCCCAGTCCTGCAGTTTCTGACAATGATACCGATTACAATGATGAGCAATATCCTCCTGCTGAGGATAGATACAAACAGTTGGAAGATCGTCTGGGTGCCATGGAAGTTCAGAGGATACCTTGAATGGATTTCGAAGAATTGGGATTAGTGTCGGCAGTAGTCATCCCACAGAAGTTCAAAGCTCCAGGTTTTGCTAAGTATAATGGGGTGTCCTGCCCGAAGCTCCATCTCCGTTCCTACGTCAGGAAAATTAAGCCCCACACCACTGATAGAAATCTGTGGGTTCATTTCTTTCAAGATAGTATGTCCAGGACTCAGCTTAAATGGTTCTATTCGCTAGAGGGAACAAATATCTAAAACTGGGAAGATCTGGCTGCTGCTTTCTACAAGCAGTATCAATACAATGCCGACCTTGCTCATACTCGTACTCAAGTCTAGAGTATGTCCATGGGTGCAAGTGAAGGCTTTAAAGATTATGTATAAAAATGGAGAGACTTGGCTGGGAGAGTTCAACCCCCGTTGTCTGATAGGGAGTTGGTTGATATGTTTCTGGGGACGCTATTTGGTCCATTTTTCAATCATTTGATCGGCAGCTCGTCAGCTGGTTTTACTGAGCTGATTCTAACTGGAGAAAGAGTAGAAGCTGGGATTTGAAGCAGCAAAATACAGAAGGATGCCTCTTCAAGTTCAGTAAAGAAGCCTTTTGCTGGTAAGAAGAAAGCCAGTGCCGTCTATAGCCTGAGGGGCCAAAATAGGGCTGAACATCGTCAGACAGTAAGTACCATAATGATACCTAGACTTGCAGTTGCTCCACAACGCAACAATCAACAAAGGGTGGAAAGACCACAACGGAAGTTTACCCGCATCAACATGACATTGTATGAGGTTCTACCTCATCTGCTGCGATCCAACTTGGCAACCTTGAAAGAGGCTCCCAAGAATCCAAATACCACGTCTCCCTGATATAATCCAAATGCCCAGTGTGCCTATCATTTTGAGAGTCTTGGCCACGATAAAAATGATTGATGGGCTCTGAGGAACAAAATACAAGACTTGATTGAAGCCAAGGAAATAGATTTTGATGCTCCGGAGAAACCAAATGTATTAACGGCTCCTATGCCTAAGCACGGTCGTGGAGTTAATGTTGTTGATACTGATTTGTTTGTTACCTATGTTGATGAAGTTTCTACTCCTCTCATGACTGTCAAGAAGAATTTGTTGTCGGCCGGTTTATTACCGGGTTGTGGTGAAGGTTGCCAAATGTGTTCGTCCTTGCCTTCTGGTTGCTATTTGCTGAAGTCAGGTATTCAGCGCCTGATGGATAGCAGAGATATCTTGTTCGAGAAAACCATGATTCTTGTTGTTCCAATTGAAGACGTTGCCATTATAACCATTTCCTCCAATTCTTCCAAGGTGTCCTCGAGAAGACCTTTTAGGATTACATCTGCTCCAAGAATTGCTCCGCTGATAATTATTATTCCTGGTCCTGTCCCGTATGTCTCGGACAAAGCTGTCCCGTGACATTATGGTGCCGATGTATACTATCATGGCATCAAACAAGATCTGGAAGATGAAGAAGCTGATACTGATATTGGTAACATTGTCGGATCGAGCAAAATTACCCGAAGTGGAAGGGTCTTCTCTATTACGGTGTGTAGACAAGAGTGAAGCAGAGAGGATCACGACAGATCTACATGAAGGCACCTTCAGAACCCATTCTAATGTACATACCATGGCTAAGAAGATCCTACGGGCAGAATATTACTGGTCCACTATGGAAGCCGATTGTTATCAGCACTCTCGAACCTGTCATAAGTGCCAAACCTACGTTGATAAGGTGCATGTGCCTCTGGGCCCCTTAAATGTCTTGACAGCTCTGTGGACCTTTGCAATGTGGGGCATCAACATGATCTAAGAAATCAGGCCTACCGCTTCCAATGGACATCGCTTCATCTTAGTGGTTATTGATTACTTCACGAAGTGGGTTGAGGCTTCCTCTTTTGCCACTGTGACCAAGAACGTCGTAGCGCAGTTTATCCGACACAATCTGATCTGTCGATATGGTGTACCACAGAGAATTATCACTAACAGTGGTACGAATCTCAATAACACAATGATCACCGAGCTCTGTAAACAGTTCAAGATAGAGCACCATAATTCTTCTCCCTACCGACCGAAGATAAATGGGGTTGTTGAAGCAGCTAACAAGAACATCAAGAAGATTGTACAGAAGATGACGGTGACATATAAAGATTGGCATAAGATGTTACCATTCGCTCTTCATGGGTACCGTACCTCAGCACTGACGCCGACAGGGGAAACACCTTACTCTCTGGTGTATGGCATGGAGACAGTCCTACCCATCGAAGTCCAGATACCTTCTCTCAGGATTATGAAGGATGCGGGTTTGAACAAAGACGACTGGATCCAAACCCGACTTGATCAGTTGAACCTAATCGATGAAAAGAGACTTACCGCTATCTGCCATGGTCAGACGTATCAAAAGCGAATGATCAAGGCTTTTAAAAAGAAAGTCAGACGCCAAGAATATCAAGTCGGGGATCTAGTAATCAAACTCATCATACTGCCACAAGGTGATCCCAGGGGCAAATGGACCCCCACGTACGAAGGGTCATTTGTGGTTAAGAACATTTTATCAGGAGGAGCTATGATTTTAACCACCATGGATGGTGACGACCTTCCTCACCTTGTCAATGCAGACATAGTGAAAAGATACTACGCCTAATCAAAGACCCGCTAGGTTGACTGGCCTAGGAAAAAATAAGGGCTTCCCGGCGAACCAAAAGGGTTCAGGCAAAAGTAAGGGATGAAAATGAAAAAAATTGTACACCCGGCAAATCGAAAACCCGAAAGGGAGGCTTGGGCAAAAAAGTGTATCCCGGTGGACTGAAAACCCAAAAGGGCAGTCCAGGAAAAAGTTAGGGATTGACGCGTATCACTATGTCTCATTGGATCATCTTGCGACCAGACTTCGGTATAGACTATCAAGCTCAGACGGCGCCAACCAATCTTATCAACCTTCGGCCAAGTAGCAAAGTGATGAGACGCTTGAAGATATAAAGAAAAAAGAAGATTTGAAACCCAATGGGGTCGTTTCACATAGCTGTTTTTCTTTCTTTTACACAAATTGTATCTTTCGGCGACGTTCTCTTACTAGAACGTCAGCCTCTTTGTACAAAACGCCTATTACAGGCCGACTTCAGAATAAATACAAGTCATTTTCACAAAACTTCAATTTGTTTTTTCTTTTTTCTGTTTTGTTTTGCAAGAACGTCCAATAATTTATTTTTGATATATGCGCTTGAAAATGATTGCTGCTCATAAATATTTACGTAAGAAACAAAAGACAGTTACTCGTAATTCCAGAAACAGGGAAAAACAAGAAGTGCCAAACCCTACTGTTGCTTTTCCCAAAAGGTACCGGGATAGAGCCAGCTTGGGAACATAATTATTGGAATATACACTCCCCACATAGAAAACGTATCCAAAGACATTGATGTCAGCTTTCCCGAAACAGGACATAACTATTCCCCAGCCAAGGTTCATAATCGCGGGCGAGTCAGTAAATTTCATCCCCCAATTGGAGTTTATTTCAGCAGATGCATAAGCTCAATCTCCAATATAGCTCATCATCTCCAACAACGGAATTTCATCCCCAGCTATGTTTATTCCTCCAGGTCAGCGAGTCTACCAACAGAGTATTTCCTCCCCCCTAAGTTTGGTCCCCGCAGAGTTATTCACCAACATCTCTTCCCGACAGAATATTTACAAATCTCCAGCAACCGTCAAGGATTTATTTCCCTGACGCGAGCATACCCCGATAGCATTTCATGAATATACATCATGACGTACACATGCATATTATATACAACATAATCTCATTTATTTTGAAAACATCATCTCACCCTGCATTTCATGCATCGCATATGACTAACCCTGATATCTTTTCAAGAAAAGAGGATTAGCTTCAACAAATTCAATAGTTATACAGATCACATCTACAAACGACTAATGGAAACTCAGTTCCCGAAATCAAACGGGTCAAATAATCTATGCAATCGCTTCGAAGTAACCCGACGATCCAGGTTCCTTCTCACAGCCCTACTATCCAGGCTTTCATATCGAAGTAACCCTACTATCCAGGTTCCTTCTCACAGCCCTACTATCTAGGCTTTCATATCGAAGTAACCCTTCTATCCAGGTTCCTTCTCACAACCCTACTATCTCAGCTCTCATATTGAAGTAACCCTACGACCAAGGTTCCTTCTCACAGCCCTACTATCCAGGCTTTCATATCGAAGTAACCCTGCTATCCAGGTTCCTTCTCACAGCCCTATTATCCTGGCTTTCATATCGAAGTAACCCTACGACACAGGTTCCTTCTCACAGCCCCACTATCCAGGCCTTCATATCGAAGTAACCCTGCTGTTGCACCCCAAAATTTGCCCTCCCATATTCTCCAAGAAATTGCCAAAGCCAAGTCACAAAAATTCCCCAAGGGTGGCACAATCCAATAGTCTCCCATACAGTCAAAACTAGGGTTTGGGTTCTGGTCAAGAAAAAGAAGTTTTCAAAGGCACAATCAAGTCTCCCATGCCTACAAATGTTGTCAAGTATCTTCATATCAAGTTTCAAGGCATTCAGCTCAAAATTGCACAGTCAAAACCCTAAATTGCACTACAGTCAACTGTAGGGGCAAAATGGTCATTTGACAGTCAAAAGTTCAAATTTTTGGTCAACACGTCATTTGGAAGCCACAAACATCATTTGATCAATGCTTGATCATGATTCTCAAAATTTGGCTCAGAAATCATCAAAGATGCAAAAGTTACTATATTTGGACAGCTGAAAAAGTCAACTGAAATTGACCAGGGCATAACTTTCACATGGATTATCAGAAAAATCCCATCCAAAGCTCATTTTGAAGAGAAAGACATTTCCTACAACTCATCTTCATACGTCAAGTCCAAGAAATGCTCTCACAAAAAGTTATCAATTTCAACATTATAGGTCATTTTCAAAAGTCAACAAAAAGGGACTTTAAGTCAAAGGCCATAACTTGAGATTGGTAAATAAAAATGACATGGGACCAAAGGCATTGGTTAGAGGACTCAAAGACCTTTCCAAAATGTCCAAGAACATGAGAAAAGCTTAAAAATTGAGCAAGTTATGCCTTGTGGAAGTTGGGAAATTTTTGGAAATTTTGAAAAGTCAACATTGATTCAAATGACCCAAAAATGCTAATGGGCCCATTTTTCTTCCATGATTCATCATTCTAAGCATGTGCACGACCACTTGGCCCAAAGGGAAGTATTTTCTCATTTTTTATTTATTTATTTGAATTATTATTCATATTAATTCATTTAAATTATATAAATATGAGAAAAATATCTAACATGACCTAACCAATCTTTTTGTACACATTTTAGGCTCAATAATTCGTGCACATCCCAACATGGAAAGATTTGGCTTGATTGGATGCTAATTGAATCAAATGCACATGAAAAAGATATGAAACATAATGGAAAAAAAATCAAATATTCAAACAATGAATTACAAGAGATTTGATTGATTTTCTTAACCTAATAGCCTCATTACATAAGCACAAAGAGAACCCTAATGCATAGAGACTAGAAGCTGCGCAGGAAACATGTTTGCAAACTTGAAAAAATTGCCATAAAACTCAAATCTGAAATCAGTGTTCTAGGTGGATTCAAGTCCTAATATTGATTCCATTGGCTTCCTCAAGGTTCCCAGAAGCAATTCCAATCCCAAACATCCATCAACACGCCTAGAATTGGTACCACGGATTCAAACAGTTTCAAGAAAAATGCATAATCGTATTTCATGTTTCAAGCATCTCCATTGTTTTTTTTTTTATGCATTCATACTAATAAACGTGTTCTGAAGCTAACCATGTCGTCTAATTTTGTTTTCGTGCCATGTATGGATGTTTGCCATTGATGCTTTTCTAGGGTTTCTGAACCTTCAAATTAGGGGTTTTCAGGTGCTGTAAAATTAGACCTCCTCAATACCATGGTTGGATTCAGCGCATAGTGTTATACCCCAAAATTTGCCCTCCCATATTCCTCAAGAAATTGCCAAGCCAAGCTACAAAATTCCCCAAGGGTTGTGCAGTGCAACAGTCTCCCATACAGTCAAAATTAGGGTTTTGAGTCTGATCAAGAAAAGGAAGTGTTCAAAGGCCCAATCAAGTCTCATATGCTTACAAACATGGTCAAGCATCCTCATACCAAGTTTCAAGGCATTCAGCTCAAGATTGCACAGTCAAAACCCTAAATTGCACTACAGTCAACTGTAGGGGCAAAATGGTCATTTGACAGTCAAAAGTTCAAATTTTTGGTCAACATATCATTTTGAAGCCACAAACATCATTAGATCAATGCTTGATCATGATTCTCAAAATTTGGCTCAGAAATCATCAAAGATGCAAAAGTTGCTATATTTGGACAGCTGAAAAAGTCAACTGAAATTGACCAGGGCATAACTTTCACATGGATTATCAGAAAAATTCCATCCAAAGCTCATTTTGAAGAGAAAGACATTTCCTACAACTCATCTTCATACTTCAAGTCCAAGAAATGCTCTCACAAAAAGTTATCAATTTCAACATTATAGGTCATTTTCAAAAGTCAACAAAAGGGGACTTTAAGTCAAAGGCCATAACTTGAGATTGGTAAATCAAAATGACATGGGACCAAAGGCATTGGTTAAAGGACTCAAAGACCTTTCCAAAATGTCCAAGAACATGAGAAAATCTTAAAAATTGAGCAAGTTATGCCTTGTAGAAGTTGGGAAATTTTTGTGAAATGGCAAAAGTCAACTATCCTTGAAAATCCAATTTTGACAAAAGGGCCCCATTTTTCTCACTTTGTTCATCCTTGTCATGCCACACACGTGTTCCATGGTTGATTTCAAGACCAAATATTGATTTTTTTTATTTTATTTAATTTTTGATGATTTAATTCATTTTAATTCTTTGAAAATTCAAATAAAATTTAAAAACCAATGGAATAGTGTCAAATGAACTTGGACATTTCCTATGTATCATGAACCAACTCAAAAATCAGGCTAAGGTTCATTTGCACACTAGGTCTAGGTTTTGGCTAGAAAATAGGAAAAATGGTTAATGGAAGAAACCCTAAGGCCAATTCTCTAACAAGCATGAATTAAGGAGAGTTAGCAAGCCAATTCCACTCCAGCCTAACCCCTAAGTCAAACCCTAACCACAATATGCCATATGCTGCGCTGAAAAGGCCATTGGACATTTGAAATTTTGGCCATAAAATGCAAAACTGAAATCAGTGCTAGGTATCTTTTGAAGCCTTAATTTTTGTACCAATAGCTTCCTGAGACAATTCTGAACGTGTCCCAAATCATAACCTCTTCCAAAACTCCTTGAACTGGTATCTACAAGTGAAACTGTACAGAAAAATTTTTGAATTCGTGTTCTTGATTCTAAGCATCCTTTTGCATTTTTAATTACATATTCATGTTCCTCACAAAGTTTCCAAGCTGTTCATGGTATTTAATTGCATTTTCATAAGCCATACACGATTTTACCATTTTCACGTTCTAGGGTTTTCAAGTTTTGATTTTAGGGTTTTTACCATACTGCAAAATTGGCCCTCAAGACCATGACTGTTACACTCCATGCATCTGGACGAAAAGATCTACACACTCGCGATTAATTTCTGATGCACGCAGCTCTATTCGCTATTTTTTCAAATGTTGCCTAATGAAACGCGTAAGAAAGTGTTGCCTTTGAGTTTTGTTTACAGGGACGTGAAGAAGATGAAGATGTGGCACGCTGTCATTCGTCCGTTTAAATTTCGCGCGTGTTTAACCAACTAGCTTTATTTTTCTTTTATATTATTTATGTTATATTATATATTAAATGAACTTGCATAGCTCAGCTGGCCAAGACACGCGCATGTAACCTCAATGACCTGGGTTCAAGTCCCAGGTCTTGCAAAACTCAATATTATTTTTTCATTTGAATTTCCATGCAGCGCCAACATTAGGACTCACCATGCACATTCAAGAGGCATTATCCACGTGTCCCAGGGGATCTGATCAAGGGTTCAGCTTGAAGGTATACCATGAGGACAAGTCAACAGGCGTGCATATGATTGGAAAAGTCAATAAATTGCCAACAAATGGGCCAGGCTTTTCAGGCCTACACCTCCAAATTTGAGGCCACACCCCCCTGGTTTGCCTTATTGTTTTTCATTCTTTCTTTAATTGATTTTTTTTCTTTTTGTTTCTTTTCTTTTTATTTAATTAACTATTTTCATAAAAATATAAAAACATTCAAAAAATCAGAAAAGACCATAAAAAATATAATTTTTATTTTAATTACTTTTGTAAATAAATTACATGTAGATTATTTAGGTTAATTAGGTTTTAATTTTAATTCATTTTTAATAAAAAATCAAAAAAAATGTAGAATTAGGTTAATTGATAATTTTAATGTCCTTTTTAATTTTTATTCATGTTCTCACAATACTATTTATTTATTATTTTTATTTTCATAAATCAAAAATTGTGCATAAATAAATTAGGGTTTAATTTAGATCATATTTTAATTTTTTCATAATAAACTTAAAAAACATTAGAACTAGGGTTTAGCATTTTAATTTTAAATAATTTTTCTTTTTTTCTTTTAAACCTAAAAAACACAAAAAATACTATTTTTCATTTAATTTTAATTTTAGATTCCTTGATTAATTTTAATTGTTTGTAAAAGGGTCCAACGCCCTAATTTTGTTTAATCTCTTTATTTCGCGCATTTGTTTTATATTGTTTAAATAATTCTGTATATGTACCAAAGCCGTGTAATAGCTATTAGACATTTCTTTTCTGCAATTTATTTTAAAATGGGTCTGGATTAATTTGGCGTTGTAGACCCTCGCCTTTGTAATAGCGTAGGACTTTTATCTTTTCCGCACTTTAAATTCCCGCACTTTTAAACCGTTAAACAATGACATGAAAGAATGAATGCCCAAAAATAAAATCGAATCGTTAGATCACCAATGCATGACAAGACAAACAATAAACTGAAAATGACACACAATTCGCACACACCACCCCTAGGGTACGCCTCACTGTTGCCTTTCGAAAGGTGGTCGTCGAGTATAGGACGTTTTAGTAAGTCCTTATGTCCATGACATGATCCAGTTGCCTCGAAACGGTTGCCTCGGAAAATAAAGGATCAATGGCATAAGGGTAGCTTCTAAGGTGTCCTACTGTTGCTCTGGTGACCACCACGTCCCTAAAACTCGAATTGACCCGAACACCTCCAACGGTGGTGCTACCTACCTCTCAATGGTGGGATGGCACTACTTTAAAGGACATCTACACAGACGAATTCCTTAGGGTAGGTAGGTTCTCAAGGATACTTGCTCTAATCTCAAAACAAACTCAAAAGACTTTTCACACTGACACATTTTCAAAAGCTTTCAAAGCAAACTTTTCAAACACTCTGACGTATGAGTCGATCTGAAATTTTTCAAAGAAACTTTTAAACCCACATTGAAAAGCAAACAAACAATTTTGAAAACACATTGAGCAAGTATCTAAGAGCCCATGGATAACCATGGATAGAAAGGGTGCTAACACCTTCCCTTTCTATAACCTACCTCCCGAACCGAGAGCAATCTCTTTAAAGGAATTTTTCTGTGCTTTTGTCCTTTCCAATTGGAGAAAATAAAAGACGGTGGCGACTCTTGCTTCCGCGACATTTCGCGAACCAGCTTTAAAACAGTCAGTTCCAGATCCACCGATCACAGAACTGGCGACTCTGCTGGGGAAAAAACTTAAAGTGAGGTGTACCTTAGGACTAGTTCTCACCTGTGTTTTCAAATGTTTTCCTTGTATGCTTTAAATTGTGGGACCGTCTTGGGAGTTCTATAGATCCTAACCCGGATCTGGGGATACCTTTTTAGAAAGTAGCAACAAGGCTGTGAGGGAACTGTGCGGGGTATACCGACATGGTTGAAGCAGTCTGCTACGTTGATGTGGCACTTTGGTGTGTACCGGTAACCCTTGAGTCAGTCAAGGAGAGTACGGGGCCTCCATGTGGTGTCATGAAGCATCAACAGACCTTAGGAACCTTAATTGAACCATCTTGGCCTCTTTAGGGTAGTGAGATAACTGACTTTGGTGCAGTCCGAGGTTGGTTGATACTCGATACTACACTCAATTGAGGGTTGCTTTCCTGGAATATTTCGGTCGCCAGTTCAGTGGCTAAATCGAAACGATGAACAATGAAAGCAATCCCGTGATATTGGGAACCTTAGAACCCGGTTACTTTGATTAGGACAGGATGAACCCACCAACCTCAAAGAGGGTACTACCCAGACTCCATGCTGGCCTAAACTTTAAGGGCTTCTCTTGTGTGACTTGTGTGCCTTCCTACTTGAACTACTTGCATGCTTATTACCTGACATTTGTCTCTTGCAGGTTGTGATTGTAGTCCTTAATTAGGACTCATAACAGGGTATCCTAAGTTTCTTGCAGGTTTTTGCAGTCCTTAATTGGGACTCATAACAGGGTTACTCACATTACCCCATGCATAGCATGACATCATACCATTGCATACCATTGCATACATCCTAACCCATTTCAAGGATCTCAAGGGCTTGTGATGCAGGTCATATAAATCAAACATCTAGCAAGGGGCAAAGAGGATTTATTTTCCTCTAGCCAATGTTGTCAGGGGCTATGACCCACTCGATATGGTGAGCTCTGACTCCTGAAGAAGGTTCCCTAACCAAGGTTATTTGGAAATCAAAACCAGACATGGTGACTAAAGTCATGGGGCTATGATCCACTTGATATGGTGAGCCTTTGACTCTTGAAGAAGAGTTCTTAATAACATGGGTGTCCTTCAATCAAGCTCTAAATTCCAATGCTAACAAATTTTCTGGTTTACCCCGCGAGATCCTTGAAAACATTGCATGCATATCATACTCATCCTTACATAACAGGCATCTTTGTTGCAGGTCACTTACCTTTCCCGCTGTTTATTTCAGCAATGGTTTCACAACAAGACAACCAGGACCTTCTTGCTCAAGAGACTCGGTTCGGGGAAATCCTCCTGAATCTATCCAAGGGGCAGGAAGAGCTAAGGACACTTATCATGGAGACTTTTGTCAGGAACAGTGCTGAGGATGAAAGGCTAGAACACCTACAAGCTGAGATGGATGCATTGAAAGCCCAAATGCTGGGGCAGAGGAATGCCATTCAAGGTTTAGCCCAAAGACAAGATGAGCTCCGGTTTCTCGTCAACCAACTGCTTCAGAGTAACCAACTGGGGCAAACATCTAAGGGTAAAAAGCCAATCATCGTTCCACCACCTTTGAGACAAAGAGGCAAGGAGAAAGCTCCTCATATGGCTCCAGTATCATCAATTCAGCAGCAACTTCACCAACTTCAGACAGACAAGCCCA
This sequence comes from Vicia faba, assembly GCA_948472305.1. Lineage (NCBI taxonomy): Eukaryota > Viridiplantae > Streptophyta > Magnoliopsida > Fabales > Fabaceae > Vicia > Vicia faba. The sequence goes on from OX451741.1 coordinate 1,381,837,344, forward strand.
GGAGGCAGTTCACCCCGCTCAATATGTCGCTGTTTCAAGCTTTACAACGCCTGTTGAGATTGAACCTGATCACATTAAGGGATCATCCCCAGAACCCCAACACAGCACATCCTGCTTATGATCCCAATAAAAGGTGTGCCTACCACTCTGCCTGTCCAGGACATAATGCAAACGAGTGTTGGGCTTTGAAAAACAAGATTCAGGACCTGATTGATGAAGGAGCACTGGAATTCACACAAGATGGTCAGGCTGAATTTTTCTACCATCCCTCCAAGGCTCACCATTTGAAGTGACAAGCCCTGAGACTAGAAATTTTTGTTCGTTCGAATGTTCAAGTTGCAATTTTCTTTTGTTCAAACATTTACTCATCGTTAAAACATTGTTATTTCATTAATGCATCGCTTATGTCTATTTTGAATCAATATATTCGTATTCACTATACGCAAATTATTTTCATATTTGTTCTGATGTCAATTCTTTCAATCAATAATTCTAAGCCTCTTGAGGGAGGATGACGAAAATGATACCATAATCTACAGTATGCTTTTGAACAGACCCCGCTGATGAGGCACAGGCACAGTTTCAATCCCTAAACACTGGAGTTATAAGGATGATAATCCCTCGCCAACCCATCAGAGCCAAAGGAGTAGGAGTTTTATTTTCGAAAATCAAAACCCTTAATCATAACCTGGGGCAGGGTAGTTCTCTCAGTTGATCCAAGTGCACAATGAATGGCACCAAATGAGTTTTTTCAAAAACAAAAGACAGTGATGGTTCCGAACAATCATAAGGACAGGCAGTCATTATCAAAAAAAAATCATAAACGAAAAGCCCAAGAAGTCAAAACCTATGAAAAGAGACTTACGAAACTGGGGCATCCCGCTGACTGTAATTCCAAAAAGGAAACAGTTCAGGCAAAAAAAGAAAGGGATAACAAAAATCAAGAAAGAGGTCTCACAAACCCTCAACAAAAAGTGACTGCCTAGTCAGAATAAATCATCAATGTTTGGACCATCACCGGAAAATCAGAGCAAAGACTCAAACAAGGTCTAACGTATGATCAACTGAGTTTAGGGTTGGAGAACATCACGAAAGAGCGGGTGGGTACAAATAGTTTGGGCCTTTATCCTTTGTTTCTTAAACCGTGAACCAGGCCACGATATAACCCTTAAAAGTCCTAGCTGAAGCATGGGTTAGTTCGAAAGCATACTGTTACGAAGGTATCCTGACTCCTGAAGGTTTGCTGTAAAATCTTGAGTTGACACCGTATTGTATTACAACAAAATGCATTTTTAAAATATTCAAGACAGACATAGACTTTTGCATTCTTAAAATAACTTTGTTTGCATATGAATTTTTGTCTGAACAGCAGGGAAATTCGCACGATGAATATCTTGTGAACAGAAGTACCTCCAATCAAGAGGCACAGTAGGAGCATTGCCCATTATCTGGGGCATGACAAAGTATTTCCAACAGGGGCAACTCCCCACATTCTGAGAAATATGGACATAGTCGAAAGAATACTACGCAAAATCAAAGACCCGCTAGGTTGACACACCTAGGCAAAAATAAGGGATTCCCGGCGAACCAAAAGGGGTCGGGCAAAAATAAGGGATGAAAATGAAAAAATCTGTACACCCGGCAAGTCGAAAACCTGAAAAGGCGGCTTGGGCAAAAATGGGTATCCCGGTGGACTGAAAACCCGAAAGGGCAGTCCAGGCAAAAGTTAGGGATAAAAGCGTAATACTATGTCTCATTGGATCACTTTGCATCCAGAATCCGGTATCTACATCAAGTCAAGACGGCATCGATCAGTCAGCCTCACCTTCAACCAAGGTCACCAAGTGATGAGACGCTCGGAGTTATAAAGGCTATAGCAGAGTTGAAACCCAGTGGATCATTCATATTTCACACAGCTGTTTTAATTTCTTTTGTACAAAACTTGTAATAAACTCTTTTGCTTGGCGACGTTCCGCTTACTAGGACGTCAGCCTCTTGTACACAAAACGCCTATTTTCAGGCTATTCAAAATCAATACAAATATACTTTTCAGTTAAACGTGCCAACTTTTTTTTTTCTTTTTTTGTTTTGGTTTTGCGAAAAACGTCCAAGGTTCAATTTGTGATATATGCATTGATAATAATTTGCTAGCTCATAAATATTTGCATACGAGACAAAGAACTAATTGCAGGTGACACTAGAAATAGGGGCAAAAAAAAGAGTTGTTTGAGCAGTCTAATTGTTCTATCCAAGGTACCAAAGTAGGTTCAGCTAAAGAACCTAACCAGACATCTTAAATTCCCCAGAGAGTGAGACAGCAAGTCAGTGCATTCTTCCCCAGCATATCAAAATTCCCCAGGAGAGTCCCATCCAAGTTCCCCAGGAAAGATGGGATTCATCTCCCTAAGCAGTAAGCTTATCCCCAGTAGATTCTGGAAGCTTATCCCTCGCAGAGTACGGACGCGTCGTCCGGTTTTATTCAAAGAGTTATTTCCTTAACAGGATATAACTGGGTTATCCTCAGCCAAAAGCCAAGGGAAAGTCGTCGTCAACGTAGTTCTTTCCTATCCTCAGCGAAGTCTATTCACACTTCCAATACAACAATGGTATCCCCAACGGAGTTACTATCAACAATTCAGCAAAGCATCTCTATCCCCACAGAGTATTGCTTCTCAGCATGATCGCTAGAGTAGCTTTTATCCCCGCAGAATCTTCCATTCGCCAAGTTTGTTCCGCAACGGAGTCATCTTCTCCTACCGGTATTCTTGCAATTATCATCCCCAGCGGAAGCAAAAGCTTATTCTTCAACATCAGCCCAGGATACGACTTCCCGGCACCCGTCAAGGATTTACTTTCCTAGACGAAAACATACATAAAACATCACATACAGCATTATAGCATGCATAACGCACTGCATCATACAAATCTCATTTATGTTGAGAACATCATTGCTTGATCCATATCATGCATTGCACATGACTGACTTTTATCTTTCAGGAAAAATTCAGTTAAGTTCTCAAGCTACATTTCAAGACCTAGACTGGTTCAGTCAAAGGCCTTCTCTGGTTCAGTTAAATCGTCCCAAGATTTTCCTGATGCTTATCCCTTTGAAGACATTTCAAGACCTAGACCGGTTCAGTTAAATCGTCCCAAGATTTTCCTGATTGCTTATCCAGTCAAAGGCCTTCTCTGGTTCAGTTAAATCGTCCCAAGATTTTCCTGATGCTTATCCCTTTGAAGACATTTCAAGACCTAGACTGGTTCAGTCAAAGGCCTTCTCTGGTTCAGTTAAATCGTCCCAAGATTTTCCTGATGCTTATCCCTTTGAAGACATTTCAAGACCTAGACTGGTTCAGTCAAAGGCCTTCTCTGGTTCAGTTAAATCGTCCCAAGATTTTCCTGATGCTTATCCCTTTGAAGACATTTCAAGACCTAGACTGGTTCAGTCAAAGGCCTTCTCTGGTTCAGTTAAATCGTCCCAAGATTTTCCTGATGCTTATCCCTTTGAAGACATTTCAAGACCTAGACTGGTTCAGTCAAAGGCCTTCTCTGGTTCAGTTAAATCGTCCCAAGATTTTCCTGATGCTTATCCCTTTGAAGACATTTCAAGACCTAGACTGGTTCAGTCAAAGGCCTTCTCTGGTTCAGTTAAATCGTCCCAAGATTTTCCTGATGCTTATCCCTTTGAAGACATTTCAAGACCTTCTCTGGTTCAGTTAAATCGTCCCAAGATTTTCCTGATGCTTATCCCTTTGAAGACATTTCAAGACCTAGACCGGTTCAGTTAAATCGTCCCAAGATTTTCCTGATTGCTTATCCAGTCCAAGGCCTCTCTGGTTCAGTCAGATCGACCCTAAGATCTCCCTGATTCTTATCCCAGTAGAAGACACCCCAGATTTTTCCCAACGAGCGTTGTTGAAGTTAAAAGTCGCCCAAGGCTCTCTTACCATTCATGCTAAGGAAGTAATCATCCCTGGTTCTTTCATTGCTGTTTGAAGCTCCAGACTCAGTTCCTGTAACCAGTCAGGACACATATATACCAGGCATCTAAAAAATCAGCTCCTGCAACGTGTCAGGTACTCATTTCTCTGTTTTGCAGGTATGCAGGATCTCGCTAAGGAATCTCCTACGCGATCAACATCCAGATGGCATCTATAAGCCCATCATCCGATCCAGCAAACATCCAGATGGCATCTATAAGCCCATCCCCATCATTGCTAACATGTGAGCGCAAATTTCCGGGCACTCTAGTGTCCAATCATCTTTTACCCTCGGATTACGAAAGGCACGTCAGCCAATCTACATCCTCAGGTCTAAGAAGATTGAACAGGGGCAACTGTTATACCCCAAAATTTGCCCTCCCATATTCCTCAAGAAATTGCCAAGCCAAGCTACAAAATTCCCCAAGGGTTGTGCAGTGCAACAGTCTCCCATACAGTCAAAATTAGGGTTTTGAGTCTGATCAAGAAAAGGAAGTGTTCAAAGGCCCAATCAAGTCTCATATGCTTACAAACATGGTCAAGCATCCTCATACCAAGTTTCAAGGCATTCAGCTCAAGATTGCACAGTCAAAACCCTAAATTGCACTACAGTCAACTGTAGGGGCAAAATGGTCATTTGACAGTCAAAAGTTCAAATTTTTGGTCAACATATCATTTTGAAGCCACAAACATCATTAGATCAATGCTTGATCATGATTCTCAAAATTTGGCTCAGAAATCATCAAAGATGCACAAGTTGCTATATTTGGACAGTTGAAAAAGTCAACTGAAATTGACCAGGGCATAACTTTCACATGGATTATCAGAAAAATTCCATCCAAAGCTCATTTTGAAGAGAAAGACATTTCCTACAACTCATCTTCATACTTCAAGTCCAAGAAATGCTCTCACAAAAAGTTATCAATTTCAACATTATAGGTCATTTTCAAAAGTCAACAAAAGGGGACTTTAAGTCAAAGGCCATAACTTGAGATTGGTAAATCAAAATGACATGGGACCAAAGGCATTGGTTAAAGGACTCAAAGACCTTTCCAAAATGTCCAAGAACATGAGAAAATCTTAAAAATTGAGCAAGTTATGCCTTGTAGAAGTTGGGAAATTTTTGTGAAATGGCAAAAGTCAACTATCCTTGAAAATCCAATTTTGACAAAAGGGCCCCATTTTTCTCACTTTGTTCATCCTTGTCATGCCACACACGTGTTCCATGGTTGATTTCAAGACCAAATATTGATTTTTTTTATTTTATTTAATTTTTGATGATTTAATTCATTTTAATTCTTTGAAAATTCAAATAAAATTTAAAAACCAATGGAATAGTGTCAAATGAACTTGGACATTTCCTATGTATCATGAACCAACTCAAAAATCAGGCTAAGGTTCATTTGCACACTAGGTCTAGGTTTTGGCTAGAAAATAGGAAAAATGGTTAATGGAAGAAACCCTAAGGCCAATTCTCTAACAAGCATGAATTAAGGAGAGTTAGCAAGCCAATTCCACTCCAGCCTAACCCCTAAGTCAAACCCTAACCACAATATGTCATATGCTGCGCTGAAAAGGCCATTGGACATTTGAAATTTTGGCCATAAAATGCAAAACTGAAATCAGTGCTAGGTATCTTTTGAAGCCTTAATTTTTGTACCAATAGCTTCCTGAGACAATTCTGAACGTGTCCCAAATCATAACCTCTTCCAAAACTCCTTGAACTGGTATCTACAAGTGAAACTGTACAGAAAAATTTTTGAATTCGTGTTCTTGATTCTAAGCATCCTTTTGCATTTTTAATTACATATTCATGTTCCTCACAAAGTTTCCAAGCTGTTCATGGTATTTAATTGCATTTTCATAAGCCATACACGATTTTACCATTTTCACGTTCTAGGGTTTTCAAGTTTTGATTTTAGGGTTTTTACCATACTGCAAAATTGGCCCTCAAGACCATGACTGTTACACTCCATGCATCTGGACGAAAAGATCTACACACTCGCGATTAATTTCTGATGCACGCAGCTCTATTCGCTATTTTTTCAAATGTTGCCTAATGAAACGCGTAAGAAAGCGTTGCCTTTGAGTTTTGTTTACAGGGACGTGAAGAAGATGAAGATGTGGCACGCTGTCATTCGTCCGTTTAAATTTCGCGCGTGTTTAACCAACTAGCTTTATTTTTCTTTTATATTATTTATGTTATATTATATATTAAATGAACTTGCATAGCTCAGCTGGCCAAGACACGCGCATGTAACCTCAATGACCTGGGTTCAAGTCCCAGGTCTTGCAAAACTCAATATTATTTTTTCATTTGAATTTCCATGCAGCGCCAACATTAGGACTCACCATGCACATTCAAGAGGCATTATCCACGTGTCCCAGGGGATCTGATCAAGGGTTCAGCTTGAAGGTATACCATGAGGACAAGTCAACAGGCGTGCATATGATTGGAAAAGTCAATAAATTGCCAACAAATGGGCCAGGCTTTTCAGGCCTACACCTCCAAATTTGAGGCCACACCCCCCTGGTTTGCCTTATTGTTTTTCATTCTTTCTTTAATTGATTTTTTTTCTTTTTGTTTCTTTTCTTTTTATTTAATTAACTATTTTCATAAAAATATAAAAACATTCAAAAAATCAGAAAAGACCATAAAAAATATAATTTTTATTTTAATTACTTTTGTAAATAAATTACATGTAGATTATTTAGGTTAATTAGGTTTTAATTTTAATTCATTTTTAATAAAAAATCAAAAAAAATGTAGAATTAGGTTAATTGATAATTTTAATGTCCTTTTTAATTTTTATTCTTGTTCTCACAATACTATTTATTTATTATTTTTATTTTCATAAATCAAAAATTGTGCATAAATAAATTAGGGTTTAATTTAGATCATATTTTAATTTTTTCATAATAAACTTAAAAAACATTAGAACTAGGGTTTAGCATTTTAATTTTAAATAATTTTTCTTTTTTTCTTTTAAACCTAAAAAACACAAAAAATACTATTTTTCATTTAATTTTAATTTTAGATTCCTTGATTAATTTTAATTGTTTGTAAAAGGGTCCAACGCCCTAATTTTGTTTAATCTCTTTATTTCGCGCATTTGTTTTATATTGTTTAAATAATTCTGTATATGTACCAAAGCCGTGTAATAGCTATTAGACATTTCTTTTCTGCAATTTATTTTAAAATGGGTCTGGATTAATTTGGCGTTGTAGACCCTCGCCTTTGTAATAGCGTAGGACTTTTATCTTTTCCGCACTTTAAATTCCCGCACTTTTAAACCGTTAAACAATGACATGAAAGAATGAATGCCCAAAAATAAAATCGAATCGTTAGATCACCAATGCATGACAAGACAAACAATAAACTGAAAATGACACACAATTCGCACACACCACCCCTAGGGTACGCCTCACTGTTGCCTTTCGAAAGGTGGTCGTCGAGTATAGGACGTTTTAGTAAGTCCTTATGTCCATGACATGATCCAGTTGCCTCGAAACGGTTGCCTCGGAAAATAAAGGATCAATGGCATAAGGGTAGCTTCTAAGGTGTCCTACTGTTGCTCTGGTGACCACCACGTCCCTAAAACTCGAATTGACCCGAACACCTCCAACGGTGGTGCTACCTACCTCTCAATGGTGGGATGGCACTACTTTAAAGGACATCTACACAGACGAATTCCTTAGGGTAGGTAGGTTCTCAAGGATACTTGCTCTAATCTCAAAACAAACTCAAAAGACTTTTCACACTGACACATTTTCAAAAGCTTTCAAAGCAAACTTTTCAAACACTCTGACGTATGAGTCGATCTGAAATTTTTCAAAGAAACTTTTAAACCCACATTGAAAAGCAAACAAACAATTTTGAAAACACATTGAGCAAGTATCTAAGAGCCCATGGATAACCATGGATAGAAAGGGTGCTAACACCTTCCCTTTCTATAACCTACCTCCCGAACCGAGAGCAATCTCTTTAAAGGAATTTTTCTGTGCTTTTGTCCTTTCCAATTGGAGAAAATAAAAGACGGTGGCGACTCTTGCTTCCGCGACATTTCGCGAACCAGCTTTAAAACAGTCAGTTCCAGATCCACCGATCACACATAGAGACGAAGAAGAATCACTTATCGCGCCTAATTTATGAATGTTATAGGTCTATTCGCTATTTTCTGTTAGCTAGCCTAAGGGGACGCGTGCAAAACTGTTGCCTAATGCTTTATGTTACAGGAACGACGAAGAGGATGATGCGTTGGCAAAGCATGATTCGTTGGTTTAAAAATTCGCGCGTTTTCCAGCACTAACGCGTTGTTTCTTTTATTATATTTGTTATATGTTTAATTAACGAATGCGTGTAGTGGCTCAGCTGGCAAGGTGTGGTGTTGGTAACCCCCATGACCTGGGTTCAAGTCCCAGGTCTGTGCAATTTCAATATTATTTTTCATTAACTAATCCCATGCAGCGCTTAATGTTTGGGTATACTATGTGCCTCCTAATCAAGCATGACACGTCCCCCTGGAGATCAATCCAAAAGCGTAGAACTGATGCACACCCTGAACCCTAGTCAAAAGAGCCACATGGCGCCTGGAAAGTCAACGAATTCTGAAGGTTATTGGGCTCAAACTACTGGGCCACACCTCCATATTGGGGACCTCCACCCCCCCTGGTTTGCAACTTTGCTTTATATTTTGTTTTATTTATTTTATTGCTTTAATTTGATTAATCATTTTTTTTACAAATTATAAAATAGCAAAAAATCAGAAAAAGAGCAAAATATAATATTTATTTTAATTATTTTATAAGTATTTTCACATGTAAATATTTAGTTTTAATTAGGATATAATTTTAATTTCTTTTAATAACAAAAAATACAAAAAGTAGAATTAGGTTTAATTGATAATTTTTATTCCCTTTTAATTTTTCTTTCACAATAATAATGTTTATTTTATTTATTTTTATAATTAAATTGTACATAAGAAAAAAACTTAGTTTTAATTTAGGTTAAATTTTAATACTTTCATAATAAACTTAAAAATAATTAGAACTAGGTTTAACATTTTATTTTAGTTTTTTTTAATTAATTCTTTTTCTATTAAATCCTAAAAAACACTAAAAATACCAAAAACATTCTCTTTTAATTTTTAATTTTAATTCCTCGTTAATTTTAATATTTTGCAAAAGGGTCCAACGCCCTCGTTCGTAATTTATTTAATTCGCATATTTATTTTTATTTCATTCAAATAATCATGTACCTCTCCCAAAGCCATGTAATTCGGACAATTTAACTTCTCGCACTTTTATTTCTTTTGCTTTATTTACTTTCCGTCAAATCGGATCCGGTTTAATTTTGGCGGTGTGGACCCGCGCCATTTGTAATAGCTTTAGATTTATTTTCCCACAAATATTTTAACTGTTAACCAAGCATGAAAGAATGAATGGGCATAATAAAATCAAGCGTAGATCACTTTAACATGACAAGACAAATATAAATGAAAACGACACACGAATCGCACACACCACCCCTAGGGTACGCCTCACTGTTGCCTTGCCTCGAAAGGTGATCGTCGAGTAGAGGATGTCTTAGTAAGTCCTCATGATCCGGGAACCTGGCATGAGGGTAGCTTCTAAGGTGTCTTCCCATTGCTCTGGTGATCACCATGTCCCGAACCTTCGAATTGACCCGAACACCTCCAACGGTGGTGCTACCTACCTCTCAATGGTGGGATGGCACTACTTTAAAGGACTTTTACACAGACGAATTCCTTAGGGTAGGTAGGTTCTCAAGGATACTTGCTCTAATTTCAAACAAAAATACTTTTCACACCAACACATTTTCAAAAGCTTTCAAAGCAAATTTTTCAAACACTCTGACGTACGAGTCGAACTGAAATTTTTCAAAGAAACTTTTTAAACCCACATTGAAAAGCAAACAAACCATTTTTGAAAACACAAGTGAGCAAGTATCTAAGAGCCCATGGATAACCATGGATAGAAAGGGTGCTAACACCTTCCCTTTCTATAACCTACCTCCCGAACCGAGAGCAATCTCTTTAAGGAATTTTTCTGTGCTTTTGTCCTTTCCATTTGGAGAAAATAAAAGACGGTGGCGACTCTTGCTTCCGCGACATTTCGCGAACCAGCGTTAAACAGTCAGTTCCAGATCCACCGATCACAGAACTGGCGACTCTGCTGGGGATATACTTAAAGTGAGGTGTACCTTAGGGCTAGGTCATAACTATGTTTTCAATTGTATTGCTTTGTGTGCTTTAAATTGTGGGTTGCTTGGGAGTTCTATAGATCCTAACCCGGATCTGGGGATACCTTTCTTAGAAAGTAGCAACAAGGCTATGAGGGAACTGTGCGGGGTATACCGACACGGTTGAAACAGTCTGCTATGTTGATGTGGCACTTTGGTGTGTACCGGTAACCCTTGAGTTTAGTCAAGGAGAGTACGGGGCCTCCGCGTGGTGTCGTGAAGCATCAACAGACCTTAGGAACCTTAATTGAACTATCTTGGCCTCTTTAGGGTAGTGAGATAACTGACTTTGGTGCAGTCCGAGGTTGGTTGATACTCGATACTACACTCAATTGAGGGTTGCTTTCCTGGAATATTTCGGTCACCAGTTCAGTGGCTAAATCGAAACGATGAACAATGAAAGCAATCCCGTGATATTGGGAACCTTAGAACCCGGTTACTTCTAATAGGACAGGTTGAGCCCACCAATTTCAAGAGGGTAATACCCAGACCCCATGTTGGCTTAAACCCTAAGGGTTTCTCTTGTGTGACTTGTGTGCCTTTGTACTTGCCTACTTGCATGCTTGTTAGCTGACACATGAATTTCTTGCAGGTTTTGTTTATAGTCCTTAACTGGGACTCATAATAGGGTTTACCAGATCTTTTGCAGGTTTTGTTTATAGTCCTTAATTGGGACTCATAACAAAGTGTACTAAATTTCTTGCAGGGTCTGTTTATAGTCCTTAATTGAGACTCATAACAGGGTTTACCTACATCGCCCCATGCATAGCATGACATCATACCATTGCATACATCCTAACCCATTTCAAGGATCTCAAGGGCTTGTGATGCAGGTCATGATGAATCAAACATCTAGCAAGGGGCAAAGGGGATTTATTTTCCTCTAGCCAAGGTTGTCAGGGGCTATGACCCACTGGATATGGTGAGCCTTTGACCCTTGAAGAAGGGCTCTCTACAACAGGAAGTTCCTTCAATCAAGTTGCCAGTTTCCAACTCTAACAAAGTTTCTCTGTTTACCCTGCGAGGTCCTTGAAATCATTGCATGCATGTCATACACATCATTGCATTACAGGTATCCCTTTTGCAGGTCACTTACCTTTCTCGCTGTTTATTTCAGCAATGGCCTCACAACAAGATAACCAGGACCTTCACGCTCAAGAATCTCAGTTCAGGGAAATCTTCCTAGGACTATCCAAGGGGCAGGAAGAGTTGAGGGCACTCCTCATGGGGAATCTGATCAGAAAAAGTCCTGAAGATGACAAGGACGAACAACTGAAACGTCTACAAGCTGAGGTAGACACATTGAAAACTCAGATGCTGGGGCAAAGGGCCCTCATTCAAGGTTTAGCTCAGGAGCAAGGAGAGCTGAGAGCCATGGTCAGTCAGCTTCCTCAAGGCATGAAGCAACCAGCCCAAATCAGAGACCAGGTCATGGAACAGCTCCCAAGAGGGCAAAGGTCGGGTCCAGTGAATAGACCTCTCCGAGTTGCTACTACTTCACAGGTTCAACAACGATCTCGCCAGAAACAGCGGGTTGATCAGAACAGGTCGGACGAGTCTAAGAGACAATTCACCAATATCAACATGCCATGGTCACGAGCCTTGCAACACATGTTAAGGATGAACCTGATTGCGGTGATCAACCCTCCTGCAAATCCAAAGACCTCCTCTCCAAGCTACAACCCAGAAGCAAGGTGCGCTTACCATTCTGGTAGCCCGGGGCACGATACTGAGGATTGTTGGGCGCTGAAGTACAAGATTCAAGGCATGATCGACGCTGGAGAGATTCAGTTTGAAGTACCCGAGACTCCCAACGTGATCACTGTTCCCATGCCAAAACATGGCTAGGATAGAAAGCACTTTTTGTTCATTCGAATTCAAGTTATGATTTTCTTTTGTTTAAACATTTATTCATGTTAAAACATTGTTATTCCATTAATGCATCGCCTATGTCTATTTTGAATCAATATATTCGCATTCACTATATGCAAATTTGTTTTCATATTTTTTCTGATGTCAACTCTTGATTAATAATTCTAAGCCTCTTGAGGGAGGATGACGAAAACGATACCGCTATCTTTACAGTATGCTTTTGAACAGACCCCGCTGATGAGGTACAGACATTGTTTCAAATCCTAAACACTGGAGTTATAAGGAAGATAATCCCTCGTCAACCCATCTGAGCCAAAGAAGTAGGAGTTTTATTTTCGAAAATTGAAACCCTTTATCATAACCTGGGGCAGGGTAGTCCCTCAGTTGATCCAAGTGCATGACGAATGGCACCGAAGAGATCTTTACAAAACGAACAAAGACAGTGATGGTTCAGAACAATCAAAAGGACAGACAGTCATCATCAAAATCCATAAATGAAAAGCCCAAAAAAGTCTAAACCTACAAAGGGGACTTATGAAACTGGGACATCCCGCTGACTGTAATTCTAAAAAAGGAAACAGTTCAGGCAAAAAAAGAAAGGGATAACAAAACTCAAGAAAGAGGTCTCACAAACCCTCAACCAAAGCAAAAAATGACTGCCTATTCAAAATGAACTGTCAACATCCGAATCATTATTGGAACATCAAAGCAAAGACTCAAGCAAGGTCTAACGCACGATCAACTGAGTTTAGGTTTGGAGAACATCACGAAGAGCGGGTGGGTACAAATAATTTGAGCCTTTATCCTTTGTTTCTTAAACCGTGAACCAGGCCACGTTATAACCCTCAAAAGTCCTAGCCGAAGCATGGGTTAGTTCGAAAGCATACTGTTACAAAAGGTATCCTGACTCCTTAAGGCCTACGGTAAATACGGAGTTGACATCACGTTTTACAAACATTCACGTGTTTTATGAAAAAGAATGCATTTCCAAAATCTCTAAGACAGACATAAGCTTTGCATTTTTGATATAACATTGCTTGCATATGACTTTTTGTTTAGACAGCAGGAAAATTCGCACGAAGAATATCTGGTGAACAAAAGTTCTTCCCACCAAGGGGCACGACATGATCACGGTCTATTATCTGGGGCAGTTAAGTCAAGATCCAGAGAATCTCTCAAAAGGCCAAAAAGCCTGGGGCAAATCTCTGCCTGAGTCACTTGGGGCACTCCAGCAACGAATCTTGCACGATCAGACACCTTCTGGTAATATGACAACACAAGCAGCCAGGGACACCTACCTGCATTCTAAGAGCGCAGACATAGTCGAAAAAATACTACGCAAAATCAAAGACCCGTTAGGTTGACATACCTAGGCAAAAATAAGGGCTTCCCGGCGAACCAAAAGGGTTCGGGCAAAATGAAGGGATGAAATGAAAAAATTTGTACACCCGGCAAGTCGAAAACCTGAAAAGGCGGCTTGGGCAAAAATGGGTATCCCGGTGGACTGAAAACCCGAAAGGGCGGTCCAAGCAAAAGTTAGGGATCAAAAGCATACGACTATGTCCCGGCATCTTGTCACTTGCCTATCAGAAGAAGGTTTGTCCATCAACAACTATCAGTACCCCACAAGTGCCTCCCCCATAGAAACAGGGGCAATAAAAGGTGGTCTAAGCAATCTGATTGTTCTATCCCCCAAGGTATCAGGGTAGGCTCCGTTGAAGAACATAACCAATACAGTTCGATGCTTCCCCAGGAGAGTCCAATCCAGCTTCCCCAGGAAAGATGGAATTCATCTCCCCAAGCAGTTAAGCTTATCCCCAGTAAATTCTGGAAGCTTATCCCTCGCAGAGCACGAACGCGTCGCCCGGCTTTATTCAAAGAGTTATTTCCTTAACAGGATATAACTGGGTTATCCTCAGCCATAAGCCACAGAAAGAGCGTCCTCGATGAAGTCTTCTTACCCCCAGCAAAGTCTATTAACACTTCCAACACAACAAAGGCATCCTCAGCAAGTTACTATCAACATTCAGCAAGGTATCCCTCTTCCCACAGAGTATTGCTTCCCAGCATGGTCGCTAGAGTATCTTTTCTCCCCGCAGAATCCTTCATTTGCCAAGTTTATTCCGCAACGGAGTCATCTTCTCCAACCGGTATACTTACAACTATCATCCCCAGTAGAAGCAAAATCTACTCTTCAGCATCAGCCCAGGATACGACTTCCCGGCACCCGTCAAGGATTCACTTTCCTAGACAAAAACATACATAAGACATTCATAAACATCATATCTTCATACATTATATGCATCATACTACACGAACCTCATTAATTTTGAAGACATATAGTTCATGCATCATGATTTTGCATACAATTATGTTTTGCCTTTTCAGGAAAAAGATCAATACAAAAATGATTACTATCAACTATCGCAATTCCTTCTAGATATAGTTTCAGATATGATCCAGATATGGTGACGTTCTGATGCTGCTTCCAGATTTCCTTCTAGATATAGTTTCAGATATGATCCAGATATGGTGACGTTCTGATGCTGCTTCCAGATTTCCTTCTAGATATAGTTTCAGATATGATCCGGATATGGTGACGTTCTGATGCTGCTTCCAGATTTCCTTCTAGATATAGTTTCAGATATGACCCAGATATGATGACGTTCTGATGCTGCTTCCAGATTTCCTTCTAGATATAGTTTCAGATATGATCCAGATATGGTGACGTTCTGATACTGCTTCCAGATTTCCTTCTAGATATAGTTTCAGATATGACCCAGAGATGGTGACGTTCTGATGCTGCTTCCAGATTTCCTTCTAGATATAGTTTCAGATATGATCCAGATATGGTGACGTTCTGATACTTCTTCCAGATTTCCTTCTAGATATAGTTTCAGATATGACCCAGAGATGGTGACGTTCTGATGCTGCTTCCAGATTTCCTTCTAGATATAGTTTCAGATATGACCCAGAGATGGTGACGTTCTGATACTGCTTCCAGATTTCCTTCTAGATATAGTTTCAGATATGATCCAGATATGGTGACGTTCTGATACTGCTTCCAGATTTCCTTCTAGATATAGTTTCAGATATGATCCAGATATGGTGACGTTCTGATACTGATTCCAGATTTCCTTCTAGATATAGTTTCAGATATGACCCAGAGATGGTGACGTTCTGATGCTGCTTCCAGATTTCCTTCCAGATATAGTTTCAGATGTAAACCAGATATGGTGACGTTCTGATACTGCTTCCAGATTTCCTTCTAGATATAGTTTCAGATGTAAACCAGATATGGTGACGTTCTGATGCTGCTTCCAGATTTCCTTCCAGATATAGTTCGGATGTGACCCAGGCATGGCGACGTTCTGAAACTTATTCCAGTTGAAGATACTTCAAGGCCTTCTCTAGTCCAGCTAAATCGACTCCCAACAGATTTTTCTGATGAAGACTCAGTAGAAGTTTTTTTCTTCAGATGTTTCCCTCTCCGACGATGAGTGTGAGGTGATAGTCTCCTATGGTTCCCTCTCCGACGGTGTGTGAGGTGGTAAGTCCTTTTCCAGATGTTTCCCTCTCCGACGATGAGTGTGAGGTGATAGTCTCCTATGGTTCCCTCTCCGACGGTGTGTGAGGTGGTAAGTCCTTTTCAGATGTTTCCCTCTCCGACGATGAGTGTGAGGTGATAGTCTCCTATGGTTCCCTCTCCGACGGTGTGTGAGGTGGTAAGTCCTTTTCCAGATGTTTCCCTCTCCGACGATGAGTGTGAGGTGATAGTCTCCTATGGTTCCCTCTCCGACGGTGTGTGGGGTGGTAAGTCCTTTTCAGATGTTTCCCTCTCCGACGATGAGTGTGAGGTGATAGTCTCCTATGGTTCCCTCTCCGACGGTGTGTGAGGTGGTAAGTCCTTTTCCAGATGTTTCCCTCTCCGACGATGAGTGTGAGGTGATAGTCTCCTATGGTTCCCTCTCCGACAAGTGCGTGAGGTGGTAATCCCTTTTTCAGATGTTTCCCTCTCCGACGATGAGTGTGAGGTGATAGTCCCCTATGGTTCCCTCTCCGACGGTGTGTGAGGTGACAATTCCTTTTCCTATGATTCCCTCTCCGACGTTGAGTGAGGTGATCATTCCTTTCAGATTATAATTGCCTATGGTTCTCTTCCCAATACTGCGAAGATAATAATTCCCATCAAGATTTTCTCAACGAGCGTTGTTGAAGTTAAAATCACCCAAGGTTCCCTTATCATTCATGCTAAGGCAGTAACCATCCCTGGCTCATTCATCATCTTCTGAAGCTCCAGACTCAGTTCCTGTAACCAGTCAGGACACATCTATACCAAGCATCTAAAATCAGCTCCTGCAACGTGTCAGGTACTCATTTTTCTTTTGCAGGTATGCAGGTTCTCGCTAAGGAATCTCCTACGCGATCAACATCCAGATGGCATCTATAAGCCCATCATCCTATCCAGCAATCTCCAAATGGCATCTATAAGCCCATTCCCACTACACTGCCAACATGTGAGCGCAAATTTCTGGGCACTCTAGTGTTCAATCATCTTCTACCCTCGGATTACGAAAGGTACGTCAGCCAATCTGCATCCTCAGGTCTAAGAAGATTGAACAGGGGCAACTGTTGCACCCCAAAATTTTCCCTCCCATATTCTCCAAGAAATTGCCAAAGCCAAGTCACAAAAATTCCCCAAGGGTGGCACAGTCTAATAGTCTCCCATACAGTCAAAACTAGGGTTTGGGTTCTGGTCAAGAAAAAGAAGTTTTCAAAGGCACAATCAAGTCTCCCATGCCTACAAATGTGGTCAAGTATCCTCATATCAAGTTTCAAGGCATTCAGCTCAAAATTGCACAGTCAAAACCCTAAATTGCACTACAGTCAACTGTAGGGGCAAAATGGTCATTTGACAGTCAAAAGTTCAAATTTTTGGTCAACACATCATTTGGAAGCCACAAACATCATTTGATCAATGCTTGATCATGATTCTCAAAATTTGGCTCAGAAATCATCAAAGATGCAAAAGTTACTATATTTGGACAGTTGAAAAAGTCAACTGAAATTGACCAGGGCATAACTTTCACATGGATTATCAGAAAAATCCCATCCAAAGCTCATTTTGAAGATAAAGACATTTCCTACAACTCATATTCATACTTCAAGTCCAAGAAATGCTCTCACAAAAATTTATCAATTTCAACATTATAGGTCATTTTCAAAAGTCAACAAAAAGGGACTTTAAGTCAAAGGCCATAACTTGGGATTGGTAAATCAAAATGACATGGGACCAAAGGCATTGGTTAGAGGACTCAAAGACCTTTCCAAAATGTCCAAGAACATGAGAAAAGCGTAAAAATTGAGCAAGTTATGCCTTGTGGAAGTTGGGAAATTTTTGGAAATTTTGAAAAGTCAACATTGATTCAAATGACCCAAAAATGCTAATGGGCCCATTTTTCTTCCATGATTCATCATTCTAAGCATGTGCACGACCACTTGGCCCAAAGGGAAGTATTTTCTCATTTTTTATTTATTTATTTGAATTATTATTCATATTAACTCATTTAAATTATATAAATATGAGAAAAATATCTAACATGACCTAACCAATCTTTTTGTACACATTTTAGGCTCAATAATTCGTGCACATCCCAACATGGAAAGATTTGGCTTGATTGGATGCTAATTGAATCAAATGCACATGAAAAAGATATGAAACATAATGGAAAAAAAATCAAATATTCAAACAATGAATTACAAGAGATTTGATTGATTTTCTTAACCTAATAGCCTCATTACATAAGCACAAAGAGAACCCTAATGCATAGAGACTAGAAGCTGCGCAGGAAACACGTTTGCAAACTTGAAAAAATTGCCATAAAACTCAAATCTGAAATCAGTGTTCTAGGTGGATTCAAGTCCTAATATTGATTCCATTGGCTTCCTCAAGGTTCCCAGAAGCAATTCCAATCCCAAACATCCATCAACACGCCTAGAATTGGTACCACGGATTCAAACAGTTTCAAGAAAAATGCATAATCATATTTCATGTTTCAAGCATCTCCATTGTTTTTTTTTTATGCATTCATACTAATAAACGTGTTCTGAAGCTAACCATGTCGTCTAATTTTGTTTTCGTGCCATGTATGGATGTTTGCCATTGATGCTTTTCTAGGGTTTCTGAACCTTCAAATTAGGGGTTTTCAGGTGCTGTAAAATTAGACCTCCTCAATACCATGGTTGGATTCAGCGCATAGAGACGAAGAAGAATCACTTATCGCGCCTAATTTATGAATGTTATAGGTCTATTCGCTATTTTCTGTTAGCTAGCCTAAGGGGACGCGTGCAAAACTGTTGCCTAATGCTTTATGTTACAGGAACGACGAAGAGGATGATGCGTTGGCAAAGCATGATTCGTTGGTTTAAAAATTCGCGCGTTTTCCAGCACTAACGCGTTGTTTCTTTTATTATATTTGTTATATGTTTAATTAACGAATGCGTGTAGTGGCTCAGCTGGCAAGGTGTGGTGTTGGTAACCCCCATGACCTGGGTTCAAGTCCCAGGTCTGTGCAATTTCAATATTATTTTTCATTAACTAATCCCATGCAGCGCTTAATGTTTGGGTATACTATGTGCCTCCTAATCAAGCATGACACGTCCCCCTGGAGATCAATCCAAAAGCGTAGAACTGATGCACACCCTGAACCCTAGTCAAAAGAGCCACATGGCGCCTGGAAAGTCAACGAATTCTGAAGGTTATTGGGCTCAAACTACTGGGCCACACCTCCATATTGGGGACCTCCACCCCCCCTGGTTTGCAACTTTGCTTTATATTTTGTTTTATTTATTTTATTGCTTTAATTTGATTAATCATTTTTTTTTACAAATTATAAAATAGCAAAAAATCAGAAAAAGAGCAAAATATAATATTTATTTTAATTATTTTATAAGTATTTTCACATGTAAATATTTAGTTTTAATTAGGATATAATTTTAATTTCTTTTAATAACAAAAAATACAAAAAGTAGAATTAGGTTTAATTGATAATTTTTATTCCCTTTTAATTTTTCTTTCACAATAATAATGTTTATTTTATTTATTTTTATAATTAAATTGTACATAAGAAAAAAACTTAGTTTTAATTTAGGTTAAATTTTAATACTTTCATAATAAACTTAAAAATAATTAGAACTAGGTTTAACATTTTATTTTAGTTTTTTTTAATTAATTCTTTTTCTATTAAATCCTAAAAAACACTAAAAATACCAAAACCATTCTCTTTTAATTTTTAATTTTAATTCCTCGTTAATTTTAATATTTTGCAAAAGGGTCCAACGCCCTCGTTCGTAATTTATTTAATTCGCATATTTATTTTTATTTCATTCAAATAATCATGTACCTCTCCCAAAGCCATGTAATTCGGACAATTTAACTTCTCGCACTTTTATTTCTTTTGCTTTATTTACTTTCCGTCAAATCGGGTCCGGTTTAATTTTGGCGGTGTGGACCCGCGCCATTTGTAATAGCTTTAGATTTATTTTCCCGCAAATATTTTAACTGTTAACCAAGCATGAAAGAATGAATGGGCATAATAAAATCAAGCGTAGATCACTTTAACATGACAAGACAAATATAAATGAAAACGACACACGAATCGCACACACCACCCCTAGGGTACGCCTCACTGTTGCCTTGCCTCGAAAGGTGATCGTCGAGTAGAGGATGTCTTAGTAAGTCCTCATGATCCGGGAACCTGGCATGAGGGTAGCTTCTAAGGTGTCTTCCCATTGCTCTGGTGATCACCATGTCCCGAACCTTCGAATTGACCTGAACACCTCCAACGGTGGTGCTACCTACCTCTCAATGGTGGGATGGCACTACTTTAAAGGACTTTTACACAGACGAATTCCTTAGGGTAGGTAGGTTCTCAAGGATACTTGCTCTAATTTCAAACAAAAATACTTTTCACACCAACACATTTTCAAAATCTTTCAAAGCAAATTTTTCAAACACTCTGACGTACGAGTCGAACTGAAATTTTTCAAAGAAACTTTTTAAACCCACATTGAAAAGCAAACAAACCATTTTTGAAAACACAAGTGAGCAAGTATCTAAGAGCCCATGGATAACCATGGATAGAAAGGGTGCTAACACCTTCCCTTTCTATAACCTACCTCCCGAACCGAGAGCAATCTCTTTAAGGAATTTTTCTGTGCTTTTGTCCTTTCCATTTGGAGAAAATAAAAGACGGTGGCGACTCTTGCTTCCGCGACATTTCTCGAACCAGCGTTAAACAGTCAGTTCCAGATCCACCGATCACACCTGCCATCAAGGTTCCTCCTTACAGCCCTACTATCCAGGCTCTCATTTCGAAGCAACCCTACCATCTAGGTTCCTTCTCTCAGCCATACTATCAAGGCTTTCATATCGAAGTAACCCTACCATCCAGTTTCCTTCTCACAGCCCTACTATCCAGGCTTTCATATCGAAGTAACCCTACCGTCCAGGTTCCTTCTTACAGCCCTACTATCTAGGTTTTCATATCGAAGTAACCCTACCATCCAGGTTCCTTCTCACAGCCCTACTATCCAGGCTTTCATATCGAAGTAACCCTACCATCCAGGTTTCCTTCTCACAGCCCTACTATCCAGGATTTTATATCGAAGTAACCCTACTATCCAGGTTCCTTCTCACAGCCCTACTATCCAGGCTTTCATATCAAAGTAACCCTACTACCCAGGTTTCTTCTCAAAGCCCTACTATCCAAGCTTTCATATCGAAGTAACCCTACGACCCAGGTTCCTTCTCACAGCCCTACTATCCAGGCTAACATATCGAAGTAACCCTACGACCCAGGTTCCTTCTCACAGCCCTACTATCCAGGCTTTCATATCAAAGTAACCCTACGACCCAGGTTCCTTCTCACAGCCCTACTATCCAGGGTTTCATATCTAAGTAACCCTACCATCCAGGTTCCTTCTCACAGCCCTACTATCTAGGCTTTCATATCGAAGTAACCCTTCCATCCAGGTTCCTTCTCACAGCCCTACTATCCAGGCTTTCATATCGAAGTAACCCTACCATCCAGGTTCCTTCTCAGAGCCCTACTATCCAGGCTTTTATATCGAATTAACCCTACTATCCAGGTTCCTTCTCACAACCCTACTATCCAGGATTTCATATCAAAGTAACCCTACTACCCAGGTTCCTTCTCACAACCCTACTATCCAGGCTTTCATATCGAAGTAACCCTACGACCCAGGTTCCTTCTCACAGCCCTACTATCTAGTCTTTCATATCAAAGTAACCCTACGACCCAGGTTCCTTCTCACAGCTCTACTATCCAAGCTTTCATATCGAAGTAACCCTAAGACCCAGGTTCCTTATCACAGCCCTACTATCCAGGATTTCATATCGAAGTAACCCTACTATCCAGGTTCCTTCTCACAGCCCTACTATCCAGGCTTTCATATCAAAATAACCCTATTATCCAAGTTCCTTCTCACAGCCCTACTATCCAGGCTTTCATATCGAAGTAACCCTACGACCCAGGTTCCTTCTCACTTATCTCCAGACAGCAGTCCGAAACACTCTAAGACTAGGACCCAATCAAACACGATTGGTTTCGCAGTTCCCCAGTAAGTCACAGTGCAACATGTACCCTGACTAGATACGCAGTTCACTTCCGCTTCCTCAAGCAGAAGTTATTCCCCCAATAGAGAAACGAACAATAGAAGCTCCTAAAATTCTATTTCTCCCCAGACAGATACCAACGTTCCTCAACAGATTCCTCATCAACAATAATAGGAACTATCATTGAAAGAATGTCTCAAGAAATCAACATTCTCTAGATGGCATCTTTAAACCCATCTCCGATAATTCCCCGTCGCATCCTGGATGGCATCTTTAAGCCCATATCCAAAAATCTTCCATTATCAACCTCCAAATGGCATCTGTAAGCCCATTCTCGATATCATAAATCAAGTGCCACTTCATGCGAGTGCAAATTTCTCGGCACTCTAGTATTCAATCATCTTCCACCTTCAAATTACGAAAGGCACACGAGCTAATCTACATCCTCAAGTTTAAGAAGATTGAACAGGGGCAGCTATTGTACCCCAAAATTTACCCTGTCATTTTACTCAACACATGTCAATTGAGATCCTCAATTTGCTCAAGGTTACCCAAGAGTGGACCAGACAAACTCTCGCCTAAGGCGGTGTACCCCAAATTAGGGTTTCCATTTTCATCAAGATGGCTGAACCAAAAAGGTCTCATATACTCTCCATGGTATTAATATGTTCTCAAGACCCTACATGTCATGTTTCATGCCTTGCACAAGAAGTTTCCTCATTTAACTGCTCAGATGATTGAGAATCGACTGTACTAGGTCAAAAGTCAACTGTGACTCACATACAGTCAAACTTCAAGATTTTTGGTCAACATCCACATTTTGAAGTGACTTTCATAATTTGATCAAGGGTTGATCATGATTCCTCAAGTAATGCTCCAAATTCATCAAAACCCAAAAGTTGCTAAATTAGGGTTTCTTAGTAATAGTCAACCAAACTTTGACCAAGCATAACTTCCACATGCTTTATCATAAATTTTCCATCAAAAGCTCATTTTGAAGAGGGTGAAATTACCTACAATTAATATTCATCTCACAAGTTCAAAATATGTACCCACAAAAAGATATGAATTTCTACATTATGGGTCCTTTTGAAAAGTCAACAAAAACACCTTTTGGGTCAAAGCTTCTTACATGAACATGGAAGACTCAATTGAGATGATACCAAAAAGGTTGCTTAGGGGACATCCTAATATTTCTAAAAAGTCTAAGAACACCTCTCTAGGGTTAAAATTGGAGGAGATATGCTCTGTCAAAGTTGACCTTTTTTGCAAAACTGCCAAAAGTCAAATATGCTAAAAAGTGCATTTTTTGCTAAATGGGCCTAACTTTTTATGCTTGCACCTCACTTATAATGTGGTCCACGACTCAAGTATTCACCCACACATTATTTGCTTCATTTTTCAATTTATTTTGATTTTTTATTAATTAAAAATTGAATTAAATCAAATTATTGATGAATAATAGCAAAGATATAATTTGATTTGGTTTTTGGACAAGTTAGCAATCAAAATATGCTGAGTTATCAAGGCCAAAACGAATCAAGCATAATTGGTACAAGAAAGGGATAATTTGGCTCAAAATAGCAAGTTTGCATATGGCTAAAAAATCAAATCAAATCTCATTAAAACTTCAACATTCAATCCAAGTTTGTAACCCTAATTCAATCCTAGATATATATTGGACAAGAACAAAGCAAAAGACAAGGGTTAACAAGCATGAACAAGAAGAACAAAACTTCAAAATTTGACAAAAAAGTTGTTACTCAATTTCAAGCTTAGAGGCCAATTCAAGCCATTCTAGCATTCCCAAACGATTCCTGGACCTTCCCAGAAGCTAACCCAATCGGTTGCACGCCTCCACACGTCACACGGTTTACATTCTTTTTCAGATTTCATTGCTATGATTCTTGTATCATGAACGTGTTTCAATGGTATATTTGTGTTTGTTGTCATGTTTGCATTATGTCTGGACCATTTAATTGAAGTGTTAACGCTTGTATGAACATTTTCCATAGTTAGGGTTTGCCTTGTTGTTTTGGGGCTTTCAAATGTAGGAACAATTGGCCCTAATGAAGGATACCATTGTGATCAGAGAGTCAAACCCAATCGATCCATGGTCTTGAATCTTATTTATATTGCTGGTATGTAATTTTTTTGAAAGTCACAGGGTTATAGCCATGGACGCTTGTCCATAGGTACAAGTTGTAGACCTAACACAAAGGAGGAGGAAGAAGATGATGATGTGTTCAACCATCTTTGGGTCATTCAAATAAACCGCGCGTTTTTGTTTTAACTCAGTAATCTGCGTTTCTTTCATATATTATATATCATTGTTATTATACTAACAAATAAAACGTGATAACCCAGTGGTGAAGCGCGCATGGTATGAGTGAGAGCACCTGGGTTCGATCCCAGGTCCCAACAATTTTCTTTATTTCACTTTCTTGTAACAGATCTAGTGCATTGCCATCCTAGACGCCCACCATACTCCACCAATCTCCAGCCAGTGGATTCGTCATCCATTCAATCCAACGCATAGGCATTGAAGGACCATGATGCACCCTTAAGTCAACGCTACAAGGAGTCCAAGGTTGACTGGGCTTTGAGCGTTTTGGGCCTTAGAAACCTCAGATTGGCACCCCCTAGAGTTGTTATTCAACATAGACCCACTTTCTTTTTCTTTATTTATTTCTTTTATTTTGATTATTTTGTTTAATCATTTTTCACCAAATTAATTACCCTTTTTAATCATAAAATCAATAAATCACAAAACACCAAAAAAAACATTTTTTAATAAAAAATTTCTTTTAATTTAATTAGAAATATAGGTTAATTTAATTTCTTTTTTTATAATTAAAAGCAATTATAAATTAGTGTTTTAATTAATGTGTAATTACATTTCTTTTCTCAAATAAAAAACCAAAAAAATACACAAAATCTTTTTTTTGTACAAAATATTTTATTTCCTTGAAATTATTTAATTTAGCTAGATTAGGTTAATTTTTCGACTTCTTTTTTGTAATTAAAAATAATTAGAATTAGGGTTTTGTTGTACATAATTTAATTAATTCTCTTCTCAAAAAATGGCTTAATTATATTCTAGTCAAATTTTTAGGGTTTTCATATTCCCCTCGCATTTAATTTATCGCGCGCATTTTAATTTGTGTTATTATTATTGTAACTGTTTCGAGTTTGTAACAATTTTAATTAGGGTTTTAAATTCTGCACTTTTATTTCCCGTCAAGACAATTATGTAACTGTCAAATCCTTGTAATAGCTAGGTTTATTTTCTCACACTTTTAAATTTCTGTAAATATTTAACTGTCTAGATGTATGCTAATAGGATTGTATGACAAGAATATCTGAAATTAAAATGGTAGATCACCTAATGTGCAAAGATTAAATAACTGAAACAATTCATATGCACATATTCACTCCTAGGGTTTACCTCACTTCGGTTGCCTTTGGTAAACAGTCATTAAGCATAGGAGATTTTAGTGGTTTCCCTCATGTCTAAGAGATCAAAATGCCCCGTTCGAATGTTGCCTCAGAAATGTTGCCTCGGAAAGATCTTAAGACCCTAGGGTTACTACTAAAGTTTTCTAACTGTTGCTTTAGTGGTTGTACTTGTCCCTTTCGAATGTCCCTTACAACTCTAACGACAGTGCTACCTACTCCATAATAGTAGGATAGCATTGTCTAAAGTAAACGAGAACAAATAATCTTTTTTCGAGTAGGTAGAATCTTAAGTACTTGCTCAATAAAAACTTTTCACACAAACACCTTTCAAAAAAAATTCCAAAACAAACTTCGTCACATCCTTGAGGACTGATACAAGGGTTATCACGAAGTAAAACATTTTCAAGACAAACATAGACAAGCAATTTGAAAAATGAGCAAGTACCTAAGAGCCCGTAGGTAACTACGGATAGAAAGGGTGCTAACACCTAAGAGCCCTGTACTCAGAATATCTCGAAAAAAAGGTTTTTCTATTCTTTTTCCTTTTCCTGATCGGATAAAATAAAAGTCGATGGTGACTCTTGCTTACCGCGACATTTGCGAACAAAAAACACAAACCAGTATTAACAGTCAGTTACGCCACCGTACCACATCTGGTTTAGTTAAATCAACACTAAGATTTTCCTGATTTCTATTCCAGTTAAAGATGACTCAATACTTTTCTCTGGTTCAGTTAGATCGTTACTAAGATTTTTCTGATTCCTATTCAAGTCAAAGTTAATTCAAGACCTTCTCTGATTCAGTTCATCTATACTAAGATCTCTCTGATTTCTATTCCAGTTGAAGATAATCCAAGACTTTTCTCTGGTTCAGTTAAATCGACCCTAAGATTTTCTAATTCTTATCCATTCAAAGATAAATCAAGACCTCTATTAGTTCAGTTCAAATCGACCATTGATTTATTACTGATTCTTTCTCGCTAGATACTTTCTCTGGTTCACTTAAATCGACCCTAAGATTTCCTGATTCTTATCCAGTTAAAGATACTGCAAAGCCTGGAGTCCAACCAGATAACAGTTTATTAATTACTATGAAGCCTGGACCCGACCATATGATAGTATAACCTATGACACTAAAGCCTGGACTCGACCTGATAACGGTATACCTCAGATTCACGTTGAAGCCTGGACCCGACCAGATAACAACTTAATTTCTTCAAATCACTGAAGCCTAGATACGACCAGATAACCGTTCAATGTCTACATTTATTACAAATCCTGGAACCGACCAGATCGTAATAAATTTCATATTCCCTAATAAGTCGCTGTGAAGCCTGGAATAAGACCAGATAGCAGTCAGTCTTATTATCCTCAACAAGTTATCGCGAATCCTGGATCCCGACCAGATAACAGCTTGCTTTCAAGAGATAACTCCCCAATAGAGTAATGGACAACCGAAGTTCCTAGACAATATTCCCCATAAAGTTTTCCTCAAGTAGGAGAACAAAAGAAACCCACATTCCCCAGCGAGTTCCTCCTCAAACAGCAGGAACAGGAGCCACCAAAAGGACAATGTGTGAAATCAGCATCTACTTTAGATGGCATCTTTAAGCCCATCTCCGACGACTCTCTGTCATCTTATCCAAATGGCATCTATAAGCCCATTCCCACCATCATCAACAATCAGTTTTACTTCATGCGAGTGCCAATTTCTGGGTACTCTAGTGTTCAATCATCTTCTACCTTCAGATCACGAAAGGCAAACAAGTCAATCTACATCTTCACGTTTAAGAATATTGAACAGGGGCAGCTGTTGTACCCCGAAAATTGCAATCTCATGTTTTCCAAGATTTTCTCTTACATGGTTGGTCACAAACACTTGATTAAAGAAAAATAAAGATTTTGAAGATAAAGAAGGAGTCTTCGATTGGCATTGGGGCAAGGTGCCTTCAATTGGTATACGAATAGGAGTCTTCGATTGGCCTTGGGACAAGGTCTTTCGATCGGCACTTTAACAAGGTCTTTCGATTGGCATCTGAATCAGATGTCTTTCAATTGACATCTGGACAGGGATAATCGATTGGGCATCTAAAACCCTTCGATCAGGCACTGGACCCCCTTTGACCAAGCTTGGTTCACAAGGCTTTGACTTTGAATTAGCTACTTCAGACTTTCCTTTGATCCATAATGCAGAGCCTTCCTCAGACTTGTCTTGGATTCACAAGGGCAAAGGTCTCTTCTACGATTACCCTCAATGCACAAGGCAAATACTTCCTCTGTGTTTTATTTCAATGCATAGGGCCAAGACCCCTCAACACAATTTTTGCACTATGACACCCAATATGACCCCTTAGAAAGAGTGTTCCAAAGGCCCATTCGAAGGACACACATTGGTGGCCCATTCGAAGGAGGCAACAAAAGACTATTTGAAAGACACTCAAAAAGTCCATTCGAATGAGGCCATCAGAGCTATTCGAAGGAGCTGAATCAGAGTCATTTAAAGTAGGCCATCAGAGCCATTCGAAGGAGGCCATCAGAACCATTCGAAGGCGAGCATTCGAAAGTCAAAAGTCCACATACATTCAAAATTCAAAAAAGGGACAAGATCCCATGTGTTTGGCCAACGTTACAAATTCTCATTCATGGCTTTCAAACACATAATCAAGGTTGTTTAAACCTTTTCCTTCTTCTCCCCTCTACCCCCTCTATATAAAGAGATCACAAGTGTTGCATCAGAGAGGGTAGATTGCCTAGAAAAAGAGAATACTCATACCACCATAGACAGGATCAAAATTCTGACTAGTTTTCTTTGCAGGCACCCTCAATCCAAACGAAGGATATATCTGTGTTCTTGAGATTCCCAAGAATTTGTTCTAAGCCAAGCCACGCCCAGATCAAAGCATCTCCAGTTGGTAAGGACTTACCCAAATCAAAAATGCATTTCTAAGCCTTTTAAATACCTACTATTGGTATATATGTGCTACTAATACCATTTATGTTTATATGAGCATATCATACACAAGATCACATGTAGGAATAAAATCATGCCATCAAAAGGCATGACATGATCTGCCTTTCGAAACTCATGGTATAGCCCGTTTCAAGTCAAATTAAGCTTAGGCCTGAGGACAAAAGCTTCGAATTAGGGAGAAGGACCTGGGTTCGATACCCAGGTTCTGCATCTTTATATTTTGCCAAGAATTTTCCTTGCAGGTTCAATTTGAAGAGTAACTCCCTCCTTGGATCGAAAAAGGCAACATTCCTCCTGGATCAAAAATCTCATCCCCTTCACAGAATCGAAGGACAACATCCCTCTTGATCGAAAAGTCCGTTCTCCCTCTGGGTCTAAAAGTCCATTCTCCTTGCAATTGAAGGAGTCCCATTTTCTTTTTTTATTTTATTCTTTGTTTCATTTCTTTATTGACTCTTTTTCTATTCAACTTGACATTAAATCAAAAAATCACAAAAATTAGGCTTAATTCAGATTTAATTTTCTTTTCATCCTAAAAATAACCAAAAATATTTTTATTTCTTTGGATATTATTAGACGTTATTTTCAATTTCACACGCGTTTATTTTGTTTCATATTTTTACTATTGATGTACCTGCCCACTAGATGTAATAGATTAAAACTAGAACGTTTACTGCTTTATCCCCCTCATTCTTGAACAATGTATATAACCTCCCCAAAGCATTGTAATAGCGTGGATTTAAATTCTTGCACTTTAATATTCTGCAATATATATTAACTGCTAGTAATTAGACGTGTATGATAAGACTAATAATCAAACGCTATCAAACTTAACAAAAAGATAAATAACTGAATTGAACACAATTGCACACAAGCACCTCTTGGGTATCCCACTTTGGTTGCCTTTAAGAAATAAAACAGTCATGAGGCAGGAACGCTTTAGCAAAGACCCATAAATAAATAAAAAGATTATAGTCCCTCGATGATCCTACAGTTGCCTTTTGGTAAATGATCTAGTCCCTAAAAGAAAATTTCTAAAGCATCTCCACAAGTTGCCTTCGTGACTATAACGTCCCTTCGATTGTCCCTCAACATCCAATGATAAGGCTACCTACTAACTAATAGTAGAATAGAATTGTCTAAAGGAAAAGAGGAAAAGAACGACCCTTTTTTGAGTAATAAAGTAGATAGTTGTTAGAAGTTTGCTCAAACATTTTGCACTTACACAAAAAACTACTTTTCAAAAACAATTTCAAAACACTTTGTATACTTTCTCTACTATCCCGAGAAACATTACAAAGTTCGTCGTACTAAGGCATTTTCAAAAAAAATTCAAACACAAAGCACAAAGGTATTTTTTAAAATGAGCAATCATCTAAGAGCCTGTAGAAAACTACGGATGAAAAGGGTGCTAACACCTTCCCTTTCCATAATCTTCCCCCCTTACTCATAAAATCTCGAAAAGGTCTTTTTCTGTTCTTTTCATCCTTTCCTTAATTTGGATAAAAGAAAAGTCGGTGGCGACTCTTGTTTACCGCAACATTTGCGAACACAAATGAAAAAGAAGTATATAACAATCAGTTCTGCCACAATATCACATTGTTTTTTAGAGATTCTCGAAGATAGTAATATGTAGATTAAACATCAATTTAGAATTTTTAGAATTTTCAAGTTGTATCATCAATTTTCAAGTTGTTGTATATATCATCATTTATATATATGTAGATTTTAGTATATGCAAATTTGACGCATATATATATTGGATTGAAGCTACCAAATCTGGTGCAAAATATGGTGAAAACCTGGTGCAAAATGTGGTGAAAACCTAGTGCAAAAAATGCATAAATTATTTGAAAGCGCTTATGGAGAAAATATGTCTAATATTTAAAAAAAATTGTTAACATTAGACAACACTTAAGGAGAAAGGAGTTTTCTAAAGTAGGGAGAAAGTGCTGCCTAAGGTGGGGAACAAACAACGCTTTTAAAGAAAAGCGTTGTCTAAAGTAGGGAGAAAGCGCTACCTAAAATGGGAAAGCGCTGCTTAAGGTAGGGAACAGACAGCGCTTTTAATGAAAAATGATGTCTAAAGAGATGCAAAAAAGGTTGTCTAAAGTGTTGTCTAAAATGAGAAAGCGCTGCTAAAGGTGTACTTACCAAAGCGCT
Source organism: Vicia faba (assembly GCA_948472305.1). Lineage (NCBI taxonomy): Eukaryota > Viridiplantae > Streptophyta > Magnoliopsida > Fabales > Fabaceae > Vicia > Vicia faba. The sequence continues at coordinate 1,381,867,687 of OX451741.1, forward strand.
CTCTAAAGTAAAAGCGCTGCTAAAGGTGTTCATAAGAAAGCGCTTTTAAAGTAAAAGCGCTGCTAAAGGGGATATATATCAGCGCTTTTACATTAATCCAAAGCGCTTCCTTTTCTTATAGCAGCGGTGGTTTAGGCTGCACTTTAAAGCGTTGTCTATGGCCAAAAAAAGCGATGTCTATGTGCTTGTTTGGCATGGTGAAGGCTCCATAGGAATGGGATTCCTATGCCCCCAAGTCTTGCTATCTACCTTGTTTACCATGCCCTAAGCTCGTACAAACCTTTGATGATACCCTTGAACATCATTCTCGTAGTCGAACACAATAACATGGATAAGCACATCATGAGGACCATTCCTTTGAGCATAATCGAATTAACGTAGAGCCAGAGAATGGTTATAAGTGATACCTCCCCTAATGCCAAGGAGTGGTACATTAGGGAATTCCCCACAGCGGTCAATGATATTGACATCCTCCATAGATCGCGAATACCAATGAATATCCGAATGAAAGAGCGACGTTATTCTTTGAGACCAACCCAAACCTTGTCCGTTCTTCAACACTGATTAAGGAAGGTGCGAAATAAACCACCTAGACAAAAATGGTATACATCACATAAGAACCCCTCTCCTCTTCATGGTACGAGTGTGAAGAGAATGCAAGATGTCCCCGAGCAAAGTAGGCACGGTGTTGTACCCCAAAATTTGCCCTCCCATTTCCTCAACATTTTCTCATCACAAGACCTTTGAAGATCAAGATCCAATTAGGGTTTCCTCTGCTCAAGACTTCTCCTTGCACTGTGGACTCAAATTAGGGTTTGTGTTTGCCTAAAGATGTTTTGACCTAAAATGCCTAAGATGACTTTCATGCTTCATATTGGACTCCCAAGTTTACCCATACCAAGTTTCAAGTCTTGATTCCAAGTTTTTCCCAGTCAATTGGACAGTTGACCTAGAAATCAGCTGTATTGGGGAAAAAGTCAACTGTGGCCAATTGACAGTCAAACCTCATGAAATTTGATCCACATCAACATTATGAACTCACATGGACCATTTGATCAAGTTTGAATCACAATTCCCCAAGAAATTTGATCAGATCACCAAAAGGGCAAAATGGTCATTTTTAGGGTTTTGACTGCACAAAGGCAATTTTTGACTGTTTGACCTAGCCAATGGCAAACCAAGCTCACATATGGACTCAAGGACCCCATGGAATTATCTTGACATGTTCATCAAGCTCAAAAGATCCCAAGTACACAAGATTGACAGTTGAATTTCCCAGTCAATTGATCAATTTTGACTGTATACTGAAAAGTCAAACTTTGACTTTTTTGGTCAAAATCAAGAGTCAAGATTCATTTTTCATCAAAACATGCCAAATTATGAAACTTGTTCACCAAGAAATCACAAAATGCAAATTAGGGTTTGAAAATGGAATTTTTCATAACTTAGAATTTTTCTAAGTTATGAAAAACCCTAATTTTTTCCCAACTTTGCCCCATCTTCTCACCATGATCCATTTGGATTCAAACAAAAGTCAAAACATGAAAGTTGTAGCTTGTTGCAAAATCTACAACTTTGATTCACAAAGTTTTCTCATTTGAAGCTTGTATCTCAAGTTATGATTTTTTGAATAAGGGCACTAAACCATCTTTTAACTTAGTGAAATTTGACCTATTTTGACAAGGTTTTCTACCCTACTTCAAGGCCACTTTTCATACCCTTCCACTTGGAATTTCAAATTGCATTTCAAAGATGGATTGTAGTACACATTCCAAGCTTTCCAAAATGTCCAAGAACTCATCAAACAACCTCATAACTTGAGAGATTCGAATTTCACAAGTTGGCAAAAATTCACTTTTGTTCTTCATCAAGACATGTTCACAAATTTGCAAATTTGAATTCAGTTTGCTTTATGCTTAATTACAGGTCCTTGAACCAATCCATACTCAATAATTTAATGCATATTCAATGTGTTAAGGTCATGTTCTTTGTGTTCTAACATTGCATAATGGTTTAATCCTAAACTAGATAAAGTGGAATTTCCATTTTTGAAAAGTTTAGCTTTATGTCAAGTTTGTAATCCAACAAGTACAAAGAAGATCTGGTTAACACAAGATTATGGGCATAACACACTGATCAAGAGGAGTTGATGCAGCACATTAGGGGGTCCTATACTGACCTAGAACACCAATTTGCTTTTGGTAGCTTAAGTGTGAAGAAAGGTCCATAACATATGCTATCTCTCAGATCAGTCAAAAAACACAGCACAAAATAGATCAAACACATTCCATAGACCACATTGAAGCTTTTGCACGAGCCATTTCCCTTTCAAACACCCTCCATCTCAGAATCATCCTCAAACTGCACAAACAGGGGTGCCCCTGCAGTTTGAGTGCAATCTCTCAATCCCTTCAAGCATTTCTGTCCAAACTTGTTCCTCTACCTTCCTTACAACATATGCAAGCTATCCAGAAGCAAAGGCACGATCTGTAGTTGCTCTAACCACTTCCACCATTTTCACATCTTTGATTTGCAGGTGAAGTTCTATAGCTTGATACAAGAAGTTTCAAGACAAAGTGAGCATTGAAAAAGCATCCCTGGACTTCAAGGAAGCTTTTCCAATCATTACATTGCACTGAAAGTCTCTCATTCTCCACATAGAAGTTCAACTGCACAGGTAAAAGTTTGAATTCATATCTCTCTTATTAGGCATATTTAGTCTTAAGTTTGTGAAGAAACAAAGTCCTACTCATAGCCCTGAACATGTACATAGCTTTACTTTTCATTTCTTTTGTCTGAGTGAAGAGAATTTTAGCTCTGAAAATGGTAGAAAAACTAGGTCAGAAAAGAGGGGGAGAGAAATTCTCTCTCATCTTGGAGAGATAGGTCATGTTCTTTATATGGTTGAAACCGTCTCTTAATGCTCTACACTTTTCATGTTATGAGTTTTGCTTGAAAGTCCAGGAATCCAGAGTTAGAAAACGCGTGTTCTGTGAGAAGAAAGATGTACAGAGGTTGAAGAAGAAGTGATCTGGGCTGGGCCTGGATTTGTTTCCTTTTCACACCCCATTTTTTTGGTTTACACCCCCCGAGCCCATTTGTTTATTTTTCAACATTTTTGACTTTTTCTTTTTGGGTTGACTTTGTTTATTTTTTCTCATGCCATTAAAATTTTTAAAATATTTTTTCCATCATTTTTTGTATTTATGGCATATTTGTTTGTTTATTTCTTTTATTTATATACAAATATATATATACACTATTATTAAAATAAATAGAAAATAATATGGATACATTTTTATTTTTATTTTTTCTTTCTGAAAATATTTCACACAAAAAAAATACTTTTATTTATTTTATTAAAATATTAAATAAATATTTATTTTGTATAATACTCATTTAGGGTTTAATATATATATATATATACATGTTTATTAATATATTTAAGATAAAAATATAAAACACTTGATTTTCTTCATTTTTATTAATATTTGATACAAAAATACCTTTTTCACAAAATACTTCATTTTATTTTATTTTTTGTACATAATAAATAAATAGTAGAATTAAATTAGATAATAATACTTTTTATATAAAAATTAGGGTTTCTTACCCTAAGTTTCAAAATACTAAAAAATAAATACATTTTTATTTCTTTTTCCTTTTACATAAATATTTTCTCATACACAAAAAATAAACTTTCCTTTTTTACATTTTACATATTTATTTTATTTACATTTAAATTATGCAATTTATTTACTATGCAAATATCCAATTGTTGTAATAATCTAGATTTAAATTCTTGTCTATATCCCCATTTGAACATTTGTACCCCCCTTCCCATATTTGGTTGTGTAATAGCTTAGTAATTTTAATTTCGCACTTTATTGCTTTCTAAATAATAACATGCTAGAATTAGGGTTTGTATGCGAAAAAACGATAAAAAATAGTTTGACCTAATACTAGACAAACAAGCATGAAAATGGACACACAAATCACACTTGCACCCCCTAGGGTATTCCACTTGTTGCCTTCAAATAAATGGGCCATATTGTATGTTGAACATCTTTGGGCAAAGCAAACAGTTTGAATGATCATAGTCCCTCGATAAAACTTTTCAAAACAAACAAAACAAATGATCAAGTCCCTTAGAGAAATTGCCCAAAGACATTTAACGTTGTTACAATTATGGTCTAAACGATGACCCGCGCCTGTCCCTTTCACATCCTAACACAAGGTTGCCCACCAAATACAATGGTGGTGCAAACTTGTTAAAAGGGTTAGAGTATAGCAATAATCTTTTGAGAAATTTAGGAGTAGATAACCTCTTAGTTACTTGAATCAAACTTGCAAAACAAAACACTTGCCTATTTTCTAAAACCACACCTCACATCACTTTCAAAACACCTTTCAAAAACAAATGAAAATCTTTTCAAAAGACATACATCTTTGTATACATCCCCACATGGATCATTGCAAAGGTTGCCACCACATTGGCCTCTTTTCAAAACATTTTCAAAACCCACACACTCAAGCACCGTTTAAAACAATTGAAAACAAAAGGCAAGTGATCTAAGCAAGTAACTAAGAGCCCATGGATAACCATGGATAGAAAGGGTGCTAATACCTTCCCTTTCTATAATCTACTCCCCGAACCCAAGAAAACATCTCAAAAGGTTTTTGCTGTGCTTTTTAACCTTTTCTTAGGATAAAATAAAAAGTCGGTGGCGACTCTTGCTAACCGCAACATTTGCGAATACAAACGCAAACCTCAAGTCAGTTCTCCCACCGTATCACAGAACTGGCGACTCTGCTGGGGACAACTTTTAAAGTGGAGTAACCTTAGGGTTTAGATCACCTTTGTTTTCAATTGCTTGCTTTGTTTGCTTTTACATATTGTGGGCTTTGTATCGGAGTTTTATGGATCCTAACCCGGATCTGGGGAAACCCTTTTAGGTAGCAATAAGGCTGTGAGGGAACTGTGCGGGGTATACCGACATGGTTGAAGCAGTCTGCTACGTTGATGTGGCACTTTGGTGTGTACCGGTAACCCTTGAGTTCAGTCAAGGAGAGTACGGGGCCGCCGCGTGGTGTCATGAAGCATCAACTGACCTTAGGAACCTTAATTGAACCATCTTGGCCTTCTTAGGGTAGTGAGATAACTGACTTTGGTGCAGTCCGAGGTTGGTTGATACTCGATACTACACTCAATTGAGGGTTGCTTTCCTGGAATATTTCGGTCGCCAGTTCAGTGGCTAAATCGAAACGATGAACAATGAAAGCAATCCAGTGATATTGGGACCTTTAGAACCCGGTTACTTTTGATAGGACAGGTTGAGCCCACAAAACTTCAAGAGGGTAATACCCAGACCCCATGCAGGCCTAAACTCTAAGGGTTTGTGTGACTTGTATGCCTTACCATGTTTGCCTTTGTGAATATTTATAGTGCATTTAATCATCACATCATTACATCATACAAACATCATGAGCATTGACTAACCATTTCAAGGGTTTCGAATCTTCATCTTTGTTCTTGTTTTATAGGACATGGAAACTGCTCGCAGAAGGACAATTCAGATTAGCCTTGTAAAGATCCCTCCTCAGCTTAAGGAGCTTCTGTCCAGAATTCCCGAGAGTTCTTCATTCAGTGAGAGACATGGAAGACTCATCAACTTGGTTAACACCAACATTGAGGAGGACTTGATAAAGGTCCTGTTCCAATTCTTTGACCCTCTGCATCACTGTTTCACCTTCCCGGATTATCAGTTGGTGCCTACATTAGAAGAATTCTCCCGACTTCTGAAGGTCCCTATCCTCGATCAACTACCCTACAACGGTACGGAAAAGGAACCCAGACTTGAAGAGATTGCTAAAGCCTTGCACCTACAGACATCCGACCTCAAAGGACATTGGGAAGCGAGAAGTGGTATCAAAGGATTCTTAGCTAGGTTTCTGTTTGATAAGGCCCAAGAATGTTGGAACTCTCTTGACCTACGAGCTTTTGAAGAAGTTGTAGCCCTCCTTGTCTATGGTTTGGTGTTGTTCCCTAACCCAGATCAGCTTATCGATGTCAGTGCTGTCCAGATCTTTATGACCAGGAATCCTATACCTACACTGTTGGGGGACATCCTTCACTCATGTTACACTCGAACCATGAGAAGAAGGGGTGTCCTTTTGTGTTGCACTCCTCTCTTGGGAAGGTGGTTTATTTCGCATCTTCCACAAACAGTTTTGAAGAACGAGCGGGGTTTGAGATGGTCACAACGGTTAATGACTCTCACGCATGCAGATATACATTGGTGTCCTAGGTCCCGGGAAGACGTCACTATCATTGATCGTTGTGGGGAATACCCTAATGTTCCTTTATTTGGAATCAAAGGAGGTATAACCTACAACCCATGCCTGGCTTGGAGACAGTTTGGTTATGCTCGGAAGGATGGCCCTCATGACATGTTAATTCCTGACATAGTCTTCGACTTCGACAACGATACTCAAGGGCTTCGTCAGAGATTTATCAGAGCTTGGAGGATGCCGAGTAGGATAGACAGCAAAACACTGGGGCACCGGAACTCCATCCCGTTGGAGCCTTACCTCAAGTGGGTACGAGCCCGCTCTCAGAAGTTGGTAATGCCTTACCCTCACATGCTACCTGTAATCAAAGAGCCAGTCTTGGAAGGAGAAGCATCCTATACCATTCAACATCCCGACATGCCCACCTCCTGGGAAGAGATGCAGAAGAGCTGGATCCAACTTAAAGAAGAGCGGAATTCTCTTGAGACCAGTCTACATACTAGTGAAAAGAAGGTCCTGGAACTCACCCGCCTGCTGCACGAGGAAAGGAATCTCAACACCTACATCGCGCCAAAAAGGATGCGCAATGTCTTTTTACCTTAAGGAGTTTATTTTGTAATATTTGGCCCATGAGGCATTTATGTACTAACGAATTTCTCCTTATTAATATGATGTGCGTTCCTTTTTGTCTACAACAAAGTTTGAATGTTCTAAATCCTTGAATGCATTGCATACATACGCATTCCATTGCACCATATGCATAGCAGGTACCCTAATTCACAGGTTGCTTAATTTTCTTCGCTGTTTGTGTGCACAGTCATCATGAATTCGGAGTCATCCAGTGAGCAAGCAATCAAGGCCCTTCAGGCCCAAAGTGCACAGTTTCAAGAGATGGTCCTAAGCCTAGCCCAGGGTCAGCAAGAGTTGAAGACTCTACTCCTGAAGAAGAAGAAGAAAAAGAGGACGGCAATGTTCAACATCGGACGCAGATTTGGGAACACACTCCACAATGAAGCTGATCCAACCACTTCTTCTGCTGAGAAAAACAGTCCCCAAGGGGGAGAAGCTCCTAGTCCCGCAGTCTCCGACAACGAGACGGACTATAACGAGGAACAATACTCACCTGCTGCTGACAGATATAAACAATTGGAGGACCGTTTGAGCGCTATGGAAATTCAGAACGTGCCGGGACTGGATTTCGGGGATTTGGGATTATCTTCTGGAGTAGTAATTCCACACAAGTTTAAGGCGCCTGCCTTCGCCAAGTATGATGGGGTCTCCTGCCCAAAGCTGCATCTGAGGTCGTATGTAAGGAAAATCCAACCTTACACGGCAGATAAGAACCTCTGGATTCACTTCTTCCAGGACAGCCTCTCGGGGTCTCAGCTTGAATGGTTCTACCAATTAGACGGAGCTAGCATACGGCACTGGGAGGATTTGGCGACTGCTTTCTACAGACAATACCAATATAATTCTGATCTCGCTCCTACGCGTACCCAACTTCAGGGTATGTCTCTAGGGACGGGTGAAGGATTCAAAGAGTACGCTCAAAAATGGAGAGATTTGGCTGGCAGGGTGCAGCCTCCATTAACTGATCGAGAGCTGGTTGATATGTTTCTGGGAACGTTGTCTGGTCCGTTTTTCAATCATTTGGTTGGAAACTCCTCCGCTGGGTTCACAGATCTGATATTAACAGGAGAAAGAATTGAGGCTGGTATCAGGTCAGGCAAGATACAGAAAGCTGCCTCTACAAGTGCTGAGAAGAGGCCGTTTAAGAAAGAAGCAAGCGCCGTCTATGGCCCTAGAAGACAAGTCAAGCCCGAAGGTCGCCAAGCCGTTAATGCTTTGGTCATCTCTAAACCTGTTGCTGCTCCTCAGCAGTACAATCAGCAAAGAAGTGAAAGGCCCAAGAGGCAGTATACCCGATTGAGTATGACATTATCTCAAATTTTACCCCAACTGTTATCCACCAACCTGGTGACCCTCAAAGAAGCTCCTAAGGTCGTCAACACTGCGTCCCCTAAATACAACCCGAATGCCCGGTGTGCTTATCATTCTGATAGTCCCGGGCACACTACTGATGATTGTTGGGCCTTGAGAAACAAAGTGCAAGATCTGATTGATGCAAAAGAAATTCAGTTTGAAGCGCCGGAAAGACCGAATGTTGTAACGGCTCCTATGCCCCAGCATAGGGTAAGTGCCATTGAGGAAGAAGTGTATGCTGTTTCGATAGATGAAGTTGTTACCCCTTTGAAGACTGTTAAGAAGAACCTACTGCGGGCCGGTTTATTTCCGGGTTGCGGCGAAGGTTGCCCATTCTGTGCTATTTCCCTATCCGATTGTCCCTTGCTAAGGTTAGGCATCCAAGGCCTAATGGATAGCAAGGAGATTTTATTCAAAAAGACTGCTGTTCAATTGGTTCCAATGAAAGAAGTTTCCGTGATTACCATCTTCAAAAATCCAACCAAGGCTCCCCCAAAGAAGCCTATTCAAATCTTGACAGTTGCGCCTGTGATCATTACTGTTCCAGGACCCCTCTCCTACGTGTCTGATAAGGCTGTCCCCTGGCATTATGGGGCAGACGTATATGTAAATGGAATCAAGCAAGAATTTGATGCTAGTGCCAGTATCTGCGATATCACTGGTCCGGCTAAAGTCACCCGCAGTGGCAGGCTCTTCTCGCCTGACATTGCGCCTCCCGCTATTCGAAGACCCCTCCTCATAAAACCTGCAAGTTTACCAAGTCCTGTTGCTGATCAAATTGTGTCCCCTGCTGCCGAGTCATCAAATGCTCGGGGCAAAGGGATTGAAGAAGAGCCTGCCCGGATGGAGGCGCCGATACCCGTAAATGCTGAGGCCTCCCAACAAGAAATGGAGGAGATTCTGAAAATCATAAAGAAGAGTGATTTTAATGTTGTCGAGCAGTTGGGGCATACACCCTCCAAGATCTCCCTACTCTCCTTATTGCTATGCTCCGAGGCTCATGCTAAAGCCTTGATCTCATTTCTCAAGACGGCCCATGTGCCGCAAGAGACGTCTGCAGTCCAGTTCACTGACTGCATAGCTAATCTGACGGCGGACAACGGCTTGGGCTTTTCAGATGCCGACCTGACCGCAAAAGGAAGAAACCACAATGACGCCCTGCATGTCTCTATTGAATGCAGGGGCACTACTCTGGCACATGTATTAGTGGACACTGGTTCTTCTTTGAATGTTCTTCCGAAAAAGGCTTTGGATCGTCTGGATTATGAGGGCCTGGAGTTGAAACCCAGCAATATCATCGTCAGGGCCTTTGACGGTTCCAAGAGGATGGTTCATGGAGAGGTTAACATCCCTATTCGTGTGGGCTCTCAAGTGTTTGACTCTACCTTTTACGTAATGGATATACGTCCATCATACTCCTGTCTGTTGGGTCGACCTTGGATCCACAAAGCTGGGGCAGTGACCTCCACCTTGCACCAAAAACTGAAGTATCCTGTCAGGGGGAAAATTGTCACTGTGCAAGGAGAAGAGGAGTATATGGTGAGCCATTTGAATTCCTTCAGGTACATCGAGATGGACGGAGAATTTATTGAAACTCCCTTCCAACATTTCGAGGAGGTACATCCAATTTCAGCAGCTGCGGAGACAATGGCCGAAGAGAATGATTCCCTGAAGATGGTTTCCCTAAGGGATGCCCGGGCTGTGGTTCAGAAAGGCAATGGTGCACACTGGGGTCAGCTTCCTGACTTCACTCAGAAGAACGACAAGTTCGGGCTAGGCTTTACTACAGAGGCTCAGAAGGCAATCCGCAAAGAGAAAATTGGAAAGGCTCCGGTGTTTATTTCCAGCTCAAGAGTGAACGCTATCGAGGAGGATGTAGAGGAAGCTGAGTTTGATATTTGGATCTACCCAACTGCCGGCGACGGACCAAACAACTGGACAGTAAAGGATTTTACCCCTATCACATTTGTCACGCAGTAATTGATTTCTTTTGATTTCCAAATTTGTAACAAACAATATGTTAAAACTCTGTTGGCTCGGTGTCCTGCCCGGGGCATCGTAGCTCCATTTGTGAGGGCTTTTTGTATGACATTTTCATATATCATCAATCAAAACATTGGACGTTTGTTGCATTTCAAATCTTGTGCTCCTTTTCTTTCTGTGTTATATATATTGCAAAACAGCTATATTTACACACACTCACTTATACAGGTTTCAATCCACTCTGGATCTCACTGGCAACAGCTCTGCTACCGCCAGTTATGACTTCGAAAATCCGATCAACTTGGCCGAAGACGAAGGTGAAGATGATTGCGAAGTGCCTGGTGAACTCGCAAGACTGCTACTACAGGAAGAGAGGGCTATTCAACCACATGAAGAGCCTGTGGAGACAATTAACCTGGGAACTGAGACAGATAGGAAAGAGGTCAAAATTGGTACCAATCTAGAGCTCAGCGTGAAGCAACGATTGATCCAGATGCTACAAGACTACATGGAGATCTTTGCCTGGTCCTATGAAGATATGCCTGGTTTGGATGCCGACATTGTAGTTCACCATTTGCCAACCAAGGAAGATTGCCCTCCAGTAAAGCAAAAAGTTCGACGAATGCGTCCAGAGATGTCTGAGAAGATTAAAGCTGAGGTGATGAAACAGTTTGATGCGGGTTTCCTTGCAGTAACTTCTTACCCTCAGTGGGTTGCCAATGTTGTGCCAGTGCCGAAGAAGGACGGTAAAGTCAGAATGTGTGTCGACTACAGGGATCTGAACAGGGCCAGCCCCAAGGATGACTTCCCCCTACCTCACATTGATGTCCTTGTTGACAATACAGCTCAACACAAGGTGTTCTCCTTCATGGATGGTTTTTCAGGGTATAATCAGATCAAGATGGCTCCAGAAGATATGGAGAAGACTACCTTTGTGACCCAGTGGGGCACCTTCTGTTATAAGGTCATGCCATTCGGATTGAAAAATGCTGGGGCAACCTATCAGCGTGCCATGGTTGCTTTATTTCATGATATGATCCATCATGAGATTGAAGTATACGTTGATGACATGATTGCAAGGTCTCAAACTGAGGAGGAACACCTTGATCATCTGAGGAAGTTGTTTGACCGACTCAAGTTGTACAAGCTGAGATTGAATCCCAACAAATGCACCTTCGGGGTGAGGTCCGGAAAATTGCTAGGTTTCATTGTAAGTGATAAAGGTATCCAGGTGGACCCTGCCAAGGTTAAAGCTATTCAAGAGATGCCGACCCCAAAAACAGAGAAAGAAGTCAGAGGTTTCCTAGGACGACTGAATTACATTGCCCGATTCATATCACATCTGACTGCTACTTGTGAGCCAATCTTCAAATTACTGAAGAAAGATCAAGTGGTACGCTGGAATGATGAATGTCAGGCCGCCTTTGAAAGAATAAAGGAATACCTCCAAGAGCCACCCATTCTTATGCCACCAGTGGAAGGAAGACCTCTGATACTATACTTGACAGTGCTTGATAATTCAATGGGGTGTGTGCTGGGGCAGCATGACGAGTCTGGCCGAAAAGAGCACGCTATTTATTACTTGAGCAAAAAGTTTACCGACTGTGAGTCTCGTTACTCACTGCTTGAGAAAACTTGCTGCGCTCTTGTATGGGCTGCTCGCCGGCTGAGACAGTATATGCTGACTCACACTACTTTATTGATTTCAAAGATGGATCCCATCAAGTACATATTTGAAAAGCCCGCTCTGTCTGGGAGGATAGCAAGATGGCAAATGATCTTAACAGAATATGACATCCAGTATACAACTCAGAAAGCAATTAAGGGGAGTGTACTGGCTGATCATTTGGCACACCAACCTGTGGACGATTATCAATCATTGAACTTTGATTTTCCGGATGAAGACATCATGGTGGTAACTGACTGTGAAGTACCTGGACCGGATGAAGGACCTGAGGAAGGATCCCGATGGTCTATGCATTTTGATGGAGCCTCCAATGCTTTGGGTAACGGCGTCGGCGCTGTAATCATATCTCCCAAGGGGACCCATACTCCACTCACCGCCCGATTATGTTTCAGCTGCACCAACAACATGGCAGAATATGAGGCATGTATCATGGGTTTACAAGCTGCAATCGACCTGAGGATCAAGTTTCTAAGTGTCTTCGGAGATTCCGCTCTCGTGATCAATCAGATCAAAGGCGAGTGGGATACGAAACACCCGAATCTCATTCCTTACAAGGAGTATGTGTCGACCTTGCTCCCTCACTTTGAAGAGATAACTTTTGAGCACTTCCCTAGAGAGGAGAATCAGCTAGCGGACGCACTAGCCACGATGTCTTCGATGTTCAAAGTTAAATGGGACAATGAGGCTCCTCAAATCACAATCTGGAAGTTGGATGAACCGGCCTACTGCTGCGAGCTCGAGGCTGAGAAGGTGACTGAAAAACCCTGGTATCACGAGGTGAAGAGGTACTTGGAAGCCCAGGAATACCCGGAAGGTGCATCTGTCAATGATAAGAAGTTCATGAGGAGATTTGCTGCAAAATTCTTCCTCAGCAACGGCATTCTCTACAAACGGAATCATGATTCAACTGTGTTACGTTGTGTGGATAAGGCTGAAGCAGAGAAAATTATGATGGAACTACATGAAGGTACATTTGGGACCCATTCCAGTGGACACACCATGGCTAAGAAAATCCTTCGGGCAGGATATTTCTGGTCCACGATGGAAACTGATTGTTACCAACACTCCCGGACTTGTCATAAGTGCCAAATCTATGCTGACAAGGTGCATATCCCTCCGGTTCCTTTGAATGTCCTGACGGCACCTTGGCCTTTCGCAATGTGGGGCATCGATATGATCGGTGAGATCCGACCGACAGCATCCAATGGACACCGCTTCATCTTGGTGGCAATCGATTACTTCACGAAATGGGTCGAGCCAGCTTCCTATGCTACGGTAACCAAGAGCGTCGTGGCACGATTCATCCGGCATAATCTGATTTGTCGGTACGGAGTCCCAGAAAGAATCATTACGGACAATGGTACCAACCTCAATAACAAAATGATCACTGAACTCTGCGAACAATTCAAGATACAGCACCACAATTCTTCCCCCTATCGGCCGAAGATGAATGGGGCTGTAGAGGCAGCCAATAAAAATATCAAGAAAATTGTGCAGAAGATGACAGTGACCTATAAAGATTGGCACGAAATGTTACCGTTCGCTCTTCATGGGTACCGCACCTCAGCAAGGACATCAACCGGGGCAACTCCTTTCTCCTTGGTCTACGGCATGGAGGCAGTCTTGCCGATTGAAATCCAGATACCCTCTCTCCGAATAATGAAGGATGCAGACTTGAATGAAGATGATTGGATCCAGACCCGACTTGATCAACTAAATCTGATCGACGAAAAGAGGCTCACTGCTATCTGTCATGGTCAAGTGTATCAGAAACGGATGATCAGGGCATTTAACAAGAAAGTCAGACCGCAAGAGTATCAAGTTGGGGACCTGGTAATCAAACGCATCATCCTTCCTCAAAGTGATCCCCGGGGCAAATGGACCCCTACTTACGAAGGACCATTTGTGGTTAAGCGTGTGTTCTCAGGAGGAGCCATGATCCTAACCACCATGGATGGTGACGACCTTCCTCACCCCGCCAATGCAGACATAGTGAAAAAATACTACGCATGAATAAAAGACCCGCTAGGTTGACATGCCTAGGCAAAAATAAGGGCTTCCCGGCGAACCAAAAGGGTTCGGGCAAAAATAAGGGATGAAATGAAAAATCTGTACACCCGGCAAGTCGAAAGCCTGAAAGGGCGGCTTGGGCAAAAATGGGTATCCCGGTGGACTGAAAACCCGAAAGGGCGGTCCAGGCAAAAGTTAGGGATAAAAGCGTAACACTATGTCTCATTGGATCACTTCGCATCCGGAATTCGGCATCAACTATCTGGTTCAGATTTCGGCATTGACCAATCAGCTTCATCTTCAACTAGGCAGTAGGGTGATGAGACGTTCGAAAACATAAAGGCGATAGCAGAGTTGGAACCCAGTGGGATTGTTCACGTAGCTGTTTTGTTTTCTTTTTCAAAATGTAAACTCTATACTATTTGGCGATGTCCTCTTACTAGGATGTCAGTCTCTTGTACAAAAAACGCCTATTCACAGGCAAAGTTTAAATCAATGAAAATTCACTTGTCCATACAAATTGCCATTGTTTTTCTTTTGTTGTTTTGTCTTGCGAAGAACGTCCAATGATTCATTTTTGATATATGCATTTGACATTAAATTGCTGATTCATAAATGTTTGCATATGAAAAGAGATTAATTACAAGTGACATCAAAGACAGGGGCAATGTGGAGTTTGTCTAATGCGGTCTAGTTGTTTTGTCCGCCAAAGCACCAAGGCGGGTTCAACTGAAAATGTGACCAAATCATCTCAACTCCCCGCAGAGTAAAGCAAAATTCAGCAGCACTTTCCCCAAGCAGGAGTCGATTCCCCGTCGATCCTGAAAAAGGCACAACATCCCCCGGCAGGTCTTAAAAGCTCATCCCCAGTAGATTCTGCGAGCTTATCCCCGGCGAAGTACGAACGTCTCGCCCAAGTTTTATTTAGAGTTATTTCCTCACAAGGACTTATAACTGGGTTATCCTCAGCTAAAAGCCACGGAAGACCGTTCTCGGCAAAAGTTCCTACAATCCCCAGCGAAGTCTACCTTTGGTATTCCCAGGCAGAGTTTATCTTTGGAGTTTCCCCAGCGGAGTTTATCATCACTATTCTCAGCGGAATCCATTGTTAAAGCCCTCAGCAGGCCTCTCATCAGAGCTTCGGCCAAATATCTCTTCCGCAAAGCAGCTTCCCGGCCTTTCGTCAAGGATTTATTTTCCTAAGATGAAATTACACTCATAAACATGTCACATTTTCATACATCTTGCTTACATACATGATGAGACACATACAACATCAAATGTTGAACATCATGACATCATGCATATCATACATCATGACATTGCATACAGCTTACGTCTTTGCCTTTTCAGGAAAAAGACAATCTCAAAAACGACTACTTTCAACTGTCACAATTCCAGATTCGATACCTGTATCTAGCCAGGGCACATCTGAGAGTGATCAGTTTCCAGACTCGACTCCTGTATCTAGCCAGGGCACGTCTGAAGAGTTCAAAGATTCGACTCCTGTATCCAGCCAGGGCACATCTATCAGCTACAACATTTCCAGATTCGATTCCTGTATCTAGCCAGGGCATGTCTGCAGAATTCAAAGATTCGACTCCTGTATCCAGCCAGGGCATATCTATTGACGACTATTTCCAGATTCGACTCCTGTATCCAGCCAGGGCACATCTGTGAGCAACCGATTGTAGATTCAATACCTGTATCCAGCCAGGGCATATCTGCATAAGGAGACTGAAGATCAAACACCTGTAACAAGCCAGGAAAACATCTGTCTTTCTTAAAACACACAAGTTCTCGCTAAGGAACCTCTTATGCGATCAACACTTCCGAATGGCATCTATAAGCCCATTCCCGACAAAGTTCTGTCACTTTTCCAGATGGCATCTACAAAGCCCATCTCCCTATCCACCATCTCTCCAAATGGCATCTATAAGCCCATTCCCGACACCACATTGTTGAGACTCCAGCATGCGAGTGCAAATTTCCGGGCACTCTAGTGTCCAATCTCCTTTTACCCTCGAGTCGCGAAAGGCAAACTTGCCAATCTAACTCTTCAGGTCCAAGAAGATTGAACAGGGGCAACTGTTGTACCCCAAAATTTGCCCTCCCATTTCCTCAACATTTTCTCATCACAAGACCTTTGAAGATCAAGATCCAATTAGGGTTTCCTCTGCTCAAGACTTCTCCTTGCACTGTGGACTCAAATTAGGGTTTGTGTTTGCCTAAAGATGTTTTGACCTAAAATGCCTAAGATGACTTTCATGCTTCATATTGGACTCCCAAGTTTACCCATACCAAGTTTCAAGTCTTGATTCCAAGTTTTTCCCAGTCAATTGGACAGTTGACCTAGAAATCAGCTGTATTGGGGAAAAAGTCAACTGTGGCCAATTGACAGTCAAACCTCATGAAATTTGATCCACATCAACATTATGAACTCACATGGACCATTTGATCAAGTTTGAATCACAATTCCCCAAGAAATTTGATCAGATCACCAAAAGGGCAAAATGGTCATTTTTAGGGTTTTGACTGCACAAAGGCAATTTTTGACTGTTTGACCTAGCCAATGGCAAACCAAGCTCACATATGGACTCAAGGACCCCATGGAATTATCTTGACATGTTCATCAAGCTCAAAAGATCCCAAGTACACAAGATTGACAGTTGAATTTCCCAGTCAATTGATCAATTTTGACTGTATACTGAAAAGTCAAACTTTGACTTTTTTGGTCAAAATCAAGAGTCAAGATTCATTTTTCATCAAAACATGCCAAATTATGAAACTTGTTCACCAAGAAATCACAAAATGCAAATTAGGGTTTGAAAATGGAATTTTTCATAACTTAGAATTTTTCTAAGTTATGAAAAACCCTAATTTTTTCCCAACTTTGCCCCATCTTTTCACCATGATCCATTTGGATTCAAACAAAAGTCAAAACATGAAAGTTGTAGCTTGTTGCAAAATCTACAACTTTGATTCACAAAGTTTTCTCATTTGAAGCTTGTATCTCAAGTTATGATTTTTTGAATAAGGGCACTAAACCATCTTTTAACTTAGTGAAATTTGACCTATTTTGACAAGGTTTTCTACCCTACTTCAAGGCCACTTTTCATACCCTTCCACTTGGAATTTCAAATTGCATTTCAAAGATGGATTGTAGTACACATTCCAAGCTTTCCAAAATGTCCAAGAACTCATCAAACAACCTCATAACTTGAGAGATTCGTATTTCACAAGTTGGCAAAAATTCACTTTTGTTCTTCATCAAGACATGTTCACAAATTTGCAAATTTGAATTCAGTTTGCTTTATGCTTAATTACAGGTCCTTGAACCAATCCATACTCAATAATTTAATGCATATTCAATGTGTTAAGGTCATGTTCTTTGTGTTCTAACATTGCATAATGGTTTAATCCTAAACTAGATAAAGTGGAATTTCCATTTTTGAAAAGTTTAGCTTTATGTCAAGTTTGTAATCCAACAAGTACAAAGAAGATCTGGTTAACACAAGATTATGGGCATAACACACTGATCAAGAGGAGTTGATGCAGCACATTAGGGGGTCCTATACTGACCTAGAACACCAATTTGCTTTTGGTAGCTTAAGTGTGAAGAAAGGTCCATAACATATGCTATCTCTCAGATCAGTCAAAAAACACAGCACAAAATAGATCAAACACATTCCATAGACCACATTGAAGCTTTTGCACGAGCCATTTCCCTTTCAAACACCCTCCATCTCAGAATCATCCTCAAACTGCACAAACAGGGGTGCCCCTGCAGTTTGAGTGCAATCTCTCAATCCCTTCAAGCATTTCTGTCCAAACTTGTTCCTCTACCTTCCTTACAACATATGCAAGCTATCCAGAAGCAAAGGCACGATCTGTAGTTGCTCTAACCACTTCCACCATTTTCACATCTTTGATTTGCAGGTGAAGTTCTATAGCTTGATACAAGAAGTTTCAAGACAAAGTGAGCATTGAAAAAGCATCCCTGGACTTCAAGGAAGCTTTTCCAATCATTACATTGCACTGAAAGTCTCTCATTCTCCACATAGAAGTTCAACTGCACAGGTAAAAGTTTGAATTCATATCTCTCTTATTAGGCATATTTAGTCTTAAGTTTGTGAAGAAACAAAGTCCTACTCATAGCCCTGAACATGTACATAGCTTTACTTTTCATTTCTTTTGTCTGAGTGAAGAGAATTTTAGCTCTGAAAATGGTAGAAAAACTAGGTCAGAAAAGAGGGGGAGAGAAATTCTCTCTCATCTTGGAGAGATAGGTCATGTTCTTTATATGGTTGAAACCGTCTCTTAATGCTCTACACTTTTCATGTTATGAGTTTTGCTTGAAAGTCCAGGAATCCAGAGTTAGAAAACGCGTGTTCTGTGAGAAGAAAGATGTACAGAGGTTGAAGAAGAAGTGATCTGGGCTGGGCCTGGATTTGTTTCCTTTTCACACCCCATTTTTTTGGTTTACACCCCCCGAGCCCATTTGTTTATTTTTCAACATTTTTGACTTTTTCTTTTTGGGTTGACTTTGTTTATTTTTTCTCATGCCATTAAAATTTTTAAAATATTTTTTCCATCATTTTTTGTATTTATGGCATATTTGTTTGTTTATTTCTTTTATTTATATACAAATATATATATACACTATTATTAAAATAAATAGAAAATAATATGGATACATTTTTATTTTTATTTTTTCTTTCTGAAAATATTTCACACAAAAAAAATACTTTTATTTATTTTATTAAAATATTAAATAAATATTTATTTTGTATAATACTCATTTAGGGTTTAATATATATATATACATGTTTATTAATATATTTAAGATAAAAATATAAAACACTTGATTTTCTTCATTTTTATTAATATTTGATACAAAAATACCTTTTTCACAAAATACTTCATTTTATTTTATTTTTTGTACATAATAAATAAATAGTAGAATTAAATTAGATAATAATACTTTTTATATAAAAATTAGGGTTTCTTACCCTAAGTTTCAAAATACTAAAAAATAAATACATTTTTATTTCTTTTTCCTTTTACATAAATATTTTCTCATACACAAAAAATAAACTTTCCTTTTTTACATTTTACATATTTATTTTATTTACATTTAAATTATGCAATTTATTTACTATGCAAATATCCAATTGTTGTAATAATCTAGATTTAAATTCTTGTCTATATCCCCATTTGAACATTTGTACCCCCCTTCCCATATTTGGTTGTGTAATAGCTTAGTAATTTTAATTTCGCACTTTATTGCTTTCTAAATAATAACATGCTAGAATTAGGGTTTGTATGCGAAAAAACGATAAAAAATAGTTTGACCTAATACTAGACAAACAAGCATGAAAATGGACACACAAATCACACTTGCACCCCCTAGGGTATTCCACTTGTTGCCTTCAAATAAATGGGCCATATTGTATGTTGAACATCTTTGGGCAAAGCAAACAGTTTGAATGATCATAGTCCCTCGATAAAACTTTTCAAAACAAACAAAACAAATGATCAAGTCCCTTAGAGAAATTGCCCAAAGACATTTAACGTTGTTACAATTATGGTCTAAACGATGACCCGCGCCTGTCCCTTTCACATCCTAACACAAGGTTGCCCACCAAATACAATGGTGGTGCAAACTTGTTAAAAGGGTTAGAGTATAGCAATAATCTTTTGAGAAATTTAGGAGTAGATAACCTCTTAGTTACTTGAATCAAACTTGCAAAACAAAACACTTGCCTATTTTCTAAAACCACACCTCACATCACTTTCAAAACACCTTTCAAAAACAAATGAAAATCTTTTCAAAAGACATACATCTTTGTATACATCCCCACATGGATCATTGCAAAGGTTGCCACCACATTGGCCTCTTTTCAAAACATTTTCAAAACCCACACACTCAAGCACCGTTTAAAACAATTGAAAACAAAAGGCAAGTGATCTAAGCAAGTAACTAAGAGCCCATGGATAACCATGGATAGAAAGGGTGCTAATACCTTCCCTTTCTATAATCTACTCCCCGAACCCAAGAAAACATCTCAAAAGGTTTTTGCTGTGCTTTTTAACCTTTTCTTAGGATAAAATAAAAAGTCGGTGGCGACTCTTGCTAACCGCAACATTTGCGAATACAAACGCAAACCTCAAGTCAGTTCTCCCACCGTATCACACACGGGGTTATGAGCGAGGAAAATTCTAACAGCATTCACATTTATAAGTTGGTTAGGATTGAGGAATAATACTAACCCATAGATTGGAAGAGCCAGAACTTCTTCAAAAGCTTGAAAGTTTAAATCGTCCCAAAACAGCTGAGCCTTTTCCAACAGAAACTTAGATATGAAACCCTTGACTCCGCTTCTTATTTCCCAGTTGGATATAATGTTAGACTGTTTCAGATGCAAGGTTTCCGCATTGACTCATGGCTTTAAAGCTTCCTCTAAACCGGTGAAAGGCATCTGATCAAGAATACATACTCCCAGTAATTGAGAGAACTCTTACATAGTGGGTACCAACTGATAATCGGGAAAGGTGAAGCAATGGTGGTTAGGGTCAAATAACTAAAAGAGTACTCCCATCATCTTTTCTTTAAAGCTTGAGGTAACCATGTTGAGAAGTCGACCATATTTTTTTGTGAACGAGGAATTATCAAGAACCTTGAAGCTAGATCTTTGAGTTGAGGAGGTACTTTCACAAAGTTGATTTAGATGGTATTTCTACAAGTTGAAGCCATAGTCTGCAAAATAGAACAAAGAGAAATTCCCTTGGTCCTTGAAATGATCTGTGATAATGAGTATGGATGTTATGATGCATGATGTCATGTTTGAGCAAATAATCACACACAAGCAAAACACGCAAGGCCTTAGGTTTAGGATTGCATGGGGTTTGTAGGTAAGTACCCTCTTTAAGTTTAGTTGGTTCAACCTGTCCTAAAAGAAAGTAACCGGGTTATAAGGAATCTCAATATCACTGATCTTTCTTCATTAGGCATTATTTCAGCTCAAGCGTTCTTTTCTCGTGGCAGAAATATCCCGAAAGTCCAATCTCAATGAGTATAGTATCGAGTATCAACCAATCCTCAGTTTTATACCGAAGCCGGCTATCTCACTACTTTCTAATGGCCAAGTTTGTTCAAGTAAGGTTCTAAGGTCAATTAGTGTTTTATGACACCACAAAGTGGCTCTGTATTCTCCTTGATTCAACGTAAAGGATATCGATACCAACAAATGTGTCACACTATTGCAGCTATCGCTTCAACCATATCGGTCTACACCGTACAATCTCCGTGATCTATTGCTTCTTACCTAAAAAGTGTCTCAGATCTAGGTGTATGATCTTTTACAAGAATACACAAACATAAACCAGAAATGTAAAACAAGAAAATCAAACAAAAAATCATTTTAAATATGATCTAGCTCTAATGTAACCCCACTTTTAGTTTGATGTCCCTAGTAGAGTCGAAAGTTCTGTAATACAGTGGGAGAACTGACTTTACTGGTTTTTTATTTTATCGCAAATGTTGCAGTTAACAAGAGTCGCCACCGACTTTTCTTTTATCCAACAAAGGAAAGGGGGAAAAGAACAAGAAAGACCTTTTTAAAGATTTTCAGTTTAGGGGGTAGGTTATGGAAAGGAAAGGTGTTAGAACCCTTTCCATCCTTAGTTATCTACAGGCTCTTAGTTGCTATCTCACATTGAAAATGCGTTCTTTTTTGTGTAAGTGTGTTTTTGAAAATATTTTTGAAAAGACGCCTTAGTGCACCGAACTTTGTAATGTTTCTCGTATTGTTGAGAACGTACACAAGGGGTTTTGTCTTTGAAAATATTTAGAAAAGAGTTTTTGTATGTGTGAAAAATTATTTTGTTTGTTTTTTATGAGCAAGCAACTATAAACAGTCTACCTACTCAAACGGTCTTTTTTCTTTTCCTCTTTTCCTTTAGGCAGTGCTATCCTACTATCAGTCAGTAGGTAGCCTTATCGTTAGATGTTTTGAGGGACGAGCGAGGGTCATCGTAAAATCACAAAAGCAACTCGTAAGATACCGAGTCAACGTCAAAAGGGTGATCGAGGGACTTATGATCTTATAACCAAATGGTCACTACTAAAATTTCTCACGTTTGAGAGACGTGACTATTTTTACGAAGGCAACAAGTAAGGGTACCTTAGAGGTGCGTGTGTGCGAGTATGTTGTGTTTCAGTTATTTATCTTTAAACATTTAGGTTTTCTACCATTTGTTTTCAGATCTTATCATGCAATCCTATTAAGCATACATCTAGTAGTTAAATATAGATATGTAGAGAAAACAAAAGTGCGAGAATTTGAATCTACCTATTACAATGCTTTAGGAAGGGGGAATTACAAACCAAAATTGGGGGGGGGGGGGGGGGGGGGGGGAGTAAAAGGTCCTAATTTAACTATTACATCTCATGTGCAAATAAATAATATTTGTGAAAATAATAATGCAAATAAGTAAATAAACGCGCAGAGAAAAGAAAGCCCTAAAATTTTCTAAGTGGTAATAAAAGAAATATTTTTTTATTGTTTTTGCATTTTTTGTTTAGAAAAAATGGTTAAATTAAATTAAGAAAAAACTAATTCTAATTGGTTTGATTAATTAAGGAAAGGATGATTAGAATAACTAGTTAAAATTAATTTAATTAATGAAAATCTAAGTCTAATTATTTTTGTGATTTTTTATTTTATGATTTTTTTCATTAGAAGAAACTAAATTAAAAAAGAAAAATGTTAGATTAAACACAACAAAATAAAAAATAAAAAAGGGTCAGGCTGCAATAAGCAAAAGGGGGGTGAAAATTTGGAAAAAAAAATATTCAGGCCCAAAGGGGAAGGCCCAAGCGTAGCAACATGAAATGGGCGGTGTAAGGATGAAACTTTCTAGGCCCAAACATATTTGAGCGCATGAGCTGCGTTCCATATGATGTTGCTCTTCTTGAGAGGTCTAACATACGTCTTTGCTTCTGGAAACGTTGGATCTTGGAATTGGAGATCTGATGGCTGAAGATTGAATGCACACGGTAGGCGCGCTGGAGTGCAACACGTTGGATCTGCAAGAAAATATTAGAAAAAAAACACAAATGAAAAACCCGGGATCAAACCCAGGACCTTGTGAGGGAGTGACTTAGACACGCGCTTTCTACCACTGGACCATGCTAATCATTCGTGATATAAACCAAACCAACATATTGTATTTAAAACATGAAATTTAGTCAGCCAAACAAAAAATGTGCGTGCGGTGGGGCCCTAGTTATTTGAATGGGAAAATCAGAGACGGGTATTTAGCCACGTAAGCCTTGCCGGAGTCAAACCACCCCTCACAGTGGTCAACTCCTTCTACTCCGGCGAGAAAAATTCTGATATGCAAAAACAACACGGATTAAATGGAAAAAAGTTTATGTTACCCCTAATTTGGAGGCTGCGAGCTCAATGGTGACATCTATTTGGCCTGAAACGGCCTGTAAACAGAGATACAAGGAGTATATCGTAAACTGCCCTAGCCATGGCAATGTTCTGTCCTTACATTAGAAGCTCAGTTTTCCGGTCTAGACCTGTTCTAAATGACCACTAAAACTCGTTTGAGCAAGCAAAATACATTAATCATGCATGAAAATTAATGTACGGATATTTAGAAAAAATGGAATCGGAGAAAATGAGAGTTCCAGTTCCAAGCACCAACGACCATGGTATCTGGTCTGTTCTTACCCTTTAAAGCTTCAAGAAAGAATTACAATGGGTGACTTGATTTGAATATGGTTGGATTGTATGTTATGACTTCACCTCCTTCTTTGAGAAATTTGTGAATTCTAAGGGCTTCTTGGTGCAATTTTTGCGTGTCCTTTTAGGCTAGCAATGATGTGTATTTATAAAGGGAAGGTGCGGATTGACAAACATGGAAAGAAAACCAAGCCATGATGTCCTTTGAAACAAGAATAAAACAAATTCAAAATTTGCCAATATTCAGATATCTCTTTCCATTTTGAGTTTGCTTCATGAACTTGGTCATTTGCATGTGTCTTCCACGAAATATGGTCCTCATAATGGATTAAGCTAAGCCCAAATGCACTAGCCCATTAGGTTTTCTTTTTATTTGATTTAATTCATATTTAAATGAATAAAAATTCAAATAAATAGAAATAAAAATTACAATAGTGCATGGTTAGGTTTAGAGGTCCTTGGGTATGTCCTAAACATTTTTGAACCCTAGAAGTTAGGTCCATTAACCTAAAAATGCAATTTTGCTCAAAGTTGACTTCATGCATTTTCACAAATTTGCCCAACTTAAGATGTTGTTTGTTATTTTTCGTGTTCAAAAGTTAAGAATGTTATATCAAGATGGACAAACATATTGGTAAGATTCTAGAGGGCTTTATGTACAAAGAAAGTAAAATAAAAGTCACATTAATGAATTAGAAGAATCAAAAGGATGAAGAGCTCAATGTCCCTCAAAATGTCTTGACCATATTCTGTGATCTCAAGGATATCCAGATCCAACGGTCAAAGAATTTATACTGCTTTTTAGGTTTAAACCAATATAAAGGATGTTATTTTCCTCAATTAATGATGCATACTAATTTAGGAAAAATCATTGTATCCCTTATATAACCCTCTCCTTCACGCTATTTGTGTCTCCCAATAAAAGAAAGGGTGTCAAATCTTTGTGTGAGTACTTTCATTTCTCAATCATCCCAAAGCCAATCAATTCTCAAAATGGCATGTTCTTATATCAATAGTTATGGAGAGGAATTCATATGATCCCTCCATGATGTTCCTCTCACTATTATTCCCCTACTATTAATCCATGCACATCTCTTTCTCCTGTAGTCCTAACAAAGAAAAGGACCAAAACCAGGGCAGTGAGAGAGAAGGGAACTTTATTAAAGGGTAAGTCTTCTTCATCTATACCCATTCCTGAAACAACTAGGAAGAATGAGACCACTGATAGGTCAATGAAAAACTCTAATGATCATCCTAATGTTAACACTTCCACCAGAGAAGGTGTTGAAGAAAGTCCTAGGATAACTAATACTAGGTTAAATGATCATAGAATTTGTAGATTTGTATCAGTTGTCTTGGGTGTTAACCCTAATGATTCACTAGATGTTGCGACATATTTCACTCAACATGGAGTTTTGACTCAGAAACCTAACATAACAGATGACACCGAGTCCTCAGGACATACTCAGGATGAAAGAATGGTTAAAGATTCTGATAAAAATAAATACATGAATGGTGTAAACATCCATGATGATCAAGAGACAATGCATTGGGAAAAGAACAACATCCTGATGTGATAATTATTGATGATATGGATTTTGATGACACACAAACTAGTTGGAAAATAACTCATGTTATTGCCAAGAGATTGAGGAATACTAGAGAAAAAGATGTTGAGTCATCTACCAATAAAAGTCACTTCATAGGTCCTGGTAAAAAATGGAGTAAGGTAGAAATATCTACTGGGCAAGAAAAATATTTGAAAGAGAAACAAGCAATATTTAGTGACTATAAATATGAGGAAGATGTTGGAGCCAATGTTGAAGACATTGCTTCACCTTTCAGAAAGATTATTGCAGGAAGAAAGATTTCTTGAAACATACCTGAAGTTCCAATTAATAATATCTCCTTCCACTCTGCTGCATATGTAGAAAAATGGAAGTTTGTGCGTCAAAGGAGGCTAGATTTAGAAAGAGAGTTGGGAAGAGATACTCTTGGATGTAAAGAAGTCATAAGACTCATTTAAAAAGAAGGATTGATGAAAACTATAACAGGATTGTGAGAATGCTATGAGACA
Organism: Vicia faba; assembly: GCA_948472305.1. Classification (NCBI taxonomy): domain Eukaryota; kingdom Viridiplantae; phylum Streptophyta; class Magnoliopsida; order Fabales; family Fabaceae; genus Vicia; species Vicia faba. Next base: position 1,381,893,476 of record OX451741.1, read on the forward strand.
CTTGTAAGGGAGTTCATAGTAAATATTCCTAGAGACTGTAACAATATGAGCAAGGGTGAACACATAAAAGAATTTGTTGGAGGAAACTATGTGGAATTATCTCCCAAGATTATCAACAAGTATATGAAAAGAAATGAAGTAAACTAGGAGAAGTGGAGGTTACTTATGATACTGTGTGCAGAGAGATTACTACAAATAGGGTGTCTCATTGGCCGAGGAAAAAGAAGCTCTATTTGAGCAATTTAAGTGTTAAATATGTTTTGCTGAATAGAATAGGCGAGGCCAACTTGGTTCCTACGAATCACACTTCCTCAATAACTCCGGGATTAGGAAAGATCATATATATGTTTGGAGCAGAAATCAAGTTCGAATTTGGTAAATATATATATTTGAACAAACCATCAAGCATGCTCACTCCTATGTTATGAAAATGCCAATCGCTTTCCATTATCATTTGTGGTATAATTCTGAATTAACATCCTGTAATCTTGAACAATTCAGATGAGGAAAACAAGAGGGAATGTCCTCTATCCTTGCAACTTCATTATGATCATGCATGTGATGCCTAAAACTTTCTTGATGACACCGTCATCATTTCTCTAAAGATCCCCACCAATAGGATTGGTTCCTGCTTAAAACCGGAGCACATTACAATTTGCACTCAATCCACACTATGGGATTGAGGCCATAAATGGACTAATTGTCCTACAGACTTCACTAGAACAATGTCCTGCAACCACCATTGGGCCATGCCCTAACAAATGCTACGAATTCATGATTTGAAACCCCTCAATAACAACATGACCACAGCAAGTCAAAACTCATCATCATTCATATAACTCATCATGATAACAACACATATTCCATAATACAAAATAACACCATCATAGCATCAACAGTTTATCACATACACACACGTCATATTAAAATAATCACCAAATCATCTATTTCATCAAAGCCTATGTACTGGACAATTACTACCTATGTCATATTTTATTCCACCAAGGTATAGTTCATTGCATTAGCTTTCTAACTCTTCAAACGACGAGTCAATCGAAGTCCTCAAACTCAAGTTATGACACATTTAAAATGCTACTGTTGTCCTTCGCCAGATGCTCGCTCAAAGACGTGGGAGCGAAATCACAATTTTCAATTTTTGGTTTCCACTTCCCGGCGCTACATCCTTCTCGCCCGGTACTACCTTGCTTGCCTCAACGTCACCCGATGATGCTATAGCGAGGAATCATCCCCTATACAAAATCCAGGGATCTCTTTTTAACCCCTACCCATCGCACCTTCTCGCCTGGTGCTGTTGGAGCAAAGCTCCATCGCCTGGCGCCCATATCCATTGCACGGAGCTGCTGCACGAATATGGTTTTCCTATTACGATTTATGCATTGCACTAGTCCATCTTTTCTATGATTCCTTCACATTACATGTCTCAATTCACCACAATTACTCATAGTTTCATCATGTAACCATAACACATCATAGCATACATATCACGCCTCAATTCATTACAAAACAACATCTCAATTTCATCAATTTTCCGTCAAAACATCATGATAGCCTAATTAATAAAAACAAAACACCAATCTACAATTATTCAAACCTTAGATTGATTATAATAATAACGATAAAAACCCCTTACCTTATATTCTCTTAGCAATTAATCCCCGTTCTTCGCGTGCTACCTAAAATCCCTTTGGTCTCTCAGATCCCTAACTTTTCCAGGCATTCTTCTCTTCTTCTATGATCGTATAGAATGAGACTTATTTCCCTTATTCCTTGTTTAACCTTTGGACCCCTAATATGGTCTTCCACATTTTCCCTCACTTAACCTATCATAATTAACTATTTTGCCCTTATCATCTCTAATACCAATATTTACTCTATTTTACTAATTAAAATAATTCCTAAATAATTATTTTAATTATCCCAATATTATTTAAAATACTCAATGTCTCTTAATTCCTACCATCCCACCATACGACACAGAAAACATCATATAAAACATCATTATCATAAACACCTCATATAAACATCACAAAAGCTCATCATAATTAAATTAAATAATTAAATAAATAATCGAATTATTTTGGTGTGTAACATGGAGCGTCGAGGGGGATGGTTATTCTATGGAGACGAAACTCTTTTTCTCTCAACTTCAGTTTCATAGATCCAAGGTATGTGGGGATTAATGTTATGTGGAAAGAAGGGTTCAAGGAGATTATTGTGGAGCAGGATGGTTGATAGGAAGTTTCATAACAGAGTCGAAGATTGGTGTCTTAGAGGTGATTTCTACAAAATATGCTTTAGGGAAGAAAGGTTAGATGCATGGTGTTGTACCCCAAAATTTTCCCTCCCATATTCCTCAAGATAGGTCAAGAAACATCTTCAAGTTGTTCAAGATGGCTCAAGAGTTGGACAGTCAAATCACCTCCTAAGGCAGTCAATTCAAAATTAGGGTTTTGTGTTGCATCAAGGTACTTACATACAAATGGTCTCAAATGCTCTCCAATGTCCTAATATTTTCTCAAATTAATCCATGTCAAATTTCAAGCCTTGCAGAGGAAGTTTGGTCAGTCAATTGCTCAAGAGGTCCAAAAATCGACTGTGCTAGGGCAAAAGTCAACGGTGACCTGCAAATAGTCAAACCTCAAGATTTTTTTCCAACATTCTCATTTTTAAGGATAATTCATCATTTGATCAAGGGTTGATCATGATTCATCAAGGATTGCTCAAGATTCATCAAGATTCAAAAGTTGCTAAATTAGGGTTTTGTAGGAAAAGTCAACTCAACTTTGACTAAGCATAACTTTCTCATACTTTATGAGAAATGACCCATCCAAAGCTAATTTTGAATAGGATGAAATTTCCTACAATCCATCTTCACACCCCAAGATCAAGAAATTCTCTCACAAAAAGTTACAAATTTGGACATTAGAGGTTATTTTTGAAAGTCAACAAAAACACCTTTTTTGCCAAAGATTATAACTTGAGCATGGAATATCAAAATGAGATGAGACCAAAACGGTTGGTTAGAGGACATCTCAAGGTTTCTAAAAAGTCCAAGAACACCTCCAAAGGTTCAAAATTGAAGAAGTTATGCATTGTTGAAGTTGGGCATTTTTCCAAAATTGCCAAAAGTCAACTATCCTCAAAACTCCAATTTTTGACAAAAGGGCCCACTTTTTTCCACTTGATATGATATTGTCACACCACACACGTGTCCTATCTTCAATTTCATGTCCATTCATTAATTTTTCTATTTTATTTAATTTTTATTGATTTAATTCATTTTAAATCCATATTAATTCAAATAAAATCAAATCAAATCTGAATCAAGCCTTATTATGCAAAAAAAATCAGATTTGATACAAATATGGAAGCTTTGTTAATGGTGGCAAAATAATATCTTGAAATCATCAATGCACAAGGATTTGAGCAACAAAGAACACGAGCAACACACTGCAAGAAACGGCCAGACAAAACTTGAGAAAAAGCTTGAAAACTTGGAATCTGAAATCCACTTTAGAGCTTGATTCAAAGCCAAATCTCCACATAGCTCTCTTGCCTGACATCCAGTGGAGCTAAAGCAATCAAAACGAAGCCTTGAGACCTCCTGAAACGCCCTGTAAGTGCTCACAAACATAGCCCTGGACATGACATTGTGAAACCATTTTCTTGCATCTTTTTACCTAAATAATTGCATATTCATGCTTTGCGTTGCATTATGAAGCTTTTGGAATAATTTAATTGCATTTTTATAGCTTGTACAACCATGTCGGAAGCTAGGGTTTTGGTTCTTTGTTTTTAGGCATTTTGATTTCAGGGAAAATTGAAACAAGCCATGGCCATGGATGGATTCAGGAGAACGAGGCGAGCAAGATGATGGTTTTAGTTTGCATTTTTGTGACCTAGAATCCATTATAGCATGATGCCACGAATTTTGTTGCGGAATAAAATCCGCAGGATAAATTGTAGTCTTCGTTGAAGAAGACGAAGACGTGTCCCTGCTTCATTGGCTTGTTCAAATGTTTAGCGCGTTTTTTTTAATTCCAGCATAGTTGATTGTTTTCATATATTATATTTACTTCTTATTCCATTAACAAAGAGATGCAGTGGTTGAGTTGGTAAGGGAGGCGTGTCAAAGTCCATTGGGACATGGGTTCGAATCCCAGGTCCCCCAAAACATTTGTTTAATTTTTCTTCAGGTGTTCTCATGCAGCGCCTAAAGTGTAGTGCACCATATGCCTCAAATATCAACATACCAGATGGCCTTCAGGCCACAGATCTGGTGGCCAGGAGTGAGGGACCATCATGTTCCCTAGTCAAAGGCGCACATTGAATTGAAAATGTCAACAAGGCTGCTTACGTTTGGGCCTTCAGAATTGCCTATCATACATTCAAATCAGGCCCAACACCCCCCCACCCCCTCCCCTTAGTTATTTCCTCTCATTTTTTTTATTTAATTGTTTTATTAATTATTATTATTATTTACACTAACCAATTATTTTTCTTAATAAAATCACAAAACACAATAAAAATATTATTTTTATTAATTTCATTATTTTTGTAAATAAATAATTTAATTGACTTAGTTTTTTTTAATTAGGTATAATTTTAACATTTTTTGAAATAATTTAAAATTAATTAGAATATTAGGTTTTAACAATTTTAATCATTTTATTTTATTTCATTAAATATTCAAAAACCCAAAAAAATATTTTTTTATTTAATTATTAATCTAGATCTAATTTCCATTTAATTCAAAAATAACAAAAATATGCTTTCTTTAATATAAAAAGGGTCAAAACCCTAAAAATGTACCGATTTAATTTTCTTGCGCGCGATTCATTTGATTCCAATTTGGTAATTGTTTCCCGGTATGTAATAATTAATTAGGACTTTATTTATTTATCGTTTTATTTTTACTTTCCACAATTTAAATTAAATGGTTTGTTTTTGGCGATGTAAATACCCGACGCCTTGTAATAGCTTAGATTTAATTTCCCGCAATTTAATTTCCGCACAATATTGATTGTTAGATGTTTGATAACTAGGAAATGCATGACAAGATCAATCTTTAACTTAAAATCAACAATAGCTCACCATTGACATGTACAGATAAAATTAACCAAAATAACACACTTGCACATGCCACTCTTAGGGTACACCTCACTTGGTTTCCTCGAACATGGTCATTGAGTATAGGAAGTTTTAGAGGTCGCCTTCTTGTCCAAAGATCATAGTTGCCTCGAAACGGTTGCCTCGGAAAAATGATCTAAGACATTAGGGTTAGCGCTAAGGCGTCCTAACATTGCTTTAGTGACCACACGTCCCTTAATCGAATTGACCCGAAAACTCCAACGACGATGCTACCTACTCTTCAATAGTGGGATAGCATTGTCTAAAGGACATTTTCACAGTTTAATTCCTTTTCGAGTAGGTAGATGGTTCTTAAGTACTTGCTCCTTTTAAAACAAAACAAAACTTTTCGCACCTACACTCTCTTCAAAACAAAAACTCTTTTTTAAACCCACAAACACAAAGAAAAGAAAACTTTTGAAAACACAATGAGAAAGTACCTAAGAGCCCGTGGATAACCACGGATAGAAAGGGTGCTAACACCTTCCCTTTCTATAATCTACCTCCCGAACCCGAGAAATATCTCAAAAAGGGAATTTTTCTGTGCTTTTGTCCTTTCCTTGTTGGATAAAATAAAAGACGGTGGCGACTCTTGCTTACTGCAACATTTTGCAAAAACAAACGCAAACGCGAACCAACATTCCAAAACAGTCAGTTCTCATTCCCACCGATCACAGAACTAGCGACTTTGCTGGGGATAATAAAAGTGGGGTGTACCTTAGGATTAGATCATTGTGTTTTCAATTGTATGCTTTGTATGCTTTAATTTTGTGGGCTTGTATCGGAGTTCTATAGATCCTAACCCGGATCTGGGGATACCCTTTAGGTAAGTAGCAATAAACTGTGAGGGATTTGTACGGCGTAGACCGATACGGATGAAGCAGTAGCTACATTGGTGTGGCACTTTAGTCTGTACCGATATCCCTTGTGTTGGAACGAGGAGAATATGGGTCTTCTAAGGGGTCATTAAGCACCAACTGGCCTTAGAACCTTAAATTGACCAACTTGGCCATAGAACAATAGCAGTATGCTACACTCATTGAGACTAAACTCTCGCGATGATTCCGACCGCAAGAAAAGGTTGCTAAACTGGAATTATGACTGATTGAGGGTAGTCAGTGATATTGAGATCCTCTAGAACCCGGCTACTATTTTTAGGACAGGTTTAAACCAACTGAACTGAAAGAGGGTAGTACCTAAGCTCCATGCCAACCTGAAATCTAAGGGCTCTCAGTGTGACTTGTGTGCCTTTACCATGTTTGATTTTTGTGGATACTTGTGGTGTGCCTTTATCATGACATCATGACATCATAAGCATTGCATACATCTTGCATAAGGACTAACCTATTTCAAAGATTGGAGGGATTCATCTTTGCTCTGTTTTGTAGGTCATCATGATGCCCATGCGTAAGAATACCATCCGGATCAACTTTGTTCAAGTCCCTACCTTGCTTAAAGAGTTGGTTGCCAAGATGCCTGACACTACTTCCTTCATCAGGAGGCATGGTTCTCTTCTCAGTTTGGTCACCTCCAAATTGGACGAACAGATGATGAGTGTCCTGGTCCAGTTTTATGATCTGTTGTACCATTGCTTCACTTTTCAAGACTATCAGCTGGTTCCTACCCTAGAAGAGTTCTCTGAGCTGCTCGATATCTCTGTTCTGGAGCAGACTCCGTTTACTGGTTGGGAGAAGACTCTTAGGCCTGAAAAAATTGTTGCAGCCCTTCATTTGACCAAAGAAGAGGTAATGGCTAATTGGGAGACTAGAAGTGGAGCTAAAGGATTTCTGACTAAGTTCTTGGTTGGCAAGGCTAACTACTTCTGGGATAGCCTAGACTTTAAGGCGTTCGAGGATATTCTGGCTCTTTTGATTTATGGCTTGGTATTGTTTCCGAATCCTGACACTTTTGTTGATGTGAATGCCATAAAGATCTTCATTTCTCAGAACCCGGTACCCACTCTCTTGGGTGACATTCTTCCTCAGCTCTATGCTCGTACTGCCCGAAAGCGGGGAACCTTGATATGTTGTGCTCCTTTATTGTCGAGGTGGTTTATTTCGCACCTCCCTAAGTCAAAGCTGAAGAATAAAGAAGGAATGGGATGGGCTTATAGGGTGATGTCACTTTCTCATAATGACATTATCTGGACTCTCAAAGGTATGGATGAGGTGACTATCATTGATCGCTGTGGGGAGTACCCTAATGTTCCATTGCTAGGAACCCATGGAGGAATTTCTTACAACCCATTCTTAGCTCTCCATCAGTTTGGAAGAGCTAGAAGAGAAGGACCTCATGAGATGCTGATGCCTCATATCATCTTTGATTTTCAAGGGGATAGTGACGAGCAGCGTCGCAGATTCATAAGGGCTTGGGATAGAGTTCACCAATCTGATCCACATGAGCTGGGCCCAAAGACTTCTCCGCCAATGGAGCCATATCTCAGATGGGTCCGCATCCGTGCCCAGGAGCTAGGTATGCCATATGAAGTCGTCCGGCCTGTCACTCTTGAAGTTGCTAATGAAGAAGGGGTTCTTCCAACCATTCTCCATCCTTATATGCCCACTGACATTGGGGCACTGAAGAGATCTTGGATGCAACTGCGGGAAGAACGGGATTCTTATCGGGAGAAGTTCAATGAACAAGACAGAAGATCCAGGGGTTGACTAGGTAGTTAGAGAACGAGCGGATTCTCAACGACTATGTCCGCACTGATAAGAAGGGACCATGGGAGCATTGATGGACCTTTGATGATTTCCTTTCCAGTTTTATTTTTACTTTTCAGTATTTCCATTCTTGTAACGCCTTAAGGGAAATTTATTGAACAATTTAAATTTTGAAGTATAAATCTAATAAAGTGTGTTTCCTTTCTTGTTTACAAATTTGAATCCTGATTGTCTTTGAAATCATAAATCATACGCATTTCATCCCATGCACTTCACGAACAGGTACCCTTTACAAGTCTCTTATCTTCTTCGTTGTTTATTTCAGCGATCATCATGTCTACTGAGCCTTCAACTAAGCAAGCTATCAAGGCCCTCCAAGCCCAGAATGCCCAATTTCAAGAGCTGTTCATGAATCTAGCCAAGGGTCAGCAGGACCTGGAGACCTTGATTCTGAAAGAGAAGAAGAAGAAGAAGAAGAAGAGGACAATCCTGTTCAACACATGACACAGGTTTGGGAACAGGCTGCAAAATGAAGTTGATCTAACCACCTCATCTGGAGGGAAAGATAGTCCACAAGAAAGGAGGGATCCTAGTCCTGTGGTCTCCGACAACGAGATGGACTACGATGAAGAACAGTATCCTCCTGCTGAGGATAAGTACAAAAAACTAGAAGATCGTTTGAGCGCTATGGAAATTCAGAAGGTGCCCAGTCTGGACTTCGGAGATCTAGGTCTATCATCTGGGGTGGTGATTCCCCATAAATTCAAGGCACCAGCCTTTTCCAAGTATGACAGAGTTTCCTGTCCAAAGCTGCACCTCCGGTCATATATGAGGAAGATCCAGCCTTACACCGCTGATAAGAACTTATGGTTCCATTTCTTTCAAGACAGTCTCTCAGGGACTCAGCTTGAGTGGTTCTATCAGTTGGACGGAGCCGGTATCTGTAGTTGGGAAGATTTGGCTACTGCATTCTACAGGCAGTATCAGTAAAATTCCGACCTCGCTCATACGCGTACTCAACTCAAGGGTATGTCAATGGGGAAGGGTGAATGATTCAAAGATTATGCCCAAAAATGGAGAGACCTTGCCGGAAGGGTCCAACCACCTTTAGCTGATCGTGAGCTTGTTGACATGTTTCTGGGGACCCTGTCTGGTCCATTCTTCAACCATCTGATTGGAAGCTCTTCAGCGGGGTTTACAGATCTTATTTTGACTGGTGAGAGGATTGAAGCTGGTATTAAGGCTGGGAAGATACAGAAGGGTGCCTCATCGAGCACCGAGAAGAAGTCGTTTAAGAAAGAGTCCAATGTTGTCTACAGTGCATGAAGACATAATAGACCTGAACACCGCCAAGCTGTCAATGCGGTTGTTATTTCAAAACCTGATGGTGCTCCTCAGTACAACAATCAACAAAAGGACGAGAGACCTAAGAGGCAATTCAGTCGTCTCAGCATGACCTTATCTCAGATTCTGCCACAGTTGTTGAAGACTAATTTGGTGACTCTAAGGGAACCCCCAAAGAATTCAAATACAATGTCACCAAGTTATAATCCTAACGCCCGTTGCGCTTATCACTCTGATAGCCTGGGGCATAATACGGATGATTGTTGGGCTTTGAAGAACAAGGTCCAAGATTTGATTGATGCGAAAGATATCGAGTTCGGAGCACCAGAGAAGCCTAAACAAGAGGCAGGGGTAAATGCTATGAAGGATGATGATGATGAAGAGTTTGATATCGACAGTTGGATCTACCCCACGACCAACGGTGGATTAAGCAACTGGACAGCGAAGGATTCTATGCCCGTATCAATTATCACCCAGTAATGAAACTTTTTGTTTTGAATTTGTAATAGACAATGTTTTGAAAATTTATGGCCCGATGTCTTACCCAGGGCATCATGGCTTCATTTGTGAGGGATTTTGTGTGTCATTTTCATATATCATTAATAAAAACATTGGACGTTCTTGCATTTCAAATTTTGCGCTCCTTGTTTTTCTTTATTATATATTGCAAAACAGTTATTTTACACACACTCACATATACAGGTCCACATCCACTCTGGATCTCACTGGTAACGACTCTGCTACTGCCAGTTATGACTTCGAAAATCTGATCAACTTAGCCGAAGAAGAAGGTGAAGATGATTGCGAAGTGCCTGTTGAACTTGCAAGACTACTACTCCAGGAAGAGAGGGCCATTCAGCCACATGAAGAGCCAGTGGAAACAGTGAATCTGGGTACTGAGACAGACAAGAAGGAAGTCAAGGTTGGTGCCAATCTGGAGCCTAGTGTGAAACAACGCTTGATTCAGATGCTGCGTGACTATGTTGAGATCTTTGCTTGGTCTTACAAAGATATGCCTGGTTTGGATACCTACATTGTGGTTCATCGCCTTCCTACCAAGGAAGATTGTCCTCCCGTAAAATAGAAGGTTCGCCGAATGCGCCCAGAGATGTCTGAGAAAATCAAGGCTGAGGTTATGAAACAATTTGACGCCGGTTTTCTAGCAGTGACTTCTTACCCTCAATGGGTCGCCAATGTGGTTTCAGTGCCGAAGAAAGATGGTAAGGTCCGAATGTGTGTTGACTACAGGGATTTGAACAGGGCGAGCCCAGAGGATGACTTCCCTCTACCTCATATTGACGTTCTGGTTGACAACACCGCTCAGCACAAGGTATTCTCCTTTATGGATGGCTTCTCTGGTTATAACCAAATTAAAATGGCTCCCAAAGACATGGAGAAGACCACCTTTGTTACTCAGTGGGGTACATTTTGCTACAAGGTCATGCCTTTTGGTTTGAAAAACGTTGGGGCAACATATCAGCGTGCCATGGTTGCTTTGTTTCATGACATGATCCATCATGAGATTGAAGTATACGTCGACGATATGATTGCAAGGTCCCAGACTGAGGAAGAACACCTTGACCATCTGCAGAAGCTGTTTGACAGGTTGAAGTTGTACAAGCTGAGGTTGAACCCAAACAAGTGCACCTTCGGGGTGAGATCTGGTAAACTGCTAGGTTTCGTTGTAAGCAATAAAGGTATTCAAGTACACCCTGCCAAAGTGAAAGCCATACAAGAGATGCCAGCTCCCAGAACAGAGAAAGAGGTCAGAGGCTTTCTGGGACGACTGAACTACATTGCATGATTCATCTCGCACCTAACTGCTACTTGTGAGCCAATCTTCATACTACTGAAGAAAGATCAAGTGGTACATTGGAATAATGAATTCCAAGACGCTTTCGAAAGAATCAAAGAGTATCTCCAGGAGCCACCTATTCTGATGCCACCAGTTGAAGGGAGACCTTTGATCTTATACTTGACAGTGCTCGATAACTCAATGGGGTGTGTGCTGGGGCAGCATGACGAGTCTGGCCGAAAAGAGCATGTAATTTACTACCTTAGCAAAAAGTTTACCGACTGTGAGACCCGATACTCACTGCTCGAGAAAACTTGCTGCGCTTTGGCATGGGCTGCTTGCCGGCTGAGATAGTATATGCTGACTCACACCACTTTGTTGATATCAAAAATGGATCCAATCAAGTATATCTTCGAGAAGCCTGCCTTGTCCGAAAGAATAGCAAGATGGAAGATGATCTTGACCGTGTATGACATCCAGTACACGACTCAAAAGGCAATCAAGGGAAGTGTATTGGCAGACCATTTGGCACATCAGGCAGTGGATGATTACCAGTCTATGAACTTTGAATTCCCGGACGAGAATATCATGTTGATAACTGATTGTGAGACACCTGGACCGAATGAAGGACCTGAGGAAGGATCCCGATGGTCTATGTACTTTGATGGAGCTTCGAACGCTTTGGGTAATGGCATTGGCGCTGTGATCATATCTCTTAAAGGCTCTCATCCTCTGTTCACCGCCCGACTATGTTTCAACTGCACCAACAACATGGCGGAGTATGAAGCATGCATTATGGGTCTTCGAGCAAAAATTGACCTAAGGATTAAGTTTCTAAGTGTCTTCGGAGATTCCGCTCTCGTGATCAGTTAGATCAAAGGCGGGTGGGATACAAAACACCCAAATCTTATTCCTTAAAAGGAGTATGTGTTGACATTGCTTCCCCATTTCGAGGAGATAACCTTTGAACACTTCCCTAGAGAGGAGAATCAGTTGGCGGACGCGCTGGCTACGATGTCTTCTATGTTCAAAGTCAATTGGGACAACGAGGCTCCCTGGATCATTATTGAAAGATTGGATAAACCTGCACATTATTGTGATCTTAAAACTGAGGAGGTAATAGAAAAGCCCTGGTATCATGAAGTGAAGAGGTATCTTGAAGCTCAGGAGTACCCCGAGGGTGCATATGTTAATGATAAGAAGTTTTTGAGGAGGTTTGCGGCGAAGTTCTTCATCAGCAATGACATCCTTTATAAGCGAAACCATGATTCAACCTTACTGTGTTGTGTGGATAAGATTGAAGCAGAAAGGATCATGGCCGAGTTGCATGAAGGTACATTCGGAACTCATTCCAGTGGACACACCATGGAAAAGAAAATCCTCCAGGCAGGATATTACTGGTCCACAATGGAAGCCGACTGTTATCAGCATTCTCGGACATGTCACAAGTGCCAGGTCTATGCTGATAAGGTGCACATACCTCCAGTACCTCTGAATGTTTTAACGGCACCTTGGCCTTTTGCAATGTGGGGCATTGATATGATCGGCGAGATCAGACCTACGACATCAAATGGGCATCGTTTCATCCTGGTAGTTATTGATTACTTTACGAAGTGGGTTGAAGCAGCTTCCTTTGCTACCGTAACCAAGAACATCTTAGCACGGTTCATTTGGCACAATCTGATCTATTGATACGGTGTACCAGAGAGGATCATTACGGACAACGGTACCAATCTTAATAACAAGATGATCACTGAGCTCTGCGAGCAATTCAAGATACAACATCATAACTCTTCTCCCTACCGACCGAAGATGAATGGGGCTGTTGAAGCAGCAAATAAGAACATTAAGAAGATTGTGCAGAAGATGACAGTGACATACAAAGATTGGCATGAGATGCTACCATTTGTTCTTCATGGGTACCTCACCTCAACACGGACGTCAACCGGGGCAACACCTTATTCCTTGGTTTATGGCATGGAGGCAGTCTTGCCCATTGAAGTTCAGATACCCCTTCTTCGAATCATGAAGGATGCAGGTTTGAGTGAAGATGACTGGATTCAGACCCAACTTGATCAACTGAACCTAATCGATGAAAAAAGACTTACTGCTATTTGTCATGTTCAGACATACCAAAAACGGATGATCAAGACATTTAACAAGAAAGTTAGACGACAAGAGTATCAAGGTTGGGACCTGGTAATCAAGCGTATTATCTTACCTCAAGGTGATCCCAGGGAAAATGGACCCCTACTTACGAAGGGCCGTTTGTGGTTAAGAACATTTTGTCAGGAGGAGCTATGATTCTAACCACCATGGATAGTGACGACCTTCCTCACCCCGTCAATGCAGACATAGTGAAAAGATACTACGCATAATCAAAGACCCGCTAGGTTGATTGGCCTAGGAAAAAATAAGAGCTTCCCGGCGAACCAAAAGGGTTCGGGCAAAAATAAGGGATGAAAATGAAAAAAACTGTACACCCGGCAAGTCAAAAACCTGAAAAGGCGGCTTGGGCAAAAATGGGTATCCTGGTGGACTGAAAACCCGAAAGGGAAGTCCAGGAAAAAGTTAGGGATTAAAGCGTAACACTATGTCTCATTGGATCACCTCGCATCCAGACTTCGGTATCGACTATCAAGCTCGGGCGACACTAATCAATCAGATTCATCTTCAACTAAGCAGGAAAGTGATGAGACGCTTGAAGATATAAAGGCAATAGCAGAGATGGAACCCAGTGGGATTATTCACATAGTTGTTTTGTTTCCTTTTCACAAATTGTATAAATTCTATTTTTTCGGTGGCGTTCTCTTACTAGGACGTCAGCCTCTTGTACAAAAACGCCTATTTTCAGGCCAAACTTCAAAATCAATACAAATTCATTTTTAGAAATTTCAAGTTGTTTTTCCTTTATCTGTTTTGTTTTGCAAAGAACGTCCAATGTTCATTTTTGATATATGCATTTGACATTAATTGCTGATCATAAATATTTACATACGAAACAAAGGCGAATTACTGGTAATATCATAAACAGGGGCAATAAGAATTGTCCGAACTGTATAGTTGCTCTGTCCACCAGGTACCAACATAGATTCAGCTGAAGGATATGGCTAAGATACCTCCACTCCCCGTAGGGTAAGACAGTGATAATAGCTCTCTCAACTGAAACTGGCAATCATGAACGAATCAACAATACTCTCCCCAAGCAGAGTTCATCCACCATCAGCGCTAAAGAGGTTTGGTATCTGTTCACAGTGATTTCTGGTAAACAACCGCTAGTCTTCCAAACTACCGAATAAACTTAATTACTGTTATTCAATTTCTATGATAACTTGAAGGATCGACTAGATTGAACCTATGGGACATAGTTGTTTGGCTAAATCTAATTGTAAAACTGGTATTAATATTTAGGACTTCTAATTAAAGTGTTTCAAAGACATCCAATCCACTTCGATTACTACACTAAATGATTCGAAGGATAATTTCTATATGATATAAGGAATGTTCATTAGAAAAGTAAAAAGACTTAAGATTGGGTAAATGGAAGGATTAAGTGAGTGAATGTAAAAGTTGTTGAATGTTTAAAGGATTCGAACATAAGAAAAGCGTTTAATTGCAGAAAGAAATAAATGACTCTGAATGTAAAAGCTTTAATGTAAAGGCATGAACGCAAAAATGTTTGAAGCACAAATGAAATGGAAATGAAAGACAAAACTGGAAAATATAAAGAGTTTTCATTGAATTGTAAATGTTGGTGTTATCATACGTACATCTTTCGTGCATTCGTTTCCCTATCCATGCGGTATTTTGAATGTTTACTGAATTTGTACAACATATATGACACCCCGAAATCCTAACACTAAGACCTCTATTTATACTATTTCGACCATAACGGTCTTGCTATCAGAATCTGCCACGTTCGAAGCATGCATAGCATTACTTCCCTCTAGCCTCCACGCGTCCTCGAACGCTCCAACGCTTATGTATTTGAATTTCCAATATCCCGCTCACGTTTGAATTTCAAACGCCTTGGAACCTTCGTTTCGAATTTGTTTCAAAGGTTATTTTCGAAAATAACCTTCACAAATATAATCTCATCATTATTTCGAAAATTCTTTAGACTTACACTCCACAACTATCATTCGAAACCTTGAACTTTAATATTTCTATTCGAAAAAATAGTCTCTTCCATTCCAAACCATAAAACTTGCTTTATTCAAACAAAGCCCAATCATTTCATTTCGAATCACAATATCAAAATCTTCAGCCAACAGTATCCCCAGAAGGTCTTAATATTCCTCAGCGGAGTATAAATATATCCCCCAGCAAGCATAAAATCATCCCCAGCAGAGTTTATCATTAAAATCATCCCCAGCGGAGTTTATCATTAAAATCCCCAGCAGAGCTTATCAACGGAATCCCCAGTGGAGTTTATTATTAAAATCATCCCCAACGGAGTTTATCATTAAAATCATCCCCAGCGGAGTTTATCATTGAAATCCCCAGCAGAGCTTATCAACAGAATCCCCAGCGGAGTTTATCGTTAAAATCTTCAGCAGAACATCTCTTCCCCCACAGAGTAATTCCCCTCAGAGTAATCTCTTCATCAGTTTATTCCCCAACGAAATTCTTTTTCTCCTGCAGGTTTATCCTCACAATAACCTTTGTTCATCGTCCCTGGCGGAAGCGAAGCATTCAACTTTATTCTCCAGCAGCTCCGGGATTTATTTTCCCCGGCTAAAACATTACATGTCCATACATCATGATACATGCATATACGCATCATACCATACAATCTCATTTATTTTGAGAACATCATTTCCTGATACATATCATGCATTACATACAACTAACATTTACCTTTCAGGAAAGATACAATCAAAATTTAAGTTATGAAGCTCGGGTACGACCAGGATAGTATCTTGATTTCTACAGCATATTGGGAAGCCCGGATTACGACCAGATAACAATATCAGACTACCACGAAACCTGGATTACGACCAGATAGTGATATCTCTCAAATGTAAGCTATGAAGCCCGGAGAACGACCGGATAATAGTTTATTCCTCAGTGAGTCATGAAGCCCGGATTACGACCGGATAATAGCTCAGTAAGCACCATGAAACTTGGATTCGACTAGATAGTGGTACATCATAAACACAAGCCGTGAAGCCCGGATCACGACCGGATAACAGCTCAGCAAGTTATTGTGAAGCCTGGATTACGACCAGAAAGCAATGCAAGACCATGAAGCCTGGATTACGACCAGATAATGGTAGAAGATGGTTTGAAGACTGGATTACGACCAAATAGCAACCAAGAGTACTACGAAGCCTGGATTTCGACCAGATAGTGGTATGATACATCGTGAAGCCTGGATTATGAACAGATAGCGTTAAGGGACACTGTGAAGCTTGGATTACGACCAAATAGCTGTTTACCCAGCCAGTTACTATGAAGCCCGGATTCGACCGGATACTAGTAAACCCAACAGTCAAATGGAAGCCCGGATGCAACCGGATAACTACTTGATTTGTTCGGAAGCCTGAATTTCGACCAGATAAGAAGTGAGGTATTGTGAAGATTGGATTCGACCAGATAGCAGTACGTGACACCATGAAGCCTGGATTCGACTAGATAATGGTATAACACATCGTGAAGCCTGGATTACGACTAGATAGGGGTACAAGACACTGTGAAGCTTGGATTCTGACCAAATAGCAGTTTACATGAACAGTTACTAAGAAGCCCAGAGTCGGCCAGATATTAGTGTGCCCTAAATTCAAGTTGAAGCCCGGATGCGACTGGATAACCACTTGATTTGTTCTGAAGCCTGGATTTCGACCAGATAAGAAGTGAGAAATTGCAAAGCCTGGATTACAACCGGATAGCAAGTTTGATCTCATCTCCCTAGTAAGTCACTGTAAAGCCTGGATTACGACCAGATAGCAGTCGGTCTTATCACTATGAAGCCTGGGTTTCGACCAGATAGTAGTTCACTCTCACCTCTTCAACAGAGATGATTCCTCAGTAGAATAACGGATGACCGAATCTCCTAAAGTTCTATTTCTCCTAAGACAAAAACAGCATTCCCCAGCGGAATCTCCCTCAACAACAGGTATACAAGCTCTCGCTAAGGAATCTCTTACGCGATTGACACTCTTTCGGATGGCATCTTTAAGCCCATATCCCATCATCAATCTTCAAATGGCATCTGTAAGCCCATTCCCGACATCACAAGACAAATACTACTTCATGCGAGTGCAAATTTCTGGGCACTCTAGTGTTCAATCATCTTCCACCTTCGGATCACGAAAGGCCCGAACGCCAATCTATATCCTCAGGTTTAAGAAGATTGAACAGGGGAAACTGTTGTACCCCAAAATTTGCCCTCCCATATTCCTCAAGATAGGTCAAGAATCATCTCCAAGTTGTTCAAGATGGCTCTAGAGTTGGACAGTCAAATCACCTCCTAAGGCAGTCAATTCAAAATTAGGGTTTTGTGTTGCATCAAGTTCCTTACATCCAAATGGTCTCAAATTATCCCCAATGTACTAATATGTTCTCAAGTTCATCCATGTCAAATTTCAAGCCTTGCAGAGGAAGTTTGGTCAGTCAATTGCTTAAGAGGTCCAAAAATCGACTGTGCTAGGGCAAAAGTCAACGGTGACCTGCAAATAGTCAAACCTCAATATTTTTTGCCAACATTCTAATTTTGAAGGGTAATTCATCATTTTATCAAGGGTTTATCATGATTCATCAAGGATTGCTCAAGATTCATCAAGATTCAAAAGTTGCTAAATTAGGGTTTTGTAGGAAAAGTCCACTCAACTTTGACCAAGCATAACTTTCTCATACTTTATGAGAAATGACCCATACAAAGCTCATTTTTAAGAGGATTCAATTTCCTACAATCCATCTTCACACCCAAAGATCAAGAAATGCTCTCACAAAAAGTTACAAATTTGGACATTATAGGTCATTTTTGAAAGTCAACAAAAACACCTTTTTTTCCAAAGCTTATAACTTAAGCATGGAATATCAAAATGAGATGAGACCAAAAATGTTTGTCAGAGGACATCTCAAGGTTTCTAAAAAGTCCAAGAACACCTCCAAAGATTCGAAATTGAAGAAGTTATGCGTTGTTGAAGTTGGGCATTTTTCCAAAATTGCCAAAAGTCAAATATCCTCAAAACTCCAATTTTTGACAAAAGGGCCCACTTTTTTCCACTTGATATGATCTTGTCACACAACACACGTGTCCTATCTTCAATTTCATGTCCATTCATTAATTTTTCTATTTTATTTAATTTTTATTGATTTGATTCATTTTAAATCCATATTAATTCAAATAAAATCTAAAAATTGATGGAATAATATCTTTGTGATTGGTATAGACTTCAATTATCATCATGAACCAAATCAAATCCGAATCAAGCCTTATTATGCATAAAAAATCAGATTTGATACAAATATGGAAGCTTTGTTTATGGTGGCAAAATCATATCTTGAAATCATCAATGCACAAGGATTGGAGGCCCAAGATTTAACCTAATTGCTTGCTTGATACATATACAACATAAAGCAACAAAGAACACGAGGAAAGCACTGCAAGAAACGGCCAGACAAAACTTGAGAAAAAGCTTGAAAACTTGGAATCTGAAATCCACCTTAGAGCTCGATTCAAAGCCAAATCTCAACATAGCTCTCTTGCCTGACATCCAGTGGAGCTAAAGCAATCAAAATGAAGCCTTGAGACCTCCTGAAACGCCCTGTAAGTGCCCACAAACATAGCCCTGGACATGACATTGTGAAACCATTTTCTTGCATCTTTTTACCTAAATAATTGCATATTCATGCTTTGCGTTGCATTATGAAGCTTTTGGCATAATTTAATTGCATTTTTATAGCTTGTACAACCATGCCCGAAGCTAGGGTTTTGGTCTTTGTTTTTAGGCATTTTGATTTCAGGGAAAATTGAAACAAGCCATGGCCATGGATGGATTCAGGAGAACGAGGCGAGCAAGATGATGGTTTTAGTTTGCATTTTTGTGACCTAGAATCCATTATAGGATGATGCCACGAATTTTGTTGCGGAATAAAATCCGCAGGAAAAATTGCAGTCTTCGTTGATGAAGACGAAGACGTGTCCCTGCTTCATTGGCTTGTTCAAATGTTTAGCGCATTTTTTTTAATTCCAGCATAGTTGATTGTTTTCATATATTATAATTACTGCTTATTCCATTAACAAAGAGATGCAATGGTTGAGTTGGTAAGGGAGGCGTGTCAAAGTCTATTGGGACCTGGGTTCGAATCCCAGGTCCTCCAAAACCTTTGTTTAATTTTTTTCCAAGTATTCTCATGCAGCGCCAAAAGTGTAGTGCACCATATGCCTCAAATATCAACATACCAGATGGCCTTCAGGCCAGATCTGGTGGCCAGGAGTGAGGGACCATCATGTTCCCTAGTCAAAGGCGCACATTGAATTGAAAAAGTCAACAAGGTTGCTTACGTTTGGGCCTTCAGAATTGCCTATCATACACTCAAATCAGGCCCAGCACCCCCCCCCCCCCCCCCTTGGTTATTTCTTCTCATTTTTTTATTTTTATTTAATTGTTTTATTAATTATTATTATTATTTACACTAACCAATTATTTTTCTTAATAAAATCAGAAAACACAATAAAAATATTATTTTTATTAATTTCATTATTTTTGTAAATAAATAATTTAATTGACTTAGTTTTTTTTAATTAGGTATAATTTTAACATTTTTTGCAATAATTTAAAATTAATTAGAATATTAGGTTTTAACAATTTTAATCATTTTATTTTATTTCTTTAAATATTCAAAAACCCAAACAAATATTTTTTTTATTTAATTATTAACCTAGATCTAATTTCCATTTAATTCAAAAATAACAAAAATATGCTTTCTTTAATATAAAAAGGGTCAAAACCCTAAAAATGCGCCGATTTAATTTTCTTGCGCGCGATTCATTTGATTCCAATTTTGTAATTGTTTCCCGGTATGTAATAATTAATTAGGACTTTATTTATTTATCGTTTTATTTTTACTTTCCGCAATTTAAATTAAAGGCTTTTTTTTTGGCGATGTAAATACCCGACGCCTTGTAATAGCTTAGATTTAATTTCCCGCAATTTAATTTCCGCACAATATTGATTGTTAGATGTTTGTAACTAGGCAATGCATGACAAGATCAATCTTTAACTTAAAATCAACAATAGCTCACCATTGACATGTACAGATAAAATTAACCGAAATAACACACTTGCACATGCCACTCTTAGGGTACACCTCACTTGGTTTCCTCGAACGTGGTCATTGAGTATAGGAAGTTTTAGAGGTCGCCCTCTTGTCCAAAGATCATAGTTGCCTCGAAACGGTTGCCTCGGAAAAATGATCTAAGACATTAGGGTTACCGCTAAGGCGTCCTAACATTGCTTTAGTGACCACACGTCCCTTAATCGAATTGACCTGAAAACTCCAACGACGATGCTACCTACTCTTCAATAGTTGGATAGCATTGTCTAAAGGACATTTGCACAATTTAATTCCTTTTCGAGTAGGTAGATGGTTCTTAAGTACTTGCTCCTTTTATAACAAAACAAAACTTTTCGCACTTACACTCTCTTCAAAACAAAAACTCTTTTCAAACCCACAAACACAAAGAAAAGCAAACTTTTGAAAACACAATGAGCAAGTACCTAAGAGCCCGTGGATAACTACAGATAGAAATGGTGCTAACACCTTCCCTTTCTATAATCTACCTCCCGAACCCGAGAAATATCTCAAAAAAAGAATTTTTCTGTTCTTTTATACTTTCCTTGTTGGATAAAATAAAAGACGGTGGCGACTCTTGGTTACCGCGACATTTTGCAAAAACAAACGTAAACGCGAACCAGCATTCCAAAACAGTCAGTTCTCATTCCCACCGATTTGATTTTGGCTATTGCATTTGGTGTTTTCCATAATTGGTTTACAGGAGTACTGTTGTACCCCAAAATTTACCCTTCCATTCTCTCAACATTTTCTCATCACAAGGCCCTTGGAGCTCAAGATCCAATTAGGGTTTCCTCTGCAAGACTTCACCTAGCACTGTTGACCCAAATTAGGGTTTGTGTTTGCACAAAGATATTTTGACCTAAAATGCCTAAAGTGACTTTCATGCTTCATGTTGGACTCCCAAGTTTATCCATACCAAGTTTCAAGTCTTGATTCCAAACTTTGCCCAGTCAATTGGACAGTTGACCTAGAAATCAGCTGTGTTGGGGAAAAAGTCAACTGTGGCCAATTGACAGTCAAACCTCATGAAAATTGACACACATCAACATTATGAACTCATATGGACCATTTGATCAAGTTTGGATCACAATCCCACAAGAAATTTGATCAGATCACCAAACGGGCAAAATGGTCATTTTTAGGGTTTTGACTGCACAAAGGCAATTTTTGACTGTTTGACCTAGCCAATAGCAAACCAAGCTCACATATGGACTCAAGGACCCCATGGAATTGTCTTGACATACTCAACAAGTTCAAAAGATCCCAAATGCACAAGATTGACAGTTGAATTTCCCAGTCAATTGATCAATTTTGACTGTATACTGAAAAGTCAAACTTTGACTTTTTGGTCAAAATCAAGTGTCAAGATTCATTTTTCATCAAAATATGCCAAATCATGAAACTTGTTCATCAAGAAATCAAGAATCACAAATTAGGGTTTGAAATGAAGATTTTTCATAACTTAGAATTTTTCTAAGTTATGGAAAACCCTAATTTTTTCCTAACTTTGTCCCACTTTCTCACCAAGATTCATTTGGATTCAAGGAAAAGTCAAAACATGAAAGTTGTAGTCCATTGCAAAATCTACAACTTTTTTTCACAAAGTTTCCTCAAAAGAAGCTTGTAGCTCAAGTTACAATTTTTGGAACAAGGGTACCAAACCATTCTTAACTTAGAGAATTTTGAACCATTTTAGGCAGGATTTTTGCCTAACTTCAAGACCACTTTCCACATGCTTCCACTTGGAATTTCAATTTGCATTTCAAAGATGGATTGTAGTACACATTCGAAGCTTTCCAAAATGTCCAAGAACTCATCAAACAACCTCATGGTTAGGGAGAATCGAATTAGGCAAGATGGGAAAAACTCACTTTTGTTATGGCCAATTTTCATGTTCATACACTTAGGCAATTTTGAACTCAGCTTGCATTCCTTGATTACAGGTCCTATATCCATTTTGCACTCATAAATTTAATGCTAACTCATTGTGCCAAGACCTTATTTTGTGTGTTCAAGCATTGTATGCAAAACTAAGCCATAAGTAGAAAAAGCATTATATCCATTTTAGAAAAGTTGAACTTTATGTCAAAGTTGCAAATCAAGAAGTACAAGGCCATATCTTTGGGCACAAGTTCAGAAGCAAAACACACTGATCAAGGGGAAAGGTTGCAGCATAGATTGGGGGCCTGCATCAGTCTAGAGGACCACTTGACATTTTGTTGCTTAAGTGTGAAGAAAACTTGCATAACATACACTAACTCTCATCTCAGCCAAGACAACCTTAAGCAAAGTTATCAAACACATTCTAAACCCCAAACCTAAGCTGAAACACAAGCCAACCAAGTTACAAACATCCTCAAACACAGAATCACCATAAAACTGCCAAAAACAGGGCATAAGCTGCAGTTGGACTTCCATAGCTCATTTGCATCGTGCATCTTGGCCAAAACCACTTCAAACACTTTCCCTACCATCCATACAAACTGTCCAAAGCATTAGAAGCAGACTGTAACACTCCTAATCAACATCACCATTTTCATTTTTCTGTTTTGCAGTTGAAGTGCCATAACACGATTCACTTGGTTTCAAAGCAAACTAAAGCTTGGAATAGCATCCCTGGACATCAAGGGAGCTATACCAATCATCACCTTGCATTGAAAATACCTCCATCACCAGATACGATTCCAACTGAACAGGTAAGTTCATGAACTCTTATCTCTCTATCCAGGCATTGTTAGGTTTTGATTTGTGAAGAAATTATGTCACATTCATGGCCCTGAACATGCTCATATAATTAGTTTTCATTTATGTTATGTGTGCTATGAGAATTTGATGTCTGAACATGGAACAAAAACTAGGTCAGGAATTGGGGGAAAAGAAATTCTCTCTCATTTCTGAGAGTTAGATTGATTTCTTTATATGTTTAGAATCGTGGCTTCAAGCTCTACAGGTTTCATGTTGCAAGATTTGGCAAAAGATCAAGGAATCTGGAGATAGAAAACGCGTGTTGTTGTTGTTCATACAGGTTCTGAGGTTGAAGACAAAGTCTTCATGGGCTGGGCCTGTTTCACTTTCCTATTTGCACTTTGTTTTTACTTTTGAACCCCCCTGGCCCATTTTGAGATATACTTGTTATTTTCCATTTTTTCTTTTTGATTTTGTTTCCATATTTTTTTTAAATCATAAAAGACATTAAAAACATTTTTCCCATATTTTTTGCATTTATTTTGATATTTATTTGGTTTTATTAGGTTTTTTTGTAAATAAATAAATAAGTATACTTTTATTTTTCAATACAAAAAATTATACACACATATTTTATTTCTGATTTTTATTTTATGTTATCTCTTGAAAACATTTTATAATAAAAATACATTTTTTTTAAATATTAAATATTATTATTTATATATATATTTAGTATTTAGTGAATATTATAAATATTTAGGTATTTATTAATACATTTAGGTTAAAAACAATACAAAATATATACATTTTTATTTTTATTAACATTTAACATTAAAAATACCTTTTGACAAATATACTTCTCTTTTATTTATTTTTTGTATATAATTAATAAATATTACATATATTATACAATAAATACTTTTATTTGTGAAAATTAGGGTTTTTGCCCTAAATATAAAAATGCCCAAAAATTAATACTTTTATTTTTGTTTTTCTTGACACATAAAAAAACACTTTTTACATACACATAAAAAATCCTTTTTGCATTTTGCATATTTATTTTATTTTATTTAAATATTGTGTAATTAAATACCTTGCAAAATTCCAATTTGATGTAATAGTCTAGGGTTTTAATTCTTGTCAAAATACCCCCATTTGAACATTTGTACCCCCCATCCCATATATTGTGTTGTAATAACTTAGGAACTTTATTTTTCGCATTTACAAGCTTTCTAAATATGCCATGCTAGAATTAGGGTTGTATGCAAATCAATTAACCAAAATAGTTTGACCTAACTTCAAAGATAATCAAGCATGAAAATGGACAACACTAATCACACTTGCACCCCTAGGGTATTCCACTTGTTGCCTTCAATAATGGGCCATATTGCATGTTAGGTCTCTTTGGGCAAAACAAACACAATTCAAATGATCATAGTCCCTCGATGACGCTTTCGAAAGTTGCCTAAAAAATGATCAAGTCCCTCCAAGGAAAAATTGCCCAAAGATACTTGGCACCATTGTAATTATGGTCTAAACGATGACCCGCGCCCGTCCCGTTAAACATCCTAAACGCAAGATTATCCATCAAATTCAATGGTGGAACAAAATTGTTAAAAAGGGTTGAAAACATAGAGAAAACCTTTGAGTACAATAGGGGTAGACAAAACTCTTAGTTACTTGAGATCAATTTGCAAAAAACACTTGCCTCCTTTCAAAAACCACACTTCATACACACTTTCAAACAACTCTCAAAAACATTTTGAAACATCTTTTCGAAAAGATACACACTTTTGTAAAACACTCAAACACGAGTCAAATACAACGGTTTCCTAAGACAAGGCATCTCTTCAAAAACATTTTCAAAACACACACACACACACCACAATTTCAAGCAATCGAAAATCAAGGCAAGTGATCTAAAAACCAAGTAACTAAGAGCCCATGGATAACCATGGATGAAAATGGTGCTAATACCTTCCCTTTTCATAATCTACCCCCCGAACCCACGAAATATCTCAAAAGGTTTTTGCTGTGCTTTTTAACCTTTCCTTTAGGATAAAATAAAAAGGCGGTGGTGACTCTTGCTCAACCTAACAAGTGTGAATACAAACGCAAAACCTCAAGTCAGTTCTCCCACCGTATCACAGAACTGGCGACTCTGCTGGGGATTAATTTAAAAGTGGGGTTACCTTAGGGTTTAGATCACCTTTACTTTCTTGCTTTGATTGACTTGATTGCTTTATCTTTTGGGTTCTTGTTTGGGTTTGTTGTAAATCCTACACCCGGAATTGGGGCACCTTCTTAGGTAAATAGAAAAAAAACTGTGAGGGAACTGTGCGGGGTATACCGACATGGTTGAAGCAGTAAGCTATGTTAGTGTAACATATTTGTGAGTACCGGTAACCCTTGATTTCAATCAAGGAGAGTACGGGGCCGTTGATTGATGTCGTGAAGCACTAACGAACTCTTAGAACCTTAATTGACCATCTTAGCCTTTTTAGGGGTAGTGAGATGACCGACTTTGGTGCAGTCCGAAGTTGGTAGATACTCGATACTACACTCATTTGAGGGTTGTTTTCTTGGAATATTTTGGTCGCCAGTAAGTGGCTAAACCAAAACAATGAACACAGAAAACAATCCAATGATATTGAGCTCCTTAGAGCCCAGTTTCTATTTTAGGACAGGATGAGCCAACTAACTTCAAGAGGGTACTTACCTATAACCCCATGCAAGCCTAAACCTAAGGACTTATTTGCTTTGTGTGAATATGATTACCTGTATATACACTCACTTGCTTTTTGCATACATGTACATCATAACATCATACCATAGCATTTTCAATAACCTTTTCGAGGATCTTGAGGGTCTGTTGATGCAGGGATACATTGAACTAGAAGTCTACAAAAGGGCAAGAGGTTCCTCCTCTAACAAATGCCAGTCAAAGATCAAGTACAACAACTTGAATCAGTGGCTATGACCCACTTGACATGGTGAGCTTGATTCTCGTGGAAAGACATCCACCGATACAAAGTTCTCCAGTCAAAGTTCAAGTGCAACAACTTGAATCAGTGGCTATGAACCGCTTGACATGGTGAGCTTGATTCTAGTGGAAAGACATCCACCAGTGCAAAGTTCTCCAATCCAAGAGCAAAGTTCAACCTATAACATTTTCTTGTGTCTACCCCAAGAGATCCTTGAAAGCATGCATCCACATATCATGCATTGCATTTTGACAGTTTTTCCTTTTTCAGGTTTCCTTACTCTCATACTGTTTATTTCAGTAAGAGATGGTTCTAGAAAGGTCTGTCAAAGACATCCAAGACCAGACTGCTCAGCTGCAGGAAATGTTCCTGAACTTGTCTCTGGGGCAAGAAGAAATGAAAGCCCTCCTCACAAAGAGCTTGGAGAATTCAAACAATGCCAGGAGTGATCAGCTTGCGGAGCTGCAGTTTGATTTGACACCATTGAGGACCCAAGTGATGGGACAGTTGGTGGGCCAGATGGCTCTCATCCAAGACCTATCTCAAAGACAAGAGGAACTCAGGGTTCTTGTCCGCCAACTGCTTCCAAACAACCAATTGGGGCAAACATCTGAGGTTGAAGAGCAGGTCACCGCTCAGCCTCCATCCACTCAATAAGACAAGGGGAAGGCTCCTTCGCTTGCTTCAGGGTCACAAGCCCATCAACAACCTCGTCAGCGTCAACGGGGTAATCGGCGTAAGCAAGAAACGTCGGGAAGACAGTTCACGGAGACTGAGATACCATCATTCTTTATACTGAAGCGCCTGTTGGAGGTCAACCTGCTTACCCTAAGGGATACTCCTCAGAAGCTCAATACCTCCTCTCCTAACTATCGTCCCGACGCATTTTGTGTTTACCACTCCTACAGCCCGGGACATGACACCAACGACTGTTGGGCCTTGAAGAACAAGATTCAAGATCTGATCGACATTGGAGTGCTGGAATTCATGCCAGACGGCGAGATGAAAATCTTCCGTTAAGGAGTTCTCCACTTGGAGTGACAAAGCTCAAGCTGAAAGACTTTTGCTTCATTTTGAATTTTCAAAGTTGTAATTTCTTTTGTTGTCAAACAATTATCTGTTAATGTTAAACTCTGTTTTCATTAATGCATTGCATATGTTTGTCTTGAAATCATCCATTCGTTTCACTACTCTTATGCTTTTCTTTATGACATCTGACTCTTGATAAAAAGCTGCAAGCCTTTAGAGGGAGGATGACGAAACAATACCATGATCTTATACAGTATGCTTTTGAACAGACCTTACCGCCAAGGGAAAAAACCACAATGATGCCCTGCATATTTCCATAGAATGCAGGGGCACTACTCTTGCACACGTGTTGTGGACACCGGTTCTTCCCTGAATGTATTGCCCAAGAAGGCCTTAGATCGGTTGGATTGTGAGGGCCTGGAATTGGAACCTAGTAACATCATTGTTAGAGCCTTCGACGGTTCTAAGAGGATGGTGCATGGTGAGGTAGACATTCCTATTCGTGTGGGTTCCCAAGTCTTTGACTCAACATTCTACGTGATGGATATTCGTCCATCTTATTCCTGTTTGCTGGGTCGACCCTGGATTCACAAGGCTGGGGCGGTAACATCCACTCTACACCATAAGCTCAAATACCCTGTCAGAGGGAAGATTGTTACTGTTCAGGGAGAGGAGGAATACATGGTAAGTCACCTGAATTCATTCTGGTATATTGAGATGGACAGGGAGTTTATTAAAACCCCCTTTCAGCATTTTGAAGAGGTACCTCCAACGTTGGCGTCAGCTGAGGCAGTGGTTGAAGAAGACTTTCCTTTGAAGATGGCTTCCTTGAAGGATGCCCGGGCTGTGATCGAGAAAGGCAGGTGTGCAAACTGGGGTCAGCTTCTTGACTTCACTCAAAAGACCGACAAGTTTGGGCTGGGCTTCACTGCAGAGGCTCAGAGGGCTGTTCGCAAAGAAAGGATCAGAAAGCCTCCGGTGTTCATCACCAACCCAAGAGTGAATGCTATCGAGGAGGACATAGAGGAAGCAGAATTTGACAGTTGGATCTATCCAACAACCAACAACGTACCAAGCAACTGGACGACAAAAGATTTTACACCTATTACATTTGTCACGCAGTAATGAACTCTTTTGTTTTCAATTTGTAACAAACAATATGTTGAAACTTTTATTGGCTCGGTGTCCTACCCGGGGCATCGCGGCTCAATTTGTGAGGGCTTTTTGTATGACATTTCCATATATCATTAATCAAAACATTGGACGTTTGTTGCATTTCAAATCTTGTGCTCTTTTTCTTTCTTTGTTATATATTGCAAAACAGCTATATTTACACACACTCACTTATACAGGTTCCAATCCACTCTGGATCTCACTGGTAACAGCTCTGCTACTGCCAGTTATGACTTCGAAAATCTGATCAACTTGGCCGAAGACGAAGGTGAAGATGATTGCGAAGTGCCTGGTGAACTAGCAAGACTGCTACTCCAGGAAGAAAGGGCCATTCAGCCGCATGAAGAGCCAGTGGAGACGATAAACCTGGGTACTGAGACAGATAGAAAAGAAGTCAAGATTGGTGCCAATCTAGAGCTCAGCGTAAAGCAACGATTGATCCAGATGTTGCATGATTACATGGAAATCTTTGCTTGGTCTTACGAAGACATGCCTGGTTTGGATGCCGACATTGTGGTTCATCACCTGCCTACCAAGGAAGACTGCCCTCCGGTGAAACAGAAGGTCCGCCGCATGCGCCCAGAGATGTCCGAGAAAATCAAAGCTGAGGTTATGAAACAATTTGATGCCGGGTTTCTAGCAGTGACTTCTTATCCTCAGTGGGTGGCCAACGTGGTTCCAGTGCCAAAGAAAGATGGTAAAGTCAGAATGTGTGTTGACTACGGGGATTTGAACAGGGCCAACCCTAAGGATGATTTCCCTCTGCCTCACATCGACGTTCTTGTTGACAATACTGCTCAACACAAGGTGTTCTCCTTCATGGATGGTTTTTCAGGGTATAATCAGATCAAGATGGCTCCTGAAGATATGGAAAAGACTACCTTTGTTACTCAGTGGGGCACCTTCTGCTACAAGGTCATGTCATTCGGGTTGAAAAATGCTGGGGCAACCTACCAACGTGCCATGGTTGCTTTATTTCATGATATGATCCATCATGAGATTGAAGTGTACGTCGATGATATGATTGCAAGGTCCCAAACTTAGGAGGAACCCCTTGACCATCTGCGAAAGCTGTTTGACCGACTGAAATTATATAAGCTAAGGTTGAACCCAAACAAATGCACATTTGGGGTAAGGTCTGGAAAATTGCTAGGTTTCATCGTAAGCGACAAGGGTATTCAAGTGGATCCTGCCAAGGTAAAAGCCATACAAGAGATGCCGGCTCCCAAGACAGAGAAAGAAGTCAGAGGCTTCCTAGGACGACTGAATTACATTGCCCGATTCATCTCACATCTAACTGCTACCTGTGAGCCAATCTTCAAATTGCTGAAGAAAGATCAAGTAGTACATTGGAACGATGAATGTCAGGCCGCTTTCGAAAAGATAAAGGAGTATCTCCAAGAACCACCCATTCTTATGCCTCCGGTTGAAGGGAGACCTCTAATACTATACTTGACAGTACTTGACAACTCAATGGGGTGTGTGTTGGGGCAGCATGACGAGTCTGGCCGAAAAGAGCACGCTATTTATTACCTGAGCAAAAAGTTTACCGACTGTGAGACTCGGTACTCACTTCTCGAGAAAACCTGCCGTGCTCTGGTATGGGATGCTCGCCGGCTGAGACAGTATATGTTGACTCACACTACTCTGTTGATTTCAAAAATGGATCCAATCAAGTACATATTCGAAAATCCTGCTCTGTCTGGAAGAATAGCAAGATGGCAAATGATCTTGACGGAATATGACATCCAATACACAACTCAAAAAGCAATCAAGGGAAGTGTATTGGCAGACCATTTGGCACACCAACCTGTGGATGATTACCAATCATTGAACTTTGAATTTCCAGACGAAGATATCATGGTAGTAACTGATTGTGAAGTACCTGGACCGGATGAAGGACCTGAGGAAGGATCCCGATGGTCTATGCATTTTGATGGAGCCTCGAACGCTTTGGGTAATGGAATCGGCGCTGTAATCATATCCCCCAAAGGAACTCATACTCCACTCACCGCCCGGCTGTGTTTCAACTGCACCAACAACATGGCAGAATATGAGGCATGTATCATGGGTCTTCAAGCTGCAATCGACTTAAGGATCAAGTTTCTGAGTGTTTTCGGAGATTCCGCTCTCGTGATCAATCAGATCAAAGGCGAGTGGGATACGAAACACCCAAATCTTATTCCTTACAAGGAGTATGTGTTGACTTTGCTTCCCCACTTTGAAGAGATAACTTTTGAACACTTCCCAAGAGAGGAGAATCAGTTAGCGGACACAC
Organism: Vicia faba; assembly: GCA_948472305.1. Taxonomy (NCBI): domain Eukaryota; kingdom Viridiplantae; phylum Streptophyta; class Magnoliopsida; order Fabales; family Fabaceae; genus Vicia; species Vicia faba. The sequence continues at coordinate 1,381,923,884 of OX451741.1, forward strand.
TAGCTACGATGTCTTCAATGTTCAAAGTCAAATGGGACAATGAGGCTCCCCGGATCATTATCTGGAAGTTGGACGAACCTGCATACTGCTGCGATCTTGAGGCCGAAGAGGTAATCGAGAAACCCTGGTATCATGAGGTGAAGAGATATTTGGAAGCTCAAGAATACCCCGAAGGCGCATCGGTCAATGACAAGAAGTTCATGAGAAGGTTTGCGGCAAAATTCTTCCTCAGCAACGGCATTCTCTACAAACGAAATCATGATTCAACTCTACTGCGTTGTGTGGATATAACTGAAGCAGAGAAGATCATGGTAGAACTACACGAAGGTACATTCGTAACACATTCCAGCGGACACACCATGGCAAAGAAAATCCTTCGGGCAGGATTTTTCTGGTCAACAATGGAAGCCGACTGTTACCAACATTCTCGAACTTGTCATAAATGCCAGATTTATGTTGATAAGGTGCATATCCCTCCGGTTCCTCTGAACGTCCTGACGGCACCTTGGCCTTTTGCAATGTGGGGCATTGATATGATCGGTGAGATCCGACCGACGGCATCCAACGGGCATCGCTTCATCTTGGTAGCGATTGATTACTTCACGAAGTGGGTTGAGGCAGCTTCCTACGCCACGGTAACCAAGAGCGTCGTGGCACGTTTCATTCGGCATAACCTGATCTGTCAGTACGGCGTCCCGGAAAGAATCATTACAGACAATGTTACCAATCTTAACAACAAGATGATCACTGAGCTCTACGAGCAATTCAAGATACAGCACCACAACTCTTCTCCTTACCGGCTGAAGATGAATGGAGCTGTCGAAGCGGCAAATAAAAACATCAAGAAAGTTGTGCAGAAGATGACAGTGACCTACAAATATTGGCACGAAATGTTACCATTTGCTCTTCATGTGTACCGTACCTCAGCAAGGACGTCAACCGGGGCAACTCCTTTTTCCTTGGTCTATGGCATGGAGGCAGTCTTGCTAATTGAAGTCCAGATACCCTCTCTCCGGATAATGAAGGAGGCAGACTTGAGTGAAGATGACTGGATCCAGACTCGACTTGATCAATTAAACCTAATTAACGAAAAGAGACTCACCGCTATCTGTCATGGTCAGACGTACCAAAAACGGATGATCAGGGCATTTAACAAGAAAGTCAGACCACAAGAGTATCAAGTTGGGGACCTGGTAATCAAACGCATCATCCTTCCTCAAAGTGATCCCAGGGGCAAATGGACCCCTACATACGAAGGGCCATTTGTGGTTAAACATGTGTTCTCAGGAGGAGCCATGATTCTAACCACCATGGATGGTGACGACCTTCCTCACCCCGCCAATGCAGACATAGTAAAAAGATACTACGCATGAATAAAAGACCCGCTAGGTTGACATACCTAGGCAAAAATAAGGGCTTCCCGGCGAACCAAAAGGGTTCGGGCAAAAATAAGGGATGAAATGAAAAAAGAATCTGTACACCCGGCAAGTCGAAAACCTGAAAAGGCGCCTTGGGCAAAAATGGGTATCCCGGTGGACTGAAAACCCGAAAGGGCGGTCCAGGCAAAAGTTAGGGATAAAGCGTAACACTATGTCTCATTGGATCACCTTGTATCCAGAATTCGGCATCAACTATCAGGCTCAGACTTCGGCATCGATCAATCAGCTTCATCTTCAACTAAGCAGCAAAGTGATGAGACGCTTGAAGACATAAAGGCGATAACAGAGTTGGAACCCAGTGGGGATTTTGTTCACATAGCTGTTTTGTTTCCTTTTCAAAATTGTATAAACTTTATGTTATTTGGCGGCGTTCTCTTACTAGGACGTCAGCCTCTTGTACAAAAACGCCTATTTACAGGCAAACTTCAAAATCAATACAAATTCACTTTTCCAAACAAATTGCCAATTGTTTTTCCTTTTTCTGTTTTGTCTTGCGAAGAACGTTCAATGTTCATTTTTGATATATGCATTTGACATTGAATTGCTAATTCATAAATACTTGCATACGAAAAAAATACTAATTACAGGTGATATCAGAAACAGGGGCAATGTAGAATTGTCCAGGCAGTCTAGTTGCTTTGTCCGCCAAGGTACCAAGGTAGGTTCGACTGAAGAATATGACCAAGTTGCCTCAACTCCCCACAGAGAAAGACAAGATTCAGCAATACTCTCCCCGGGAAAAGTTAGTCTATCGTCAGCCCTACAATAGGCACCTTATTCCCCTAGCAAGTCAGCAATGCTCTCCTCCAGCAGAGTTAGTCTACGATCAGCCTAAAGGAAGTTGGGTATCCCCAGAAGATATCAATATTCCCCAGCGGAGTATAGGCATCCCTCAACAAGCATCCCCGGCAGTCTTGATTTAAGATTGTTCCCCGGCGGAATACGGACACCCCAGTGGAACCATTTTCCAGTGCAGTCCGAAAGTTTCCCCAGGAAATTTGGAATCCATATCCCCAGCAGGTCTTGAAGCTTATCCCCAGTAGATTCTGGAAGCTTATCCCCTGTAAAGTACGGACGTCTCTCCCGGGCTTTACTCAAAGTTATTCCTCACAAGGGCTTATAACTGGGTTATCCTCAGCTAATTACCACGGAAGATCTCCCTCGGCAAAGTTCTTCCAATCCCCAGCGGAGTTCATCAAAGTTCCCCAACATAACTTATCAACAGAATCCCCAGTGGAGTTTATCATTGTTATCCCCAGCGGAGTCCATCATTGAAATCCTCAGTGGAGCTCTCATCAAAACTTCAACGAAGTATCTCTTCCCACAGAGTAATTCCCCTCAGAGTAATCTCTCCAACAAGTTTATTCCCCAACGGAGTCATCTTCTCCTACCGGTGTATTCTTGCAATCCTCATCCCTAGCGGGAAAGAAGAACTCTACTCTTCAATATCGGCCCAGGATTTAATTCCCCGGCCGGTCGTCAAGGATTTATTTTCCTAGACGAAAATACATTCATAAACGTTCCACATTTCATACATCTTGCTTACATACATGATAAAGTGCATACAACACTATCTCATTTTGAACATCATGACATCATGCATTTCACACATCATGACATTGCATACAACTGATGTTTTGCCTTTTCAGGAAAAAGATAACCCAAAAGACAACTACCTTCAACTGTCACAATTCCAGATTCGATTCCTGTATCTAGCCAGGGAACATCTGTGAGTGATCAGTTTCCAGATTCGATTCCTATATCCAGACAGGGCACATCTGAAGAGTTTGAAGATTCGATTCTTGTATCCAACCAGGGCATATCTGTTGACGACTAATTCCAGATTCGATTCCTGTATCCAGCCAGGGCATATCTGTTGACGACTATTTCCAGATTCGATTCCTGTATCCAGCCAGGGCACATCTGAAGAGTTTGAAGATTCGATTCATGTATCCAGCCAGGGCATATCTGTTGACGACTAATTCCAGATTCGATTCCTGTATCTAGCCAGGGCACATCTGTGAGTGATCAGTTTCCAGATTCGATTCCTGTATCCAGCCAGGGCACATCTGAAGAGTTTGAAGATTCGATTCCTGTATCCAGCCAGGGCATATTTGTTGACGACTAATTCCAGATTCTATTCCTGTATCCAGCCAGGGCATATCTGTTGACGACTATTTCCAGATTCGATTCCTGTATCCAGCCAGGGCACATCTGAAGAGTTTGAAGATTCAATTCCTGTATCCAGCCAGGGCATATCTGTTGACGACTATTTCCATATTCGATTCATGTATCCAGCCAGGGAATATCTGTAGACGACAATTCCAGATTCAACACCTGTAACAAGCCAGGAAAACATCTGTCTTTCTCAGGTACGCAAGTTCTCGCTAAGGAATCTCTTATGCGATCAACACTTCCAAATGGCATCTATAAGCCCATTCCCGACAAGGTTCTGTCACGCCTTCAGATGGCATCTATAAGCCCATCTCCCTATCCACCATCTCTCCAAATGGCATCTATAAGCCCATTCCCGACATCACATTTGCTGATACTCCAACATGCGAGTGCAAATTTCCGGGCACTCTAGTGTCCAATCTCCTTTTACCCTCGAGTCACGAAAGGCAAACTTGCCAATCTAACTCTTCAGGTTCAAGAAGATTGAACAGGGGCAACTGTTGTACCCCAAAATTTGCCCTCCCATTCTCTCAACATTTTCTCATCACAAGGCCCTTGGAGCTCAAGATCCAATTAGGGTTTCCTCTGCAAGACTTCACCTAGCACTGTTGACCCAAATTAGGGTTTGTGTTTGCACAAAGATATTTTGACCTAAAATGCCTAAAGTGACTTTCATGCTTCATTTTGGACTCCCAAGTTTATCCATACCAAGTTTCATGTCTTGATTCCAAACTTTGCCCAATCAATTGGACAGTTGACCTAGAAATCAGCTGTGTTAGGGAAAAAGTCAACTGTGGCCAATTGACAGTCAAACCTCATGAAAATTGACCCACATCAACATTATGAACTCATATGGACCATTTGATCAAGTTTGGATCACAATCCCACGAGAAATTTGATCAGATCACCAAAAGGGCAAAATGGTCATTTTTAGGGTTTTGACTGCACAAAGGCAATTTTTGACTGTTTGACCTAGCCAATGGCAAAACAAGCTCACATATGGACTCAAGGACCCCATGGAATTGTCTTGACATACTCAACAAGTTCAAAAGATCCCAAATGCACAAGATTGACAGTTGAATTTCCCAGTCAATTGATCAATTTTGACTGTATACTGAAAAGTCAAACTTTGACTTTTTGGTCAAAATCAAGTGTCAAGATTCATTTTTCATCAAAATATGCCAAATCATGAAACTTGTTCATCAAGAAATCAAGAATCACAAATTAGGGTTTGAAATGAAGATTTTTCATAACTTAGAATTTTTCTAAGTTATGAAAAACCCTAATTTTTTCCTAACTTTGTCCCACTTTCTCACCAAGATTCATTTGGATTCAAGGAAAAGTCAAAACATGAAAGATGTAGTCCATTGCAAAATCTACAACTTTGATTAAAAAAGTTTCCTCAAAAGAAGCTTGTAGCTCAAGTTACAATTTTTGGAACAAGGGTACCAAACCATTCTTAACTTAGAGAAATTTTGAACCATTTTAGGCAGGATTTTTGCCTAACTTCAAGACCACTTTCCACATGCTTCCACTTGAATTTCAATTTGCATAACTTTCTCATACTTTATGAGAAATTATCCATACAAAGCTCATTTTTAAGTGGATTCAATTTCCTACAATCCATCTTCACACCCAAAGATCAAGAAATGCTCTCACAAAAAGTTACAAATTTGGACATTATAGGTCATTTTTGAAAGTCAACAAAAACACCTTTTTTGCCAAAGATTATAACTTAAGCATGGAATATCAAAATGAGATTAGACCAAAAAGGTTGGTCAGAGGACATCTCAAGGTTTCTAAAAAGTCCAAGAACACCTCCAAAGATTCAAAATTGAAGAAGTTATGCATTGTTGAAGTTGGACATTTTTCCAAAATTGCCAAAAAGTCAACTATCCTCAAAACTCCCATTTTTGACAAAAGGGCCCACTTTTTTCCACTTGATATGATCTTGTCACACCACACACGTGTCCTATCTTCAATTTCATGTCCATTCATTAATTTTTCAATTTTATTTAATTTTTATTGATTTGATTCATTTTAAATCCATATTAATTCAAATAAAATCTAAAAATTGATGGAATAATATGTTTGTGATTGGTATAGACTTCAATTATCATCATGAACCAAATTAAATCCGAATCAAGACTTATTATGCATAAAAAATCAGATTTGATACAAATATGGAAGCTTTGTTAATGGTGGCAAAATCATATCTTGAAATCATCAATGCACAAGGATTGGAGGCCCAAGATTTAACCTAATTGCTTGCTTGATACATATACAACATAAAGCAACAAAGAACACGAGCAAAGCACTGCAAGAAACGGCCAGACAAAACTTGAGAAAAAGCTTGAAAACTTGGAATCTGAAATCCACCTTAGAGCTCGATTCAAAGCCAAATCTCAACATAGCTCTCTTGCCTGACATCCAGTGGAGCTAAAGCAATCAAAACGAAGCCTTGAGACCTCCTGAAACACCCTGTAAGTGCCCACAAACATAGCCCTGGACATGACATTGTGAAACCATTTTCTTGCATCTTTTTACCTAAATAATTGCATATTCATGCTTTGCGTTGCATTATGAAGCTTTTGGCATAATTTAATTGCATTTTTATAGCTTGTACAACCATGCCCGAAGCTAGGGTTTTGGTTCTTTGTTTTTAGGCATTTTGATTTCAGGGAAAATTGAAACAAGCCATGGCCATGGATGGATTCAGGAGAACGAGGCGAGCAAGATGATGGTTTTAGTTTGCATTTTTGTGACCTAGAATCCATTATAGGATGATGCCACGAATTTTGTTGCGGAATAAAATCCGCAGGAAATATTGCAGTCTTCGTTGATGAAGACGAAGACGTGTCCCTGCTTCATTGGCTTGTTCAAATGTTTAGCGCATTTTTTTAATTCCAGCATAGTTGATTGTTTTCATATATTATATTTACTTCTTATTCCATTAACAAAGAGATGCAATGGTTGAGTTGGTAAGGGAGGCGTGTCAAAGTCCATTGGGACCTGGGTTCGAATCCTAGGTCCTCCAAAACCTTTGTTTAATTTTTTTCCAGGTATTCTCATGCAGCGCCAAAAGTGTAGTGCACCATATGCCTCAAATATCAACATACCAGATGGCCTTCAGGCCAGATCTGGTGGCCAGGAGTGAGGGACCATCATGTTCCCTAGTCAAAGGCGCACATTGAATTGAAAAAGTCAACAAGGCTGCTTACGTTTGGGCCTTCAGAATTGCCTATCATACACTCAAATCAGGCCCAACACCCCCCTCCCCCCCTTGGTTATTTCTTCTCATTTTTTTATTTTTATTTAATTGTTTTATTAATTATTATTATTATTTACACTAACCAATTATTTTTCTTAATAAAATCAGAAAACACAATAAAAATATTATTTTTATTAATTTCATTATTTTTGTAAATAAATAATTTAATTGACTTAGTTTTTTTTTAATTAGGTATAATTTTAACATTTTTTGCAATAATTTAAAATTAATTAGAATATTAGGTTTTAACAATTTTAATCATTTTGTTTTATTTCTTTAAATATTCAAAAACCCAAACAAATAATTTTTTATTTAATTATTAATCTAGATCTAATTTCCATTTAATTCAAAAATAACAAAAATATGCTTTCTTTAATATAAAAAGGGTCAAAACCCTAAAAATGCGCCGATTTAATTTTCTTGCGCGCGATTCATTTGATTCCAATTTTGTAATTGTTTCCCGGTATGTAATAATTAATTAGGACTTTATTTATTTATCATTTTATTTTTACTTTCTGCAATTTAAATTAAAGGGTTTTTTTTGGCGATGTAAATACCCGACGCCTTCTAATAGCTTAGATTTAATTTCCCGCAATTTAATTTCCGCACAATATTGATTGTTAGATGTTTGATAACTAGGCAATGCATGACAAGATCAATCTTTAACTTAAAATCAACAATAGCTCACCATTGACATGTACAGATAAAATTAACCGAAATAACACACTTGCACATGCCACTCTTAGGGTACACCTCACTTGGTTGCCTCGAACGTGGTCATTGAGTATAGGAAGTTTTAGAGGTCGCCCTCTTGTCCAAAGATCATAGTTGCCTCGAAACGGTTGCCTCGGAAAAATGATCTAAGACATTAGGGTTACCGCTAAGGCGTCCTAACATTGCTTTAGTGACCACACGTCCCTTAATCGAATTGACCTGAAAACTTCAACGACGATGCTACCTACTCTTCAATAGTGGGATAGCATTTTCTAAAGGACATTTGCACAGTTTAAATCCTTTTCGAGTAGGTAGATGGTTCTTAAGTACTTGCTCATTTTAAAACAAAACAAAACTTTTCGCACTTACACTCTCTTCAAAACAAAAACTCTTTTCAAACCCACAAACACAAAGAAAAGCAAACTTTTGAAAACACAATGAGAAAGTACCTAAGAGCCCGTGGATAACTACGGATAGAAATGGTGCTAACACCTTCCCTTTCTATAATCTACCTCCCGAACCCGAGAAATATCTCAAAAAAAGAATTTTTTTGTTCTTTTGTCCTTTCCTTGTTGGATAAAATAAAAGACGGTGGCGACTCTTGGTTACCGCGACATTTTGCGAAAACAAACGTAAACGCGAACCAGCATTCCAAAACAGTCAGTTCTCATTCCCACCGATTTGATTTTGGCTATTGCATTTGGTGTTTTCCATAATTGGTTTACAAGAGTACTCTTGTACCCCAAAATTTACCCTCCCATTCTCTCAACATTTTCTCAGCACAAGGCCCTTGGAGCTCAAGATCCAATTAGGGTTTCCTCTGCAAGACTTCACCTAGCACTGTTGACCCAAATTAGGGTTTGTGTTTGCACAAAGATATTTTGACCTAAAATGCCTAAAGTGACTTTCATGCTTCATGTTGGACTCCCAAGTTTATCCATACCAAGTTTCAAGTCTTGATTCCAAACTTTGCCCAATCAATTGGACAGTTGACCTAGAAATCAGCTGTGTTGGGGAAAAAGTCAATTGTGGCCAATTGACAGTCAAACCTCATGAAAATTGACCCACATCAACATTATGAACTCATATGGACCATTTGATCAAGTTTGGAACACAATCCCACAAGAAATTTGATCAGATCACCAAAAGGGCAAAATGGTCATTTTTAGGGTTTTGACTGCACAAAGGCAATTTTTGACTGTTTGACCTAGCCAATGGCAAACCAAGCTCACATATGGACTCAAGGACCCCATGGAATTGTCTTGACATACTCAACAAGTTCAAAAGATCCCAAATGCACAAGATTGACAGTTGAATTTCCCAGTCAATTGATCAATTTTGACTGTATACTGAAAAGTCAAACTTTGACTTTTTGGTCAAAATCAAGTGTCAAGATTCATTTTTCATCAAAATATGCCAAATCATGAAACTTGTTCATCAAGAAATCAAGAATCACAAATTAGGGTTTGAAATGAAGATTTTTCATAACTTAGAATTTTTCTAAGTTATGAAAAACCCTAATTTTTTCCTAACTTTGTCCCACTTTCTCACCAAGATTCATTTGGATTCAAGGAAAAGTCAAAACATGAAAGTTGTAGTCCATTGCAAAATCTACAACTTTGATTCACAAAGTTTCCTCAAAAGAAGCTTGTAGCTCAAGTTACAATTTTTGGAACAAGGGTACCAAACCATTCTTAACTTAGAGAAATTTTGAACCATTTTAGGCAGGATTTTTGCCTAACTTCAAGACCACTTTCCACATGCTTCCACTTGGAATTTCAATTTGCATTTCAAATATGGATTGTAGTACACATTCGAAGCTTTCCAAAATGTCCAAGAACTCATCAAACAACCTCATGGTTAGGGAGAATCGAATTAGGCAAGATGGGAAAAACTCACTTTTGTTATGGCCAATTTTCATGTTCATACACTTAGGCAATTTTGAACTCAGCTTGCATTCCTTGATTACAGGTCCTATATCCCTTTTGCACTCATAAATTTAATTCTAACTCATTGTTCCAAGACCTTATTTTGTGTGTTCAAGCATTGTATGCAAAACTAAGCCATAAGTAGAAAAAGCATTATATCCATTTTAGAAAAGTTGAACTTTATGTCAAAGTTGCAAATCAAGAAGTACAAGGCCATATCTTTGGGCACAAGTTCAGAAGAAAAACACACTGATCAAAGGGAAAGGTTGAAGCATAGATTGGGGGCCTGCATCAGTCTAGAGGACCACTTGACATTTTGTTTCTTAAGTGTGAAGAAAACTTGCATAACATACACTAACTCTCATCTCAGCCAAGACAACCTTAAGCAAAGTTATCAAACACATTCTAAACACCAAACCTAAGCTGAAACACAAGCCAACCAAGTTCCAAACATCCTCAAACACAGAATCACCATAAAACTGCAAAAACAGGGCATAAGCTGCAATTGGACTTCCATAGCTCATTTCCATCGTGCATCTTGGCCAAAACCACTTCAAACACTTTCCCTACCATCCATACAAACTGTCCAAAGCATTAGAAGCAGACTATAACACTCCTAATCAACATCACCATTTTCATTTTTCTGTTTTGCAGTTGAAGTGCCATAACACGATTCACTTGGTTTCAAAGCAAACTAAAGCTTGGAATAGCATCCCTGGATATCAAGGGAGCTATATCAATCATCACCTTGCATTGAAAACACCTCCATCACCAAATACGATTCCAACTGAACAGGTAAGTTCATGAACTCTTATCTCTCTATCCAGGCATTGTTAGGTTTAGATTTGTGAAGAAATTATGTCACATTCATGGCCCTGAACATGCTCATATAATTAGTTTTCATTTATGTTATGTGTGCTATGAGAATTTGATGTCTGAACATGGAACAAAAACTAGGTCAGGAATTGGGGGAGAAGAAATTCTCTCTCATTTCTGAGAGTTAGATTGATTTCTTTATATGTTTAGAATCGTGGCTTCAAGCTCTACAGGTTTCATGTTGCAAGATTTAGCAAAAGATCAAGGAATCTGGAGACAGAAAACGCGTGTTGTTGTTGTTCATACAGGTTCTGAGGTTAAAGACAAAGTCTTCATGGGGTGGGCCTGTTTCACTTTCCTATTTGCACCTTGTTTTTACTTTTGAACCCCCCTGGCCCATTTTGAGATATACTTGTTATTTTCCATTTTTTCTTTTTGATTTTGTTTCCATATTTTTTTTAAATCATAAAAGACATTAAAAACATTTTTCCCATATTTTTTGCATATATTTTGATATTTATTTGGTTTTATTAGGTTTTTTTGTAAATAAATAAATAAGTATACTTTTATTTTTCAATACAAAAAATAATACACACATATTTTATTTTTGATTTTTATTTTATGTTATCTCTTGAAAACATTTTATAATAAAAATACATTTTTTTAAAATATTAAATATTATTATTTATATATATATTTAGTATTTAGTGAATATTATAAATATTTAGGTATTTATTAATACATTTAGGTTAAAAACAATACAAAATATATACATTTTTATTTTTATTAACATTTAACATTAAAAATACCTTTTGACAAATATACTTCTCTTTTATTTATTTTTTGTATATAATTAATAAATATTACATATATTATACAATAAATACTTTTATTTGTGAAAATTAGGGTTTTTGCCCTAAATATAAAAATGCCCAAAAATTAATACTTTTATTTTTGTTTTTCTTGACACATAAAAAAAAACACTTTTTACATACACATAAAAAATCCTTTTTGCATTTTGCATGTTTATTTTATTTTATTTAAATATTGTGTAATTAAATACCTTGCAAAATTCCAATTTGATGTAATAGTCTAGGGTTTTAATTCTTGTCAAAATACCCCCATTTGAACATTTGTACCCCCCATCCCATATATTGTGTTGTAATAACTTAGGAACTTTATTTTTCGCATTTACAAGCTTTCTAAATATGCCATGCTAGAATTAAGATTGTATGCAAATCAATTAACCAAAATAGTTTGACCTAACTTCAAAGATAATCAAGCATGAAAATGGACAACACTAATCACACTTGCACCCCTAGGGTATTCCACTTGTTGCCTTCAATAATGGGCCATATTGCATGTTAGGTCTCTTTGGGCAAAACAAACACAATTCAAATGATCATAGTCCCTCGATGACGCTTTCGAAAGTTGCCTAAAAAATGATCAAGTCCCTCCAAGGAAAAATTGCCCAAAGATACTTGGCACCATTGCATTTATGGTCTAAACGATGACCCGCGCCCGTCCCGTTAAACATCCTAAACGCAAGATTGTCCATCAAATTCAATGGTGGAACAAAATTGTTAAAAAGGGTTGAAAACATAGAGAAAACCTTTGAGTACAATAGGGGTAGACAAAACTCTTAGTTACTTGAGATTAATTTGCAAAAAACACTTGCCTCCTTTCAAAAACCACACTTCATACACACTTTCAAACAACTTTTAAAAACATTTTGAAACATCTTTTCGAAAAGATACACACTTTTGTAAAACACTCAAACACGAGTCAAATACAATGGTTGCCTAAGACAAGGCATCTCTTCAAAAACATTTTCAAAACACACACACACACCACAATTTCAAGCAATCGAAAATCAAGGCAAGTGATCTAAAAACCAAGTAACTAAGAGCCCATGGATAACCATGGATGAAAAGGGTGTTAATACCTTCCCTTTTCATAATCTACCCCCCGAACCCACGAAATATCTCAAAAGGTTTGTGTTGTGCTTTTTAACCTTTCCTTTAGGATAAAATAAAAAGTCGGTGGCGACTCTTGCTCAACCGAACAAGTGCGAATACAAACGCAAAACCTCAAGTCAGTTCTCCCACCGTATCACAAGGAGGAGTGTTATGCAGCAGTAATAACGATAGAGGGACTGTCTTTTGGCAGTCAAATTGGATGGGTAGTCAAACTCTGATGGTTGCGTTTCCCGAGATTTTTCAGAATGCTAGGAGAAAAATTTGCAGTATCTAGGAAGCAGGGAGCTAGGATGGTTCTATTTGGTCTATGAATTTTGAGAAATTGGTGGATAACTTTCTGGATTTTGAGTCAGGCCTCTAGGAGAATTTTGTGAGTCTGCTACAAGAAGTTTCGCTAGACAGAAACAAAAGAGATGAATACGAGTTGTGGATTGTAGCCGATGTTAATTTCTCGGTAAGTCTTGTTACGAGCTATTTAAATATTCTTCTTTTGTATTTTTTCTTGCATGCGATATAAAGAAAGTAATTAACCACTTATGGGAGGTCAAAGTCTCATCTAATATTATATGTTTCAGGTAGATTTTTATTCTCTATAGGATCCCTACCACAAACCAGTTGTTGAGACAGGGAGTTTTCATGGATATAAGTTGTGTCTTTCACTATAGGGATAAAGAAAACATAGCACATCTCTTTGGGCTTTGTGAGGTTTTGGCCAGAATATGGAAAAAGGTAGACAGTTGGATTGAAAGCGGGCTTGAGTTGTCTTTGACGGATTTGGTGAGTTTTTTCTTCATTGTGACAAGATGATAATCAAGTTGATTAGGGTAATTTTTCTTGTGATTTGGCTTGCTACTGTTTGGAGCTTATGGTCGATGTGTACTGCCGTAATTTTTAAAAAAAATGTTTTCAGTTTCAATAAATGCATGTCGGGAGATAGTCCTTAGGTCGTGGACTTGGTTGAAATCCTTTTGTAATACCGGAGATTATTGTAATTTTTCTGGGTGGGATACTCTACCTCTCCTATACTTTAGGATATAGGGACATTTCGTTTTGTAAGATTAGGCAGAGTACCCCTTATACTCCTTTTTAATAGATCATTTCCTATTAAAAAATAAAAAATACTATTGTTATGTTTCCTTTCTCACTTACTTAGGAAAGGTTTTAGAGTATTCTCTATGAAGTTTTTTTGTGTGAGAAAATGAAATGATATTTAGTGAAATGGTGGAGTTTGTGGTCCATATTTGTTTGAAGTATAAATTGATTTTCCAATGGTGTTTATAATTGAAATGGTTGAAGGTGAAGAAGTGATTTCATCAGATTCAACTAATGTTTACCATAGATTAGAGAGATTAGTTGGTTTTATTCCACACTCCAAATTGGGAAGAGAGAAAATTAGTGAGGTATTATATGCAATAGAAAGCATTCTACTTTATTATTATAGGGTGTGTTTACTCGTTGAATTTTGGGTGATTTTTGATAATTCTACAAAAATAAACTCACAAGTTATTCTTATTTTTTATTATGTTGAGAGTATTGAATCTCAAGCACATTTAAAACAATATTATTTTTATTTTTCATATGGCATCATAACTCCTAATGTAGGAGACTCTACTTTCTCTTTTGCAAAGAAATATTGAGAAAATCTGGCTAGGCATTTTCTACGGTAAAAAATCTCAAATCTTGACTGGGTATTAATTATTGTTGTGATCGGTGGATCTGGAACTGACTGTTTAACGCTGGTTCGCGAAATGTCGCGGAAGCAAGAGTCGCCACCGTCTTTTATTTTCTCCAAATGGAAAGGACAAAAGCACAGAAAAATTCCTTTAAAGAGATTGCTCTCGGTTCGGGAGGTAGGTTATAGAAAGGGAAGGTGTTAGCACCCTTTCTATCCATGGTTATCCATGGGCTCTTAGATACTTGCTCAATGTGTTTTCAAAATTGTTTGTTTGCTTTTCAATGTGGGTTTAAAAATTTCTTTTGAAAAATTTCAGTTCGACTCGTGCGTCAGAGTGTTTGAAAAATTTGCTTTGAAAGCTTTTGAAAAGTGTCAGTGTGAAAAGTTTGTTTTGAGATTAGAGCAAGTACCCTTGAGAACCTACCTACCCTAAGGAATTCGTCTGTGTAAATGTCCTTTAAAGTAGTGCCATCCCACCATTGAGAGGTAGGTAGCACCACCGTTGGAGGTGTTCGGGTCAATTCGAGTTTTAGGGACATGGTGATCACCGGAGCAATGGGAAGACACCTTAGAAGCTACCCTCATGCCAGGTTCCCGGATCATGAGGACTTACTAAGACGTCCTCTACTCGACGATCACCTTTCGAAAGGCAACAGTGAGGCGTACCCTAGGGGTGGTGTGTGCGGTTCGTGTGTCATGTTTCAATTATTTTGTTTTGTCATGTTTGTTGTGATCTACGCTTGATTTTATTTTTAGGGCCATACATTCTTTCATGCTTTTTGTTAACAGTTATATACTTGCGAGAAAATAAATCTAAACTATTACAAATGGCGCGGGTCCACATCGCCAAAATAAACCGAACCCGATTTGACTGAAAGTAAAGGAGCAATAAAATAAAAGTGCGAGAAATAAAGTTACAAGGCTTCGGGGCAATTACATAATTAGAATAAATGACATAAAATAAATGCGCAAATTAAATACATTATGAACATGGGCGTTGGACCCTTTTGCAATAAATTAAAATTAATGAAGAATTAAAATTAAAATTAAATGTTTTGGTATTTTTGTGTTTTTTAAGATTTACAAGAAAAAGAATTAATGAAAACAAAAAAAAATTGGATGTAAACCCTAATTCTAATGTTTTTTAAGTTATTAAGAAAGAGATTGAATTTTTAACCTAATTTAAATCTAAGTTATTTATATACATTTAATTATAAAAAATAGAATAAATAAATAAATAAAAATATTATGGAAAAAAAAGAAAGATCAAAAAGAGGAATGAACATTGTTAATTAACCTAATTCTGATTATCTTTGGATTTTTATTTATTAAAAGAATTAAAGTTAAAACCTATTTTACTAAATTAATTTACATGTTAATTATCTACAAGAAAATAAATAAAATAAATATTTTTTATGTTTTTATCCTTTTTTCTGATTTTTTGATGTTTTTGTATTTTGTTAAAAAAAATAATTAGTTAAATAAACAATAATTAAAATAAGAATAACAAGTAAAACATAAATAAGAAAAAATGAAAATAAAATAGTGAAGGCAAACCAGGGGGGGTAACCCCAGATTAGGAGGTGCAGGCCCTAGAATTCTGGCCCATTAAGCTGGAAATTTGTTGGACTTTTTGAATCATGTGTGACACGTTTGACTAAGGCGTAGCATGTTCTTCAATCCTAGCCTTTGATGTGGATACTCTGGGACGCGTGTAGGCTTGATCATTGAGGATGCATGGTGAACCCCAGCGTAGAGCCTGCATAGGAATTGTTATACAAAAATAATATGGAATTTGTTCAGACCTGGGACTTGAACCCAGGTCTTGGAGATTGTATGCATCACGTGTTGCCAACTGAGCCATTGAACTTCATTTAATATATTATATCACATAAATAATAAAAAAAACAAAACCAAGGCAATTGTGGTCCAGCGCGCGAAGTTTTTAAATCAACGAATCAGCAATTGCCACGGTATCTTCGTCTTCACGTCCCCTGTAAACAAAAGCGTATGGCCACGGTTTTCATGACGTTGCAGAAAGTAGGCTATGGAAAAATAGCGATTAGCGCTATAAGCTCCATAAATTGTTCGCGAATGGTGCTTTTCCTTCGTCTAGGCTTGCTGAATATGACTATCATGGTTTGGAAGGCTAATTTTACAGTATTGAGAAAACCCTAAAATCACAACCTGAAAACCCTAAAATGTGAACATGGTGAAATCGCGTATGGTCCACAAAAATGCAATTAAACACAATGGTTAGCTTAGAAACTTTGTAAGGAACAAGAATTCATCAATAAAAATGCAAAAGGACGTATGAATTGTGATATGCGATTTCAAAAGTTATGTGACACAGTTTGAGTTCTCCCTACCAATTCCTGGAGTTTTGAAAGATGTTTGGAGTTGGGATGTGTTTAGCAATGGTCAAGGAAACTTTTAGAATCAATCTTATGACTTGAAATCACCTCCAACTTTGAAATCAGTTTTGTGTTTTTATCCAAAAATTTCAATGTTGCAATCAGCTTTTTAGCGCAGCCTTTGATGTGTTATGGTTAGGGTTTGACTTGGTGCTTATGATGGAAGAGAATTGGCTTGCTAGCTGACCTAGATTCATGCTCATGAGAGAACTAGTCCTAGGGTTTTTTCATTAACAAATTTTTCCTTCTTTTAAGCCAAGACCAAGACTTAGTGTGCATTTTAACCCTAGCCTGAATTTTTGAGTTGGCCCATGATATATGGAAGTTGTCCAAATTCAAATGACACTATTCCATTGGTTTTTGAATTTTATTTGAATTTTTAAAGATTTAAAATGAATTAAATTATCAAAAATTAAATAAAATAGAAAAATCAATATTTGGTCTTGAAATTAATCATGGGACACGTGTGTGGCATGACAAGGATGAATCAAATGGAAGAAAGTGGGCCCTTTTGTCAAAAATTGGAGTTTCAAGGATAGTTGACTTTTGCCATTTCACAAAAATTTCCCAACTTCTACAAGGCATAACTTGCTCAATTTTTAAGCTTTTCACATGTTCTTGGACATTTTGGAAAGGTCTTTGAGTCCTCTAACCAATTCCTTTGGTCCCATGTCATTTTGATTTACCAATCTCAAGTTATGGTCTTTGACTTAAAGTCCCTTTTTGTTGACTTTTGAAAATGACCTATAATGTTGAAATTGATAACTTTTTGTGAGAGCATTTCTTGGACTTGAAGTATGAAGATGAGTTGTAGGAAATGTCTTTCTCTTCAAAATGAGCTTTGGATGGAATTTTTCTGATAATCCATGTGAAAGTTATGCCCTGGTCAATTTCAGTTGACTTTTTCAGCTGTCCAAATATAGTAACTTTTGCATCTTTGATGATTTCTGAGCCAAATTTTGAGAATCATGATCAAGCATTGATCAAATGATGTTTGTGGCTTCAAAATGATATGTTGACCAAAAATTTGAACTTTTGACTGTCAAATGACCATTTTGCCCCTACAGTTGACTGTAGTGCAATTTAGGGTTTTGATTGTGCAATTTTGAGCTGAATGCCTTGAAACTTGATATGAGGATGCTTGACCATGTTTGTAAGCATATGAGACTTGATTGGGCCTTTGAACACTTCCTTTTCTTGATCAGACTCAAAACCCTAATTTTGACTGTATGGGAGACTGTTGCACTGCACAACCCTTGGGGAATTTTCTAGCTTGGCTTGGCAATTTCTTGAGGAATATGGGAGGGCAAATTTTGGGGTATAACAGTTGCCCCTGTTCAATCTTCTTAGACCTGAGGATGCAGATTGGCTGACGTGCCTTTCGTAATCCGAGGGTAGAAGATGATTGGACACTAGAGTGCCCAGAAATTTGCGCTCACATAGTGGCAGTGATGGTGGAATGGGCTTATAGATGCCATCTGGATGTTTGATTGCGTAAGAGATTCCTTGGCGAGAACCTGCATACCTGCAAAACAGAAAATGAGTACCTGACACGTTGCAGGAGCTGATTTTTAGGTGCCTGGTATAGATGTGTCTTGACTGGTTACAGGAGCTGAGTCTGGAGCTTCAAACGGCGATGAAAGAACCAGGGACGGTTACTACCTTAGCATGAATGGTAAGAGAACCTTGGGCGACTTTAACTTCAACGACGCTTGTTGAGAAAAGTCTGGAGTGTATTTAACTTCAACAACGCTTATTGAGAAAAATCTTGGGTGTCTTCTACTGGGATAAGAATCAGGGAGATCTTAGGGTCGATCTGACTGAACCAGAGAGGGCCTTTGACTGGATAAGCATCAGGAAAATCTTGGGACGATTTAACTGAACCGGTCTAGGTCTTGAAATGTCTTCAACTGGATAAGCATCAGGGAGATCTTAGGGTCGATCTGACTGAACCAGAGAAGGCCTTTGACTGGATAAGCATCAGGAAAATCTTGGGACAATTTAACTGAACCGGTCTAGGTCTTGAAATGTCTTCAACTGGATAAGCATCAGGGAGATCTTAGGGTCGATCTGACTGAACCAGAGAAGGCCTTTGACTGGATAAGCATCAGGAAAATCTTGGGACAATTTAACTGAACCGGACAAGGTCTTGGAATATCTTCAACTGGATAAGCATCAGGGAGATCTTAGGGTCGATCTGACTGAACCAGAGAGGCCTTTGACTGGGTAAGCATCAGGAAAATCTTAGGATCGATTTGACTGAACCGGTCTAGGTCTTGAAATGTCTTCAACTGGATAAGCATCAGGGAGATCTTAGGGTCGATCTGACTGAACCAGAGAAGGCCTTTGACTGGATAAGCATCAGGAAAATCTTGGGATGATTTAACTGAACCGGTCTAGGTCTTGAAATGTCTTCAACTGGATAAGCATCAGGGAGATCTTAGGGTCGATCTGACTGAACCAGAGAAGGCCTTTGACTGGATAAGCATCAGGAAAATCTTGGGACGATTTAACTGAACCGGTCTAGGTCTTGAAATGTCTTCAACTGGACAAGCATCAGGGAGATCTTAGGGGCGATCTGACTGAACCAGAGAAGGCCTTTGACTGGATAAGCATCAGGAAAATCTTGGGACGATTTAACTGAACCGGTCTAGGCCTTGAAATGTCTTCAACTGGATAAGCATCAGGGAGATCTTAGGGTCGATCTGACTGAACCAGAGAAGGCCTTTGACTGGATAAGCATCAGGAAAATCTTGGGACGATTTAACTGAACCGGTCTAGGTCTTGAAATGTAGCCTGAGAACTTAACTGGATCTTTCCTGAAAGGTAAAAGTCAGTCATATGCAATGCATGATATGGATCAAGCAATGATGTTCTCAACATAAATGAGATTTGTATGATGCAGTGCGTTATGCATGCTATAATGATGTATGTGATGTTTTATGTATGTTTTCGTCTAGGAAAGTAAATCCTTGACGGGTGCCGGGAAGTCGTATCCTAGGTTGATGTCGAAGAATAGATTTTGCTTCCGCTGGGGATGATAACTGCAAGGATACCGGTAGGAGAAGATGACTCCGTTGCGGAATAAACTTGGCGAATGGAAGATTCTGCGGGGAGAAAAGATACTCTAGCGATCATGCTGGAAAGCAATACTCTGTGGGAAGAGTGATGCCTTGCTGAATGTTGATAGTAACTCTGTTGGGGATACTGTTGTTGTATTGGAAGTGTGAATAGACTTCGCTGGGGATAGGAAAGAACTACGTTGACGACGACCTTTCCGTGGCTTTTGGCTGAGGATAACCCAGTTATATCCTGTTGAGGAAATAACTCTTTAAATCAAGCCAGACGACGCGTTCGTGTTCTGTGAAGGATAAGCTTCCAGAATTTACTGGGGATAAGCTTACTGCTTGGGGAGATTAGTTCCATCTTTCCTGGGGAACTTGGATGGGACTCTCCTGGGGAAGTTTTGATATGCTGGGGAAGTGATTCCTTTGAATGTTGATGTATGCCGCCGGGGAACAATCTTTAGACCAAGACTGCCGGGGATACTTGTTAAGAATATATGATGCTGGGGAATATTGAGATCTACTAGAGGATACCCAATTTCCTTGAGACTTGTTAACTTTGTTTGGGGAAGAATGCACTGACTTGCTGTCCTCTGGGGAATTTAAGATGTCTGGTTAGGTTCTTTAGCTGAACCTACCTTGGTATCTTGGAGGATAGAACAATTAGACTGCTCAGACAACTCTTTATTGCCCCTGTTTCTAGTGTCACCTGCAATTAATTCTTTGTTTTGTATGCAAATATTTATGAGCTAGCAAATTATTGTCAATGCATATATCACAAATTGAACCTTGGACGTTCTTCGCAAAACAAAACAGAAAAAAGAAAAACAGTTGGCACATTTAACTGAAAAGTATATTTGTATTGATTTTGAATAGCCTGTGAATAGGCGTTTTGTGTACAAGAGGCTGACATCCTAGTAAGAGAAACGTCGCCGAGCAAAAGAGTTTATACAAGTTTTGTACAAAAGAAAATAAACAGCTGTGTGAAAGATGAATGATCCACTGGGTTTCAACTCTGCTATTGCCTTTATACTCCGTGCGTCTCATCACTTGATGACCTTGGTTGAAGGTGAAGCTGACTGATCGATGCCGTCTGAGCTTGATGTAGATACCGGATTCTGGATGCAAAGTGATTTGATGAGACATAGTATTACGTTTTTATCCCTAAATTTTGCCTGGACTGCCCTTTCGGGTTTTCAGTCCACCGGGATACCCATTTTTGCCCAAGCCGCCTTTTCAGGTTTTCGACTTGCCGGGTGTACAGATTTTTCATTTTCATCCCTTCATTTTGCCCGAACCCTTTTGGTTCGACGGGAAGCCCTAATTTTTGCCTAGACATGTCAGCCTAGCGGGTCTTTTTTCATGCGTAGTATTTTTTTAACTATGTCTGCATTGGCGGGGTGAGGAAGGTCGTCACCATCCATATTGGTTAATATCATTGCTCCTCCTGAGAACACATGTTTAACCACAAATGGCCCTTCGTACGTAGGGGTCCATTTGCCCCTTGGATCATTCTGAGGAAGGATGATTCTCTTGATTACCAGATCCCCAACTTGATATTCCTGTGGTCTGACCTTCTTGTTAAATGCCCTGATCATCCGTTTTTGATACGTCTGACCATGACAGATAGCAGCAAGTCTTTTTTCGTCAATGAGGTTGAGCTGATCAAGTCGTGTCTGGATCCAATCATCTTCGTTCAGATTTGCATCCTTCATTATCCGGAGAGAGGGTATCTGTACTTCGATTGGCAAGACCGCCTCCATACCATAAACCAAAGAGAAAGGAGTTGCCCCGGTTGACGTCCTAGCTGAGGTACGATACCCATGCAGAGCGAACGGTAACATCTCGTGCCAGTCTTTATACGTTACTGTCATTTTCTGCACGATCTTCTTGATGTTTTTATTAGCTGCTTCTACAGCCCCATTCATCTTCGGTCGGTAAGGAGAAGAATTGTGGTGCTGTATCTTGAACTGTTCGCAGAGCTCAGCGATCATCTTATTGTTCAGATTGGTACCGTTATCTGTAATAATCCGCTCAGGGACACCGTACCGACAGATCAGGTTGTGCCGAATGAACCGTGCCACAACAGTCTTGGTTACCGTAGCATAGGATGCTGCCTCAACCCACTTCGTAAAATAATCAATCGCCACTAGGATGAAGCGATGTCCATTGGATGCCGTAGGTTTTATCTCGCCGATCATGTCTATGCCCCACATTGCAAACGGCCAGGGTGCAGTCAGAACATTCAGGGGAACCGGAGGAACATGCACCTTGTCTGCGTAGATCTGGCATTTATGGCATGTCCTAGAATGTTGGTAGCAATCAGTTTCCATGGTGGACCAGTAATACCCTGCCCGTAGGATCTTCTTTGCCATGGTATGTCCACTGGAGTGCGTACCAAAGATCCCTTCATGTAGCTCTTCCATGATTCTTTCTGCTTCGGTTTTATCCACACAACGCAGTAGGGTTGAATCCTGGTTTCGCTTGTACAAGATGCCGTTGCTAAGAAAGAACTTGGCTGCAAACCTCCTCAGGAATTTCTTATCGTTGATAGAAGCACCTTCAGGGTATTCCTGCGCTTCCAGATATCTCTTCACTTCGTGGTACCAAGGCTTCTCAGTTACCAATTCAGTTTCGAGATCACAACAGTATGCTGGTTCGTCCAGTTTCCAGATGATGATCCGGGGAGCTTCATTATCCCATTTAACCTTGAACATTGAAGACATTGTAGCTAACGCGTCCGCCAGCTGATTCTCTTCTCTTGGAAAGTGCTCAAATGTTATCTCTGTGAAGTGGGGGATCAGGGCCAACACACATTCTCTGTAAGGAATCAAGTTTGGGTGTTTCGTATCCCACTCTCCTTTGATCTGATTGATCACAAGAGCGGAATCTCCGAAGACACTCAGAAATTTGATCCTCAGGTCGATCGCAGCTCGAAGACCCATGATACACGCTTCATACTCCGCCATGTTGTTGGTACAGTTGAAACACAGCCGGGCAGTGAGTGGAGTATGAGTACCTTGTGGAGATACGATGATGGCGCCAATACCATTTCCCAAAGCATTGGAGGCTCCGTCAAAGTGCATAGACCATCGGGATCCTGGTTCAGGTCCTTCATCCGGTCCAGGTATTTCACAGTCAGTTACTATCATAATGCTTTCATCTGGAAACTCGAAGTTCATTGATTGGTAGTCATCCATAGCTTGATGTGCTAGGTGGTCTGCCAATACACTTCCCTTGATGGCTTTTTGGGTCGTGTACTGAATGTCGTATTCCGTCAAGATCATCTGCCATCTTGCAATTCTCCCAGACAGAGCAGGCTTTTCAAATATGTACTTTATAGGATCCATTTTTGAGATTAACAAGGTAGTGTGAGTCAGCATATACTGTCTCAGCCGGCGAGCAGCCCATACCAAAGCGCAGCAAGTTTTCTCAAGCAATGAGTATCGAGTCTCACAGTCGGTAAACTTTTTGCTAAGGTAATAAATGGCATGCTCTTTTCGGCCAGACTCGTCGTGCTGCCCCAGCACACATCCCATTGCATTATCAAGCACTGTCAGGTAAAGTATCAGAGGTCTCCCTTCAACTGGTGGCATAAGGATGGGTGGTTCTTGGAGATATTCTTTGATTCTGTCAAAAGCAGCCTGACATTCATCATTCCAACGTACTACCTGATCTTTCTTCAGCAGCTTGAAGATTGGTTCACAGGTAGCAGTTAGGTGTGAGATGAACCGAGCAATGTAATTCAGACGTCTGAGAAAGCCTCTGACTTCCTTCTCTGTCTTAGGAACTGGCATCTCTTGAATGGCTTTGACCTTAGCAGGGTCCACTTGAATTCCCTTGTCACTCACCACGAAGCCTAGCAACTTTCCAGATCTTACCCCGAAGGTGCACTTGTTCGGGTTCAACCTCAGCTTGTACAGTTTCAAACGGTCAAACAGTTTCTGCAGATGATCAAGGTGTTCTTCCTCAGTCTGGGACCTAGCGATCATGTCGTCAACATACACTTCTATCTCATGATGGATCATGTCATGAAATAAAGCAACCATGGCATGTTGGTAGGTTGCCCCAGCATTCTTTAGTCCAAAAGGCATGACTTTGTAGCAGAAGGTGCCCCAATGAGTAACGAATGTAGTCTTTTCCATGTCTTCCGGAGCCATCTTGATCTGATTGTAGCCTGAAAAACCATCCATGAAAGAGAACACTTTATGCTGAGTTGTATTATCAACAAGGACATCAATGTGAGGTAGAGGGAAGTCATCCTTGGGGCTGGCCCTGTTCAGATCCCTGTAATCGACACACATCCTGACCTTGTCGTCCTTCTTAGGTACCGGCACTACATTAGCAACCCACTGAGGGTAAGAAGTCACTGCAAGAAATCCGGCATCAAACTGCTTCATAACCTCGGCTTTAATCTTCTCAGACATCTCTGGACGCATACGGCGGACCTTTTGCTTAACCGGAGGGCAATCTTCTTTAGTTGGTAAGTGATGGACCACAATGTCGGTATCTAATCCGGGCATATCTTCGTAGGACCAGGCAAAGATTTCTTTATAGTCATGCAGCATCTGAGTCAACTGTTGCTTCACGCTGAGTTCTAGGTTGGCACCAATCTTCACCTCTTTCTTGTCTTCTTCAGTGCCCAAGTTTATTATTTCCACTGGTTCTTCATGGGGTTGAATTGCCCTCTCTTCCTGTTGTAACAATCTTGCAAGTTCACCAGGCACTTCGCAATCATCTTCACCTTCGTCTTCGGCTAAGTTGATCGGATTTTCGAAGTCATAACTGGCAGTAGCAGAGTCGTTACCAGTGAGATCCAGAGTGGATTGAAACCTGTATGAGTGAGTGTGTGTGTAAATACAGCTGTTTTGCAATATGTAAAGAAAGGAAAGAAAAGGAGCGCAAAATTTGAATTGTGAAAAACGTCCAATGCTTTTATTCATGCTATATGATAGTGACAAACAAAAGCCCTCATAAATAAAACCACGGTGCCCCGGGTAAGACACCGGGCCATATAGTTTCAAATTATTGTTTATTACAAATCAAAAACAAAGAAATTCATTACTGGGGAACAAAAGTTATGGGTGTAAAATCTTTAGCAGTCCAATTGGTCAATCCACCGTCGGCCGTCGGGTAGATCCAGCTATCGAACTCTGACTCTTCTATTTCATCTTCCTCTCCAATAGTATTCACTTCTGAGTGGGTGATGAGCACAGGAGGTCTTCCAATTCTCGCCTTGCGCACCGCTTTCTGAGCTTCTGTGGTGAAACCCAGCCCAAACTTGTTAGTCTTAGGAGTAAGATCAGGGAGCTTGCCCCAGTTTGCACATTCACCTTTTTCGATCACAGCCCAGGCGTCCTTTAAGGAGGCCATCTTCATAGGAGAAACCTCTTCATCTGCTTCTGCTGCTGCCAAGGTTTGTGGTACTTCCTCAAAATGTTGAAAGGGGGTTTCAATGAACTCCCCATCCATTTCTACGTATCTGAACGAGTTGAGGTGGCTGACCATGTACTCCTCTTCCCCTTGCACTGTTACGATCTTCCCCCTGACCGGGTACTTGAGCTTCTGATGCAATGTGGAGGTCACAGCTCCAGCCTTGTGGATCCACGGGCGACCCAGCAAACAAGAATAGGACGGATGGATGTCCATCACATAGAATTTTGAATCAAATACCTGTGACCCAACCCTGATTGGGATGTCCACCTCACCATGTACCATTCTTTTGGACCCGTCAAAGGCCCGAACAACAATGTGAGTTGGTTTGAGCTCTAGACCC
The DNA here is from genome assembly GCA_948472305.1 of Vicia faba. NCBI lineage: Eukaryota > Viridiplantae > Streptophyta > Magnoliopsida > Fabales > Fabaceae > Vicia > Vicia faba. The sequence goes on from OX451741.1 coordinate 1,381,949,136, forward strand.
TCACAATCCAGCCTATCCAGAGCCTTCTTGGGCAGCACGTTTAATGAAGAACCTGTGTCAACCAGCACATGAGCAAGAGTAGTGCCCCTGCATTCGATGGAGACATGCAGGGCATCATTATGGTTCTTCCCCTTTGCTGTCAGATCTGCATCAGAGAAACCCAGGCCATTATCAGCGGTTAGGTTGGCCACGCAGTCGGTGAACTGGTCAGCAGACGTCTCTTGGGGTACGTGGGCTGTCTTTAAGAAAGCAATCAGAGCCTTCGCATGGGCCTCTGAACACAGCAGCAGTGACAACATGGAGATTTTAGAGGGGGTGTGCCCCAGCTGTTCTACGACGTTGAAATCACTTTTCTTTATTATCTTGAGGATTTCTTCCATTTCCTGCTTGGAAGCCTCAACAATGGTCTTTGGTGCCTCCGTCCTGGCAGGCATATCAGCAGCAATTCCCTTGCCCCGAGTATCAGATGACTCAGTAGCAGGGGTGGATACTTGGTCAGGGGGAGAAATAGGCACTCTGGCAGGTGTGAAGACCAAAGGCCTATGAATTGCCGGAGGAGCAATGTCTGGCGAGAACAGTCTTCCACTACGAGTGACCTTAGCAGGCCCGGTGATGTTGGAGACACCAGTATCAATGTTGCACTCTTGTTTCACACCCAGAACATAAACATCCGCCCCATAGTGCCATGGGACAGCCTTATCAGATTTGTAGGGTATAGGCCCCGGAACAGTAATGGTGATGGGAGCACTCTTGTGAACTGACAAAATTTGTATAGGCTTCTTTGAAGGAGCCTTGGAATGGTTGTTAAAGATGGTAACGATCGACACTTCTTCAACAGGAGCAGCAGGAACAACAGTCTTTCTGAACAAAATCTCTCTACTATCTATCAGGTTTTGGATGCCTGACTTCAGCAGAGAACAACCAGCAGGGGAAGCAACACATAGAGGGCAACTTTCGCTACATCCCGGAAATAAACCGGCTAGCAACAGATTCCTCTTGACCATCAGCAACGGAGTAGCAACATCATCCACCGAAGCTACATACAAATCCTCCTCAACAGCATTCACTCCATGCTGGGGCATGGGAGCAGTTACAACATTCGGCCTCTCGGGCGCCTCAAACTGTATTTCCTTTGCATCAATGAGGTCTTGAACCTTATTCCTTAGGGCCCAACAGTCATCTGTGTTATGCCCCGGGCTATCAGAGTGATAAGCACAGCGAGCATTTGGATTGAACTTGGGGGATGCAGTATTGGGAAACTTTGGAGCCTCCCTGACAGTCACTAAATTGGTGGATAGCAACTGTGGCAGGATCTGTGATAAGGTCATGCTTAACCGGGTAAACTCTCTCCGGGGTCTTTCAAACTTTTGAGGATTAGTTGGCCGAGAAGCGGCAGCAGGTTTGGCAATCATTACCGCACTGACAGATTGGTGGCGTTCAGGTCGCTCTGTTCTCCGGGAGCTATATACAGCACTAGCCTCCTTTTTGAAGGGTTTCTTCTCAGTACTGGAGGAGGCAACTTTCTGTATCTTCCCCGATTTTATACCGGCCTCGATCCTTTCACCAGTTAGGATCAGATCAGTAAACCCAGCAGAGGAATTACCAATGAGATGATTGAAAAATGGACCAGATAGGGTCCCCAAAAACATATCTACCAGCTCCCGATCCGTCAATGGTGGCTGCACCCTGCCAGCCAGGTCTCTCCATTTCTGGGCGTACTCCTTAAAACCTTCACTCGACCCTAGTGACATACCCTGGAGTTGGGTACGCGTAGGAGCGAGGTCGGCATTATACTGATACTGCTTGTAAAAAGCAGTGGCCAGATCCTCCCAGTTACGAATGCTGATTCCATCTAGCTGATAGAACCAATCGAGGTGAGTCCCTGAAAGACTCTCCTGGAAGAAGTGGATCCAAAGGTTCTTGTCTGCTGTGTAAGGCTGGATCTTCCTTACATAAGAACGGAGATGCATCTTGGGACAGGAAGCCCCATCATACTTCACGAAGGCAGGTGTTTTGAACTTGTGTGGGATCACCACCCTAGTAGATAACCCCAAGTCTCCGAAATCCAATCCAGGCACTCGCTGAACTTCCATAGCCTTTAATCTGTCTTCCAGCTGTTTGTACCGGTCTTCAGCAGGAGGGTACTGTTCGTCGTTGAAGTCTGTTTCAGTATCAGAGCCCACAGGAGTAGGGAACTCCCTTTCTTGGTGACTACCTTCCTCCACAGATGGAGGAGTCCTTTCAGCTTCAACCAAGGTGTTCCCGAGTCTGCGCCCAGTGTTAAATAGCACAGTCCTCCTCTTCTTCTTAGTCTTCTTCAGAAGCATGGTCTTCAACTCTTGTTGACCCTGAGCCAAGCCCTTGATCAGCTCCTGAAATTGGGCGTTCTGCGCCTGAAATTGGACGTTCTGCGCCTGAAGAGCCTTGATAGATGCCTCGGTTGACGATTCAGGATTCATGATGCTGAAATAAACAGCGAAGAACAGTAAAAAACCTGAAAAGAAGAGTACCTATGATGCACATGATGAATGATATGTGTTTATGCAATGCATTCAAGAGTTCGAAAATTCAAATTTGTTGTAGACCAAAAGGAGCACACATTATTATTAAGAAAATCATTGTTTAATACATCAAAGCCTCATGGGCAAAAGTACAAAAAGATCAAATCAATCCCAAAATATGTTGCGCATCTTCTTTGGAGCTATGTAAGTGTTAAGGTTCCTTTCCTCATGCAACAGGCGGGTGAGCTCCAAGACCTTCTTTTCACTGGCATGCAAACTAGTCTCAAGAGAATTCCGCTCTTCCTTAAGCTGGATCCAGCTCTTCTGCATCTCTTCCCAGGATGTGGGCATATCAGGGTGCTGAATAACGTGAGACACCTCTCCCTCCAAGGCAGGCTCTTTGATTACTGGAAGCATATGAGGATAAGGCATTACTAACTTCTGAGAGCGGGCTCGTACCCACTTGAGGTAAGGCTCCAAAGGGATGGAGTTCCTGTGCCCCAGTGTCTTGCTGTCTATCCTACTAGGCATCCTCCAAGCTCTGATAAATCTCTGGCGAAGTCCTTGAGTATCATTGTCGAAGTCAAAAACTATGTCAGGAATCAACATGTCATGAGGACCATCCCTCCGAGCATAACCAAATTGTCTCCAAGCCAGGCATGGACTATAAGTAATACCCCCTCTGATTCCAAGTAAAGGAACATTAGGATACTCCCCGCAACGATCAATGATAGTGACGTCTTCTCTGGACCTAGGGCACCAATGTATATCTGCATGTGTAAGAGTCATCAACCGTTGTGACCATCTCAAACCCCGCTCGTTCTTCAGGACTGATTGTGGAAGGTGCGAAATAAACCACTTTCCCAGGAGAGGAGTGCAACACATAAGGACACCTCTTTTCCTCATGGTTCGAGTGTAACATGAGTGAAGGAGGTCCCCCAGCAACGTAGGTATAGGATTCCTGGACATAAAGATCTGGACAGCATTGATATCAACGAGCTGGTCTGGGTTAGGGAACAACACCAAACCATAAACAAGAAGGGCCACAACCTCTTCAAAAGCTTGTAAGTCAAGGGAGTTCCAACATTCATAGGCCTTTTCAAACAGAAACCTGGCTAAGAACCCTTTGATACCACTTCTAACTTCCCAATGTCCCTTGAGGTCAGATGACTGTAGGTGCAAGGCTTTAGCAATCTCTTCAAGCTTAGGTTCCTTTTCTGTACCGTTGAAGGGTAGCTGGTCAAGGATAGGGATCTTCAGGAGTCGGGAGAACTCCTCCAATGTAGGTACCAACTGATAGTCCAAGAAGGTGAAACAGTGATGCAGAGGGTCAAAGAATTGGAACAGGACTTTTATCATGTCTTCCTCAATGTTGGTGTTGACCAAGCTGATGAGGCTTCCATGCCTTTCACTGAATGAAGAGTTCTCGGGAATCCTGGATATAAGCTCCTTAAGCTGAGGAGGGATCCTTACAAGACTGATTTGAATTGTCTTTCTACGAACAGTTTCCATGTCCTACAAAACAAGAACAAAGATGAAAATTCGAACCCCTGAAATGGTTAGTTAATGCATATGATGCTGGATGATGTGATGATGCTATGATTAAACACACCACAGATATTTACAAAGACAAACATGTAAGGCACACAAGGCACACAAGACAGGCCCTTAAGGTTTAAGGCCAGCATGGGGTCTGGGTAGTACCCTCTTGGAGTTGGTGGGTTCAACCTGTCCTAATCAAAGTAACCGGGTTCTAAGGTTCCCAATATCACGGGATTGCTTTCATTGTTCATCGTTTTGATTTAGCCACTGAACTGGCGACCGAAATATTCCAGGAAAGCAACCCTCAATTGAGTGTAGTATCGAGTATCAACCAACCTCGGACTGTACCAAAGTCAGTTATCTCACTACCCTAAAGAGGCCAAGATGGTTCAATTAAGGTTCCTAAGGTCTGTTGATGCTTCATGACACCACATGGAGGCCCCGTACTCTCCTTGACTGAACTCAAGGGTTACCGGTACACACCAAAGTGCCACATCAACGTAGCAGACTGTTTCAACCATGTCAGTATACCCCGCACAGTTCCCTCACAGCCTTGTTGCTACTTTCTAAAAGGGTATCCCCCAGATCCGGGTTAGGATCTATAGAACTCCCAAGCAACCCACAATTTTAAAGCACACAAGGAAAACAATTGAAAACGCAGTTATGAACTAGCCCTAAGGTACACCTCACTTTAAGTATATCCCCAGCAGAGTCGCCAGTTCTGTGATCGGTGGATCTGGAACTGACTGTTTAACGCTGGTTCGCGAAATGTCGCGGAAGCAAGAGTCGCCACCGTCTTTTATTTTCTCCAAATGGAAAGGACAAAAGCACAGAAAAATTCCTTTAAAGAGATTGCTCTCGGTTCGGGAGGTAGGTTATAGAAAGGGAAGGTGTTAGCACCCTTTCTATCCATGGTTATCCATGGGCTCTTAGATACTTGCTCAATGTGTTTTCAAAATTGTTTGTTTGCTTTTCAATGTGGGTTTAAAAATTTCTTTTGAAAAATTTCAGTTCGACTCGTGCGTCAGAGTGTTTGAAAAATTTGCTTTGAAAGCTTTTGAAAAGTGTCAGTGTGAAAAGTTTGTTTTGAGATTAGAGCAAGTACCCTTGAGAACCTACCTACCCTAAGGAATTCGTCTGTGTAAATGTCCTTTAAAGTAGTGCCATCCCACCATTGAGAGGTAGGTAGCACCACCGTTGGAGGTGTTCGGGTCAATTCGAGTTTTAGGGACATGGTGATCACCGGAGCAATGGGAAGACACCTTAGAAGCTACCCTCATGCCAGGTTCCCGGATCATGAGGACTTACTAAGACGTCCTCTACTCGACGATCACCTTTCGAAAGGCAACAGTGAGGCGTACCCTAGGGGTGGTGTGTGCGGTTCGTGTGTCATGTTTCAATTATTTTGTTTTGTCATGTTTGTTGTGATCTACGCTTGATTTTATTTTTAGGGCCATACATTCTTTCATGCTTTTTGTTAACCGTTATATACTTGCGAGAAAATAAATCTAAACTATTACAAATGGCGCGGGTCCACATCGCCAAAATAAACCGAACCCGATTTGACTGAAAGTAAAGGAGCAATAAAATAAAAGTGCGAGAAATAAAGTTACAAGGCTTCGGGGCAATTACATAATTAGAATAAATGACATAAAATAAATGCGCAAATTAAATACATTATGAACATGGGCGTTGGACCCTTTTGCAATAAATTAAAATTAATGAAGAATTAAAATTAAAATTAAATGTTTTGGTATTTTTGTGTTTTTTAAGATTTACAAGAAAAAGAATTAATGAAAACAAAAAAAAATTGGATGTAAACCCTAATTCTAATGTTTTTTAAGTTATTAAGAAAGAGATTGAATTTTTAACCTAATTTAAATCTAAGTTATTTATATACATTTAATTATAAAAAATAGAATAAATAAATAAATAAAAATATTATGGAAAAAAAAGAAAGATCAAAAAGAGGAATGAACATTGTTAATTAACCTAATTCTGATTATCTTTGGATTTTTATTTATTAAAAGAATTAAAGTTAAAACCTATTTTACTAAATTAATTTACATGTTAATTATCTACAAGAAAATAAATAAAATAAATATTTTTTATGTTTTTATCCTTTTTTCTGATTTTTTGATGTTTTTGTATTTTGTTAAAAAAAAATAATTAGTTAAATAAACAATAATTAAAATAAGAATAACAAGTAAAACATAAATAAGAAAAAATGAAAATAAAATAGTGAAGGCAAACCAGGGGGGGTAACCCCAGATTAGGAGGTGCAGGCCCTAGAATTCTGGCCCATTAAGCTGGAAATTTGTTGGACTTTTTGAATCATGTGTGACACGTTTGACTAAGGCGTAGCATGTTCTTCAATCCTAGCCTTTGATGTGGATACTCTGGGACGCGTGTAGGCTTGATCATTGAGGATGCATGGTGAACCCCAGCGTAGAGCCTGCATAGGAATTGTTATACAAAAATAATATGGAATTTGTTCAGACCTGGGACTTGAACCTAGGTCTTGGAGATTGTATGCATCACGTGTTGCCAACTGAGCCATTGAACTTCATTTAATATATTATATCACATAAATAATAAAAAAAACAAAACCAAGGCAATTGTGGTCCAGCGCGCGAAGTTTTTAAATCAACGAATCAGCAATTGCCACGGTATCTTCGTCTTCACGTCCCCTGTAAACAAAAGCGTATGGCCACGGTTTTCATGACGTTGCAGAAAGTAGGCTATGGAAAAATAGCGATTAGCGCTATAAGCTCCATAAATTGTTCGCGAATGGTGCTTTTCCTTCGTCTAGGCTTGCTGAATATGACTATCATGGTTTGGAAGGCTAATTTTACAGTATTGAGAAAACCCTAAAATCACAACCTGAAAACCCTAAAATGTGAACATGGTGAAATCGCGTATGGTCCACAAAAATGCAATTAAACACAATGGTTAGCTTAGAAACTTTGTAAGGAACAAGAATTCATCAATAAAAATGCAAAAGGACGTATGAATTGTGATATGCGATTTCAAAAGTTATGTGACACAGTTTGAGTTCTCCCTACCAATTCCTGGAGTTTTGAAAGATGTTTGGAGTTGGGATGTGTTTAGCAATGGTCAAGGAAACTTTTAGAATCAATCTTATGACTTGAAATCACCTCCAACTTTGAAATCAGTTTTGTGTTTTTATCCAAAAATTTCAATGTTGCAATCAGCTTTTTAGCGCAGCCTTTGATGTGTTATGGTTAGGGTTTGACTTGGTGCTTATGATGGAAGAGAATTGGCTTGCTAGCTGACCTAGATTCATGCTCATGAGAGAACTAGTCCTAGGGTTTTTTCATTAACAAATTTTTCCTTCTTTTAAGCCAAGACCAAGACTTAGTGTGCATTTTAACCCTAGCCTGAATTTTTGAGTTGGCCCATGATATATGGAAGTTGTCCAAATTCAAATGACACTATTCCATTGGTTTTTGAATTTTATTTGAATTTTTAAAGATTTAAAATGAATTAAATTATCAAAAATTAAATAAAATAGAAAAATCAATATTTGGTCTTGAAATTAATCATGGGACACGTGTGTGGCATGACAAGGATGAATCAAATGGAAGAAAGTGGGCCCTTTTGTCAAAAATTGGAGTTTCAAGGATAGTTGACTTTTGCCATTTCACAAAAATTTCCCAACTTCTACAAGGCATAACTTGCTCAATTTTTAAGATTTTCACATGTTCTTGGACATTTTGGAAACGTCTTTGAGTCCTCTAACCAATTCCTTTGGTCCCATGTCATTTTGATTTACCAATCTCAAGTTATGGTCTTTGACTTAAAGTCCCTTTTTGTTGACTTTTGAAAATGACCTATAATGTTGAAATTGATAACTTTTTGTGAGAGCATTTCTTGGACTTGAAGTATGAAGATGAGTTGTAGGAAATGTCTTTATCTTCAAAATGAGCTTTGGATGGAATTTTTCTGATAATCCATGTGAAAGTTATGCCCTGGTCAATTTCAGTTGACTTTTTCAGCTGTCCAAATATAGTAACTTTTGCATCTTTGATGATTTCTGAGCCAAATTTTGAGAATCATGATCAAGCATTGATCAAATGATGTTTGTGGCTTCAAAATGATATGTTGACCAAAAATTTGAACTTTTGACTGTCAAATGACCATTTTGCCCCTACAGTTGACTGTAGTGCAATTTAGGGTTTTGACTGTGCAATTTTGAGTTGAATGCCTTGAAACTTGATATGAGGATGCTTGACCATGTTTGTAAGCATATGAGACTTGATTGGGCCTTTGAACACTTCCTTTTCTTGATCAGACTCAAAACCCTAATTTTGACTGTATGGGAGACTGTTGCACTGCACAACCCTTGGGGAATTTTCTAGCTTGGCTTGGCAATTTCTTGAGGAATATGGGAGGGCAAATTTTGGGGTATAACAATTGTCAAATTCTTTCAATTAAAAACTTTTGTACTTTTTTTACAGTTGTTAGTATAATTTTGTAATTTTTCTAGTTGTTGTTGATACAACCTTTGTCAGTACTTTATATTTTTTCTTGTATTATAAATACTCTTTCAAATACCTATCAGTGGATGAGGAAATTGTAAATCAATTTTCACAAGGAGGAAATGCTCAACTCCCAAATAATCACTTTGGAGAATTAGAGAGCTTACAACCTGAAAATCAAATAAATGAAAAAAATTATTTCATGGGGACTTTCTCTAATATTTTGGAGAAACCAACAAGTACTTGTACTTTGGCTTATTTGGGTATACTTCATATTTCATTTGGGTTTAATGTCTCAAATATGCCTTTTACTTCCTCGTGGATCTTAGATTGATCTAACCTGATCAGACTTGGACCGTCACGGCTGGCTCCGAGCTGAAGTTTTGAACGAGGTGGGGGAGGTACCTGCAAGACACTCCGATGCTGAAGTGAGTAAGAGCACGAGCAGGCAATAGTAAGAGTATGGGTAGAATGATGAATACCCGACCCTCTGGAAACAGAGGGTATTTATAGCCCCCAGCGCTGGGCCAAGGTTCCTTCATTGGGCCGGGCAGGTTTGGCCCAATGGAGGAACTGCCAGGTTCTACGTGCGTAGTGGGGATCTGCACGTGGTCCCCTCCCTGGATGTTCTGCGTGAAGTGCGGGCGGACAGAGACGCGGTCTTTTTGGAGTCCCGTTGAGGGTGCAGTGGACTGAGTCTGCCCTAGGACGGGTGCTCGAGGTGAAGTCGAGCTGGGCAGTAGAAGGTCGAGCAAGTAGCGCCAGGGAGTACGTCGGGCACGACTGTGATCCTTTGGTCGGCATGACCCCCAGCATGTCCGTTTGGATTGGGCCTTATCAATGCTATTGGGCCAGCCGGGCCCAGTCCAGAACAGGAGCCCCCCAAGTCGTGGTTCCTTGGGTTAGGAGCCATGGCTTGATCTTAGGTTGCTTCCATTTCGAGGTCCCGTGCCCGGGCTAGAGAGGCAGCTCCTCGTGGGGGTACTCGAGGGTTTCCAGAGAGGCAGCTCCTCGTGGGGGTACTCGAGGGTTTCCCCGTATCGTGCTCGGGGACAATCCCCGTGAGGAATGCTCGGGGATTCCTCAACAGCATGCGCCCGCCGAGGACGCGAGGTATCCTTTGGGAACTGTGCCGCCACCCTATGAGGATAGGGTCATCATTTCCTAGGGGAGCTGCGCGTCGAGGAGGGGAATTCGTTGCTGCCCGAGGCGACGTTTGGTATTCCACGTCATCACTATAAATAGGATCCTTGGGCCCCAGAACGTGTTCCAACTCTTCGCGCTTCTCCTCTTCGCTCTGTTTTTGCTGCTGTTGTTCTCCCCAGATTCTCATAGCATCGCTGCAGTCTCCGTCACCGATTCCTTTCCTCCGTTGCAAATCTACTCCTTGATTTCCAAGTAAGTGACTTGTCTTCTCTGTTTTTCTGTTGTGATGCATGATTTTTATCATTTTAGACGTTTTTAGAGGCTGTGCGCGTGGGACTAGCCCGGTAAATTCATGTTTAGCTCAACAAATTCATGCTTGAGGTCGGCAAGCACATGCTCATGGCCGGTAGACACATAGTTTAGGTTATAATCTGCAGCGCTGCCCGGAGTCTTCATGATCCAGGGCGCCTAATTCATGATTGTGCCCGGTAGATTCATGGCTTTGGCTTTAGACTTTATGATGTTGCTCGCCATGTTCATACCCCGGGTCAACATATTCATGAGTAACCGCGTTGTCGGTCTATTTAGGCGGCTTGCAGAAGGGCCCGTCGAGGTATCTGGAAGTCGGGGAGGCGACTGCTATTTTTGTTTCAACCAACTGTGGTCGTGCATGGAGCGACGTGGTTTGTCGCACACTCCATCTTGTCCGTTACGACGAGCGTATGGTTTCGTGCCCAATTGACTGGTTTCCCGTGATCTGTAGGTAACCATGGCGGACGAGCCGTGCTCTTCAGAACGCCCCGAAAGGGAAGAACAAAGTGTCGATGAGACTGTGAGTTTGATCGACACCGTGGAAGACCCTCTGTTGGACTGGGTGGGCGCCGAACCTAGGGGAATCGCCTCGGTCTATAGTCGGCGCAGCCGAAGGCCATACGCTGTCCTTGAGGCGGGCCACGACCAGCCTGATTTTCAGAAGAATTTCGTCGTTACTAGACCGACCTTCACCGCTCGGATTTGCTCGGTGTTCCCCGAGTACAGTTTCCCCATGTACGAAATTGCATTCAAAGACCTTGGGTTGCAGCTGCCCTTCAGCGACTTTCAGGCGGGGGTCTTCGCCCATTTGGGGCTGGCCCCGTCGCAGCTACACCCGAATTCGCTCGCCTTTATCCGGGCGTTTGAGCTGACCTGTCATTTTCTGAGGATTGGGGCGACTATACCTCTCTTCTTCAGAATCTTTCATCTGCAGCGCCAGTCCCGGTGAGGAAAGCACAGCTGGGTCTCCCTGAAACAGTCGAAGAGACTTTTCAGGATGTACACGGACTCCGTGCGGGGGTTTAAAGACAAGTGGTATGTCGTGAGGCCGGTTACCACAGCCGCTTTAGAGTCCCTGTACAAGGAGGAAGCGGCGATAAGCGACGATGACGGGGAGGCACTTTTAGACAACGACGGGTATCCGGTGTTGGGACGCACGGCCAAGTTCCCCGTGCATTAGATTTCTGGGCATTACGAGCACGAAACTGGGTATTATCATACTTCTGCGGGCGACATGGGTTCCGAGGATGAGAAAGCTTACGAAACTCTTTGTCGGTACGTTGATAGCTTCCACCCCGCCAGGTGGGCTACGAGGGAGGGGGAAGATGTCCTGGACGAGGAGGGTTATCCGACCTTTGAAGCCCGACCGATTGACACGAAGGCACTCGTGGAGTGCCAGTCGTTCGGGCAGGCTGCGCATCTGCTAGGTCGTTTATTGTTTGAATTTCTTTGCTTCATTTGTTTGCGTATTTGCTCGGTACTAACCCCGTTTTTATTTTGTGCAGGTTCGATGGCGGTGCGACGGGAGAGACTCTTGAAGCTGTCTTGTGACCGGAGGCCGAGCAAGAGGGTGGTGAAGGCTCCTCAAACAACGAGGATGGGCCCGCTGCATAGTCCGGGCGCTCCTCATGTGGTGAGGGTGGATTCGTCGCCTAGCTCGGGGGCTGCTTCGGAAGAGACCCCAGAGGTCCAGGAGGTCGAGCCACATGTCGACCTGATACCAAGAAAAAGGAACCGGGTGGAAAGTGGGCCGGCGGTCGGCGAGGATTCCAGCGCCGTAAGGTCCTTCGGGTTTCCCCCTTGCTTCAAAGAGGAGGGTTTCTTCGAGGGGTTCCCTTTGTCCGTGACTGCCGATGAGGCTGAGGCTATCAGGAGGATGAGCAAGGAGGACCGGAGGAGGCACCTGGCCGCCAATATGGTCGGGCTGGTAAAAATGGCTGAAATGGCTGTTGTGCTGTCCGAGGAAGGGGAGGATCCTGTCCGTATTGAATAATTGGAACAGGAGAAAGCGGCCCTCACCTCGAGTTCGCGAAAGTTAAGGACTGCCCTGGAGCGCTCCAAGGAGATGTTCCGCGAGCAAGCATCGCTGCTGGCTGCCGAGAGAGAGAGAGATGTTGACTCTGGAGAAGGAGAACTCGGGGAAGCTAGCCGAGGAGAGAGAGCTTCTCCGTGCAGACCAGGAGCGTCTTGAAACCGACATCGGGCGCCTAACCCAAGAGATCGAGGACCTGAAAGTCGCCATGCTTCCTGCCGAGGATGAGCCGGAGGATATAGCCGCTTTGAGGAGTCGATCGGAGTTGGTCGCCCATATCCGGCTGCTCGAAGCGGATTGTGTCGGTGCTATGGAGGAGGGGTTCGACTCCGCGGTCAGCCAGCTTTCCTTGTTGAATCCCGGTTTGATCACTGAAGAGACGGGCTACATGTCTCAGATCGTGGATGGTGCGATCGTGCCCCCTCCCGACTCTCCTGTTGTCGGTGATGATGGCTCCGGGGAAACTGGATTGTAAGATGATGATGGGCCTGCGTGCCTTATTGATATTTGTTTTGGGCCTGTGTACCCGTTCGTATTTTTTGGGCCTGCGTGCCCGTTGGTTGTACTTCCTGAACATCGCCGGCCTTCTTGGTCGGTTTATTTTTATTTGCTTTGTTGCCTACGGGCGTATTGAATGAATTTATTTCCATGACTGTTTGCCTGTGTATGTATTTTATGTATTTTGTGACTTTGTTGGCAAACTTGCCTAAGTCTTTCGTTCGGGCCCCACTCGATGACCAATTTTATCGGAGCGATGACCTCGAGAGGAGAGATTTGTTTTCGACCCTTTTTAAGATGGCCCGAGTTTCTTCGAGATTCTCAGGCGTGCGGAATGAGCCGCTCGATCGGGTATATCGCCCGGATCGGGGTTATTTGCTCGCGGCGTGAACTGCCCATCGCGAGCTGGGTGTTCTTCCCTACAGGTACTACGACGGTGGATCTCGGTGGAGGTGTCCACATCGGGCACTATTGATTGGTCTCGTTTGTTGAACGATGTTGTGCGATTTAGACGTAGGTCAGGCCTGTACCTCAGCCTCTCTACGGAGTCTGACGTATTTTCCTCGTTGATCGAGCGCGGGTGTCGACGGTCGAGGGTCCTAAGTGTCGTTGGTAGTTTTTAACTATAGTACTGCTTTAGTTTAGCAGCGTTCCAGGGTCGTGGTAATGGCTCTCTGTCTAATTGCTCGAGGTAGTATGCCCCGGTACCGGTGGTGCGGTGGACTCGATAAGGTCCTTCCCAGTTCGCGGCCAGCTTCCCTTCGCGGGAATCTTTCTGGTTCCTTCGTAATACCAGGCTGCCGATTTCGAACTCGCACTTGATGACCTTGTCGTTGTGGCGCAGAGCCACTTGTTGTTTTAGGGTGGCTTCACGCAGGGCCACGCCAGATCGGATTTCCTCGATTAGGTCGAGCTCGTCCCTCAGCGCCTCGTCGTTCATTTCTTCGTCGAGGGGGCTCTCTGTCCGTCTGGATGGTTCCATGATTTCTACCGGGATGACGGCCTTAGTCCCGTATGTTAGTCGGAATGGGGTCTCGCCGGTCGTTGAGTGGGGCATTATGCGGTAAGCCCACAAGACGCTGTGGAGCTCCTCGACCCATCCCCTCTTGGCTTCGCCGAGTCGACGTTTGAGTCCCCGGAGGATAACCATGTTCGTGGCCTCGGCCTGCCTGTTGGTTTGAGGGTGCTCGACCGAAGTGAAGTGTTGTTTTGTCCCTAGTTTAGTGACGAAGTCTTGGAACCTGTGGTCGGTAAATTGGGTGCCGTTGTCGGTCACCAGTGCACTCGGAATCCCAAATCTGGCGAGGATGTTTCTTTTGTAGAAACGGAGGATATTGTGTGAGGTGATCTTCGCGAGGGCCTCGGCCTCGATCCACTTCGTGAAGTAATCGACTGCCACGATTAGGAACTTATTTTGGTAAGTCCCTTGCACGAAGGGTCCGAGGATATCCATTCCCCACCACGCGAATGGCCATGGGGACGATAGTATGCTCAGCTCGTGAGGCGGGGCGAGGTGCATGTTGCCGTGTTTCTGGCACTTGTCGCATTTCTTAACGTGCTCCTTGGCATCCTGCTGCATCGTCAGCCAGTAATATCCTGCTCGAAGGGCTTTCCTCGCCAAGGACTTACTGCCCATGTGCTGGGCATTGATCCCTTCGTGTATCTCCCGCAGTACCTCGGGGACTTTGGATTTGTCTATGCATTTTAGGAGGGGGATGGAGAATCCCCTGCGGTACAGTTTGTGCTCGAGCACCACGTAGGAGCATGCTCTCCGTTTTGTGACGGTTGCCTCGGATTGGTTTGATGGAAGTTCTCCCTTTGTCAAGAAATTGTAAACCGGGGTCATCCAGGACGAGGCGTCTCCAATGGCGTGGACCTCGACCAGTGTCGAGGATTTTTCGATACTCGGGCGTGCCAAAGATTCTTGGATGACGGATTTGTTCCTGCCTTTCTTTCTCGTGCTCGCGAGTTTGGACAGTATGTCTGCCCTCGTGTTTTGCTCGCGGGGAACATGTGAGATTTCCGCCCGTACGAACTTTGTCATGTGTTTTTTGACCAAGTTCAAGTACTCGATGAGGTTGTCGTTTTTGGCTTGGTAATTCCCCTGGACTTGGGAGGCGACGAGTTGGGAGTCGGTGTAGATCTGTACCTCGCGGGCTCCCAGGTCCTCGGCTAACCTCAATCCTGCGAGCAGGGCCTCATACTCTGCTTGGTTGTTTGATGTCGGGAAGGAAATAGCTAAGGAGTGCTCGATCACTACGCCCTCTTCATTTTCCAAAAGGATTCCTGCGCCACTTCCGGACGAGCTAGATGCTCTGTCGACGAAGATGGTCCACTTGTGTTCCTTCCCTAGGGGTGGGTCATAAGTGGTTATCTCCGTGACGAAGTCGGCCAGGGCCTGCGCTTTCAAGGCTTTCCTACTCTCGTATTGAATGTCGAATTCAGAGAGTTCCAGGGACCATTTCAACATTCTTCCCGCCATATCTGGCCGACCCAGGAGTTGTCTCACCGGTTGGTCGGTTTGCACGATGATCGTGTGGGCCAGAAAATAATGTTTGAGCCTCCTCGCTGCGTTGACGAGGGCCAGGGCCACCTTTTCTATCTGTTGGTATCTGCTTTCGAGTCCTTGCAGGGCTTTGCTCGTGAAGTAGACGGGCTTCTGTCCGTCGGTGGTCTCGCGGACGAGGGCCGCGCTGATGGCTTCGTTCGAAATGGCCAAGTACAAATACAGTGGCTCCCCGTCGTCTGGTCGAGATAGCACGGGCGGCTGAGACAGACTTTGCTTTAGGTGGCGTAGTGCCTGCTCGCATTCCTCATTCCATTCGAAGGCTGCTTCCTTTCGAAGGAGTTTGAAGAATGGGAGGGCGTGCTGAGCGGATCTCGTGACGAATCGGGATAGCGACGTGAGCATGCCGTTCATGATTTGTATCGACTTCTTCGACGTTGGTGTTAGGAGGTCAAAGAACGCCCGGCATTTGTCGGGGTTGGCTTCGATTCCCTGTTCTGTTAGATAGAATCCAAGGAATTTTCCTGCCTTAACCCCGAACGTACATTTCTCGGGGTTGAACCTCATTTTACATTGTCTTGCTTGGGCAAAGACTGTCTTGAGGTGTGCTGCGTGGTCGGTGTCTTCTCGGGACTTGACGATCATGTCGTCCATATATACCTCGAGCATGTCGTCAATCTGTTTGTTGAAAACTCTGTTCATCATGCGCTTGTAAGTTGCCCCGACATTTTTCAGTCCGAAGGGCATTACGTTGTAGTAATAGTTGCCCGAGCTGGTCATGAATGTCTTGCAGTGTTTGTCGCCCAGGGCCATCGGGATTTGGTTATAGCCCGAGTAGGCGTCCATGAATGACAACGTTTTGTAGCCGGCCGAGTTGTCGACTAGCATATCTATGTTAGGCAAAGGAAAAGCATCTTTCGGGCAAGTCCGGTTGAGATCGGTATAATTAACGCACATCCTCCATTTTCCATTTTTCAGAAATAAAATTTGCCTCTAGGAGGTCTTTTACAGCTTTTTCAGCAGCCTCCGTTTTTTCTGGAGACTGCTGTTGTACCCCAAAATTTGCCCTCCCATATTCTTCAAGAAATTGCCAAGTCATGCTTCAAAATTCCCCAAGGGTTGCACAGTTCAAGGGTCTCCTAAGCAGCCAAAATTAGGGTTTTGATTCTGATCAAGAAAATGAAGTTTCCAAAGGTCCAGTCAAGTCTCACAAGCCTATAAACATGGTCAAGCATCCTCATACAAAGTTTCAAGACTTTCAGCTCAAAATTGCACAGTCAAAACCCTAATTGCACTACAGTCAACTGTAGGGGCAAAATGGTCATTTGGCAGTCAAAAGTTCAAATTTTTGGTCAACATATCATTTTGAAGCCACAAACATCATTTGATCAATGCTTGATCATGATTCTCAAAGCTTGGCTCAAAAATCATGAAGATGCAAAAGTTTCCTTATTTGGACAGCTGAAAAAGTCAACTGTAAATTGACCAGGGCATAACTTTCACATGGATTATCAGAAAAATTCCATCCAAAGCTCATTTTGAAGAGAAAGACATTTCCTACAACTCATCTTCATACTTCAAGTCCAAGAAATGCTCTCACAAAAAGTTATCAATTTCAACATTATAGGTCATTTTCAAAAGTCAACAAAAAGGGACTTTAAGTCAAAGGCCATAACTTTAGATTGGTAAATCAAAATGACATGGGACCAAAGGCATTGGTTAGAGGACTCAAAGACCTTTCCAAAATGTCCAAAAACATGAGAAAATCTTGAAAATTGAGCAAGTTATGCCTTGTAGAAGTTGGGAAATTTTTGGATTTTTTGAAAAGTCAACATTGATTCAAATGACCTAAAATTGCTAATGGGCCCATTTTTCTTCCACAATTCATCATCCAAAGCATGTGCACGACCACTTGGCCCAAAGGGAAGTTTTATTCATTTTTTATTTATTTATTTGGATTTTTATTAATAATAATTCATTTAAATTAAAATAAATACATGAAAAATGCTTAACCTAGTTTTTCAATCTTTTTGTGCACATTATATCATCAAGATTTCGTGCCTAGCTAAATAAGGAAAGAACCAATGCAATTGGATGTGATTTGAGAGCAAAAGCATGGAAAAAGATTGAAAAAGATCTTGAAGAAAATCAAATCTTTCAAGTCATGAATGCCAAGCTTTTTGTTTGATTTCTTTAACCTAAATCATTACTACATATACAAGGATCACAACCCTAATTCAAAGAACCACGCAGCTGCTCAGAAAACCCTTGCACAAACTCACACTTTTTCTCAAAAATCTCAATTCTGAAAACACCTTTGCAAGGCGATTCAAGACAAAATAGTGATTCCATTAGCTTCCTTGAGGATTATAGGACATATTCCAATCATTCCCCAAGCCCCATACTCAAGAAAACGCAAGATCACCATTGAAGTTGGTAAAGAAAAATTCTGAATCGGTTTCTATCATACATGCATTGTTAACATGTTTTGTTGTTATTTTTGTGTTTATAATAAAGTTTGCAAGCTAATCATATGTTTTAATTGAAGTTTTACGCATTGTATGCCAAGATGCCATTATCGTTTTCTAGGGTTTACAGGACTGGGTATTAGGGGTTTTTGAATGAGGAAAAATTAGAACCCCTGAGTACCACCATTGACACAAGCGCGTTTGGACGAAGAAGATGGCACCCTCGCGCTCAATTTATGAGCGTCACTGGGCCATTCGCTATTTTTCCATAGATGACCTATAGCAACGTTTGAAAACCGTTGCTCATTGTTTGTGTATTTCAGGAAAAAACAAAGTCCATGAAGAAGATGATGTGGTGGCCAGCCATGATTGGCTCTTTTGAATTTGTGCGCTTTAACCCACTAACGCCTTGGCTTTGTTTGATATTATTTGTTTATTACATTATATACAAAGCGCGTGAATTGGTCCAGTGGTAGGTGCAGCTGTTGGTAACGTACATGACCTGGGTTCGAGCCCCAGGTCTTCATTATTCCTATATTATTTTGCAATTCATATTCCCATGCAGTTTCAAGACTGGAGCGCACCATACACCTCCAAATCAGGCTTGCCACGTCCATCCCAAGATCAATCACAAGGCTGAGAGTTAGAGAACATCATGGATCCAAGTCAACGCATGTGTATGTTCCCAGAAAAAATCAATAAGGCCATCCTAAATGGGCCAGAATTCTTGGACTGAACCTCCACTTTGGGGACTGATACCTCCCTAGGTTTGCCATGTTATGTTATTTTATTAATTCTATTTTCTTTTAATTATTATTTGTTTAATTAATTAATTATTTTCATAAATATAAAAAATACCACCAAAAAAATCAGAAAGAAGAAAAAATATAAAAAATATTTTATTTTAGCATTTTCATAAATAAATTGTATTAAATCATTTAGTTATTAATTTAGGGTTTAATTTAATATTTTCATAACAAAAATCTAAAAAATGTAGAAATAGGGTTTAATTAATTAATTTTCATCTTTTTATTTTTCTTTCATGATAATCAAATATTTAATATTATTTATTTTATTTATTTTTATAATTAAATTTGTATATAAAAATTAGGGTTAATTTAGGTTAAAAATTCAATGTTTTCTTAATAAATTAAAAGCCACTAGAATTAGGGTTAGTATTTATTTTAATTAATTCTTTTTTCCTTAAAACCTTAAAAAATCATAAAATACCAAAAAACAAGTTCTTTCTTTCTTTTAATTTTAATTAATTCCTCATTATTTTAATTTTACAAAAAGGTTCCAACGCCCTCGTCTCGTTTTAATTATTAATTCGCATATTTATTTTATTTCGTTTAAATATTTATGTATCTCTCCCAAGGCCATGTAACCTTTTAATTTTCTCGCACTTTTCTTTACTTTCTTTATTTTCTGTCAAATCGGGTCCTGGTTTAATTTTGGCGATGTGGACCCGCGCCTTTTGTAATAGCTTAGGGTTTTTACCTTCCCGCAATATTTTTAACTGTTAACAAATGGCATGAAAGAATGTATGGACAAAAATAAAAACAAGTGTAGAACACCAATAACATGACCAGATAAATGCAAATGAAAACGACACACAAATCGCACACACCACCCCTAGGGTACGCCTCACTGTTGCCTTGCCTCGAAAGGTGATCGTCGAGTAGAGGACGTTTTAGTAAGTCCTCATGATCCAGGAACCTGGCATGAGGGTAGCTTCTAAGGTGTCTTCCTATTGCTCCGGTGATCACCATGTCCCGAACCTCGAATTGACCCGAACACCTCCAACGGTGGTGCTACCTACCTCTCAATGGTGGGATGGCACTACTTTAATGGACATTTACACAGACGAATTCCTTAGGGTAGGTAGGTTCTCGTAGATACTTGCTCTAAATTTCAAAACAAATCAAAAATACTTTTCACACCAACACATTTTCAAAAAGCTTTCGAAAGCATTTTTCAAACACTCTTGAGGACTGATGCAAGAGTCGAACTGGAATTTTCAAAGAAACTTTTTTAAACCCACATTGAAAAGCAAACAAACCATTTTTGAAAACACAAGTGAGCAAGTATCTAAGAGCCCATGGATAACCATGGATAGAAAGGGTGCTAACACCTTCCCTTTCTATAACCTACCTCCCGAACCGAGAGCAATCTATATAAAGGAATTTTTCTGTGCTTTTGTCCTTTCCATTTGGAGAAAATAAAAGACGGTGGCGACTCTTGCTTCCACGACATTTCGCGAACCATCCTTAAACAGTCAGTTCCAGATCCACCGATCACAGAACTGGCGACTCTGCTGGGGAATTAAACTTAAAGTGAGGTGTACCTTAGGGCTAGGTCATAACTGTGTTTTCAATTGTATTGATTTGTGTGCTTTAAATTGTGGGTTGCTTGGGAGTTCTATAGATCCTAACCCGGATATGGGGGATACCTTCTTAGAAAGTAGCAACAAGGCTGTGAGGGAACTGTGCGGGGTATACCGACATGGTTGAAACAGTCTGCTACGTAGATGTGGCACTTTGGTGTGTACCGGTAACCCTTGAGTTTAGTCAAGGAGAGTACGGGGCCTCCGCGTGGTGTCGTGAAGCATCAACAGACCTTAGGAACCTTAATTGAACTATCTTGGCCTCTTTAGGGTAGTGAGATAACTGACTTTGGTGCAGTCCGAGGTTGGTTGATACTCGATACTACACTTAATTGAGGGTTGCTTTCCTGGAATATTTCGGTCGCCAGTTCAGTGGCTAAATCGAAACGATGAACAATGAAAGCAATCCCGTGATATTGGGACCCTTAGAACCCGGTTACTTTGATAGGACAGGTTGAACCCACCAACTTCAAGAGGGTACTACCCAGACCCCATGCTGGCCTTAAACCCTAAGGGCTTGTCTTGTGTGCCTTGTGTGCCTTACATGTTTGTCTTTGTAAATATCTGTGGTGTGTTTAAACATAGCATCATGACATCATCCAGCATCATATGCATTGACTAACCATTTCAGGGGTTCGAATTTTCATCTTTGTTCTTGTTTTGTAAGGATCCCTCCTCAGCTTAAGGAACTTATATCCAGGATTCCCGAGAACTCTTCATTCAGTGAAAGACATGGAAGTCTCATCAGCTTGGTCAACACCAACATTGAGGAAGATATGGTAAAGGTCCTGTTCCAATTCTTTGACCCTCTGCATCACTGTTTCACCTTCTTGGACTATCAGTTGGTACCTACATTGGAGGAGTTCTCCCGTCTCCTGAAGATCCCTATCCTTGATCAGTTACCCTTCAACGGTACGGAAAAGGAACCTAAGCTTGAAGAGATTGCTAAAGCCTTGCACCTACAGTCATCTGACCTCAGGGGACATTGGGAAGTTAGAAGTGGTATCAAAGGGTTCTTAGCCAGGTTTCTGTTTGAAAAGGCCCATGAATGTTGGAACTCCCTTGACTTGCAAGCTTTTGAAGAGGTTGTGGCCCTCCTTGTCTATGGTTTGGTGTTGTTCCCTAACCCAGATCAGCTTATTGATATCAGTGCTGTCCAGATCTTTATGTCCAGGAATCCTATACCTACATTGCTGGGGGACATCCTTCACTCATGTTACACTCGAACCATGAGAAAAAGAGGTGTCCTTATGTGTTGCACTCATCTCTTGGGAAGGTGGTTTATTTCGCACCTTCCACAATCAGTTTTGAAG
The DNA here is from genome assembly GCA_948472305.1 of Vicia faba. NCBI lineage: Eukaryota > Viridiplantae > Streptophyta > Magnoliopsida > Fabales > Fabaceae > Vicia > Vicia faba. Next base: position 1,381,970,342 of record OX451741.1, read on the forward strand.
AATGAGCGGGGTTTGAGATGGTCACAACGGTTGATGACTCTTACACATGCGGATATACATTGGTGCCCTCGGTCCAGAGAAGATGTCACTATCATTGATCGTTGCGGGGAGTACCCCAATGTTCCTTTACTTGGAATCAGAGGAGGTATTACTTACAGCTCATGCCTGGCTTGGAGACAGTTTGGTTATGCTCGGAGGGATGGTCCTCATGACATGTTAATTCCTGACATAGTTTTTGACTTCGACAACGATACTCAAGGACTTCGCCAGAGGTTTATCAGAGCTTTGAGGATGCCCAGTAGGATAGACAGCAAGACACTGGGGCACAGGAACTCCATCCCGTTGGAACCTTATCTCAAGTGGGTACGAGCCCGCTCCCAGAAGTTAGTAATGCCTTATCCTCATATGCTCCCTGTGATCAAAGAGCCAGTCTTAGAAGGAGAAGTGTCCTACACCATTCAGCACCCTGATATGCCCACATACTGGGAAGAGATGCAGAAGAGCTGGATCCAGCTTAAGGAAGAGCGGAATTCTCTTGAGACCAGTCTACATGCCAGTGAAAAGAAGGTCTTAGAGCTCACCTGCCTGTTGCATGAGGAGAAGAATCTCAACACTTACATAGCTCCAAAGAGCATGCGCAGTGTATTTTGGGATTGATCTGCTTTTGTATTACTTTGCCCATGAGGCCCTGATGTATTAAACAATGATTTCCTTAATGATAACGTGTGTTCCTTTTTGTCTACAACAAATTTGAACTTTCGAACCCTTGAATGCATTGCATAAACACATCTCATTCATCATGTGCATAGCAGGTTTTTCTCTTTTCAGGTTGCTTACAATTCTTCGCTGTTTATTTCAGCATCATGAATCCTGACTCTGCATCAACTGAGACATCCATCAAAGCTCTTCAGGCGCAGAATACGCAGTTTCAGGAATTAATCAAGGGTTTTGCTCAAGGCCAAGAAGAGTTGAAGGCTCTGCTCCTGAAGAAGGAGAAAAAGAAGAAGAGAAGAATTTTTCTGTTCAACTCGGGCCGAAGGTTTGGCAATACTCTGCAGCATGAAGAGGCTGGTTCTTCTGTTGGTAAGGGTACTCCTCAAGAGACAAGGGTTCCTAGTCCAGTAGTCTCCGACAACGAGACTGATTTTGATGAAGAGCAATATCCTCCGGCAGAAGACCGTTACAAGCAGCTGGAAGATAGGTTGAATGCCATGGAGATACAACAGGTACCTGGGCTGGATTTTGGAGATCTGGGTTTGTCTACTGGTGTGATCATCCCTCGGAAGTTCAAAGCACCATCCTTCTCTAAGTATGACGGGGCGTCTTGTCCCAAGCTACATCTCAGGTCCTATGTTCGGAAAATTCAACCATACTCAGCGGATAAGAATTTGTGGATCCACTTCTTCCAGGAGAGTCTTTCAGGGACTCATCTCGAATGCTTCTATCAGCTGGATGGGACCAAGGTTCGTAACTGGGAGGAGTTGGCTACTGCTTTCTATAAGCAGTATCAATATAATGTCGACCTTGCCCCTACACGTACCCAACTCTAGGGTATGTCGTTAGGTTCAAGTGAAGGTTTTAAGGAGTACGCTCAGAAGTGGAGAGACCTGGCTGGCAGGGTGCAGCCACCATTGACTGATCGGGAGTTGGTAGACATGTTCTTGGGGACCCTATCTGGGCCATTTTTCAACCATCTTATTGGGAACTCGTCTGCAGGGTTCACTGATCTAATTCTGACTGGAGAGAGAATTGAGGCTGGGTTAAATCTGGTAAGATCCCAAAGGGTGCATCGTCTAGTGCTGAGAAGAAACCCTTCAAGAAGGAGGCTAGTGCCGTGTATGGTTCCAAGAGATCAGAGAGACCTGAGCGCCGCCAATCTGTCAGTGCGGTAATGATTGCTAAGCCTGCTGCCGCTCCTCGGCCGACCAATCCTCAAAGGGCTGAAAGACCCCGGAGAGAGTTTACCCGGTTAAGCATGACTTTATCGCAGATCTTGCCACAGTTGCTCTCAACCAACTTAGTGACTGTCCGAGAGGCGCCGAAGTTCCCAAATACCGCATCTCCTAAGTACAACCCGAATGCTCGTTGTGCTTACCATTCAGACAGCCCAGGGCATTCTACTGACGACTGTTGGGCCTTAAGGAGCAAACTGCAGGATCTTATTAACGCCAAGGAGGTACAGTTTGAGGCATCCGAGAAGCCCAATGTAGTGACAGCTCCCCTGCCTGCTCATGGAGTGAATGCTATTGGGAACGAAGACGAAGTGGATGAAGCGGAATTCAATAGCTGGATCTATCCAACGACCGAAGGCGGATTGAACAATTGGGTTGCCAAGGATCATACTCCTGTTACCTTTGTGACGCAGTAATAAATTTCTTTGTTTCGTTATTTGTAATAAACAATAATAAACTCTTTGGCCCGGTGTCTTACCCGAGGCACCGTGGTTTCATTTGTGAGGGCATATAAATTGTCATTTCATATATCATGAATGAAAATCTTGGACGTTTTCTCGCATTGCAAATCTTATGCTCCTTTTCTGTCTTTCTTTCTTTTACATATATTTCAAAACAACTGTATTTACACACACACTCACTCATACAGGTTTCAATCCACTCTGGATCTTACTGGTAACGACTCTGCTACTGCCAGTTATGACTTCGAAAATCCGATCAACTTAGCCGAAGACGAAGGTGAAGATGATTGCGAAGTGCCTGGTGAGCTTGCAAGACTGTTACTTCAGGAAGAGAGGGCAATTCAACCCCATAATGGAAACAATAAACCTGGGTACTAAAGAAGACAAGAGAGAGGTAAAGATTGGTGCCAACCTAAAGCTCAGCGTGAAGCAACGGTTGACTCAAATGCTGCATAATTATATGGAGATTTTTTCCTGGTCCTACGAAGACATGCTCGGGTTGGATACCGATATTGTGGTCCATCACTTGCCAACTAAGGAAGACTGCCCTCCGGTTAAGCAAAAGGTCCGTCGGATGCGTCCAGAGATGTCTGAGAAGATTAAGGCCGAGGTTATGAAACAGTTTGACGTTGGGTTCCTTGCAGTGACTTCTTATCCTCAGTGGGTTGCTAATGTGGTGCCGGTACCAAAGAAGGACGGTAAGGTCAGAATGTGTGTCGACTACAGGGATCTGAACAGGGCCAGCCCCAAGGATGACTTCCCTTTACCTCACATTGATGTCCTTGTTGATAATACAGCTCAGCATAAGGTGTTCTCTTTCATGGACGGTTTCTCAGGACACAATCAGATCAAGATGGCACCTGAGGACATGGAAAAGACTACATTTGTTACTCAGTGGGGCACCTTCTGTTACAAAGTCATGCCATTCGGGTTGAAGAACGCTGGGGCAACCTACCAACGAGCCATGGTCGCTTTATTTCATGACATGATCCATCATGAGATAGAAGTGTATGTTGACGACATGATCGCAAGGTCCCAGACTGAGGAAGAACACCTAGATCATCTGCAGAAATTGTTTGACCGGTTGAAACTATACAAGCTGAGGTTGAACCCGAACAAGTGCACCTTCGGGGTAAGATCTGGGAAGTTGCTAGGCTTCGTGGTAAGTGACAAGGGCATTCAAGTGGACCCTGCTAAGGTCAAAGCTATTCAAGAGATGCCAGTTCCTAAGACAGAGAAGGAAGTCAGAGGCTTTTTAGGACGCCTGAATTACATTGCTCGATTCATCTCACACCGGACTACTACCTGTGAGCCAATCTTCAAGCTGTTGAAGAAAGATCAGGTAGTACGTTGGAACGATGAATGTCAGGCTGCTTTTGACAGAATCAAAGAGTATCTCCAAGAACCACCTATCCTTATGCCACCGGTTGAAGGGAGACCTCTGATACTATATCTAACAGTGCTTGACAACTCAATGGGGTGTGTGCTGGGGCAGCATGACGAGTCTGGCCGAAAAGAGCACGCCATTTATTACCTTAGCAAAAAGTTTACCGACTGTGAGACCCGATACTCACTGCTCGAGAAAACTTGCTGCGCTTTGGTATGGGCTGCTCGCCGGCTGAGACAGTATATGCTGACTCACACTACCTTGTTGATCTCAAAGATGGATCCTATAAAGTACATATTCGAAAAGCCTGCTTTGTCTGGGAGAATTGCAAGATGGCAAATGATCTTGACGGAATACGACATTCAGTACACGACCCAGAAAGCCATCAAGGGAAGTGTATTGGCAGACCACTTGGCACATCAGGCCGTAGACGATTATCAGTCAATGAACTTCGAGTTTCCGGATGAAAGCATCATGATTGTAACTGATTGCGAAGTACCTGGACCGGATGAAGGACCTGAGGAAGGATCCCGATGGTCTATGCACTTTGATGGAGCCTCCAATGCTTTGGGAAACAGTATCGGCGCCATAATCATATCACCTCAAGGTACTCATACTCCACTCACTGCCCGGCTATGTTTCAACTGTACCAACAACATGGCAGAGTATGAGGCGTGTATCATGGGTCTTTAAGCTGCGATTGACTTAAGGATCAAGTTTCTAAGTGTCTTCGGAGATTCCGCTCTTGTGATCAATCAGATCAAAGGAGAGTGGGATACGAAACATCCGAATCTGATTCCTTACAGAGAATGTGTGTTGACCTTGATCCCCCACTTCACAGAGATAACCTTTGAACACTTTCCAAGAGAAGAGAATCAGCTGGCGGACGCGTTAGCTACAATGTCTTCTATGTTCAAGGTTAAATGGGATAATGAGGCTCCCCGGATCATCATCTGGAAACTGGACGAACCGGCATACTGTTGCGACCTCGAGACTGAATTGGCGACTGAGAAGCCTTCGTACCATGAGGTAAAGAGATATCTGGAAGGTCAGGAATACCCTGAAGGTGCATCTGTCAATGATAAGAAGTTCCTGAGAAGGTTCGCGGCAAAGTTCTTCCTTAGCAACGGCATCTTGTACAAGCGAAACCATGATTCAACCCTACTGCGCTGTGTGGATAAGACTGAAGCAGAAAGAATCATGGAAGAGCTACATGAAGGGACCTTTGGTACACATTCCAGTGGGCATACAATGGCTAAGAAAATCCTACGGGCAGGATATTACTGGTCCACAATGGAAGCTGACTGCTACCAACATTCCAGGACATGCCATAAGTGCCAGATTTATGCAGACAAGGTGCATGTTCCTCCAGTTCCTCTGAATGTTCTGACTGCGCCTTGGCCGTTTGCAATGTGGGGCATAGACATGATCGGCGAGATTAAACCTACGGCATCCAATGGGCATCGCTTCATCCTAGTGGCGATTGATTACTTCACGAAGTGGGTTGAGGCAGCATCCTACGCTACAGTAACCAAGGCTGTTGTGGCACGGTTCATTCGGCATAATCTGATCTGTCGGTACGGCGTCCCAGAGAGAATTATTACAGACAACAGTACCAATCTGAATAATAAGATGATCGCTGAGCTCTGCGAGCAGTTCAAGATACAGCACCACAATTCTTCTCCTTACAGACCGAAGATGAATGGGGTTGTAGAAGCGGCAAATAAGAACATCAAGAAGATCGTGCAGAAGATGATAGTGACTTATAAGGATTGGCACGAGATGCTACCGTTCGCTCTACATGGGTACCGTACCTCAGCTAGGACGTCAACCGGGGCAACTCCTTTCTCTCTGGTTTATGGTATGGAGGCAGTCTTACCGATCGAGGTGCAAATACCCTCTCTCCGGATAATGAAGGATGCAAATCTGAACGAAGATGATTGGATCCAGACACGACTTGATCAGTTAAACCTCATTGATGAAAAGAGACTTGCTGCTATCTGCCATGGTCAGACGTATCAGAAACGGATGATCAGGGAATTTAACAAAAAGGTCAGACCACAGGAATATCAAGTTGGGGATCTGGTAATCAAGCGAATCATCCTTCCTCAGAGTGATCCAAGGGGCAAATGGACCCCTACGTACGAAGGGCCATTTGTGGTTAAACATGTGTTTTCAGGAGGAACCATGATTCTAACCAACATGGATGGTGACGACCTTCCTCACCCCGCCAATGCAGACATAGTAAAAAGATACTACGCATGAAAAAGACCCGCTAGGCTGACATGCCTAGGCAAAAATTAGGGCTTCCCGTCGAACCAAAAGGGTTCGGGCAAAATGAAGGGATGAAATGAAAAAAATATGTACACCCGGCAAGTCGAAAACCTGAAAAGGCGGCTTGGGCAAAAATGGGTATCCCGGTGGACTGAAAACCCGAAAGGGCGGTCCAGGCAAAAATTAGGGATAAAGCGTAATACTATGTCTCATTGGATCACTTTGCATCCAGAATCCGGTCTACATCAAGTTCAGACGGCATCGATCAGTCAGCTTCATCTTCAACCAAGGTCATCAAGTGATGAGACGCTCGGAGTTATAAAGGCAGTAGCAGAGTTGAAACCCAGTGGGATCATTCATTTCACACAGCTGTTTTATTTTCTTTTTGTACAAAATTTGTATAAGCTTTTTTGTTCGGCGGCGTTCTCTTACTAGGACGTCAGCCTCTTGTACACAAAACGCCTATTTTCAGGCCATTCAAAAATCAATACAAATATACTTTTCAGTAAAAAGTGCCAATTGTTTTTCTTTTTCTGTTTTGTTTTGCGAAGAACGTCCAAGGTTCAATTTGTGATATATGCATTGACAATAATTTGTTAACTCATGAATATTTGCATACGAAACAAAGGATTAATTACAGGTGACACTAGAAACAGGGGCAATAAAGAGTTGTCTAAGCAGTCTAATTGTTCTGTCCTCCAAGGTACCAAGATAGGTTCAGCTAAAGAAGATGACCAGTACATTTTAATTCCCCAGAGAGTAAGTCAGCAGTCAGTGCATTCTTCTCCAAGCAAAGTTATCAGTCTTAAGGAAATTGGGTATCCTCCAGCAGATCCCAACATTCCCCAGCAGTATATATATATTCTTAACAAGCATCCCCGGCAGTCTTGCTCTAAAGATTGTTCCCCGGCGGTACATCACACATTCAAAGGAATCACTTCCCCCGCAGTTCAAAGCTCCCCCAGGAGAGTCCAATCTAGTTCCCAAGGAAAGCTGGAATCCATCTCCCCCAAGCAGTAAGCTTATCCCCAGTAGATTCTGGAAGCTTATCCTCGCAGAGGACGAACGCGTCGTCCGGCTTTATTTAAAGAGTTATTTCCTTAACAGGATATAATTGGGTTATCCTCAGCCAAAAGCCACGGAAAGGTCGTCCTCGACGAAGTCCTCTTACCCCCAGCGAAGTCTATCAGCACTTCCAACACGACAATGGTATCCCCAGCGAAGTCTATCAGCACTTCCAACACAGCAAAGATATCCCCAGCAAGTTACTACTAACAACTCCAGCAAAGTATCTTTATCCCCACAGAGTATTGCTTCCCAGCATGGTCGCTAGAGTATTTTTCTCCCCGCAGAATCTTCCATTCGCCAAGTTTATTTCTCAACGGAGTCATCTTCTCCTATCGGTATTCTTGCAGTTATCATCCCCAGCAGGAGTAAAAGCTTATTCTTCAATATCAGCCCAGGAGTGACTTCCCGGCACCCGTCAAGGATTTACTTTCCTAGACGAAAAATACATTCATAAACATCACATACATCATTATAGCATGCATAGACGCATCATATCTTACAAATCTCATTTATGTTGAGAACATCATTGCTTGATCCATATCATGCATTGCATATGACTGACCTTTACCTTTCAGGAAAGATTCAGCTAAATTCTCAATCATATTTCAAGACCTAGATCGGTTCAGTTAATCGACTCCAAAGATTTCTTATCCAGTCCAAGGCCTTCTCTAGTCCAGCTAAATCGACCCCAAACAGATTTTTCTGATGAAGACTCAGTAGAAGTTATTAGGTTTTTCTCAGACGTTCGAGATTATAATTTCCTATTGGTTCTCTCCCCGACGGTGCGTGAGATGTAATTCCCTTTCAGGTTATAATTTCCTATGGTTCTCTCCCCGACGGTGCGTGAGATGTAATTCCCTTTCAGGTTATAATTTCCTATGGTTCTCTCCCCGACGGTGCGTGAGATGTAATTCCCTTTCAGGTTATAATTTCCTATGGTTCTCTCCCCGACGGTGCGTGAGATGTAATTCCCTTTCAGGTTATAATTTCCTATGGTTCTCTCCCCGACGGTGCGTGAGATGTAATTCCCTTTCAGATTATAATTTCCTATGGTCCTCTCCCCGACGGTGCGTGAGATGTAATTCCCTTTCAGATTATAATGTCCTATGGTTCTCTCCCCGACAGTGCGTGAGATGTAATTCCCTTTCAGATTATAATGTCCTATGGTTCTCTCCCCGACGGTGCGTGAGATGTAATTCCCTTTCAGGTTATAATTTCCTATGGTTCTCTCCCGACGGTGCGTGAGATGTAATTCCCTTTCAGATTATAATTTCCTTTGGTTCTCTTCCCGATACTGCGAAGATGGTAATTCCCACCAAGATTTTCTCAACGAGCATTGTTGAGGTTAAAGTCACCCAAGGTTCTCTTACCGTTCATGCTAAGGTAGTAACTACCCCTGGTTCATTCATCATCTTGTGAAGCTCCAGATCCAGCTCCTGTAACCAGTCAGGACACATCTATACCAAGCATCTGAAAACCAGCTCCTGCAACATGACAGGTACTCATTTTTCTTTTGCAGGTATGCAGGTTCTCGCTAAGGAATCTCTTACGCGATCAACATCCAGATGGAATCTATAAGCCCATCATCCTATTCATCAATCTCCAAATGGCATCTATAAGTCCATTTCCATCACACTGCTACTATGTGAGCGCAAATTTCTGGGCACTCTAGTGTTCAATCATCTTCTACCCTCGGATTACGAAAGGCACGTCAGCCAATCTGCATCCTCAGGTCTAAGAAAATTGAACAGGGGCAACTGTTGTACCCCAAAATTTGCCCTCCCATATTCTTCAAGAAATTGCCAAGTCATGCTTCAAAATTCCCCAAGGGTTGCACAGTTCAAGGGTCTCCTAAGCAGCCAAAATTAGGGTTTTGATTCTGATCAAGAAAATGAAGTTTCCAAAGGTCCAGTCAAGTCTCACATGCCTATAAACATGGTCAATCATCCTCATACAAAGTTTCAAGACTTTCAGCTCAAAATTGCACAGTCAAAACCCTAATTGCACTACAGTCAACTGCAGGGGCAAAATGGTCATTTGGCAGTCAAAAGTTCAAATTTTTGGTCAACATATCATTTTGAAGCCACAAACATCATTTGATCAATGCTTGATCATGATTCTCAAAGCTTGGCTCAAAAATCATCAAGATGCAAAAGTTTCCTTATTTGGACAGCTGAAAAAGTCAACTGTAAATTGACCAGGGCATAACTTTCACATGGATTATCAGAAAAATTCCATCCAAAGCTCATTTTGAAGAGAAAGAAATTTCCTACGACTCATCTTCATACTTCAAGTCCAAGAAATGCTCTCACAAAAAGTTATCAATTTCAACATTATAGGTCATTTTCAAAAGTCAACAAAAAGGGACTTTAAGTCAAAGGCCATAACTTGAGATTGGTAAATCAAAATGACATGGGACCAAAGGCACTGGTTAGAGGACTCAAAGACCTTTCCAAAATGTCCAAAAACATGAGAAAAGCTTGAAAATTGAGCAAGTTATGCCTTGTAGAAGTTGGGAAATTTTTGGATATTTTGAAAAGTCAACATTGATTCAAATGACCTAAAATTGCTAATGGGCCCATTTTTCTTCCACAATTCATCATCCAAAGCATGTGCACGACCACTTGGCCCAAAGGGAAGTTTTATTCATTTTTTATTTATTTATTTGGATTTTTATTAATAATAATTCATTTAAATTAAAATAAATACATGAAAAATGCTTAACCTAGTTTTTCAATCTTTTTGTGCACATTATATCATCAAGATTTCGTGCCTAGCTAAATAAGGAAAGAACCAATGCAATTGGATGTGATTTGAGAGCAAAAGCATGGAAAAAGATTGAAAAAGATCTTGAAGAAAATCAAATCTTTCAAGTCATGAATGCCAAGCTTTTTGTTTGATTTCTTTAACCTAAATAATTACTACATATACAAGGATCACAACCCTAATTCAAAGAACCACGCAGCTGCTCAGAAAACCCTTGCACAAACTCACACTTTTTCTCAAAAATCTCAATTCTGAAAACACCTTTGCAAGGCGATTCAAGACAAAATAGTGATTCCATTAGCTTCCTTGAGGATTATAGGACATATTCCAATCATTCCCCAAGCCCCATACTCAAGAAAACGCAAGATCACCATTGAAGTTGGTAAAGAAAAATTCTGAATCGGTTTCTATCATACATGCAATGTTAACATGTTTTGTTGTTATTTTTGTGTTTATAATAAAGTTTGCAAGCTAATCATATGTTTTAATTGAAGTTTTACGCATTGTATGCCAAGATGCCATTATCGTTTTCTAGGGTTTACAGGACTGGGAATTAGGGGTTTTTGAATGAGGAAAAATTAGAACCCCTGAGTACCACCATTGACACAAGCGCGTTTGGACGAAGAAGATGGCACCCTCGCGCTCAATTTATGAGCGTCACTGGGCCATTCGCTATTTTTCCATAGATGACCTATAGCAACGTTTGAAAACCGTTGCTCATTGTTTGTGTATTTCAGGAAAAAACAAAGTCCATGAAGAAGATGATGTGGTGGTGTTGTACCCCAAAATTTGCCCTCCCATATTCTCCAAGAAATTTCCAAGCCAAGTCACAAGATTCTCCAAGGGTTGCACAGTCTAACTGTCTCCTATACAGTCAAAACTAGGGTTTATGTTATGATCAAGAAAAGGAAGTTTTCAAAGGCCCAATCAAGTCTCATATGCCTATAAATATGGTCAAGCATCCTCATATCAAGTTTCAAGGCATTCAGCTCAAAATTGCACAGTCAAAACCCTAGATTGCACTACAGTCAACTGTAGGGGCAAAATGGTCATTTGACAGTCAAAAAGTTCAAATTTTTGGTCAATATATCATTTTGAAACCACAAACATCATTTGATCAATGCTTGATCATGATTCTCAAAATTTGGCTCAGAAATCATCAAAGATGCAAAAGTTACTATATTTGGACAACTGAAAAAGTCAACTGAAATTGACCAGGGCATAACTTTCACATGGATTATCAGAAAAATTCCATCCAAAGCTCATTTTGAAGAGAAAGACATTTCCTACAACTCATCCTCATATTCCAAGTCCAAGAAATGCTCTCACAAAAAGTTATCAATTTCAACATTATAGGTCATTTTCAAAAGTCAACAAAAAGGGACTTTAAGTCAAAGGCCATAACTTGATATTGGTAAATCAAAATGACATGGGACCAAAGGCATTGGTTAGAGGACTCAAAGACCTTTCCAAAATGTCCAAGAACATGTGAAAAGCTTAAAAATTGAGCAAGTTATGCCTTGTGGAAGTTGGGAAATTTTTGGGAATTTTGAAAAGTCAACTTTACTTCAAATGACCTAAATTTGCTAATGGGCCCATTTTTCTTCCATGATTCATCATTCCAAGCCTATGCACGACCACTTGGCCCAAAGGGAAGTATTTTCTCATTTTTTATTTATTTATTTGAATTATTATTTATATTAATTCATTTAAATTATTTAAATACATGAAAAATATCAAACTTGACCTAAAAAATCTTTTCATGCATGTTTTACTCTCAATATCACGTGCACATCCCAATATGGCAAGATTTGGTTTGATTTGAGCTAATTGACACCAAATACACATGAAAAAAGATTCAAAAAAGATCTTATAAAATCAAATATTGAAACCATTGAATTCAAAAGATTTTGTGCAATTTTCTTGACCTAAAAGCTTCACTACATATGCCTGAATCAAACCCTAATCCTGGAACACATTGAAGCTGCGCAAAAGCTAAGAACAAACTTAGAATTTTCACTAAAAAAAAGCAAAACTGAAATCAACCTTAGAGGTCAATTCAAACCCTACAATTCATTCCATTGGCTTCCTCAAGTCTCCTTGATCATATTTCAATCAAAAACAACAACCAAAGCTCCAAGAATCGGTAATATGAAGGCAGACTGTATCGAATAAAAGTCACAATCGTGCATACCAATTCATGCATTTTTTATAAGTTTTGATATGTGTTTTGCATTCCTGATGAAGTTTACAAGCTAACCATCACCTTTAATTGTGTTTTTCTGTGCTATACGAGATTATACCATGATTGAATGTTAGGGTTTCCTGAGCTTCAAATTAGGGATTTTTAATAGAGGAAAAATTGGACATCCCCAGTACCACCATTGCAATCAACGCATCTGGACGAAGAGATTGATATAGTCGCGCTCAATTTATGAGCACCCAGCAGCTAATCGTTATTTTCTTGTAGGTTGTCTACAGCAACGCTTAAAAACCGTTGCCTCATATTTGTGTTTTCAGGAAAATGGAAGAAGACGACATCGTGTCAATCAGTGGTTCGTTGGTTTGAATTGCGCGCGTTTCTCTCCACTACGCGTTGTTTTTTCTTTTTGTTATTTATTTACTATAATATGTTAATTGAAACGTTGTAGCTCAGCTGGCCAAGTGTGATGTTGATGACTCCCATGACCTGGGTTCAAGCCCCAGGTCTACGTTATTTCAATAATATTTTGCAAAACGCACTCATATGCAGTTTTCAGGTGGGAGCGTACCATACACCCCCAGATCAGAGCGTCCACGTGCCCAACGTCCACAATCACAAGGCTGAGGATGGATGAACACGCTACACTCAGGTCAACTGTTCCATACGCTTGGACAAAAGTCAAACAGGCCATGTTTTATTGGGCCAGAATTTCACCATCAGCACCTCACAAATTGGGACTACACCCCCACCCTGGTTTGCAAGTGTTTTTATTTTTCTCATATCTTTTTTAATTATTATTTTTTTTTGTTTTATTGTTTTAATTTAATTCATTATTTTTACAATACATAAAAAATACAGAAAAATCAGAAAAAGATAAAAATATAATAAATTATTTTATTTTAATATTCTCATAAATAAATTAATATGTAATTATTTAGTTTAATTAGGTTACAATTTTAAATTCTTTTAATAACCAAAAATACAAAAATATAGAATTTAGGTTTAATTGTTAATTTTATTCCTTTTAATTTCCTTTTTACAATAATAATATTTATTTTATTTATTTTCATAAATTAAAAAATGCATGTAAATTAACTTAGGTTTAAATTAGTTAAAATTTTAATATTTTCATAATAAATCTAAAAAACACTAGAATTAGGGTTTACATTTCAAATTTCATTCTAATAAATTCTTCTTCTTTTAAATTTTAAAAAAACATAAAACACCAAAAAAACATTCCTTTTTAATTTTTAATTTTTTACTCCTCATCTAATTAATTTAATTCATTAACTTTAATTTTTTGCAAAAGGGTCCAACGCTCATGTTCGTAATTTATCTAATTTCGCGCATTTATTTTATATCGTTTAAATAATTATGTAATTCTCCCAAAGCGTTGTAACAATTTATACTTTTCGCACTTTTATTCGCTTTATTTATTTTCCGTCAAATCGGGTCCGGTTTAATTTTGGCGATGTGGACCCGCGCCATTTGTAATAACTTTAGATTTATTTTTCCCGCAAATATTAACTGTTAAATAAGCATGCAAGAATGAATGGCCTTAAAAATAAAATCAAGCGTAGATCACAACAAACATGACAAGACAAATAACTGAAAAATGACACACAAATCACACACCACCCCTAGGGTACGCCTCACTGTTGCCTTTCGAAAGGTGATCGTCGAGTAGAGGACGTCTTAGCAAGTCCTCATGATCCGGGAACCTGGCATGAGGGTAGCTTCTAAGGTGTCTTCCCATTGCTCTGGTGATCACCATGTCCCTAAAACTCGAATTGACCCGAACACCTCCAACGGTGGTGCTACCTACCTCTCAATGGTGGGATAGCACTACTTTAAAGGACATCTACACAGACGAATTCCTTAGGGTAGGTAGGTTCTCAAGGATACTTGCTCTAATCTCAAAACAAACTCAAAAAGACTTTTCACACCAACACATTTTCAAAAGCTTTCAAAGCAAACTTTTCAAACACTCTGACGTACGAGTCGAACTGAAATTTTTCAAAGAAATTTTTTAAAACCCACATTGAAAAGCAAACAAACAATTTTGAAAACACATTGAGCAAGTATCTAAGAGCCCATGGATAACCATGGATAGAAAGGGTGCTAACACCTTCCCTTTCTATAACCTACCTCCCGAACCGAGAGCAATCTCTTTAAGGAATTTTTCTGTGCTTTTGTCCTTTCCATTTGGAGAAAATAAAAGACGGTGGCGACTCTTGCTTCCGCGAAATTTCGCGAACCAGCGTTAAACAGTCAGTTCCAGATCCACCGATCACAGGACTGGCGACTCTGCTGGGGAATAATCTTAAAGTGGGGTGTACCTTAGGGCTAGGTCATAACTATGTTTTCAATTGTCTTCTTTGCTTGCTTTAAATTGTGGGTTGCTTGGGAGTTCTATAGATCCTAAACCCGGATCTGGGGGATACCTTTCTTAGAAAGTAGCAACAAGGCTGTGAGGGAACTGTGCGGGGTATACCGACATGGTTGAAACAGTCTGCTACGTTGATGTGGCACTTTGGTGTGTACCGGTAACCCTTGAGTTCAGTCAAGGAGAGTACGGGGCCTCCGTGTGGTGTCATGAAGCATCAACAGACCTTAGGAACCTTAATTGAACTATCTTGGCCTCTTTAGGGTAGTGAGATAACTGACTTTGGTGCAGTTCGAGGTTGGTTGATACTCGATACTACGCTCAATTGAGGGTTGCTTTCCTGGAATATTTCGGTCGCCAGTTCAGTGGCTAAATCGAAACGATGAACAATGAAAGCAATCCCGTGATATTGGGAACCTTAGAACCCGGTTACTTTGATTAGGACAGGTTGAACCCACCAACTTCAAGAGGGTACTACCCAGACCCCATGTTGGCCTTAAACCTTAAGGGCTTGTCTTGCGTGCCTTGTATGCCTTACATGTTTGTCTTTGTACATATCTGTGGTGTGTTTAATCATAGCATCATGACATCATCCAGCATCATATGCATTGACTAACCATTTCAGGGGTTCGGATTTTCATCTTTGTTCTTGTTTTGTAGGACATGGAAACTGTCCGTAGAAAGACAATTCAAGTCAGTCTTGTAAGGGTTCCTCCTCAGCTTAAGGAACTTATATCCAGGATTCCCGAGAACTCTTCATTCAGTGAAAGGCATGGAAGCCTCATCAGCTTGGTCAACACCAACATTGAGGAAGATATGATTAAGGTCCTGTTCCAATTCTTTGACCCTCTGCATCACTGTTTTACCTTCTTGGACTATCAGTTGGTACCTACATTGGAGGAGTTCTCCCGGCTCCTGAAGATCCCTATCCTTGATCAGCTACCCTTCAACGGTACAGAAAAGGAACCTAAGCTTGAAGAGATTGCTAAAGCCTTGCACCTACAGTCATCTGACCTCAAGGGACATTGGGAAGTTAGAAGTGGTATCAAAGGGTTCTTAGCCAGGTTTCTGTTTGAAAAAGCTCTTGAATGTTGGAACTCCCTTGACTTGCAAGCTTTTGAAGAGGTTGTGGCCCTCCTTGTTTATGGTTTGGTGTTGTTTCCTAACCCAGATCAGCTCATTGATATCAGTGCTGTCCAGATCTTCATGTCCAGGAATCCTATACCTACGTTGCTGGGGGACATCCTTCACTCATGTTACACTCGAACCATGAGAAAAAGAGGTGTCCTTATGTGTTGCACTCCTCTCCTGGGAAGGTGGTTTATTTCGCACCTTCCGCAATCAGTTTTGAAGAATGAGCGGGGTTTGAGATGGTCACAACGGTTGATGACTCTTACACATGCAAATATACATTGGTGCCCTAGGTCCAGAGAAGATGTCACTATCATTGATCGTTGCGGGGAGTACCCTAATGTTCCTTTACTTGGAATCAGAGGAGGTATTACTTATAGTCCATGCCTGGCTTGGAGACAATTTGGTTATGCTCGGAGGGATGGTCCTCATGACATGTTAATTCCTGATATAGTTTTTGACTTCGACAATGATACTCAAGGACTTCGTCAGAGATTTATCAGAGCCTGGAGGATGCCCAGTAGGATAGACAGCAAGACACTGGGGCATAGGAATTCCATCCCGTTGGAACCTTATCTCAAGTGGGTACGAGCCCGCTCCCAGAAGTTAGTAATGCCTTATCCTCACATGCTTCCGGTAATCAAAGAACCAGTCTCGGAAGGGGAAGTGTCTCATGTTATTCAACACCCTGATATGCCCACATCCTGGGAAGAGATGCAGAAGAGCTGGATCCAGCTTAAGGAGGAAAGGAATTCTCTTGAGACTAGTCTGCATGCCAGTGAAAAGAAGGTCTTGGAGCTCACTCGCCTGTTGCATGAGGAGAGGAATCTCAACACCTACATAGCTCCAAAAAGGATGCGCAGTGTATTTTGGGACTGATTTGATTTTTGTACTTTTGCCCATGAGGCCTTGATGTATTAAACAATGATTTCTTTAATGATAACGTGTGTTCCTTTTGTCTACAACGAATTTGAACTTTCGAACCCTTGAATGCATTGCATACGCATTTCATACATCATGTGCATAGCAGGTTTTTCCACTTTTCAGGTTGCTTACAGTTCTTCGCTGTTTATTTCAGCATCATGAATCCTGAATCTGCATCAACCGAGACATCAATCAAGGCTCTTCAGGTGCAGAATGCACAATTCCAGGAACTAATCAAGGGTCTGGCTAAAGGCCAAGAAGAACTAAAGGCTATGCTCCTGAAGAAGGAGAAGAAGAAGAAGAGAAGAACTGTTCTGTTCAACTCGGGCCGAAGGTTTGGCAATACTCTGCAACATGAAGAGGCTGGTTCTTCTGTTGGCAAGAGTCCTTCTCAGGCAGAAGTAAAGGTCCCTAGTCCGGTGGTCTCCGACAACGAGACCGATTTTGATGAAGAGCAGTACCCTCCTGCAGACAACAGATACAAGCAACTGGAGGACAGGTTGAAGGCTATGGAGGTGCAATAGGCACCTGGGCTGGATTTCGGAGATCTGGGTTTGTCGACTGGTGTGATTATTCCGCATAAGTTTAAAGCACCATCCTTCTCCAAATATGACGGGGCGTCTTGTCCCAAGCTGCATCTGAGGTCTTATGTTCGGAAAATTCAGCCGTACTCTGCGGACAAGAATTTATGGATCCACTTCTTCCAGGAGAGTCTTTCAGGGACTCATCTCGATGGTTCTATCAGCTGGATGGGACCAAAGTTCGTAACTGGGAGGAGTTGGCTACTGCTTTCTATAAGCAGTATCAATATAATGCCGACCTTGCCCCCACACGTACCCAACTCCAGGGTATGGCGTTAGGTGCAAGCGAAGGTTTTAAGGAGTACGCTTAGAAGTGGAGAGACCTGGCTGGCAGGGTGCAGCCACCATTGACTGATCGGGAGTTGGTTGACATGTTCTTGGGGACCCTATCTGGGCCGTTTTTCAACCATCTCATTGGGAACTCCTCTGCTGGGTTCACTGATTTGATCTTGACTGGAGAGAGAATTGAAGCTGGGCTGAAATCTGGGAAGATTGCAAAGGGTGCGTCATCTAGTTCAGAAAAGAAACCATTCAAAAAGGAGTCTAGTGCCGTGTATGGTTCCAGGAAATCAGAGAGACCTGAGCACCGCCAATCTGTCAGCGCGGTGATGATTGCTAAGCCTGCTGCCGCTCCTCGGCCTAACAATTCCCAAAGGGCTGAAAGACCCCGGAGGGAGTTTACCCGGTTAAACATGACCCTCTCGCAGATCCTGCCACAGTTGCTAGCCACCAACTTAGTAACTGTCAGGGAAGCCCCAAAGTTCCCTAATACAACATCTCCCAAGTACAACCCGAATGCTCGTTGTGCTTACCATTCAGAAAGCCCGGGGCACTCTACCGATGACTGTTGGGCACTAAAGAACAAGCTACAGGACCTCATTGACGCTAAGGAGGTACAGTTTGAGGCATCTGACAAGCCTAACGTAGTGACAGCTCCCCTGCCTGCTCATGGAGTTAATGCTATCGGGGATGAAGAGGAAGTTGATGAAGCCGAGTTTGATAGCTGGATCTACCCGGCAACTGACGGTGGACTTAATAATTGGAGCGCAAAGGACAATCTCCCTGTTTCTTTTGTTACTAAGTAATGAATTCCTATGTTTTGTTATTTTGTAATAAACAATGATAAACTCTATGGCCCGGTGTCTTACCCGAGGCACCGTGGTTCTATTTGTGAGGGCATACAAACTGTCATTTTACACATCATGAATGAAAATCTTGGACGTATTTTTCGCATTACAAATATTGTGTTCCTTTTCTGTCTTTCTTTTCCTTTGCATAATTTTCAAAAACAGCTGTATTTACACACACACTCACTCATACAGGTTCCAATCCACTCTGGATCTCACTGATAACAGCTCTGCTACTGCCAGTTATGACATCGAAAATCCGATCAACTTAGCCGAAGACGAAGGTTAAGATGATTGCGAAGTGCCTGGCGAGCTTGCAAGACTGTTGCTTCAGGAGGAGAGGGCAATTCAACCCCATGAAGAGCCAGTGGAAATCATAAATTTAGGTACTGAGGCAGACAGGAAAGAGGTAAAGATTGGTGCCAACCTAGAGCTCAGCGTGAAGCAACGGTTAACCAAGATGTTACATGACTATATGGAGATCTTTGCCTGGTCCTACGAAGACATGCCCGGGTTGGATACCGACATTGTGGTCCATCACTTGCCGACTAAGGAAGACTGCCCTCCAGTTAAACAAAAGGTCCGTCGGATGCGTCCAGAGATGTCTGAGAAGATTAAGGCCGAGGTCATGAAACAGTTTGATGCCGGTTTCCTTGCAGTAACTTCTTACCCGCAGTGGGTTGCTAATGTGGTGCCGGTACCTAAGAAGGACGGTAAGGTCAGAATGTGTGTCGATTACAGGGATCTGAACAGGGCCAGCCCCAAAGATGACTTCCCCTTACCTCACATTGATGTTCTTGTCGATAATACAGCTCAGCACAAGGTATTCTCTTTCATGGATGGCTTTTCAGGTTATAATCAGATAAAGATGGCACCCGAAGACATGGAGAAGACTACATTTGTCACTCAGTGGGGCACCTTCTGTTACAAGGTCATGCCGTTCGGATTAAAGAATGCTGGGGCAACCTACCAACGTGCCATGGTTGCCTTATTTCATGATATGATCCATCATGAGATAGAAGTGTATGTGGACGACATGATCGCTAGGTCCCAGACTGAGGAAGAGCATCTAGATCATCTGCAGAAACTGTTTGACCGGCTGAAACTGTACAAGCTGAGATTGAACCCGAACAAGTGCACCTTCGGGGTAAGATCTGGGAAATTGCTAGGCTTCGTGGTCAGTGATAAAGGTATTCAAGTGGACCCCGCTAAGGTCAAGGCTATTCAAGAGATGCCAGTTCCTAAGACAGAGAAGGAAGTCAGAGGCTTTTTAGGACGCCTGAATTACATCGCTCGATTCATCTCTCATCTGACCGCTACCTGTGAGCCAATCTTCAAGCTGCTGAAGAAAGATCAGGTAGTACGTTGGAACGATGAATGTCAGGCTGCCTTCGACAGAATCAAAGAGTATCTCCAAGAACCACCCATCCTTATGCCACCGGTTGAAGGGAGACCTCTGATCCTATATCTGACAGTACTTGACAACTCAATGGGGTGTGTGCTGGGGCAGCATGACGAGTCTGGCCGAAAAGAGCATGCCATTTATTACCTTAGCAAAAAGTTTACCGACTGTGAGACCCGATACTCACTGCTTGAGAAAACTTGCTGCGCTTTGGTATGGGCTGCTCGCCGGCTGAGACAGTATATGTTGACTCACACTACCCTGTTGATCTCAAAAATGGATCCTATAAAGTACATATTCGAAAAGCCTGCTCTGTCTGGGAGAATTGCAAGATGGCAAATGATCTTGACGGAATACGACATTCAGTACACGACCCAAAAAGCCATCAAGGGAAGTGTATTGGCAGACCACCTGGCACATCAAGCTGTAGATGACTATCAATCAATGAACTTCGAGTTTCCGGATGAAAGCATCATGATAGTAACAGATTGTGAAGTACCTGGACCGGATGAAGGACCTGAGCCAGGATCCCGATGGTCTATGCACTTTGACGGAGCTTCTAATGCTTTGGGAAATGGTATCGGTGCCATAATCATATCTCCACAAGGTACTCATACTCCACTCACTGCCCGACTATGTTTCAACTGTACCAACAACATGGCGGAGTATGAGGCGTGCATCATGGGTCTTCAAGCTGCGATCGACCTAAGGATCAAATTCCTAAGTGTTTTCGGAGATTCCGCTCTTGTGATCAATCAGATCAAAGGAGAGTGGGATACGAAACATCCAAACTTGATTCCTTACAGAGAATGTGTGTTGACCCTGATTCCCCACTTCACAGAGATAACCTTTGAACACTTTCCAAGAGAAGAGAATCAGTTAGCGGACGCGTTAGCTACAATGTCTTCAATGTTCAAGGTCAAATGGGATAATGAAGCTCCCCGGATCATCATCTGGAAACTGGACGAACCGGCATACTGTTGTGATCTCGAAACTGAATTGGTGACTGAGAAGCCTTGGTACCACGAAGTGAAGAGATATCTGGAAGCTCAGGAGTACCCTGAAGGTGCCTCTGTCAATGATAAGAAGTTCCTGAGAAGGTTCGCAGCCAAGTTCTTCCTAAGCAACGGCATCTTGTACAAGCGAAACCATGATTCAACCTTACTGCGTTGTGTGGATAAGATTGAAGCGGAAAGAATCATGGAAGAGCTACATGAATGGACCTTTGGTACACATTCCAGTGGACATACTATGGCTAAGAAAATCCTACGGGCAGGATATTACTGGTCCACCATGGAAGCTGATTGCTACCAACATTCTAGGACATGCCACAAGTGCCAGATTTATGCAGATAAAGTGCATGTTCCTCCGGTTCCCCTGAATGTCCTAACTGCGCCTTGGCCGTTTGCAATGTGGGGCATAAACATGATCGGTGAGATTAAACCTACGGCATCTAACGGGCATCGCTTCATCCTAGTGGCGATTGACTATTTTACGAAGTGGGTTGAGGCAGCATCCTATGCTACGGTAACCAAGACTGTTGTGGCACGGTTTATTCGACACAATCTGATCTGTCGGTACGGCGTCCCTGAGCGGATCATTACAGACAACGATACCAATCTGAACAACAAGATGATTGCTGAGCTCTGCGAACAGTACAAAATACAGCACCACAATTCTTCTCCTTACAGACCGAAGATGAATGGGGCTGTAGAAGCGGCAAATAAGAACATCAAGAAAATCGTGCAGAAGATGACAGTAACGTATAAAGATTGGCACGAGATGTTACCGTTCGCTCTGCATGGGTACCGTACCTCAGCTAGGACGTCAACCGGGGCAACTCCTTTCTCTCTGGTTTATGGCATGGAGGCAGTTTTGCCGATCGAAGTGCAAATACCCTCTCTCCGGATAATGAAGGATGCAAATCTGAACGAAGATGATTGGATCCAGACACGACTTGATCAACTCAACCTCATTGATGAAAAGAGACTTGCTGCTATCTGTCACGGTCAGACGTACCAGAAATGGATGATCACGGCATTTAACAAAAAGGTCAGACCACAGGAATATCAAGTTGGGGATCTGGTAATCAAGCGAATCATCCTTCCTCAGAGTGATCCAAGGGGCAAATGGACCCCTACATACGAAGGGCCATTTGTGGTTAAGCATGTGTTCTCAGGAGGAGCAATGATCTTAACCAACATGGATGGTGACAACCTTCCTCACCCCGCCAATGCAGACATAGTTAAAAAATACTACGCATGAAAAAGACCCGCTAGGCTGACATGCCTAGGCAAAAATTAGGGCTTCCCGTCGAACCAAAAGGGTTCGGGAAAAATGAAGGGATGAAAATGAAAAAAATCTGTACACCCGGCAAGTCGAAAACCTGAAAAGGCGGCTTGGGCAAAAATGGGTATCCCGGTGGACTGAAAACCCGAAAGGGCGGTCCAGGCAAAAATTAGGGATAAAAGCGTAATACTATGTCTCATTGATCACGTTGCATCCAGAATCCGGTATCTACATCAAGTTCAGACGGCATCGATCAGTCAGCTTCACCTTCAACCAAGGTCATCAAGTGATGAGACGCTCGGAATTATAAAGGCAATAGCAGAGTTGAAACCCAGTGGATCATTCATATTTCACACAGCTGTTTTACTTTCTTTTGTACAAAATTTGTATAAACTCTTTTGATCGGCGACGTACCTCTTACTAGGACGTCAGCCTCTTGTACACAAAAACGCCTATTCACAGGCTATTCAAAAATCAATACAAAATATATTTTCAGTTAAACGTGCCAAGTGTTTTTCTTTTTCTGTTTTGTTTTGCGAAGAACGTCCAAGGTTCAATTTGTGATGTATGCATTGACAATAATTTGCTAACTCATAAATATTTGCATACGAAACAAAGGAATTAATTGCAGGTGACACTAGAAACAGGGGCAATAAAAGAGTTGTCTAAACAGTCCAATTGTTCTATCCTCCAAGGTACCAAGATAGGTTCAGCTAAAGAACATGACCAGTATACCTGAATTCCCCAGAGAGTGAGCCAACAAAAGTGCATTCTTCACCAAGCAAAGCTATCAAATCTCAAGGAAGTTGAGTATCTCCCGCAGATCTCAACATTCCCCAGCAGCACATATATATTCTTAACAAGCATCCCCGGCAGTCTTGGTCTAAAGATTGTTCCCCGGCGGTATCTCAATATCCAAAGGAATCACGTTCCCCAGCAATTCAAACCTCCCCAGAAGAGTCCAATCCAGTTTCCCCAGGAAAGTTGGAACTCATATCCCCAAGCAATAAGCTTATCCCCAGTAGATTCTGGAAGCTTATCCCCTCGCAGAACACGAACGCGTCGCCCGGCTTTATTCAAAGAGTTATTTCCTCAATAGGATATAACTGGGTTATCCTCAGCCGAAAGCCATGGAAAAATCGTCGTCAGCGAAGTCTTCTTACCCCAGCGAAGTCTGTCAGCACTTCCAACAACAAGGGTATCCTCAGCAAGTCATCAACGATTCAGCAAAGCATCTCTATCCCCACAGAGTATTGCTTCCCAGCATGGTCGCTAGAGTATCTTTTCTCCCCGCAGAATCTTCCATTTGCCAAGTTTATTCCGCAACGGAGTCATCCTCTCCTACCGGTATTCTTACAACTATCATCCCCAGCGGAAGCAAAAATCTTATTCTCCAACATCATCCCAGGACACGACTTCCCGGCACCCGTCAAGGATTTACTTTCCTAGACGAAAGCATTCATAAAACATCATATACATCATTATAGCATGCATAAACGCATCATACAAATCTCATTTATGTTGAGAACATCATTGCTTGATCCATATCATGCATTGCATATGACTGACCTTTACCTTTCAGGAAAGACGCAGTTAAAATGCTCAAACATATTTCAAAGCCTTCTCTAGTTCAGCTAAATCGACTCCCAACAGATTTTTCTGATAAAGACTCAGCGGAAGTTATGGTCCCCTCTCCGGCAAGTGCGTGAGGTGGTAATTCCTTCTTCAGATGTTTCCCTCTCCGACGATGAGTGTGAGGTGATAGTCTCCTATGGTCCCCTCTCCGACAAGTGCGTGAGGTGGTAATTCCTTCTTCAGATGTTTCCCTCTCCGACGATGAGTGTGAGGTGATAATCTCCTTATGGTCCCCTCTCCGGCAAGTGCGTGAGGTGGTAATTCCTTCTTCAGATGTTTCCCTCTCCGACGATGAGTGTGAGGTGATAGTCTCCTATGGTCCCCTCTCCGACAAGTGCGTGAGGTGGTAATTCCTTCTTCAGATGTTTCCCTCTCCGACGATGAGTGTGAGGTGATAGTCTCCCATGGTTCCCTCTCCGACGGTGTGTGAGGTGGTAAGTCCTTTTTCAGATGTCTCCCTCTCCGACGATGAGTGTGAGGTGATAGTCTCTTATGGTTCCCTCTCCGACGGTGAGTGAGGTGACAATTCCTTTTCCTATGATTCCCTCTCCGACGGCGAGTGAGGTGATTCCCTTTCAGATTATAAGTGCCTATGGTTCTCTTCCCGATACTGCAAAGATGGTAATTCCCGCCAAGATTTTTCTCAACGAGCGTTGTTGAAGTTAAAATCACCCAAGGTTCTCTTATCATTCATGCTAAGGCAGTAACCATCCCTGGTTCTTTCATCGCTGTTTGAAGCTCCAGACTCAGCTCCTGTAACCAGTCAGGACATATCTATACCAAGCATCTAAAATCAGCTCCCGCAACGTGTCAGGTACTCATTTTTCTTTTGCAGGTATGCAGGTTCTCGCTAAGGAATCTCCCCCGCAATCAACATTCAGATGGCATCTATAAGCCCATCACCCTATCCAGCAATCTCCAAATGGCATCTATAAGCCCATTCCCCCATCAGCACTGCTACTATGTGAGCGCAAATTTCTGGGCACTCTAGTGTCCAATCATCTTCCACCT
Source organism: Vicia faba (assembly GCA_948472305.1). Lineage (NCBI taxonomy): Eukaryota > Viridiplantae > Streptophyta > Magnoliopsida > Fabales > Fabaceae > Vicia > Vicia faba. The sequence goes on from OX451741.1 coordinate 1,381,994,939, forward strand.
TCGGATTACGAAAGGCACGTCAGCCAATCTGCATCCTCAGGTCTAAGAAGATTGAACAGGGGCAACTGTTGTACCCCAAAATTTGCCCTCCCATATTCTCCAAGAAATTGCCAAGCCAAGTCACAAGATTCTCCAAGGGTTGCACAGTCCAACTGTCTCCTATACAGTCAAAACTAGGGTTTGTGTTCTGATCAAGAAAAGGAAGTTTTCAAAGGCCCAATCAAGTCTCATATTCCTATAAATATGGTCAAGCATCCTCATATCAAGTTTCAAGGCATTCAGCTCAAAATTGCACAGTCAAAACCCTAGATTGCACTACAGTCAACTGTAGGGGCAAAATGGTCATTTGACAGTCAAAAAGTTCAAATTTTTGGTCAATATATCATTTTGAAGCCACAAACATCATTTGATCAATGCTTGATCATGATTCTCAAAATTTGGCTCAGAAATCATCAAAGATGCAAAAGTTACTATATTTGGACAGCTGAAAAAGTCAACTGAAATTGACCAGGGCATAACTTTCACATGGATTATCAGAAAAATTCCATCCAAAGCTCATTTTGAAGAGAAAGACATTTCCTACAACTCATATTCATATTCCAAGTCCAAGAAATGCTCTCACAAAAAGTTATCAATTTCAACATTATAGGTCATTTTCAAAAGTCAACAAAAAGGGACTTTAAGTCAAAGGCCATAACTTGAGATTGGTAAATCAAAATGACATGGTACCAAATGCATTGGTTAGAGGACTCAAAGACCTTTCCAAAATGTCCAAGAACATGTGAAAAGCTTAAAAATTGAGCAAGTTATGCCTTGTGGAAGTTGGGAAATTTTTGGGAATTTTGAAAAGTCAACTTTACTTCAAATGACCTAAATTTGCTAATGGGCCCATTTTTCTTCCATGATTCATCATTCCAAGCCTATGCACGACCACTTGGCCCAAAGGGAAGTATTTTCTCATTTTTTATTTATTTATTTGAATTATTATTTATATTAATTCATTTAAATTATTTAAATACATGAAAAATATCAAACTTGACCTAAAAAATCTTTTCATGCATGTTTTACTCTCAATATCACGTGCACATCCCAATATGGCAAGATTTGGTTTGATTTGAGCTAATTGACACCAAATACACATGAAAAAAGATTCAAAAAAGATCTTATAAAATCAAATATTGAAACCATTGAATTCAAAAGATTTTGTGCAATTTTCTTGACCTAAAAGCTTCACTACATATGCCTGAATCAAACCCTAATCATGGAACACATTGAAGCTGCGCAAAAGCTAAGAACAAACTTAGAATTTTCACTAAAAAAAAGCAAAACTGAAATCAACCTTAGAGGTCGATTCAAACCCTACAATTCATTCCATTGGCTTCCTCAAGTCTCCTTGATCATATTTCAATCAAAAACAACAACCAAAGCTCCAAGAATCGGTAATATGAAGGCAGACTGTATCGAATAAAAGTCACAATCGTGCATACCAATTCATGCATTTTTTATAAGTTTTGATATGTGTTTTGCATTCCTGATGAAGTTTACAAGCTAACCATCACCTTTAATTGCGTTTTTCTGTGCTATACGAGATTATACCATGATTGAATGTTAGGGTTTCCTGAGCTTCAAATTAGGGATTTTTAATAGAGGAAAAATTGGACATCCCCAGTACCACCATTGCAATCAACGCATCTGGACTAAGAGATTGATATAGTCGCGCTCAATTTATGAGCACCCAGCAGCTAATCGTTATTTTCTTGTAGGTTGTCTACAGCAACGCTTAAAAACCGTTGCCTCATATTTGTGTTTTCAGGAAAATGGAAGAAGACGACATCGTGTCAATCAGTGGTTCGTTGGTTTGAATTGCGCGCGTTTCTCTCCACTACGCGTTGTTTTTTCTTTTTGTTATTTATTTACTATAATATGTTAATTGAAACGTTGTAGCTCAGCTGGCCAAGTGTGATGTTGATGACTCCCATGACCTGGGTTCAAGCCCCAGGTCTACGTTATTTCAATAATATTTTGCAAAACGCGCTCATATGCAGTTTTCAGGTGGGAGCGTACCATACACCCCCAGATCAGAGCGTCCACGTGCCCAACGTCCACAATCACAAGGCTGAGGATGGATGAACACGCTACACTCAGGTCAACTGTTCCATACGCTTGGACAAAAGTCAAACAGGCCATGTTTTATTGGGCCAGAATTTCACCATCAGCACCTCACAAATTGGGACTACACCCCCACCCTGGTTTGCAAGTGTTTTTATTTTTCTCATATCTTTTTTAATTATTATTTTTTTTTGTTTTATTGTTTTAATTTAATTCATTATTTTTACAATACATAAAAAATACAGAAAAATCAGAAAAAGATAAAAATATAATAAATTATTTTATTTTAATATTCTCATAAATAAATTAATATGTAATTATTTAGTTTAATTAGGTTACAATTTTAAATTCTTTTAATAACCAAAAATACAAAAATATAGAATTTAGGTTTAATTGTTAATTTTATTCCTTTTAATTTCCTTTTTACAATAATAATATTTATTTTATTTATTTTCATAAATTAAAAAATGCATGTAAATTAACTTAGGTTTAAATTAGTTAAAATTTTAATATTTTCATAATAAATCTAAAAAACCATAGAATTAGGGTTTACATTTCAAATTTCATTCTAATAAATTCTTCTTCTTTTAAATCTTAAAAAAACATAAAACACCAAAAAAACATTCCTTTTTAATTTTTAATTTTTTACTCCTCATCTAATTAATTTAATTCATTAACTTTAATTTTTTGCAAAAGGGTCCAACGCCCATGTTCGTAATTTATCTAATTTCGCGCATTTATTTTATATCGTTTAAATAATTATGTAATTCTCCCAAAGCGTTGTAACAATTTATACTTTTCGCACTTTTATTCGCTTTATTTATTTTCCGTCAAATCGGGTCCGGTTTAATTTTGGCGATGTGGACCCGCGCCATTTGTAATAACTTTAGATTTATTTTTCCCGCAAATATTAACTGTTAAATAAGCATGCAAGAATGAATGGCCTTAAAAATAAAATCAAGCGTAGATCACAACAAACATGACAAGACAAATAACTGAAAAATGACACACAAATCACACACCACCCCTAGGGTACGCCTCACTGTTGCCTTTCGAAAGGTGATCGTCGAGTAGAGGACGTCTTAGCAAGTCCTCATGATCCGGGAACCTGGCATGAGGGTAGCTTCTAAGGTGTCTTCCCATTTCTCTGGTGATCACCATGTCCCTAAAACTCGAATTGACCCGAACACCTCCAACGGTGGTGCTACCTACCTCTCAATGGTGGGATAGCACTACTTTAAAGGACATCTACACAGACGAATTCCTTAGGGTAGGTAGGTTCTCAAGGATACTTGCTCTAATCTCAAAACAAACTCAAAAAGACTTTTCACACCAACACATTTTCAAAAGCTTTCAAAGCAAACTTTTCAAACACTCTGACGTACGAGTCGAACTGAAATTTTTCAAAGAAATTTTTTAAAACCCACATTGAAAAGCAAACAAACAATTTTGAAAACACATTGAGCAAGTATCTAAGAGCCCATGGATAACCATGGATAGAAAGGGTGCTAACACCTTCCCTTTCTATAACCTACCTCCCGAACCGAGAGCAATCTCTTTAAGGAATTTTTCTGTGCTTTTGTCCTTTCCATTTGGAGAAAATAAAAGACGGTGGCGACTCTTGCTTCCGCGACATTTCGCGAACCAGCGTTAAACAGTCAGTTCCAGATCCACCGATCACAGGTGGCCAGCCATGATTGGCTCTTTTGAATTTGCGCGCTTTAACCCACTAACGCCTTGGCTTTGTTTGATATTATTTGTTTATTACATTATATACAAAGCGCGTGAATTGGTCCAGTGGTAGGTGCAGCTGTTGATAACGTACATGACCTGGGTTCGAGCCCCAGGTCTTCATTATTCCTATATTATTTTGCAATTCATATTCCCATGCAGTTTCAAGACTGGAGCGCACCATACACCTCCAAATCAGGCTTGCCACGTCCATCCCAAGATCAATCACAAGGCTGAGAGTTAGAGAACATCATGGATCCAAGTCAACGCATGTGTATGTTCCCAGAAAAAATCAACAAGGCCATGCTAAATGGGCCAGAATTCTTGGACTGAACCTCCACTTTGGGGACTGATACCCCCCTAGGTTTGCCATATTATGTTATTTTATTAATTCTATTTTCTTTTAATTATTATTTGTTTAATTAATTAATTATTTTCATAAATATAAAAAATACCACCAAAAAAATCAGAAAGAAGAAAAAATATAAAAAATATTTTATTTTAGCATTTTCATAAATAAATTGTATTAAATCATTTAGTTATTAATTTAGGGTTTAATTTAATATTTTCATAACAAAAATCTAAAAAATGTAGAAATAGGGTTTAATTAATTAATTTTCATCTTTTTATTTTTCTTTCATGATAATCAAATATTTAATATTATTTATTTTATTTATTTTTATAATTAAATTTGTATATAAAAATTAGGGTTAATTTAGGTTAAAAATTCAATGTTTTCTTAATAAATTAAAAGCCACTAGAATTAGGGTTAGTATTTATTTTAATTAATTCTTTTTTCCTTAAAACCTTAAAAATCATAAAATACCAAAAAACAAGTTCTTTCTTTCTTTTAATTTTAATTAATTCCTCATTATTTTAATTTTACAAAAAGGGTTCAACGCCCTCGTCTCGTTTTAATTATTAATTCGCATATTTATTTTATTTCGTTTAAATATTTATGTATCTCTCCCAAGGCCATGTAACCTTTTAATTTTCTCGCACTTTTCTTTACTTTCTTTATTTTCTGTCAAATCGGGTCCTGGTTTAATTTTGGCGATGTGGACCCGCGCCTTTTGTAATAGCTTAGGGTTTTTACCTTCCCGCAATATTTTTAACTGTTAACAAATGGCATGAAAGAATGTATGGACAAAAATAAAAACAAGCGTAGAACACCAATAACATGACCAGATAAATGCAAATGAAAACGACACACAAATCGCACACACCACCCCTAGGGTACGCCTCACTGTTGCCTTGCCTCGAAAGGTGATCGTCGAGTAGAGGACGTTTTAGTAAGTCCTCATGATCCAGGAACCTGGCATGAGGGTAGCTTCTAAGGTGTCTTCCTATTGCTCCGGTGATCACCATGTCCCGAACCTCGAATTGACCCGAACACCTCCAACGGTGGTGCTACCTACCTCTCAATGGTGGGATGGCACTACTTTAAAGGACATTTACACAGACGAATTCCTTAGGGTAGGTAGGTTCTCGTAGATACTTGCTCTAAATTTCAAAACAAATCAAAAATACTTTTCACACCAATACATTTTCAAAAAGCTTTCGAAAGCATTTTTCAAACACTCTTGAGGACTGATGCAAGAGTCGAACTGGAATTTTCAAAGAAACTTTTTTAAACCCACATTGAAAAGCAAACAAACCATTTTTGAAAACACAAGTGAGCAAATATCTAAGAGCCCATGGATAACCATGGATAGAAAGGGTGTTAACACCTTCCCTTTCTATATCCTACCTCCCGAACCGAGAGCAATCTCTATAAAGGAATTTTTCTGTGCTTTTGTCCTTTCCATTTGGAGAAAATAAAAGACGGTGGCGACTCTTGCTTCCGCGACATTTCGCGAACCAGCGTTAAACAGTCAGTTCCAGATCCACCGATCACAACTGCCTACGCCTACGTTGTACTACGGCCCTAGCGGCTGGATCAATGGCGAGGTGGTGACAGGCGACCTCAGGGTCGAGTCCGGGCATCTCCGCGGCACTCCAGGCGAACAGATCGGCATTCTCGCGCAAACAGACCTTGATTTGCTTCCTGGCCAAGCCGGGGAGGTCTTTGCCAATCTTCACTCCCTTGGTCGGATCTGTGCCGAGGGGGACGAGTTCAAAATCCCCATCCGGTATTGGTCGGAGTGGGATTTTCTCGCTGCTGGATGGCTCGTCCTGGTCGAAGCGGGTGTCCAGAGCTATGGAATCGACTTTTGGTGGAGCTTTCTGGACTTCTTCCTCGGGGGATGCTTTCTTGTCGGGCTCCTGTCTTGTTCTTTTGGCGGGTCTGGTCCCTACGTCGACAGTATCAAGTCCCTTAGAAGCGGTGTTGAAGCACCTGCGGGCAGCGGCTAGGTCTCCTTGGATAGTGGCTACCCGTGCCCTCTTGGTGTAGAACTTCATCTTCAGGTGGACGGTCGAAGGTACCGCCATCAGCTCTGCCAGTGTCGGTCTCCCCAAGATGCAGTTGTACAGAGACGGGCAGTCGATAACAAGGAAGCGTACTTTGACTTGTCTTGTGGTCGTCCCTTCCCCGAACGTAACCAGAAGCTCGACATATCCCCAGGGTTTGGAGGTCGAGCCGTTGAAACCTTGTAAGTCCGAACCCACATATGGTGAAAGATGTGAGTCGTCCAGCTGAAGGGTCCGTAAGAGTTGGTTGTACATGACGTCGACGAAACTCCCTTCGTCGACCAGGATGCGATGTACATCAAAATTGGCCATTCTTGCCCTTATCAGTAAGGGGATGACCGCGTTCGGGGCTCCGCCGGGGAGTTCTTCCAGGTAGAAGGTGATGGGCTCTGACCTGCCCTTCACCCTTTCGAACGTCATTGTTTGCGGGGGAGCCGCGTCGACCAGTTCGTCCAGCTTCCTTTTGGCTGAATTGATGGTCAAGTCGTTGAACCCGCCGCCGTTGATGACCAGGGCTGAGGGGAAGTATTCCCACCTGCTGTGCGTTGTAAGTTGCTCTTGCAGGTGCTCGGGGAAGTCGAAATCCTCGGGCCTGGTCACGAAGAAGGCAGTTTGGATGGGCACCGACTCGTTAGATGGTCAGGCTTCTTCTTCTGGATCTCTGGCTTCTTGGGCGTCACGACGGGGAGCGTCGCTTCGCCGGTACTGCGCGAGCCTCCCTCCCTTGATGAGGGTTTCAATGGCGTCCTTGAGGTGGACGCAATCCTCAGTCAGGTGACCATGGCTCCTATGGTACTGACAATATTTATTTTTGTCTGCTCCGGGCTCAGCGGGAGCAGGTCGGGGACGTTTGACACCGCCGTCCTTGAAATCAGTGCTGGCACACTCCGCCAGAATGCGCTCGTGGGAAGCCGTGAGCGGAGTGTACTCGGTGAAACGCCCCGAAGGTCCTCTTTGTTCCCGGACTTCCCGGGGTCTGTCTTCCTTCCTTTTCTCCCCGGTTCGTCGAGGAGGAGCCTCTTGGCGCGAGCTGCTGTTGGGACCACGAGTCCTGGAATCTCGGGCTCTGTTGGCCGCCTCCCTCTCCTCGTAGTCCATGTATGCTCGGGCCTTTTCGAGGAGGGCATTAAATGTCCGAGGTGGCTCGATACCCACAGCCTTTCTGAATTCTGTGCCGGGGAGGAGCCCTCTCTCCAACAAGTATCTTTTCATATGGTCCGCGCAGGGGACCTGTATTGCTTCCCGGTTGAAGCGGTTGATGAATTCCCTCAAGGTTTCATCCTGTCTTTGGATGATGGCCCCGAGGGCCGCCTCGGTCTTCGGATGGCGTCGAGAAGCTGTGAAGGAACTGATGAACTGGTTCTTCAGGTTCCGCCACGACGTGATTGAGCCCGGGGCGAGTTCTTTGTACCAGTCCATCGCCGCCTTCTTGAGAGTCATGGGGAATATACGGCACTTGATGGGGCCCCCGACATTGTGATAGTGAAGCATAGCCTCGAACTCGTCTATGTGGTCGACCGGGTCCGCGACTCCATCGTACTCCTTCAAGTGAGGGGGCTTCTCCATGCCCGGGGGGATGGGTGCCTCCATAATAGCCTGTGATAGGGGACCGCGGGGTTCGTCTTCGTCGCTTCTCTCCGGAGACAGAGATGGGGACCTGTAATATTGTCTGGCACGACAGTCCAGATCGTGTTGAGTTTCTCTCGAGCGGGATGCTCGGCTGTTGAATTTCACGCGCCCATCTCCGGAGTGCCTTCTTTCTAGTACCGCCGGGTCGCGACTAGGCTCTCCGGCCTGAATGATGGGCTTCCTCTCCAGGTAAGGCCGTCTCTGTTATGGCCGGGGAGATGGGCTTCGAGAGGTCTCCCTGTAGTGTCTCCGCGGGGGAGAGGAGTGTCGAGCTTCAGTCACTCGAGGAGGGGGAGTATGTGGTCTCCGATGCCTCCTCGGGGGTCTTCGCTCGTCTTCAAGCGCCTTTAATCTCTCTCCTTGGGCGAAGATGAGATAGTTCGTTTGATTAATTGCTGCGAATAGCGCTTGTGTTGTGGCATCCGCCCCGGAGGGGACGGGGACTTCCTGGAACCGGGCGGCTCTATAGTCGGCGAGGGCCGTCGGGTCGTCCTCGAGCGGTGGTGGGAACGAGGAGGATGATGCAGTAGCTCTGTCCCTGTAGGAGGAAGTTCTGGGGGCGGTTGTTGCAGGAATGGTGTTGTGGTCGGGATTGCCGGTGTTGTCAAGATGTCCGTTTTTGTCCGCAGTGCCGTTATTAGTGTTGGCGACACGGACGTTCTGCTCATCGCGAGCTTGATCAGCCATGACATGTAGTTGAATTTGAGCTTTGGTCTTTGAGTTTGCAAGACGGGGAAGCTAGTTTCCCACAGACGGCGCCACTGATCTAACCTGATCAGACATGGACCGTCACGGCTGGCTCCGAGCTGAAGTTTTGAACAAGGTGGGGGGGGTACCTGCAAGACACTCCGATGCTGAAGTGAGTAAGAGCACGAGCAGGCAATAGTAAGAGTATGGGTAGAATGATGAATACCTGACCCTCTGGAAACAGAGGGTATTTATAGCCCCCAGCGCTAGGCCAAGGTTCCTTCATTGGGCCGGGCAGGTTTGGCCCAATGGAGGAACTGCCAGGTTCTACGTGCGTAGTGGGGACCCGCACGTGGTCCCCTCCCTGGATGTTCTGCGTGAAGTGCGGGCGGACAGAGACGCGGTCTTTTCGGAGTCCCGTTGAGGGTGCAGTGGACTGAGTCTGCCCTATGAGGGGTGCTCGAGGTGAAGTCGAGCTGGGCAGTAGAAGGTCGAGCAAGTAGCCCCAGGGAGTACGTCGGGCACGACTGTGATCCTTTGGTCGGCGTGACCCCCAGCATGTCCGTTTGGATTGGGCCTTATCAATGCTATTGGGCCAGCCGGGCCCAATCCAGAACAGATTCAGTAGCTACCAATCATATGATCCCATATCCAATTACTTTTCCACATATCACCCTAGCCCAAGTAATAATAAAATTTCCACTACTGATGGTACTCTATTAACAGTGAAAGGTATTGGAGACATCCAAATAACTTCTTTCATTTTCTTAAAAAATGTCCATCTTGTTCCAAAATTGTCCACAAACCTAATCTCTACTACTAAATAATGCATTAACAACAACGTCATGGTCACCATGGTTCTTCCCTACACCGTTGTGACATATCTAAACTAAGACGCTACCATAATATTTTTTGTTTTTAATTAAAAATTATTTGTATATAATAACAGTTGAGGTGCCAACCGTGGTGATACTATTAAGCTTTCATGGTTTCGATCCTTAACGCCCTCATATATTTTATTCCTTTAATGTTAAGGCGTTCTTTTTCTTTTTTATTTATTTTATAAGAAACTTAAAGGATTATGACTAACGTTGGTATGTTCCACCGTAGTAACAAATTTACATATATCACCACTGTTAGAATTGTAAATCGTTGTGAGTATATTTATATATAAGCAAATTAACATTTGCTCTTTGACAGTAACATCGTATCTTTCACCCTTAAAACCCATTTTTTCTCGTCTTCGTCTTCATCATTAGCATTCATATTTCATAGTATGACCGTCAATCTTGTTCTTCTTACATTACATAACAGTATTCTTCTTTTTCCTTATTCTCACATTTTCGTGTATGTTGTTCTTATGTATCACATAGTTTTCTTGTAATTTTCTTCCTGTTGGATTGTTTATTGTTTTTTTCTAGCTTGTGGTTTCACATGTTGATAATATTCATGGTATTTGTAGGACTCAAGAAACAACAAACAACAAACTTCATCTAGTTTGAGAAGTTATGAGAAAAATACAAGAAGTATGAAGTGATTATGGAAACTTCATCCACCTTGTATTTCTCTCGTTTTTGTGTATGTTGTTGTTATGTTTCACTTGGTTTTCCTATTAATTTTTTCTTGTTAGATAGTTTATAGCTCTTTTATTGTTGTATGTTATTCTATGTTGTTGTTGCATGTTGTGTTGTTGACAAATAAGTTTGTGGTTTCACATATTGATAATTTTCATGGTGTTTGTAGGACTCAAGAAAAATGAATGCAGAAACAACAATAGCAGCAAACTTCATCTAATTTTAGAAGCTATGAAAAGAAATATAAGAAGTATGAAGCTATTGTGAAAACTTCATCCACCTTATATTTTTAATCATGGCTTCACAAACTAGATGAACCTTATGACGATGATGATGGTGATAGCAAGTGTATAGTATTAGTTGATAAATGATTTTTTATGTGCAGCTAGCAAGTTGTCATGGTTCTTTACCTATCACTTAAAGATGCAAGAAATGGTTAGTTGTCCAGTTCTTCCAATCTATATATATTAATTCGCTGTTTTTATTGATAAATATTGTTAGTGAGTTTGTTATATCATATGTGATTGCTTGTTTCACTAATCCCTCGTTGAACTTGCATTCATTTAAAAATAATTTTAAGATGATAATTTAAAAAATTAAGTTATTATTGAAAATCATCTTAGATGATCCAATGTTTTTCTAATTGCATGCATCTTATAAATAAATTCTTCAAAAGAATGTTCACAAATAGATGTCAGTTTGGATCTTTCACATGAAACTTGATGTTTGAAAAATAAAGTAGAAAAGAAGAGGAAATCAAATTTTATATGAAAGACTCAGACTGACGTCCATTTATCAATATTTTTTTGAAGAATTTGAGATTAAATCAAATTTTGTAGGCTAAAAAAGGAAATCATTATTTACATGATGCTTGCAATTCTAAAAATATTGGATCGTTTAAGTTGTTTTTCAAGAATAACTTAATTTTTCTAATTATTGTCTCAAAAATCTATTTGAATGGTTTTATATGGTTAATGATGGGCAGAGAAAAACAAACAATCCCATATTTTATAATAAACTCTTACATATACCATAACGGCTGAAGTGTTTAACTGTGGTGATATGCTATTTTTATGCGCTTTAATTTGGTTATAGGTAGGTATCGAACCTATGCCACTATAATTATTACAACGGTTGTTTACGTCAATCGTTGCGATAGACATTTTACAACAATGGTTCCTGGAACCGTGATTTTAAGTGCCACATATACTACCACACTCTATACAACAAGACCTAGACCCGTGTAATTATATATGTTTTCCAACCGTTGTTAAATGAGTTTTCTGTAGTAGTGTGATTAAGTCATCATAATAATCACTATGATAAGCGACGATGATGAGATGGACTTAGCCTATAATTAGTGAAGGGCTTGACATTATACCTCAGTTTTTCTTTGGGTGAGGTGAAAGCTTCGTCATGAAAAACGATATTTATCGTTGTGAAGGCCCTTGCTGAAAATCATAGGGGAAAACAGATAAAGTACTAATAAGTGATCGCAGCAAAGAATACACCTCCCGTGAGTTTGACAGATTTTACAAAGATGAAATCATAGAGCGACAACTTCCATAAGCATATTCTTCTCAACATAATGGTATTTTCGAGAGAGAAAGAATCGTATAGTTATAGAGATGGCAAAATAGATGCTCAAAAGGAAGAGACTGCCTAACACATTTTGGGCTGAAGTAGTCTATACTACTATTTACATACTCAATATATATGCAACTAAGGATGTTCAACACAATACAAAATTATTCTTCTATCAACAAAGTTAACGACATATGGACAGTTAGGAATTTAGCCAGGTCCAGCAACAAAATTACTCATTGAAAATTCATCATTGCTTTAATCATCTCTTAGATATCACTATCTTATAATGATACTCGCAAAACTTTTAATGCTTCTATTTTTGAGTTCTCTATTGACAAAACTTTCAAAGTTATTTGCATCCTCCTAGGAGTCCTATCATTAAGAAAATTTTATGGTACCTCCTACTTTTCCAAAAAAACATAAAAAATTGTATACTACTTAATTACGTGATTTAAGGTAATCTACTAGTTTAAAAATTGAAGGAAAAAAAATTGATAATGAAATATTACTTATCGGACAGTTGCACTTGATTGGTTTGATAAATAATCTTCATTAAAATAGTATCAAAGTATGCTAAAATAAAAATTAAATAGTTAGTAAATATGATAAAAATGTATAGATTGCAAACTGACCAATGAATGAATGATCTTTAATTAAAAACTATTTTTGTTATTGGGCCAAAGAGATTCAAACCCGGTTGGTATGAATAAACCCATCATTACATAATTTCAAACCCTAGGTAGACAAACCCTAGCTTTAAATTCTACGGCGCAACTGGTAAACTGTTATCAAATATATCCATTGTTAACACCAACTCAACCTGAATATGTATTGATATGTATTGGTACTAAATTTTACATAATTTCATTTGTATATGATATTATAATCTCTACTAAATCGTGTACTACATTATGCAGCGTTGAAGATAAAGTTTATTCATTTGGCAGAAATTTCTACGATGCAATCTGATTGATCTCTTGTCAGAGTTAATTTTTTCTTTTCAACGGCCGTGATTTCCTTGATTAAATCAGGTGAGTTTCTTTTCAACGACCATGATTAAATACTGGTAGTGGTTCTTGTTCTCATTACGATTTTGAAGTTTGTGTTATGAGAGTTTGTTGTGGTGAAATGTTTGTTAGTTCTTTCTTTATTTTTGTATGATGAGGTTCTGTATGGAACTGTGATAACATTAAAATATTGATGAGAGATGACTCTCAAGGAGAGATAACTGTCCAATAAACACACTCACAGTATGATATCACACTTATATGTTATTCTGGTTTGATAAATTGGATTACTGTGGTGCAGCATCTCCCATGTTAAAGTTGTTGGACGAATACTTTCTCCAGAATTCTCCGTGACTATGAGGAGGATTCGACATATGGAAGCTTTAACTTGAAATATTTCCCTCATGAGCACCCTAGTTGGTGTGTGTGGGTATGTGAGCAACTCAGAAGTGGATGATTAATTGGAGTGTAAGAAATATATGGGTGAACTAAATTGTTTTGAAGAAAAATAAACATTATGAAAAAATGGGCCTCTTTCACTGCATGTGAAGCAAATGAAGAATGGGTTTTCCAACGGGAAATAAATAAGGTAGAATGAAATAAACGAAAAATAAATAAGGGTAGAATGAAATAAATGAAAAACATTGGAAAGCACTATTGAGGATGATACTTATGTGTACATTTTGAATTCTGATGAATGGGTTTTCAAACATAAATAAATAAGGATAGAATGAAATAAATGAAAAAAAATTCTTATTTTATGTTAGGGATTTTGTGCTTGTGTTATTATTCTGTCAGTTTTACTGTAAAATCTATGAATTGCATTGTTGAATATTTAATAAGATACTTTGAATTCTGAATATGCTAATACTACACATTCAAATAGAAAATGCTAATACTACACATTCAAATAGAAAATGCTAATACTACACATTCATAACTATTATTTTCATATTAACATATGCAAAATGATACTAAAGATTATTTATATAACACTATTTCTTCCAAGCCTTCAGGAAACATCTTCTACCTATCATGTTTTTATCTTTCTACACTAACCATAAACATACCCAGACCAGGATAATAGTCATCCATAATGAGAAAAATATGATAATCACAAAGAAGTTTTATGCGAAAATGGGAAGATACACTGGATTTTATTTATTCTTAAAAGGAAAGGGAAAAGATTGAGAAAACCCGCAAAGAAAAGGATAATACGGTCGTCGCTACCGTGAATAGATTTGAGAGTCGATTATACAAAGGGAAAGATATTAATACTTTTGTCAATGGAATTTTCAAAAGAAGGTCCCCCGATCATTCAGCTTCTTAACCAACAGAAACGAGAGCCACAATGGATATCCAGATTTTGGTTTTAACTTGTGTAAATATCCACTCAAGTGTAAATTAATGATCTCCAACAATCGATATCCAACTCACATTGGTATATCCTTCTAATATGGTAGGAAAACTACCAAAACGGAGGTAAGATTTTGATTATTAAAAGATAATAGAAAAATCCTTGATATGGCCTTCCAATTCTCACCATTTAGATTGCTAGTAAATATACTCATTTATTAACTACAAATGCTATGTCGGGTCTAGTATATTGCATCAATTATTTTAGACTATCAATTTCACTTGCATATTTCAATTGAGTTACAATTCTTCCATTATTCTTTGAAATTTGACACTAGAATCAAATGAAGTGGTCACTTCCTTAAAGCATAAGTGTTTTAACTTATCAAATGCTATGTCAAGTCTAAAATATTACACCAATCATTTTAGACAATCAATTTCACTTGTATATTTCAATTAAGCTACAACTCTTCCATCATTCCTCGAATTTTGACACTAGAGTCAAATGGAGCTGTATATTTCAATTAAGCTACAACTCTTCCATCATTCCTCGAATTTTGACACTAGAGTCAAATGGAGTGGTCACTTACTTAAAGTGTAAGTGTTTTAACTTATCAATTTTTTTTTCAATATAGTGTGTTTGACTAACTTCATAACCTCCACTATTTCTCTTTACTTTAATATCTTAAATTGTGTCAACTAGTCCAAGATCTTTCGTCTAGAATATGAAAGTCAGAAACCTCATTGTTTCTAAAATTCCATTCATCCCGTTGCTAATGATCAATCATATAATCAACATAGAGACAAAGGAGTATCACAAGATTCTCACACAACTTTGTATGATGAAGAAAGATTTTAAATCATCATGTATGATGATACAAGAAGGTTTTATATGAAGTGGGGAATAAATTCTGAGTAATTTAAAGTAGTATAATATGAATTATAATGAGTACCTTAGTCATGTTCACTTCTATCCAATATTCACTGAATTTTTATGTTTAGACTTCTTGATCAACTTCTTCATTAATGTGCATGATGCTTTTGATTCTTTTCTTCTTTGATAATATTTGTCTTCATCAAAACTGAATTAGAAATACGATGTATCATCACAATCTCCCCCTTTTGGTGATGAGAAACTCTTTGAAATCATGTTATGATAATGATTGAAAATTCTCCCCGTAAGTTGTGTGTCTTCCCTTGATTGGTGAATCTTTTATTTATTACAGAGAAGCACATGACCTTTTGGTTTCTCCATGTACATCACCTCCTCTTATTCCTCTCTGCATTCCTGCTTCGGAAGTATATATCCTCCTTCTACAATGGATGAACAACCTTCTGAAGTTGATGTTTCCATGTTGGTTAAATTTTAGAAGTCGTCTGCTTAAGAAGGTACCCCTTTTGTCAGTGTGAAGACTATTGTTGGTGAAGAGACGCCATCTGGACTGAAGGAGACTCTTGATGAGCTGAAGAAGTCTAATGCCATAATTTAATCACATCTAGACAAGAATTATGAAATATCTGAGGAGCATAGTGCTTTTATTTATGCTCTAGCCAACATGTTGAAGGACTTATTGGATAGGATGTCGCCTCTTCCTCCTCCTACAAACCCTTAGACCATTTTGTTTACCTTTGTTTTTAGAACCCTAGTTGTTTTCTTTGTTTCTAAAACTCTTTGTACTTTGGTCTTTAATAAATGAAATTTTTTTCTTTGTCTCTTTAAATCTTTTTTATTTCTAACAAAGGGGTATTCTTAAAATCTTGTTCCCAAACATGTTCTGATGTTTTTGTCACTAACATTGTTTGACTCAGGAACTTTGAGAAAGTTCATTCAATTTTTTTAACAGGAAAACTCTGAAGTTTTGATGGAGATTCAAAATCTAGGGAATCAAAAGCCATGGGCTATTTTCTCTTTGTTAAAAGGAAATTCAACCAAACTCTGACAATATGAAAAATTCATCTAGACTCTAATACAACATTTTATTCTGATAGCAAGCCAGAATCTGAGATGGAGAATTTTTCAATACTAGTCTGTTGTACCCCAAAATTTGCCCTCCCATATTCATCAAGAATTGTCAAAGTCAAGGTCATAAAATTCCCCCAGGGTTGTGCAGCTCAACTGGCTCCTATACAGTCAAAACTAGGGTTTGAGTTCTGGTCAAGCAAATGAACTTTTCAAAGGCCCAATCAAGTCTCACATGCCTACAAAGATGGTCAAGCATCCTCATGTCAAATTTCAAGGCATTCAGCTCAAAATTGCACAGTCAAAACCCTAGATTGCACTACAGTCAACTGTAGGGGCAAAATGGTCATTTGGCAGTCAAAAGTTCAAATTTTTGGTCAATATATCATTTTGAAGCCACAAACATCATTTGATCAATGCTTGATCATGATTCTCAAAATTTGGCTCAGAAATCATCAAAGATGCAAAGGTTGCTATATTTGGACAGCTGAAAAAGTCAACTGAAATTGACCAAGGCATAACTTTCACATGGATTATCAGAAAAATTCCATCCAAAGCTCATTTTGAAGAGAAAGACATTTCCTACAATTCATCTTCATGTTCCAAGTCCAAGAAATGCTCTCACAAAAAGTTATCAATTTCAACATTATAGGTCATTTTCAAAAGTCAACAAAAAGTGACTTTAAGTCAAAGGCCATAACTTGAGATTGGTAAATCAAAATGACATGGGACCAAAGGCATTGGTTAAAGGACTCAAAGACCTTTCCAAAATGTCCAAGAACATGTGAAAAGCTTAAAAATTGACCAAGTTATGCCTTGTGGAAGTTGGGAAATTTTAAGAAATTTGAAAAGTCAACATTGATGCAAAAGGCTTAAAAATGCAAATGGGCCCATTTTTCTTCCAAATTTCTTCATGCCAAGCCTATGCACGACCACTAGGCCCAAAGGGAAGTATTCTCATATTTTTTAATTATTTATTTGAATTAATATTAATTTATATTCATTTAAATGATTTTAATTCATGAAAAATATAAACCTTAACCTAAAAAATCTTTTTATGCACATTCTAATGTTAAAATTTCGTGCATATCCCAATTAGGAAAATTTGGATGAGATTTGAGCTGATTGAACACAAAAACCATGAAAAAAAGATTGTAAAAGATCCATGAAATCAAATATCCAAAATTCATCAATGCATAAGATTTTGTCCAACTTTTCTTAACCTAATCACTCCATATATGATCAGCATCACAACCCTAATCATCCTAGACTCGAAGCTGCGCATGAACAAGCTTTGGCATTCTTGAAAATTCACAAAAAACTCAAAAACTGAAAAGTGCATTAGAGGTCAATTCAAGCTTCGATTTTGATCCCATTAGCATTCTCAGGCATTCCTGGACATATTCCAACCATTGGCATCAACTCAAACGCCTTGAACTGGTATCTGGAACTCAAACCGTATCAAGAACATATTGAAATTGCATAGCACGATTTAAGCATCCTCTTGCATTTTTCTTTGTGGATTATTGTTTGTCATGATGTTTCTGTGCTAACCAATATGTTTGATTGTGTTTTTGAGCCACATATGCCAATTCACCATTAGAGAGGCCTAGGGTTCCGAAACTCCCAAATTGGGCGTTCTCAATTCTTGTAAAATTAGGACGTATAAATGCTATGATTGAAATCTACAGGTTGAGACGAAGAAGACAAGATGCTCGCGCTCAATTTATATGTATCCATGACCTAATCGCTATTCTGGAAATACGCGTATATTGAGGGGGTTCAAAACCCCCGTTAAACGTTGTTATTTTTTTCAGGCAAGAAGAAACATGAAGAAGACGAATACATGTCATCATCTGAGTGGCCGTTTCAAATTTTGGCGCGCGTTCCAAGCGTGAATCCACTTTTCTTTCATATTAATTGTATTATATTATATGTTAATTAAACTCGCTTAGCTCAGCTGGCAACGCACTATGCATGTGACATCAAAGACCTGGGTTCAAGTCCCAGGTCTGGCCAAATCCTATATTATTTTTCCATTATAAATCCCCTGCAGTTTCAGGAGCGCATACGTACCATGTTCCACTCTCATCCATTAGCCACGCGTCCCACATGATCAGATTAAAGGCTAAGATTCAAAGAACGTCATAAGCACCAGTCAACGCGTTGCACATGATCCAGGAAGTCAACCAACGTCCAGCTTATTGGGCCAGGCTTTCTAAATTCATACCTCCTAAATTGGGGACTACACCCCACTCTGGTTTGATTTTTTTTTTTATTTCATTTATTTTAATTGTTATTTTTATCTTAATTAATTTGTTTTAATTAATTATTTTTAACAAAAATCTAAAAACATTATAAAAAATCAGAAAAATACAAAAATATAATATTTATTTTATAATAATTATTTTCATTCATAAATTAAAATGTAGATTATTTAATTAGGTTTTCAATTTTAAATCCTTTTTAATAAAAATCCAAAAAATGTAGAATTAGGTTAATTGCTATTTTTTATTCCTTTTAATATTTTTCCCCTTTGTTTTAACAATAATAATTATTTATTTGTTTATTTTTCTATTTAAATTGTACATAAATGAATTAGGTTTAATTTAGGTCATATTTTATTTCTTTCATAATAAACTTAAAAAATATTAGAATTAGGATTTGCCATCTAATTTAATTTTAATTAATTTCTTTTTTTCATTAAATCTAAAAAACACAAAAAATATCATTCTCATTTAATTTTAATTTTTAAATCCTTATTAATTTCAATTGTTTGCAAAAAGGGTCCAACGCCCGTCATTAATCATTTAATTGCGCATTTATTTTATTATCGCTTGTTATAATTTTGTAAATATCCCAAAGCCATGTAATTTACTTTTCGCACTTTATTTCTTCGCATTATTTATTTTTCCGCTAAATCGGGTCCGGTTTAATTTTGGCGATGTGGGCCCGCGCCTTTGTAATAGTTTAGATTATTTCCTCGCAAAATATTTAACTGTTAATAAGCATGAAAGAATGAATGGACAAATTAAAATCAAGCGTAGAACACGACCAACATGACAAGACAAATAACTGAAACATGACACACAATTCGCACACACCACCCCTAGGGTACGCCTCATTGTTGCCTTTCGAAAGGTGGTCGTCGAGTAGAAAACGTCTTAGTAAGTCCTCATGATCCGGGAACCTGGCATGAGGGTAGCTTCTAAGGTGTCTTCCCATTGCTCTGGTGATCACCACGTCCCTAAAATCGAATTGACCCGAACACCTCCAACGGTGGTGCTACCTACCTCTCAATGGTGGGATGGCATTACTTTTAAGGACTCTTACACAGACGAATTCCTTAGGGTAGGTAGGTTCTCAAGGATACTTGCTCTAATCTCAAAACAAAAACAAAAAGACTTTTCACACTGACACTTTTCAAAAGCTTTCAAAGCAAACTTTTCAAACACTCTGACGTACGAGTCGAACTGAAATTTTTCAAAAGAAACTTTTTAAACCCACATTGAAAAGCACGCAAAACAATTTTGAAAACACATTGAGCAAGTATCTAAGAGCCCATGGATAACCATGGATAGAAAGGGTGCTAGCACCTTCCCTTTCTATAACCTACCTCCCGAACCGAGAGCAATCTCTTAAAAGGAATTTTTCTGTGCTTTTGTCCTTTCCATTTGGAGAAAATAAAAGACGGTGGCGACTCTTGCTTCCGCGACATTTCGCGAACCAGCTTTAAACAGTCAGTTCCAGATCCACCGATCACAGAACTGGCGACTCTGCTGGGGACCCTTATAAAGTGAGGTGTACCTTAGGGCTAGCTTATAACTATGTTTTCAATTGTATTGCTTTGTGTGCTTTAAATTGTGGGTTGCTTGGGAGTTCTATAGGTCCTACACCCGGATCTGGGGGATACCTTTCTTAGAAAGTAGCAACAAGGCTGTGAGGGAACTGTGCGGGGTATACCGACACGGTTGAAACAGTCTGCTACGTTGATGTGGCACTTTGGTGTGTACCGGTAACCCTTGAGTTCAGTCAAGGAGAGTACGGGGCCTCCGCGTGGTGTCGTGAAGCATCAACAGACCTTAGGAACCTTAATTGAACTATCTTGGCCTCTTTAGGGTAGTGAGATAACTGACTTTGGTGCAGTCCGAGGTTGGTTGATACTCGATACTACGCTCAATTGAGGGTTGCTTTCCTGGAATATTTCGGTCGCCAGTTCAGTGGCTAAATCGAAACGATGAACAATGAAAGCAATCCCGTGATATTGGGAACTCTAGAACCCGGTTACTTTGATTAGGACAGGTATGAACCCACCAACTCAAGAGGGTACTACCCAGACCCCATGCTGGCCTTAAACCTTAAGGGCTTGTCTTGTGTGCCTTGCATGTTTGTCTTTGTGAATATCTGTGGTGTGTTTAATCATAGCATCATGACATCATCCAGCATCATATGCATTGACTAACCATTTCAGGGGTTCGAATTTTCATCTTTGTTCTTGTTTTGTAGGACATGGAAACTGCTCGTAGGAAGACAATTCAGGTCAATCTTGTAAGGATCCCTCCTCAGCTTAAGGAGCTTATATCCAGGATTCCCGAGAACTCCTCATTCAGTGACAGGCATGGAAGCCTCATCAGCTTGGTCAACACCAACCTTGAGGAAGATATGATAAAGGTCTTGTTCCAGTTCTTTGATCCCCTGCATCACTGTTTTACCTTCTTGGACTATCAGTTGGTACCTACATTGGAGGAGTTCTCCCGGCTCCTGAAGATCCCTATCCTTGATCAGCTACCTTTCAACGGCACAGAAAAGGAACCTAAGCTCGAAGAGATTGCTAAAGCCTTGCACCTACAGTCATCTGACCTCAAGGGACATTGGGAAGTTAGAAGTGGTGTCAAAGGGTTCTTAGCCAGGTTTCTGTTTGAGAAAGCCCTTGAATGTTGGAACTCTCTTGACTTGCAAGCTTTTGAAGAAGTGGTAGCCCTCCTTGTTTATGGTTTGGTGTTGTTTCCTAACCCAGATCAACTCATTGACATCAGTGCTGTCCAGATCTTTATGTCCAGGAATCCTATACCTACATTGCTGGGGGACATCCTTCACTCATGTTACACTCGAACCATGAGAAAAAGAGGTGTCCTTATGTGTTGCACTCCTCTCCTGGGAAGGTGGTTTATTTCGCACCTTCCCCAATCAGTCCTGAAGAATGAGCGGGGTTTGAGATGGTCACAACGGTTGATGACTCTTACACATGCAGATATACATTGGTGCCCTAGATCCAGAGGAGATGTCACTATCATTGATCGTTGTGGGGAGTACCCTAATGTTCCTTTACTTGGAATCAGAGGAGGTATTACTTATAGCCCATGCCTGGCTTGGAGACAGTTTGGTTATGCTCGGAGGGATGGTCCTCATGACATGTTAATTCCCGACATAGTTTTTGACTTCGACAGTGATACTCAAGGACTTCGTCAGAGATTTATCAGAGCCTGGAGGATGCCCAGTAGGATAGACAGCAAGACACTGGGGCACAGGAACTCCATCCCTTTGGAGCCCTATCTCAAATGGGTACGCGCCCGTTCTCAGAAGTTAGTGATGCCTTATCCTCACATGCTTCCAGTAATCAAAGAGCCTGTCTTGGAAGGGGAAGTGTCTCATGTTATTCAGCACCCTGATATGCCCACATCCTGGGAAGAGATGCAGAAGAGCTGGATCCAGCTTAAGGAGGAAAGGAATTCTCTTGAGACTAGTCTGCACGCCAGTGAAAAGAAAGTCTTGGAGCTCACCCGTCTGCTGCACGAGGAGAGGAATCTCAACACCTACATAGCTCCGAAGAGGATGCGCAGTGTATTTTGGGATTGACTTGATTGTTGTACTTTTGCCCATGAGGCCTTGATGTATTAAACAATGATTTCATTAATGATAACGTGTGTTCTTTTCTTGTCTACAACGAATTTGAACTTTCGAACCCTTGAATGCATTGCATACGCATTTCATACATCATGTGCATAGCAGGTTTTTCCCTTTTTTTCAGGTTGCTTACAGTTCTTCGCTGTTTATTTCAGCATCATGAATTCCGGATCTGAATCAACTGAGACTTCAATCAAGGCTCTCCAGGCGCAGAATGCGCAGTTTCAAGAATTAATCCTGGGTCTAGCTAAAGGCCAAGATGAACTGAAGACCATGCTCCTGAAGAAGGAGAAGAAGAAGAAAAGAAGAACTGTTCTATTCAACACGGGCCGAAGGTTGGGTAATACTCTACACAATGAAGAGGTTGCTTCTTCTGTTGGCAAGAGTCCTTCTCAGGCAGAAGCAAGGGTTCCTAGTCCGGTGGTCTCCGACAACGAGACAGATTTTGATGAAGAGCAGTACCCTCCTGAAGACAACAGGTACAAACAACTGGAAGACAGGTTGAAGGCCATGGAGGTTCAGCAGGTACCGGGGCTGGATTTCGGAGATCTGGGTTTGTCGACTGGTGTAATTATCCCGCACAAGTTCAAAGCTCCCACCTTCTCCAAGTATGACGGGGCATCCTGTCCCAAGCTGCATTTGAGGTCCTATGTTCGGAAGATTCAGCCGTACTCTGCGGACAAGAATCTATGGATCCACTTCTTCCAGGAGAGTCTTTCAGGGACTCATCTCGAATGGTTCTATCAGCTGGATGGGACCAAAGTTCGTAACTGGGAGGAGCTGGCTACTGCTTTCTATAAGCAGTATCAGTATAATGCCGACCTTGCCCCCACACGTACCCAACTCCAGGGTATGTCGTTAGGTGCAAGTGAAGGTTTTAAAGAATACGCGCAGAAGTGGAGGGATCTGGCTGGCAGGGTGCAGCCACCTTTGACTGATCGAGAGTTAGTGGACATGTTCTTGGGGACCCTGTCTGGGCCATTCTTCAACCATCTCATTGGGAATTCTTCTGCTGGTTTCACTGATTTAATCTTGACTGGAGAGAGAATCGAAGCTGGGCTGAAATCTGGGAAGATTGCAAAGGCTGCATCATCATCTAGTTCGGACAAGAAACCGTTTAAAAAGGAGTCTAGTGCTGTGTATGGTTCTAGGAAATCAGAAAGACCTGATCGCCGCCAATCTGTTAGTGCGGTCATGATTGCTACGCCTGCTGCCGCTCCCCGGCCAAACAATCCCCAAAGGGCTGATAGACCTCGGAGAGAGTTTACCCGGTTAAGCATGACCCTATCGCAAATCCTGCCACAGTTACTATCCACCAATTTGGTGACTGTCAAGGAGGCGCCAAAGTTCTCAAACACTACCTCTCCTAAGTACAACCCAAATGCCCGTTGTGCTTACCATTCAGACAGCCCGGGGCATGCCACTGATGACTGTTGGGCACTAAGGAACAAGCTGCAGGACCTCATTGATGCTAAGGAGGTACAGTTCGAGGCATCTGACAAGCCTAATGTGGTGACGGCTCCCCTGCCTGCTCATGGAGTTAATGCTATCGGGGATGAAGAGGAAGTTGATGAAGCTGAGTTCGATAGTTGGATCTACCCGGCTGCTGAGGGTGGACTTAACAATTGGAGCGCCAAGGACAATCTCTCTGTTTCTTTTGACACTAAGTAATAAGTTTCTTTGTTTCATTTTGTAACAAACTATGATAAACTCTATGGCCCGGTGTCTTACCCGAGGCACCGTGGTTCTATTTGTGAGGGCATATGAACTGTCATTTTATACATCATGAATGAAAATCTTGGACGTCTTTCGCATTGCAAATATTGTGTTCCTTTTCTATCTTTCCTTTCCTTTACATAATTTTCAAAGCAGCTGTATTTATACACACACTCACTCATACAGGTTCCAATCCACTCTGGATTTCGCTGATAACAGCTCTGCTAATGCCAATTATGACTTCGAAAATCCGATCAACTTAGCCGAAGACGAAGGTGAAGATGATTGCGAAGTGCCTGGCGAGCTTGCAAGACTGTTACTTCAGAAAGAGAGGGCAATTCAACCCCATGAAGAGCCAGTGGAAACCATAAACCTGGGTACTGAAGCAGATAGAAAAGAGGTAAAGATTGGTGCCAACCTAGAGCTCAGCGTGAAGCAACGGTTAACCAAGATGTTACATGACCATATGGAGATCTTTGCCTGGTCCTACGAAGACATGCCAGGGTTGGATACCGATATTGTTGTCCATCATTTGCCGACTAGGGAAGACTGCCCTCCAGTTAAACAAAAGGTTCGTCGGATGCGTCCAGAGATGTCCGAGAAGATTAAGGCCGAGGTGATGAAACAGTTTGATGCCGGGTTCCTTGCAGTAACGTCTTATCCTCAGTGGGTTGCTAATGTGGTGCCGGTACCTAAAAAGGACGGCAAGGTCAGAATGTGTGTTGATTACAGGGATCTGAACAGGGCCAGTCCCAAGGATGACTTCCCCTTACCTCACATTGATGTCCTTGTTGATAATACAGCCCAACACAAAGTATTCTCTTTCATGGATGGCTTTTCAGGTTACAATCAGATCAAGATGGCACCTGAAGACATGGAAAAGACTACGTTTGTCACTCAGTGGGGCACTTTCTGTTACAAGGTCATGCCGTTCGGATTAAAGAATGCTGGGGCAACCTACCAGCGTGCCATGGTTGCCTTATTTCATGATATGATCCATCATGAGATCAAAGTGTATGTGGACGACATGATCGCTAGGTCCCAAACTGAGGAAGAGCATCTAGATCATCTGCAGAAGTTGTTTGACCGTCTGAAACTGTACAAGCTAAGATTGAACCCGAACAAGTGCACTTTCGGGGTAAGATCTGGGAAGTTGCTAGGCTTCGTGGTCAGTGATAAAGGTATTCAAGTGGACCCTGCTAAGGTCAAAGCTATTCAAGAGATGCCAGTTCCTAAAACAGAGAAGGAGGTCAGAGGCTTTTTAGGGCGCCTGAATTACATTGCTCGATTCATCTCTCATCTGACTGCTACCTGTGAGCCAATCTTCAAGCTATTGAAGAAAGATCAGGTAGTACGTTGGAACGATGAATGTCAGGCTGCCTTCGACAAAATCAAAGAGTACCTCCAAGAACCACCCATCCTCATGCCACCGGTTGAAGGGAGACCTCTGATCCTATATCTGACAGTGCTAGACAACTCAATGGGGTGTGTGCTGGGGCAGCATGACGAGTCTGGCCGAAAAGAGCACGCCATTTATTACCTTAGCAAAAAGTTTACCGACTGTGAGACCCGATACTCACTGCTTGAGAAAACTTGCTGCGCTTTGGTATGGGCTGCTCGCCGGCTGAGACAGTATATGCTGACTCACACTACCTTATTGATCTCAAAGATGGATCCGATAAAGTATATATTTGAAAAGCCTGCTCTGTCTGGGAGAATTGCAAGATGGCAAATGATCTTGACGGAATACGACATTCAATATACAACCCAGAAAGCCATCAAAGGGAGTGTATTGGCAGACCACTTAGCTCATCAAGCTGTAGATGACTACCAATCAATGAACTTCGAGTTTCCGGATGAAAGCATCATGATTGTAACTGACTGTGAAGTACCCGGACCGGATGAAGGACCCGAACCAGGATCCCGATGGTCTATGCACTTTGACGGAGCCTCTAATGCTTTGGGAAATGGTATCGGCGCCATAATCATATCTCCACAAGGTACTCATACTCCACTTACTGCCCGGCTATGTTTCAACTGTACCAACAACATGGCGGAGTATGAGGCGTGTATCATGGGTCTTCAAGCTGCGATCGACTTACGGATCAAGTTCCTCAGTGTCTTCGGAGATTCCGCTCTAGTGATCAATCAGATCAATGGAGAGTGGGATACGAAACATCCAAACTTGATTCCTTACAGAGAATGTGTGTTGACCCTGATTCCCCACTTTACAGAGATAACCTTTGAACACTTTCCGAGAGAAGAGAATCAGTTAGCGGACGCGTTAGCTACAATGTCTTCAATGTTCAAGGTTAAATGGGATAATGAAGCCCCCCAGATCACCATCTGGAAACTGGACGAACCGGCATACTGTTGTGATCTCGAAACTGAATTGGTAACTGAGAAGCCTTGGTACCACGAAGTGAAAAGATATCTGGAAGCTCAGGAATACCCTGAAGGTGCCTCTATTAATGATAAGAAATTCCTGAGGCGGTTCGCAGCCAAGTTCTTCCTAAGCAACGACATCTTGTACAAGAGAAACCATGATTCAATCCTACTGCGTTGTGTGGACAAGATTGAAGCAGAAAGGATCATGGAAGAGCTACATGAAGGGACCTTTGGTACGCATTCCAGTGGACATACTATGGCTAAAAAGATCCTACGGGCAGGATATTACTGGTCCACAATGGAAGCTGACTGTTACCAACATTCGAGAACATGCCACAAGTGCCAGATCTATGCAGATAAGGTGCATGTTCCTCCGGTTCCCCTGAATGTTCTGACTGCGCCTTGGCCGTTTGCAATGTGGGGCATAGATATGATCGGCGAGATAAAACCTACAGCATCCAATGGACATCGCTTCATCCTAGTAGCGATTGATTATTTTACGAAGTGGGTTGAGGCAGCATCCTATGCTACAGTAACCAAGACTGTTGTGGCACGGTTCATTCGGCACAATCTGATCTGTCGATATGGCGTCCCTGAGCGAATAATTACAGACAACGGTACCAATCTGAACAATAAGATGATCGCTGAGCTCTGCGAACAGTTCAAGATACAGCACCACAATTCTTCTCCTTACAGACCGAAGATGAATGGGGCTGTAGAAGCAGCTAACAAAAACATCAAGAAGATCGTGCAGAAAATGACAGTGAAGTACAAAGATTGGCACGAGATGTTACCGTTCGCTCTGCATGGGTACCGTACCTCAGCTAGGACGTCAACCGGGGCAACTCCATTCTCTCTGGTTTATGGCATGGAGGCAGTCTTGCCGATCGAAGTACAAATTCCCTCTCTCCGGATAATGAAGGATGCAAATCTGAACGAAGATGATTGGATCCAGACACGACTTGACCAACTCAATCTCATTGACGAAAAGAGACTTACTGCTATCTGCCATGGTCAGACGTATCAGAAACGAATGATCAGGGCATTTAACAAAAAGGTCAGGCCACAGGAATATCAAGTCGGGGATCTGGTTATCAAGAGAATCATCCTTCCTCAGAGTGATCCAAGGGGCAAATGGACCCCTACGTACGAAGGGCCATTTGTGGTTAAGCATGTGTTCTCAGGAGGAGCAATGATCTTAACCAACATGGATGGTGACGACCTTCCTCACCCCGCCAATGCAGACATAGTTAAAAAATACTACGCATGAAAAAAGACCCGCTAGGCTGACATGCCTAGGCAAAAGTTAGGGCTTCCCGTCGAACCAAAAGGGTTCGGGCAAAATGTAGGGATGAAAATGAAAAAATCTGTACACCCGGCAAGTCGAAAACCTGAAAGGGCGGCTTGGGCAAAAATGGGTATCCCGGTGGACTGAAAACCCGAAAGGGCGGTCCAGGCAAAAATTAGGGATAAAGCGTAAAACTATGTCTCATTGATCACTATGCATCCAGAATCCGGTATCTACATCAAGTTCAGACGGCATCGATCAGTCAGCTTCACCTTCAACCAAGGTCATCAAGTGATGAGACGCTCGGAGTTATAAAGGCAATAGCAGAGTTGAAACCCAGTGGATCATTCATCTTTCACACAGCTGTCTTATTTTTCTTTTGTACAAAAATTGTATAAACTCTTTTGATCGGCGACGTACCTCTTACTAGGACGTCAGCCTCTTGTACACAAAACGCCTATTTTTCAGGCCATTCAAAAATCAATAAAAATATATTTTCAGTTAAACGTGCCAAGTATTTTTCCTTTCTCTGTTTTGTTTTGCGAAGAACGTCCAAGGTTCAATTTGTGATGTATGCATTGACAATAATTTGCTAACTCATAAATATTTGCATACGAAACAAAGGAATTCATTGCAGGTGACACTAGAAACAGGAGCAATAAAAGAGTTGTCTGAGCAGTCTAATTGTTCTATCCTCCAAGGTACCAGGGTAGGTTCAGCTAAAGAACATGGCCGTGTATCTTAAATCCCCAGAGAGTGAGCCAGCAAGCAATACACTTTCCCCGAGCAAAGCTACAATCAAACTTAAAGGAGTTGGGTATCCTCCAGCAGATCTCAACCTTCCCCAGCAGCATGTATATCTACAACAAGCATCCCCGGCAGTCTTGGTCTAAAGATTGTTCCCCGGCGGCATACCAGCATTCAAAGGAATCACTTCCCCAGCTTATCAAAACTTCCCCAAGAGAGTCCAACCCAGTTTCCCCAAGAAAGTTGGAATTCATATCTCCCCAAGCGGCAAGCTTATCCCCAGCAGATTCTGGAAGCTTATCCCTCGCAAAGCACGAACGCGTCGTCCCGGCTTGATTTTAAAGAATTATTTCCTTAACAGGATATAACTGGGTTATCCTCAGCCAAAAGCCATGGAAAGAGCGTCCTCGGCAAAGTATCTTCCTACCCCCAGCGAAGTCTATCAACACTTCCAGCACAACAAAGATATCCCCAGCATAACTCATCAACGGTATCCCCAGCGGAGTTATCTTCATCAACTCAGCAAAGCATCGCTATCCCCACAGAGTAGCACTCCCCAGCATGATCGTTAGAGTATCTTTTCTCTCGCAGAATTTTTTTCATTTTTTTGCCAAGTGTATTCCTCAACGGAGTTATCTTCTCCCACTGGTATTCTTGCAACGAATCATCCACAGCGGAAGCAAAATCTCTTCCTCAACATCAGCCCAGGATGTGACTTCCCGGCACCCGTCAAAGATTTATTTTCCTAGACAAAAACATACATGAATCATCACATACATCATTATAGCATGCATAACGTATTGCATCATACAAGTCTCATTTATATCGTATCCATGTCTGCTTGATCCATATCATGCATTGCATATAACTGACCTTTACCTTTCAGGAAAGATGCAGGTAAAATTCTCAAACATATTTCAAGGACTTCTCTAGTCCAGTTAAATCGACTCCAAACCGATTTTTCTGATAAAGACTCAGCAGAAGTTCTCTTATGGTCCCCTCTCCGACGGTGAGCGTGAGGTGGTAATTCCTTTTTCAAGATGTTTTCCTCTCCGACGATGAGCGTGAGGTGATAGTCTTTTGTGGTCCCCTCTCCGACGGTGAGCGTGAGGTGGTAATTCCTTTTTCAAGATGTTTTCCTCTCCGACGATGAGCGTGAGGTGATATTCTCTTATGGTCCCCTCTCCGACGGTGAGCGTGAGGTGGTAATTCCTTTTTCAAGATGTTTTCCTCTCCGACGATGAGCGTGAGGTGATAGTCTTTTGTGGTCCCCTCTCCGACGGTGAGCGTGAGGTGGTAATTCCTTTTTCAAAGATGTTTTCCTCTCCGACGATGAGCGTGAGGTGATATTCTCTTATGGTCCCCTCTCCGACGGCGTGTGAGGTGGTAATTCCTTTTTCAGATGTTCCCCTCTCCGGCATGAGCGTGAGGTGATATTCTCTTATGGTCCCCTCTCCAACGGCGCGTGAGGTGGTAATTCCTTCTTCAGATGTTTCCCTCTCCGGCATGAGCGTGAGGTGATATCTCCTTTCAGATTATAATTTCCTATAGTTCCCTCTCCAACGTGAGTGAGGTAACTCCCTTTGAGATTGTAATGTCCTTTGGTTCTCTTCCTGGCACTACGAAGATGGTAATTCTCACCAAGATTTTCTCAACGAGCGTTGTTGAGATCATTCAGAATTCTCTTACCCTTCATGCTAAGGCAGTAACCATCCCTGGTTCATTCATCAGCGTTTGAAGCTCCAGACCCAGCTCCTGTAATCAGTCAGGACACATCTATATCAAGCATCTAAAATCAGCTCCTGCGACGTGTCAGGTACTCATTTTTCTGTTTTTGCAGGTATGCAGGTTCTCGCTGAGAAATCTCCTACGCGATCAACGTCCAGATGGCATCTATAAGCCCATCACCCTATTCAGCAATCTCTAAATGGCATCTATAAGCCCATTCCCCATCATCATTGCTACTATGTGAGCGCAAATTTCTGGGCACTCTAGTGTCCAATCATCTTCTACCCTCGGATTACGAAAGGCACGTCAGCCAATCTGCATCCTCAGGTCTAAGAAGATTGAACAGGGGCAACTGTTGTACCCCAAAATTTGCCCTCCCATATTCATCAAGAATTGTCAAAGTCAAGGTCATAAAATTCCCCCAGGGTTGTGCAGCTCAACTGGCTCCTATACAGTCAAAACTAGGGTTTGAGTTCTGGTCAAGCAAATGAACTTTTCAAAGGCCCAATCAAGTCTCACATGCCTACAAAGATGGTCAAGCATCCTCATGTCAAATTTCAAGGCATTCAGCTCAAAATTGCACAGTCAAAACCCTAGATTGCACTACAGTCAACTGTAGGGGCAAAATGGTCATTTGGTAGTCAAAAGTTCAAATTTTTGGTCAATATATCATTTTGAAGCCACAAACATCATTTGATCAATGCTTGATCATGATTCTCAAAATTTGGCTCAGAAATCATCAAAGATGCAAAGGTTGCTATATTTGGACAGCTGAAAAAGTCAACTGAAATTGACCAAGGCATAACTTTCACATGGATTATCAGAAAAATTCCATCCAAAGCTCATTTTGAAGAGAAAGACATTTCCTACAATTCATCTTCATGTTCCAAGTCCAAGAAATGCTCTCACAAAAAGTTATCAATTTCAACATTATAGGTCATTTTCAAAAGTCAACAAAAAGTGACTTTAAGTCAAAGGCCATAACTTGAGATTGGTAAATCAAAATGACATGGGACCAAAGGCATTGGTTAAAGGACTCAAAGACCTTTCCAAAATGTCCAAGAACATGTGAAAAGCTTAAAAATTGACCAAGTTATGCCTTGTGGAAGTTGGGAAATTTTTAAGAAATTTGAAAAGTCAACATTGATGCAAAAGGCTTAAAAATGCAAATGGGCCCATTTTTCTTCCAAATTTCTTCATGCCAAGCCTATGCACGACCACTAGGCCCAAAGGGAAGTATTCTCATATTTTTTAATTATTTATTTGAATTAATATTAATTTATATTCATTTAAATGATTTTAATTCATGAAAAATATAAACCTTAACCTAAAAAATCTTTTTATGCACATTCTAATGTTAAAATTTCGTGCATATCCCAATTAGGCAAATTTGGATGAGATTTGAGCTGATTGAACACAAAAACCATGAAAAAAAGATTGTAAAAGATCCATGAAATCAAATATCCAAAATTCATCAATGCATAAGATTTTGTCCAACTTTTCTTAACCTAATCACTCCATATATGATCAGCATCACAACCCTAATCATCCTAGACTCGAAGCTGCGCATGAACAAGCTTTGGCATTCTTGAAAATTCACAAAAAACTCAAAAACTGAAAAGTGCATTAGAGGTCAATTCAAGCTTCGATTTTGATCCCATTAGCATTCTCAGGCATTCCTGGACATATTCCAACCATTGGCATCAACTCAAACGCCTTGAACTGGTATCTGGAACTCAAACCGTATCAAGAACATATTGAAATTGCATAGCACGATTTAAGCATCCTCTTGCATTTTTCTTTGTGGATTATTGTTTGTCATGATGTTTCTGTGCTAACCAATATGTTTGATTGTGTTTTTGAGCCACATATGCCAATTCACCATTAGAGAGGCCTAGGGTTCCGAAACTCCCAAATTGGGCGTTCTCAATTCTTGTAAAATTAGGACGTATAAATGCTATGATTGAAATCTACAGGTTGAGACGAAGAAGACAAGATGCTCGCGCTCAATTTATATGTATCCATGACCTAATCGCTATTCTGGAAATACGCGTATATTGAGGGGGTTCAAAACCCCCGTTAAACGTTGTTATTTTTTTCAGGCAAGAAGAAACATGAAGAAGACGAATACATGTCATCATCTGAGTGGCCGTTTCAAATTTTGGCGCGCGTTCCAAGCGTGAATCCACTTTTCTTTCATATTAATTGTATTATATTATATGTTAATTAAACTCGCTTAGCTCAGCTGGCAACGCACTATGCATGTGACATCAAAGACCTGGGTTCAAGTCCCAGGTCTGGCCAAATCCTATATTATTTTTCCATTATAAATCCCCTGCAGTTTCAGGAGCGCATACGTACCATGTTCCACTCTCATCCATTAGCCACGCGTCCCACATGATCAGATTAAAGGCTAAGATTCAAAGAACGTCATAAGCACCAGTCAACGCGTTGCACATGATCCAGGAAGTCAACCAACGTCCAGCTTATTGGGCCAGGCTTTCTAAATTCATACCTCCTAAATTGGGGACTACACCCCACTCTGGTTTGATTTTTTTTTTATTTCATTTATTTTAATTGTTATTTTTATCTTAATTAATTTGTTTTAATTAATTATTTTTAACAAAAATCTAAAAACATTATAAAAAATCAGAAAAATACAAAAATATAATATTTATTTTATAATAATTATTTTCATTCATAAATTAAAATGTAGATTATTTAATTAGGTTTTCAATTTTAAATCCTTTTTAATAAAAATCCAAAAAATGTAGAATTAGGTTAATTGCTATTTTTTATTCCTTTTAATATTTTTCCCCTTTGTTTTAACAATAATAATTATTTATTTGTTTATTTTTCTATTTAAATTGTACATAAATGAATTAGGTTTAATTTAGGTCATATTTTATTTCTTTCATAATAAACTTAAAAAATATTAGAATTAGGATTTGCCATCTAATTTAATTTTAATTAATTTCTTTTTTTCATTAAATCTAAAAAACACAAAAAATATCATTCTCATTTAATTTTAATTTTTAAATCCTTATTAATTTCAATTGTTTGCAAAAAGGGTCCAACGCCCGTCATTAATCATTTAATTGCGCATTTATTTTATTATCGCTTGTTATAATTTTGTAAATATCCCAAAGCCATGTAATTTACTTTTCGCACTTTATTTCTTCGCATTATTTATTTTTCCGCTAAATCGGGTCCGGTTTAATTTTGGCGATGTGGGCCCGCGCCTTTGTAATAGTTTAGATTATTTCCTCGCAAAATATTTAACTGTTAATAAGCATGAAAGAATGAATGGACAAATTAAAATCAAGCGTAGAACACGACCAACATGACAAGACAAATAACTGAAACATGACACACAATTCGCACACACCACCCCTAGGGTACGCCTCATTGTTGCCTTTCGAAAGGTGGTCGTCGAGTAGAAAACGTCTTAGTAAGTCCTCATGATCCGGGAACCTGGCATGAGGGTAGCTTCTAAGGTGTCTTCCCATTGCTCTGGTGATCACCACGTCCCTAAAATCGAATTGACCCGAACACCTCCAACGGTGGTGCTACCTACCTCTCAATGGTGGGATGGCATTACTTTTAAGGACTCTTACACAGACGAATTCCTTAGGGTAGGTAGGTTCTCAAGGATACTTGCTCTAATCTCAAAACAAAAACAAAAAGACTTTTCACACTGACACTTTTCAAAAGCTTTCAAAGCAAACTTTTCAAACACTCTGACGTACGAGTCGAACTGAAATTTTTCAAAAGAAACTTTTTAAACCCACATTGAAAAGCACGCAAAACAATTTTGAAAACACATTGAGCAAGTATCTAAGAGCCCATGGATAACCATGGATAGAAAGGGTGCTAGCACCTTCCCTTTCTATAACCTACCTCCCGAACCGAGAGCAATCTCTTAAAAGGAATTTTTCTGTGCTTTTGTCCTTTCCATTTGGAGAAAATAAAAGACGGTGGCGACTCTTGCTTCCGCGACATTTCGCGAACCAGCTTTAAACAGTCAGTTCCAGATCCACCGATCACATAGTCAAACTCTTATGGTAGACCTTGTCAGACACATCATCACGTTCTGATAGCATGCTAGAATCTAAGATGAAGATTTGTGCATCGCTAGTCAGACTCTGATGGTTTGTCAATCAGGGAGGTGTTCCTTCATGCTGATTGATTCATGTTATTTCTCAAAACTTCTTTAAATCTTGAACTCAGGGGAGACTCTGAACAAGATTAAACATGTTTTGAGAGTATAGAACACAAAGGGGGCTTCTTAGCTTACTCTGAATTGATTTATGTGATTAAACCTAGTATAAATTGTTTATCAAAATACATGATTTTATCATCATCAAAAAGGGGGAGATTGTAAGAATAAGATTTGGTTCTTCATGTGGGCTTGAGTTTTGATGATAACATTAAATGGGTGATTATATAACAATTTGGTATCCCTGATGGTTTGTTTAGTGTGTAGCTTTTGCTAACAAGTTCTAACTCTGATGATTTGACGTGTGATGTCATCAGATTCTAGACTCAACACACTAAGAGATACAAGTGTGTGTTTCATGACTTAGAATGCTTCTAAAACAATGGTTCTAACGAACATTAGTTTTAAAGCTTCTAACTATGACTCTGATAGTAGAGCTTCTGAAGGGTTCTCAAGCTTTGAAGATTCCAAGCTCTCTTGCTCCAAGGTTCTGAAGTTCTAAAGACAAGGTTTTATTGAACAAGTTCTGAAGATTCTGAAGACCAACAATTCTGAAGACTCTGGAGACAAGGTTCTATTGAAC
Organism: Vicia faba; assembly: GCA_948472305.1. Taxonomy (NCBI): domain Eukaryota; kingdom Viridiplantae; phylum Streptophyta; class Magnoliopsida; order Fabales; family Fabaceae; genus Vicia; species Vicia faba. Next base: position 1,382,029,564 of record OX451741.1, read on the forward strand.
AAGTTCTGAAGATTCTAAAGAAAAGTTTCTGAAGACCAAGTGCTGAAGACTCTGAAGAAATTTTTTTGCAAAACAAGTTCTAAAGACTCTGAATACATGGTTCTGAAGACAAGGTTTTTGGTCTTCCTTATAAGCATGCTTCAACTCTTATATATTCTAAAGCTTCTGAAGATTAGAAGATAAGGTCAAAAGATTTACGTGACAAAATAGTTCAAGTCCAACTCCTTCCACTACTCTGATTATATGGCGCAAGGACTGTACTATTGGTGCGATGTTCTCTATCACTCACATTGACTGTTATGCTAGAAGATAACTAGAAATTTGGTATTCCTATTGTACCCTCCAACAAATTTCTTTTTAGCAATAAAAGGCAGACTTGGGTGAATTAGAAAACAAAGAATTTTCTCGGAATAATTATGCTAAAACACTGCTAAAATTTCAATGTAGATCTTTGATAAAGTTTTGTAAAGTAGGGAACTTTTGTTAGTTTCCTTGCTAGAAAGGAACTATTGGTCGCTAACTTTCTCTTAACACTTTAGTTTTATTATTTGTACTTCATTTATGTGTAATATGTTTTTAAGAAGCAATATTGTAAACACACAAACTTGTATTCAACAGTGAGTTGATTGTTCCTTGAGATACTAGGACTTTAGTCAGAATTCTCAAGAAGACATTGACGAGTTGTCTTTTTTGTTGTAAACATTGATAGTTAGTCTTTGTTTGTATGTGTAATCAGTTTGGTTATAGTTGATTAAGTCCTTGTTGAGAAAGGCAAATCACAATGGTGGATTGGCTGGATTAACTTAGTTAGCAGTGAATGGGAATAAAAATAATTGTGTTTAATTATTTTTTTTCTTGTGTTAAATTCAAGTGTTTGTTTGGAAAAGATTTTATTTCAAATAACTCAATTTAAACACCCATTTCTTGTGTTTCTCGCACCTTCAATCTTATATATTATGCATGCAATACTTCAAGCAATCAGTTCCTGGCATCATCTCCAGGTTTACACTATCCCGTTTCTTTTTTTCGTTCGTTTAATTTTTTGTCTCCTATTCACAAGTCTTTAAGTTATTCTATCACACTTGACCATGAGCCAAAAACTTATGAGGAAGCATGCATAGAATAAAATTAGTTACATGCTTTTCAATCCAAATTAGAGTCTGTGATCGGTGGATCTGGAACTGACTGTTTTAACGCTGGTTCGCGAAATGTCGCGGAAGCAAGAGTCGCCACCGTCTTTTATTTTCTCCAATAGGAAAGGACAAAAGCACAGAAAAATTCCTTTAAAGAGATTGCTCTCGGTTCGGGAGGTAGGTTATAGAAAGGGAAGGTGTTAGCACCCTTTCTATCCATGGTTATCCATGGGCTCTTAGGTACTTGCTCAATGTGTTTTCAAAATTGTTGTTTGCTTTTCAATTGTGGGTTTCAAAAATATTCTTTGAAAAGTTTCAGTTCGACTCGTACGTCAGAGTGTTTGAAAAGTTTGTTTTGAAAGTTTTTTGAAAGTGTTGGTGTGAAAAGTTTTGATTTGTTTTGTTTTAAAGAGAGCAAGTACCCTTGAGAACCTACCTACCCTAAGGAATTCGTCTGTGTAAATGTCCTTTAAAGTAGTGCCATCCCACCATTGAGAGGTAGGTAGCACCACCGTTGGAGGTATTCGGGTCAATTCGATTTGAGGGACATGGTGATCACCGGAGCAATGGGAAGACACCTTAGAAGCTACCCTCATGCCAGGTTCCCGGACCATGAGGACTTACTAAGACGTTTTCTACTCGACGACCACCTTTCGAAAGGCAACAGTGAGGCGTACCCTTGGGGTGGTGTGTGCGAATTGTGTGTCATTTTCAGTTCATTATTTGTCTTGTCATGCATTGGTGATCTAACGATTCAATTTTATTTTTCGGGCATTCATTCTTTCATGCATCTTTATTAACAGTTATATTTGCGAGAAAATAAATCTAACTATTACAACTGGCGCGGGTCCACATCGCCAAAAAAACCGAACCCGATTTGACTGAAAATAAAATAAAGCGAATAAGAAGTCCGAGAGTTTTTAATTACATGGCTTTGGGGCATATACAGAGGTATTTACACAATATAAAACAAATGCGCGAAATAAAGACTAAACAAATTAGGGCGTTGGACCCTTTAACAGATAATTAAAATAATCAAGGAATTTTAAAATTAAAAATTAAATGAAAAATAATGTTTTTTGTGTTTTTAGGTCTAAAAGAAAAAAGAGAAAAGTTAATTAAAATTAAAATCCTAGTTCTATCATTTTTTAAGTTTATTATGAAAAAGATTTAATTTTCTAACCTAATTAAATTCTAAACTAATTATGTACAATTTTGATTTATAGAAAATAAATAATAAATAATAACATTGTGAGAAAAAGGTTAAAGAATTAAAAAAGGAAATTGAAAATTAAATGAACCTAATTCTACATTTTTTGGGATTTTTATTATTATGAAAAAAGAATTAAAATTAGAATTAAAACCTAATTAAACTAAATAATTTACATTTTTATTTATTAAAAAAAAGAATCAAAATTAATTATACATTTTTTTTGTCTTTTCTGCATTTTTAATGTTTTTTGTATTTTTGTAAAAAATTAATTAAATCAGAAAGTAAAAAAAAGTAAATAATTGAATATGAAGAAAATTAAAAAAGAAAGAAAAATAGAACCAGGAGGGTATGGATTTGAATTTGGGAGTGCAAATCTGAAAGGCCTGGCCCAGTTGATGGCCATTTGTTGACTTTTTCCATTCAAGTGTGCGCCTGCTGACTTGCCCTCATGGTATACCTTCAAGCTGGACCCTTGATCAGGTCCCCTGGGACACGTGGATAACGCTTCTTGAATGTGCATGGTGAGTCCTCATGTGGGCGTTGCATTGAACCTGGAAAGGAAAAATAATATTGAGAAATTGCAAGACCTGGGACTTGAACCCAGGTCATTGTGGTCACTAGTGCGCGTCCCTGCCAGCTGAGCTAGTTGTTTTCATTTAACATATAATAATCAATAAAATATATAAAGGAAAATGGTTAGTGCTTGGTTAAACGCGCGCGAATTTTGAACGAACCAATCACCAGCTGACACATCTTCTTCTTCTTCGCGTGTCCTGTAATACAAATACATAGAGCAACGGTTTTGAAATGTGGGGTTAGGGCAGCTACAGGAAAATAGCGAATAGCTCGTATCCTAATATAAATTAGGCGCGAGCATCTCATTTTCTTCGTCTCAAGATGCTGAGTGTGATGGTGTTGCTCTGAAGTTCTGATTTTTCCTATTTACAAAAGCCCCAATTTAAGAAGCTGGGAAACCTAGAATTCGAAAATGGCAAATTCATGTTTATGGCACAAAAATGAAATTAAATGCATTGGTCAGTTTGGAAACCTTGTGAGGAACATGAATGTATATTTAAAAATGCAAGAGGATGCGTAAAATCAAGAATACGAATTCAAAATTTCTCTGTACAGTTTCACTTGCAGAGGCTAGTTCAAGGAGCTTTTGATTGAGGTTATGGATTGAAATGCGTTCAATGATGGTCCAGGATGCTAATGGTATAAAAATTGAGGCTTGAAACCATCCCTAGCTTTGATTTCAGTTTTGCCTTTTATGGTTCATTTTTCAAATGTCCAAATGCCTTTTCAGCGTGCTTTGTGCTATGTTCTAGGTAGGGTTTGACTCAATGATCATCCTGCAATTGAATAGGCTTGCTATTTGACCTTAATCCATGCTTGAGAAAGAATTGGCATTAGGGTTTGTTCATTAACCATTTTTTCCTAAATTCTAGCCAAAACCTAGACTTAGTATGAAAATGAACCTTGGCCTGATTTTTGAGTTGGTTCATGATGTATAGAACTTGTCCAAATTCATTTGACACCATTACATTGACTTTTAAATTTTATTTGAATTTTTAATGAATTAAAATGAATTAAATCATCAAAAATTAAATAAAAATGAAAAAGTCAACATTTGGTCTTGAAATCAACCATGGGCCACGTGTGTGGCATGACAAGGATGGACAAAGTGAGAAAAATGGGGCCCTTTTGTCAAAATTGGATTTTCAATGATAATTGACTTTTGCCATTTCACAAAAATTTCCCAACTTCTACAAGGCATAACTTGCTCAATTTTTAAGCTTTTCACATGTTCTTGGACATTTTGGAAAGGTCTTTGAGTCCTTTAACCAATGTCTTTGGTCCCATGTCATTTTGATTTACCAATCTCAAGTTATGGTCTTTGACTTAAAGTCCCTTTTTGTTGACTTTTGAAAATGACCTGTAATGTTGAGATTGATAACTTTTTGTGAGAGCATTTCTTGGACTTGAAGTATGAAGATGAGTTGTAGGAAATGTCTTTCTCTTCAAAATGAGCTTTGGATGGAATTTTTCTGATAATCCATGTGAAAGTTATGCCCTGGTCAATTTCAGTTGACTTTTTCAGCTGTCCAAATATAGCAACTTTTGCATCTTTGATGATTTCTGAGCCAAACTTTGAGAATCATGATCAAGCATTGATCAAGTGATGTTTGTGGCTTCAAAATGATATATTGACCAAAAATTTGAACTTTTGACTGCCAAATGACCATTTTGCCCCTACAGTTGACTGTAGTGCAATTTAGGGTTTTGACTGTGCAATCTTGAGCTGAATGCCTTGAAACTTGATATGAGGATGCTTGACCATGTTTGTAAGCATATGAGACTTGATTGGGCCTTTGAAAAGCTTCCTTTTCTTGATCAAACTCAAAACCCTAATTTGGACTGTTTAGGAGACTGTTGAACTGCACAACCCTTGGGGAATTTTGTGACCTTGACTTGGCAATTTCTTGAGGAATATGGGAGGGCAAATTTTGGGGTATAACAGTTGCCCCTGTTCAATCTTCTTAGACCTGAGGATGCAGATTGGCTGACATGCCTTTCGTAATCCGAGGGTAAAAGATGATTGGACACTAGAGTGCCCGGAAATTTGCGCTCACATGTTGACAATGAGGGTAATGGGCTTATAGATGCCATCTGGATGTTTGATTGCGTAGGAGATTCCTTAGAGAGAACCTGCATACCTGCAAAAGAAAATGAGTACCTGACACGTCGCAGGAGCGATTACTTCCTTAGCATGAATGGTAAGAGAGCCTTGGGCGACTTTAACTTCAACAACGCTCGCTGAGAAAAATCTGGGGTGTCTTCTGCTGGGATAAGAATCAGGGAGATCTTAAGGTCGATCTGACTGAACCAGAGAGGCCTTTGACTGGATAAGTCTAGGTCTTGAAATGTCTTCCACTGGATAAGCAATCAGGAAAATCTTGGGACGATTTAACCGAACCAGAGGAGGCCTTTGACGGGATAAGCAATCAGGAAAATCTTGGGACGATTTAACTGAACCGGTCTAGGTCTTGAAATGTCTTCCACTGGATAAGCAATCAGGAAAACCTTGGGACGATTTAACTGAACCAGAGGAGGCCTTTGACTGAATAAGTCTAGGTCTTGAAATGTCTTCACAGGGATAAGCATCAGGGAGATCTTAAGTCGATCTGACTGAACCAGAGAAGGCCTTTGACTGAATAAGTCTAGGTCTGGAAATGTCTTCAAAGGGATAAGCATCAGGGAGATCTTAGGTCGATCTGACTGAACCAGAGAAGGCCTTTGACTGAATAAGTCTAGGTCTTGAAATGTCTTCAAAGGGATAAGCATCAGGGAGATCTTTAGGTCGATCTGACTGAACCAGAGAAGGCCTTTGACTGAATAAGTCTAGGTCTTGAAATGTCTTCAAAGGGATAAGCATCAGGGAGATCTTAGGTCGATCTGACTGAACCAGAGAAGGCCTTTGACTGAACCAGTCTAGGTCTTGAAATGTAGCTTGAGAACTTAACTGAATTTTTCCTGAAAGATAAAAGTCAGTCATGTGCAATGCATGATATGGATCAAGCAATTATGTTCTCAACATAAATGAGATTTGTATGATGCAGTGCGTTATGCATGCTATAATGATGTATGTGATGTTTTATGTATGTTTTCGTCCAGGAAAGTAAATCCTTGACGGGTGCCGGGAAGCCGTATCCCGGACTGATGTCGAAGAATAGATTTGCTTCCGCTGGGGATGATAACTGCAAGGATACCGGTAGGAGAAGATGACTCCGTTGCGGAATAAACTTGGCAAATGGAGGACTCTGCGGGGAGAAAAGATGCTCTAGCGACCATGCTGGGAGGCAATACTCTGTGGGGAGAAAAGATGCTCTAGCGACCATGCTGGGAGGCAATACTCTGTGGGGAGAGTGATACCTTGCTGAATATTGATAGTAACTCTGTTGGGATACCGTTGTTGTACTGGAAGTGTGAATAGACTTCGCTGGGGATAGGAAAGAACTACGTTGACGACGACTTTCCCTTGGCTTTTGGCTGAGGATAACCCAGTTATATCCTGTTAAGGAAATAACTCTTTGAATAAAGCCGGACGACGCGTTCGTGTTCTGTGAAGGATAAGCTTCCAGAATTTACTGGGGATAAGCTTACTGCTTGGGGAGATGAATTCCATCTTTCCTAGGGAACTTGGATGGGACTCTCCTGGGGAATTTAAGATATGCTTTGATATGCTGGGGAAGAATGCACTGACTTGCTGTCCCACTCTCTGGGGAACTTAAGATATCTGGTTGGATTCTTTAGCTGAACCTACCTTGGTACCTTGGAAGATAGAACAATCAGACAGCTCAGACAACTCTTTATTGCCCCTGTTTCTGGTGTCACCTGCAATCAATTCTTTGTTTCGTATGCAAATATTTATGAGCTAGCAAATTATTGTCAAATGCATATATCACAAATTGAACCTTGGACGTTCTTCGCAAAACAAAACGGAAAAAGAAAAACAGTTGGCACGTTTAACTGAAAAGTATATTTGTATTGATTTTGAATAGCCTGTGAATAGGCGTTTTGTGTACAAGAGGCTGGCGTCCTAGTAAGAGGTACGTCGCCGAACAAGAGAGTTTATTACAAGTTTTATACAAAAGAAAATAAAACAGCTGTGTGAAATATGAGTGATCCACTGGGTTTCAACCCCGCTATTGCCTTTATAACTCCGAGCGTCTCATCACTTGGTGACCTTGGTTGAAAGTGAAGCTGACCGATCGATGCCGTCTTGATGTAGATACCGGATTCTGGATGCAAAGTGATCCCATGAGACATAGTATTACGCTTTTATCCCTAACTTTTGCCTGGACTGCCTTTTCGGGTTTTCAGTCCACCGGGATACCCATTTTTGCCCAAGCCGCCTTTTCAGGTTTTCGACTTGCCGGGTGTACAGATTTTTTCATTTTCATCCCTTCATTTTGCCCGAACCCTTTTGGTTCGACGGGAAGCCCTTATTTTTGCCTAGGCATGTCAGCCTAGCGGGTCATTTTTCATGCGTAGTATTTTTTAACTATGTCTGCATTGGCGGGGTGAGGAAGGTCGTCACCGTCCATATTGGTTAATATCATTGCTCCTCCTGAGAACACATGCTTAACCACAAATGGCCCTTCGTACGTAGGGGTCCATTTGCCCCTTGGATCACTCTGAGGAAGGATGATTCGCTTGATCACCAGATCCCCGACTTGATATTCCTGTGGTCTGACCTTTTTGTTAAACGCCTTGATCATTCGTTTCTGATACGTCTGACCATGACAGAGAGCAGCAAGTCTCTTTTCGTCAATAAGGTTGAGCTGATCAAGTCGTGTCTGGATCCAATCATCTTCATTCAGATTTGCATCCTTCATTATCCGGAGAGAAGGAATTTGTACCTCAATCGGCAAGACTGCTTCCATGCCATAAACCAGAGAGAAAGGAGTTGCCCCGGTTGACGTCCTAGCTGAGGTACGATACCCATGCAGAGCGAACGGTAACATCTCGTGCCAATCTTTATACGTTACTGTCATCTTCTGCACAATCTTCTTGATGTTTTTATTAGCTGCTTCTACAGCCCCATTCATCTTCGGTCTGTAAGGAGAAGAATTGTGGTGCTGTATCTTGAACTGCTCGCAAAGCTCGGTGATCATCTTATTGTTCAGGTTGGTACCGTTATCCGTAATAATCCGCTCAGGGACGCCATACCGACAGATCAGGTTGTGCCGAATGAACCGTGCCACAACAGTCTTGGTTACCGTAGCATAGGATGCTGCCTCCACCCACTTCGTAAAATAATCAATCGCCACTAGGATGAAGCGATGTCCATTGGATGCCGTAGGTTTAATCTCACCAATCATGTCTATGCCCCACATTGCAAATGGCCAAGGCGCAGTCAGAACATTCAGGGGAACCGGAGGAACATGCACTTTGTCTGCGTAGACCTGGCATTTGTGGCATGTCCTGGAATGTTGGTAGCAATCAGCTTCCATGGTGGACCAGTAATACCCTGCCCGTAGAATCTTCTTGGCCATGGTATGTCCACTGGAGTGTGTACCAAAGGTCCCATCATGTAGCTCTTCCATGATTCTTTCCGCTTCAGTCTTATCTACACAACGCAGTAGGGTTGAATCCTGGTTTCGCTTGTACAAGATGCCATTGCTAAGAAAGAACTTGGCTGCAAACCTCCTCAGGAATTTCTTATCATTGACAGATGCTCCCTCAGGGTATTCCTGAGCTTCCAGATATCTCTTCACTTCGTGGTACCAAGGCTTCTCAGTCACCAATTCAGTTTCAAGATCACAACAGTATGCCGGTTCGTCCAGTTTCCAGATGGTGATCCGGGGAGCTTCATTATCCCATTTAACCTTGAACATTGAAGACATTGTAGCTAACGCGTCCGCCAGCTGATTCTCTTCTCTTGGAAAGTGCTCAAACGTTATCTCTGTGAAGTGGGGGATCAGGGCCAATACACATTCTCGGTAAGGAATCAAGTTTGGATGTTTCGTATCCCACTCTCCTTTGATCTGATTGATCACAAGAGCGGAATCTCCGAAGACACTCAGAAATTTGATCCTCAGGTCGATCGCAGCTTGAAGACCCATAATACACGCTTCATACTCCGCCATGTTGTTGGTACAGTTGAAACACAGCCGGGCGGTAAGTGGAGTATGGGTACCTTGTGGAGATACGATTATGGCGCCGATACCATTTCCCAAAGCATTGGAGGCTCCGTCAAAGTGCATAGACCATCGGGATCCTGGTTCAGGTCCTTCATCCGGTCCAGGTATTTCACAGTCAGTTACTATCATAATGCTTTCATCTGGAAACTCGAAGTTCATTGATTGGTAGTCATCCACAGCTTGATGTGCTAGGTGGTCTGCCAATACACTTCCCTTGATGGCTTTTTGGGTCGTGTATTGAATGTCGTATTCCGTCAAGATCATCTGCCATCTTGCAATTCTCCCAGACAGAGCAGGTTTTTCGAATATGTATTTTATAGGATCCATTTTTGAGATCAACAAGGTAGTGTGAGTCAGCATATACTGTCTCAGCCGGCGAGCAGCCCATACCAAAGCGCAGCAAGTTTTCTCAAGCAGTGAGTATCGGGCCTCACAGTCGGTAAACTTTTTGCTAAGGTAATAAATGGCATGCTCTTTTCGGCCAGACTCGTCATGCTGCCCCAGCACACACCCCATTGCATTATCAAGCACCGTCAGGTAAAGTATCAAAGGTCTCCCTTCCACTGGTGGCATAAGGATGGGTGGTTCTTGGAGATATTCTTTGATTCTGTCAAAAGCAGCCTGACATTCATCGTTCCAACGTACTACCTGATCTTTCTTCAGCAGCTTGAAGATTGGTTCACAGGTAGCAGTCAGATGAGAGATGAAGCGAGCAATGTAATTCAGGCGTCCCAGAAAGCCTCTGACTTCCTTCTCTGTCTTAGGAACTGGCATCTCTTGAATGGCTTTGACCTTAGCAGGGTCCACTTGAATTCCTTTATCACTGACCACGAAGCCTAGCAACTTTCCCGATCTTACCCCGAAGGTGCACTTGTTCGGGTTCAATCTCAGCTTGTACAATTTCAACCGGTCAAACAACTTCTGCAGATGATCTAGATGTTCTTCCTCAGTTTGGGACCTAGCGATCATGTCGTCCACATACACTTCGATCTCATGGTGGATCATATCATGAAATAAGGTAACCATGGCACGTTGGTAGGTTGCCCCAGCATTCTTTAACCCGAACGGCATGACCTTGTAGCAGAAGGTGCCCCACTGAGTAACAAATGTAGTCTTTTCCATGTCTTCAGGAGCCATCTTGATCTGATTGTAGCCTGAAAAGCCATCCATGAAAGAGAACACTTTGTGCTGAGCTGTATTATCAACAAGGACATCAATGTGAGGTAAAGGGAAGTCATCTTTGGGGCTGGCCCTGTTCAGATCCCTGTAATCAACACACATCCTGACTTTACCGTCCTTCTTAGGTACCGGCACCACGTTAGCAACCCACTGAGGGTAAGAAGTTACTGCAAGAAACCCGGCGTCAAACTGCTTCATAACCTCGGCTTTAATCTTCTCAGACATCTCTGGACGCATACGACGGACCTTTTGCTTAACCGGGGGGAAATCTTCTTTAGTAGGTAAATGATGGACCACAATGTCGGTATCTAATCCGGGCATATCTTCGTAGGACCAGGCAAAGATTTCTTTATAGTCATGCAGCATCTGAGTCAACCGTTGCTTCACGCTGAGTTCTAGGTTGGCACCAATCTTCACCTCTTTCTTGTCTTCCTCAGTACCCAAGTTTATTATTTCCACTGGCTCTTCATGGGGTTGAATTGCCCTCTCTTCCTGTTGTAACAGTCTTGCAAGTTCACCAGGCACTTCGCAATCATCTTCACCTTCGTCGGCGGCTAAGTTGATCGGATTTTCGAAGTCATAACTGGCAGTAGCAGAGTCGTTACCAGTGAGATCCAGAGTGGATTGAAACCTGTACGAGTGAGTGTGTGTGTAAATACAGCTGTTTTGCAATATGTAAAGAAAGGAAAGAAAAGGAGCGCAAAATTTGAAATGTGAAAAACGTCCAATGCTTTTATTCATGATATATGATAGTGACAAACAATAAAGCCCTCATAAATAAAACCACGGTGCCCCGGGTAAGACACCGGGCCATATAGTCTCAAATTATTGTTTATTACAAATCAAAAACAAAGAAATTCATTACTGGGAGACAAAAGTAATTGGAGTAAAATCTTTAGCAGTCCAATTGGTCAATCCACCGTCGGCCGTTGGGTAGATCCAGCTATCGAACTCTGACTCTCCCACTTCATCTTCCTCTCCAATAGCATTCACTCCATGCTGAGTGATGAGCAACGGAGGTCTTCCAATTCTTGCCTTGCGCACCGCTTTCTGAGCTTCCGTGGTGAAACCCAGCCCAAACTTGTTAGTCTTAGGGGTAAGATCAGGGAGCTTGCCCCAGTTTGCACATTCGCCTTTTTCGATCACAGCCCGGGCGTCCTTTAAGGAGGCCATCTTCATAGGAGAAACCTCTTCATCTTCTGCTGTTGCCAAGGTTGGTGGTACTTCCTCAAAATGTTGAAAGGGGGTTTCAATGAACTCCCCATCCATTTCCACGTATCTGAAAGAGTTGAGGTGGCTGACCATGTATTCCTCCTCCCCTTGCACTGTTACGATCCTCCCCCTGACCGGGTACTTGAGCTTTTGATGCAATGTGGAAGTCACAGCTCCAGCTTTGTGGATCCATGGGCGACCCAGCAAACAAGAATAGGACGGATGGATGTCCATCACATAAAATTTTGAATCAAATACTTGTGACCCCACCCTGATTGGGATGTCCACTTCACCATGCACCATTCTTTTGGACCCGTCAAAGGCCCGGACAACAATGCTACTTGGTTTGAGCTCTAGACCTTCACAATCCAGCCTATCCAGAGCCTTCTTGGGCAGCACGTTCAATGAGGAACCTGTGTCAACCAGCACATGAGCAAGAGTAGTGCCCCTGCATTCAATGGAGACATGCAGGGCATCATTATGGTTCTTCCCCTTTGCTGTCAGATCGGCATCAGAGAAACCCAGGCCATTATCAGCAGTTAGGTTGGCCACGCAATCGGTGAACTGGTCAGCAGTCGTATCTTGGGGTACGTGGGCAGTCTTTAAGAAAGCAATCAGAGCCTTTGCATGGGCCTCTGAACACAGCAGCAGTGACAACATGGAGATTTTAGAGGGGGTGTGCCCCAACTGTTCCACAACATTGAAATCACTTTTCTTTATTATCTTGAGAATTTCTTCCATTTCCTGTTTGGAAGCCTCAACAATGGTCTTTGGTGCCTCCGTCCTGGCAGGCACATCAGCAGCAGTTCCCTTGCCCCGAGTATCAGATGACTCAGCAGCAGGGGTGGATACTTGGTCAGGAGAAACAGGCACTCTGGCAGGTGTGAAGATCAAAGGCCTATGAATTGCTGGAGGAGCAATGTCTGGCGAGAACAGTCTTCCACTACGAGTGACCTTAGCAGGCCCGGTGATGTTGGAGACACCAGTATCAATGTTGCACTCTTGTTTCACACCCAGAACATAAACATCCGCCCCATAGTGCCATGGGACAGCCTTATCAGATTTGTAGGGTATAGGCCCCGGAACAGTAATGGTGATGGGAACATTCTTGTGAACTGACAAAACTTGTATAGGCTTCTTTGAAGGAGCCTCGGAATAGTTGTTGAAGATGGTAACAATTGACACTTCTTCAACAGGAGCAGCAGGAACAACAGTCTTTTCGAACAAAATCTCTCTACTATCTATCAGGTTTTGGATGCCTGACTTCAACAGAGAACAACCAGCAGGGGAAGCAACACATAGAGGGCAACTTTCGCTACATCCCGGAAATAAACCGGCTAGCAACAGATTCCTCTTAACCATCAGCAACGGAGTAGCAACATCATCCACCGAAGCTACATACAAATTCTCCTCAACAGCATTCACTCCATGGTGGGGCATGGGAGCATTTACAACATTTGGCTTCTCGGGCGCTTCAAACTGTATCTCCTTTGCATCAATGAGATCTTGAACTTTGTTCCTTAGGGCCCAACAGTCATCTGTGTTATGCCCCGGGCTATCAGAGTGATAAGCACAGCGAGCATTTGGATTGAACTTGGGAGATGCAGTGTTGGGAAACTTTGGAGCCTCCTTGACAGTCACTAAATTGGTGGATAGCAACTGTGGCAGGATTTGTGATAAGGTCATGCTTAATCGAGTAAACTCCCTCCGGGGTCTTTCAAACTTCTGAGGATTAGTTGGCCGAGGAGCGGCAGCAGGTTTGGCAATCATTACCGCACTGACAGATTGGCGGTGTTCGGGTCGCTCTGTTCTCCGGGAGTTATATACAGCACTAGCCTCCTTTTTGAAGGGCTTCCTCTCAGTACTGGAGGAGGCAACTTTCTGTATCTTCCCCGATTTTATACCGGCCTCAATCCTTTCACCAGTCAGGATTAGATCGGTAAACCCAGCAGAGGAATTACCAATGAGGTGGTTGAAAAATGGACCAGATAGGGTCCCCAAGAACATATCTACCAGCTCCCGATCCGTTAATGGTGGCTGCACCCTGCCAGCCAAGTCTCTCCATTTCTGAGCATACTCCTTAAAACCTTCACCCGACCCTAGCGACATACCCTGGAGTTGGGTACGCGTAGGAGCGAGGTCGGCATTATACTGATACTGCTTGTAAAAAGCAGTGGCCAGATCCTCCCAGTTACGAATGCTGATTCCATCTAGTTGATAGAACCAATCGAGGTGAGTCCCTGAAAGACTCTCCTGGAAGAAGTGGATCCAAAGGTTCTTGTCTGCTGTGTAAGGCTGGATCTTCCTTACATAAGAACGGAGGTGCATCTTGGGACAGGAAGCCCCATCATACTTCACGAAGGCAGGTGTTTTGAACTTGTGCGGGATCACCACTCCAGTAGATAACCCCAAGTCTCCGAAATCCAATCCAGGTACTCGTTGAACTTCCACAGCCTTTAGCCTGTCTTCCAGCTGTTTGTACCGGTCTTCAGCAGGAGGGTACTGGTCGTCATTGAAGTCTGTTTCAGTATCAGAGCCCACAGGAGTAGTGATCTCCCTTTCTTGGTGACTACCTTCTGTCACAGATGGAGGAGTCCTTTCAGCTTCAATTTGCAAGGTGTTCCCGAGTCTGCGCCCAGTGCTAAATAGCACAGTCCTCCTCTTCTTCTTAGTCTTTTTCAACAGCATGGTCTTTAACTCTTGTTGACCCTGAGACAAGCCCTTGATCAGCTCCTGAAATTGGGCGTTTTGCGCCTGAAACTGGACGTTCTGCGCCTGAAGAGCCTTGATAGCCGCATCGATTGATGATTCAGGAGGGTTCATGATGCTGAAATAAACAGCGAAGAACGGTAAACAACCTGAAAAGAAGAGTATTTATGATGCACATGATGAATGATATGTGTTTATGCAATGCATTCAAGAGTTCGAAAATTCAAGTTTGTTGTAGACCAAAAGGAACACACTTTATTATTAAGAAAACCATTGTTTTAATACATCAAAGCCTCATGGGCAAAAGTACAAAAAGATCAAATCACATCCAAAATATGTTGCGCATCTTCTTTGGAGCTATGTAAGTGTTAAGACTCCTTTCCTCGTGCAACAGGCGGGTGAGCTCCAAGACCTTCTTTTCACTGGCATGCAAACTAGTCTCAAGAGAATTCCGCTCTTCCTTAAGCTGGATCCAACTCTTCTGCATCTCTTCCCAGGATGTGGGCATATCAGGGTGCTGAATAACATGAGACACCTCTCCTTCCAAGGCAGGCTCTTTGATTACTGGAAGCATGTGAGGATAAGGCATCACTAACTTCTGAGAACGGGCTCGTACCCACTTGAGATAAGGCTCCAAAGGGATGGAGTTCCTGTGCCCCAGTGTCTTGCTGTCTATCCTACTAGGCATCCTCCAAGCTCTGATAAATCTCTGGCGAAGTCCTTGAGTATCATTGTCGAAATCAAAAACTATGTCAGGAATCAACATGTCATGAGGACCATTCCTCCGAGCATAGCCAAACTGTCTCCAAGCCAGGCATGGACTATAAGTAATACCCCCTCTGGTTCCAAGTAAAGGAACATTAGGATACTCCCCGCAACGATCAATGATAGTGACATCTTCTCTGGACCTAGGGCACCAATGTATATCTGCATGTGTAAGAGTCATCAACCGTTGTGACCATCTCAAACCCCGCTCGTTCTTCAGGACTGATTGTGGAAGGTGCGAAATAAACCACTTTCCCAGGAGAGGAGTGCAACACATAAGGACACCTCTTTTTCTCATGGTTCGAGTGTAACATGAGTGAAGGAGGTCTCCCAGCAACGTAGGTATAGGATTCCTGGACATAAAGATCTGGACAGCACTGATATCAATGAGCTGGTCTGGGTTAGGGAACAACACCAAACCATAAACAAGGAGGGCCACAACCTCTTCAAAAGCTTGTAAGTCAAGGGAGTTCCAACAATCATAGGCCTTTTCAAACAGAAACCTGGCTAAGAATCCTTTGATACCACTTCTAACTTCCCAATGTCCCTTGAGGTCAGATGACTGTAGGTGCAAGGCTTTAGCAATCTCTTCAAGCTTAGGTTCCTTTTCTGTACCGTTGAAGGGTAGCTGATCAAGGATAGGGATCTTCAGGAGTCGGGAGAATTCCTCCAATGTAGGTACCAACTGATAGTCCAAGAAGGTGAAACAGTGATGCAGAGGGTCAAAGAACTGGAACAGGACCTTTATCATATCTTCCTCAATGTTGGTGTTGACCAAGCTGATGAGGCTTCCATGCCTTTCACTGAATGAAGAGTTCTCGGGAATTCTGGATATAAGCTCCTTAAGCTGAGGAGGGATCCTTACAAGACTGATTGGAATTGTCTTTCTACGAACAGTTTCCATGTCCTACAAAATAAGAACAAAGATGAAAATTCGAACCCCTGAAATGGTTAGTCAATGCATATGATGCTGGATGATGTCATGATGCTATGATTACACAAATATTTACAAAGACAAACATGTAAGGCACACAAGGCACACAAGACAGGCCCTTAAGGTTTAAGGCCAGCATGGGGTCTGGGTAGTACCCTCTTGAAGTTGGTGGGTTCATCCTGTCCTAATCAAAGTAACCGGGTTCTAAGGTTCCCAATATCACGGGATTGCTTTCATTGTTCATCGTTTCGATTTAGCCACTGAACTGGCGACCGAAATATTCCAGGAAAGCAACCCTCAATTGAGTGTAGTATCGAGTATCAACCAACCTCGGACTGCACCAAAGTCAGTTATCTCACTACCCTAAAGAGGCCAAGATGGTTCAATTAAGGTTCCTAAGGTCTGTTGATGCTTCATGACACCACATGGAGGCCCCGTACTCTCCTTGACTGACTCAAGGGTTACCGGTACACACCAAAATGTCACATCAACGTAGCAGACTGCTTCAACCATGTCGGTATACCCCGCACAGTTCCCTCACAGCCTTGTTGCTACTTTCTAAAAAGGTATCCCCCAGATCCGGGTTAGGATCTATAGAACTCCCAAGCAACCCACAATTTTAAAGCATACAAGGAAACAATTGAAAACACAGTTGTAACTAGCCCTAAGGTACACCTCACTTTAAGTTTTTCCCCAGCAGAGTCGCCAGTTCTGTGATCGGTGGATCTGGAACTGACTGTTTTAACGCTGGTTCGCGAAATGTCGCGGAAGCAAGAGTCGCCACCGTCTTTTATTTTCTCCAATAGGAAAGGACAAAAGCACAGAAAAATTCCTTTAAAGAGATTGCTCTCGGTTCGGGAGGTAGGTTATAGAAAGGGAAGGTGTTAGCACCCTTTCTATCCATGGTTATCCATGGGCTCTTAGGTACTTGCTCAATGTGTTTTCAAAATTGTTGTTTGCTTTTCAATTGTGGGTTTCAAAAATATTCTTTGAAAAGTTTCAGTTCGACTCGTACGTCAGAGTGTTTGAAAAGTTTGTTTTGAAAGTTTTTTGAAAGTGTTGGTGTGAAAAGTTTTGATTTGTTTTGTTTTAAAGAGAGCAAGTACCCTTGAGAACCTACCTACCCTAAGGAATTCGTCTGTGTAAATGTCCTTTAAAGTAGTGCCATCCCACCATTGAGAGGTAGGTAGCACCACCGTTGGAGGTATTCGGGTCAATTCGATTTGAGGGACATGGTGATCACCGGAGCAATGGGAAGACACCTTAGAAGCTACCCTCATGCCAGGTTCCCGGACCATGAGGACTTACTAAGACGTTTTCTACTCGACGACCACCTTTCGAAAGGCAACAGTGAGGCGTACCCTTGGGGTGGTGTGTGCGAATTGTGTGTCATTTTCAGTTCATTATTTGTCTTGTCATGCATTGGTGATCTAACGATTCAATTTTATTTTTCGGGCATTCATTCTTTCATGCATCTTTATTAACAGTTATATTTGCGAGAAAATAAATCTAACTATTACAACTGGCGCGGGTCCACATCGCCAAAAAAACCGAACCCGATTTGACTGAAAATAAAATAAAGCGAATAAGAAGTCCGAGAGTTTTTAATTACATGGCTTTGGGGCATATACAGAGGTATTTACACAATATAAAACAAATGCGCGAAATAAAGACTAAACAAATTAGGGCGTTGGACCCTTTAACAGATAATTAAAATAATCAAGGAATTTTAAAATTAAAAATTAAATGAAAAATAATGTTTTTTGTGTTTTTAGGTCTAAAAGAAAAAAGAGAAAAGTTAATTAAAATTAAAATCCTAGTTCTATCATTTTTTAAGTTTATTATGAAAAAGATTTAATTTTCTAACCTAATTAAATTCTAAACTAATTATGTACAATTTTGATTTATAGAAAATAAATAATAAATAATAACATTGTGAGAAAAAGGTTAAAGAATTAAAAAAGGAAATTGAAAATTAAATGAACCTAATTCTACATTTTTTGGGATTTTTATTATTATGAAAAAAGAATTAAAATTAGAATTAAAACCTAATTAAACTAAATAATTTACATTTTTATTTATTAAAAAAAAGAATCAAAATTAATTATACATTTTTTTTGTCTTTTCTGCATTTTTAATGTTTTTTGTATTTTTGTAAAAAATTAATTAAATCAGAAAGTAAAAAAAAGTAAATAATTGAATATGAAGAAAATTAAAAAAGAAAGAAAAATAGAACCAGGAGGGTATGGATTTGAATTTGGGAGTGCAAATCTGAAAGGCCTGGCCCAGTTGATGGCCATTTGTTGACTTTTTCCATTCAAGTGTGCGCCTGCTGACTTGCCCTCATGGTATACCTTCAAGCTGGACCCTTGATCAGGTCCCCTGGGACACGTGGATAACGCTTCTTGAATGTGCATGGTGAGTCCTCATGTGGGCGTTGCATTGAACCTGGAAAGGAAAAATAATATTGAGAAATTGCAAGACCTGGGACTTGAACCCAGGTCATTGTGGTCACTAGTGCGCGTCCCTGCCAGCTGAGCTAGTTGTTTTCATTTAACATATAATAATCAATAAAATATATAAAGGAAAATGGTTAGTGCTTGGTTAAACGCGCGCGAATTTTGAACGAACCAATCACCAGCTGACACATCTTCTTCTTCTTCGCGTGTCCTGTAATACAAATACATAGAGCAACGGTTTTGAAATGTGGGGTTAGGGCAGCTACAGGAAAATAGCGAATAGCTCGTATCCTAATATAAATTAGGCGCGAGCATCTCATTTTCTTCGTCTCAAGATGCTGAGTGTGATGGTGTTGCTCTGAAGTTCTGATTTTTCCTATTTACAAAAGCCCCAATTTAAGAAGCTGGGAAACCTAGAATTCGAAAATGGCAAATTCATGTTTATGGCACAAAAATGAAATTAAATGCATTGGTCAGTTTGGAAACCTTGTGAGGAACATGAATGTATATTTAAAAATGCAAGAGGATGCGTAAAATCAAGAATACGAATTCAAAATTTCTCTGTACAGTTTCACTTGCAGAGGCTAGTTCAAGGAGCTTTTGATTGAGGTTATGGATTGAAATGCGTTCAATGATGGTCCAGGATGCTAATGGTATAAAAATTGAGGCTTGAAACCATCCCTAGCTTTGATTTCAGTTTTGCCTTTTATGGTTCATTTTTCAAATGTCCAAATGCCTTTTCAGCGTGCTTTGTGCTATGTTCTAGGTAGGGTTTGACTCAATGATCATCCTGCAATTGAATAGGCTTGCTATTTGACCTTAATCCATGCTTGAGAAAGAATTGGCATTAGGGTTTGTTCATTAACCATTTTTTCCTAAATTCTAGCCAAAACCTAGACTTAGTATGAAAATGAACCTTGGCCTGATTTTTGAGTTGGTTCATGATGTATAGAACTTGTCCAAATTCATTTGACACCATTACATTGACTTTTAAATTTTATTTGAATTTTTAATGAATTAAAATGAATTAAATCATCAAAAATTAAATAAAAATGAAAAAGTCAACATTTGGTCTTGAAATCAACCATGGGCCACGTGTGTGGCATGACAAGGATGGACAAAGTGAGAAAAATGGGGCCCTTTTGTCAAAATTGGATTTTCAATGATAATTGACTTTTGCCATTTCACAAAAATTTCCCAACTTCTACAAGGCATAACTTGCTCAATTTTTAAGCTTTTCACATGTTCTTGGACATTTTGGAAAGGTCTTTGAGTCCTTTAACCAATGTCTTTGGTCCCATGTCATTTTGATTTACCAATCTCAAGTTATGGTCTTTGACTTAAAGTCCCTTTTTGTTGACTTTTGAAAATGACCTGTAATGTTGAGATTGATAACTTTTTGTGAGAGCATTTCTTGGACTTGAAGTATGAATATGAGTTGTAGGAAATGTCTTTCTCTTCAAAATGAGCTTTGGATGGAATTTTTCTGATAATCCATGTGAAAGTTATGCCCTGGTCAATTTCAGTTGACTTTTTCAGCTGTCCAAATATAGCAACTTTTGCATCTTTGATGATTTCTGAGCCAAACTTTGAGAATCATGATCAAGCATTGATCAAGTGATGTTTGTGGCTTCAAAATGATATATTGACCAAAAATTTGAACTTTTGACTGCCAAATGACCATTTTGCCCCTACAGTTGACTGTAGTGCAATTTAGGGTTTTGACTGTGCAATCTTGAGCTGAATGCCTTGAAACTTGATATGAGGATGCTTGACCATGTTTGTAAGCATATGAGACTTGATTGGGCCTTTGAAAAGCTTCCTTTTCTTGATCAAACTCAAAACCCTAATTTGGACTGTTTAGGAGACTGTTGAACTGCACAACCCTTGGGGAATTTTGTGACCTTGACTTGGCAATTTCTTGAGGAATATGGGAGGGCAAATTTTGGGGTATAACAGAGTCACTAGCCAACAATGGTACTTGGAAATTGGTATACCAGACATCTAATCTAAAGCCTATTAGAAGTAGGTGGATATACAAAATCAAGCACAAGGGTGGTGGAACCATTGAGAGGTATAAGGCACAACTAGTTGAAAGAGCTATAAGTTAGTGCCTTTTTTATCCATAAAAACATAATAAACATGTTATCCCGGTTTTCTTGAGAACTGAGGAAATATAGCTATAAAGAACCTCACTTTAAATCCCCGTTGTCGCATTTAAAACTTTTTTCTACTATTTATCACTTGGCGACATTCCCAAGTGTTATTTCATTTGGCAACAATTTCAACGATTTATGACTTGGCAACTTTTTTTCAATATAGTAATGCTTAAAAACTCAAAAATAAATAAATTAGAATAGGCAATAATAGAATAGAATATTTCATTGATAAAAAAATAACACAACAAAGAAAAATACTTAACAAATTCAAACTACTCAGTCCACTCAACTTCAACATTACCCCTAACTATCCCTAACTTATAGTAAAATTGAGAAAGAACTCTTCCATAAGGTAGGAGAAAATTTATTTCTTCCAGAGAATTCTTTATCATTTCCTTCAATATGTTAAAAATGGTCAGAGGAATATTAACCATGATGTTGTAGGTGAGGTATAACAAGAGATGCTCGGCATACCAAGTAAGCGTTTCCAGGTATTTCTCTCTTGGGCGGAGATTTGCCACTAGAAGTTGAAACCAAAATTTTGTATTTGAGAGTAGAGAATCAGGACTGGAGAGCTTATTTTTGTTGACATAAATTCTGTGGAGTTGGGTCGAGTAGACATTTTTGAATTCATAGTGTTAAACACAATTACCTGCCTCTTGACAAATGATTGTTATAGCGATCAGTGATATAGTAATGAAGAAATGAGATCCATTGATATAGAACCGGATGGCTTCATCATGACCAATTGGCACAACATAAGCATTCATCCAGAATTCTTTAACAAGATTAGTGCATATGGGCCATGAAGAATGTGAAAGTAATAATTCAAATTTTTGTTTGTTAATAGCTTTCCTTAGTTCTGAATGATTGAAACCATTGAAATCTACATACTTTTCATTGTTAACAAACAACAAATTTGCATCCACTTTTGAAACAATAGGACTTTGAAACAAGGAAACAAGACACAGAGAGTTGGTAATGAGATGTGAAAAATGAAAAAAGACTTTGAAACAATGTTTGAATACACGATGAGTTGGTAATTAGATGTTTAAATAGCTCAAAAATGTCCTTGATAATCCAAAAGAGGCGTTATGACTTGACTATAGCTGATCATTGCTATTCTAGTGATATGATTCTAATGCATGTGTGCACCATCGGTGTTCTAACTTCTCTTTTAATTATATTTATTATTTGTAAATTAAATGTTCTAACCCGTCGGGTTTCCAAAAAAATCAAGGGTATATTTAGCATTAAAATTGACGATTTTTATCAAATCCTTAATCAAATCCTTGTAGTCCATTTCATGATTAATAATGCTCAAATCATTACCATTAATGATCCACGTGAAATATAAATAACTTCCATTATAAAAGCACTTTAAGTTTTGCAAGAGTCCTTTTCATGAAGAGATGTCTATTTATTTGAGTAGAAAATCATTTGTTTATCTACCACATTTTTGTCAAACTTTTTTTTGTTCATATCAGAAACAAATGCCAGCAAAATCCAAAGAGAATACTATGAACCCATCATTTGATATTCCCATAATATCAAGGATTTGAAGATCCAACAACATGAAGAGTTTAAGGTTTGCAAGAGTGTATGCCATGAATAGTTCTCTATGATGGATTGCAAAAGCATAAAATTATTTGGGTTTACGGTTTGTGTTTAAGTATATGTTTGAGCAGAGAATTATTTATTTATCTAATCCTTTTTTGTCTAAACTTTTTTTTTATATCATAAACAAATGTAAGAAAAAGCCTTAGAGAATACCCCTTTTTTTGTTTGGAGAAAAGAGTTTTCCATGCATTTTATCTTTCCCAGAATATCAAGGGATTGAAGATCCAACATATGATCTTCATGGACAATTAAATTTTTTTTGTGTAAAAAATTTAAGATTTCGGGTAAACACTGTACTTTGTAAACAAATTATTTTATTAATGTTCTGTTTAAACAATGTAACAATTTTTATTAAATAATAATAATAATAATAATAATAATAATAATAATAATAATAATAATAATAATAATAACAACCCCTCGATTTTCTTAATAATCCGAGATATGAAAGGCGCTAGTTTTTGTAAACAATAAATATGCAGAAGTTGTGGTTTGAACCCAGCTCTAATAAAATTAGACCTCATTGTTTTATACACCAAGGTGATAAGTCTATACTTTTTAGGATGACCTTATTTACCTCGCTTCTAGTGTCGAGGTAAAATGTATTTCGCGTCCGATGTTAATTATGTTATTTGTAGTAGTGCATGTTTGTAAACTGGTCAAGAGCCACTATTGATTGAAACATACCAGCAGGAAGTGGTATGAAAAACTTAAATCACTAATGCTTAGTCTTGGTTATACTCAGTCCAACTCATATTATTCTATTTTTACCCTTATAGGTACATCACTATCTGGGTTTGATCACATTAAACATATCCTTCATAATGCTTTTAAGATCAAAGACCTAGAAATTTTGAAATATTTCCTTTGGCTTGAGGTGGCCTATTATGAAGATGGTATTATTATTTCACAAAGGAGGTATTTCTTAAACTTATTGAGCGACAATTGATTGCTGGCTTCAAAACCCGTTGACACACCTCTCAATCCTTTACTAAAATTAAATCAAGAAAATAGAAAAAAATTTGAAGATGTCATTGCTTACAAAAGATTCATTGGTATTGTTTTACCCCAAAATTTGCCCTCTCATTTTCAAATCAAATTATTTCGAGAGGTCTCCATATCTCCCTAGGATTCTCAATTGCTCAAGATTACTCAAGGAATTGATCAAACAAGTCTTCTCGTAAGCAATTAGCCTACAACTAGGTTTTGCATTTCTCAAAGGAAATTGGACTTCTAATACCTCAAATCGTTTTCATGACTCTTCATATGTCCCTAAGAATGCTCATGTCAAGTTTCAAGGCTTGCACCACAAGTTTGTTCGGTCAATTGCTCATATGATCCAAAATCAACCATATAGGGTAAAAAGTCAATTGTGGGCAACATGAAGTTAAACTTCAAGATTTTTTGTCAACATCAACATTTTGAAGTGATATTCATCATTTGATCAAGGTTTTATTATGATTTCTCAAGAAAATACTTCAAATCATCAGAAGTCAAAAGTTGCCAAATTAGGGTTTCCTTAGGAGATGTCAACTGAACTTTGGCCAAACATAACTTTCACATGCTTCATCAGTATTTCCCCAACCAAAGCTCATTTTGAAATAAATCCAGTTCTCTACATATTTGTCTCTCTAAGCTCAAATCCAAAAGTGCCTCATTTGAGAGATATGATACAATACATTACAGGTCATTTCAAAAGTCAACAAAAAGACACTTTTTGTCAAGGCAACTTACATCAAGATAAATTCATCAAATACAAAAATTATCAACATAGAGATTGTAAAGGACATCTTGAGCTTTCCAAAAAGTCCTAAGATCATCTTCAAAACATAAAAATTGATTGAGATATGGTTTATGCTAGTTGGGTATCTTATAGAAGGACCAAGGCCTCTTAAGAGCTAGCCAAAACCGTGAAAAAATGTTGGGAACACAAATCTTCAAGTTTGGAAGGTTTTTAAAATAATTTTGGAAAGATTTCAATGTGTTTTGTTTGCAATGAATTATGACATAATGATACAAGATACTTGCATTTTATTCCTCTATAAATACATACAACACTCAAGTGTAAAAAAAATACAAAAGGGACTTCGATAGAAGCAAGGTTTCAAAATTACAAATTTTCAAAGAAAGGTGCAAACTCGTATTAAAATTTCCAGCCACTCTCAATCAAAACCAAACCTCAAACCATGTTCCTGAAGCTTCTAGGAATCTTAGTAAGTCCAGAAACAAATCTATTCACCTCTAGAATAACTTACACAAGCCCATCGATTTTGGTAATTTTCTTGAATTCGAATTTTTTAATGTATGCATATTTAACTAATTTTGTATGCACAGATGAGTTCATCATGATGTTTAAAATATGTTTGAATAAGAAAATGCAAGCTTTAACGCATGGATGATGAGTTACCATGGCTAGGGCACGATCAAATTTTCTCTTTGAAACTCAATTTCCACTAATTTATTTCTTTTTTACAATTAAAATCAAAATATATAAAAATCAGAATATTACACAAAATCAATAAATATAGTCTTTTAGGTTTTCTTAAATTTACTTTTTTTTCATTTAATTAGATTTTAGGTCTTATTTTTTAATTTGGAAAATTAATTAGAATAATTAGGTTTTTATTAATTATTAACTTACAATATTTTCTACAAAAATACACAAAAAATTAATTTCTAACGTTTTAGATTTTAGGACTTTAAAACATCTTTTCTAACATTTTCTTATTTATTTGCCCCATTACTTTCTTAGAGAAATTGTATAGGTTGTACAGTTTTTTTTTGTAATAGTTGTAGTTTTTATTTTTCGCAAACTTATACTATTGTATCTGCCCCAACACCTTGTAATAGTTTTATTAGGATTTACTTTTTCGCACTTTACTTTCTGCACCTATATTATGTTTGTTTGTCTGTATATATTTAACTGTTAGTAATAGGCTTGTATAACAATATTTAAAATCAATCGTTAGATAACCCTAATCAAGATAAATAACTGAACTTAATCGCTCTTGCACACATGCACCTCTAGGATAACCTCCCTTGTTGCCTTCGGAAACAGTGGTCATGTCCCTCAAACGTAGGGATGCCATTAGCAAAGACCCTCGGTTAAAGTCATCATTAAGATCATAGTCCCGCGATGTCCCTCGAAGTTTCCTATGAGAAATGATCTTTTCTCTCGATGTTGCCTACGAATATATGATGACAATCCCTTCGAATTACGAAGGTATCCATATATGTTGTCTTCAATGACCATAACGACGACCCCACGCATGTCCCTTCACATCCAATGGACGGGGCTACCTACTAACTAATAGTATAGATAACACCATCCCTAACAGAGAAGGAAAAGGATAATGAAATACGTTTCAGTGAGTAAGATACCCTTAATTGCTTGCTCACAGACTAAAATAATTATCACACCTCACACTTTTAAAACAACTACTTTCAAACGCTTTATAAACACTCTTGAGGACCGATACAAGAGTTATTATAAAGCAGACTGCCTTACATTGATATTTTCAAAATATTTTTAAAGCACGCACAAAGAAAATTAAGTGAGCTAAGCAATTAAGAGCCCGTGGATAGTTACGGATGAAAAGGGTGCTAACACTTTCCCTTTTCATAACTTACCCCCTGAACTCAGAAAATTCTCAAAGATCTTTCTTGTTCTTTTCACCCTTTCATTTTTAAATAAAAGAAAAGTCGGTGGCGACTCCTACTATCCGCAATATTTACGATAAAACACAAAAAAACAAATCAATTCTCCCACCTTATTACAGGTAGATTATTATACTTGAATTAAACTAGATCTGACATTCCTCTTACCACACAACTGTTGAGACAATTTATGCATTGTCCAAGCCAAATTCATTATCAAGCAGTATGTAGAGTTATCAGATACTTAAAAGGGAATCTTGACAAAGGTTTGATGTTTCCAAGAGCTTTAACATTGTAGATATTGGGAATTTTGAACGTCGTAATTTAGTCATAATAAATTGTATAGACTGCTAAAATTTACATTTTAATTAAAAAAAAATTCTTTTACATATGATAAAATAAGTTTAATATAAAATATTTTAAATATACACATCCAAGATTACTACGTACTAATCTATTGATATTGTATTATATAACCTTTCAATGATACCAACTTAAAAGATTCAATAAAATCTAGTAATTGTAAAAAGTACTTAGAGCCTAGAAGTAAGTTGCAATGAAGAGAGAGTTCAATATAAAATTGGAATCATGTCAACCACTATATTTTTCATATTAGTATTCATAAAATAAGTATATATTAATACGTTACTTTCATATTTTCCTAAATAGAGAAAAATTAAATATTAAGAAATCAATTTTAGAATATTTTTCTATTCTTGCTTTCATTGTCATTGTTTTCAATATTTTTAGTTTAAATTTCAGTATTTTGCATCTAAGATAAATAATTGTGACATTCACATTTTGATTGACTAGTGAGAATTTCACGTGGATTATTAACGTTTCACGTGGATTTTAATAGAATAATAATGCAAGTGTGTGTAAGAAGGAAAATAGACACACATTGGATAAGATCGTGGTGACTTGAGAATATATATGTAGGAGAATCCACTAACCTATCACCTTAAGGTTTTAGGTGTTCAAGTGATGTGTATTTCGCAAAGGTGTCTAGTCCTCAACTTTGTATCAATGCTTCTAGTGTAAACTCCTCTAACAAATTTATGAGTTAGAAATATCTTAATCATTTTTACTTTATAGATGGACGTCAAAGATTCGTTACTTAATTTTTTCATCAAATGAGTCATAAATAATAAATAAAAAATAAGCTACTTTACCCCTCGGTTTTCAGGAAAAACGAGGTAATAGCTCATAAAAAAATTTAAAAAAATTAAAAGGTAATAAAATGTAGTTGCTGGGATTCGAAGACGTGTCCCTCTAACTACTTCGCCCCTCTGTTTTCAGCAAAAGTGATGTAATGTTATAATTTTTTTTAATTATAAGGTGATAAAATATATTTGTGGGGATTCGAAGACGTGTCATCTAAATACTTTACTCCTCAATTTTTTATAAAACCGAGGTAATAAGTCATAAAAAAATTTTAAGTAATTAAAAGATGTTAAAATGTAGTTGTTGAGATTTGAAGTCGTGTCCTCTAAATATTTTACCAATCAGTTTTCTGTAAAACAGGGAGAATATATAGTTTTTTAAATAAAAAAATGTCACGCGTCTATGATTTACACTTTGGTTTTTTTTTTAATGAGGTGAAGTTTTGTCATAAAAAGCGTCATTTGTAGTAGCAGAGAAAGAAAATTTATGGAGAAACTTCTAGAAGAAGAGAAGTTTTTAGAAATTTCCTTAAGAACAAGCTAGAAAAAAATCCTCTATGCGGTATATGAAAAAGACTAGGCCACATAGAAAAACGTGGTTGGTACGGTAATATATCAGAGTGCAATGATGAGAGACTAGTATGCTATTTATAATAAACCTAACATACTAAACTAATTAGCTTTTTCACAAATAGCCGTTATAAGCTAACTTAGAGTACAAGCTAACTTAAACAATTGAAGATAACAAACAGGCCCAATTCGATGCTAACAATCCTAGCATTCTTCGTCCACTGCATGCTTGACCTTTCTTCGACTACAACATACACACTACTAAAAAAAAGACATTTGAGAAAAAGTTTTTACATCGGGTATCAAAATATATGATGTAAAAAATACAATTAATAAACTTTTTACATCAGGTATTTATTTGCAATGATATAAAAAATAAGAAAAAAAATATATTTCGCTACCTATTACATCAGGCAATCTCATCCACCGATGTAAAAGGTTTTCAGAAAAAAATACGGTGGCATTTTTGTAAATAAGAAACAAGGTGGCAGAAATGTAAATAAAAAACAAGCAAGATATTATTTGCAATGATATAAAAAATAAGAAAAAAAATATATTTCGCTACCTATTACATCGGGCAATCTCATCCACCGATGTAAAAGGTTTTCAGAAAAAAATACGGTGGCATTTTTGTAAATAAGAAACAAGGTGGCAGAAATGTAAATAAAAAACAAGCAAGATATTACATCGGTTTAACTAAAAACCGATGTAATAGGTTCACAGAAAGATTGTTAATATATAAAATATATTAAAAAAATTACATCGGGACATATTTTAAACCGATGTAAGAAACTAATAAAAAGACGCTTGCATCGGTCCTCCAAATAACCGATGTAAAAAACATCATAGTCACACGACCCTTACATCGGATAATAGGTTCCACCGATGTAATAGGTTCCAAACCCTTACATCGGGTAATAGGTTCCACCAATGTAATAGGTTCCAAACCCTTAATTCCTAAATTCACAATATTTCCACTTTACAATACTCTCACATCTCCTTGCCGTTTCACGCATACGCCTCACTGTACGGCGACGACTCGATCTTCACATTCTCATTCGTCTGTGGATGCACGTCGTTTCCCAGCCACCATCATCAACACTTCGACATCAACATTTCCGATTCACGCCCTTTCCGATTCTCCGTTTCTGCTCATCTCCGTCGTTCAAAGCTCTGTCTCAATTCGAAGTCAGTTCTTCTTCTTCTCTCTTCTCGCTTTCGGGTGCTTTTCTGCCTTCCCCGTCTCCGCATGGAGCTATCGGGCTTACTGTTTATTTGGCCGGTGGTCAGGGGCAGGTTGTTGGTGGCGCTGTGGCGGGTTCTTTAGTTGCTTCTGGACCTGTGATGGTTATTGCAGCTACTTTTGCTAATGCTACTTATGAGAGGTTGCCATTGGAAGATGAACAAGGTGGTGATCAAGAGGAAATGCAAGTTGAACAACAATTTGGTGTGGATTCAGAAACTGTTGCAGCAGCTGAAGTTGGTTCTTCTCAAGGTTTGGAATTCGCGGAACAACATCATCATCATCAACAACAACAGGTTTCAATGCCTATGTATAACCTGCCACCAAATCTTATGCATAATGGTAATCAAATGGCTCATGATGTGTTTTGGGGTCCTCCACCACCTCGTCCCCCTCCTCCTTTCTGAGAAAGGAGAGGTAGCAAACTTATTGTTAATGGTGTTTAATCTTACTGACTTGTACTTGTCTGACTATGCTCTACTTCTCTGACTGTGCTTGTTGTAAGAATATATATATATATATATATATATATATATAACAATGTTAGGATTGTTTGTTTTGTTCATTTGTTTGTTGCTTTTAAGAAACTAAGTAGAATCAGATATTATTAACTATATTTAGATAATTTTGTTCTACTTAGTTAGTTACCTTATTTCTCTTGATCTAGATTAGTTAGTTAATTATGATTCTCAAGGTAGCTTGTTATGATGAAATTAGAAGCCTCGGTCTATATTATGCCAGATATTTATGGTAATGATATGATTTTGTTTGATTCTTTGCCTAGTTATGTTATGTATACAAATATATTCAACTGGTTTTTTGGATAGTTATGCACAAGTTGAATAGTTTTGCAAATTGTTAGGTGTTGGGTTCTTAGTAGGGTGTGATGAAGATAGACTCTGTTGATTTAAAGGTGGAGTGGGGTTGGTTCACCTCCCTTTCCCTTAAATGAATCACATTATTAGACTTGAAGTAGAAAATTGTACTGGTTAATTAAGCTTAGTTAACTTAATTTTTAAGTTTTGTAGGAATCTAATTAACTCTAGTTAAATTTGGAAACAGTAGTTTGCATTATTGATCTATGGTTTTAGTCTTCAGTTTGGATTTTTCATCACACCTAATGAGGAAAATATATTCATCTATCTAACTAAGAACTTATCACTACTAAAAAAAAAGACATTTGAAAAAAGGTTTTTACATTGGGTATCAAAATGGATGATAACCATTTGGCAATACAATTAAGTCATTGTGCGAGTGTCTCTAATTTTTATGTTTCAGCTAAATGTATCAGAGAGTTATTGGTGGATTTAGGTCATTGGCTTGACGTTTCTATTATGCAAATTTGGTGCACGTAAGTACATTTTATTGTTTTATTAAAGTCAATCTATATTAATATGTTATATCTCTCATCACTTTGATTCTAATGTTTATTTTAAAATTATTCAGGTATATTCATCGTGTTTGTCTTGAGAATTCCATTTCAGAATTATATGGATTTATGGACCCTGTTAGGTGTATTTATAATGATAATGTAGCGAAATCTCAAGAAGATGTTAAAAATTACGTACTAGAAAAGTTACGTGATGAAAACAGAGTGTGCCACTTACTACCATTAATTCATGGGTAAGAATTTTTATGAAATTGTGTTTTATATTATTTAATTTTGATAACATATATATTTTATGTGACTTTTCTGTTTCCACACACACGTACAGGAGACATTGGCAATTAATAGTCATGTGTCCAAGAGACAATTTAGTTGTCGTATTTTGTTCACTTCATCGGGAAATTGACCATCACACGAAGAAAATTATTACAAAATAAGTTTATCTTTCATGTGACTTTCATTGACAACTAATAGTTATGTGATTTTTCATTGGCGAGTAAATTTAGCTATGTGATGTTTATCTTTCTGTATTAGTTCTTTTGGGATTCATCAAATGGCAAATGGAAATAGAAAAAAGGCTTCATCCCAATGTAAGTGTGATGTAAATTGTAATTCTATAGTTAAATTTATGATAAGTATTCACTAATTATGTCATTCAATTGTAGACAAGGCAACAACATAACTCTAATGATTGTGGATACTATGTGATGAAAAATATGTTGGATATTGTCTCTGCTAATATAACCGAGAATTGGATGCAGATACTAAAAATAACTTTACTTTGTTATTTATTTTTTTGTTTTTCGACTTAATATGAATTTTTAAAAAATAACTCTATATTGTTATATTTATGTATTATAGGTATTTGATTACCCAACAGAATTAACACCAGATGATTTGTATGATTTGCGACTTCGTTGGGCAAAATGTTTCTTTGAGTTACATGAAAATTAAGTTTATCTTGGTGAGTTTTATAGAATTGTATAAGTTGTGTTTGCACAATACATGTGGTTTTTGCACATGTATTGAGTTTCTTGATTTTTTTTGCTGATGTTAATTGTTATTATTAATTATTATTATTTATTGTCAGGCAATGTGATTTTGGTGTTGTCTACCGAAGATTTTATATTGGTAATTCAAGTTTGGAAACTTAGAAATAGTTGAATATTTTTGTATATTTTGTGAATAATATGTAATTGTAAGTTTTGAAAAAGACTTATAAATAGTTGAATATTGTTGTATATTTTGTGAATAATTTGTAATTGTAAGTTTGTTGTGAGTTTGTTTGTTGTAATACAATACAAGTTTGCAATAGAATTGTTCAATTTGTAAGTTTGTTGTAAAAAATATGAAAACATCGACCTAGATGTGGTATATGTGATGTTGGAAAGCTATGCAATATATATAGCGAGATAAATATAGTCTGTGTGATATTGGAAAAATATGAAAAAATGGGTACAAATTATATTTGTACAGGGAAACATCCAGAAAATAAATAATCTATTCCCAAAAAATTTCATACATTTTACATCGGTTATTACTCAAAACCGATCTAAAAACTTTCAAAAAGGGACTTTTTACATCGGTTGGGAGCAATAACCGATGTAAAAAGTTGCGTCACTAGGGACTTTTTACATCGGGTATTACTTCCAACCGATGTAAAAAATTGGATCAATTTTTTTAAAAAATGTGCATAATAACTGTTTCTTACATCATTCTTATATTATAACCGATATAAAAAAGGGACTTTTTACATCGGGTATTACTTCCAACCGATGTAAAAAATTACATCATTTTTTTTAAAATATTGTAATAACTGTTTCTTACATCATTCTTATATTATAACCGATGTAAAAAAGGAACTTTTTACATCGGTCCCAGAACCGATGTAAAAAGTACCTGATTTACTATATCGCCTGACTTTACATCGGACCCAGAACCGATGTAAAAAGTCAGTTTCACCCGATGTAAAAAGCTATTTCTGCACTAGTGACAATACTTTGACACCAGCATGTGAGCAATCTTTGACGACATACTAAACTCTATCGAACTGGCGAAACCAAGAAGCTACCTTCGACCAACTAGAGTTCGATTTCAATATCTCACAAATCTCCACCTTGAAACAAACTCTAATATCAAAGAATAAACTAGCTTTTTTAATGCAGCTTTATTAACTGCATACAGTGGAAAAACATTCTATTGGACAATGTCTTGGTGATCATATCAGCAACATTGTGATCTGTCGAAACTTTCAGCACTTGGACTTCTCCATGCTCGATTACCCCTATGATGAAATGCATCTTCATATCGATGTGCTTGCTTCGCTCAAGATCGGATAAATTCTTCGACAGGTGTATTGCACTTTGACTATCACATTTAACAGTGATAACTTGCCCTTAAACTTTCAGCTCCTTAACAAAACCTTCAAGCCAAAATGCTTCTTTCACAACTTCAGTTAAAGAAATATATTCCGCTTCAGTGGTTGATAATACGACAACCTTTTGAAGTGTTGCTTTCCAACTAATTGTTGTACCAAACATAGTGAAAACATATCCAAAAATAGATTTTCTAGAATCCATACAACCCGCACAATTAGAGTCGACAAATCCTTCGATTACTGCTTTACTATTTTCATCCAAGGCTCCGCCATAAATTAAGACTCTGTTCAGAGACTCATTTATGAACCTTAGAATCCACTTCAATACTTTCCAGTGAGCCTTTTCAGGATTCTTCAATTGGAAGACTTACAAGACTTATTGCATATGCTATGTCAGGTCTAGTCACAACAAGCTTTTAATTCGACATATCAAACTTATCGATAATATTCTGTAGGTATGCCTCTTGAGATACGCATAATTTTGAATGGTTTCTCTCTCTTCGATTATCAATCCCAAGAATCCTAGATGCATCTCCCAGATCCTTCATTACGAACTCTTTATTGAGTTCAACTTTCACCCTTATTACATCTTCGACATTATTGCTTGCTATGAGAATATCATCAACATAAAGCAACAAAATAACAAATGAGTTACCTAGACGAAATCTGAAGTAAACACAGTGGTCGAACTGACTTCTAACGAAACTTATGCGTGACATGAACTTGTCAAATCTCATATTCCACTGTCAAGGAGATTGTTTCAGCCCATATAAAGATCTTTTCAACTTGCACACATAATCTTCTTTTCTCTTTTCGACATACCGTTCAGGTTGCCTCACCAGGATTGTTCCATCTAGATCACCATACAAGAACGCAGTCTTCACATCCCTTTGTTCCAGTTAAAGGTCGAATTATACCACCATGGAAGAAACATTCAAATGGACATGTGCTTCACAACAGGAGAGAACACATAATTGAAGTCGACCCCTTCTTTCTGAGTGAAATCCCTTGCAACCAACCTTGCCCTGTATCTTTTTCGATGTCAACCCTTTGATTCCTTCCTTAACTTTGAAAATCCATTTACAGCTGACTAACCTGACTCCAGCAAGTTTTTTGACCAGTTCACAAGTATTATTATCATGAAGAGATTTCATCTCATCATCCATGACTTTCAGCCGTTCAATCTTATTTCGACTCCTTATAACTTCCTTATGGTCTATGGATTCTTGTCTAGAACCTTACTTACAGAGATTAAGGCATGAGCTATAAGATCTCACTACAAGAAATATGAGTTTTTGCAGCGACAAAAATTGTTGAGAAAAACACAAACTTACTACAAAATGTGTTTTTTGTAGCAAAAAAAATGTTATTGCGTGTCGTTAGTATAAGCTCTGTTGCAAAAAGTTTTGCAACGACATTTAATATCGTTGTCTTAACTTATGTTTTTACAACAATAATTATTGTTGTCTTATTTGATAGAGCACATTGACCATTGTCGTTAAGAAAAGATACTTTGTCCAATGACTTAAGATGTTGTTAAAAGTTGTTTTTGTCAACTATACAAACTGTTACTATATCTTTTATACCTCAACCACAAAAACAGTTGACATAAATTAGATTTTCCAACTTATGTAATTTTAAAAATATATAATTACACTTTTTAACTTCTTAAAATTAGTATCATTTAGATTTTTAATTTAAATGGTTGTTACAAAATTGGGGAGTTATAAACTTTCATATATCTATGTATAGTTGCATAGGATGTCCACTTGCTAGCAAGGTTATTGTGATCCATGAGAAAGCTTTCATACTCCCTTGAGAATAGCCACGGGATAACCAATTCTGTTTGTTCCGAAATTGAAGTGATTTAATTTCATAGAAGTTGCTGCATCATAACATAATAAACAAAAAGAAAATTGTGTCAAGGTATATGACAAACAATAAATATTACATGCGTGGGATTCAAACAAACAAGCATAATGAAAGATTCTCTTACCAGTACCAACCATATTTGTTGGCTTGATAATTTATTCAAAAGGATAAATCAACTTGTGTTGCCATAAGCTTTTGTTACCAATATCAATCAACTTTTGTCTTCAACATATACGACAAATAAGTCAATATCTTATAGAATAAACACATATCATGTAAGTAATTTGGTATAACAAAAATGAAATAGTCAAAATTCTTTTCGTATAAGATATCCTTGACAGCTTATAAAATAAGCTGTAAACATGTTATGGAATCATAAGTTATTTCTATAAACTCTCTCAAAACAGTTTCACATATGTCCTTGCTTATAAGTACAAATTCAAATAACTCAATTCAAATAACACTCGGTAAATGACCCATAACAACTAGTAACCTTTCTATTACCTGAACATGTTAGTAGTAGTGTAGTTGATAGTTGATAGAAGATGGTTTTAAAGTGTTGTTTAGAAAAAAAGGTTATGTCATTGATTTCTTGGATGATCTATTACAAGATACAAAATGTCTATTTATAGGCTCAAATCACCAACCTCTCAATAGTGGTGAATGTTTCTACATTACTTTAGTTTTTTCTAGAATTTTCATGATATGTTAGTATCATGATAGTTCTAGGTTCTTCTATCTTTTACATACACTTATAGTTCTAAATTATTCTACCATAGTCATATACACTATAGTTTATAAGGTATTCTACCATTACCATACATATTTTATTTAGAATATTATAGAAATTTGTAGCAATTTCAACACTCCTCCTTGATGCAAATTTCTGTAACTCCAAGCATAGTTCGTTGCTCTTCAAATCTTAGTCTCAGTAACGCCTTCTTGAATATGTCTGCAATTTGTTCTTCTGTTTTGCAGTAGTCGAGTTTGATCTCCTTAGTTGCTTCAGCTTCTCTAATAAAGTGATGCTTGGTTGCTATGTGTTTTGTTATATTGTGATGCACTGGATTTTTCGCCATTGCAATTGCCGATTAATTTTAGTAGGCTCATCTTATTTTTCTCCCATGTCTTCAAGTATCCTGCGAAGCCATATAGCTTGACTCGTTGCTTCAGCAGCAGCCACATACTCTGCTTCTGCTGTTGATTGTGCAACTGTAGCTTGCTTCTTCGACGTCCAAGAGAATATTCCCAATCCTAGTGAGAAAACATAGCCAAAGATGCTCTTCATGTCATCTACCAATCCTGTCCAATCACTATTGGTGTAGCCAAGTAATCCTGAGTTGGTTTCGGTAGTGTACCAAATACCAAACTCTTTTGTTCCTTGTAGATACCTTAAAATTCTTTTTCCTGCTCCAAAGTGTATTTGACTTGGGCTTTGCATGAATCTTGATAGAATACTTGTAGCATACATTATGTCTGGCCGTGTAGCTGTCAAATATAGAAGGCTTCCAATTAGACTTTGATATTTGAATGCATCAACTTCTAGTGTTCCATCATTCTGTTAGAACAATGTTTGAATCTACTACCCTATATTTGAGTTTTGATGATAACAAAGTGAAAAGATATAGTATTTATAAGTTTCATGAATGAACTATATGCTGCCTAAAATTATTATGTTCTGACTTGCAGATACTCTGATTGGTATAAGCAAGATCACGTCTTTTCAGCATCAGAATTTGATTTCATACACCAGCATCAGAAGTTGCTACATCAGAACGTCAAGATCAGATAATCAACTCACGCACATGCTGAAGCTTGATGAACAGAACTGCGCTCAAACACTCTGATACAGAAACACAATAGTTCATCAGCAGCGAAGCAGAATCAGAATGAGCCAAGCCATAACGTGCATTGAAGAAGCAACGGTACTGTGCATTGAAAGCTAATCAATTCCAACGGCCTCATTCCAGACAAGATCTGCTCAAAAAGGAAAGCTTGTTATTAGCATTGAATCAAGAATATTGCATTCAACGTTCATCTTTTCAAGTGCTATATAAACAAGGCTGTGAAGATTATAATGGCTAATGCTCTCAAAATCTCTACACGCACAAAGCTGAACCATAATCTTCGTTCTACCAGTTTTGCTAAACAACAAACTCTGATATTCCATTTCTGTTTAGCAATCTAGTTTCTAAGCTTCATTTTGTGTATACATCACAGTTGTGATAAAGTTTTGTAGAAAACATCCAAACACATTGTAATATCTCTTTGTAAGAAAGTGTTGCCTTGACAAACCGGATTGTGGTTTGAATCAAGAAGGCTTTAGCAGTTGTTAAAGCAGTCTGTAATATTCAGTTGAATATAGTGAATTAAGACCTCGTTGGAGAGAGGCGAAATCACCTTGACGGGTGGACTGGAGTAGTTTGAGATCAAACGAACCAGGATAAAAATATCTTGTCAATTGCTTTAGATTTCGTTTTACAATTCAACCCCCCCTTCTTGTGTTTTTCACCCCTTCAATTGGCATCAGAGCGCCTGGTTCTGAGCTAAAACACTTAACCGTGTCAGTACAAGATCCAGCGTCAGAAAAACACAATGGCAGGAAATAACTCTCACTTCAGCAATGACAACAATGAGGACAGAGACAGATTCAGTGGCAAACCTCCAGTCTTTGATGGAGAAAACTTTGATTACTGGAAAGACAGAATTGAAAGCTTCTTTCTAGCACATGATGCTGATCTGTGGGATATGGTGACAGATGGATACACGCACCCTATGAATGCAAGTGGTCAGAAGATTGATAGAAAATCAATGACTGATCAACAAAAGCGTGACTTCAAGAATCACCATAAGGCTAGAACCATCCTCCTCAGTGCCATCTCCTATACTGAGTATGAAAAGATCTCCAACAGAGACACAGCAAAGAACATCTTTGATTCTCTCAGAATGACGCATGAGGGCAACGTTCAAGTCAAAGAAACAAAAGCTCTGGCGCTCATTCAGAAGTATGAGGCGTTCAAAATGGAAGAATCTGAATCCATTGAAACTATGTTCTCTAGATTCCAGATTCTGGTAGCTGGTCTCAAAGTTCTGGACAAAGGATACTCTACTGCTGACCATGTCAAGAAAATAATCAGAAGTTTACCCAAGCAGTGGAGGCCTATGGTTACTGCTCTAAAGCTAGCTAAAGATCTCAACAAGATCACTCTGGAGGAACTTATAAGCTCCCTCAGAAGTCATGAGATAGAGCTAGAAGCTGACGAGCCTCAGAAGCAAGGTAAGCCTTTAGCTTTAAAATCTAACAGAAAATCTGAGTCTAAAGTTTTGCAGGCAGTTGAAGAAACATCTGATGGATCCTCATCAGAAGAAGACGAACTTTCCCTTCTTTCCAGAAGAGTAAATCAACTGTGGAAGCAAAGACAAAGGAAGTTCAGGAATCCCAGAAGATCTGATCAGAACGAGTCCTCCTCCAGATACAGAAGGACAGATTCTTCCTCTGGATACAGAAGATCTGAAGGCTCCTCCAGTAGCAAGAAGCCAAACACCAAAGACATCATCTGCTACGAGTGCAATGAGCAAGGACACTACAAGAGTGACTGCCCAAAGCTTCAGAGGGAAAAGCCCAAAAAGAAGTTTGGAAGAGAGAAGAAGAAAAGTCTCATGGCCACATGGGATGACTCTGACTCGTCTGAAGCTGACTCAGAATCAGATGATGAAAGGGCAAACATAGCGCTCATGGCTAACATCTCAGAAGATAGTGAAGCTTCTGAATCAGACTCAGAATCAGACACAGAAGAGGTATTTCCTAACTTCGCTGTTAATTTTACAAAGGCTGAACTTGCTGAAAGCCTCAATGAAATTCTGGAACGCTATCAGCAGATTAGAGCTAAATTCAGAGACCTGAAAAGAAATCTTGAATCTGACTCTAATAAGTCTGAGAGTCTCAAATTGGAAAACTCTGAGCTGAGAGATAAAATTTCAAAATTAGAAAACTCTTTACAAAACTCTCAGAAGGAACCAATTTCTGAAACTCCCAGCAACGCTGATGAGATCATCAAGGAGTATGATCACAGTTTCCAGAAGTTCCTAGCTAAAAGCATAGATAGAAGCAGAATGGCTTCAATGATCTATGGAGTTAGCATAAACGGCAGGAAAGGTATAGGATACCAAGGTAAGGTTCCTACACCAAAGAATGTCATGGACTTGACCATTAAACACACTCCTCTAAATTCACACTTTGTGTATGGTCACACACATGATATCAAATATACTAGCAGTAAGCACTCTGTGAAACCAAAATTCAACCAGAGTTTTGGTAAAACTAACAAGTCAGGACCCAAGAAAATCTGGGTACCTAAGGATAAAATAATACATGTTGCAGATATCTTTAGCAGCAAGTCAGAAACACCAGTCATGGTACCTGGACTCTGGCTGCTCACGACACATGACGGGAAGAAGGCATATGTTCCAAAGCCTGGAACTTAAGCCTGGAGGCCACGTTGGCTTTGGAGGCAATCAGAGGGGAAAGATAATTGGCTCTGGAACTGTAGGTAATGGAAATCTTCCCTCTATTAATAATGTTCTGCTAGTAGATGGATTGATGCATAATCTGTTATCCATAAGTCAATTAAGTGATAACGGTTATGATATAATCTTTAATCAAAAATCATGTAAAGCTGTTAGTCAGAAAGATGGGACTATCCTGTTTAATGGTAAGAGGAAAAACAACATTTACAAAATCAAACTTTCTGAACTAAAGAGTCAGAATGTAAAATGTCTTCTGTCTGTTAACAACGAGCAGTGGATCTGGCACAGAAGATTGGGGCATGTTAGTATGAGAAGAATATCTCAGATTAACAAACTCAATCTGGTCAGAGGACTTCCTAATTTGAAGTTCAATTCAGATGCTCTGTGTGAAGCATGTCAGAAAGGCAAATTTGCAAAACCTTCTTTTAAATCCAAAAATGTTGTTTCTACCTCTAAGCCATTAGAACTTCTGCACATTGACTTATTTGGACCAGTTAAAACTGCTTCAGTCAGTGGTAAGAAGTATGGGTTAGTAATCGTAGATGACTATAGCAGATGGACATGGGTAAAGTTCTTAAGACACAAGGACGAGTCACACTCTGTGTTTGTTACCTTCTGTAACCAAGTTCAGAATGAAAAAGATCTTAGAATCGTTAAAGTCAGAAGTGATCATGGTGGAGAATTTGAAAATAAAGATTTTGAGTCATTCTTTAATGACAAAGGCATTCTGCATGATTTCTCTTGTCCTAGAACTCCCCAACAAAATGGAGTTGTAGAACGAAAGAACAGAACATTGCAAGAAATGGCCAGAACCATGATCAATGAGACAAACGTTGCTAAGACTTTCTGGGCAGAGGCAATAAACACAGCGTGTTACATTCAGAATAGAATCTCAATAAGACCTATTCTGGAAAAGACTCCATATGAATTGTGGAAGAACAGAAAGCCCAACATTTCATATTTTCATCCATTTGGATGTACTTGCTTTATGTTAAATACAAAGAATTATTTGAACAAGTTTGACTCTAAGGCACAGAAGTGTATTATGTTAGGATACTCTGAACGCTCAAGAGGGTACAGAGTATACAATACAGAAACACAGATTGTGGAAGAATCAATCAGTGTTCGTTTTGATGACAAGCTTGACTCTGAAAAGTCAAAGCAGAATGAAACTTTTGCAGGTATAGAAATTGAATTTGCAGGTTCTGAAGACAAGTCATCAGAAGCTCTCAACACATACATTCCTTCAACGTCTGAAAGGAGCACTGCTAGAAATCCTTCAACAGCTGCTGATCAACCTCAGAAGAGATTACCCAGAAGCAGCTTGGATCACCCAGAAGAGACTATCCTAGGAAGAAAGGAAGATCCAATCAGAACAAGAGCAAGCTTCAGAAACTCTGAAGAGACTCTTATGGGACTTGTGTCTCTGATTGAACCTTCTTCTATTGATGAAGCACTTCTGGATAATGACTGGATTCTGGCAATGCAAGAAGAGCTGAATCAATTCACCAGAAACGACGTATGGGATCTCGTTCCCAGACCAAAAGGATTCAACGTCATTGGAACAAGATGGGTGTTCAGAAACAAGCTAAATGAACAAGGTGAAGTCATCAGAAACAAGGCACGACTGGTTGCACAAGGTTATAGTCAGCAAGAGGGGATAGACTATACAGAAACCTTTGCCCCAGTCGCCAGGTTAGAATCTATCAGACTTTTAATTTCATTTGCTATTAATAGAGGCATCACTCTGTATCAGATGGATGTCAAAAGTGCATTCTTAAATGGTTATATAGAAGAAGAAGTGTATGTTCACCAACCCCCAGGTTTTGAAAATACAAAACATCCAGAACATGTTTTCAAACTAAAGAAGTCACTGTATGGTCTGAAACAAGCTCCCAGAGCTTGGTATGAAAGGCTAAGTAACTTTCTGCTTGAAAATGAATTCACCAGAGGGAAAGTGGACACTACTCTATTCTGTAAAACAGTTAAGAGTGACATCTTAGTCTATCAAATTTATGTTGATGATATCATTTTTGGTTCTACTAATCCTTCTCTTGGAAGAAAATTTGCTAAGTGTATGCAGGCAGAATTTGAGATGAGCCTCATGGGGGAACTGAAATTCTTTCTAGGAATTCAGATCAATCAAACTCCAGAAGGAACTTACATTCATCAGAGCAAATACATCAGATATCTTCTGAAGAAATTTGACCTCTCAGAATGTAAGCCATCAAAGATTCCAATGCATCCCACGTGCATTCTGGAAAGAGAAGAGGTAAGCAAAAGTGTAGAACAGAAGGTCTACAGAGGTATGATTGGTTCTCTCCTCTATCTGACTGCTTCAAGACCTGACATATTATTCAGTGTTTGTATCTGTGCTAGATTCCAATCAGATCCTAGAGAATCTCACTTAACAGCTGTTAAGCGAATTTTCAAGTATCTGAAAGGTACTACTAATCTGGGTTTGTTTTATAGAAAATCTAGTGATTACAGCTTAGTAGGCTACTGTGATGCTGATTTTGCTGGAGACAGAGTGGAACGTAAAAGTACTTCTGGAAGCTACCAGTTTCTGGGAGAAAATCTGATCTCTTGGTCCAGCAAAAGGCAATCAACAATTGCTCTGTCAACAGCAGAAGCTGAGTACATAGCAGCAGCAGGATGTAGCACACAAATGCTCTGGATGAAAAGTCAGCTTGAAGACTTCCAGATTTTTGAGAGTAACATTCCTATACTTTGTGATAATACTTCTGCTATTTGCTTAAGTAAGAATCCTATTTTACATTCTATAGCTAAGCATATAGAAATAAAACATCATTTCATTAGGGACTACATTCAGAAAGGTATTTTGAACTTAAAATTTATAGATACAGACCATCAATGGGCTGATATCTTTACTAAACCCCTTTCAGAAGATAGATTTAATTTCATTCTGAAACATCTCAGCATGAAAGTGTGCCCAGAGTGAAAATGTTTTAATTCCATATATTTACTTTCAGAATGTAATTATTTTTACTATGAACTTCTGATCAATCTTCTTTCAGAAAGATAGAACATGCAGATTGTATCAGATGCAAGTCTAAAGATCTGAGAGTCTAATCTCAAAGACAGACGTGCTGATCACTACATCAAACAAGTGTCATCCAATCATCAGCATATCTCTGAAGCAGAACGCGTGCACGCTTCTGAGAAGGCAAAGCGCTGATTGGGTGCATTGAGACACATGTCTGGTAACCGTTTTTAAGTATCTTTCTCAAATCCCCCAAAATCAGCAAGCATTTAATGAAAAGTAATCACGCTTGTTAAATGGCAATCATTATTTTTCTCTCTCTTAAAAACGTTTATTTTTTCAAAATAATTTTGAAAACTCTATTTAAGCACATTAATCTCTCATTCTTACTCTTTACGCTTTCTCATTAACACTCAAGCTTTTTCTGCATATTTCTGAGTTCATCCTTTGCAAACTCTTTTTCTCAATTCATTCTCAAAGCTTTTTTAGTGTGAACAATGGTATCCTCCAGCATTTCTGCAGGCAATCAGAAGAAAGAAACCTCTGAACAATATCAGGTGCCCCTCAGAACTCTTCTCACTCCGGTAAAGAACCTTGAAGTGCTCTCTGAGTTAATCATTGACTTCGAAAGCTTAAAGGAAAATGGTTTTGACCTAACTGAAGAAATTAGGGCTCAAAAGTGGGAGAAGTATTTCGATAGGTTGGTTGGACCAACATTCCCAGCGCTGGTCAAGGAATTTTGGATTCACGCCAAGGTTTCAAAACATCTAGTTATCTCCTCTGTCATGGGGAAGAAGATTGTGATTTCTGAAGATCTCATTGCAAGGCTAATCGGTCAAAGTGGTGGTGGAGTCCGTTGTGTGGACATGGCGGAAAGATGCGCTGATGTAGGTGTGGTAGCCAACAGGATTTTCACTCTTGGAATGCCCAGCAGCAAGATTAAGGATCTGAAGGATCACTGCAGAGTATGGGCTAAGATTGTTCTGGGATGCTTCAACCACAGGAAACCAACAAGTTCTCCTGATTATATAAACGTGGATCAGCAGTTTCTGATCTACTTTATTGATCAGAAGATTAAGATCAATTTGGCTCACTTCTTATTCAACCATCTCAAGACCAGTGTCAAAGAAACAAGAGAAGAAGAAAGAACCAAGAGGGACTGGATACCGTTTGGAAGGCTTATATCAGATATTCTGACAGAGAATAGGCTGATTGAACATCTGATTGAAGCTCAGGAGATGAGCACTATTGAACCAACAATTGGGAAACCGCTGAATGCTAAGAACCTGAAAAAGATGAAGCTGATAGAAAATATTCAGAAGGAACCCAGAGCAACCTCAACTGCTGATATCTCCAGCAGAAGAGTGCCTCTGAGTGATTTTCCGTTATTTTCTGAAATGGAATCCAAACCAGAGATGTTTCTCAGGTACCCAGATGCGTACAAGGAAGAAGATACAGGTTCAAAGCTGAAGATCAAAGATCTGAGTCAAACCCAACCAGAAGTGACTCAGAAGAAGACAAAGAAGAGGAAAGCGCCAGCAGAAGGATCGTCTCAACAGACTCCAAAGAAAAGAGGTATTTCATCTGCTGCCCCTATTTCAAAATCTTTTACTATTCCAGCATCTGCTGCTCCTCAAACCTCTCACAGAATATCAATCCCAATCCCTACCATTGATGAAACCATACCAGAAGACCCTTCTGAGGCCTTACTACTCAGAAGACCCAGAACCAAAACCCCCAAACAACCAACAGTTTCAACAACACCAGCACTTGACCAAGTGCTAGCTGATATTGAGCGTCAACATGCCTCTGCTCAACCAATATCTGAACCACCAAATATTCCTCCTCCTCAACCAGAACAACAACCAGAACCAGAACCACAACAACAACAACCACTCACAGAAGAACCTCTGATCCCTGAGCAATCAGAGATTCCACCTCCTCAACCAGAAATAAATCCACCTTCACCACAAACAAAGTTTCACCATTCTGAAACCCCTTCTCCTCATAAATCTGACCCTCACTCACCTCAACCTTCACCGCTGGCAATCCAGTTGCCATGTGGAACCACTATTGTCATGCCCCAGTTACCATCCTCAGAAGAATCAACACCTCCAAATACTCCCAAACCTCCATCCACTCCAATCGAAATATCTGACTCTGATTCTGATACCCCTCCTCCAAAACAAACAGCCTCTCAGAAAACCGCTGAAAACCCCAGCAGGACTTTCATTGACTTCACAAGTCTTGAACGTCTTGCTGATCTAAGACACAAAATTGCTATCCCAAAACCAAAGCAACCAGATGTTGGCTCTGGTATTTTGAATTTTGAAACAGGTGTGCTGCAATGGATTGCTTCTTTGAAGCAAGTCTGTCCTGGGATGATTGACCCAGCTGCTTCTGATCAGCTCTGGTCACAGTTCAGACTATGGGTACGTGCTGAAGCCCTCAAGTTGCAGGATGTCAACTATGAGCAGGCTCAACAGAACTTCAGCAAGCTGCTGAAGGAAGTTGAAAGTCAGCTACCTCAGGAAGTTGTGCTCCCTCTGGACAGTGAATCTTGGTCTGAGAAACAGCAAGCTGCACAGGTGCAACCATCAGAAGAAGACAAGACCATTCAGGATGAAAGTCAAGCAGCAGATGTTGCTGAAAGTTCTGAGACAGGCAGACTCTGGAAGAATTAAGGCTGAATGACTTGCGTCTACAGCAGCGGATGGACGACAATGATCAGAAGATGAAAGCAAGAATGGATGTGCAGGACAGCAAGATTGACACTGTTGTCAACATGGTTCAGAAGCAGAATGAAA
The DNA here is from genome assembly GCA_948472305.1 of Vicia faba. Classification (NCBI taxonomy): domain Eukaryota; kingdom Viridiplantae; phylum Streptophyta; class Magnoliopsida; order Fabales; family Fabaceae; genus Vicia; species Vicia faba. Next base: position 1,382,074,261 of record OX451741.1, read on the forward strand.
CTTCTGAAAAGATTCAAACGATGCTGGAGAGCCTGTTCTCACGCATGCCCCCTCAACCTTAAATCTTTTTCATGCATAACTTTTTCATGTTTTCTTCATTTTCTGATGTACTGTTTTGATTATGCTTTGTAATATTTTCTTCCTCTGATTCTGAACTATTTTAATATAATTTGTTTTTCTGATCTAAATTGTTTTAGCACATCACCAACACTTTTTGATTGCTGACAAAAAGGGGGAGAACAAGAATGATATTTAAATCAATAACGGGCTAACTAGACAGAAACTCTCAAACATTCTAACTCTATTACTTGAAATGTTTTTCTGTTTTTGTTTAAAGTCTACAGGCACAAGGAAGCTCCTGGACACTCTGAAGACTAGAAACTCTGAACAAAATGTAGAAGCTCTGATCAATGTTTCTCTGATCAATATGAAGTTCTGATCGACCTAATACTCTGATCCAAAGCAAAGCTCTGACAGGAATAGTTCTGAAGCTCTGCTCTCTGATAAGTCAAAGACTCTTATAATCTGATGTTCAAAGAAAGAAAAAGATCTGATCCTGAAGAACACGTATATCAAAGGGAAGTAATAAACTCAGGGGGAGTATTTCCTTACTCCTTATTCTTTTACTTCTTACTCTGATACATTTTCCAGATACCTTTTCACGTTATTTTTCATTTAAAATATCTAGTTTTTGTCATCATCAAAAAGGGGGAGATTGTTAGAACAATGTTTGAATCTACTACCCTATATTTGAGTTTTTATGATAACAAAGTGAAAAGATATAGTATTTATAAGTTTCATGAATGAACTATATGCTGCCTAAAATTATTATGTTCTGACTTGCAGATACTCTGATTGGTATAAGCAAGATCACGTCTTTTCAGCATCAGAATTTGATTTCATACACCAGCATCAGAAGTTGCTACATCAGAACGTCAAGATCAGATAATCAACTCACGCACATGCTGAAGCTTGATGAACAGAACTGCGCTCAAACACTCTGATACAGAAACACAATAGTTCATCAGCAGCGAAGCAGAATCAGAATGAGCCAAGCCAGAACGTGCATTGAAGAAGCAACGGTACTGTGCATTGAAAGCTAATCAATTCCAACGGCCTCATTCCAGACAAGATCTGCTCAAAAAGGAAAGCTTGTTATTAGCATTGAATCAAGAATATTGCATTCAACGTTCATCTTTTCAAGTGCTATATAAACAAGGCTGTGAAGATTATAATGGCTAATGCTCTCAAAATCTCTACACGCACAAAGCTGAACCATAATCTTCGTTCTACCAGTTTTGCTAAACAACAAACTCTGATATTCCATTTCTGTTTAGCAATCTAGTTTCTAAGCTTCATTTTGTGTATACATCACAGTTGTGATAAAGTTTTGTAGAAAACATCCAAACACATTGTAATATCTCTTTGTAAGAAAGTGTTGCCTTGACAAACCGGATTGTGGTTTGAATCAAGAAGGCTTTAGCAGTTGTTAAAGCAGTCTGTAATATTCAGTTGAATATAGTGAATTAAGACCTCGTTGGAGAGAGGCGAAATCACCTTGACGGGTGGACTGGAGTAGTTTGAGATCAAACGAACCAGGATAAAAATATCTTGTCAATTGCTTTAGATTTCGTTTTACAATTCAACCCCCCCTTCTTGTGTTTTTCACCCCTTCACATTCTTCTGTAGTTTCTCATTTGTTATTAGTGTAGTAGCGTCAGGTTTGCAACCGTACATATTGAATTTCTTAAGTAAGCCTTATGTGTATTTCTTTTGCGAGATGAATATCCCTTCATTTCTCTGACTTACCTCTATACCGAGGAAGTAACTCATCAAACCAAGGTCGTTTATCTCAAAGATCTTCATCATGTCTTCTTTGAACTCCATCATCATCTTGATATTATTTCTCGTGTAGATAAGGTCATCTACATATAGAGAGAGTAAGAGAGTGTACTGACCTTGAGACTTGATGTAAAGTGTAGGCTCACTCTTGCTCCTTTTGAATCCTTGATCTATGAAATACTGATCAATTCTGCTATACCATGCTCGAGGTGCTTGCTTCAAACTGTAAGGTGCTTTTCTTAGTCTTAACACTTTGCTTTCTTCGCTTTCAGAAATGAATCCTTGTGGCTTCTCTACATAGATCTCTTCTTCAAGTACACCATTGAGGAGGCTGATTTGACATCTAGTTGTTGGATACTCCACCCTCTTTGTTCCGCAATAGCTATTAGAGCTCTAATGGTATCAAGACGAGCTATTGGTGCAAATGTCTCATTGTAGTCAATCCCATGTTGCTGTGAGTAACTCTTAGCTACTAATCTTGCCTTTTGTTTCAGTATGGTTCCATCAGGGTTGAGCTTTGTCTTATAGACCCACTTAACCCTAATGATATCTTTTTCATGGGGACGATTTACTAACTCTCATGTGTTGTTTTTCTCGATCATCTTTATCTCTTCTTCCATTGCCTTGACTCATAGTTCTTTCTTTGATGCTTCTTCAAAGCTTCCAGGTTCAAGTATGGCCAAGTTATAGGTTTCATATATGTCCATCAAAGATCTTAATCGTCTTGGAGTTGACTCTGGTGATGATAATTCTTAATCATGTTGTTGTGGTGGAGGTGAAGAAGGTTCACCTGGGCCTTCTTCTTCAGATTCTTCTTGAGGTAGTTGAGCTGGTATAAGGATGTTCTTCTCCACTTTTTCTTCATCCCAATTCCAAGAAGCATTCTCATCAACTTCAATATCTTGACTGGTGATCAGTTCTTTAGTTTGAAAGTTGTAGACGTGGTAGCCTTTAGAGATTGTGCTATACCCCAGGAAGATACCTCGTATAGTTTTCTCTTCAAGCTTGTGCCTCTTCACATCTGGAATATGAATGTAGCATATAGATCCAAAGACCCTTAGGTGCTTTGCTGATGGCTTCTTCCCATTCCAAGCTTTAATTGGAGTCTTATCTTGTACTGACTTAGTTGGACATCTGTTAAGTATGTAAACAACAGTGTAGACTACTTTAGCCCAGAATATGTTAGAAAGTACCTTCTCCTTAAGCATCAATCTAGCCATCTCCATAATTGTGCGATTCTTTCTCTCAAATATACCATTTTGTTGAGGAGAATATGCGACTGTAAGTTGTCGCTCTATGCCTTTATCCTCACAAAATCTGTCAAACTCGCGGGAGGTGTATTCTTTGCCGCGATCACTTCTTGGTACTTTTATCTGTCTTCCACTTTGATTTTCATCAAGGGCCTTGAACTTTTTGAATACTCCAAAGACTTCTGATTTTTCTTTTAGGAAATAGACCCATGTCATTCTAGAGAAGTCGTCAATGAAGAGTATGTAGTACCTGTTGTTCTCGTGTGATGGCGTCCTCATCAGTCCACAGACATCCGTATGAATTAGCTCCAACAGATATTTTACTCTCCATGCTCCGCTTGTTGAGAACAGAAATCGGTGTTGCTTACCAAGGAGACATCCTTCACACACTTCATTGTTCTCCTTTATGCTTGGAAAATCTCTCATCATATTCTTCTCATGTAACAACTTTAAGGAATGTGTGTTGAAGTGGCCAAGTCTTCGATGGCAGAGCTATGAATCATCAACTTGTACCTTCATGGCAATGTTAGTTGTATGTTTTAAATTTAGCGGGAAGCTTTTATTTCTCTTATTCATCTTCACTTGGATTATCTCGACCCTTTTATTTTTGTTGTCTAAGATTTTGCATACTCCTCCTTCAAAGTGAAAGGTGTAGCCTCTCTCCATCATTTGGCTAATGCTTAAAAGATTTTCTTTAAGGTTGGGGACTAGTAAGATATCATGGATGAGTTGCGTACTTTTATCTGTCTCCACCATGACAGTTCATATTCCTTTTGATTCAACCACACTTATATTTCCCAGTCGAACTTTGAATTTGACAGACTCGTCAATGCTTTTGAAAATAGTCTCATCCTTGGCCATGTGATTGCTACATCCACTATCCAAGTACCAACTTCCTCCTTTTTCTTTGACTGAGTCTTGAGTGACATATAACATACATTGTTCTTGATCATTCTCCTCTGGGATATTAGCTTAATACCTATTTTTGTTGCGATAATTTTTCTCTACGTGCCCAAACTTCTTGCAATGGTTGCATTGTGGCATATTACGGAACCAACAAATTTTCTCTCCGTGGCCCAGTCTTTTGCATATAATGTATGGAGGATTTTTATCTGTTTTGTTCTTAAGGAAATTCCTAGAACATTCTCTGCTTTTTGAAGTTTCTCTATAAATTTTCTTTCCTCCATTTTCTTTGTTTTGGAGATGAAATTTGAGCTTTGACTGGAAGACATTTTCAAGTGTATCCTCTTTATGCCTATACAGTCTTTGCTCATATGCTTCAAGAGAGTCCATAAGTTATGTCACTGATAGAGTGGACAAATCTTTGGTTTCTTCAATCGTTTTCACGATTGGGTCAAACTTTGGAGGCATAGTAATTAGAATTTTCTCAACAATTTTCTTGTCAAGAATGTCTTCCCCAAAAGCTCTCATTTGATTAACTATTTCTTTAACTTTAGAATAGTAATCTTTAACTGTCTCAGACTCCTTCATCTTCAATAGTTCAAACCCTCTTCTTAGAGATTGAAGTTTGACAGCACATACCTTAACGCTTCTTTGAAACTCCTCTTGCAATGTGTTCCACGCTTCTTTGGCAGTCTTAGCTCCCATAATTCTTGGGAAAATTGTATCAATTACCGCTTGTTGTAAGGTGAACAATGCCTTTGAATTTTTCTGTTTATTTTTCTTCAACTCTTTTTCTTGAGCCGCATTAAGAGCTGAAGTATCTACGGGAACAATGAATCCTTCTTCTACTATGTCCCATAAATCTTGAGAAGAAAAAAATCTTTCCATTTTAACACGCCAGAAATCAAAATTTTCACCATTGAAAATAGGGACAGAAATAGTTGATGATTGAGTGGTGTTATCCATGTCTTAGACAAATATTGGAGTGGTTTAATATTACAAGGGAAATTTTTGAAGTAGTTGGGAGGAATTTGAAATGATATGTATTAATTTAACTACGCCCAATGTATGACCAAACGTAGCTCTGATACCACTGTTAGTAATGGTGTAGATGATAGTTGATAGAAGATAGTTTTAGAGAGTTGTTTAGAAAGAAGACTATGTCATTGATTTCTTGGATGATATATTACAAGATACGAAATGTCTATTTATAGGCTCAAGTCACCAACCTCTCAATGGTGGTGAATGTTTCTACATTACTTTAGATTTTTCTAGAGTTTTCATGATATGTTAGTATCGTGATAGTTCTAGATTCTTCTATCTTTTACATACACTTATAGTTCTAGATTATTCTACCATACTCATGCACACTATAGTTTTTAAAGTATTCTAACATTACCATACATATTATATTTAAAATATTCTAGAAATTTGTAGCAATTTCATAAAAACTAATGTACAAGCTTTTTGAGAATTCCTCACTTCAGCGCTTACTCTGAAACCAAACTTTATAAGCTCCCTGTATTAAACTATCACTACTCAGCATTTGACCAAAAGAAAGTTATCTCAAAAAGGTTAAGTTCATCAGTGTGGAGTACAAAATACACCTGACTGTTCTTAAACCAACATTTCCAGTAGTACCGACAATATATACTTAATTAACACCCCAAAGAATGTTGCATTAAAGGATAAAACAAATGGGAATCAGAGAGTATAAGTTAGCAACATCTATTCATTAGTTTTATGTAAACTTTATTTCTTAGACGACCAAAACAAGGGGAATAGTAGAGTTCAATGTAAAACTGAAAATTATTCATAGCTAAGAGACTATACATGGAAAAGTATTAAAAAATATCCCATGAGCACGATTAAAGAGGCGATTAATATCATTATATTGAAAGTAGTATCACATATTCATACTAGTACTCTTAAAAAATCAATAGTTTTTTTTTCCGCATGCTCATACTAATGTGTAAACAATATACTCTTGAAAAATCTTTTTTTTGAATATTTGCAAACTAAGTATAATTTTAGAAATAAGTAATTTTTTCCAACGATAATATAATTGTTACGATAAAATAATTTATTAGAATGATCAAAAAGTCGCTACTATGGCTACTATATGTATATAAAAAATTATATTATTTTAAATGAAAATAGTTATTGTTAGATTTAAGTCTATTTCACCGAAAAATAATTTGATATTTGCGAGAAAGGAAAAGTTATTATAACGACTTATATAAGTCATTGCGATAGGCATGTAAAAAAGTTGTATTATTATCAACGACAATAATTATTGTTGCAATGAGTCACTTTTTTCAATGATAATGAGATTGTTGAGAAAAAATAACTTAATTACAATGATTTAAATTGATCGTTGTTTTATGCATGTTATTGTTAGCAAATTGAAAGTTGCTATAAAAAAGTCGCTGCCAAATATCTTTTTTCTTGTAGTGTCTGCATACCCTAGTCTTGGAGATGGCTTGTTGACTCTTCGCGTCCTATCTCTTGCTAATAGGTAGTCATCGAAAGTTTCCTCAACTTCATCAGCATCTTCTACTTCTTCTTCGACTTCATCTGAGATACGCATTTCAGCATCAACATGCTCCACCTAAACAAGAATCTCTACTTGTTCCAGCTCTTCGTAAGATTTTTCTGCACTTCAACCAACATCATCAGTTTTCTTGAAAGCCATTTCAGCTTCATTGAAAATGATATCTCGACTAGTGATACACCTATTGTGACCTGACTTTATGCACCATAGCCTATAAGTTTTGACTCCTTCAGGATATCCCATGAACATGCATTTCACAGCTCTAGGTTCGACCTTGTCTTGCCTAATGTAAGCATAGGCTACGCAACTAAATACTCTCAGTTTGTCGAGATCTAGTGGATGTCCCGACCAAACTTCTTCAAGTTTCTTCATATCTAACACAATCGAAGGACATTTGTTTATCAGATATGTTGTTGTCAAAACAACCTCAGCCTAATACACCTTCTTTAAAACATCACTAGTCAACATGCATCTAACTCTCTACAAAATAGTTCGATTGAACCTTTCATCCAAACCATTTTGCTATGGAGTACCTACAGTAGTTTTGTGTTTTGCAATACCAGAGGTAGCACAAAAGTTGTCGAAAGCCTCATTGCAAAAATCAAGGCTATTATCGGTTCTCAATCCCTTGGCCTTTCTGCCAGTTTGATTTTCGACCAGAGTCTTCCAACTTTTGAAATTCTCAAAAGTTTCATCCTTAGTCTTCTGGATGAATACCCATAACTTTCTGGAATAATCATCTACTATAGATAGAAAATACATTGCTCTTGAATGTGATGGACACCTTGCAGGCCCCCATAGATCAACATGGATGTAATCAAGGGATCCATGTGTTCTTTGTTTGTCTTTGTTGAACTTCATTCTATAAGATTTTTTAAGTACAAAGGGTTCACAAAATTTCAGCTTTTCGACTTTGTCTCCACCAACAAATTTTGTTTCCCTAATTCGACCAGACCTCTTTGACATGGCCCAATCACATGTGTCAGATTTCTATTTTCGACAAAGGTTTCGTGAATACAACATTTGTCAAACCACTTAGGACTATACTATAGTCTCAAGGGAATACAAGCCTTGTTTCTTCACACCTCTCAAGACTTTCTTTGACCCCTTCATGACTCGTAGGATACTTTTCTCTCCTTAGAAAACATATCCTTTCTTGTCGAATTCACCAAGAGAATTCAAATTGGTACATACCTGACTTCAGTCAATAGCCTTATTGATTCATCATGGATCTTGTATCTCACAGATCCAACGCATGCAATCTTACAAGCTTTGTTGTTTCCTAGCAATACAGATCCACCATCTTTGTCACATAAGTCTTCAAACAAGTCTTTATTTAGAGTCATGTGTCAAGTGCACCCAGAACCCATAATCCACTCCTTCGACGGGCTGCTGCTCGCCACAATAAAATAAGATGAGTCGAAATCATCGTTTTCTCCATGGTCTTTCAGGAGTTTAGGACACACTTTTCTTGTATGACCCTCCTTCTTTCAATGATAGCATAGAATACCAGATGCCTCGCCACTATAAGACATCGACTGACTTTTACTCTTCTTCTCATCAAACTTACCATCCTTCCGCATGAATATTTCTTTAACGGCCAAACCTTCACCAACTATTGAAGGTTTATGCTCCTTCCGTTCGTCAAGTCCTTTCAATACGAGGTTGATTGAAATTCTTCAAATTTCATGGACTCCCTTCCATACAAGAGAGTTTCTTTGAAGTGGGCACATGTTTTGGACAAATCGCACAGCAGCAACAACGCTTGATCTTCATCATCGATCTTCACATCAATATTTTAGAGATCAAGAATCAACTAGTTGAACATATCCAACTGCTCAGCTAACACTTTGTCTTCAATCATCTTGAATGAATACAAAGCTTGTTTCAGATTGAGTCGATTTACCAGTGATTCTTTCATATACAAACTTTCAAGTTTCACCCATAACCCTGTTGTCGTCGTCTCCTGCGATACCTGTCGAAGAATCTTATCACCAAGGCTCAACAAGATTGTGTTGTGGGCTTTCTATATCATCGCCGTCTTCTCAGTTGATATTAACGCAGTGTTCATGGCTGCTTCTCCCTTCAATGCTTCCAAACAACCATGCTGAACTAGTAGGGCTTTAATCTTCAAGCGCCACAGACCGAAATCGTTTATTCCAGTGAGTTTTCAATCCCATACTTTGTTGAAGGCATCTTCTCCACGCTCACTGCACCAATTTATTATGAAAAAACTATACCTTAAAACAAAGTATAAACTTGTTTCTTTATTTTTAAGAAACAAATAATGGTTGAAAAGATGAAAAAACAAGAAGAACATAATGATTAATTATTAACTTATATTCTTTACCCTCTCACCCTAAATTAGGATTTGTCGTGAGCAATGAGAGACTAGTATGCTATTTATAATAAGTCTAACATACTAAACTAATGGCCTTTTTCACAATTTCCCATTACAAGTAAATTTAGGACAAACTAACTTAAATAATTGGACATAACAAACAAACCTAATTCGATGCTAACAATCCTAGCATTTTTCGACCATTACATGCTTAACCCTTCTATGACTACAACATACAATACTTCGACACCAGCATGTGAGCAATCTTCGATGGTATGCTAAACTTTGTCGAACTATCGAAACCAAGAAGCTACCTTAGACCAACTAGAGTTTGATTACGATAGCTCACAGACAATTTTGCAAGGATGAAATCATAGAGCAACAAATCTCAGGCGCATATTCTTCTAAACAATATGGTGTTTCCAAGATAAGGAATCACTTAGTTATAGAGATGGTTAGATCGATTCTCAAGAGAAAGTACCTGCATAACACTTTCTGGAATGGAGCAGTCTACACTACTATTTACATACTCAATAGATATGCAACTAAAGATTTCCAACACAATACAAAATTGTTTTGCTATCATCAAAGTTAACGACATATGGACAGTTCTCCATCAACACAATCTTATAATGACACTCGCAAAACTTTTAGTGCTTTTATTTCCGAGTTCTGCCAAAACTTTCAAAGTTATTTGCATCCTCCAAGGATTCTTATCATTAAGAAAATTTTATGGTACCTCCTACTTTTCCAAAAAAAAAAATTTAATTGTATACTTAATCACGTGATTTAAGGTAATCTACTAGTCTAAAAAAATGAAGAAAAAAAATGTATAATGAACTTTTACTTACCGGATAGTTGCACTTAATTGATTCGAGAAATGATATTCATTAAAAGGCTTTTGTAAAGAAGAACACTTGTATGGAGGTGAAAATTTCCAAAATACGAAAAAGATTGTAAAGTGAAACGTGACAGAATAAAGATGAAATACATAAATACTAGTACATTTTTCTTAAATTATTGGTTTAAAAAGAGTTTAAGGTAGTCCAAATAAAGAGGTACATTTTTCTTTAATTAAAAACTATTTTTGTTATTGGGCCAAAGAGATTCAAACCCAGTTGATATGAATAAACCCATCATTACATAATTTCAAACCCTAGGTAGACAAACCCTAGCTTTAAATTCACGTAGGTAGTTGCCACTGCCAATACCGACTCATGAGTTTGATTTAATTTCTACGGCGCAACTGCTAAAGCGTAGGTAGCTTCCACTCAACCTTAATCAATGGCGCTGCAATGAGTTTGATTTGAATACGGCTATATATTGGTACTATTTCTTTAGATCTAATTCCACAAATACTAAATTTCATTTAATTTTATTCCTATGTGATATTCTACTTTGTACTAAATCTTGTTTTAAATTATGCAGCTTCATCCTAACAGTTGAAGATGAAGTTTATTCATTTGACAGAAATGCCTACGATGCAATCTGATTGGTGTTATGTCAGAGTTATATATTTATATTCAACGACTGTAATTTCCTTGATTAAATAGTTGAGGTCAGTCATAGTTTTTATTTTCGTTATTGATTCTTGTTTTCGTTAAGATTTTGATGTATGTGTTATGCGAGTTTGTTGTGGTCAAGTGTTTGTTAGTTGTTTCTTTAGTTGTGTTTGATGAGATTCTGTTACGATCTGTTCTAACAATACAATATATGCTTGCAGGGTATGTTTGATCTTTTCATTATTTTTATTTTTTTGTTGGATTCTTTCCGTTTTGATAGTTTTGAGCTTATTAAAGTTACGTGTATCTGTATTCATTCCACTGTTTAATCTGGATTATTTATTTAGTTTCACCACCGGTATAGTTTGATTTGGGGGTCAGTTCTCGCATAGCCCCCTCTCGATCGCAGTTGTAAGGATCGAATTATAGTCCTCCCTACCAAATCCAGCGTTAATCATCACTGAACCATCTAACGATTGGTTTTATTTCCTATTTTTAAATGATGCTTATTGTAAATTTATTATATATGTTATGCTATAATATTTGGTTAGTGATATTTTTACTGTCATCCATTTTTCTTGAATTAATTAACATCTTATGTTGTTCTAGCTTATCGAGTATCTTCCTCCTGAAGACATTGAAAGACAAACATCAGCTCAGGTGAAAGGACTATTAAGGATGTTAGTTATGCTAACATTCCAAATTCTGAAACAAGCTCGTCTTCTGTAAACAAGACCAATTAATGGACCTAAGTCATCTCATATAAAGCAAATGATGAACGGGTTTTCAAACAGAAAATAAAAAAGGGTAAGAATGATAAACAAAAAATAAATAAGGGATGAAAAATATTCTTATTTTATGCTAGGGATGTTTACTTATGGAAACATTCCAAATTCTGAAACAAACTCGGATTATGTAAAAAGGTCCAATTAATTGACCTCAGTCATTGCATGTGAAGCAAATGTTGATTCAAACATGAAATAAATAAAGATAGAATGAAATAATTGAAAAACATTCTGATTTTTAATTAGGGATTTGTTTTCTCTCCATATTTACTTACACTTTTTGTACTATTTCTAATTTCTGGACATGTGTTATGCTAGACAACTTTATAGATTTTGTGCTTGTATTAGTTTCTTTGTTTTGTTAGTTTTACAACGACATGTATGAATTGAATTGTTGAATGTTTAATGAGACACCGTGACTTCTGTAAACTTACCTCCTACTCCTTCAACACAAAAATCTTTTACATAAGGAGTCAACCCTATTAGAAAGATTCTAATGGCAACAGATTTACTGTTTGAATAAAAAAAAAAGTAAATATTATACATTCATAACTATTATTTTCATATAAAAATCTGCAAAATGATACTAAAGAGTATTTATATGAGTATGACACTGCCTAAACGTCCTCATCGAAGAAAATTGAAGAGAAATGGGAGTGGACTATACAATGTGATTTATATAGAGTTATGTGATAGAATATTAAGAGTTACAGCAATAACTATGTTTAGGTCCCTAAAGAATAAATTTACCATTGCATAAGGGAAAACTCTTTCATAAATTCAAATATTCCTTCGATCCACATGCTTAGCATTTTCTTGACTCTGTCGAAAAGCTCATTCGACAGTTGTTTTGTGAGAATGTCCGTTGTTTGATCTTTGCTTGCAATGTGCTTCGGTTTGATGCTTCCATCCTTCACATGTTCTCGAATAAAATGAAATCGAACATCAATGTGCTTGCTTCGTTCATGGTTGACTGGATTCTTCGTTAGTTCGATTGTAGACTTGTTATCAACTTGAATTATTGTTACATCTTCTTGTTTCAATTCTATCTTGCTCAGTAATCTTCTCAACCATATTGCATGGCATACACACCAGGATGCTGCTACATACTCTGTTTACAGGTCGAAAGAGTTACAATGGATTGCTTCCTTGACAGCCAGGTGAAAGCAGTGTTTCCCATGAAGAATACATAATCTGAAGTGCTTTTTCGATCATCAATGTCACCACACCAATTACTATCAGAGTAGCCAGTTAACTTGTATTCTTCTGCTTTCGAATAGAACATTCCAAGTGACACAGTTCCTTGGACATATCGAAGGATTCTCTTCAGAGCTTTCCAGTGTGCAACAACTGGTTCTTCCATGAAACGACTCACAATTCTAACACTCAGCGAAAGATCTGGCCTTGTGCATGTGAGGTATCGAAGACTTCCCACCAAGCTTTGAAATTTGTTTGCTTTGACACACTCTCCCCCATCAAATTTCGAAAGCTTTGCTCCAGGCTCCATTGGTGTCGAAATGGGATTGCAGTTGTCCATCTTAAATCTCTTCAGGATATTTCTTGCATATTTTTCTTGTGAGATGAAGATTCATGTTTCTTCTTGTTGTACCTCCAGACCAAGAAAGTATTTCATCAAGCCTAAGTCAGTCATCTCAAATTCTTGTGTCATTGTGCCTTTGAACTCTTCGATCATCTGATTGTTGTTGCCCAAAAAAATTAAATCATCAACATAGAGAGCAACAATCAATATTTTCTCTTTTTTCTTCTTCACATACAAGGCATGTTCGAATGGACATCACTGAAATCCATTTTCCTTGAAGTATGTATCAATTCGAGCATTCCATGTTCGTGGTGCCTGCTTCAGCCCATAAAGTGCCTTCTTCAGCTTTAGCACATTTTCTTCATTTTTGATTTTCATGAATCCAGGGGGTTGTTTGATGTAAACTTCTTCTTCGAGCACGCCATTCAGAAAGGCTGACTTGACATCCATCTGGTGTATTTTCCATTTGTATTGAACATCTTGAGATATGAGCAGTCGAATAGCCTCCATTCTTGCAACAGGTGAGAAGACTTCATCATAATCAATTCCTGCTTTCTGCCTATATCCTTTCGGCATAAGTCGTGCCTTGTATCTTTCGATTTCACCTTGTGCATTTATCTTTTTCTTAAACACCCATCTCACACCAATTGTTTGACTTCCTTTTGGTAACTCTGCTAGTTCCCAAGTATTATTGCATTCGATGGCCTTGATTTCTTCATTCATGGCATCCTTCTAATATTTGTTTCTTATTGCTTCTTCGAAACTGACATCTTCAGTGTCTGCCAACAAACATATGAGATGCATTTCTTCTGTGTTTTCATACAAGTCTTGTAAACTTCGCAACCTAGGCTGTGAGGGTCCTTCTTCATTATCAGAGTCTTCTGGTTCTGTCGACGTATCTTTTGATATAGCAACTGGTACTTCGACCACAACTTCAATAGAGTTGTTCCAGTCCCACTTGCTTTCTTCGTTCACTCGAACATCTCTACTCACTATCACATTTTTGTTTATTGAGTCGAAAAGTCTGTAACCTTTCGTTTTCTCATCATACCCAATAAGTACGTATTTCTGACTCTTATCTTCCAGCTTTGTTCTTCTTTGATCAGGTACATGTGCATAAGCCACACTTTCAAACACTTTGAAGTGAGACACATATGTCAGTGTGAATCAATTCCAGAATTTGGTTGGCCTGATATTCTCCCTTCGATTGGAAAGAGGTTCTCGTCTGTTTTCCAAACACACAATCTTCACAAAATTTTCCTTCGAATTCCACGTCTGGCAGTCCATACACCATATTTTTCTTTGCTAACCTCCTTAGTCCAGCTTGATGTAAATGACCAAAACGAAGATGCCACAGGGATGCTTGGTCTTCGACATTAGCTTGCAAGTACTTTTCTCGAATGCTTCTCAAATTGAACTTGTAAATTCTATTTCTCCCCATTTCGACTTGAGCAAACAAACGTCCTGACTTGTCTTTTAAGTGCAATCTTCGATCTTCCATGAGAATCGAATAGCCATTTTTTGTGAGTTGTCTCATACTCAAAATATTTGCTTTGAGGTTTGGTACATAGTACACATCTTGGATAGATCCTATCAAATCATCCTTCTGCAAGAAACTGATTGTTCATTTTCCTTCGACCCTTACTTTCGAATCATCTCCAAAGCAAACATGACCATCATCAATCTTCTTTATTTCTATGAACAAGTACTTATGACCACACATATGGTTGCTTTCTCCTGAGTCCAGGTATCACATAGTGTCATTTTCTACATCTGCTTCCTTTTGAGTGATTAACAGAAGTCCTTCATTCGATTTTGTTTCTATGGTAAGATTTTTTGTTTCTTCTACCTTTGTTTTGAGACGATGGTCTTTTGCAAGATGTCCCATTTTACCAATGTTGTAGCAACTGTAGGAGTTGAAATCTTTCCCATAGTGCCCTTGTTTGTTACATTTGTAACATTTGATATTGTTGTAATTCTATCTACCACCTCTCCGGCCACGTCCTCTGCCACGCCAGTTTTGTTGGCTTGACTGTCCTCTATCGAAGTTGTTATTTTGGTAACTTTGACCATCATTATGTCCTCCATGACCATGTCCTTTCCCACGCCAATTTTGAGAGAAAAGTGCCTTTTTGTCTCTGTTGGATTCTGCATCCCCAAGAGCCTCCTCCTTCTTCTTTATTTTGTATTGTTCATGTGCCTCAAGAGAACCAGCCACTTCTTCGACAGTGATTGTCGAAAGGTCCTTCGCTTCTTCTATTGCGTATACTATATTTTCAAACTTATCTATCAAAAATCTCAGAACCTTTTCGACAATACGAGTATCAGACATTGCTTCTCCTTTTTGATTGAGTTGATTTGCCACCGTCTGCACACGAGTGAAGTAGTCTGACACTGGCTCTATTTCCTTCATATTCATTATTTCCATTTCTCCTCGAGGAGTCTGCAAGCGAACTCGCTTGACTCTATTTGCTCCTTTGAAATCTTTTTCGAGCGTGTCTCACGCCTCCTTTGATGTAGTCGAACCAATAATCTTTTTGAAAACTGATTCGTCAACTGCTTTGAACAACATGTACAATGTTGTTTTATCCTTTGCTTGCGTTTCTTTCCACACCTTGTTCTGAGCAATTGTGACTCCCGTCGTATCTGATGGTTCTTCAAACCCATCGTTAGTTACTTCCCATACATCTAACGATCCCAACAGCGCCTTCATCTGGATACTCCAGTTCTCATAGTTTGACTTTGAAAGTCGTGCACAGTGGCATCTGACTCATCATATTTTCCATGCGCTCTGATACCAATTTGAAGAAAATTGAAGGGAAATGAGAGTGGACTATGAACTTCTTTCTTTATAAATTTGTCCAACTAACTTTTACAATGAGATACAATGTGATTTATATAGAATCACGTGATAAAATATTAAGAGTTATAACAATAATTGGTGGATTGTACACTACTTAACTTTTTGTGATAAGTAGAGAAGTTTTCCCCCAACATTAAAAACCTATAAAATGCATGCTTATGTCCATGTAGTATTTATCAAAAATTAAGAAATATAAGAGTAATAAGAATACAATACTTTCAATGTCCTATTAATTTTATTTCATCTTGTCCTATTTGATATCAAATTTATATCAGAGTAGGTTATGTCCAATTGTGAGTATTTTTTTTTCTGTGAGATAAGAAATACTATTGTTATGTTTCCTTGCTCACTTACTTAGGAAAGGTTTTAGAATATTCTCTATGAAGTTTTTTTGTGTGAGAAAATGAAATGATATTTAGTGAAATGGTGGAGTTTGTGGTCCATATTTGTTTCAAGTATAAATTGATTTTCCAATGGTGTTTATAATGGAAATGGTTGAAGGTGAAGAAGTGATTTCATCAGATTCAACGAAGTGATTTCATCAGATTCAACTAATGTTTACCATAGATTAGAGAGATTAGTTGGTTTTATTCCACACTCCAAATTGGGAAGAGAAAAAATTAGTGAGGTATTATATGCAATAGAAAGCATTCTACTTTATTATTATAGGGTGTGTTTACTCGTTGAATTTTGGGTGATTTTTGATAATTCTACAAAAATAAACTCACAAGTTATTCTTATTTTTTATTATGTTGAGAGTATTGAATCTCAAGCACATTTAAAACAATAATATTTTTATTTTTCACATGACATCATAACTCCTAATATAGGAGACTCTACTTTCTCTTTTGCAAAGAAATATTGAGAAAATCTGGCTAGGCATTTTCTACTGTAAAAAATCTCAAATCTTGACTGGGTACTATTTATTGTCAAATTCTTTCAATTAAAAACTTTTGTACTTTTTACAGTTGTTAGTATAATTTTGTAATTTTTCTAGTTGTTGTTGATACAACCTTTGTCAGTACTTTGTATTTTTTTCTTGTATTACAAATACTCTTTCAAATGCCTATCAATGGATGAGGAAATTGTAAATCAATTTTCACAAGGAGGAAATGCTCAACTCCCAAATAATCACTTTGGAGAATTAGAGAGCTTACAGCCTGAAAATAAAATAAATGAATAAAATTATTTCATGCGGACTTTCTCTAATATTTTGGAGAAACCAACAAGTACTTGTACTTTGGCTTATTTGGGTATACTTCATATTTCATTTGGGTTTAATGTCTCAAATATGCCTTTTACTTCCTCGTGGATCTTAGATTCAGTAGCTACCAACCATATATGACCTCATATCCAATTACTTTTCCACATATCACCCTAGCCCAAGTAATAATAAAATTTCCACTACTGATGGTACTCTATTAACAGTGAAAGGTATTGGAGACATCCAAATAACTTCTTTCATTTTCTTAAAAAATGTCCATCTTGTTCCAAAATTATCCACAAACAGTCTCTACTGCTAAAAAATGCATTAACAACAACGTCATGGTCACCACGGTTCTTTCCTACACCGTTGTGACATATCTAAACTAAGGCGCTACCATAATATTTTTTGTTTTTAATTAAAAATTATTTGTATATAACAACAATTGAGGTGCCAACCGTGGTGATACTATTAAGCTTTCTAGTTTCGATCCTCAACGCCCTCATATATTTTATTCCTTTAATGTTAAGGCGTTCTTTTTCTTTTTTATTTATTTTATAAGAAACTTAAAGGATTATGACTAACGTTGGTATGTTCCACCGTAGTAACAAATTTACATATATCACCACGGTTAGAATTGTAAATCATTGTGAGTATATTTATATATAAGCAAATTAACACTCGCTCTTTGACGGTAACGTCGTATCTTTCACCCCTAGAACCCATTTTTTCTCATCTTCGTCTTCATCATTAGCATTCATATTTCATAGTATGACCGTCAATCTTGTTCTTCTTACATTACATAACAGTATTCTTCTTTTTCCTTATTCTCACATTTTCGTGTATGTTGTTCTTATGTATCACATAGTTTTCTTGTAATTTTCTTCTTGTTGGATTGTTTATTGTTTTTTTCTAGCTTGTGGTTTTACATGTTGATAATATTCATGGTATTTGTAGGACTCAAGAAACAACAAACAACAAACTTCATCTAGTTTGAGAAGTTATGAGAAAAATACAAGAAGTATGAAGTGATTATGGAAACTTCATCCACCTTGTATTTCTCTCGTTTTCGTGTATGTTGTTGTTATGTTTCACTTGGTTTTCCTATTAATTTTTTCTTGTTAGATAGTTTATAGCTCTTTTATTGTTGTATGTTATTCTATGTTGTTGTTGCATGTTGTGTTGTTGACAAATAACTTTGTGGTTTCACATATTGATAATTTTCATGGTGTTTGTAGGACTCAAGAAAAATGAATGCAGAAACAACAATAGCAGCAAACTTCATCTAATTTTAGAAGCTATGAAAAGAAATATAAGAAGTATGAAGCTATTGTGAAAACTTCATCCACCTTATATTTTTTATCATGGCTTCACAAACTAGATGAACCTTATGACGATGATGATGGTGATAGCAAGTGTATAGTATTAGTTGATAAATGATTTTTTATGTGCAGCTAGCAAGTGGTCATGGTTCTTTACCTATCACTTAAAGATGCAAGAAATGGTTAGTTGTCCAGTTCTCCCAATCTATGTATATTAATTCGCTGTTTTTATTGATAAATATTGTTAGTGAGTTTGTTATATCATATGTGATTGCTTGTTTCACTAATCCCTCATTGAAATTGCATTCATTTAAAAAGAATTTTAAGATGATAATTTAAAAAATTAAGTTATTATTGAAAATCATCTTAGATGATCCAATGTTTTTCTAATTGCATGCATCTTGTAAATAAATTCTTCAAAAGAATGTTCACAAATAGATGTCAGTTTTGATCTTTCACATGAAACTTGATGTTTGAAAAATAAAGTAGAAAAGAAGAGGAAATCAAATTTTATATGAAAGACTCAGACTGACGTCTATTTATCAATATTTTTTTGAAGAATTTGAGATTAAATCAAATTCTGTAGGCTAAAAGAGGAAATCATTATTTACATGATGCTTGCAATTCTAAAAATATTGGATCGTTTAAGTTGTTTTTCAAGAATAACTTAATTTTTCTAATTATTGTCTCAAAAATCTATTTGAATGGTTTTATATGGTTAATGAGGGGCAGAGAAAAACAAACAATCCCATATTTTATAATAAACTCTTACATATACCACAACGACTGAAGTGTTTAACCGTGTTGATAAGCTATTTTTATGCGTTTTAAATTTGGTTATAGGTAGGTATCGAACCTATGCCACTATAATTATTACAACGGTTGTTTACGTCAATAGTTGCAATAGACATTTTACAACAATGGTTCCTGGAACCGTGATTTTAAGTGCCACATATACAACCACACTCTATACAACAACACCTAGACCCGTGTAATTATATATGTTTTCCAACCGTTGTTAAATGAGTTTTCTGTAGTAGTGTGATTAAGTCATCATAATAATCACTATGATAAGCGACGATGATGAGATGGACTTAGCCTATAATTAGTGAAGGGCTTGACATTATACCTCAGTTTTTCTTTGGGTGAGGTGAAAGCTTCGTCATGAAAAACGGTATTTATCGTTGTGAAGGCCCTTGCTGAAAATCATAGGGGAAAACAGATAAAGTACTAATAAGTGATCGCAGCAAAGAATACACCTCCCGTGAGTTTGACAGATTTTACAAAGATGAAATCATAGAGCGACAACTTCCATAAGCATATTCTTCTCAACAAAATGGTATTTTCGAGAGAAAGAATCATATAGTTATGGAGATGGCAAAATGGATGCTCAAAAGGAAGAGACTGCCTAATACATTTTGGGCTGAAGTAGTCTATACTACTATTTACATACTCAATATATATGCAACTAAGGATGTTCAACACAATACAAAATTATTCTTCTATCAACAAAGTTAACGACATATGGACAGTTAGGAATTTAGCCAGGTCCAGCAACAAAATTACTCATTGAAAATTCATCATTGCTTTAATCATCTCTTAGATATCACTATCATATAATGATACTCGCAAAACTTTTAATGCTTCTATTTTTGAGTTCTCTATTGACAAAACAAGTTATTTGCATCCTCCCAGGAGTCCTATCATTAAGAAAATTTTATGGTACCTCCTACTTTTCCAAAAAAATATAAAAAATTGTATACTACTTAATTACGTGATTTAAGGTAATCTACTAGTTTAAAAATTGAAGGAAAAAAAATTGATATTGAAATATTACTTATCGGATAGTTGCACTTAATTAGTTTGATAAATAATCTTCATTAAAATAGTATCAAATTATGCTAAACAAATATTAAATAGTTAGTAAATATGATAAAAATGTATAGATTGCAAAGTGACCCATGAATGAATGATCTTAAATTAAAAACTACTTTTGTTATTGGGCCAAAGAGATTCAAACCCGGTTGGTATGAATAAACCCATCATTACATAATTTCAAACCCTAGGTAGACAATCCCTAGCTTTAAATACACGAAGGTAGTTGGCACTGTCAATACCAACTCATGAGTTTGATTTAAATTCTACGGCGCAACTGGTAAACTGTTATCAAATATATTCGCGTAGGTAGCTTCCACTGAATCAATGGCGCTTCCATGAGTTTGATTTATATACTAGTATGTATTGGTACTAAATTTTACTTAATTTCATTTGTATATGATATTATAATCTTTACTAAATCGTGTACTATATTATGCAGCGTCATTCTAACAGTTGAAGATGAAGTTTATTCATTTGGCAGAAATTTCTACGATGCAATCTAATTGGTCTCTTGTCAGAGTTAATTTTTTCTTTTCAACGGCTGTGATTTCCTTGATTAAATCAGGTGAGTTTCTTTTCAACGACCATGATTAAATACTGGTAATGATTCTTGTTTTCATTACGATTTTGAAGTTTGTGTTATGAGAGTTTGTTGTGGTGAAATGTTTGTTAGTTCTTTCATTATTTTTGTATGATGAGGTTCTGTATGGAACTGTGATAACATTAAAATATTGGTGAGAGATGACTCTCAAGGAGAGATAACTGTTTGTGATCTCTAAGATATTATTATTCTGTAGCTATTCTAATGTTTTATAGTTGATCAATTAAATATTTGGTTGAGACTTTTAATTTATCACTTCTTATAGCTATTCCTTTTAGGGGTGACAAACTATATATGACAGTTGATATACAAAATGGTAATGGATGCATATGTAGACAAACACACTCACAGTATGATATCACATTTTATGTAAATAACTGTCATCTTTGCTTATATGTTATTCTGGTATGATAAATTGGATTACTGTGGTGCAGCATCTCCCATATTAAAGTTGTTGGACGAATACTTTCTCCAGAATTACGATGAGGATTTGACATATGGAAGCTGTAGCTTGAAATATTTGCCTCATGAGCACCCTAGTTGGTGTGGGTGTGGTGTGGGTGTGTGTATCTGAACAACTCAGAAGTGGATGATTAATTTGAGTTTAAGAAAAATAAACATTATCAAAAATGGGCCTCTGTCACTACATGTGAAGCAAATGAAGAAAGGTTTTTTCAACGGAAAAATAAATAAGGGTAGAATGAAATAAATGAAAAACATTCGAAAGCACTATTGAGGATTATACTTATGTATACATTACAAATTCTGAAACAAATTATGATTATGTAAACAAGTCGAATTAATTGGCCTCGGCCATTGTATGTGAAGCAAATGATGAATGGGTTTTCAATCATAAATAAATAAGGATAGAATGAAATAAATGAAAAAAGTTCTTATTTTATGTTAGGGATTTGTTTTCTCCCCATATTTACTTACACTTTTTTTGTACTATTTCAACTTTCTTGACATGTGTTATGTAAGAAAAATTTATAGATTTTGTACTTGTGTTAGCCTCGTTATTCTGTTAGTTTTAAAGCAAAATCTATGAATTGCATTGTTGAATGCTTAATGAGATATGTGAATTCTGAAAACTTACCTCCTACTCCTTCAAACAAAAAAATTTATATGTGGAAGGCATAGACACATAAACCTTTTACATAAGGAGGCAACTCTATTAAAAAGATGTCACCAGATTTAATGTTCCAATAGAAAATGCAAATACTACACATTCATAATTGTTAATTTTCTATTTTTATGATTGACACTAATTATAGTAAAACTAATTTGACAGCAACATGTTAAATAGGATGTTCTAAACTTGCACAGAGAACATGTTGGACACGATGTCCTATCTAGTTTATCCGACATCTTGCGACATCTTGTCTGTTACAATTGTGCTCTTGGATTTGTTTAGTGTTGTACCTCCGAAATTTTCTCTCTCATATCTTCCAAGGTCTCCTCTTACATGGGTGATTACAAACACTTGCCTAAAGAAAATGAAAATTTTGGAATGATAGTGTTGTACCCCAAAATTTGTCCTCCCATTTTCACTCAAGTCATGCCTCTAGAGGTTCTCAATTGCTCAAGGATGACTAAGAATTGACTAGAAAAATTCTCCTCTTAAGGCAACAAACCTCAACTAGGGTATCAATTTCAAGCAAGATGTATGAGTCCAAAGGATCCCAAAGGTTCTCTATTGTCCTAATATGTCCTCAAGATCATCCATGCCAAATTTCACGCCTTGAACAATAAATTTGCTTAGTCAACTGCTCAAATGCCTGGAAATCAACTGTACTAGGTCAAAAGTGAATTGTGACCCAAATAAAGTCAAACATCAAGATTTTGGGTCAACATCAACATTTTAAAGTATTATCCATCATTTGATCAAGGGTTGATCCACTACGCCAAAAACTGCTTTTTGCAGCGCCTCTACTAAAGCGCTTATTGAAAAAGCGCTGCCATAGCCTTCACAAAAAACAAAATTAAAAAAAAGGGAAACCTACGAAGGCGCTTTTTTAAAAGCGCTGGCATAGGTGGGGGATACGAAAGCGCTTTTTACATTAAAAGCGCTGTGGTAGGTCAAATAAAAATATTAATAAAAACGAAATAATAGGGTTATGAAGGCGCTTTTTAAAAAGCGCTGTGGAAGATTGGCCTTTGAAAGCGCTTTCAAAAGCGCTGGCATAGGGTCTGATGCTACTAAAGCGCTTTTTAGGCTAAAAGCGTCGTGGTAGCTCAAATATCAAAATTAAATAAAATGAAATATTGAACAGCACGGTTCAGAATACCCACGAAACCCAAAACGAAATATCAGAACGAAGCCCTGTTCATCGTCTTCTCCATCTCACCCTCGCCGGCACGAAGCTTTTCAGCACCGTTCATCATCTCACCCTCGCCGGCACGAACCTTATCAGCACCGTTCATCAACTGACCCTCGTCGGCACGAAGCTATTCTCGTTTTTGTTCTGATTCCTCATCCTCGCCGGCACGAAGCTTTTTTCGTCTAGAGTCGTATCAAAAGGTATGTTTCAAAATCCTTGCCATTCATACATTGCTTCTGTTCGATTTGTCTGTGTTGCCGGGAATCTTGTTTTGTATCTTGCACGCAAACTGTTCGATAAAATGAGGAATATTGTCTGTGGCTTCCAACTGATGTATTACTGCCTAATCTCCTTCAATATCTAAAATTGGAATTTTATATAAAAGTTACTTATGAAATTTTATTTGACAGTTCCGCTTTTTTATGCCGTAGCATACCCACTTCAGTTCAGCTTTCCATTCTTGGGGAGTATGCACTAGCTGCATCCATTTTAGCACCTGCAACCATATTTTTCTAGTCTCAACACATTCAAAAAATAGGTGACTACAACTTTCCTGTGCACCACAGTAGATGCATTGTCCATCAGTTTTTTTCCTGTTATTAGCCTGCACAGTATTCCCCACCTTAATAGGAGCATGATCAAAATTAACACTAATTCCTTTGCTTTTATGTTCCTTACTGATGATGCAATTTCATTAACTTATAGGAAACATGGAAAACAAATTTGGAATCACAACAAAAATGGGCTAATAATGTTGTTGCTGATAGATACTTTGCACTCAATTTGTTGGTTAGTTGAAACTAATCCATCTTTTTCACTTGGTTATCGTTGAGATCACCCTACAATTAGTACAACTTACTTTTTTTTTTATAAAAAAATTCTAATCATTTTTAAGTTTAGAATTCACCATCTGACAATGATGTGAATGGTCTTTTAAACTGGAAGCAACAATCAATCATTTCTCATATCTTACTGATTCATTGCTATGACTGAAATTCAGTCAAATTAAAATAATGTATTCTCAAGATCTTAGTGATACGTAAATAACATTTCTCTAATGTGTTTGAGCTAAATGGTATATAGATTATAATGGAGAACATTGGTTCAGTAATGACTTTGGCTCTAATAGCCATAAAAACGGATATGTTGAATTTCTTTACAGGTAATTAATTATTATTTTGCTATAGTTGCGTGACTAATTATTTGCTATAGTCAAACCATGGATAAAAAATGGATGACTGCCAATCGATTGTCGAAAGAGTATGAGGATGGGGTATCAGAATTCGTTAAGTTTTCCGTTGCGCACGCCAGAGAACCCAATGGAATGATATGTCCTTGCTTGAGATGCTGTTATGGGAGACGGGTTGACGCGGTTCAGTTGGAATCGCATTTACTGATGCATGGAATTGATAGAAGTTATGCATGTTGGAATTTGCATGGTGAGAAAAGTAGCGGGAATGTTGAATCGAGTTATAATACGACGTATGCTTCAAATGAGGATTTCGCAGACGCATACGATTATGATCGAGTCGAAGAGATTGCAGAAGCGCTTGAAGAAGATCTTGAGGATTGTCCCAAAATGTTCGAGAGGTTGGTAAGCGATGCAGAGAAACCGTTGTATGATGGTTGTACAAAATTCACAAGATTGTCTGCGGTGTTAAAGTTGTACAACTTAAAGGCGGACAACGGATGGTCGGATAAAAGTTTCACACAGTTATTAGCCCTCGTGAAAGAAATGCTACCAGAGGATAATGTTCTTCCCAATCGAACGTATGAGGCCAAAAAGATGTTGTCCTCTATTGGCATGAGCTATGAAAAGATACATGCATGTCCAAAAGATTGCGTTTTATTTCGAAACGAGTACGCATTGTTAAATGAGTGTCCTAAATGCGGTGCCCCTCGATATAAGGAAAAGTTGTCTCCGGAAAAGGTGTTATGGTATTTTCCTATAATTCCGAGATTTAGGCGCATGTATCGTAGTGAGACCGATTCAAGACACTTGACTTGGCATGCAGATGAAAGAATTATTGATGGGAAGTTGCGACATCCGGCAGACTCACCACAGTGGACGAAAGTTGATATTGATTATCCTGAATTTGGAAAAGAAGCAAGAAATCTTCGCTTGTCGTTGTCTACTGATGGAATGAACCCGCATGGTATTCAAAGTATCTCGCATAGCACCTGGCCTGTGATTCTTATGATATATAACCTACCTCCGTGGCTATGTATGAAGCGTAAGTACATGATGCTATCTATGTTAATTTCTGGGCCCAAACAACCAGGGAATGACATAGACGTGTACTTGGCACCCTTAGTCGAAGATTTGAAGTTTTTGTGGGAGACCGGTGTGGAGGTTTACGATGGGTATAGGAAAGAAAGTTTCAACTTGAGGGCGATGTTGTTTGGAACAATTAATGATTTTCCGGCGTACGGAAATCTATCAGGGTACAGCATTAAGGGTCAAAAAGCGTGTCCTGTTTGTGAAGATGAAACCGATACGATGCGATTGAACTTTTGTCAGAAGAATGTTTTTCTCGGTCATCGTAGATTCTTAAATTCTAATCATCACTATCGTGGGTGGAGAAAGGCATTCAATGGAGAGGCAGAACACGGTAGAGCTCCACATATGTTGACAGGTGATCAGATTTTTGAAAAGGTGAAAGATGTGAGTACTGAGTTTGGCAAGCCTTTTGCACATAGACTTGTCACGAGTGGGTGGAAGAAGAGGTCGATTTTTTTTGAACTTCCATATTGGAAGTCGTTGTACGTAAGACATTTCCTCGATGTTATGCATATTGAAAAAAATGTATTTGATAGTGTTATTGGTACGTTACTCAATATACAAGGAAAGTCTAAGGATGGCATTAACATAAGGAAGGTCATGTTAAACATGGGAATTAGAACTGAATTGGCACCCGTGACGAAAGGAAGACGCACATATCTACCACCTGCTGTTTACACTCTATCTAGAAAGGAGAAGAAAATATTGTGTAAGTTCCTCAGTGAAGTTAAAGTTCCAGAAGGCTACTCATCAGATATTAGAAGACTTGTGTCAATGAAAGACCTAAAGTTAAAGAGTTTAAAGACTCATGATTGCCATGTTATAATGGAACATTTTCTACCAATAGGTATACGTTCTATTATGCCAGAAAAAGTAAGGAGCACAATAACTAAGTTGTGTTTTTTCTTCAAGTCAATTTGCAGCAAGGTGATCGATCCTGCGATCTTACCAACATTGCAAAAAGAGGTGGTTGTTACTTTATGTGAGCTTGAAATGTATTTTCCTCCCTCGTTTTTTGACATAATGGTTCATCTAGTCGTTCATCTTGTCAAAGAGACACAGTTGTGTGGACCAGCTTATATGAGATGGATGTACCCTGCTGAACGTTATATGAAAATTTTAAAAGGGTACGTGAAAAACCGAAGTCGACCGGAGGGTTGTATTGTGGAACGATACATTGTTGAAGAAGCGGTTGAGTTTTGCACTGAATATTTGTCAAATGTTCAATCAATTGGACTCCCCAAATCTCATATTGTCGAGAAAAAAGAAGGAAAAAGACTAATTGGAAATAAAGTTGTGACAGTGTCAATGGTCGAACGGGATCAGGTGCATTTGTATGTTCTGCACAATGAGATTGAGGTTGAGCCGTATGCTGAAATGCACAAGGGTGTTCTTCGAGGTTTAAATCTGAATAGAAATGAGAATTGGATAGTACGAGAGCACAATCGAAGTTTCATACCGTGGTTTAAGGAACAAATTTATTCAAAGTATCGTTCGGATCCTGCTTCAGTAACAGAAAGGTTGAGATGTTTAGCATATGGTCCAAGTATGATTGTGTTTTCTTATAGCGCATACGCAATTAATGGATACACATTTTATACCAAAGAACAGGATGATAAAAGTATTATGCAGAATAGTGGTGTTACCTTGGTAGCTGAAGCGATGCACATATCAAGTGCGAATGACTTAAACCCGAAATTTACAAATCTGTCATATTTTGGGGTTATCGAGCGCATTTTGTTGTTTGATTACGGGAAGTTTCAGATTCCTGTATTTGATTGCAAGTGGGTTGAAAATAATAATGGCGTACGAATGGATAAGTCAGGATTTTTGCAAGTGGATCTCAATAGGGTGGGGTACAAAGATGAACCTTTTATTCTAGCCTCTCAGGCTAAACAAGTGTTCTATGTCAATGATCCGACAAGTACGAAATGGTCTATATTGCTTTTGTCTAACAAAGTAATTGATGAAAACATTGGAGATCAAGGTGATATTGGTGTTGGCATTGAATCTTGTACAAGAAACGATCAAAATGAGAATGAACCTTGTACTAGAGATGATCATAATGAGGGTATTTGGATCAATCCAACCATCCGAGTTGTTAACAGAAGCGTAAAATATATTGCTACCAAGAAAAGAAAGAGACGTTAGTGAAAAAGGTATTATTATAATTATAGCCTAATATTGTAAGTAATATGTGAATAATGTTTTGAATTTTTGGCATATCTTTTGAACCGTTTTGAATTTTTGCGAATGTGACTAGTGTTTATTTAGTAGAACAATGTTTCCGGAGCTGATGGTGAGGTTTATTTCTTGAAAGTTTGGTTTTTTAGCATTTTATTCAATTTTGAGTTCCTTTAGTGCTATTCATATCTTTTTCGACTATCCATTTTCATGTAGTGTACTAATGTGCTTGTTTGACTTTTGTTACAGGTCTAATGGCTAGCAATGAAGAAAACCCGCAAGGAAACCAACAAGAAAACCCACCAGGAAACCAACAAGATCATGAAAACTCACAAGAATCAAATCATGCAGCGGATGATACTTCAGCAAATGATGTTGCACGAGGCATCACCATAATGCGCGAAATCATTCGTGCTAGAGATAAGGGAGTGATATATAATGTAGATTGGAATCATTCAAATCAAGTAGTTGGGGTTAATGCTTCAAAATTCACAAGCTACGTTGGTACACTTGTTCGTATGCATGTGCCAATCTCCATATCTAGATGGAATGAGAAACAATGTGAAGCATTGAAGCAAGGAAAAGAAATGTTTTGGGAAGATGTTAAGGTATGTATGTTATATGGTTTATATGGTTATATGTTTATAAGTTTATAAGTTTATATGGTATATATGGTTTTTAAACTACTTATATGTTTATATGGTTTATATGGTTTTTAAATTACTTATATGTTTATATGGTTTATACGCAGCGGTCTTTTAACGTTCCAGATGAGCGTAAAGGCTTCGTACTTGGGTTGGCCGGGAAAAGATTTAGAGGGTGGAAAAATCTGTTGACGAACACCTATCTTAAGGATGACAAAGGAAAGTGGCTGGAAGAGTTCCCGGCCGGAAGGCCAGAAAAGTATAATCTTTTCATTAAACAAGAAGATTGGACTGAGTTTATTAGACAAAGAGATGACGAATTCCGGCAAAAGAGTGCCAAAAATAGTGAGAGAGCATCAAAGCCCGCGTATCCATACAAAAAAGGGCGTTTGGGATATGCACGCTTAGAGGAAAAAATTGTAAGTAATAAATAGAAATGATATGTTCTTATTAATTGTCTAAATGTGTTGTATTTGACGATCTAACCGTTTGTTTCTATGCATAGTTAGAGGAGACGAAAAGTGATGAAACCTCACTTCCAGCACATTTGCTGTGGAAGGAAGCTCGTGTGGGCAAGAATCAAGCTGTTGATCCAAGTGTTCTAAGAATTTATGATGAATGCGTAAGTATAACATTGTGTCTTTAATTAAATCAAATTTTTATGACTATTTAATTGATTTTTTTATCTCCATTATTTTCAGGAGACATTGTCACAAACGGAGTCCACCGGTGACGACCAGGATACGAGGAGCGTACTTAGTAAAGCACTGAATGTTCCTGAGTATTCCGGTCGGGTGAGGGGTAAAGGTCATGGTGTGACTCCAACCTCTTTCTACCAGCATCCTCGGAAAAGAAATCCTACCAATGCAGAAGTGATGAATGTACTTATGGAATTACAAGCAAAAGTCAATGCATTGGAAAGAGATAAAGAGGTATTAATGAGGGAAAAGGGAAATGCGGCAATGGCGAAAGAAACTAGTGACAACGCTAGTATCAACCGTCAGAATAAATTTCCTGAGGTAATTATAAATATATTGATAAATCTCTATTGTTCAAGTTTCTCATTTTTATTCCACCTCTTTCTATTATTGAATTAAAAGTAATATGTATGCATATTGGTTTAGGGCATTTCATCTTGCCAACTATACGTAATGGCATCAGATTATCACCTTGTTGGCAAGGGAAAAGTGTACAACACTTTGGGAGATTTAATTCATAATACACCGATCCCGGATGGACACCTGAGAGTACCAGTAGATTATCCTATTGATCCCGATGCGTTGGTACCGGTACCTGACGTGGCCTTGGATATAAGATCGGTGCGAGACGCAGTAGGGTCGTTTGTTGCATGGCCCTTGGACCTCATTTTCATTGATGATGAGGTATGTTTAAAACCGTTAATATGAATCATTTAGATTTCAAATGTCAATTCTGAACCGTTAAGTTAATTATTTTTTAATATTAGCCTCCTACAAAACCCGCTAATAAGGGTAAGGAGATTTTGCAGCAAGGCGGCGAGTCTATGGCATCAATTCCAGAGGTACACTTAAATTGTTTATTATATGATATGAATTTAAAACTGAACGATTTTATAATTTACCTAAGTTATATGATTGTTAGGTATCTACGAAAGTGTCACAACAAGTGACCCAGCCTGTTCGTAGCAGACCACCCCCGAAAAAGTCAATGCATAAGGGGGGAAGAGGCGGGGGAAGAGGCGTTTTTGTACCTCGATATCGGAATACACTTGGAGTACTTTTGGAAACCTCAGATTTGAAGTCAGGTGGTATTCGTCGAATCCTTATGGATGCAGATATCTTTGGTCTTGACTGCCAAGAAACGATAGGAATGGACGAAATGACTGAGATTATGACGCATGGTGAATTAGGCATCGGCAATGTTCACGCATACATCCGGTATTCCGATAAATATATCATTTAATTAGTTGAACAATTTATTTACACATTTCAATGAAAATAGTCTAATGTTTATATGTTTTTATTTAAGGTTGTTGTACGATAAAAAAATGCGCGAGACTGTATTGGCAAGACGCTTCCATTTCTTGTCTGCCCATATTGTCAGCGGAGCGACAATTGTCAGGGAACCGGGTTCAGTTAGGGAGTACTTAGTGAATCGATACGCGGCCTACGTCGGCAACCCAGATAGCTTGTTTATTTTGCCGTATAACACTGTTCCAGTGGGGTGAGTTTTTCATTTATTCTAATATATCTTTGTTTATTTTGCGTAGAAACTTTTCTTCTAAACTGTTGCTTAAATTTTTAGAAAACACTGGTTGTTGTTGGCTATCGATCCGATTAAAGAAGTTGTGTACTTTCTGAATTCGGTAGACGGGGAATGGACTAACTATCCCGCTATGAAGGAAACTGTTGATCAGTAAGTGAGATCGTTCTAACTATTCGTGTATATTTATATATTTAATTATTTCTGTGAGATTGATCTAAATATATGTTTTTATTTTCTTAGATCAATACAAATATTTCGTAGTCAAAGGGACGCACAGGTACCCCGGAGTAAATCATCAAATATTACTTGGTTCAAAGTGCAGGTACAAAATTAGTTGCTTATAATAATAGTTATGTTACTTGATAAAATTACACGACAACTATAAAATATATTCTGTTTTTCTATGCAGTGTCCGTTACAGAATAACGATGTAGATTGCGGATACTTTTGCTTGAGGTTTATGAAAGAAATCCTTCATAAAAATCAAGTAGAGATTCCAAGCACGGTATGGATTTATAACTTAGAATAATTTTGTATGATTTCTACATTTAATAACATCATGCATATACTGAAGTAATAATTTCTTATGTAGTACTTTGATGACCTCTATACTATGTCGTACACGAAAGTTCAAGTGGAAGAAGTCAAAGAGGAAATATGTCAATTTTATGTTGAAAACAGATTATTCTGATGGGTATGAATAAAATATTATTGTACGTGTTAGTTTGATTGTGTTGGAGCCTTTAATATTGTTTGTTTAATTTACCGTGTTGTTCATATTCATACTTTGCAGGATGACGACCGTGTCGGTGGAGCATTATTTTCGATGTAATTATATATGATTTAGTTACATATGTATATATATATGGTTACAAATTAACACGATACTTTGTATGTGATTTAGTTATGGTTACAAATGTATATATGGTTACAAATTTAGTTATATATGATTTAGTTACATATATATAGATAAGGATTGAATATTATATGGTATACCGGTTTCTGTTAATATAATACCGATTTCTTAAAATATATGTATAGATAAGGATTGAATTACAGGTTAAATTATTGGACCAAAAAAAAATTACAGGCCGCACAGGGAACCTCAAATTATAGGTTTCACTTTAAAAAATTTGTATGAGCTACGAAAGCGCTTTTGGCTAAAAAGCGCTTTCGTAGGCAGGATAAATAAATAAAAAATTAAATAGAAACCCCCTATCAAAGCGCTTTTTATGGAAAAAGCGCTGTGAAAGACCCCCCTATCAAAGCGCTTTTTCCATAAAAAGCGCTGTAAAAGCCATGATAAATAAAAAAACAAAAATTAAATAGAACCCCTATCAAAGCGCTTTTTATGGAAAAAGCGCTGGGAAAGACCCCCCTATCAAAGCGCTTTTTCCATAAAAAGCGTTGTAAAAGGCCTGATAAATAAAAAAAAAATTTTAATAGCACACCTATCAAAGCGCTTTTCAAAAAGCGCTGGGAAAGACCCCCCTATCAAAGCGCTTTTTAAGGAAAAAGCGCTGGGATAGGTCCACCTACGACAGCGCTTTTGGCCAGAAAAAAGCGCTTTCGTAGCCTACGCCAGCGCTGGCTACGGCAGCGCTTTTAAGCGCTTTTAAAGGGCAAAAAAAAGCGCTGTGAAAGCCCATTTTCGTAGTAGTGATCATGATTCCTCAAGAAATGCTCCTAACTCATCAAAAGTCAAAAATGGCAAGTTAGGGTTTCTATAGGAAAAGTCAACCAGACTTTGACCAGGCATAACTTTCTCATAACTTTGACCAATGCTCATTTTAAAGAGAATCCAATTCCCTACAGCTTCTCTTCATCCTTCAAGTTCAAGAAATGCCTCAATCAAAAGATACAAGTTCATACATTATAGGTCCTTTCAAAAAGTCAACAAAAACACCTTTTGGCTCAAAGCTCCTTACATGAACATGGAAGATCCAATTGAGATGAAACAAATAGGGTTGTTTAG
The DNA here is from genome assembly GCA_948472305.1 of Vicia faba. Classification (NCBI taxonomy): domain Eukaryota; kingdom Viridiplantae; phylum Streptophyta; class Magnoliopsida; order Fabales; family Fabaceae; genus Vicia; species Vicia faba. The sequence goes on from OX451741.1 coordinate 1,382,106,495, forward strand.
AGGACATCCTAAGCTCTTTAAAAAGTCTAAGAACACTTTCATAGGTTTAAAATTGAGAAAGATATGCATTGCTAAAGTTGGCCAATTTTAGGAAAATGCATAAAAGTCAATGTGAGCAAATTGGATCATTTGGACTAATGGGCGTGGGTTTTGGATCTCAAACATATCCATGGACTTACTTAAGATATTTAAATCTATTATTTTATTTTTATGAAATTTGTTTTTATTTATTTCAATTTTTATTCATTTAAATCATAATAAATCAAATAAAATAGTGAAATAATGAAATAAAATCCAAAGATTTTTTTATGATCGCATAATGAGTCTAGGATCTGATGAGAAAGTCATAATTTCGTGCAAGGGTTGATTGGAAAGAAAAGGGTATGTTTTAACCAAGTTTGGAAACTTAAAATTTCATAGGCAAATCAAATATTTCTCTCATAAATCTTCAAGATTCCATCCAATTTTATTAACCTAATACGTTCAGATATATAGGCATAACATTTCCAGACCACAAAAGGAGGATTTGGCCGCACGAAACTGATATTGAAGAACTCCAAATTTTCAAGAAAAGTGTGAGTCGAATTTTAAATTAGAGAAGGAGTCAAGGCATTCTGAGGCTTGCAATCAACTCTTAGAGGCGTTCTGAAGCAAACTGCATCATCCTCAAGTGCCAAAGCTCCAAGAATCATGCCAACACGGTCACAATTTGTTCTTCTTTTTTGAAAATCGATTATGATCATATGCGCATTATAAATGAATTTGGGTCATGCATTCGTGTTTGTATAGTTGATTAGAACATGTTTGCATTATTAATTTCTTGTTTAGATACACGTGTGATAATATGCCATTGTTAGGGTTTTTACCTTGGATTTAGGATTTTCAGATACAGGTGAAATTGGGCCTAATAAAAGGTACCATCATGCTCAGAGGATCAAACCCAGTTGATCCATGACCTTGAATTGGATTTATATTGCTTGTGTGAGATTTTTGAGATTTGCAGGTTTTTAGTGACATACACAGTCTGTAGGTAAAAGTGCATGAGCTAAAACGACGGACAGTTGAAGAAGATGATGGCGTGGCATGACATGGTTGGACCATTTGATGCAGCGCGCATTTTTTGCATAAAAGGAATTTTTGACATTTATTTGAGTTATATTGTTTTATGTTTATTTCATATAACGAATGAACATTTGGCTCAGACGGTAAAAGAAGCGCACTGGAAGGGAAAGGACCTCGGTTCGAGTCCCAGGTCCAACATTTTATGTTTTCTAACTTGTGTCTTGCAGATCCAGTAGGTCTCACCCCCAGGAGCGCATCATGCATCCTCAGATCCAACCATCCAATCTGCATGGTTCTGGATCTAGAGCCTCTAGCATGAAGGCACACCATGGACCTCCATACCACAACAACACTGAATCAGGCGCTAACAGTGGACCAATCAAACTTGGGCTTAGAAAAATTCAAACAACACACTCCAGTTTGGGTTTCACACCCCCCCCCCCTTCAGGCCCATTCTTCTTTTCTTTTTATTATTCTTTTTTAATTTCTTTGTCAATTTTAATTATTTCAAAAAAAATCATTTTTTCTATTTAATCATAAAAAATCATAAAATCATAAAAATTAGAATTTAAAGTTTTTTTTAATAAAATTAATTTTTTGCAAATTAATTAATTCAATTAAATTTTAACCTTATTTCATTAATTAAAATTAATTAGAGAATTAGGTTAAAATTCAAATATTTTTTTTCATAAAAATAAAAAAATATTTTTAAATGAGCAATTAGATTTTTTTAGGGTTTAAAAATTTTTCCCGTTTTAATTTTGCGCGCTATTATTTTTTTTATACGATTTATTTTTTACTACTTATGTAACTACACCTGGTTTGTAATAGTTAACTAGGTTTTTATTTTCGCATTTTTACTTTTCAGTCCATTGCTTATGTATCTATACCAAAGCCCTGTAATAACGTAGACTTTATTTCTCACTTTTTCTTTACGTGCTTGTATATAATTGTTAGTAACTTAGGCGTGCATGGTAAGAATTAATTAATCAGTAGATCACTAATTGCAAGATAAACATAACCGAAAAACACATTGTTGCACACTTGCACCCTTAGGGTATACTTCACTTGGTTGCCTCGGAAAATAATGGTTATGTCCCTCGAACGTAGGGGTATCTTAGCAAAGAACCTCGGTATAAAAGTTATCATAAAAGATCTTGGTCCCTAAATGTCCCTCGTCTTGCCTATGAAAAATGATCTTGTCCCTCAATATTGCCTATATGATGACAGCCCCTTCGAATGCTGAGATATCCTTACATGTTAGCATTCACAAGTCAAACTCGGCGCGTCATATTCAGGTGTTCTTTCGCCAAGATATCCCTGATAACATATTCTCAAATTCAGGTTCGGCTCGAGAACCAATTCTTTAAAGAAGGTCTCCGAATGTGCGATTTTTTCTCGAAGAAATATGGTGAAAAAGTGTGCTGAACGTGCAGTTTTTACGCACTAAAAAATTCATAACTTAAAGATCTTGGCTCGTTTTGAATCCGTTCTGGTGGCAAATATTCCATATTGACGTCATCTAGGTTTTCATCTCTCACGGCCGGAAGCCAATTTCGATCAGAAGTTCTTCAAAAATGCGGATTTATCAAGTATTTTCGTATAGAAAATTTGTGACAGAAGTTTATTTGCGTCATGTTCAAAAAATCATAACTTGGGCGATTTTCATCGTATCAAGCTGGTTCCAGCGCCAAAATTTCACAAATTGAGTTATCTACATTTTCATATGAGGTATCGAGTTCGAACGGTATACAAAAGGTCTTTGTTTTTTGCCCAGAGTGCGCATGGCGCGCCGAAAATCCTTAATGCTGAATATTATTTCATCTGGGTCGAAACTTCAAAAATTCATAACTCGGTCAATTTTTATCGTATCGGGCCCATCTTTTTACACAAGGTCACTGACTCAGAGATCTACAACTTTTCTTCCATTGTTGAAACCGAGTTCTTCTCCGATCAATACCAGTGTTTTATTGAAGAATGTGTCAGAGTTGACACTAGAGTCCAAAACAAGTTTGTCTGATTCAAAACTTCAAAAATTCATAACTAATTCACAATTTATCCGATTGATCCCATTTTTAGACAGGAGTTAGTTCTTGATGTCAGTTACATTTTCTTTCACATTTAAACTTCAAAAATTGCATCTAAGTCTATGTGATTCAGCCCAGAACGTGTCAGACTCAAGTGAACAAAAATCTGCATTATTGCTTGTGGTTATTGGAGGCCCAATCGCACATCCAAAGCCCATATCTTTGCTCTAATTTCTATTATATAATCTCATACTTTTCACACAAACAAGACATGACGAAAAAAACCCTTTCCACAAACTAGTCAAAATTTCAAATTCTTTCAAGAAACTTAGAAATCTTGAAATCCTTGTTACAAACCCCCATCTCACTACAAACAAGTCATCCTTGTTACAAACCTCCATCTCACTACAAACAAGCCATCTCATTCTCCAGTAAGGGTTTATTACAAAACGCTAAGGCCAAAACAGAACAACAACCAATACATGGCTCATGTCAAGGTAGGCATCCTGAGGAGGCTAAGGGCGTGGGTTCAACACTCACCCTTATTGGTTTTGGTTTTCTTCCATTCTATTTATCCTTTTATCTATTTTCATTCTTTCTATTTAAAACATTTTTCATAAAACCTAACATTTTTCACAAACTTTTTATTTTTCATAATAAACTCGAATAATTAATTTTAGGTTTTAAATTAATTTTTGGTTCAACAGCCACACTTGACATTTGCATTATTTGTATTTTCTAATCCTATTTTCCATTGATGCTTCTTCCGCTATCTATTTTTTGACAAACTTAATTCTTTTTTGTTAATCATTAAACATAAGCTTTTTTTTAAAATCATCTTTTAATTAAAATTAATTAGGTTTTAGATTTTTTTTAATTAACTTTTTCTTTTAAAATTAATCTTTTTATTAATTAAAATTAATTAGCTTTTAAGTTTTTTTTAATTAAGTTTTTTTCAAAATTAACCTTTTTTTATTAATTAAAATTAATTAGGTTTTTTAGGTTTATTTAATTAATTATCATAAATCATTTTTTTCATAAAAAAATCACAAAAATATTTTTCTTTGCTATTTTCATCTTATTTTTATTTTCCTAGATAAAGTGTATAGGGCGCTGATCTGACCTGATCAGAAATGGACCGTCACGGCTGACTCCGGGCAGAAAGCTTTTTGAACGAAGTGGGGGGGGTAACTGCAAGGCACTCCGATGCTGAAGTAAGTAGGAGTACGAGCAGATAATAGCAAGTGTATGGTTAGAATGATGAATACCTGACCCTCTGGAAACAGAGGGTATTTATAGCCCCCAGCGCTGGGCCAAGGTTCCTTCATTGGGCCGGGCAGGTTTGGCCCAATGGAGGAACTGCCAGGTTCTACGTGCGTAGTGGGGACCCGCATGTGGTCCCCTTCCTGGATGTTCTGCGCGAATTGCGGGCGGACGGAGACGCGGTCTTTTCGGGGTATCGTTGGGGGAACAATGGACTGAGTCTGCCCTAGCTGGGTGCTCGAGGTAATGTCGAGTTGGACATCAGGATGTGGAGCTGGACCGCAGTATGTCGAGCTGGAGGTGTAGTTGTCGAGCATGCGACTACCCGTCGGGCACGGTCGTGACTCTTTGGTCGGCAATGATCCTTAGTAAGTCCATTTGGACTGGGCCTTAGCAATGCTTTTGGGCCTGTCGGGCCCAGTCCAGAACAGGAGCCCCCCAAGTCGTGGTTCCTTTGTGAGGAGCCATGGCTTGAACTCAGGTCGTTTCCGCTTCGGGGTCTCGTGCCCGGGATAGAGATGCAGGCCCTCGAGGGCCTCCCCGTGCCGTGCTCAGAGACATCTCCCGCGGTGGATGCCCGGAGGATCCTAGCCGGCGCGTGTCTGTCGAGCACACGAGGTGCCTTTCGGGAACTGTGCCGCCACCCTATGATGGTAGGGTCATCATTGCGTTGGGAGCAGCGCGTCGGGGAGAGGAACTCCGTGGTTGCCCGAGGTGACGTTTGGTATTCCACGTCATCACTATAAATAGGAACCTTGGGCCCCATAACACGTTTCTACTCTTTGTGCTCCCACTGCTCCTGTTCTTCCAGATTTTTCCCAGCCGCTATCTTCTGTTACCGATTCTTTCACTCCGTAGCCGAATCGTACTCTTTGATTCAAGTAAGTGGTTTATCTTCTACCTTCTCCTGTTGTACTGCATGATTTTCAGCGTTTGTAGATGTTTTAGGGACTGTGCGCGTGGGATTAGCCCGGTAAACTCATACTTAGCTCGACATATTCATGCTTAGGACCGGCAGACGCATGTTTGTGGTCGGCATATTCATAGTTTTAGGTGATAAACTTCAGCGCTGCCCGGGGTCTTCATGATCCAGGGCGCCAGATTCATGATCGCGCCCGATATGTTCATGGTCTTGGCCGTAGGTCTCATGATGTTGCTCGCCATGTTCATACCTTGGGTCGACATGTTGGAGAGTGGGCGCGTAGTCGGTTTGGGGAAGAACATATTGAGTTTTCAGGATGTCGGGGAGGCGACTACTCGTGTAAACTGACTTTTGTGGTCGTGCATGGGACGACGTGGTTTGTCGAGCGTATGGCTTCGTGCCCAATTGACTGGTTTCCCGTGCTCTGCAGGTAACCATGGCGGACGAGCCGTGCTCCTCTGGGCGCCACGATCGTGAAGAACAAAGTGCCGATGAGTCGGTCAGCTTGATTGATACTGTCGATGACCCTTTGCTGGATTGGGTGGGCGCTGAGCCCCGAGGGATCGCGTCGATATACAGCCGAGGCGACCGAAGTCCCTATGCTGTCCTCGAAGCGGGTCAGGGCCAGCCTGACTTCCAAAAGAATTTCGTTGTCATGCACCCGTCCTCCCGTTCACGGATTTGCTCGGTGTATCCAGAGTATAGCTTCGCGATGTACGAGATCGCGTTCAAAGATATTGGGCTGCAGCTGCCCTTCAGTGATTTCCAGGTCGGGGTCTTCACTCATCTAGAGCTGGCCCCGTCCCAGCTACATCCGAACTCACTCGCCTTTATCCAGGCGTTTGAGCTGACGCGTCGCTTCCTGAGGATCGGGGCGACCATACCGCTCTTCTTCAGGATTTTTCATCTGCAGCGCCAGTCACGGGGAGGGAAACACAGCTGGGTCTCCTTGAAGCAGTCGAGGAGACTCTTCAAAATGTATATGGACTCTGTAAGGGGTTTTAAAGACAAGTTGTACGTTGTGCGGCCAGTTACCACCTCTGCTTTAGGATCCCTGTACGAGGAGGAGGAGCCCCTCAATGATGATGATGGGGAGGCGGTTTTGGGCGACGATGGGAATCCTGTGATGGCCCGTACAGCCAAGTTCCCTGTGCATTGGATGTTCAGGCACTACGAGCACGGGACTGGTTACTACCATACTGTTGCCGGGGACATATGCTCGGAGGACGAGGAGGCGTACGCCACACTTTGTCGGTTTGTAGATAGCTTCCACCCTGCCCGGTGGGCCACGAGGGCAGGGGACGATGTCTTGGATGCAGAGGGTTATCCGACATTTGAGTCTCGACCGATTGACACTAAGGCACTCGTGGAGTTCCAGACGTACAGGCAGGCTGCTCGTCTGCTAGGTCGTTTATTGCTTGAATTTCTTTGCTCGTCATTTATTTATGAACTTGCTCGATACTAACCCATCTTTTATTTTGTGCAGGCTCGATGGTCGGTCGACGGGAAAGGCTTTTGAAGTTGTCTTGCGACCAGAAGCGAGGCAGGAGGGTCGTGAAGGCTCCCCAGGCGACGAGGATGGGCCCGCCACACAGTCCGAGTGCTCCTAAGCCGGTGAGGGTGGATTCGCCGCCCAGCTCGGGGGCCGCGTCGGATGGGACCCCAGAAGTTGAAGAGGTCGATCCTAGTGCCGTCCTGATGCAAAGGAAGAGGACCCGGGTGGAAAGTGGTCCGACTGTCAGCGAGGACGCCAGTGCTGTCAGGTCTTTCGCGTTCCCCCCTTGTTTCAAAGAGGAGGGCTTCTTCGAGAGATTCCCTCTGACAGTGGTTGCCGACGAGGCTGAGGCTATCAAAAGGATGAGCAAAGAGGATCGGAAGATGTATCTGGCTGCCAGTATGGACGGGCTGGTGAAAATGGCCGAGATGGCCCTGGTGTTGTCCGAGGAAGGGGGGATCTTGTCCGTATCGAAGAACTCGAGCAGGAAAAAGCGGCTCTCACCTCGAGCTCGCGGAAGTTGAAGACTGCCCTGGAACGCTCCGAGGAGATGTTCCGCGAGTAGACGACGATGCTGGATGCTGAGAGGGAGATGTTGGTCCTGGAGAAGGAAAGGTCGAGGAAGTTGGCCGAGGAGGGGGAGCTTCTCCGCGCAGACAGGGATCGTCTGGGGACCAAAGTCGGGCGCTTGGCCCAGCAGATCGAGGAAATGAACGTTGCCATGCAAGCTACCGAGGTCGAGCCGGAGGACATAGCGGCTTTGAAGAGTTGCTCGGAGCTGGTCGCCCATATCCGGCTACTCGAGGCAGATTGCGTCGGTGCTCTGGAGGAGGGGTTCGACTCCGCCGTCGGTCAGCTTTCCTTGTTAAACCCAGGTCTGGTCACTGAGGGTATAGGCCACACACATCAGATCGTGGATGGCGTGATCGTGCCCCCGCCCGACTCTCCAGGCGCCGACAATGATGGTTCTGGGGAAACCTGACTAGGATAGCGGGCCTGCGTGCCTTTGACATTTGTATTCTTTGGGCCTGCGTGCCCGTTTGTTGTATGTTATGAACATCGCCGGCCTTCTTGGTCGGTTTATAATTGCTTTGTCGCCTTCGGGCATTTTTATCTGAATGTTGTTTTACATTTTGAATGTTTTGCCCTTGCTTGAAATCTTATATATTTGCATAAAATGTTAGCCTAAGTCATGGGCCCGAGGCGTGCCCGTAAGCGGCTGTGATTTGGCGAGCACGTCTGCCCGCCTTCCGTTTGTACACGTGCCCGGCCCTCTTTCGCTGGCCAGAGTCACCTAAGTGTTGTGCTCGAGGGGAGAGACTTCCCTTTGACCCTTTTAGATGGCCCGTCATTCTTGACGAATTGCCGGGCATTTGGAGCGAAGTTGCTCAGTCGGACGCGAAGCCCGGTAGGGACTATTCGCCCTTGGCGTGAACTGCCTATCGCGAGCTGGGTGTTCTGCCTTATGGGTACAACGACGGTGGTGCTCGGTGTAGCTGTCCACGTCGGGCACTATCGATCGTCCTCGTTTACCGTGCGATGCTGTGCGATTTGGCCGTACGTCGGGCTTGTACCTTAGCCCTTATACGAAGTCGGACGTTTTTCCTCGTTGACCGAGCGCGGGTGCTGCAGGTCGAGGGTCCCAGGTGTTAGTAGTTTTTAACTGTAGTACTGCTTTAGCTTAGCAGCTTTCCAGGGTCGTGGTAATGGCTCTCCGTCTAATTTCTCGAGGTAGTACGCCCCGGTACCCGTGGTGCCGTGGACGCGATAAGATCCTTCCCAGTTCGCGGCCAGCTTCCCTTCGCGGGAGTCTTTCTGGTTCCTGCGTAATACCAGGCTGCCGATTTCGAACTCGCACTTGATGACCTTGTCGTTGTGGCGTAGAGCCACTCGTTGTTTTAGGGTGGCTTCGCGCAGGGTTGCACCCGATCGGATTTCCTCGACTAGGTCGAGTTCATCCCTTAGTGCCTCGTCGTTCATTTCTTCGTCGAGGGGGTTCTCCGTTCGTCGAGATGGTTCCATGATTTCGACCGGGATGACAGCCTCGGTGCCATATGTCAGTCGAAACGGTGTCTCACCCGTCGTTGAGTGGGGTGTGGTGCGGTATGCCCACAAGACGCTGTGGAGCTCCTCGACCCATCCTCTCTTGGCTTCGCCGAGCCGACGTTTGAGCCCTCGGAGGATGACTCTGTTCGCGGCTTCGGCTTGCCCGTTGGTCTGAGGATGCTCGACTGAAGTGAAATGTTGTTTTGTCCCTAGTTTGGTGACGAAGTCCTTGAACCCGTGGTCGGTGAACTGGGTACCGTTGTCGGTCACCAGGGCCTGCGGAATTCCGAACCTGGAGAGGACGTTTCTTTTGTAGAAACAGAGGATATTGTGCGAGGTGATTTTTGCGAGGGCCTCGGCCTCGATCCATTTTGTGAAGTAATCCACGGCGACGATGAGAAATTTGTTCTGGTAGGTTCCTTGCACGAAGGGCCCGAGGATGTCCATGCCCCACCAGGCGAACGGCCACGGGGACGACAATATGCTCAGCTCGTGCAGGGGGGCGAGGTGCATATCCCCGTGCTTCTGGCACTTATCACATTTTTTTACGTGTTCCTTGGAGTCCTGTTGCATCGTCGGCCAGTAGTATCCTGCTCGAAGGGCTTTCCGTGCTAAGGATTTACCGCCCATGTGCTGGGCGTTGATCCCTTCGTGTATCTCCCGTAGTACGTCGGGGATGGTGGACTCGTCGATGCATTTCAGGAGGGGGATGGAGAATCCTCTTCGGTACAGCTTCTGCTCGAGAACCACGTAGGAACATGCTCGTCGCTTGATAATGGCAGCTTCGGCCTGGTTCGATGGGAGTTCTCCTTTTGTCAGGAAATTATAAACCGGGGTCATCCAGGACGTGGCATCCCCGATGGCATGGATCTCGACTATAGTCGAGGGTGGTTCGATACTTGGACGTGCCAGAGATTCCTGGATGACGGATTTATTTCCGCCCTTCTTTCGTGTGCTCGCTAGTTTGGACAATATGTCTGCTCTCGTGTTTTGCACGCGGGGAACATGAGAAATTTCTGCTCGTACGAACTTTGTCATGTGTTTTTTGACTAAGTTCAAATACTCGATGAGGTTGTCGTTTTTGGCCTGGTAGCTCCCCTGTACTTGAGAGGCGACGAGCTGGGAGTCGGTGTAAATCTGTACCTCACGGGCTCCCAGGTCCTCGGCTAGTCTCAGTCTCGCGAGCAGAGCTTCGTATTCTGCTTGGTTGTTTGACGTCGGGAAGGAGAGAACTAAGGAGTGCTCGATTACTACGCCTTCTTCGTTTTCCAGGAGGATTCCTGCGCCGCTTCCGGACGAGCTGGACGCTCTGTCGACGAATATGGTCCACTTGTGTTCCTTCCCCGGGGGAAGGTCGTGAGTGGTCATTTCCGCGACAAAGTCGGCCAAGGCCTGTGCTTTCAGGGCTTTCCTTCTTTCGTACTGAATGTCGAATTCGGAGATTTCCAAGGACCACTTCAGCATCCTGCCCGCCATATCTGGCCGACCCAGGAGTTGCCTCACCGGCTGATCGGTTCGCACGATGATGGTGTGGGCTAGAAAGTAGTGTCTGAGCCTCCTCGCAGCGTTGACGAGGGCCAGAGCAACCTTTTCTATCTGCTGCTATCTGCTTTCGGGTCCCTGTAAGGCTTTGCTCGTGAAATAGACGGGTTTCTGCCCGTCGGGGGTCTCGCGGACAAGAGCTGCGCTGATGGCTTCGTTTGAAACGGCCAAGTATAAGTACAGCGGTTCCCCGTCGTCTGGTCGAGACAGCACGGGCGGCTGGGAAAGGCTTTGCTTTAGATGGCGAAGTGCCTGCTCGCACTCCTCATTCCATTCGAAGGCTGCTTCCTTTCGAAGGAGTTTGAAGAAGGGAAAGGCGTGCTGAGATGATTTCGCGACGAAGCGGGACAGCGACGTGAGCATGCCGTTCATGATTTGTATCGACTTCTTCGACGTCGGTGTTGGGAGGTCGGAGAATGCCCGGCATTTGTCAGGGTTGGCTTCAATTCCCCGTTCTGTTAGATAGAATCCAAGGAATTTTCCTGCCTTAACCCCGAACGTGCATTTCTCGGGGTTGAACCTCATTTTGCACTGTCTCGCTTGGGCGAAGACTGTCTTGAGATGAGCTGCGTGATCGGTGTCTGCTCGGGATTTGACGATTATGTCGTCCATATATACCTCGAGCATGTCGTCGATCTGTTTGTTGAAAACTCTGTTCATCATGCGTTGGTAAGTTGCTACGGCATTTTTCAGTCCGAAGGGCATTACGTTGTAGTAATAGTTGCCCGAGCTGGTCATGAATGTCGTGCAGTGTTTGTCGCCCAGGGCCATTGGGATTTGGTTGTATCCCGAATAGGCGTCCATGAACGACAAAGTTTTGTATCCAGCCGAGTTGTCGACCAGCATATCTATGTTAGGCAAAGGTAAAACATCTTTCGGGCAAGCCCGGTTGAGATCGGTATAGTCAACACACATTCTCCATTTTCCATTATTCTTTTTCACAAGTACAACATTTGACAGCCAGGTGGAATACCGGGCTTCAAAAATAAAATTTGCCTCTAGGAGGTCTTTTACAACTTTTTCAGCAGCCTCCGTTTTTTCTGGAGACTGCCTACGCCTACGTTGTACTACGGCCTTGGCGGCTGGATCAATGGCGAGGTGGTGACAGGCGACCTCAGGGTCGAGTCCGGGCATCTCCGCAGCGCTCCAGGCAAAGAGATCAGCATTCTCGCGCAGACAGGCCTTGATTTGCTTCCTGGCCAAGTCGGGGAGGTCTTTACCAATCTTCACTCCCTTGGTCGGGTCCGTGCCGAGGGGAACGAGTTCAAAATCCCCGTCCGGAATTGGTCGGAGTGGGATTTGCTCGCTGCTGGATGGCTCGTCCTGATCGAAGCGAGCGTCGAGGGCTATGGAGTCGACTTTTGGTGGAGCTTTCTGGACTTCTTCCTCGGGGGATGCTTTCCTGTCGGGCTCCTGTTTTGTCCTTTTGGCGGGTCTGGTCCCTATGTCGACGGTATCCCGTCCCTTAGAAGCAGCGTTGAAGCACCTACGGGCAGCGGCTAGGTCTCCTTGGATGGTGGCTACCCATGCCCTTCTGGTGTATAACTTCATCTTCAGATGGACGGTCGAGGGCACCGCTGTCAGCTCTGCCAGTGTCGGTCTCCCCAAGATGCAATTGTATAGAGACGGGCAGTCAATGACGAGGAACCTGACCTTAACATGTCTCGTAGTCGTTCCTTCGCCAAACGTAACCAGGAGCTCGACATAACCCCAGGGTTTTGAAGTCGAGCCGTTGAAGCCTTGTAGATCCGACCCCACATACGGAGAGAGATGTGAGTCGTCCAGTTGTAAGGTCCGGAACAGCTGGCTGTACATCACGTCGACGGAACTCCCTTCGTCGACCAGGATGCGATGCACGTCAAAATTGGTCATTTTTGCCCTTATCAGTAAGGGGATGACCGCGTTCGGGGCTCTGCCGGGGAGTTCTTCTAGGTAAAAGGTGATGGGCTCTGACCTTCCCTTCACCCTTTCGAACGTCACAGTTTGTGGGGGAGCCATGTAGACCAGCTCGTCCAACTTCCTCTTAGCTGAATTGATGGTGAGGTCGTTGAACCCGCCCCCGTTGATGACCATGGCAGAGGGAAAGTATTCCCACCTGCTGTGCGTTGTCAGCGGCTCCTGCAGGAGCTCCGAAATGTCAAAATCCTCGGGCCTGGTTACCGAGAAGGCGGTCTGGATAGGCACCGACTCGTCTGATGGTCAGGCGTCTTCTTCGGGCTCCTTGGGTTCATGGGCATCACGACGAGGAGCGTTGTTTCGCCTGTACTGCGCGAGCCTCCCTTCCTTGATGAGGGTTTCAATGGCGTCCTTGAGGTGGACGCAATCCTCTGTCAAATGGCCATGACTCCTATGGTATTGACAATATTTATTTTTATCTGCCCCTGGCTTGGCGGGAGCAGGCCGGGGACGCTTGACGCCGCCGTCCTTGAAGTCTGTACTGGCACACTCCGCCAGAATACGCTCGCGGGAAGCTGTGAGCAGAGTGTACTCGGTGAAACGGCCCGAGGGGCCCCTTTGCTCCCGGACTTCCCGGGGTCGGTCTTCTTTCCTTTTCTCCCCCGTACGTCGGGGAGGAGCCTCTTGTCGTGAGCTGCTGCTGTTGTTGGGACCCCGAGCCCTTGAGTCTCGGGCCCTGTTGGCAGCTTCCCTCTCCTCGTAGTCCATATATTCTCGGGCCTTATCGAGGAGGGCATCAAAAGTCGGGGGTGGCTCAATACCCACAGCCTTTCTGAATTCTGTGCCGGGGAGGAGACCCCTCTCCAGCAAGTATCTTTTCATATGGTCCGTGCAGGGGACCTGTATTGCTTCTCGGTTGAAGCGGTTGATGAACTCCCTCAAGGTTTCATCCTGTCTTTGGATGATGGCCTCGAGGGCCGCCTCGGTCTTCGAATGGCGCCGAGAAGCTGTGAAGGAACTGATGAACTGGTTCTTCAGGTTCTGCCACGACGTGAATGAGCCTGGGGCGAGTCCTTTATACCAGTCCATGGCCGCCTTCTTGAGAGTCGTGGGGAAAAGACGGCACTTGATGGCCCCCCCTACATTATGATAGTGGAACATGGCTTCGAACCCGTCAATGTGGTCGACCGGGTCCGCAACTCTGTCATACTCCTTCAGATGTGGGGGCTTCTCCATGCCCGGGGGGATGGGTGCATCCATGATGGCCTGCGACAGGGGGCCGCGGGGGTCGTCCTCGTCGCTCCTCTCCGGAGAAAAAGATGGGGACCTGTAGTTTTGTCTGGCACGGTGGTCGTGCTGAGTTTCCCTCGAGCGTGATGCTCGGTGGTTGAATGTCACACGCTCGTCCCCGGCGTGCCTCTTGTCGTGCCTTGACGGGTCGCGACTGGGTTCTCCGGCAGGGATGGCGGGTTGTCTCTCATAGTAGGGCCGCCTCTGCTTTGGCCGGGGAGAGGGGCTCCTGGAGTTCTCCCTGTAGTGTCTCCGCGGGGGAGAAGGGTGTCGAACTTCTGTGACCCGAGGAGGTGAGAATGTGGCCTCCGATGCCTCCTCGGGGGTCGTCGATCATCTTCAAGTGCCCTTAGTCTTTCTCCTTGGGCGAAGATGAGATAGTTTGTCTGATTGATGGCCGCGAACAGTGCCTGAGTCGTGGCATCTGCCCCGGCGGGAACTGGGACTTCGCGGAATCGGGCAGCTCTGTAATGAGCGAGAGCTACCGGGTCGTCCTCGAGTGGTGGTGGGAGCGGGGAGGATGATGAGTTGGCTCCATCCCTGTGCGAGGAAGTTCCGAGGACGGTGGTTGCAGGAGCGGTGTTGACGGGATTGACGACGTTGTCGAGATGCCCGTTTTTGTCCGTCGTGCCGTTATTGGTCTCGGTGACACGGACGTTCTGCTCGTCGCGAGCTGGATCAGCCATGACAGGTAGTTGAGTTGAGCTTTGGTCTTTTGAGTTGTTCGTTAGACGGGGAAGCTAGGTTCCCACAGACGGCGCCACTGATCTGACCTGATCAGAAATGGACCGTCACGGCTGACTCCGAGCAGAAAGCTTTTTGAACGAAGTGGGGGGGGGGTACCTGCAAGGCACTCCGATGCTGAAGTAAGTAGGAGTACGAGCAGATAATAGCAAGTGTATGGTTAGAATGATGAATACCTGACCCTCTGGAAACAGAGGGTATTTATAGCCCCCAGCGCTGGGCCAAGGTTCTTTCATTGGGCCGGGCAGGTTTGGCCCAATGGAGGAACTGCCAAGTTCTACGTGCGTAGTGGGGACCCGCACGTGGTCCCCTTCCTGGATGTTCTACGCGAAGTGCGGGCGGACGGAGACGCGGTCTTTTCGGGGTATCGTTGGGGGAACAGTGGACTGAGCCTGCCCTAGCTGGGGTGCTCGAGGTAATGTCGAGCTGGACATCAGGATGTGGAGCTGGACCGCAGTATGTCGAGCTGGAGGTGTAGCTGTCGAGCATGCGACTACCCGTCGGGCACGGTCGTGACTCTTTGGTCGGCAATGATCCTTAGTAAGTCCATTTGGACTGGGCCTTAGCAATGCTTTTGGGCCTGTCGGTCCCAGTCCAGAACAGGCGCGTTCAACTGTAATAGTGTAGCTTCATTTTTCTCACTTTTTTTTATCATTATCATGTAATTGCTTTTGGGATGTAATAGTTTTAGAATTTCTTTTCCGCAGTCTTCACTATTATGTAACTACCCCAAAGCTCTGTAATAGCATAGGTTTATATTTCCGCCTTTACCTTCAGCTACTATATTTTATGCAATACTTAGATTAATAGGATTGTATGGAAAGATAAAAATGAACGATAGAAAACCCTAATTGTAAGATAAATAATCAAACTGAATCATTTGCACACTCGCACCTCTAGGGTAAGCTTACTTGTTGCCTTCGGAAAAACAATGGTCATGTCCCTCGAACGTAGGGATACCCTTAGCAAAGACCCTCGGTTAAAGTCATCATAAAGATCATAGTAACTCAATGTCCCTCGAGTTTCCTACAAGAAATGATCTTTTGTTGAATGTGTCTGCAAAGCCACATCACTCTTCGATTTTCCTGCAGCTCTTTCGTTCATTCTTTGTTCATGAGATTCAAGCGTCCCTTGAAGCTCTTCCTTTGTCAATTTCGACAAGTCTATCCCCTCTTATATCGCCACCACTATGTGGTTGAACATAGGAGCTAAAGATCTCAAAATCTTCGAAACAATAACTCGTGTTATTAATGTTTCTCCACATACCTTGATTTGATTTAATAGTTTTGTAACTCTAGTGAAGAAATTAAATATGCTTTCATTATCTTCCATCTGAAGCAATTCATACGTTCTCTTGTGAGTTTGTAACCTCACTTCTTTCATCTTTTCTGCACCACCAAAGGACTTCTCAAGAACATCCCAAGCTTCTTTTGCAGATTCTGAATCACTTACTTTTTCAAAGTTTTCTGGACTCACACATTGATGAATTATAAATAGTGCTTTATAACTCAGCCTCTCAATTTTTGTGTGTTTCTTCTTTTCTTCTTCTGAAGCATTTTCTCAAAGCGCTTCGACTCCATCTTTTACAAGGTCCCAAAGCCCTTCACACCTGAACAACACTTTCATCTGTTTGCACCAATTCTCATAGTTATCTACTTTCAGAATTGGTAGAGTTGCTGAATAATTTGCATTCCCATAATTCGTCATCGTGAATTCTTCAATCGTTCTTGATTTATACTTCCCTTGAATCGATTAACAAAACTCTGATACCAGATGTTGGAAATCCACCAAATATTTATGATGAA